>CM053802.1:14404050-15743260 GCA_028671895.1 Oenanthe sinensis
CATGTTTAATATAAACCCTCTTCATTTCTTTGTTTATACAGGCATCTACCGTACATATGTGTCACATGGCCTAAAGATTGAAACTTTGTTTTCTTTTTTATTCTTTCAATTCAAATGTGTATATTTAATAACGGGGACATTCGGATTACTTGCCGTATCTCGGATACGAACACGTGTGTCCATCTCTGTATTAGATACGAGAATTCTTCTACGATCTTAGTTTTGAATTTTGTTTTTGAAAATTATGGTCAAAAGTCGTGTTAATTAACTACTTTCATAATTAAGTATCCGTGTTTATTAATAAATACAAAAATGTTGATATTAATGTTCATTTTTGTGTAATTGAATATAATTTACATGTATTTTTGTGTTTTAGATGAATACGTTGTGTTTTTAATTCGATATGTATACATTTTTTAGTTTTATTAATAAATTTTAGTACGTAGAACTTGAAATATATATGGAAATTTATATTTTTATATGCCATGTCTCCTGTATTCTCATATTATTATATTTATTAAATTCTTGATCCGCATCCCTGTTCTTATTTGTAGCTTAAATGTTTATGTATACCTCTATGGCAGCTATATAAAGGGGTCCACGAAAATCCCAACTTTGTATTTTAGCTTTATATCATAAGAAAAATGTGTAAAGACAAAAGATTAGTCCATACTCCATACTAGTAGGACTGGGTTTGGTTACAACTTGCAACTTGTAAGTTGTAAGTGAGAAAAAGAGGAAAATAGTCAACTGGGTCTTTCTCATTGCATGTCTTTTATAAAGGTATCGAAAAAGTCAACACTTTTTTGCTACTGGTACTATATTTTTTAATTAGCATTGTTTCTGTTTTCTTGAGTCTTGACTAATGACAGCTAGAAACTGTCAAGCCGTATTGCCTGGGTCTCAACTGGATATTTTGCACCACCACTAGTAGTAATTATAATGAAGTGTTTTGTGGTTGTGTTTTGGTACCCTTTTTATTGCTTCTTAAATTCTGGTGGGTGAAATTCAAGGTTATATCATAACTTTCATTTTTATGACTTGAAACTGATTAGTAAGTTTAGTGAATATATCATGGTTTTTTTGTTGTGAAAGTCTTGGGTTGTTTTGAGTTTTACATTGGGGTTTTGTAGTGGTTCAAGAAATTTGAAATAAGGATTTGTTTTCTTGGATTTACATCTGATGAGTTTAGGAGGTTTCTTTGGTAGTGGTAGTAGTGGTGGTGATGCTGGCCTGTTGGTTGATAGTCTATACACCACCAACTACATGACCATTGCTTCCATTCCTCAGCATCACTTGTTTAGTTCACCTACTGTTCAGCCTCTCTTCAACACTTCTACCCTATCTCTTGAACTTGTATGCTCTCTCTTTCACACACACTACATATAATGTCAGCATGTTTATTTTATTTCCCCATTGGTTTTCTTGATTTTGCTTCATTTATAATTTTTGTTACCTTGTTTATGTTATTACTTATGTAATGTAACTTGTTACGGTATTATGTTTGGTAGAGAATTTAATATCTTGAAATTTATGTAGAAGCCTGAGATGGAGGGTCTTGATGAGATGGGTCTGATTGGTGGGAATTCTGATCCTGCTGCAATGGTAAGGTCTAGGGAAGAGGAGCTTGAGAGCAAATCTGAAAGTGAACATATAGAAGCTGCATCAGGTGATGAACAAGAAAGACCAAGGGGTAAATCCAAGATACAAAAGAAATACCATAGACATACTCCATATCAAATTCAAGAACTGGAAGGGTAAGTTTTTTCGACATTGCGCAGAGATGAATTATTTGATTTTCTCTCTCTCATCGTTTATGTCTTGAATGCTGTTTTTCGTTTGTTTAGTTCGTTCAAGGAAAATCCCCATCCTGATGAGAAACAAAGGTTGGAACTTGGGAAGAGGTTAAGCTTAGAGAACAAGCAAGTCAAGTTTTGGTTTCAGAATAGACGGACACAAATGAAGGTAATATAGTTTCATTGATCCTTACTGTTGATAACTGTGTACTACATTTCATTTCTATGGAACTGAAGTTGTTCACTTGATAATTAGACTCAATTGGAGCGCCATGAGAATTTAATTCTGAAACAAGAGAATGATAAGCTTCAGATGGAGAACATTGCTATCAAGGAAGCCATGAGAAATCCGATTTGCAGTGGGTGTGGTGGAGGAGCAATACTTGGGGAGATATCTTTTGAGCAGAATCATCTCCAGATTGAGAATGCAAGGTTGAAAGATGAACTTAATCGCATGAGTCTCCTGACTAGCAAATTCGTAGGAAGACCTTTGTCACCTTCAGCCGGTCCCTTTCCTCATGCAACGTCTAACTTCAGTTTGGAACTTGCAGTAGGAAGAAATGGCTTTGGTGGTTTAGCACCCGCAGAGGCAACATTGCCTATGAGTTTTGATTTTGGCGCTGGGGTTCCAAATACTATGTGTGCAGGGCCTTCATCTATTGGCATGACTGGCCTTAATACACGATTTGAGAAATCATTTCTTGTTGAACTTGCTTCAAATGCAATGAATGAGTTAATGAAAATGACTCAGATTAATAATCCACTCTGGTTCGGAAGTTTGGATGGAAGTAGCGAAGCCCTGAATTTTGAGGAGTACACAAGGACAATTACCCCTTGCATTGACAAGAGACCTGGTCTGAGGACTGAGGGTACCAGAGCCACCGGTCTGTCAACTATCAACAGCGTGGCTTTTGTGGAGATAATGATGGATGCAGTAAGTTGCTCAAATCAATAGTTGGTTTTTATTTTCTTACAGTGTCTAAATTTACTCTGTTTAGAAGATCTGATTCCACATACATTTTCAGAAAAGTTGTGTGCGCTTCAAAATGACCTGGTTTGTTACCCAACCAGCAAATATAGCTACATTGTTACTGACGGAATTTTTTCCCTTCTATTGCTGTAGTTTTAAAAAGTCTATATGTTTAGTTATGGTTTTCTTTACTCTTCATTTGTACAGAACCGTTGGGGTGATATGTTTCCTGGTATGATCGGGAACAGCTATACTCTTGATGTGATTTCTAGTGGAACGGGCGGCTCTATAAATGGTGCCTTGCAACTGGTACACATCTTCAACTTCTTCCTTATGCTCTATTATTTTTATTATCTACCTTGAAGAGTGTACCAAACTCTGGCTTAAAAAATTAACACTGTAGATGCATGCGGAAATTCAAGTCATTTCACCATTGGTCCCCACTCGTCAAGTGAGGTTTCTTCGATTCTGCAAGCAACATGGAGATGGGATGTGGGCCGTTGTTGATGTTTCTGTTGACGCCATCCAAGAAGTTCCAAATGCACCAACGTTCATGCATTGCAGGAGGCTGCCTTCTGGATGTGTCGTGCAAGATATGCCGAATGGGTATTCTAAGGTAATTATTGTTACATTTTTATCTATATGTTGCTTTGTTGATGCATCTTTTTATGTACTCTCACCTCCTGTATTCTTTGAGATTTATCCTTGTTGATTGTCATAATTCTTAGCATGATAGTTTGCTCTTGTTGCAATCGTTCCTTACCTGAATTATGTTAAAGTAATGGACTGGTGTTGATCTAGCCTACTTGACTTCTCAAAAACAACTTATTTTTCTAGTCCCATCTAGATCAGTTGTACTTTCACCTAAAGCTGAATCTTCTAGTAGTATTTTAGTGTTTTGCCTGTAAAAATGTTGCTTTACTTTTTATATGATATGATCAACAGCTTACTACTTACTAGTACTGTATATACTTTATTTTGGGAACAGTAAATGTGACCGTTTAGTAATAGTAGTTGCATTTCTTATATGTATTCCAACTCAAGTTGTTTCCACGGATAAAATCCTTGGAAGTATAATCCCTCTTTGTTTAAACCCAAATTTTCCCTGTTCACGAGGTTATGTGAACTGGATGCAGTTTCATATAGTACTTTTCAACTTATCAAACCATAATATAATATATTCTATCTCTTACCTAATGATCATGTTTTGTGTTTAGAGGATTTTCTATATAGTATATCATACATAACCTTCTTGGTTCTCACCTTGTTTTCACAAACCAATTTCAAGGGTGAGACTGCTCTTGGTCCTTTCAAAGAGCCTGTTTTGTGGCGGCATTTCATCAGTGATAAATAAACACAAATATTTTCCGAGTTCTTGAACATATCATCATAATGAAGTATCCGCAAATGTATGTACATTTTTGTTTGCAGAATCCATTGATCAATGCATGTTAGCAATGTCTAGGAAGTTGTTTAAATAAAGTAATAGGAGTACTACAGACGGTTGGGGGGATTCCCAAGCTTCATGTTTTCCATCATAAAATAGTTTCCTAAAATGATCAGATATCTCAACTAGATTTCCACTTCCAAGTGAAATTCAATATTGTATCTTGTAGTCCTAGTTGTGATCTTGTCAGTGCAATTGCAATACTACATTGGGCTGGTATGGATGAATACAAAATTGAACTTTGACTAACAAAATATATTATGGTTATTTTTAATTTTATGTCTCAGATTATCTGGGTAGAACATGCAGAATACGACGAGACTTCAATCCACCACCTATACCGTCCTTTACTAAGGTCTGGCATGGGCTTTGGTGCACAAAAGTGGGTTGCAACCCTTCAAAGGCAGTGCGACTTTTTGGCAACCATTATGCCTTCTGCCAGACCTACTGTAGATCCTTCAGGTCATTTGGTATCCTTTCACTTACCATCTGATTATAATTGTATTAATGAATTCTGAATCTAATATAGTTTCATGAAAAACAGTTATCACACCAACTGGTAGGACAAGCATGGCAAAACTAGCTCAGCGCATGACTCGTAACTTCTGTGCTGGAGTATGTGCAACAATGCACAATTGGGAGGTTGTCCAAGTAGGGAATGTGGACAAAGGTGCAAGGTTGATGATACGTAAAAGTGTGGACAGCCTAGGAGAGCCCTCTGGCATAGTTTTAAGTGCCACATTATCTGTTTGGATGCCTGTACAAAAGCAGCAATTGTTTGATTTACTGCAGAATGAAGAACTGAGGAGCCGGTGGGACCTTTTGTCCCATGGTGGTCAAATGCAACAGACGGTCTGCATTTCCAAGGGCCAAGATTGTGGCAACAGAATCTCCCTTTTAAGTGCTAATGTGAGTATTCGTATAGTCTTGTCCACAAAAAAAGTACATTAGTCGTCAATAAGCTGCATTTTTATACACATGCAGTAGTTTTTAATAATCAATTTCTTTAAAAATAACATGCTCTATGTACTTGTGTCATTTCGAAATTAAAGCTTAACAGTTATATGAACCTTAATTTTTTAAGGAATTTGATCGAATAAGGTTTCCTCTCCATTGTGCTATCTTATTGTTTCCTATCTCAAGTTCTCCGGCAATCGGGGTTCACATAATGAACACAAGGATGGAGGATTACAAATAAATCATATGTTTTGATTTGATTTTTGTGTAACAACCTCTGCAGGCGACAGGCGGTAATTCAAATCAGAGGAATGTGCTGATACTACAAGAGACATCCAACGATGCGTTCGGATCATTAATAGTTTCGGCAGCTGTTGATATGTCATCAATGAATGTGGTGATGAATGGGGGAGATTCTGCATTCATAGCTATCCTTCCATCTGGCTTTGCCATAGTTCCAGATTGCTTTCCTGACTCTGCAGGACCCAGCAGCTCCCATGAAATGATCGGAAAAGAAAGTAGTTGTGATGGTGGCGGTGGTTCTCTTCTGACCGTCGGTTTCCAGATAATGATCAATAACTTCCCTGCAGCTAAGCTAACAGTCGAGTCAGTTGAAACTGTGAACAATCTTGTTTCTCGCACAATTCAAGGAATTAAAGAGGCGCTTCATTGCAATTAACATAAGGGCCCCGGGTAAGTGATTAAGCAAGCAGAAAAGGGTTTCTGAGTCAAGAGCGAACCGTGGTAAATCTATTTGTTGTTTGTCAAGTACTAGAGGATGATTCTAAATGGCTTTTCTACAAGGAGACATTCTAAACTTGATTAGGAACATGGAATGATGGTTCGGGTATTGACTTGGTTCACCTGGAGATGATTTAGCTCTTACCAGTCTCTCCGTGTGTTCTGTTCATTCACTTGATTGGGTATCTTATTTCAAAGACACTCTTGTTTAGTGTTCTTTTCTTCGTAGTATGCGATACTTCTTTATATCTTCATATCATGGTTTTGTGTTGTGTGAGATTGATTAAATTGGGGTTTTCTTATATTCGGATTTGGATTTGGATTTGGATTTAGATTTTTCTCATCTTTCAAGACTGTTAATATTACCTTGGCATATCATGAACCATAACTGATAAACGATCATTCATTTGAATATTTAAATTGTTATAGTTGATGTTAAATATTCTGGTACGTAGTTTCTTGAACTTTTAAAGGATGAGGTGATAATAGTTAATTCATTCTAGCATTCTAATTAACAAGAATTTGGTTCACTTCAGTAACAAGAATCTTAATATGTTTTTCTTTTTTTTATATGTCTATACCATCAACTGTTATTCTAAGAACCGAGTATATATATACAACTGAAATTAAAATTCCCAACAAAAATATTTAAAATTTTAGGTGGTTTGTTGGTCGACATTAGAAGCTTTTGAAAAATGTATTTAAATAGTATATTCCTATAATTTAAATTGAACTAACTGTTAAAAAATCCATTAAACTTCTGTCTAATTTACAAATTAACCAATTTTATTTATTTTTCACACGTTTAACCAACAAATTTTATAAAATCATGCAAAATTTTAATTGTGGTTAAATTAGAATCTGACATGTACATTATTTGTCATATCACTGCTTGCTACATGACATAAATATATATTATTTTTCTAAAATAATCATCACACAAATTTTTATAAACCCGTTCCCATGTTTGTATACTTTTTTCACTTGTTTTTTCTTTCACCTTGGTCTGCCAAACTCTTTGGTCTATCAAATTTTAACTTAATCACGGTTAAAATTTGCATGATTTTATAACGTTTGTTGGTTAAATGCGTGAAAACAAACATGATTGGTTAATTTGCAAATCAGAGAAAAGTTTAATGGATTTTTTGGCAATTAGATCATTTAAATTTAACTTTTTATTAGTATTATAAATAATAAAACTGAAATTATAAAAGAGCATATGCATGCATGCATGCATGCATGGTGGAAAGAATAATATATAAGAATCGGGCGGAGTTGAGTAAAAAAGTAGACAAAAACAAACCCTAGAAAGGAAAAGATGTGGCTGAGGAAACAGAGAAGAAGATGGATGCTGATAAAGCCAGGCGATTCTTCAAACATGTTTCCATCTACTGTACTAATATTTTCGATCGTTCCTAGATACATTTATAATATACACACATACATATACTAATTAATCGCTCGGTCATCTTGTTTTAAGGCAGGCCAAAAACTTTGGCAATTCTCATCAGTGTTGCCTATGCCTCTAGATTACCAAATTTGATTCGGTAATTAATGTAATGTTTTTATTCTTTAATATATGTTTGCTTCGCAAAATTTTATCATGTGTTTGGTAACTTTGGCAAGTGCTGTATCTTGTCACCTCGTCCTTCTCCAGGTAAAATTCTGTGCAAGCAACTACTAGTGTACATAATTGACAAGTTAAGCCTATCATAGCGCTATAAAAAGCGAGTAGTGTCTTATGTGTAGTGAAGAGATCAGAAAAAAATTAGATACGACTGATATGAAGAATCATCAACACTTCAAAGAGTCAGTAAGATGGAGCTTCCAAAGTTCAAAAGTACTAGTTTATGACCTTTTCGGCTACAGAACGAGCATGAGCGATAGACGCAGCTCACAGGAAAGGAAAATATGTCAGTTGTCCTGTGTGTTTATTTTGGTGTAGAGAGACGTGCACCCAAGGAATGTGGACAATGTGGAATTTTCCACTGAGATGAGTGTAATGACTCTTAAAGGAGTTTTATCTTGAATTGCTTTCTAAAATAGGTACAAATGAGCATCCTGAATACATTTTTTCAATCAAATGTCTATTGACTTGGTATCAGTTATGTTCTAATGCTTACACCTTACTAACATGTCAATGAGGATACTGAATCACCGGAACTAACAGGTCTTTCTGGAATATTCTTTCCGGTACTTTAAAGGAAACCATCTAAGAATCTTATCGAAATAATAAAACTGAATTAACTATCTTCCATATTATAAAGTATATAAACATTATGTCATTTGCTGACCAGCTTTCCTAAAAGGTGGATAGGATATAGCCTAATATGTCTATCAAGTATTCTCTGGACTGCTCACCCGAAAGACAGCGTTGGACAAGTCAATCATGATGATCCCGACCTTTGAAATATATATCAGCAGATCTCTTTAGTGAATGCATTGAACTAAGAAGGTTACATGAGCTTAAACTCAAGACCAGGGTAAATCTGGCCGAGAAAACATGATATATGCTTAAGCCTTAAGCATTAAGATGCTATGTTTTGGGCCTAAATCCTTAAATGTTTATGAAGCATTCTCAAGAAAATGAAACAATGATGTATATATTAAGGTAGAAAATATGCAACAGCAGATGTAAAAATATATAAACAGAGGGAATACCAACTTAAGCCTCTAGAAAATGTGTATGTCGATTCTATAGATTCAAGAATGAAAATCCGTTACAAGATCAATACTCTGAATCCCGTATTAGAAAAAGAAAAATACACTGTGAAGGCCAAAATTAAGAAGTCGGACACAATAAGAAAAGCTATCATGATACATACAAAATGCCACGCCGATATAGAGCTAGGCTTCCTGCAGTAAATATTGACCATACAAAGACAACCCACCATGCCATAAACAAAGCCACTTCTTTGACTAAAGCAGTGCAAGGAAGCAAACCACATAACATTTGGATATTTTTATGCAAGTCATCACCAATCTGAGATAAACCAAGAAAGAGAAGTACCAATGCTGACGGCACAAAAAACTGCAAAGCTACAAGACATAAGTAGTGGTTGTGCAGGAAAACCTTTGCCCTGCTGAAATCCAAGTCTGGAACCTTACTGGCATGCAATCTCTGGTACCAAGATAACACTGCTTCGTTCAAAAATATTTGCAAATTTGACCGTAAAGTTGCCATTTGCAAAACACCCACAACCAACAAGCACAATTGCCTAAACTTATGAAAATCCGAACTTGACATACCCATATTACCTACCAACTCATCAGACATCAATCCCTTCCTACCACTCGTATTATTCTTATTAACTAATAACTCCGCAAATGGACTAACCCAAAGCAATGCAGTAAATATAGCCAATAAAGAACTTCCATAAAGAAGCAATCTTTCAATCCACCCACAAGATATAATCGATAAATAACTACGACTCTGATCCGTCCCAAGCCAAAACGCACGAGCATTCCTAGCAGCAGGCATATACAACAAACCGGCTAAACAACCCATAGACGCGGAAACAACAAGCTTACCTAATCCATCCAAAAACCCAAACCTAAAATCAAAAGCCCAATTAGGAAAAACATCTAAAACAAACATAACCCCTACCACAAACCCTAAAATCCCCAACAAAATACTACATTGCTTATCCAATCTCTTCGAAGCCGACCGCTCAAACAACACCACAAAAACCAAAACACACACCCTAAAAACAGCCACAAAACCCAACAAAACAGGAACAATAGTAGCATTTTCAAGAACCCCATTATCTTGATCCACCTTTAAGAACATATGCATCACTAAACTAAAAAGGGCAACAAAAGTAGAAGTAAAAGCCTTTTGAAACTGATCAAAATGCAATCTTGATTGAAGATGGGCATGACTGAGTTTAAGCCTAAAGATCTGAGCTTTATTTTCATCAAATTCAAAGCTTTGTTTGTTCTTTTTTCTGGGTCTGAGCTCAGTTTCTGATGCACCAGGACGGCGAGTAGCAGCCCTTGTGGTTGAATTATTGGGAGAGACATCATCAGGGTGAATGTAAGTGTTGAGAGCATAGAGAAAGAGAGAGGGTATGTTGAGGAGAGAGATTAAGAGAGATAGGAGGAGAGAGAGTGATGCGTGGAGGAATAGATTGAGGTATGAGGTGAGTAGTATTGATGATGAAAACATAGTTTTTGTATGTATTGTGTGTATAGATTGGATGTTGGTGAAGAATCAAACCCCAGGAGGGTTTGGTCTGAAATCTGAATCAAGCTTATGTTTGTTTGGAGTGTGTTTGTTTGTGTTCTTGTCTGCACCGAAATGGGAGCTGCAGATGTACAAATTTTAATTTTTATTAATTAATCAAAAATATTGATTTAAAAAACCTATTTTTATAAAATATAATAAAATAAGAATATTCTTATTTCTGTTAAATAATATTTTTATAATATATTGCAATTAAATTTTCAATAGAATCGCAAGATGTTTATTAATTGTGTTATTATGTTGTGTTTGGGAACAAAGAAATTGAATGAATGAAATTAAAAAATAATAATACTAAGAGGGAAGATTTTAAAAAATTGACTATTTACAAAATTTTCATGATGGAATTTGGATTAAAAATAAATATATTTGTGAAAAAAACATTTCCTTTTAAATTGCTGGATGTAATTTGTAATTTAAATATAAATTATTGAAAATGAAAGAAAAATATAAAATTTTAAATAATTACTCGTTCAAATTTCATTCATTCAAACAAATATAAGAAATTAAGAACCTCAAAAATATAAACGAGCCATATCGAACATAAAGTAACCGAACTGGATCTTTAAAAATTAAAAGCATCCAAATCAGTTTTTATGCTATTGGACTTGGTTACATTTTCGTACATTAAGTGATCATGAACAACTATCAAAAATAAAAAATTAAGTGCTCATGAACATCGATAATCAAACGTGTATTGAACTGGACTAGAACAGAGCTTGAACGTCGATAATCAAACTTATATTTCACGAGCTGAACTCCAACATTTTATAAGAGTATAATGTTTAGTACATTACTATGCTCAATAGAAGGGGCAACACATTCTGATATATGCGATGAAACATATATATTCAAATTATGTGCTGTCGTCTCAACCTCCAGTTTTAAAAGAATGGAGGGAGTAATTGATGTTGGCCACAAACAAATTTTAAAGTTACTCAGACAAAATAAAATTAACTTAATCCATCCACAATGTGCATCCAATACTATTTCTCCGGCAGATATATGATACATAATGCTAGGACAATCAATCAGCTTATTGGTGTCTTTTCCAATAGCTAATGTAGATATATGATACATAATGCTAGGACATTCAAACTCGATGTCTTTTTCAGTTTAACAAAAATACACAGGCAAACAGCCATTGAGATACAGAAAGGAACAACTGCCGTCAATTCAAAAGTGACATTTAATTTCAAGTTGAGTGCAACGACTATTGGATTTCATCAAATATGATTCTCTTGTTCAACTTAACCATATCTCTGTAAGCAACATTTGAAACTCATGCTAATTTGTATGTGCAACTGAACCTGGTGCGCTGAGCTTGGCCTTTACTACTGGTTGTGAGCCTGCACCATGGGCAAGAAAGGATATCATAATAAGAAGTTGAAATATAGCCTACACGCTCATTTCAAGCTAAACTAACGGATACAAAGTAATGTGACACCATGAGGAATTTATTTGTAGTAAAAAAGAGTGTCAGTATACATCTTATCATTCAAGAAGGTGCCAAAATTATAAACACAAGGTTTGCACCTATCCTAACAGTCAATCCAACTTTTGGCTTTTGCTATGCACAGGTACTTTTGAAGAACAATATCAAGCTTACTTTGTGCCAATACCATTACTTCTCTGTGTAATGACAAATCAAGATTCATCTCTGTTTTCTTTGCAAGTCTCCATGCCACAAGGAATACAGGTTTCTAAAGTCTATTTTTGTTTTTTGAAAGAATAATATAGCACGACAGATTAAGAAAGCTTGGGAGATTGTGCGTAATAAAAACAAATACAGATTGCCAATCGAAGCTCTCAGTTTTGTAGACATTACACTCTCCAAACAATGTAACTTTTTCTATTTACTTTTGGGTTTTTGGGGGAGGTTGGATTCTTGATGGGAATAAGAATGATTTAATCCCGTGGGCGTGTGGGGAATGAGTTGCCCGGTTAAATGAGAAGAACTTCCCCATTTCAACCAAATTAACCCCACAACCAAAAACTAACACATAGGTAACGTTATGGTTTCCGTTAACCGGGTTGAAATACAATGAACCAAACAACCTCTTTAATGATTAATACATTTCCACCTGTAGGATATGATAATTGAATTGACTGGATAGTATAGGCAACCACTCCAATATTTTCAGTAAGCCTTATGTATATAAAACCAAACACACTCACTGCATCCCGCAAGGTCTCTGCTCCTATGAATACAGAGGTTGTTTATGTAGTTAGTTTTATACTTCTATAAACCAAACCAAACATACCCAGTATATCCCGCTTAGAGCGGGATCTGGGGAGGGTAAGATGTACACAGACCATGCCCTTATTCTAAAAGAGTAAGGAGGTTGTTTCCGTGAAGACCCTCAGCTTAGTTTTATACTTCTATGCATATCTTAAATATTAAAAATGTTGTTAAAAGGCCACTTGAGACAGGAGCAAACTGTTAGGAGATATCTATTTCACTATAGCACACTGTCATCGCCTGGTACATGGAAGATAGGCCGAATGCCTTATCGTCAAATTCTTTCAAGATCATAATATAATTATAATGAAAACAAAAGAAAAAACATAGTTGCTATAAAATGAATGATTAGCTTACTAGAAATTAGAGCCTTTGGCCTGTTCTTGAACAAAATCCGGTGTCGAACAATTCCAATAACCTCCAATTCTATCTTGGATGATAAACCAGTAACACTATCATCCTTATCCACACCAGAAAGTTTAATTTTCTTCATAACCAAAAAAGGTTTCTTTAAAGCCACCTTTGATCCACTCAATTCATGATAACCAACAGTAAAAGTATAGTTTTCCTAAAATCACAAAAAGAAGAAACAAATTATTACCTCTAAAATTCTCCTATAAAAACAATGCTCATTATATACAATAAATCACCAAAGTTAGCATTTTGTAAGCCCATTAACAACCCCATCAATTAAATTACTTGAAAACTGATTATTTATGGATATACCTGAGAAGAAGGGCGGCAGAGGACACCCATGGGAAGGGTACGAAAAGAATGTTGAAAGTCAGGTTGAACTTCAACAACACCTTGAAGCTCAACAATAGCCCATTCTTTACACTTCTCTTCTCCACAGTTACACTTTACCTTTATTTCCATCTCTCTCTCTCTCTCTCTCTCTGTTTTCTCAATTGGGGTTTCTTGATTTTTTAAATTAGGGTTTGTATGATAATTGGGGGAAATGGGTCAATTTGTTTTGGCGGGAAAAATTACCCCTATGCCGAAACAACAATTAAACTACTTAAATTTAAACAGTCAAAACAATTGTGTAAGGTATTTTATTTCTGCTCATAATTTAAATATTACATTTTTTTTTTTGTAAAAGAAGACACTCGTGTTTAGTATGTGAGGTGTCATGAGATGAATAATATAGAAAATTATGTAAGAAATTATGAAGAATATTAAAATTATTTATAAATTAATGAAAACAGTCCTCTATGAAATTACATGAGATTTAATAAATGTTTTCTAACATAAAAAAGATTGAGGCATTTTTGTAAACTCTATAATTACAATTATACTCTCCTGGTCAGAGCAGGATAATTTGTACCCGAGTATAATTTTGTGGATACATATTATAATTTGGGATGAGTGTTCAGTTTATTGATGCAAATTATCTGTAATTCAATGTCAAATTACCAACAATTTTAAAATCAAAATCGTTCTCCTACTTTTTAGCACGACCTTCAAAGATATACCATGATGTAAACTTCGTTCATGTTTCCATATGCATCTCTGTTATTAATTTCTTCTTCTGACTTCTTTATAGCTTAACTTGTAAGAATTACTTGTGCATAGAAATGGTTCTTTGAGCCCCCAACCCCCACTAAATGTACATCTTAGGTCCGCCTTATCGTATCAGCAACATTACTCTTTACCAGCTTCCCCTTGATTTCGTTTGGTTTTATGGCCACAGACGACTCAGATGGACCATACTTTGCAGGAATTGCAGGCTTAATTAGCATCACCTCCGGTAACTTCAGCAGTCCCAATGGTGTTTGACTCATCTGTCACTGGTACTTTGTTCTTGATGGTTCCAACTGTCATATATTTGCTCATGAACTGTTTTTTCCATTCTTGCAAGGTTGCAAGCTCAAATACACCACGGCCACTAGTCCAGTGAGATCCGGAAGTCAGATATTCGTCCTTAATAAATGTCATCTTCGGAAGAGCTCTCCTAGCATCCTTTCTGGCATGTAAAACAAATATGAATATAAGAAATTATGAACGATCCTTTTAAGCATTACATAATTTTGAAAACCATCACAAACATGTATGATCTACCACTAATTTATCTGGTGTTCTTTTTATCGGAGGAAGGGGCTGTTATGGTATAGCCATGTCTGTCTTGTAAAACAATACTATGCCATTTGATGCTATAAATCAAAAACAAAATCTATGATCTTTATAATATATGATTACAAGGAATTGAAAACACCAAACTGTTCTTGGATCATACTCCTACTCCTGGTTTTTTGGCTTTCGATTCTCAGGTAAATAAGTTCATGTGTGCAATTTCAGATGCAGAAGCAACTCGCTCATTCAAGATACATACCATGAATATATGAAAAATTGATAATCGACTCAGAAATACCAGACAACTTACACAAGCAATTATGTCAGACTATATATATCTAAACAGAGGTCTATTTTACCAATATAAAAATTGTCTGCAAAAAATACAAATTTACCAATGTATTTTGTTTAGCTTCTATATAATGTAAAAAATGTTTGTATAGGGATTGGATCCTTATCAGTTCCACAGTACCATGAAGATCAGAAATTTTACCTGCCGCACCTTTCATATCACTGCTTACATTGGTGGCAACTGATAACGAAGTATGGATATCCCATTCCTATGCACTTACTTCGCCGAAAACACAAAAACTCATCAACAGCGGTAAATTACAAATAGTTTTATCAAATAACACTAAAGGTTAAAAATTGTGCAGACGACAGAAAGCAAGTGTTAGAAGAGGTGTCACAGGCCGCAAAACTGGATCCCTGTTTATTTAGATAACGGCACTAACTTAACAAGCCGGTAATTCAAACACACAGAATTCATTATTTAAAACATCTTAGAACTGAAGTTTAATTTATCCCCTAAACTTGGAAACTGAGATAACATGAAGTGTATATAAGAAACACATAAATCAGAACATCATTAACGCTTCCATAATTATATTCGCCACTTGACATTACTCTTTATCAGCTTCACCTACACTTGGAATTTCCTTTGGTTCTGCGGCCAGAGATTCTGATGGAGCATCTTCTGCAGGCTTAGCATCGCCTTCAACAGCTTCAGCAGTTCCACTGGCATTCGACTCATCTGTCACTGGTACTGTCTGCTTGATGGTTCCAACTGTAACGTATTTGCTCATGAACTTGCATTCCCAATCTTGCAATGCCTCAAGCTCAAATACACCAAGACCAGTGAGATCTGAAGTCAGATCTTTGTCCTCAAATGACATCTTCGCAAGAGCCCTGCTTGCATCCTTTCCGGCAAATAGAGCATATGGTCCGCCAGGTCCATAAAACATCCTACATGAACAAATAGGTTCAATATGCCAATTAATAGAATGACAGATAATATTTTGCATCAGGTAAAATGTAAGTAAATTTGAATTTACCAACAATAGCTTGTTTACGGTCCTTATATTTCAAAATCATCATGATCTACAGGCACCATAAATTTTTATCTTGCATTATTTCCGTCAGGGGAAAGGATATGTATGATATATCAATGTTTGTCTTTTTAACAACTTGGTATTTTCGTAAACGACAACTTTGACATTTCATTGTCCAACAATACTATGCCATTTAAGGCTATTAGTCAACACAAAATATATATTCTGATTGAAACATAATTACGAGCACTGAAAACACCAAAAAAAATTCAATCATTACTTCTGCCCTAGTACGTTCTTAATTCCTACTCTAAAAGTAAACGAAGGTGAAGTTTTTTATTTGAGATTCAAGAGCAAGTAAGCAACTCAATCATTCACAATACATACAGTGTATATACATAACAATCAAATCTTCAGACAAGTTATGCAAACAATTATGTTAACAATGTCAATACATATCTCTACTAACTAAACAAAAACTTCGTTCCAGATTCACCAAAAACATTTTACTCCAACTTATCGAAATTGATATAATCCAAGTAATTCAAAACTCCGAACTGACTACACAATTCCACATATAAACTATCTATCAAAAGCATCTCAAAAAACTTAATCAAATCCACAAATTCCAATCAATCACAAGAAAAGTCACACATACATTTAACGACCAAAGCTATATATACATACAGATACAAATATCTAAATTACACTCGGATTAATCAAATTGACAATAATTAGGCAATCATAATCAACCTCAGAGAGAGAGAGAGAGAGAGAGACCTGCTTTGAGAGACATCATAGATCTGGCCTTTAATAGCCATAAGCAGAGGCTTTGTAGGTTCCGTACCGTCATAACTCTTCAACTCCTCCTCGGTAATCTCGCCGAGCTGAACCGGCGGCGGCAGAGGCTGCGCTTCTTCAAAATCACCTCTATTTCTCTGAAACTGAGCCTGAGAAGAAGATGATCCAAACAGCTCCGAAACGACGTAGTACAAGGCGAGTCCTAAAGCAACAACAGTGAAAAAAGTCGCCGGAGATAGACCGGTGTATACTGTTATTGATTCCTTGAGCGTCTCCCATAACTCAATCGCCATTGATCAATTAGCTGCTAGGGGTTCTAAGTGTGTATGTATATATTATAGATACACCCGACCTGACCAGTTGCTGGGCTGCTGATGCTTATTATCTATCGACTACCTACTCCTGCACTATATTTGAGGCGTCTGTCTTCTCTCTTTGTACTAGTTTGACTCGAAGTTTATTATTCCATGAATTTTATAAATGTTTTTAGTCTGCAAATTATTCTCTCTCCCCTTGTATCTTTAGAAAATTTGGGTAATAACTAGTACATACATTCATAATATTTTCAAGAAAGAATAATTAAATAATGATATATTTAAGCGTTTGTTAAATTTCAATTGTATTTATAAATGTCGTGGTGTTTTATTAATGAATTGATTCTCTC
This sequence comes from Oenanthe sinensis, assembly GCA_028671895.1. NCBI lineage: Eukaryota > Viridiplantae > Streptophyta > Magnoliopsida > Apiales > Apiaceae > Oenanthe > Oenanthe sinensis. The sequence continues at coordinate 14,421,316 of CM053802.1, forward strand.
TTTTTTCAAAAATAAAATAAAATATGCACATCAAATATATTATCAACTAACTGATTAATTTTTCCAATATTAATAATAGAGAACAATGATCCTAAATTATACCTTAATTTTTTTTTCAAAGTACTGATTTATTTGAGTATATTATATTTACTTTCTTAATTTATAAATAAACTAAAATAAATAGCAAATAAATATTTGATAATAAATTATTAGATACATTATATATATATATATTTGTTGTAATTTTAAGAAAAATTTCCCGAAATTAATCTTGATATACTTATTCTCCTAATAATATAATCTATAATTAATTATAGAGAAAAAAGAACCTGAGATTTGATCTCAGGAAATTTCCTAAAATAATAGGGTGTTTTAGTATAATTTTTTAATGAGAAATTTATAATTATACATAATATTCTAAAATTACAATAGCACTCACATGTTTTAATATGATATTTGAGTATAATCTCAGCTGATTTGAACTATCCTCAATCTCTTAATTATATATAGTCTTTGATGTCGTATCATTCGTATATGAAAGAATATCATAATAAAATATTCTCTAATAAGATAACTTTTAATTCAAATAAGTATTTTAATTATTATTGTATAATTTTGATATTTTATTTTGACAAAAGTAATTTTTATTGTAAATAAATAATATTGAAATACAATATTCAGAATTAAAATATAAAATTTACAGTTTATTTCATTCAAAAAATTTATTATTTAATCCAAGATTATACAAAAATTTCTCCAGAAATGTATATAATGAAATTTTAATGTTTTAAAAAAACCGTCAAAAAACACCAGAATAATAAAATAATATTAAAAATCCAAACATGTGGTAACTCAATTAGATCGCTCATGACCATAGTCATGCCCTATACCTACTGGCTACTGCACCCGGCAAATCTCGATCCATTTCGTTTCTGGGACAGCAGTGTAGTTGAGTTTCGAAAATAGGACAGCTGAGTTCAGTGTTTCAAAAGTACCACAACTAATTGCCTTTGGTGGCGATTATGAAGGTTGGAGGAAGGGTGAAAATGAATTAAAAACTGTCATTTAATGTGGCGGTCACCTATCTATTTTTAACATTATAACAGCCAAGTTAAGGGGCGGCATGCTCTTATTTTCTCAAATGTGGCGGTCACCTATCTTATTTTTACTACAGAAATTTCTTCAGCATAGCTTTCTTAGTGAAAACACACATGGTAAGAAAGTTATGCTGAAGAAATTTCTGAGTCTAACTGGGGTTAGAAGCCTGAAAAGTATTGGAGAGTCGGTTGGGTGGTTCTCTGAAGCTGAAAGGGAGAGAAGATTGCGGGACTATCAAACGAGGAGTTTGGAAAAGAAAAGGCTTGAGGACTATCAAGCCATATTTAGGGGGTTTAAAAGTGGTTGTCAAAATTTCGAATTATAAAAGTTCTCGTTATTACTACTAATTTGAAGTGCCTACTTTAGTACTATGTTGTTAAATGGATAAAATTAAGTCCACAAGTTACAATTATTAATCCCTAAAAACGGAAGAAAATCAAGTTTTTTATAATTTTGGTGTTTTTCTAGTCATGTTTAGGGGGTTAAAAAGTGGTTGACAAAAATTCGAATTTAAAATTTTCTCATTTTTACTACTAATTTGAAGTGCATACTTTAGTATCTTGTTCTAAAAATGGGAAAATGAAGTACACAAGTAACATTTATTAAACCCTAAAATTGAAACAGTAAACAACATAATCGACCCGATGAACATAATAAAACATTAAACAACATAATACCACATAATACAACATAAAAAACATAGAACATAAATATTAGTCTTAGTCCTATCTCTAATCTTCATCCCCGGAGGAAGTTTCCTTAGTCTCAGTAGCGGATGAAGTATCCTCATAATCAGCTGATCAACCAATATTAGTTGCATCTTCTTTACAACCGCTTAGACCATTCTCAGACCCACTTAAACTGGACCAATCTCCATACTTGGTTTTCAACTTCCTAATCTCACACTCATGTCCTATCTGGAGGTTAGTGATTCTTTTCATCACCTCTTGTATTACAGTGGCGGCACGATCACCAAGTGGGGGCTCAATCCACCTCTTGTAGCCACACCCCTTCCACCTATTAGGACACTCAACAAACCTTCTTCCCACGTTAACATCATACCAGCAACTATTCTCCACCACGAGTTTGTTGCACCAACATAAATCTGGGTCGGGGATTTCCATTTGCTTAAATTGAAAAAAGTAGAAATTTTGTGTTTATAAGAGGTTATGGTGTGTCATATAACAAAAATTAGGATTTGTGTTATATAGTCGTTAAAAAGATAAAAGATGATATTAAAATGGGTGATTGGTCATGTCAACTGAAAAGTGAATACATTTTTAACGACTAAAGTTCTGCAATGTTGTAAAAGTCGATATGCCTTGTCATATAGCTGCAAAGTAAAAGTAATGTTCTGCAAAGTTGAAAAACTCAATAGGTCTTGTCCACATGCGGATCACTAGGGTCAATGGCATGATAGGCTTGTGAAATCCCCTCAACCTATATGAAAGTCAATAACATTAAGGGATTAATAACATTTATCTACTAATTATAATTATTAAGATATAAAATTATATAAAATTAACATAATATTATATAATATTATAATAATTTATTTTATAATATTCTTTTAATCAAAATCAATGTCATTTTATATTATTGTCAAAATCATTGCCATTTTATATTATTGTCAAAATCATTGCCATAATATTATATTAAAATAATATATTTTATAATATAATACTCTTTAATATTAAGAGAGTTAATATTATTATTATAATTACAATATTTTAATATTATAAAATTTTATATTAACATTAGAATGTAATCCTCTTTTAATAAAAAGGATTGTCATTTTATTAAGAAATATAATTTATCTATATTAATATTAAAGTTAATGATATCATTTCAACAAAATAATAAAGACAATAATTATACCTGGATTATATCTAGATTAATATTAAAGTTACTGACTTATTAATAATTATCAACTCAAAGCCGGTATCAATATTATTATAACATTTTAATATTATATTTTATAATATAATCCTCTTTTGTTAAGAAATTTAATATTATTATCATAATTATAATATTATAATATTAATATTAAAATAATATATTTTATAATATAATCCTCTTTTAATAAAAATACTGGTCATTATATTAAGAAATTTAATATTATTATCATAATTATAACATTATAATATTAATATTAAAATAATATATTCTATAATATAATCCTCTTTTAATAAAAAATTTAATATTATTATCATAATTACATATATTACATACATTAATATTATAATATATTATTCTTTGTTGGTCCCTGATATTGTAGAAGGGGGGTTGAATACAATATCTGAAAATTAATCGCGGAATAATTGGATTAAAAATATTATTTTAATTACTCGCGAAATATTAATTATAATGAAATACTTTTCAAGTGAAAGATATTATTTTAACTTGATTAGTATTACACAATTAATATTTAGAAAACTGTTATATAATTGATATAAAGTCTAGAACGAATTCGACATGAAGTGTTCGTGTTTAAACAATTATATTCAAACTCAGCACAGAAATCTGTGAATATTACAATGCAGATAAATTACTGAATTTGATCTGTTTTTTTCTAACTCTTAACAAGTTGAACAACTGAAAAATGAAGCATTCTTCTCATATTTATAGAGATTTGAAAAAGGCTGCTATGACCTTTTTCAATATGACTTAATTTCAAGAAAATAAGTCTGTATGACTTATTTAACACTTGTATGACTTAAGAAAACACTGGGCATGACTTATATAGCTCGGTATGACTTATTCTGAGCTCGGTATGACTTATTCTGAGCTCGGTATGACTTTCTGTAAGTCATATTCGAGTTTTCTTTAATTAAAATAAATCAGAATGACTTAATTTAAAAGAGAAAAGCTCGGTATGACTTATTGCCACTTGCTCCAGTATGACCTTTATCATTCAAATTTCGGTATGACTTATCCTTTTGATATATATATATAACTCGGTATGACTTATTAAATAAGTCATTCGGTATGACTTATTTAATAAGTCATACTAACTGTTTATATATATATATAAGTCATATTGGTCCAATTCTTTTATAGTAAATTAATTCTACTTAATTTAATTAGTTAATTTATAAATTAAATTAAATTCAACTTGAATTAATTTAATTAGATAAATTAAATAATTAATTAACATTTGATAGTAGAATTAAAACTATTATTTTTTACTTGCATAGCCATGCTGAAGGTCTTGAAATCTTCCCGTCTTCTTTGTGTCTTGATCTTGAAACCTCTTGAATTAAATGAAGAATAAATATTATTTTAGTTGACACACAAATGTACTGTCTGGTTCATTTGTGTCATACTAATAAATATTCTCCATTTATAAAACTTTAAATTAGAGGCCTTGCGTCATATTTTCTTCTTCACTGTCTTCATTCTTCTTCTGGAATCTTCAGTAGTAACCACTTGAAATCTTCTATATCTTCTGTTTACTATAGAACCACTACTACACATTTATTTTCACTGACGCTTGAACATAAAGATGAACTTCATCCAGTGTTGAGTAGCAATCCTACAAAATACTTCTGATACTTGGATCCTTTGTGATTAGTTGACTGTCTTTGTCTTGATTCCTGTTTGGTGTTTAGTATTTACTTCTCTTTATTAGTTAGAGTTGAGTTGCCATCTAATTATTACAAATAGGCCTAGTCATATGCCTTTCAATCTCCCCCTATTTGTTGTTAAACAATTAACACACAAATTCCTAGAGGATAACTCAACTAACAACTAAGAAAGTAGTACGACATTTAATGACTGTAAATAATAAACAAAAGTTCTGGATTTATATTTAATAATTTTCCAGATTCGTACATAAAAGATAAATACAAGATAGATGTTCCTCTAGCACTGAACAAATATTACAAAGTTTCTATCTTGTTCTATCTATGTCTTCAGTCTTCTGATGTATCAACTTCACCTTCTTCTAGGATTGAACCTTTATGAACAGGTGTCCTCGGTATTTGTTCAGATACTGATTGTTCTGTTGTAGTGGATTCTCCATACAACCTTCTTTGTTCAGCTCTTGCTAACTGCCACAGTACTTCCTGTTCAACAGGATCTACTATCTCTTCTTCTACATCAGATGGTTGTGTTGAATCTATCTTTGGTATTTGCCTGATGTATGAATGAATTCTTTTTGACAGACAGTAGTTTCTTATCTTCTCTGCAGCATCCATTTTAGCTTGGGATTTGAAACCTTTTGACCTTAACATCTTTTCAACTTGAATCATGTACTTAACTGTGTAGCCCTTAAAAGATTCCTCATTTAACTGCATGATTTGATACAACTTGTTTGAGAAAAATCTTACCTCATGAGGATCAAATAAGATCTGAGGACTGACAGCTGTAGCAAAGACTCTAAGTCTATCCCTGAGAAGTTCATTTTCTTCTGAGCTCCTCTTTATTTTGTTCAAGAACGTCCATATTACTGATAAACTTCTTTGCCTGAAAAACTCTAAGGAAATTCTGAATGTTCCATTCCTGTGTGTGTAGACTAGTATCCGCCAGTCTTCAAGAATGTGATCCACTAGGATAGTGATGTAGTCCACTTCCTCTTTCAGAGCTTTCATGAAGTTGTCAATGTTGTCATTTGACTTTTCTAGACGCTCAATTATTGATTTCAGATGCTTGTCTTCAAATGGACCCTTTTGATGTTTGTCCATTATTTCTCTTGCAGTATCCCATTTCTTTCCAATCTTGAGCTGTACATCTCTCTTCTTTTCTCTGACTGCTATGGCCCAGAGATTTTGCTTTTCTTGGCTTTCTTCTTTTTCTGCCTTTGTTCTTTCTATGACTAGAGCTTTCAGTTTTTCAGTTTTTGCATGACTTGCCTTGATGTCTTCTTTTAGTTTCTTCATTGCCTCTTCATAGGCTGGATCAACTTCTTTTTCTTCTGGAAACAGAAAATCTTCATCAAATGCAATCTCTTCCTCAGCTCTGCAGTAGTCAGGAAAGTTTGATTCATCATGAGCACTGTCATCAAAGATTTTCTCTTGATCATAAAACTGTTTTTCTGGTTCTGGATCATACGATTGAAATTGATCTTCAGAATACAGTTTATCTTTCCCTTTGTCTTGAGTAGAAGCCCCTCCATCTTTAGCTACTTTCTCCTTTTATTTCTCCCCCTTAGTTGAGGGATCCTCTTGAGTTTTAGAGGCTTCAAAAGATGTCAACATTTTCTGCATAGTCAGATAGACTTGCTTCATTCCTTCATTCAAATGTGTCATTCCATCATCCAGTTTGCTGAATCTTTGTGTAGAGATCTTTTCATTTTCAATGATTGTTAATGTCAAGCTTTTCTCAACCTCATCAATCTTTTCATGTAATTTGCTGACTTCTTTCATGTCTTCAGCAATAAGATTCTGTACATTCTGGATGTCTTGAGTTTTTAGAAGAATGGAGGTTTTGACATCATCAACATCTTTTCGTACTATTGTCAGCTGCTGTGTTACAGAGGCAGATGTAGATTTTTCTTCTGCTTGTGCTTTTACTTTTACCAACTCAGCCTGAACAATTTGCATTTCTTTCTGGAGAGCTTCCATTTTAGATAATAGAACATTGTGTGTGTGTGCACTCAGCTCACTTGCACTCCTGTTTATCTCACTATCACTCTGTGCATGTGTTTCACTTTGTGTTTGCCTCACATCACTCGTGTTTAGCTCCTTTCCAGATCCTGAAGCTGTACATGCATATATAACAATAGCTTTTGAAGAGTCAAATTGCTCTTCTGATGCCTGTGAAGGCGCGTCCTCAACAAGATTAACTTGAAGTGGCTCCGCTACTGACGTAGCTACTCCGTGAATGGAGTCCCATCTCCCTCTATGGAGTGGTTGCCTCTCAAATCCACCAGTGGATTTGAGACCTTTTAAAATCACTGGATGTAATATATCCAGGGGGGTCACCACCTTAGACAATGTAGTGTATGGCTCATTAGAGTCTGTGGTGCCCCTAAGTACCTCGGAGGGTATCTGATGCTGCACTGCATCGAAAATGTCATGGTCCACATCATAGGTGGCATCCGACCAGTTTTTATTAAAAACATTTTCTTTAACAAATGTGCCCTCATGTGTTTGTGTAACTGCAAGCGGAGGTCCTGCTAGTGTGAGAGCTAGCAGTGTGCTTTCCTCACTATCTGAAGCTGTAGCCGAACAGCGAATTAGATCACCTGGTTGAGCAAGTGTATCTAAAGAACCTTGGATGGCCATGTCAAAATCCATATCCCATTGAGAGGAAAAGGATGAGTCTGCAGTTGTCTCTGGTTGAAATTTAGATCTTTTAGATTGTGGAGACAGAGCTGCGGGTTCACTCACATCAGCACCAAGACCCCTAACTATTCTGACAGGTTTCTTCCTTTTTCTGACTTTTAGCAAAGAAGAGGATGAAGGAGAAACTGTTTGAGGCTCTAATTCAGCTGGGGGCGGAACCTGTGTGTTTTCAGGTTCGTAGCTGATATCCTGGAGTGTAATAACACCATCATAGTCCGCCACAGATAAATCTAATAGTGCAGTAGATATTTCTATAGGTATTGAACTAGAAGATTGTGAGTGAGATATTACCTGTTGATCTTGTGCCACTTGATCGACATGCTGAGCAGCTTCAAGTAGAAGGTGCACAGGATGTTCTATTTGCATAGGCACTTGTTCTTGCTCTTGTTCCTGCACAGGATTAGCAATATGATCTAATATCTCAGCCATGTAATCTGTCCTTACCACTTGCACATTTTGAAACTTGGGGTTGTTGTGGAGCCTTGCAAATAGGTGGTTCTGAGAAGTCGGAGATTCTTCTACAGGACCATTCTGAAATAAGGCTTTGTCTTCTTCCACCAACAAGTCATTCATAAACAGCATCAGGAACCTCGGATAGTAGACTTGTACATTCTGTTCCCTGCTTTCTGGTTTCCCCATCTTCCTTATAATTTCTTTCAGAAGCAACTTCCCAAAATTTATCCTCCTGTTGTGAGCCACAGAATACCCAAAGATTTGCAGTAGTGAAGATATATTGTTGAAGTTGTTCTTTGTAGTGGGAGCAAACACTTTGGCTAACGTGTCAAAGAAATAGTCCCACTCACTTACCAACTTGGACTTTGTCAGTCTTACCAAATTGATCTCACCCTGATATCTAATAGAATAGAAAAATTCTAGAATTTCTGGTACAGTGGGTGGATCCATGAAATTGTCAGTTGGAAAGCCCAAAATCCTGTTCACGTCCTCTTCAGTCACCATATATTCATGATCTCCTATGCTGAAAGAGAATTGAACTCTGTCTGCAGTACTCCTATTCCTTGCAGTGGAATACAGGGCCCTTAGTGCTAACACTTGCAACGGGGCGTTCAGAGTAATTGCAGTTCTGACGAGTGAATGTTCATTCATAAAAATAATCCACGGTCGAAACCTCTCGACTGAACAATTCACCGGATTAAAATATCCAACAAAATTAGTTTTTACTAATTCGCAATAACCAGCCATATTCCTTTAAACTATTACAATTAAGAAAATTACAATGTGCGATTACAAATTAAAATTATCAATTACAACCAATAATTCGAAAATTACAACCAATAAAAATTGAAACCCTAATTTCTAATAATCCTTATATTGACTTAAACAACAAGTCACTACCCAAACAGTCCTTTAGATATAATTAACACTTGAATGCTTCAACAAAAAAAGAACAATCAGTCGAAATTAAACAAAAATCGTGCAGAGTTTCGTTTGTTTCAATCGATTTTATCAATCTAGCAAGCAAAGATGCTTGTAAATGGAAATTAGCAACTGAAATCAGTTGTTTTTGGACAGGAATCGATCGATTTTTTTAAAAAAATTTGCCTGTTCGAGTTTGTATATATATATAGCAGCTTGTGAGTATAATAAAGACTGAGTATGACTTTGTTAAAAGGAAAATGAATATGTCCGGTATGACTTAGTTAAAACACATCACTTGAATATCTCGGTATGACTTATCATAAGTCATACCGAGTTTTATTTTCATAAAACTTAAGTGAATTAGTTCGGTATGACTTAATTCGTTTGACTCTCGGTATGACTTTTTAATTAGCATAAAAAGTCATGCCGAGTTTTAACAAATTAAGTCATGCCGACTTTTTTTTTGTTCTAAAATAAGTCATACTGTTATTATTATAAGGAAACTATTTTTAAGAAAAAAATGTTAATAATTTACATACTAATAAATTATTAAAGATATAAAATAAATATTTACATTATTAATTTATTTTAATTAATTTAAGAATTAGATTAACTCATGTTTGAATTAATTTAATAAACAAATTAATTGAATAATTAATAATATACTCATTTATTTTATTGTACATTAATAATTCGAAAAATAAACATTAATATATACATGCTTAAAATAAAAATGCTAAAAATTAGAAAAATATATACATTAATTTATATATTAATAAATGCTTAATTTTAAACAAAATTACTTATGCTCTAATTGAAATAATTATCTAGTAAGAATATTGATTTAATCTTGAGATAATTTTCCAAAAATTCATAAGTCCTAGGATTTTATTAATTCAAGTCTCATAAACTCTTTAAATATTAACATTTAATATTTTATGAGCTTAAATTAATTCCTAGCAACCAAACATTTAGCCATAGTTTAACATCCCTAATTCACTAACCAGCTTTGAGAAAGTGGATTCATCAAGTGGTTTTGTGAAGATGTCGGCTAACTGATCTTCTGTGGGTACAAAATGTAGCACCACAGTTTCGTTCATGACATGCTCTCTGATAAAGTGATACCTTATGTCAATGTGCTTGGTTCGCGAATGTTGTACAGGATTGTTGGAAATAGCTATGGCACTTGTGTTGTCGCAGTAAATTGGAATTTTGTTCAACGCAAGTCCGTAGTCATTTAGCTGATTCCTGATCCACAAGATCTGTGCACAACAGCTACCTGCCGCAATGTATTCTGCTTCGGCTGTCGAGGTAGAAACTGAATGCTATTTCTTGCTGTACCAGGAGATCAACCTTCGTCCTAGAAACTGACAGCTTCCAGAAGTACTTTTCCTGTCCATCCTGCACCCTGCATAATCTGAATCTGTATAGCCTATTAGGTCAAAACCTGTATCCTTAGGGTACCAAATTCCAAGATCTGGTGTACCCTTTAGATATCTAAAAATCCGTTTAACAGCTATTAGATGAGATTCTCTTGGGTCAGATTGAAACCTTGCACATAAGCAAGTTGCGAACATTATGTCGGGTCTACTTGCAGTTAGATATAATAATGAGCCTATCATACCTCTGTAGCTTGTGATGTCAACTTTCTTACCAGTTTCATCTTTGTCAAGCTTCGTGGCTGTTGGCATTGGGGTTTTTGCCGGTGAAGAATCTTCTAGACTGTATTTTCTGAGAAGATCTCTTACGTACTTTGATTGGCAAATAAAAATCCCATCTTCCTTTTGCTTTACTTGCAATCCAAGGAAGAATGACAGCTCACCCATCATGCTCATCTCATATCTGCTCTGCATTAACTTAGCAAATCTCTTGCACAAGTTTTCGTTAGAAGAACCAAATATAATATCGTCAACATAAACTTGGACAAATATCATATCTTTATTATGTAATTTGTAAAAGAGAGTTTTATCTATGACACCTCTAGTGAAACCATTTTCAAGTAAAAACTCAGAGAGAGTGTCATACCATGTCCTCGGTGCTTGCTTGAGTCCATAGAGAGCTTTGAAAAGAAAGTACACAAAATCAGCAAACTCTGGATTTTCAAAGCCAGGGGGCTGTTCCACATATACTTCCTCTTCTAGCTTTCCGTTCAGAAATGCACTCTTCACATCCATTTGATAGACTTTAAAATTGGAATGTGCTGCGAATGCCAGAAATATCCTGATGGCTTCAAGTCTTGCAACTGGTGCGTAGGTCTCGTCATAATCACTTCCCTCTTCCTGGGAGTAACCCTTTGCAACCAGTCTGGCCTTGTTCCTTGTAACAATGCCATCACCGTCTAATTTGTTCTTGTATACCCATTTCGTGCCAATAACAGATCTATCTTTAGGCCTGGGTACCAGTGTCCAGACTTCTTGTCTTTCGAACTGATTGAGCTCTTCTTGCATGGCAAGAACCCAATCTGGATCAATTAGTGCATCTTCAATCTTCTTTGGTTCTTCTTGAGATAGAAAAACTGAGAATAAACATTCATTTGAAGTTGCACTTCTGGTTCTTACTCCAACATCTGGATCACCTATGATCAATTTAAAAGGATGATCTCTGCTCCATATCCTTTCCCTAGGTAGGTTTGATCTTGATGATTCACCTCAAAATTCATTGTGATGTTGTGTTGTGCCAGTTGATCTTTCATCTCCCTCTGAGTTGCTGCCAGGATGACTTGTTGATCCACCACTGGTATTAGTAGAATCTCCAGTGTTGCCATTGTTTCCACCACTATTACCTGGATCATTACCATCATTGTAGTCATCATTTCCTGCTGCAACCTCAGGTTCTTCTTCGTCATCAGAATGTGAGTCTGGATAATTATCAAATTTTAATGACTCAGAAGAATCTTCAGTTTGGATACTTGGGAGTTTAGTGTCATCAAAAGTTACATTGACACTTTCCTTCACTTGGTGCTGATCAATTATGTAAACCCTATATGCTCTTCTCGAGTATCCGACAAAAATAGCTTCATGTGCCTTGGCCTCAAATTTGCCAATGCGTTCATCTACATCTTTTAGCACAAAGCATTTGGCTCCAAATACATGAAAGTACTTGAGAGTAGGTTTCTTGCCAGCCATTAATTCATAGGGAGTTTTCATATGATCTTTGTTGATCAGAGTTCGATTCTGAGTATAACAAGCTGTATTAACTGCTTCAGCCCAGAAGTAGATAGGTAACCTTGATTCACTTAGCATAGTCCTTGCAGCTTCAATTAGGGTTCGATTTTTCCTTTCTACAACTCCATTTTGTTGTGGAGTTCTTGGTGCTGAGTACTGCCTTGTTATCCCCTTGTCTGAGCAGAAGTTATTCAGAACTTCATTTTTGAATTCTGTTCCATTATCTGATCTGATTGCTCGGACAGGTAACTTTGAATCTAACTCAATCAGCTTTATATGATCAATCACCAAATGTGGAGTTTCATCTTTAGAATTCAAGAATAAAACCCATGTATACTTTGTGAAGTCATCCACAATCACTAAGGCGTATTTCTTTCTTGACATAGACAGAATATTTACTGGACCAAATAAATCCATGTGTAGGAGTTGAAGTGGTTCAGTGATGTTTGTAGTGTCTGTGCCTCTGTGAGTTGCTTTCCTTGACTTCCCTTTTTGACATGCCTCACACAATCCTTCTTGTGTAAATTCCATCGGAGGCAGTCCTCTCACCAAATCCCTCTTGACTAGAGAGTTCATTGTTTTGAAATTCAGGTGTGAGAGCTTCTTGTGCCATAGCCAACTTTCCTCTGTTGAAGCTTTTGAATAAAAACAGTTTGCTTCAGCTCCAGTTCCCGAGTTGAGATCAGCTACGTACAAGTTTCCTTTCCTTACTCCACGCAAGGCTAGTCTGTCTTCTTTAGAATGAGCTATTAAGCACTTCTCCTTGATAAAGTTTACTTTGTAACCTCTATCACAAAATTGACTGACGCTGAGTAGATTGTGCTTAAGTCCTTCCACCAAAGAGACATTTTCAATGATAACATTTCCTGTATTTAACTTGCCATATCCCGTAGTCATTCCTTTGCTGTTATCTCCAAAGGTGACGATTGGGCCAGCTCTCTCAACCACGTCTGATAGCAGGGCTCTATCTCCGGTCATATGCCTTGACGATCCGCTGTCCAGGATCCATATAACTCGGTTTACCTGTTTAACTCCCTGCAATTATCAAACGGATTAATTCGTCTTCGGAGCCTAAAATTGATTGGGCCCGGCATACTTAAAGAATTGACCTTTGTCTGCTTTGACAACAGATCCTTTTCGAACAACATCATTTTCTTCCTTGACTGTTCCTACCTTCCTATAAACAGTCTTAACAATTTTCTGTTTAGACTTAGGAATATATGATTCCTTCTTCTCAGGTGAAGGAGTCGCAGTCTTGGATTTAGCAAATTTACTATTGATGTGCTGTCTAGGTATCATGTTATCTTTCTTAGCTATCATGCGTTTAAAGTAAGCAGTCATAGCATTAAAGGCACATAACATGCAATTCATTATACCACAAGGTTTATGGAAAGCATCAATAGTAGGCATGTTATTCAATACAGTAGGAGGCTTAACAGATTCTACTTCAATTTTCTCAGCAGATTTGAAGTTTTCAGTAGAATGAAATTTATTGTTACTGTTCCTACTGTTCACAAATATGTTGGGTCTGTTCATTTTACTCTTTAAGTCTTTTGCACCTACACCAGGTCTGGGGGAATCAGAAGTTCCCACATCTTTCACTGGTGTTTCTAGTGCACATTTTTCTTTCTGGACATTAACTCCTTTTATGTCCTTAACCTGTTCTCCTCTCTTCTTCTCTTCCTCAAGATCTTCCAGCTGCATTTCATATGCAATTATTACAGAGGTCTCAAGGATGGGTTCAGCTATCGGTGTTATGAAGAGAGGTTTCGGTGTGTCTTTAACAACATGTGGGATACCCCTTTCTTCAGCACTTTTTCTAAAGGGGGTTATGTTGCTTGGTTTTCCTACAGATTTGTTATACTCGAAGCCTATTCCAACTTTACGATTTATTTCTTGTTGGTCAACTAGGTTCTTAACAATATATGAGGAATTCTTATATGCAAGACACTTCTTCTTTTCTTCTTCAATTTGGTTTCTGAGATTAGTTTCTACAACAACATGACAACTGACTTTACTGACTTGAACAGCTAAGTCTTCAGTCAGCTTGACAGCCAACTTGTCATGATTTCTTTTTAACTGTTTAAGAACTTCAGTCTCATCAATTAACTCTTTGACTTTGAGTCTGAGTTTCTTAACTTTATCTCTTTCACCATCTAGTTCTTTACCTAGCAAAGCAAACATCTTAGGACACGAAGGATTTACCTCTATTCCTCTGTCACTGGTGGGAGACAGTGATCCCTCTGATGAAGCCATAAGAGCAAGATTTCCCAGCTCTTCCTCATCATCGTTATCTGAGTCATCCCAGCTTTTGCCTGCTGCTAGATAGGACTTTCCTTGATGCTTTTTCACTAGCGCATCATACTTCTCCTTCAGCTCTTCGTAAGACTCTCTCTTTTTCCCTTGCTTAGGCTTCTTGCACTCAGTTGCAAAGTGCCCTAGCTCATTACAGTTGAAGCAACGAAACTTGCTTCTATCAACTAAGCCGGTCTTGTAGCCGCTTTTTGATACTGCTGTCGAAGAACCTCCTCTTTGGTATCTTCCAAAATTAGGCTTACTTCTGAATGAGGAGTTTCTTCGGAATCTCATGTTGCCAAACTTCCTGGCAACCATAGCTAGAGATTCATCTTCTAGCTGATCTAGTTCTTCCAGTGAGTAGAAATCACCGTCTTCTTGTTTGTCAGAAGTATGTCCAAGTTCTGGAACCACATACTCTGTTGAACTGTTAGAAGGTGCAACAGCCTTCACTTCTTCTTTCTCTGGTGCTTCTACCATTAATGCCTTGGAGGAACTCAGTACCTTACCTCTTCCATACATCTCTCTGGTTTGGATCTGTTCCAGCTCATAAGTTTTTAAAACTCCGTAGAGTCTTTCTAGGGTTACCTCTTTCATGTCCCTAGATTCCCGGATGGCTGCAATCCTGTGCTCCAGATGCTCTGGTAAGGTCAACAGAAACTTCCTGTTCACCTCTTGGTTCTGATAAAACTTACCATTCATGTTTAGCTCGTTTATCAATTTGTTTAGTCTCTGAAACACCTCAGAGATACCCTCACCAGGGTTGGATCTAAACTGTTCATATTGGGTGGTCAGGATCTCCAGTCTATTCTCCTTAACTTCTTCAGTTCCCTCATTGATAATTTCAATTGTTTCCCAGATTTGTTTTGCATTCTTGCAATTGACTACTTGGTTGTACATGATGTAGTCTAGGGATTCAATTAATATGAGCTTCAGGTTATTATCAAGGGACACAGCTTCTGTTTCCTCATCTGTATAGTCTGCCGGACTTTTCGGAAACTGTCTGTGGGGAATTACGACCCCATCTACTGTATGTTCGAGAACAACTGATATAGGGAGCTCAACACCTTTAGCCATAATTAATGCGTACTTGGGATTTGCAATCCCGATAAACAGTAGCATTTTTTGTTTCCACAAGTTGTAGTGTTCTCTGTCGAACTGTGGAATTTTAATACTAGTTACTTTCTGGGTACTCATCTTTAATAAGATTAAAAATTAAGTGTTTCAAAAAATATTTTAATTTTTGACTTAAAACAATTTTTGATCAAAAATAATTTTTAGAAAAAAAATTATTTCGAATAAAAAATTATTTCGAATTTAAAATAATTTTTGAGATCTGAATGAGTTGCGGAATTTTTGGTTTGGATCTGATATTAACTATATCAACCAGCTCTGATGCCAATTGTTGGTCCCTGATATTGTAGAAGGGGGGTTGAATACAATATCTGAAAATTAATCGCGGAATAATTGGATTAAAAATATTATTTTAATTACTCGCGAAATATTAATTATAATGAAATACTTTTCAAGTGAAAGATATTATTTTAACTTGATTAGTATTACACAATTAATATTTAGAAAACTGTTATATAATTGATATAAAGTCTAGAACGAATTCGACATGAAGTGTTCGTGTTTAAACAATTATATTCAAACTCAGCACAGAAATCTGTGAATATTACAATGCAGATAAATTACTGAATTTGATCTGTTTTTTTCTAACTCTTAACAAGTTGAACAACTGAAAAATGAAGCATTCTTCTCATATTTATAGAGATTTGAAAAAGGCTGCTATGACCTTTTTCAATATGACTTAATTTCAAGAAAATAAGTCTGTATGACTTATTTAACACTTGTATGACTTAAGAAAACACTGGGCATGACTTATATAGCTCGGTATGACTTATTCTGAGCTCGGTATGACTTATTCTGAGCTCGGTATGACTTTCTGTAAGTCATATTCGAGTTTTCTTTAATTAAAATAAATCAGAATGACTTAATTTAAAAGAGAAAAGCTCGGTATGACTTATTGCCACTTGCTCCAGTATGACCTTTATCATTCAAATTTCGGTATGACTTATCCTTTTGATATATATATATAACTCGGTATGACTTATTAAATAAGTCATTCGGTATGACTTATTTAATAAGTCATACTAACTGTTTATATATATATATAAGTCATATTGGTCCAATTCTTTTATAGTAAATTAATTCTACTTAATTTAATTAGTTAATTTATAAATTAAATTAAATTCAACTTGAATTAATTTAATTAGATAAATTAAATAATTAATTAACATTTGATAGTAGAATTAAAACTATTATTTTTTACTTGCATAGCCATGCTGAAGGTCTTGAAATCTTCCCGTCTTCTTTGTGTCTTGATCTTGAAACCTCTTGAATTAAATGAAGAATAAATATTATTTTAGTTGACACACAAATGTACTGTCTGGTTCATTTGTGTCATACTAATAAATATTCTCCATTTATAAAACTTTAAATTAGAGGCCTTGCGTCATATTTTCTTCTTCACTGTCTTCATTCTTCTTCTGGAATCTTCAGTAGTAACCACTTGAAATCTTCTATATCTTCTGTTTACTATAGAACCACTACTACACATTTATTTTCACTGACGCTTGAACATAAAGATGAACTTCATCCAGTGTTGAGTAGCAATCCTACAAAATACTTCTGATACTTGGATCCTTTGTGATTAGTTGACTGTCTTTGTCTTGATTCCTGTTTGGTGTTTAGTATTTACTTCTCTTTATTAGTTAGAGTTGAGTTGCCATCTAATTATTACAAATAGGCCTAGTCATATGCCTTTCATTCTTTATATTAGTAAATATTCTCTATTGTTTTTAAATTTAATTATCAATTACAAATTCTGCAGATATTCAGATATTCGGATAAGATGTTTTTCTAAACTTAAAACGAAAATATATATAAAAAAAACTACATTGGTGACCGCCATCTTATTTGGCAATCACCACCGCCACACCAAATGGAGGTCACCATTTGAGAAAATGAGAGCATGCCGCCCCTTAACTTGGCGGTTATAATGTTAAAAATATATAGGTGACCGCCACATTAAATGACGGTCTTTAATTCATTTTCCACCATTCCTCCAACCTTCATGACCGCAACCAAATGCAATTAGCTGTGCTACTTTTGAAACACTGAACTCAACTGTCCCATTTTCGAAACTCAACTCCACTGCTGTCCTCAAAACGAAATGGATCCCGACAAATCTTTTTGTCATTCAATCCAAAAAATATTAAAAAACACTCCTAAAATTATAAAAATAATAAATATTTAAAATATTAATTATAATATTTCTAATATAAAAATTATAATAATAATAAATTATTATATCTAACCAAATGAATCCCTTTAATTATACAACTCTCAATTATGATTAAAGATCATTTAATATGGGATTAAGGAACGAAAAAACCTTGTGGTTTAGGCGGAGAAGCGTATAAGCCCCTGTGATTTAATAAGGCTCAAATAAGCCCTTCAAATTAAAACTAATTGTTCAATATAGCCCCTCTAGTTAGTTTTTCTTAACTATGATTAGAAAATTACCATATTCATGTATATTGTGACATTAATATTTTAAAAATATATCAAAATATTTTAATTTTAATATTATGACGTTAATATTCATGTATATCGTAACAATATTGTTACACAAAAATGTATATCAAAAAAAATTTATATTCTAATTAAAATTTATCTTTAAATAAAATATATAAATTTAATCTCTTTTAAATACGAATACATATAAAATATGTGAAAAATTATATAAAAGTATTTATACACAATATTATAAATAAATTAAAATCATAGATATAAAAATAAAAATAAAAATAAAAATAAATTCTAATCATATAAATACAATATTAAAGTAAAAATAATAAATATTAAAAACAAATTCGTACATTATACGAAATGTAAGAAATTGTGCATATTTGTCTATATATATCTATATATGTATGTAAGTAAGTGTGTGTGTGTGTGTGTTTGTATGTATTATAATTTAATATTAAAATGTCACTCATATTTAGTTAATTATTAAAAAAATATAAATATTCGTCGAATAAGTAGAATTTAAAAATAAAATACAAACTAACGTGTAAATGTTTAAAGGTTAAAAATTAATAGTTAAGTAATAAAAAAAGTATATACATACATTAATATTGGTTAACAACTTAATTATTATTTTATAGAATTATTTAATAAAAATCAATTATATAAATAATATATTAATTTATAAATAATAATGTTATTAATAAAAAATTAATAATATAAGATATATATGTAAGTGTGTTTTTGTATATATATATATATATATATATATATATATATATATATATATATATATCTATATTAATGTAATTAGTTATTTAATAATATTTCTAACCATAAATAAGAAAAAGTAACTAGAGAGGCTATATCGGACCATTAGTTTTAATCTGAAGGGCTTTTTTAAGCCTTGTTAAATCACATGGACTTATCCGCTCCTACGGCTAAATCACGAGGGGTTTTTCACTCTTTAGCCCTTTAATATGATAAAAAAATCGTCGTAAAATGACATATAACAACCACTATATATTTTCAAAATATCATAAAAAATAAAACTATCTCGTATAAAAATAGAACAGGCAAAATATAAGATTTAGAAGATGTGAGATCCAAAAAATATAAAACATATCTGAAAAATATACAAACAGATTCGGAAATTCAAAGGACTAAAATTTCAGAAAATATTGAAAACAAAAGTTTTAATAGAAGGATATTAGATTTGAGATTCTTTGACCGTAAAAGTCTAATAAATTTGAAGTAATTTAATATACTTCTTATAAATTTATGACATATATTAATGTATTGTGTGAGACTTCGTTAAAATAATTTGATTTAGTTTATTTATATTATTTAAAATACCAATTAATATCTTTGTAAATCGATTTTAGCTGATTTGACTTGATTCAAAAAATTGTGTGAATAAATTTTATTATAATGTTAATAATTTAAATTTTATCCGTTGATTTTACTTATAAAGATAAAAAAATTAGTTAAAATATGATCTTTTATAAAATAACATGCGGCCATGCCCATGATAAGGGTCATGGGTGACTTGAAGCTACCTAAGAAGTGTGTTTTATTAGACCTTCTTATCTTAGAAAACCAACAGAGGATTAAGCTGTGCATTTTGCATCTCGGATGACCAGTTTCAGCAGCTATGTTGAGCACACAAGTCCATTATCATGGAGCATTGCGTTTCTTTCCCTCCACAAATGATAAGCAAAAACGTGCATAGTTAGAAGAGCTAGTGATTGCTGAGGTTCGGTAACACTATGTTGTACCAGGTAGAGATGTTTACTTAGCTTCCCAGCAATCTTCTAAGAATAAGTACTCAAGTGATAATAAATGAACAGGTGATTTCGAGCTTCAGCACCAATGGTATAAAGCTGACACTAACATTCTGAGAAGTGCCACAACAATATCTTGCAAGAGTGAGAAAACTAAAAAGACATAAAATCCAGTTTAAGAAGGCTTGTCAAAGAATTAGCATGTGCTATACAACCTTTTACCAGGAGACATCTCTGCCTCTAATAGAGTCCCAACTTGTAACCTTTAATTTTACACCATCCCACATTAATCGGTTATTTGTGATATATGCCTTCATTAAATTAAACTCAGAAATGCATCTCTAGAACTCAGTAGAGCAGTAGTGTTGGTAAGAGTTGATTAGAGGCAGATTCCAAACACCAGTCTCGATAATAGAAGCCACATTAGATGATGCTCTTAAGCCAGTACATGTGAAAGCAGTAGAAGAAGGATGTTTGGACAAATATTACCCTCAATACCACGGGATCTAACCAAAGTGAATGGATCTGCCATTGCCAACTACATAGGAGATGGCAGGTTTTACCAAACTTGTCAAACCAACAATTTTGGAAGAACTGTCTAACGGGACAGAATTGCTTTAATTTTTGTCCAAGAATAGAGCCATATACATTATAAACTACTCGTACAATATTTTATGACAATTAAGCTTACATCAGTGGATCGTTTAAAACGGCTTAACTGCTAATCTACACTGCTAGCATATCAATTTTGAAAATTCCCAAAAATATACACACAGTCTAATACCAAACTTCAATAGATCGACTTTTAAAGTACATGAAGATTGAACTCAAAACTTTCTACTAGCTCCAACAAAACATTCAGTAGTTGCAATTGCACCATCGATGTCTCTCAAATATGAAACCAAAGAATGGAGTACGTTATACGTATATCTCCTCTTCACTAAACGCAGATCCTTTGCTTTTTAGTACTACGTGAACATTCATCATCAACCCCCAAACGCTTTCCAACTCCCATATCAGATGAACAAGTCCCCGCCCCAACATCTTGCTTCCCTTCCGCATCGATAATATCCTCTTCCTCCCAATAAGTTTTCATCATCAGCTCTCTAACATCACCATCCACAAAACGATCGTACCACTCAAAATAAACACTGTGTAGCTTCGTAAGTACTTCCAATGCACAACTCAACTCTCCTGAGCCGTCACTTTCATCCCCTCCCACTTGCGTAAAAAAATTGTACTTTTCAATCACAATTAAATTACCAGAATTTCTTTTCCATCCAGACTCCGTATCATCCAAAATAATAACACCACTTTCATGGACAGGTACAACATCAAGTCCCTTGTTTCCTTGTACAGTACAATCCTCCCTCGCTATCACCCTGTTACCAAAGTACACACCTTGTGGATCAAGAAACTCCTCAACTACATGCAAGGCATAATCGTGTGATCCCATGGTGTACACATACAACTCAAACATCTGACTTGCCTCTTCCAAGAATTGTCGAACAAAAGGCCTCAACTTAGTAAAAAGCTCATCCCCCATCAACTCCCATTCATAGAGATCATCGCCCTTATAATGAGATAGGTGTAGTTTTTGTTGAGGTGAAGTGTAACAAGTCGTTTGGTGTGAAGAAGAGTATGGTCTAAATCCAAAACCAAACACAGTTTCCTTCGACTTTGCAGATTCTGCAACTCAACCTTCTTGACACTCTCAACTTCATCAGCCCCCATCACTAGTCCTTCTACTAAATAATCAAATGATATTGTTTCCGTGCTGATTTCTTCCCCGTCAAACACCCTCGTCATTCTCAAAACCCTCTGATTATTTATATGTTAGATGAATTTATAAAAGAATAGTGTGTAGATAGGTTTTGCACAATGGAAAGACTCTTGGGTATATATAGGTTTTGGTACCGTGGCCCACCAAGTCTAAATCCTAGTTCTTATAGGACTCGGTTTTATATTGGTCCAAGTCCTAATTCTCTTGGGATTTATTTTATATAGATTTATTTATTTATTTATATGTGTGTGACTCGTTAATAAAATTACGTATCCGAATAACAACATTCATCTATACTATATCTATACAATATTAAGTTTTGGTGGTCGGTATGGTAGTGGGTCAATCATATAAAATATTTTAATCGTCCAATTTTATGTAAATTATAGAAACAATCTTAACCATTAAATTTTAATAAAATATAATTTTAAAAGAATATAATCATACATACAACTCTAACATCAGTAATCCTCCTTTTACACACTATAGGATAATAAGATATGATAATATTATATTATATTTAATTATATTCTATAAACTTTTTTTACGAATCCTATTTATCATATAATTTTTATTTAATATATCATTAAATTTTATCTATAATTTTTATTTAATATATCATTAAAGTTTATGATAAACAATATGCATTTTTTTAGTTTTCATTTATTTCTCTATTTTAATCGCATAACACAAATTATTTATCAAAACACAAGTTCTACTCAAATTAGAAGAACTTTGCTCAAACTAGAATAATCAGTTTCTATCAATACCCGTATGTTCAAACTTGAAAATCGACATCAATACTCTATATATAACTCTAACCCCCGATAGTCCTCCTTTTATACAACTCATCACAGATAAAATAATATTATATTATATTTAAATTATATTATATTATATGAATATTAAATTTTATAATATTAAAGTTATATTATATTATACCTACATTAAAATATACTCTTTTATTTAAATTTTAATTAAAATATTTCTAATATATTTGTAACTCTTTTTATTAATAAAAATTTCCTAATTAAATTTAAAAAAAATAAAAAATTTGGCCAGTTGGTCGTCCGTCCGGTAAGTCCTCTTTTTATACAACTCTTTTTATCATCAGTAAGTTTTCTTTCTATACGACTTTTTAATGCAATTATGATATAATTATAATTTAATTTTAAAACATATATATTTTACATATAATTCTATCATCGGTGAGTCATTTTTTGTACAACAATCTAATAACATATCTCACTTCACTTCTACTTGAAATTACAACTTATTAATTAAATCTCATGAATATTGAACTTATTAATTAAATCTCATGAATATTAAAATAATATTATCATTTTATCTATAAATAATTTTAATTATATTATTATAGTCGATATAATAAAAAAAAATTTTAATTATATATTTAAATCATATAAAATAATTAATATATAATTTATTAACTTCGTCCGTATTTTGCACGAGTTATAAGCTAGTATCAATTATTTACAAAACTGAAGAAATGACCTTTTATATCAAAATGCAAGTTCAAATATAATATATGTAAAAATAATTATGGTGGTCCTTACCCAAGGGCCGGCCGTGCTCGAAGCTTTCCAATATCAGATGAACAATCCCTCATCACAACTTCTTGTTGCCCCTCATCATTAACGATATCCAACCGATAATATTGCAGCAGCTCTCTCACATCACCGGCCATAAAAAGATTGTACCGGTCATAATAAAAACTGTGTAGCTTTGCAAGTTTTTTCAGTGCAGAACTCAACTCTCATGTACCCTCACTTTCATCCCTTCCCACTTCCCTAAAATAATTGTACTTGTCAATCACAATCAAATTACCAGAATTTCTTTTCCATACAGACTCCGTATCATCCAAAATAATAACACCACTTTCATGGACATGCACAACATCAAGTTCCTTTAGTCCTAGTACAGTACATATCTCCCTGGCTATTACTCTATTACCAAAGTACACACTTTCCGGGTCAAGAAACTCCTTAACAATGTGCAAGGCATAATCGCGTGATCCCATAGTGTACACATGCAACTCGAATATCTCACTCGCCTTTTTCTAGAATTGTCGAATGAAAGGCCTCAACTTAGTGAAATACTTAACCCCATTCAACTTCCATTGATAAAGATCATCACCCTTATAATGAGATAGGTGTAGTTTCTGTTGAGGTGTAAGTGTAACACACTGTTTGGTGTGAAGAAGAGTATGGTCTAAATCAAGAACCAAACACAGCTTCCTTCGACTTTGCAGATTCTGCAACTTAATCTTCTTGACACTCTCAGCTTCATCAGCCCCCATCACTAGTCCTTGTACTAAATAATTATGCGAATTGTTTCCGTAAATCCACATAATTTTTCTGCTCTGTAAAACCCCTTCGCCATGCTTGTATAATTTCTCAAAACCCTTTCTTTGCTTATTGTATATACAAGTATACGTTTTACAATGAAAATATTTGTGGGTATATATACGTTTCCTATACGCGTGACCCGCAAGGCTACACTCTAATCCTAAATCACAAAATTTAGATATTAGGGATGTTTATTGAATGAACTAATAACTCGTACGTTTGTTTGGTTGAAAATAATGAAATTTTAGTTTCAAAAATGGGAAAAAAATACATTAAAAAGATTGCAAATTTAACTTTATATCTACTAGCCTAATTAACGAATGTGTTCTCGATTAAAATTATTCATAAACCAATGCTCCTGGTTCGTGAGCTTTATTCACAAACACATTAATCAAACTTATTCGCGAACTATCCGGCTAAACTTGATCCTAGTTCAACTCGGTTACAAATCAAATCTTAAAATCATGTTCCAGATAGACTCGAACCGAATGCCGAGCTGTTCATGGGCTCATTTACAGCCCTAGGATTAGCTTGTCCCTGCCAATGCTACTAAATTAAACTTACTGGCAATGTCATCACTCAAACTATACCTTTTTTCCCCAACAAAGATTTTCAGTTCTCATCCAATACATTAAGCATGTTAGTAATTTGTCAGGTCTCAACTGTAACGAAAACCAAGGAAAAAGATAGATCTTCATAATAACATACAGAAGTTGTGACACTCCATCACAAACCAGATACTATGTGAGAAAGAAAGTTGTTTCAAAAGGTCTCAACTGTAACCAAAACCAAGGAAAAAGATAAGTCTTCATAATAACATACAGAAGTTGTGACACTCCATCACAAACCAGATACCATGTGAGAAAGAAAGTTGTTTCTCCATCACAAACCAGATACCATGTGAGAAAGAAAGTTGTTTCAAAAGGTCTCAACTGTAACCAGAACCAAGGAAAAAGATAGGTCTCATAATAACATACAGAGGTTGTGACACTCCATCACAAACCAGATATTATGTGAGAAAGAAAGTTTTTTCAAAGTTGCAAAGATCTACTATGTTTCTTCTGATAACTATAAGTAAACCATTGCACTTAT
The DNA here is from genome assembly GCA_028671895.1 of Oenanthe sinensis. Lineage (NCBI taxonomy): Eukaryota > Viridiplantae > Streptophyta > Magnoliopsida > Apiales > Apiaceae > Oenanthe > Oenanthe sinensis. The sequence continues at coordinate 14,446,156 of CM053802.1, forward strand.
AGTGCAAGTGACTGAACCTCGTCTGCTTTCCATGAGTTCTCTTCATACCTGTACCACCTCATTAGACCTTCATCAGCTCTTGTTCTCTGGCACATAATGCATGAATCATTCATACATGTGAAAAATTGACGCAAACCAGAAGCCTTCTGAAGTATAGAGTTATCAATCTCTTTAAGAATAATTTTCTTTCGAGAAGGTGGTGGAGGAATATCAACCATGTGACAGTGAGATATATTAAGTACTTCCAGATGTTCTAAGCCGTCCAGAATAATAAGCAAGGCTTCTTTCACAACCATTGAGCAACGAAGGCTTAACACTTTTAAATTTGGAAGATATTGAACGATCGAATTTGCAAATGATACGTTAAAAGATCCCATGATCTTAAGTTCAGAAAATTTTTTGCAGTTGGTGAAAATCTCTTCCATCACGTATCGAGGGGTGCCTACGCTTGGCATGGTCATTGACTCGAGATCTCTCCACATGCTAATTGCCCTACATATACCAGTTCTCTTAATTCGGTTCCAGGCAGGCATTACAAGTCGTTTGAGCCTTGGGCACCTGCAACAAAGTTAAATAATTTAATACCCTAAACCAAATAACTATTACAACAGCAAAATATTGTAACCACCGGTAACGTGAATCACACAATAATAATTATTAGACTTTGTTAACAACTATGAAATTTAGCCAAAATAAATAAATAATAATAATTGTACATATAAAAATATATAATATAATTTTTTTAGCCTGTTGCAAGCCATCTGGTACCAAAATGTAAAAATCTGCGGAAGTTCTAATACTTTTAATAAAGCTAATAAGTTGTAAATGCTATATTAGAACTCGAGAAAATAGTGAGCAGCAAACGTTTTGCAGGAAATATTAATGTCATGGTACCACTAGTCTCACAAGATCATTAAACTGTTGCAAATGTTTCTATGCATAGAAGTCTTATTGAACGCGCAATGCGCAAAGAGAGGATTCATCAAAGCAAAGAGAGGATTCATCAAAGACAAGTAAATATACATATATACATGGTATATAATGTAAAACATTATAAATATATTGATGACAAGACATTTATAAGCAAAACTATAGTCATAAATGATAAATAACTAAATTCAGCACATAAATTCGAAGTCTATGATAATTTAAAGTCAGAGTAACAAAGGAATGCATAGCTGATTCAATATTCTTCATCCTTATACAACACACTAAAATTCAGATATATAATCACACATTTACACTGATAATCATATATAGTAGAGCTAATACGTTTAATAATATTGGAGCTAATAAGCTGTAAATGCTCCATTAGAACTTGGGCAAATAGTGAGTAACAAACGTTTTCCAGGAAATATTAATATCATGATACCACTAGTCACAAGATCATTAAACTGTTGCAAAATTTTCTATACGTAGAAGTGTTATTAAACGCGCAATGCGCGCTTATGTGCAAAGGAGGGCAAAGGCCTCCTAAAGCATAAGCGCAATGCGTGGATTCATCAAAGACAATAAATATACATATATACATGGTATATAATTTTAAACATTATAAATGCATTGATAACAAGACCTTTATAAGCAAAACTATATAGTCATAAATGATAAAACAACTAAATTCAGCACATAAATTTGAAGTCTATGATAATTTAAAGTCCGAGTAAAAAAGGAATGCATAGCTAATTCACTATTCTTCATCTTTATACAACTCACTCAAATTCAGATATATAATCACACATTTACACTGATAGCAATATATATAATAAGTATATATATTAGAGCTAATACATTTTAATAATACTAGAGCTAATAAGCTGTAAATGCTATATTAGAAATTGAGCAAATAGTGAGTAGCAAACGATTCCAGGAAATATTAATATCATGATACCACTAGTCACAAGAACTGTTGCAAATGTTTCTATACACAGAAGTGTTATTAAACACGGAATGCGCAAAGCGCGGATTCATCAAAGACAGGTACACATATATACATGGTATATAATGTAAAACAATATAAATGTATTGATAACAAGACATTTATAAGAAAAACTATACTGTCATAAATGATAAAAACAACTAAATTCAGCACATAAATTCGAAGTCTATGATAATCAGTATATATAGCTAATACTATAGATAGCTTAATATATACTAATTAGTGATAAAGAAACAATTAGAAGAAAATAATAAGCATAAACCGTGTGTATAATCAGTATATATAGTATATCAGTGCATGTGCGTGTGTGTATTCAGTGTGTTGTGTGTGTGACTGTGTGTGTATGTATATATCAAATACATATATATATGCATATATATAGAAGAAAAAGGGATTAGTTGTGTTTTCATCGCCGTTCTTATAGATGGAAGGAGGAGAAATTATTGTGTATACGAGTGTCAGCTGAGTAATAGGGTTGCGCATAAGCCCAACAATGATAGGTAATGGATGTTGAGCAGACAGAAAACAGAGAAAAATACTGGGGTTGCATTTGGTTGGGGTGAATGGAATATAATGATGTGCAATGAATGAAATTAAAGGGAAATAATGAAGGTAGGAGGGAAGATTTTTAAAAAAAATGAGTGATTGCAAATTTGATATGATGAAAAATGTGAAGAAAATGGGTATGGTGGGGAATAGAGCATTCCTTATTCCTTGTCAAATTGGGGGGTTTGAGCTCTAGTTTAGTTTGTTAGGAATGGAAAGGAGTAAGGAATGAAATTTTTGAACATTTACTCGTATTGTAGTTCAAATTTCATTTCATTCCCTCCAATTTCATCCATATCAACCAAACACAACATAGGTCTCAAAAAGCACAACATAGGTCCCTAAAGGAATGCAAAATCCTCACCGATATTTATTGATGTCTATATATGCATCAATTTTCATTTATCTTGTAAAATACCATCTTTCTCAAATAATTCAGAGTTTAAACAGTATATTTAAGTTCTTTAGTAGAAACATTTTAAAAAATCTTTTATATTTAACATCATTTTAGACAAAGGGGAACATCAGGCATGCTTAGCCATTCAGCATATCCATCCACGCCTAATCCTAAATCCACGAAGAACATCAATTTCGCAAAATATATTCATCTCAGATTCTAACATGCAACAACAGGCTATATAATATCCAAGTGCTTAACAGGAAGTTATTTGTAATATGAGAGTTGGCAGGAAACAAATATATGAGTTAATGGCATAAGATATTATATTTTCTGAATTACCTTTCAGCTGTGTAGGTCAATTGCTCATCAGTGAGATAAAGATTGTAATGAAAAATCAAAGTTGATATATTTCCACGACTAAGACTTAAACAGAGCCTTAGAGTCCGGGTCAATGTCTTATCGGACTGGTTATCCACATAGACAAAGGGCTCCAATGAAGTTTTGATGAAATTGGATCTCATATGTGACAAATCAACAGTTTTCCAGAGCAGAGGGTCAGAACATGCCAAACGCCATGCTCTACAAACTTGAGCTATGCCTGGAGTCAACTCGAATTTATTAAAAGACTCTATTATCTTCATAAGGACATCACTATCTAAATCCTCCCATCTTCTGGTATAAGCGCCACCTTCTTCCATTTAGGACTTGATAAAGAAATCTCAAGAAACTTTAGAGCATCATAAAGCCTGTAAAGAAGAGAAAAATAAACAGAATGAGTGGACCTTGAATCAGCAAGATATCTAATAAACATATTTAAAAAAAGGAGAGACAGGAAATATTCAAAATTATAAACACGCCCTGTAACAAAAGGTTTTTACTGGAATTCTACTGCCAAGTTTAGGAAAGAAGCTCTCAACAATATTAACAGCATATCCTAGACATATATGATATCCCATACATAGTTTATATGTATATGATAGTCTTAAAATTTTAGAAAGTGAATGCCCGGTGAATGGAAAACAGGGGAAATATAGAAAACAAACTACTATATTGGATAATTGGAAATTGCATGATTCAAAGTTCCTAAAAACACCAAATTTAAGGTTTTTCTTCAACCAATTCAAGAAGACAGAAAAATTAGTGTCTAAGTTACAATAGAAAAGTCTGACCACAACTTTAAGAAGTCATCAGTTTTATTTACAATGTCGTAAACGTTCAAAAAATTCCTTAATTGAGAATTCAGGGATAAAAGATAAATATATATTCCTCAAACACTTATTTGATTTGTTTTGAAAGAAGACTTGCATACATTATAATCAACATCTTAAGTTGGAGGGTAAGACCTTGGTGTGATTTAACACAGACATCCATATTCATACGATAAGATAAGTGTGGGAGTAGGTGTGATTATTCTACGGTATAAACAGAAGTTAATTAAATTACATATCCTTCTGAAAGTTGATAAAAAGCTAATATGATTCTCCACAACAACCAACAATCGCAGAGGAAATAAAGGAAACAATTTCATAGTCGGAACATAACAACTTATCACATCAAGATATAAAATCAATTCTAATGAAAAGCAAGCAATTATATAAACACAAGAATACATACAAAGACACAGAAATAAAGCTGAATTAAGCTAAAGCACAAGTGAATTACAAGAAATCCCTCAATTACACATAAACCCCCCTAGATATTCAATGGAAATGAAAGATATAATCCAATTAATTTCAAAATAAATATGTATGTATACTAGAAGATACCGATCCAATGATCTTGTCATTCAAGTGCAATTACAGATATACAATTCGTATATAATTGTGTGTGTGTGTGTGAGAGAGAGAGAGAGAGAGATGTGTAGGGGGGTTTACCTTGAGAGAATTACGATCTTAAGACATGCAACAGCAAAGAAACTAGTTTGTAACTCTGTTTTTACATGGAGTGTGTGTATGTGTAAACTGAAGAGGGGGTCAGGTGAAACTTCCAAGTGAAATGATAAAATTGGGACAATTAAAGGATTTATGATTCCGTTTTTTTTTCTTTTTTGCTTTTTACGTTTGTGAATTGTAACGGCCCCCGGTTGTCTACATACACAGCTTCTAAATTACTTATATTTATTTACCTGCAATAATAATAAATCTATATCTATATCTATATCTATATCTATCTATATATATATAATAAAGGATAATCCACGAGCGCTCTCAAATCGCAATAAACTATTTTTTCAATTTTTCTAGAATTTACGTATTAAAAGTTTATATAAATTCTTATTTGCCTTCTAATAAAAGTCTAATTAGTATTTACCTTATAATTGGAAGCCGTAAAGGAAATATTAACTTATTTTAATTAAAAATCTAATGAAATTATTTACAATCTAATTAGTCTACATTCTAATTAAGAATGTAATTAATAAATATTAAAATATTCTAATGGTAAGTCAACTTAATGGCGAAAAATGGGTTTCACAATAGAGATACTCGTTAAGGAGAAGCATGTTAATCATCAAAACTAGAGAATTCTCGGGTGCTTTCAAGGCGTTCAAAATTATTTTTCTAATTTTTTAGAATTTATGTATTTAAAATTTATATAAATTTTTATTTATCTTTTAAGAGTAATAAGAGTAATAATTAGAAGACAAATAGTAATAAGAGTCTAATTACTATTTGTCTTCTAATTAGGTGCCTTTTAAGAAAATATTAATTTATCTTCTAATTACGATGTAAAAAATGATAAAGAATTGAAACTATTTTTCTAATTTTTTAGAATTTATATATTAAAAAATTATATAAATTACTACTATATTCTAATAAGAATCTAATTAGATTTTAAATTTCAATTATGATTTTAATTATTATTTACATTAATCATGAATCTAATCGGTAAATATTAACTTATTCTAATTTTAATTCTTATAAAAGTAATCCAGCGAAAACAATTCTTATAAAAGTAAAATATATTAAATATAAGTTTACTTATTCTGTAAAAAAAATAATTTTAACAAAATTATAAAAAATTAATTAACGACCAAACGAGAGAATGGTTTAATAAGAAGTAAAATGTTAAAATTAAAAGTCTAATGAAATTAAAATTTATAATCTAATTGGATTTTAATTACTACTTACCTTATAATTAAGAATTTAATATTAAATATTAAACTATTTTAATTGCAAGTCTTATAAAAATAATTGTATGAGAGATCTAAAGAAAAATAATAGAGCGACTGGCGAAAAATATGTTTCATGAGAGACAGCTCGTTAAGGAAAAGCATGTTAATCGTTTAAATTGGAGAATTCTCGAGTGCTTTCAAAGTGCTTGATTTTTTTGATTTTTTTAGAATTTATATATTTAAAATTTATAAAAATTCATATTTGTCTCTTAATGAGAGTCTAATTACAATTTATTTTCTAATTATATGTCTTTAAAAAAAATATTAACTTATCTTATAATTACGATTTAAAGAAGAAAAACGATAAACCCTCAAACTATTTTTCTAATTTGTTAGAATTTATTTATTAAAATATTAATATAAATTACTATTTGTGTTATAATAAGAATATAATTAGTACTTAAGTTTTAATTATAATTTTAATTATTATTTACATTTTAATAAGGATTCTAATCAATAAAAATTAACGTATTCTAACTATAATTTTTATAAAAGTTACTTAGCATAAAACAATTCTTATAAAAGTAAAATATATTAAATATAAGTTAACTTATTCAGTAACAAAAATAATTTTAATAAAATTATAAAAAAATTGAAGACTAAATGATAGAGAGGCTTAATAAGAAATAAAATGTTAATAATTAGAATTTAATACTCATATTATGATTTTTATTTATAAATGATAAAAGTTATATAATATGTTATTGATATAAATTTTATTTGAGATTTAAATAAACAATGATGAAACGGCTCATTACCTAGAAAAAAGAGCGTGAATTTAACAATCATGTTATGCTTTTTAAAAAATAAGATCACATTTGAATTTTGAGAAAAATTAACAATGATTAATACATAATATCATTTAAGATAATTTCTTATAAAAATTATAAAGACTATCTATAAATGATATTGAAAATATAACTTATAAATGATGTTATTGATTTTATCGAAGTAATAATAGAAAAATATTTAAGTTTTATCTCACTTTAACTCAATAATATTAATATATTTGAATTTCATGACTGACAATCGCACACACATATATAAAATTCTAAAATATTTATTTATTAATCAATTTATAAAATATTATTTTAACTAATTTATATAGTATTGTAATTCTTTATTTTATAATATTTTTTAAAATTCTAAAATTAATTTCATATAATTCTAATTTTAATGAGTTTATAACAATATTATAAAACCGCTGCGAAACGCAGTATATTATTAATTCACAAGACTTTGAGGTTCTCTCTGTTCAACCCTGTAAAGAGCTGGGTCGATTCAGAATTTTGTCGAATTTTATAAATTAAAATATAGAACAAAATTTTGATTTCTGGATATATTCATTACATTTTTTAAGTCATTAATTCTAATAATATTTATTATTAATTTAAATATTTTAAAGATATAAATTTTATATGCATTATAAGAGGGGTGTTGGATGATTTTCGTAACAACAGATTTCGGAAATTTGCTGGAATAATTGAATAAAAAGTATAATAATATTAATGTTAATGAGGGTTAAAGCTCGTAAAAAATATTGGATTGGAATTGGGAGTTGTCTCGATTTGTCTCTTATATCAGATCTCTTTTACCAAGATGTCTGCGTAAGTATTTATATACGATTAAACCCACACAGTTCTGTTATAATTAGATATATCCCTAAGAGACTTTATGGATATATTTGTTAAATATGAGAATTAATTGATTTTATTTGATATAATCTTCGCATTGTGATACCTTCCTAATTTGAAAGATATCGTTTGGAGATATTTTTCGTAATTAATGCATTGAGATTGATTCTTTCATTGTTTTCGAGAGAGGATATCTTGGAGATTAAACAATTAATTATTAATGAAATTAATACTAAAAATAAAGAGAAATAAAAAGACTATGTTCTTCAGTGCAGCTTGCTGTAGCGGAGAACTAATCATTCTTCGATTGCGTAAATAACTCAAAATAAAGATTAGTGAAAAATATGGAGTATCACAGTGCCCGTAATTTCTATGCGGATGCAAGTAGACATCATGCGAGAACCGAAATAGGATATATGTTTTGCCAAGGTTTATAGGTGCGTGAGCATAATAATTTTGTAGAAATTCATTACGATCTTCGATGTGTCAAATTAGGATATTGGCGTTTGTATATCCTGAATTGGTGTGCACGCTTTGTAAGTGTCTATGTGAACCACACAAGAGTATGATGTCTTCGATCACCCTTGAACTCCATAATCGGAGAGTGAAACCTTCAATAAATTTTACCTATATAAAGAAGTGGGTCTTCAATAATGTAAGTGTCTATGTGAACCACACAAGAGTATGATGTCTTCGATCACCCTTGAACTCCCTAGTCGGAGAGTGAGACCTTCGATAAATTTTACCCATATAAATAAGTGGGCCTTTAATAATGTAAGTTTTATCAGTCGACTCCACGTTGAGGAGGAAGGTATTTCAAAATGCAAGTTTTGCTCGTCGACTCCCCGTTTAAGAAGAGGGTATTCCAGAATGTAAGTTTTGCCCGTCGACTCCCGGTTGGGAAGGAGGGACTTCGAGGGGTTGCTGACTCCTTACTTTAAGCGTGTAACATTGTGAGAATTATCATTTGTCATGGCTACACCACTTGACAATTTAAGATCACATGTTTGTAAAAGCAAATCTTGAAGTATATATGTATTACCGCGACAATATTTGTAAAATATTTTGAATACAATCCAAACGCATCCATAAATATGCCGATTGGAAAATGTCGTGATTTATATATATTTTCTAAAAATATGCTCCTTGAAAGAATTTTGTTGAAGATGGTATGTTTTGCCATAGCGGCTAAATATTTTTCTTTAAAATTATGTAGCTCGTACAATCTTATAAACATATCCACAACCATTAAATCAAAAATCTTGTACAATTTATTTTCTAAAATATATGTGTCACCCAAAATATTGGTTGCACAAATTTCAATCACAATATATCCAGTTAACACGAGTTTTTGAATAATAAAATATATTTCATGCATGATATCGATAAATAATATATGTGATTGTAAAAAATAAAAACAAGAAAACTTATCTCCTATTTTATGATATGTAGATATTGTACTCATTTTGATGGTGAGAGTCCCAACACTAAGATTTCCATGTAGTGATGTACTCATCTTTATTTCCATGATTATTTTCTCCTTTTTTCGTTGTATATTGCTCAACACGCCATAACTTTGTTATTCGGTTACTCCATTGAAGTTGTCCAAGATCTTTTATTTGCTCCATTGATTTTATCTGATATAATGTAACATCCCATAATTTTTAAAATATTTTAGCTATTTTATTTAATATTCTGAATAATTTAGTAGATTATTATTGATTTATTAGTTGCATATATTTATATTTATATTTATTATTAGAATATTTTAGAAAGTATTTTAGTCAATAAGAGAAATAGAAATAGAGAAAAAAAAGAAAAGGAATAAAAAAGGAAAAAAATAGATTTAGGGTTTTGTAAGTTACGTAGTTATTCTTGGAGCAGCTATAGAGAATATAGAAAGAGAGATGAGAAGATGGAAAAAGAGAAGAAGAAAAAGACTTAAGACGTTGAGTTATGGTGTTGAACTAGGGTTCGTGTAATTGGAGTATCTAGATTTCTTGAGGTTCATTCGTATTCTTTGAGTTCCAAGGTACGGATATTTCTACACACTCTCTCTTTGTTATCGTATTGTTAATGTATTGATATCTTTTCTTTATCTTCGTATACGTATCATTACTCAAATTCGTATTGTTGCTTCAAATCGTACGTATATTGTGTAGCAATTATATCCATTCTGAATTATTATAAAATTCATATCTCATTCGTTCTTTATCTGATCGTTGTGATTTTATGATACGTGGAAAAGTATTTCAATTATCTACAACTTTTGTTCTTTACGTTTTCTGAAAATCGGTTCGTAAGTACGTTAAAATCTGCCGTTTGTATAATCTGGTTGGTTATTGGAATTGTTCCGCTGTAATTTCAGAAATTCATAGTAAATTGAATATTTGTTCAATATTCATATGTAATATCATTCTGAAAAGGTTTTTCCGAGTTTTTCATTCTTTGTTAACATTCCGCGGTCAAATTCTGTGATCTCGATGTCGTAAATCTCAAAATACTATTGTGATCTGGTGCTAATTATGTTCTAACACATCATATTTATTTAGTTTCTGCATTCGTTACTTATCCGTATTTGACGAATCTTACCATTTTGGAAAGATCTTGAAATTTTTTACGATCTTTGTGTTCTGCACTTTTTCATTTGCACTCATCTTGATAGAGTAAATTGCCTTGTTTCTGAACTGGGTAGATCTGATTTTTATTATTAATAGTCTATTTTTGTAAGATATTTGGGTATGTGATATTTAAGTAATGTACTTTTAATTTATTTGTGATATATGTATAATTTATGAGATTTCGTAAGATTTCCATCATGAGTGAATAATCTCACGCTTTGGCACCACATATACAGTGTATTTAAAGTGTATGAGCGTGTCGCCGGAGTTATGGGACACGTTGAGTCATGACTATTGTGTATGTGTGTTTCGGTCATTTGGGTAGCATTGTGTTTTGTACCATGCAAGCCCTTGTAATATTTTGGGTAACATTTGATTTGTTCTATGCAAGCCCCTATAAGTTTTGATAACTACATATTTTGGAAAACCAAAATGTAGGACATCCTATAAGTGTAAGATTATCTCTCATATCCGTAAGTAAGTTCACTTTTGATCTATTTGATATTATTATCAGTAAGTGGTAAAAGTATATTGTGTAAGAGTAAGAATATTTGTGATTTAAGAGTATATATGTAAGTTGATATTGTAAGATATTTATAGTGTCTTTTTACTTTTTTTGTTATTTGTTTATATTATGAGTTAAGTATGACCAATATATCTTTTGTCTCTTTCGATTTGTTTCATCATTTTTATTCATATTTTTTTTATGTTATCAGCTGTCTAACCCTTGTACTCTTTACATAATTTTATATCCATATATGAGCCTTTCGCTCACTGTCATTCTATGTTTCTTTAATTCCCACCGGCATGTTAGGTGAGCTACTTTATGGGCAGAGTGCGAATTGCGAAATTTGGAGAGCTTAGTTGTATTTTTAATTTATATATTGTAAGATGCTGGATATTGAGCTGTTGTAACTTTTTATTAGATTTTTGGAGCATTTTATTTAATTGAATGAGTTCGGGATGTTAAATATAATCTTTGCGTTGTGATACCTTCCTGATTTTAAAGATATTATTTGTAGACATTTTCGTAATTAATGCATTGGGATTGATTCTTTTCTCGTTTCAGAGAGAAGATATCTTAGAGATTAAGCAATTAATTATTAATGAAATTAATACTAAAAATAAAGGAAAATAAAAAGATTATGTCGAAAATATGACATAACAAGGGGTAAGGTGAGATTTACGAGTGAAATGATAAAATTGAAATAATTAAAAAGATTATGATCAAATGTAAGAGATTATCCTTTGTCCCCGAGTTTTGGTTCCACTTTGACTCTAAAACTATAAATTTAATTATTCAAAAATAAGATTATGATACCGTTTTCTTTTTTACGTTTGTAAATTGTAACCGTCCCCGATTGCGTACTTTATTACTCACCTTCAGATCTACCCCAATTATATCTTTTTTATATTATTTTTATATTTTCCTAGGAAAAATAAAAAAATATTAATGGTTAGATTAAAAATAATAAAACTACTAAACTTAATATTACAAAATATTTTATATTTCATCTTAATTAAATTATTTTGAATAATTTAATATTTATTAATGATATATTATATTTAAATTATTATCTAAATTTATATTCGTAATAGAATAAAAATATACTTAAGTATATAATCTGCATTATTGTTATTACGCTTCACTTTCTATGCAGCTATGTGTATTTAATGTATTATACCGAGTCGGGCTAGATAGAGCCCGTGAGCCCTTTTGTGTATTCACCTGATTAGGGAATTTAGTGATTTGAGTCGGGTCGGGTTATAATATAAAAAGAGGGAGTTGGGTTTAGGCGGGTAACGTGGGTTGATCGGGGTTATTTTTAAACTTATAAAATTGATTTATTCAACACCTCGAATTAAGGTGTTAGCTCAACCCGTGCCCTAATTTCTTATTCCTTTCCGTTACTCGTCCTTAACCCCTCTCTCCCCCTCCATCTCTGGTACTCCCCCTCCCCCTCCATATATGTATTTGTTTCCATCATTTGAGTAATTATATATATTTGTGTTAAGGGATGATGGGCGTTAAAAGTAGAGATGACCAAATAAGCGGGCCGGGTAAGTCAGGCTGGTTCTCAGAAAGGTTGACTCGTGTATGGTTAGATGGGTTTATTTATTTTTTAATTTTAGTTCCATTTAATATTTTAAAAGTATTAAAAATTATAGAATATTTTTGGAATAAAAGAGGATGATACTACTATAAATTTTATTAATTAAACAATATTTTACAAATAATTTGAGAGGACTCCTCTCTAAAATAAACGGAACAAACCGTTTGTAAATAATAAACATATTAAAAAAAATATGAAGCACATTAAATTTACAAATACAAAATAAAAATATTTTATCCACTATTGAAAACTGAATGTTTTTAAAAATTTGAAGATTTTAAAAATACGAACAAAAAAATGAATATTTTTAAAACATAAAACGAATATTTTAAAAAACATAAAAATATATAAAAACCGAATGTATATAAAATATATATTTTAAAACTATAAAAATCTATTTAAAAAATGTATCTTATATGCACTTCCATATAAATATATTATTGAAAAAAATAGGGAAGTCTGTATAAATTTCAATAGTGCACGTGCATTTATAGACCTGGCCAAAAATGTAGCAGAGAGAGCATATAGCCGTTGCTGGATTCTGTCCGTGCCGAGCCATCACGGTTTACCCAAGTTATCTGTGTCGGTCCCGATTCTCCTTCTTCCCACTTGTGCACGTCACGTCTTTTAGCCGGTGTGTGACGAGTCGGGGCGAGCCGAGACAAGTCGACTCATCCATTTGGCCACCTCTAGTTAAAAGTAATGACATGTCTTTTTGTTTATTTTTAGTATTAATTGTTTCCTCTGATTTTTGTATAATTTCAATATTTTATTTAATCTCATATGAGTAGATTATATGTTTTTTACTTGTAAAAGAAGATGTATCTTATTTGTTTTTTTTTTTTATGATTATATTGATTTTTGATCAGTATTGAATTAGGGTGTTAACTCAGCCCGTGCCCTAATTTCTTATTCCTTACGCTCCCCCTCCCCGTGATCTCCCCCTCCCCCTCCCCCTCCCCCTCCCCCTCCCCCTCCCCCTCCCCCTCCCCGTATGTATTTGTTTCCATCATTTGAGTAATTATATATATTTGTGTTAATGGATGATCGACGTTAAAAGTACTAGCGGGTCGGGCGAACCGGTTCATCGGTTTGGCAAGTTCCTAACTCGTGGACGACACGTGAAGCTGCCCGGGCCGTGCCGAGTCGGGCCGGTTATCAGGGTTGACTCGTGTGCGGCTCGACAGTTAGGCGGGTTTATTTATTTTTTAATTTTAATTCCATTTAATATTTTAAAAGTATTAAAAATTCATATAATATTTTTGGAATAAAAGAGGACGGTACATCTATAAATTTTATTAATTAAAAAATATTTTACAAATAATTTAAGAGGACTCCTCTATAAAAAAACGGAACAAATCGCTTGTACATAATAAACGTATTAAAAAAATACAAAGCAGATCAAATTTAAAAATAAAAATATTCTATCCACTATTGAAAATGGAATGTTTTTAAAAATTCAAATAATTTAAAAATATGAACAAAAAAATGAATATTTTTTAAATATAAAACGAATATTTTAAAAAACATAAAAATATATAAAAACCGAATGTATATAAAATATATATTTAAAAACTATAAAAATCTATTTTAAAAATGTATCTTACATGCACTTGCAATATAAATATATTATCGAAAGAAACAGAGAAGTGTTTATAAATTTCAATAGTGCATGTGCATTTATAGACCTGGCCAAAAATGTAGCAGATAGAGCATATAGCTGTTGCTGGATTCTGTCCGTGTCGGCACGTGTCGGGCTGTCACAGTTTACGCGAGTTAGCCGTGTCTGTCTGTGCCGGTCCGATTCTCCTTCCTCCAACTCGTGCATGACACGTCTTTTAGGCGGTCTGTGCTGGAGCCGGACGCCTCTCGCGAGTTTGGTGACGAGTTGGGTCGAGACGACCCGTTCGTTTGGTCAGCTCAAGTTAAAAGTAATGACATGTCTTTTTGTTTATTTTTAGTATTAATTGTTTCCTTTGATTTTTGTATAATTTCAATATTTTATTTCATTTCATATGAGTAGGTTATACGTTTTTTACTTGTAAAAGAAGATGTATTTTATTTGTTTTTTTTGAATGATTATATTGATTTTTTTTATCAGTATTGGATTTTGCGTTTCTATTTGGACATCTATTTTTGCTCAAACTCTTTTTTATTCAGATGGCATCAAATGATACTCAATCTTCACAAGCTGTGGCCCGAGGAAAGGTAAGTAAATGGGGATGAATTTTAATAATAAAGCTTCTACTTCTTAAGAGTATTGGAAGTATTAGTTAGATATGTGTACTTTTAGGTATATTTCATTATGTGGTTTCATGTTAATTTTTTATTTGGATGTATTGTGTTGATTAATATGCCGTATTGACAACTTGTGGACTTGCATTGCAGTTGGTGAATTTTATGGCAGAACTTGATCAGCTCAACCAACAAGCTCATGGAAAGGAGCTTAAATACCAGCAAAGTTATAGTGAATATTTGAGCAGAGTGACTCGTCCAAGTCGCTGGTTTCACCAAGGGGAGAAAAAAAATGTAAGTATGCTCATTTCAGTTTTTAATATTTGACAAGAAGAAGAACTTTCTTTTATGGGTAACGATTGATGTGGACTTGTTCAGATTTTATGCTTGGTTTCGCCTTTCTTTAAAAAAAAGTGGGTGGGGGGGGGGGGGTAATGAAAATTTGGAACTCTACTGCTTTCTTTTAAATAAAGTGGTGACAGTAATAGGAATGTGGAGAACTTATGTAGGCTGGATTAAGATCTCTGACAATTGCATAGTTACCAGTTTATCAGTCAAAATAGTTCCCTGTTCTAATATATTTTTGTTTGCCTAGGCTGGTGACGTGAACTTGTTTGACCAAAAAATGTTGGAGAAGAAAGAGGCCGTTTTTGGAGCCAGTGTGGCAAAATTAAACAAGCGAGATTGGTTCGAGTACAAGTGCAAAAGAAGAAAAATGCGGCAAGACAGAGAATATTTACTGACCAAGATCGCCACGAAAAACATGTACATGCAGCAAGTGCGAAAGAGTAGATTCATGTGCTTGTATGTCATTAGAGCATGTCCAATGCAATGTTATAAGGGGTGCCATTTCTATAATTTGAAACCAAATGTTAAAAATTTCAACTCCAAAGGAGTTCTATACTTGGATGCAAATATGCATATATGCATCATTCATTTTAAATTTAGAACAAGGATGCATTTATGCATCCATGCCACCTCATCCTGCATCATCATGTAACCATAAATGATATGCATAGTAGTGAACTTTAAATAAAGTTTAGCAGAGAAGGGCAAAAATTAGTTAAATTTGGAATTATTTGGATGCAAAATGCAACTAGTATTGGAGTTGAAGTTCTATTTTAGCACCAAAAAGTACTTTTTGACGGCAAATTATAGAAATAGCTATAGCTATTTTATATTTTGCATTGGACTTGCTCATAGGTTATTTGGATGCAAAATACAACTAGCTTTTACGACACAAAAAATTGAATAAATTTATTTTATATTTTATTAAAATTTTAGATTTCTCCTATCTATATCGAAATATTAAAAGTTTGGTAGTCGGCAATTGGTCGGTATTTGGGTCGGATAGTTATTATTGGGCTTAATTTTTAAACATTAATCTTTTAATTAAAACAAATATCACTTTAATTTCTTAACTAAAACACATTTCTAAACAAAATACCCAAACATTATCCTATAAAATACAAATACAAATACAAATTAAATATATAAAAATATATGGGTAAAGGACTTGAATACACCCTAAATACCCACCGAATCGGCATCTTCAACATGCGGATTCACAAATACGCATGAAACACATGCGTGCACAGACAAGTGGTAGCAAATTCCTATTCTTTATACGCATCTTCATGTTGCGTATTCAGGAAGGGCAATATAGTCCCATCACTCAACACATCATTACTCGCACTAACGAACACTTCATCATTTTTAAACCCCATAAAAACCTCCAAGATTTGAGCTCATCTAGGCCATTGTTGAGTATAAAAAATGATGATTCAACTGTATAAGGCTGGTTTGATTTCAGGGTTGGTGGGATCTTTTGTACTGAGGTTATGGTGTATGAGATATATATATTATTGCAAGAGGTGGAGGAGGATGGTGGGGCTACGGTGGATTCTAGCGTGGAGAAGGAGATAGGGAGGAGGAGAGTTATGATGATGGTGGAGATGAAGAGAGGAGTATCCATGATTGTTTGCATTTCAAACTGTGTGGACAATAAATTAAATATTTATGCATGTGTGTGTACGTAAGTATGTATGTTTAGACGTGTTACGTGCTTGTTTTATGTATGTAGTATGTTAGTAAGTATAGACAACTGAAAATAAGGTATACACGTAACGTGTATGCGTTGATGGTGGTTAAAAAGGGCCGGACTCCCGCTTTTAGGTATATTGGGTCATAAATATTAAAAATGTGGGTATTTTGGTTATTTTCTCAAAATATATAGATATAACATTAAATAAAATTTCAATTATTATTATAAAAATAAATTCAAATTATATAAAAAATATTAAAATAAAATATTAAAAAATACTAAAAATCAGAGCTTTCGATTCTTGGCAGTGGAGTAATGGCAAGTACCACAAAAGCTCGTGTGGCAGAAGATCAATGACTGGAACTAGAAATCAGGATAAAAGAAGTTAGTAATTCTTGTCACAAGAAGATAACGGAGAGTAAATCAGTCATGGAAACCAAGATTCTTGAAAAGATGGATTAGATAATGAGTTTGATCTCCAATTGTGATGCTAAGATTGAAGCCTGTAATGCAGCAGTGGATGATAAGATCAGTAATAAAGTTGTAGGTATCTTAAAGCAAAAATAATTTGGAGAAGACGATTTGTAGAGATGAATAAATTCGGGTAGATCGTTCACCTATTCTGCAAATAAGAGGAGCAAGAATGCAGACGAAGTCAACAACAACAGAGAAAGAACAATGAAATCTGGATTTGCACCCAAGCCCAGATTGTAATTTCCCAATTCCAACGGAGATGACCCAAAACCATGAATAAGGAAATGCAATAAGTTATTTCTCTTATATCAAGTAAGTGAACACCTCAAACTAGAACTCATTGAAATGTATTTAGATGGTAGAGTTGATATTTGGTATCAAAGTTTTAAGTTGATGCATGGTATAGTTTCTTGGGGTGAATTTTGTGATGTTGTAATGAAAAGGTTCAACAAGAATGGGGTATAGATGTTCAAGAAGAGTTCAATAAACTAGTACAAGATTCTATTTACACGTTCATTTTGATTTTTTTAGAGTCAAATTGAATAATTTTTGACTGAAATTTAAAAATTATTTATTTATAATATTAGAAAGCTAAAAAAATAAAATTTAAAGTAGGTCATATATATTTTTTAATAATATAAAATTTTAAATTATAATTAAATTATGGTAAAAAATGAGTCTGTTTAACTGTTAAAAACAAAGTGCACGTCTGAATAAGAAGCTGGAGAGTATTAAGTAATAAACCCGTTTTGGAAAATATAAAAAGAGGAGGGTTGTGCTTGTGTTTAGGTGGCAGGAACGAAAAAAAATTGATTTATCGCGCCCCGCTTTAGGTGTTAGCTGCGTGCCCTAAGTTCTTTCGGTCGTCCTCAGCCTCCTCTCTCTCTCTCTGGTCTGGTACTCTCCCTCTCCCCCTCTCTCTATATAGATATAGATATAGATATTTGTCTTGTCGGAATTGGGAATTGTATAGTGTATGTGTTAAAGAATGCTAGTCCGTTAGCCCTTCCACTAAGGGAATGTTAAAAGTCCTTCTTAATATTTTATTTCTATCTCATATGACTAGATTATATGTTTTTTACTTGTAAAAGAAGATGTATTTTATTTGATTTTTTTTGTATGATTATATTGATTTTTGATCAGTATTGGATTTTGGGTTTCTATTTGGATATCTTTTTTTTGCTCAAACTCTTTTTTATTCAGATGGCATCAAATGATACTCAATCTTCACAAGCTGTGGCTCGAGGAGAGGTAAGTAAATGGGGATGAATTTTAATTATAAAGCTTCTACTTTTTTAGAGTATTGGAAGTATTAGTTAGATAGATAGCTGTATTATAATGCGGTTTCATGTTAATTTTTTATTTGGATGTATTGTGTTGATTAATATGCCGTATTGACAACATGTTGACTTGCATTGCAGTTGGTAAATTTTATGGCAAAACTTGATGAGCTCAAACAACAAGCTCATGAAAAGGAGCTTAAATACCGGCAAATTTATAGTGAACATTTGAGCAGAGTGACTCGTCCAGGTCGCTGGTTTCACCAAGGGGAGGAAAAAAATGTAAGTATGCTCATTTCAGTTTTTAATATTTGACAAGAAGATGAACTTTCTTTTATGGGTAACGGTTGATGTGGACTTGTTCAGATTTTATGCTTGGTTTCGCCTTTTTTTAAAAAAAGTGGGTGGGGGAAATAATGACAATTTGGAACTCTACTGCTTTCTTTTAAACAAAGTGGTGACAGTAATAGGAATGTGGAGAACTTATGTAGGCTGGATTAGGATCTCTGACAATTGCATAGTTACCAGTTTATCAGTCAAAATAGTTCCCTGTTCTAATATATTTTTGTTTGCCCAGGCTGGTGACGTGAACTTTTTTGACCAAAAAATGTTGGAGAAGAAAGAGGCTGTTTTTGGAGCCAGTCTGGCAAAATTAAACAAGCGAGATTGGTTCGAGGAAGTGCAAAAGAAGAAAAATGCGGCAAGACAGAGTATATTTACTGACCAAGATTGCCACGACAAACATGTACATGGAGCAAGTTCGAAAGAGTAGATTCATGTGCTTGTATGTCATTACATTATATATTTCAGATTTTAGAGTTTGAATTTGAGGATTTTCATATTGTTCTAAATATTTATACCAGCTTTTAGAGTTTGAAGTTCTCATATTGCTCTACTTCTAATTGTGGCCCTTGAATCCTCCATGTACGGTAATTTCTTCTGATAAACAACGGTTGACTCTTATATTATGCAGAACGGGGAAGAAGTAATAAAAATGTCTCTATCTATATATCATACAAGCTTTATAACTCGGGTAATATACGGGATGACTAAGTAAATATATTTTTGTTGGTACTAACGTAAAGGTTTGTGCAAGTACGTGATTTTTCGTTAAAATTGTTAAATTATTGTGGATAATTGTATATTGTGATATATAGTTAGTGAGCATCAAACCAACTCACTCGGATCTAGCAAGTAATTCATCTTTGACAACAAAAAGGGAGATGCTTCAAGCAAACCTACTCTTGGAATTGAGTGGTGTACCAGTGAGAAGTTTGTAGGGAAGAACTTAGTACCCAGAACCAGCTGGACCCCTTTTCCAATGCTGCAGCCAGAGGTCAGCTAATGCCAAACATACAGAGCCTGCTGTTTTTCACCTACAAAGCATGTAGATTTAATATTGAGATAATTGAGCAGGTGCAATCACTTTGAATCAGATGCGATGAAATTTCAGAGGTAGTAATCTTGAAATTTGGAGTAGATATATGTAGAGATCGCTCTACCTTGCTTTGCTGTGGCAGGGAAATCTCTGAATTATACGTGCATTTGTGATTCATCATGAGTTCTGTTATAATTGTATTCATACATCTGTTGATGCATACTGTAGAATACATGCACATATGTAGAAGTGTTGTGAATTTTTTTACGTGTACTAAAAGATACAAATGAAGCTCTTTTGTACAATATATAGATCTTATCATCTTACTGGCGGTGTTGTGGCCAACCCTGGTAGCTGTTAGGTTAAACCTCTGGCATTACTTTTCTCTGCAATTTGTTGTTTGTAGATGTGAATTTATTTTATCAATGGGGAGGATTTACTTGAGATCTTTACGGAAGTCTTCCTTGTTATAGTTTGTTTAAAATTCATATTTAACAGTGCATCTCTAGATTGAAGGTCAATCAAGTCATATTTCTGTTTGGTATCATATGAAATTACGCTGCATCTCTGGATTGCATGCCAATTGAGTCTATGGAGCTTGTTATTTGCATCATCTATGCAGCTACATTAGATATTGTTTTTGGTCAAGGTAGGTTTCTCAAGATGAAACAAATTCAGACAAAGCTTCTTAACTTAAAAGGAATATGGGATCAGAATTCTCTGGCATGATAAAAGAGGCTAACATACTTGGCAGGGCAATCTCTGAATTATACGTGCATTTGTGATTCGTCATGAGTTCTGTTATAATTGTATTCATACATCTGTTGATGCATACTGTAGAATACATGCACATATGTAGAAGTGTTGTGAATTTTTTTACGTGTACTAAAAGATACAAATGAAGCTCTTTTGTACAATATATAGATCTTATCATCTTACTGGCGGTGTTGTGGCCAACCGTGGTAGCTGTTAGGTTAAACCTCTGGCATTACTTTTCTCTGCAATTTGTTGTTTGTAGATGTGAATTTATTTTATCAATGGGGAGGATTTACTTGAGATCTTTACGGAAGTCTTCCTTGTTATAGTTTGTTTAAAATTCATATTTAACAGTGCATCTCTAGATTGAAGGTCAATCAAGTCATATTTCTGTTTGTTATCATATGAAATTACGCTGCATCTCTGGATTGCATGCCAATTGAGTCTATGGAGCTTGTTATTTGCATCATCTATGCAGCTACATTAGATATTGTTTTTGGTCAAGGTAGGTTTCTCAAGAGAAACAAATTCAGACAAAGCTTCTTAACTTAAAAGGAATATGGGATCAGAATTCTCTGGCATGATAAAAGAGGCTAACATACTTGGCATGGCACTTGGGATTCCTTGTATATTTAGGTAATATAGTTCTATCTTTCACCCAGTCAATATTAATATTCAATAACAAAGGAGTGAGATCGTACTTTGTCAAATTTTGGACTTTGGGATTTGGCATGAATGGGTACAGATGCACTCCTTTTTGTCACTCACTCTAATAGGAACGAAACTGTTTGGAACTAGTAGTTTGTATGTTTTTTTAATGTTAAACACAAAATTTCTCATCCTCTCTTTATATGTATAAGTAATATATGACTATTGTTGGTCAGTCCCATTTTCTCTGATTTCTTGTTCTACATATCTAAAGTAACTTTGGTAATCTGTTCCTAACTACACAGTCTCGAGGAAGTTGAAGCTCAGTGTGCACTACTAAATTCAGAATCATTATGTGTAAGCGGAACCCTCTGTTTTTTAGTTTTTCAAACTATATTCATATACTGTGTGTGTAATGAAAATATGTTTCACATGCAATATCACGCATGCCTGTTATTTTCAGGATGGATGTTTCACTTCAGATTCTGATATATTTTTGTTTGGTGCGAGAACAGTGTATAGAGATATATGTCTTGGTATTTTCTTTCTCCTTTTTTCGAGAAACCTTTGTTTTTAGCTGTTTTGCTTTTATTTGTTTTATATTGTTATTTCTGAATGAGGGTTGATGATACAGGTGAAGGTGGTTATGTTGTCGATTATGAGATGAATGACATTGAGAAAAAGCTCGGTTTTGGAAGAAATTCCAAAACTTTAAGTAGAACTTGGATCAAATTTCTACTTAAAGCATAGTAGCCACCTTTAAGTAGGATTTTTGTAAGCTTAATTACAAAGGTAAAATGAAGAACTTGGATCAAATTTCTGATAAAACAAAAAGAAAGTATTATCATCTCGTATTTGGAATTTTTATTTCCATCATTTTAGCCTAATTGTTTTTTTACCCAGTGATTCATTGGTTGAACTTCATCCCGGCTTTTCTTTAGTAGTCTCAGTCGAATCTTGTGAACTTCATCTGAAGTAGAAATGTTTAGTGAAGCACTAGGAGTTCTTGTGGCCTTGTATATAGAAATTAATGAAGCAGCTGCATTGTTTTTTATGCAATACAGGTGGAAATCTACATTTCTATAATTGATGGTTTTTTAAACATTCACTCATCTTGTTGCTCAAAAATTGATATAGAACTAGAGCTGTAAACGAACTGGACATGTTCGGTAAGCTCGGTATGTTCGTCCGTGTTCGAGTTCGTTAAGCTCGTCCGATAAGCTTAATGAACTCGAGTTCAAACAATAAAATATGTTCGGTAAGGTTGTCGAACATTGTTCGGTTCGTTAGGATTTTCGTCCGAGTTCGTTAAGAGTTCATCCGAGTTCGTTCGAGTTCGGTAAGCTCGAGTTCGTTCGATAAAAAATAATAATATTTACAATTTTTTTATTTTTTTTATTTTTCAAATTATTATATATATTTTTTTACAATATTATATATATAATTACCGAACTGTTCGTGTTCGGTTCGTGTTCGGTTCGGTTCGGTATGTTCGCGAACTGTTCGTGTTCGTTCGGTTCGTTACCGAACTCGAGTTCGGACAAGAAAAATTGTCCGATAAGCTTATCGAACATTGTTCGGTTCGTTAAGAATTTGTTCGTGTTCGTTAAAAGTTCGTCCGAGTTCGGTTCGTTTACAGCTCTATATAGAACTATAGAAGTTGCTAAAAAACAATAGCAATTGGTAATAATGATTAATGAAGGATTTGCATCAACAGTAATGATTTAGTGAATCTGTAATTTTGTACTCTCTATATATGTCGTCTCATTTTTGATATTCCACAATCAATGTCCAGTCACCAAGTATAATTTAAACTCGACAAACTTTCTGCAGTAGTTACTCTGGTCACATCTGCATTGAGTCAAAACACAGAAATAATAATGCAGTGTTTTTGGTTGTCCGTTACATTGACCCTCTAATACTTAACTTACTAAGCTTCTAGATTTATACCAAGGATTCCTGTTTACACTTTTTAAATGATCTGATTGATGTTCTTTTCTAATTGTTAACTAGCCTTCTACTATGCTTCAAATTCATTTCCTACTTGAGAGTTAATAATCTATCCTTTCTTATTTTGTTACTTTTCTTTTCCAAAGTTTACTATCTGTATGTAATGGATGTAACATGTAATCAGAAATCAAACACAGGAAGAGACTATGAATCTTTATTTCATTATACAAGTTAAAATGATATATTTCTTGTTTTGGCCATAAAAATAAGATGATTATTCTGTTATCTGTTTACGATGGCATTCCTGGGTGATTTATTGAGGTTACATACTACACTTGTAAGTTAACCGTTGATATAATGATCAGATGCGTATATCCTTCCAAAGATTGCTGAAAGGAAGCAGAGGCAGTTTGCCAATTTGCGTTCTACTTCATCGGGACTTGGACTTGTACCTCCATTGGACAAGGTAATGACAATTGTGTTCGAGTGATGATTAATTTCTAAAATTCCAACTTTGACTTGTCACTTGGCGATACCGAGAAATCTTTGAACCCAAAAAATTGATAAAATATCTTGATAATAGCAAATAATTTAATTGAATTGAAGTCGACATTTTTACATTAAAAATATCGTTTATTATTATTTAACTAAAATTGTATTATAATATTAGGAGTATCACATGTATTTTATATTAAGTTATGTCAAAAAGTTTATTTAGAGAAAAATTATAAACAAAATAGTCAAAGAAATATATAAAATGTTTGATTTTTAATAAAAAATTATAAAATCAAAATTTTTTTTTATTTAACAACGCAAAAGCATAATTTCTGCATATGAATTTTATTTCACTGTTTTGTGAAGTCATAGATGAATTATCCCGTTTTAATGAAAAGTACAAAATATTTACAATAAACATGATGTTATTCAAATGAAAACATGTATTAAAATAGAATAAAAGAAAAAGATGTACCTAGAAAAAGATTAAGATGATAGGGACAAGCCAAACTATGACATCGAGGGATAGGCGTTGAAGCGAAAGACGGGAACGAGTGCGAGAAATTGGGATGAATAGAATACTGTCAAAATGGGAAGACTTGAAATGAGATTGACACTGCAATTCGGCTCACTATACCATTTATTTTTTTATGGGGTTTCCCGATTTATCAATTACTAAGTAAATATCAAGTTTAAATTAAATATTAATTTAATATAATTTTTCCTATTTTATGACAGTAGTCATGAATCTATTTTACATTTTCAATCTATTTTATTCAACAATCTATTAAATATAGAATAGACAATTGTTATGCATGATTAAAGCCTTTCCAGCTTCAAAATTCATCTGATAATGAGAACTTGATTTTGAATTTGAATATTCAAATTTCACATAATTTTCACTTTTTTTTTTTTTTTTTTTTTGTCTTTTAGCCTTATCTTTCCTTTAAATTTGTTACTCTCAACTGTTCTCATATCTATTAAACTAAGAATCTATCATTTATATTAATTATATTTATATTCAAAATCGAGGTAACGGCGCCCGGCGATACCGAGAAATCTTTTAACACAAGGAATTGACAAAATATCTTGATAATAGCAAATAATTTAATTGAATTGGAGTTGACATTTTTACATTAAAAAATATCATTTAGTATAATTTAACTAAAATTGTATTAATATATTAGAAGTATCACATGTATTTTATTTTAAGTTATATCAAAAAGTTTATTTAAAGAAAAATTATAAACAAAATAGTCAAAGAAATATATAAAATAATTGTTTTTTAATAAACAATTATAAAATCAAAATAAAATTTTATTCAACAACGCAAAAGCATAATGTAATTTGATTTCACTGTTTTGGGAAGTCATAGAGGGATTATCCTATTTTAATGAAAAGTGCAACATATTTACAATAAACATGGTATTATTCATATGAAAACATGTATTAAAATAGAACAAAAGGAAAAAAGTACCTACAAAAAGATTAATATGATAGTGATTATTACCTATGTCCCAAATTAATATATTTTACATTTTCAATATGAATTAGAATAAATACCACTATCTATCAAATTTGAATCAATTAGAATAAAATTTAATCATAAATTTTAAAAAATTATATTCAAAATGATTATTTTATTTTTTAGTTGTTGCTCTAATTAAGTATTATAATTTCCGTTACAACCAGATTTTATGTAAAAAAAAATCTAAAGTTTAATTTTAATAAAAATATTGCATTTAATTTTTTTAGCAAAAATTCACTATATAAAATTGTTAGGAATCTATGTAACTTTGATGATAACATTAAACCTTAGAATCATAAAATTATATTTTATTGTAACTGATCAATTGATATGAAAATTATAAATATCGATTGATTATTAAACCATTTATCAGTTGACATGTTTATGTTAATCAACTGATAATATGGATGGTAGCATAGATGTACTTAGTCTATCTCAATTGTTATGACCTTAGTTGATTGATAATTTCTTGTCGATTGATACTAGATTCGATTAATATTGGTTATCAATTGATGTATAATTTAAACTGTCAAATTATAATTATTTGAAGACATGAAAATTGTACAAGTGAATGATTATGATCAATTGATATTGAGGCATCAACGGATAGAAGATCAATTGATGAAAAGTCAAGTCAAAGATTGAAAACCATCAATTGATATGAAAAACCATTGATTAATATATCGATGGATAACATCTATCAATCGACAAGTCAACAGCTATTATCAATTGATGGGTATCAAGATCAATCGAAGAAGAATATTAGTTGATGGATACAAGAGTTGATGGATACAAAGAAGAATCAATTGATATGCCTAACATGAAATTATCAATTGATAGGGACTGCACGACAAGACATAAAGCATACATATGGAAGACAGTCTATACTGACTGTGAAGACTCAGAGTGAAGTTGTCTTTCCAAATCTGAAGACATTTCTCAAAATAGAAAAAGAAGGCAAAATGAAAGATAGACCAGAAACAATCATAGAATAGATTAATTATTTTATACTTCTTCTAGGAATTGTAAACATACTTGTGTTATTTAAACAAGTGTGGTAGCATTGTTAGAAAATAGACAAGTTAGACAATATTTGAGAATCAACTATTCAGCCTTAAAATACTTGTAAGAACAATTGATTTTATTTTCTAACCTTGTAATCGCAGTTAAGTTTCATTAACCTAGATCATTTGAGTAAAAATACATACTGATGGATAAATCAATCCATCAGTAATTTTAAAAATCTTATGTTTGTTCAAATACTTGTCCTAGCTTTAATTATTCTTATTTTAAATATTATCAAGAAAATGTTAAAAGTTTTAACAGGTGAAATATTTGTATTCAACCCCCCTTCTACAAATATTGACATTGTTCTAAGAAATAACAATTGGTATCAGAGCAGGCTTTTAACAAACAAAAAGTTTAAAGATCTAGAACAAGTCAATATGGGCCAAAAGGATTCAGGTGTAAAGATTCTAGTGTTGGAAAAAGATGAGTACTTTGCATGGAAAGTTAAAATGCACCTGCATCTACTTTCTCTTGACCCATCCTATGTTTAATGTATAGAGAAAGGTCCTCATGTTCCCATGAAGCTGGTCACGTGTGTAAATCCTGATGGAACTCCTACATTTGACAAACATGTTCAAAAACTCATCGTTGAGTTCAAGAAGAGGATGAAAATGAAGTGCTTAAGGACAAAAATGCCATGAACATTCTATTCAATGGTCTAGATAAAGATATGTTTGACAATGTAATAAACTGCACTTCATCAAAGGAGGTATGAAATACTCTTCAAACTCTATGTAAAGGGACTGAACATGTAAGGAAAAACAAGATGCAACTCTTGATTCAGAAATATGAATCTTTTCATTTCAAGAGTGGAGAATCCATCAATGACACCTATAGTAGCTTCCAAAAGCTTTTGAATGGACTAAAACTATATGGTAGGGTTTATGCTATTGAAGATACAAATCTGAAATTTCTTAAATCTCTTCCAAAGGAATGGAAACCTATGACTGTTTCTATTCGACAATCTCATGACTTCAAGGATTACAATCTTGAGAAACTTTATGGTATTCTCAAGACATATGAGTTGGAAATTCAACAAGATGAAGAGATTGAGAATAGTCAAAGAAAAGACTATGACTTTAATGGTCAATGGAAATGAAGACAAAAAGGGAAACAGTGAAAGTGCCTGTGTAGATGGATCTATCATGATGGCTGGTGATGTTGTTGAAGAATCATCCAAAGGAAAGGGAAAAGGCAAATGTGAAGAAAGTGAAGCATTCTCTCAGGATGATTTAGATGAGATTGATGAACACCTTGCATTTCTGTCAAGGAAATTCTCAAAGCTAAAATTCAAGAGGAATCCAAATGCTCAAAAGCCTGGATCCCAGTTTAGAATTGACAACCAAAATAAGAATTTGGTTGACATATCAAAGTTCAAATCTTTTAACTGTGGATTGACTAGTCATTTCTCCAATGAGTGCAGAAAGCCAAAGCAAGAGAAGAAGGCAAAATCATATGATGGCATTGACTATAAAAAGAAGTATTTTGATCTTCTCAAATAAAAAAAAATGCTTTTATAACTGAAGAGAAAGACTGGGCTGCTGAGGATAGTGATTCTAAAGAATTCATCAATCTAGCACTAATGACCAATCACAAAGATGAAGATGCTAGTTCATCATTAAATCAGGTACTAGCTACTAACTTTTCTGAATTATCAAAAGATGAATGCAGTAGTGCTATATATGAAATGTCTAATGAATTGTATAATTTGCATGTCATTTTAAAATCTCTAAACAAAGAAAATCGCAAGTTAAATAACACCATTGATGCCTTAGCTGAGAGAAATAATTTTCTTGAAAATGAACTTATTTGTTTAAAAATATTCAAGCAGGAAAGTAAGGATGCTAGGGATGAACTAGTAAACAGTTTGAGAAGAGAAGAATTGTTAAAAGAACAATTTAGTTGGAGAAATTGAAACCATTAACAAATGGAATAGGTCTGCTAAAACTGCCAAACAAATTATTGATGTTGAGGGTTTAGATACTTTAGGAGAATCCTCTAAATCAATAGGCAAACCATTGATTAACACCTCAATGGATAAAGATCAATCGACTGTTAATCCTCTATCAATCAATGATGATTATCAATCGATTAATGCTGAATCAACTGATAAGCATCCATCGACATGTAAACCATCAATGGCTAACAAGAAGAACAAATTTAGCACCCCTATAAAATTTGTTAAGGAAAAAGATCCCGTAAATCAAGTTGAGACTAAGGTTGAAAAGATCAATATTGGTAGCTTATCTAAGAAATAATTAAAAGTCAAATTGGAAAAGATATCATCTGTTGAAATTAATCACCCTAAGTCTGAGAAAAAGAAAAAGAAAAAGAATAGGAATGAAAAGGTAGGCATAAATAAGCACAATAATTACACTCCTGATATGTATGCACCTAGAAAGGTTTGTGCTAGATGTGGTAGTGTAAATCATTTATCTATGCATTGCAAGAGAGAAAAAAGTTCCATACCTGTAAATGATTTGAATGCACATACCATGTCTACAA
The DNA here is from genome assembly GCA_028671895.1 of Oenanthe sinensis. Lineage (NCBI taxonomy): Eukaryota > Viridiplantae > Streptophyta > Magnoliopsida > Apiales > Apiaceae > Oenanthe > Oenanthe sinensis. The sequence continues at coordinate 14,474,940 of CM053802.1, forward strand.
ATATCATGTTGCCAATCCTATGCTCATGAATGCCATGTCTTTTAATTTGGTTGCACCATATGCTCACATGCCATATGCACAATTTCCATACATGTACAACCCATTCTTTGCATATGCAAATATGAACATGCCTGGAATGCCATGGAACATGCCTAATGTAGATAATGAAATGAATGGAAATTTTTCATGAGTTTTAAGGTGTCTGAGCCACAAAAGCCATCTCCCAAAGTTAAAGTGGATTTAAATCCACCAAAATAAAAGGAGCCAAAAGTGGCAAATAAGGCTCAGGCTGCACCTAATAAAAGAGGACCCAAGGCATCTTGGGTACCAAAAACAATTTGATTGGTTTTAAATGTGTGCAGGGAAACATGAGGAAGAATCTCTGGTGTCTAGACAGTGGATGCTCTAGGCACATGACATGAGATATGTCCCTGCTCAAAAAGTTTGTGGAAAAGACTGGCCCAGGAGTTACTTTTGGAGATAACATTAAAGGTTTTACTCTGGGATATGACTCTATTGTAAGTGAAAATGTTATCATTGAACCTGTAGCACTGGTTGATGGATTTTGCTGAGCATTAGACAACTGTGTGATAATGGAAATAGTGTGTGGTTTTCAACTAGATCATGTATCATAGCCAACAAAGAATCTGGTGAAATTCTTTTAATTGGAGGAATAAAATGAATGTCTATGTGGTTGATTTTAATTTTATAAAAGTAAATTCAATGACATGTCTATTAAGCAAATCCAACACAAGTGAAAGCTGGATTTGACACAAGAAGCTATCACATCTAAATTTCAAAGCCATTAATCAATTGGTTAGAAAGAATTTGGTTAGAGGCATTCCACAGATGGAATTAACCAAGGATGGTTTGTGTGATGTTTGTCAAAAAGGAAAACAAAGGAAGGCATCATTCATGTCAAAGTCTGAATCATCAATTAACAAGCCTTTAGAGCTATTGCACATGGATTTATTTGGTCCTGTTAACATCATGTCTATTGCCAAAAAGAAATATGCCTTAGTAATTGTGGATGACTTCACAAGATACACATGGGTACATTTCTTACATTCCAAGGATAAGGCAAATAAATTTATTATCAATCATATGAAGAATGTTGAAACTAGTACTTAATAGAAGGTTAAGAAAATAAGGAGTGATAATGGTACTGAATTTAAGAATGCAACAATGACATAATTCTATAAAGAAAAAGGCATCACTCATCACTTCTCTGCTCCTAGAACTCCCCAACAAAATGGAGTTATTGAAAGGAAAAACAGAACCTTAATTGAAGTTGCTAGAACTATGTTAGAAGAAGCAAAACTTCCTACATATTTCTGGGCAGAAGCAATCAATACTGCTTGTTACATTCAGAATATTTCCATGGTCAAACAATCACAATGCAAAACTCCATATCAATTGATGAATAAAGACAAGAAGCCAACAATAAATTTTATTCATGTCTTCGGCTGCAAATGTTTTTATCCTAAGGAATCAGGGAGAAAATTTGGGAAAATTTGAAGCCAAGGCTGATGAGGCAATATTTGTTGGATATGGAATAACAACCAAGGCTTACAGAGTCTACGATCTTAGATACATATTGTTATGGAATCTATGCATGTAGTCTTTGTTGACAAGAAAATTCAAGGGTTGTTTGATGAAGGATACCATGAATTTTTACATTTTGAGAATGAATCAACTAGTAATGGTGAAGAAAGTGATGATGATGATGTGTAAATTTTAAGAAATCAAGTACCCAAAAATTCTCCATCAATTGATGTCAATACACCAACAAATAATTTATCAGTTGATGATAATCAATCGACTGATAATACATCAATTGATAATCCATCGATGGATAAAAGTTCTACTCATCAATCTTCAAGTAGAGTGTGCATCTCAGGGGGAGGGTTTTCAACCACTCATTCACATCACAATGATCATAACAATGCTAATGATCATGAAGCATCTTCCTCAAGGACAAATTTACCACCACAAAGGAAATGGACCAAAAGTCATCCTTTGAGTTGATTATTGGAAATATAAATGATGGTGTCAAAACTAGAAGTGCAATTCAAATGAATGCTTGTATAGTAGCTTCCTGTCACAAGAAGAACAAAAAAGGATTGAAGAAGCCTTCAATGATCCTGATTGGGTGATAGCTATGCAAGAAGAGTTGAACCAGTTTGAAAGAAATAAGGTATGAAAGCTGGTGCCCAAATCAAAGAACAAATATGTTATTGGTACAAAATGGGTATTCAGGAATAAAATGGATGAATCTGGCATAGTGACAAGGAATAAAGCAAGATTAATGGTAAATGGATACTCACAAGAAGAAGATATATGTTTTGATGAAACTTTTGCTCCTGTTGCAAGATTGGAAACAATCAGAATCTTTCTAGCTTATGCTTCTCATGCTAATTTCAAAGTCTACCAGAAGGATGTAAAAAGTGATTTTCTCAATGGAAAATTAGAGAAGTATATGTGGAACAATCTCCTGGTTTTGAAGATCCTGTTCATCTTGGATTTGTGTACTATCTTCTCAAAGCACTGTATGGTTTGAAGCAAACACCTAGAGCCTGGTATGACACACCATTTAAATTCTTGATTGAGAATCATTTTACAAGAGGTACTGTTGATAAAACTCTCTTTCATAGAAATGTCAGTAGTTCTAGTATATTTGTTCAAATCTATGTAGATGATATTATCTTTGGCCCAACTAATGAAAAACTTTGTCAAAAATTTGCTATGTTGATGCAGAGTAAATATGAAATGAGCATGATGAGAGAACTTACATATTTTCTTGGTTTGCAAGGAAAACAAGTTAAAGATGGTATTTTCATAAATCAAACTAAATACATTTCTGATTTATTAAGAAAATTTGATTTAAATGAACGTTCAACTGCAAAAACTCTAATGACCACTGCAACTAAACTTGAATTGAATACCAAGAAAGCTAAGGTGGACATTTTAAGTTATAAAGGCCTGGTTGGCTCATTGTTATATTTAACTGCAAGTAGGCCATATATAATGTTTGCTACATGTCTTTGTGCTAGGTTTCAAGCTGATCCTAGAGAGTCTCATTTGATTGCATTAAAAAGAATATTCAGGTATCTCAAAGGAACACCAAATATTAGAATTTGGTATCCTAGAGATTCTGGATTTGATCTAATTGGTTATTCAGATGCAGACTATGCAAGTTGCAGAATTGACAAGAAAAACCCTACAGGCACTTGTCAATTTTTAGGAAACAAGCTGGTCTCATGGTTTAGCAAAAATCAAAATTCAGTATTTACATTCACAACAGAGGCTGAATATATTGCTGCTAGAAGCTGTTGTGCACAAGTGTTATGGATGAGGAATCAATTGTTTGATTATGGATTTAACTTGAGCAAAATTCTAATATTCTGTGACAACACCAGTGCAATTGCTATTACTGAAAATCCAGTTCAACACTCAAGAACCAAACATATTGATATAAGGTACCACTTCATTAGTGAACATGTAATGAATGATACTGTTGAATTATACTTTATTCCTAGTGAAAGACAACTTGCAAACATTTTTACCAAACCATTAGATGAATCTACCTTCAATAGGTTGGTCTGTGATTTAGGTATGCTTAACTATGTTTAATCTTTTAAATGTCTGACAAGTTATTTATTTTAGTAATTTTTAGAATTAGTAGCCATTGATCATGTTAATCTATTGATTTTTCCATAATCAATTGATAAACATTTTACATATTAATGGATATTTTTAAAGTCATCGACATATAAATATATCAATTGATGATATATTTATTTATCGATAGATATTTGTAGTCATCAACAGGTAAATATATCAATCGATGATATATTTGTCTATCGATGGATAGTAGTACATGTCGATGAATAAGTTAATTATCAATCGATGACCTAGAATTTTTAGGGTCCATGTCATCAATCGACCTGTACAAAAATCCAACCGTTGATTGCTTATTTTATCAATTGATGAATACATACAGCCTTGTATGTATAACAGTCGATTGCCAAAATAAGTAATTCTTTCATTCACCTTTTATTTCAACGGTCAATTGAGTTTTATTTTGAGTAAGAAAGTGATTGAGAATTCGGTAAATATAAATAGTGAAATTAAAATGTACTTTAACTTTCACTTGCAATTTTTATTTACTAACTAATTCTCATCTCTCTCTCTCTACGAACTAAATCCTTGTCTCTGTACTTTCAATTTCTTAGATTTACAAGTATAATTTCTTATCTTCTACCTCAAAGAAATGGTTGCTTCATCATCTAAGAAAGTTTCTCAAAGTGGATGCTACTACGAACTTAACAATTTTGTGGTGTGCACTGTTGTGGAGGAATCACCACATGGCTTTCATCCTTTGATGCGATTCCTGGAGAACAACAAGGTAAAAACTGCACTTAGTGAAGCACCCAAGATAGTTTGCAAGTTGGTGGAGGAATTCTGGGCCATTGCAGAGGTTGCCAAGGACTACTCTTCTATTTCATTTGTGTGTAAAGGAGATAAGTATACTTTAACCACTGTTGCTATTGATGAATGTTTAAATTTTCCTACTAATAACACTGATAGATCACCTACAGATAAGGACATTAGAAACATGTTTAGGTCTGTTATTTATGCTAAATCTGACATAAGTTTATGACATGTTGTTAGAAAACATCTTAGGAAAGAATGGTCTTACTTCTTTGATGCAATAATAAAATACTTTAGCAGTAAGATTAGCAACTTTGATGTTATAACAACTAGTATGCAGAAAATAGCCTATAATATTTTGTTTGAAAAGTATTATAATCTATCATCAATAATAATTAAAGAAATTGCAGCAAAATTAAGTGATAAAACTAATAGATCTAATCATATTTATTATGCTAGATTATTATGCTTTTTATTAACCATTTTGTGAAAAATATAGAAGTAACCAGGGAAACAGAGACACTGGACTGCTGGGTCCAAAATAAAAGGGTCTTCAAAAACTTGGTCAGGATCAAACTCATTTTCCGGCCACCTGAAAATTTTCCGGTGAAAAAAAATATGCACAAAAAATCCAAAAAAAAATATATGTAGTAAAACACTCCGACTTTGAATCTCCTAAACTCAGAATTATCGAAAGAAAATTCAAAACTTAAAATCAAAATTAAATAAATCTTGACCCAAATTTATTTAATTTTGATTTTTGAATTTTGAATTTTATTTCGATAATTCTGAGTTTAGGAGATTCAAAGTCGGGGTGTTTTACTACATATAATTTTTTTCCGGATTTTTTTGTGCATATTTTTTTTCGCCGAAAAATTTTCAGGTGACCGGAAAACGAGTTTGATAAAAAAATCGAAATCAGTGACTAAAATGAGTCAAATTTGCAATCAATCACCTACTTAGATATATTTCAAAGAAATCGGTCATGTTTAACCCGAAATGAAAAAGATAAACTTTTGAATATTAAAGAGAGAGAGCAACTTTCCCTCTCACCTCATTTTAAAAAACTGGAGCATGATAGATACTCTCATACACATAGGCATAGGTCAATACATACATATATACAACTATATTAAGGTCGTGCCTAGTTAGGATATTGAAGAAATATGGGTGTGAAACATCTATGGGACATCTTGGATTCTTGCAAGAAAACTCTCCCTCTTGAACATCTCAGGTTACTCTTTTTAATTCCATTCTTTCTTTCTTTCTTTATCTGCAATAAAGATTTGATTTTGATCATGAATTTGAATTTTATTTTGAATGGGGTTTCATGAATTGTTAAAAGGGACAAAAGGGTGTGCATAGATCTATCTTGTTGGATTGTACAACTTCATAATGTGAACAAATCACATTGTTCGGTTAAAGACAAGGTTTATCTTAGGGGTCTCTTTCACCGTCTTCGAGCTCTCCTTGCTTTGAATTGTACCGTCATTTTGGTTGCAGGTACTACTACTAGTACCCCTTTTTATCCATTTCTCTTATTAATTTTTAAATGTTTGTAATTTTTTATGTTTTGTTGCTCATGTATCAGGATTGCAAATTTATTTACTTCTCGTAATTTTAATTAGTACTATTCGGTTTAAATTATAACAAGAATGTTGGAAGAAGGTGCTTCTACATATGAATAACTGATATGCCCCTTAAATAATGATTAATAATTCATATGATTTTGAATAGTTGGAAATGAACGGAATAAATCTTATTAGTGATTAGTATTTAGTAATAATCCTCTTATACATAAAAAGTAGGTATCATCCCTTTTCAGATGAATTATGAATTTTTATGTTTCATTTATTTTTAATGAAGTTATCAAATTAAATTTTACTTGCTATTGAACTAGAGTGGTGCAGATGTTGAAATCTTATGAGATTGCATGTGGGATAGTGCAAACAATGATAGTATAACCCAAGATGACGAGTTATGTTGAATTCTTACTCACTGTCTAATTGCCATTGATACCATAAACATTCAGTTGTTTCCTGTGAACGTTAAAGCTGTACCAGATTAGTTGACTCAACTTGTAATTGCCAAGTCATTCACAAATGTTGCACTGGCGAGACCAGATATCTACACTAACATTATAGGAGTAATTTACACATGGATTTCATAACTTAATAATAAGATACATAACTCTTGCATTGGGTGAATTCTGTAAACCTCGTAGATGGAGCCATTCCTGCCATCAAATTGTCAACTTACAGAAGGCGCTTAAATTCCGATAGCAAGGTACAAGCTTCTTCAATGATTGTTTCGATCTCGTAAAATGCTTGTTCTTTGCATCATCTATGCAGCTACATTAGATATTGTTTTTGGTCAAGGCAGGTTTCTCAAGATGAAACAAATTCATACAAAGCTTCTTCACTTAAAAGGAATATGGGATCAGAATTCTCTGGCATGATAAAAGAGGCTAACATACTTGGCATGGCACTTGGGATTCCTTGTATATTTAGGTAATCTAGTTCTATCTTTCACCCAGTCAATACTAATATTCAATAACAAGAGGGGTGAGATTGTACTTGGTCAAATTTTGGACTTTGGGATTTGGCATGAATGGGTACAGATGCACTCCTTTTTGTCACTCACTCTAATAGGAACGGAACTGTTTTGAACTAGTAGTTTGTATGTTTTTTTAATGTTAAACACAACATTTCTCATCCTCTCTTTATATGTATAGATAATATATGACTGTTGTTGGTCAGTCCCATTTTCTCTGATTTCTTGTTCTACATATCTAAGTAACTTTGGTAATCTGTTCCTAACTACACAGTCTCGAGGAAGCTGAAGCTCAGTGTGCACTACTAAATTCAGAATCATTATGTGTAAGCGGAACCCTCTGTTTTTTAGTTTTCAAACTATATTCATATACTGTGTGTGTAATGAAAATATGTTTTACATGTAATATCACATATGCCTGTTATTTTCAGGATGGATGTTTCACTTCAGATTCTGATATATTTTTGTTTGGTGCGAGAACAGTGTATAGAGATATATGTCTTGGTATTTTCTTTCTCCTTTTTTCTAGAAACATTTGTTTTTAGCTGTTTTGCTTTTATTTGTTTTATATTGTTGTTTCTAAATAAGGGTTGATGATACAGGTGAAGGTGGTTATGTTGTCTGTTATGAGATGAATGACATTGAGAAAAAGCTCAGTTTTGGAAGGAATTCCTTGGTAACATACTTCTTATTTTGAAAAAGTGCAAAATAGATGCCTATTTCAGCTTTCTAGAAACATCCTCTTATATGTGAGACCCTTGCCCTTGATTTTCCTCAGTTGGCATTGTACCTTAAAGTTATGTGTTAGCAAGAATAAGATCATGCATGTCCCTCTTAAACTGTCATGTTTCATTTCTCAAAGTGTATGCAGCGCAGATTTGCACACCAAATGGCTTCTAGGGTTTGAAACCAGAAAACATAACATGTTCATTTTGGCTGGAGAATTTTTAGAATAAAATTAATTTCCCTTGGCAACTTATATATATATATATATATATACAAGGAAGTTGTAACAGACTGATGCAAAGATTTAGTATGAAATTTAGCATACTAACTCATTTCTTTGTTATGCCACCACGAGAAGCTTTAGCCTGGTTGTTTGGTGAACTATCCTGCACATTATTTATGTACTGCTGATAAGGATCTTGTATATTAAAATCAAAATGGTAGTCATGTGCGGTGAATAAGATCTTTCTATTAGTAGTATCTACTGAGAGGATATTTAGATATCCAGTAACAGGCTATTTACATTCTTCAGATTACTCTGGCACTTCTTCTTGGAAGTGATTATACACCCGGAGTCCATAAGCTTGGTCAGGTAAGTTCAAACTGCGATTGCCTGCTTCTAAAGCTACAGAAGTTCCATTAACAACTTGAGTTTCCAAATAAGGCTTACTAAGGTGTAGCATATCTTCGTTCTGGTTGTCTGGTACAGGAAGCAGCATGCCAGATTGTTAAGTCAATTGGTGAATGTAACGTTCTTCAACGAGTTGCATCAGAGGGGTTATCCTTTGCAAATAAGCCAAAGGGTTCAAAGAAACAGAATCAGGCTCCCAGACGCATTAACAAAGAAAACTGCTCTCATACAATCAACGAAAATGGTATAGCACTAAAAGTTTTCTTTTGCGATTAAATTATTATGTACACTCATTTATCTCCTGCTAGGGACGGGGCCAGAAATTAGGTAGTTTTTTTTGTGTGGGGGGGGGGGAGGGGGGATAAAATGACAGAAATTATATAATTCATAAAGTATAATGCAAAAGAAGTTTTCTGTTACTTTACCGTATAAGTTGTACTCTGATGAAACCAAAATCTTCAATATTGTATATACGTCAAACTACAATACATTTTAACTATAGATAACTCTAAATTTTAAAGTTCTCTGGTATATCTGCCATTATATAATCAAATACTGGGAGATCAGAGGTGAGATTAGAGCTAGATTTTCAAAATTTTAAAGTTTGGTTTATAAAGTAAAAGCACTACTAACTTACAGTTGGTGATTTCGTATGTAGGACCTGTACATAATCTGCAAAATGAGAACCCATATTTAACAGTGATCGAGGCATATCTGAGGCCAAAATGCCATTCTGCTGACTCTTCCGTGTTGCAAAGGCGATCTCTCCACCTTCCTTGTTTATGTCTTCATCACTTCAATTTTGGTAGTTTACATTTTTGTTTGTATTTAAGGGGAGGGGGAGTGAGGATTGGAACCCATGGGCCATGACCTTGTCATGGGGGATGAACCTTTTCCACTAAGCAACTTTCATTATAAATAATACCTCCCATTCTTTTTTACACTGTCGTGGTTCAAGTAGCACGTGAACTGAACTTAAAAGAGAGCAAGAGTTGGATAGAATTCATGTTTTTCCTAAACTTTGCAGGGCTCTTGGTGTCCTTACATTTGACCGCCTCAAACTTCAGAATATATGTGCTCGATATTTCGAGTGGCCTCCAGAGAAAACTGGTAATCTTTTTTTGGATGTAAAAAGCAGTGTTCATTTCTTCTATCTGATTTCTCATATAAAATAGTGGTAATTTGTAAAGACATTTAGTAGCCACCACTAAGTAGGATTTTTATAAGCTTAATTACAAAGGTAAAATGAAGAAGAACTTGGATCAAATTTCTGATAAAACAAAAAGAAAGTATGGTCATCTCGTAATTGGAATTTTTATTCCCATCATTTTAGCTAAATTGTTTTTTAACCCAGTGTGATTCATTGGTTTAACTTCATCCCGGCTTTTCTTTAGTTGTCTCAGTCGCATTGTTCAAGAATTTTTATTTAATTGTGAATCTTGTGAACTTCATCTGAAATAGAAATGTATAATAAAGCACTACGAGTTCTCGTGGCCTTGTATATAGAAATTAAAGACGCAGCTGCATTGTTTTTTATGCAATACAGGCATAGTTATTAAAGGCAAAAAGCGCAGCGAAGCGTAAAGGATCTCCTATAGCTTAAGCGCGAAGCGCGAAACGAAGCGCGGGCTTTTGTAAAAAAAGCGCACTATATAAATAAATACTTTATATATATATATATATGTTAAAATAAATGTAAACATAAAGATTAGTGGGATCACCTAGAGGGAACTAGAATTTCAAGCTAGAGCTAGACTGATAGACATTCTAATTAATAAATATAACCTCAAAAGAAAGAAATAGGTCCATGCTTCATATTATTATAAGATACTAAGAAGTGGTAAAAATTTAAATGTGCCCATCAACATCTTCTTCATCATCAAAATAATCTGAATCTTCATTTTGATCAAGGCTCTTATTCTCTGCAAATTCAATCTCCTCTTCCTCATCCTCATACTCAATATCCTCATCCTCAATCTCGTCTATCAACCTCCTAGTGGAGGATCTAGAGTTCCTATTGTTTGCATTTGGATCTGCATTCATCTTTTCTATGCATTTGTACAACCCCTTTACCACCTCTGCATCTTCCTCAATATCTGGATTTGAATAATAAAAATCTGGATTGAGGTAGTAAGCTGCTGCGTGCAACGGTCGGTGGAGTTGTATGTTCCACCTATTATCGATCTTTTCAAATATTTCCTTGTACTTATGCTGCTGCCCACAGATGTTTGAGGCTTTCTTGGTGGGATTTGTTCAATTACATCATCATCTGAACCTTCTAGTCCGAAAGTATCTAAATTGATATTCTCTTTTGCTTTCTTCTTTGAGGCAAAGTAATCTTCAATTTCTTTTCTAAGAGCCTCTGGCACTTTTTTGCAACCTGTTACACTTCTCCGTCCTCCAGCAATATGTTCTTTTGCTCTAAATACTCCACCATAAGTTGTTTTACTGCAAAAGTTGCACTTGAATTTTAATTTATTTTCTGGATCTTGTGTAGCATATTTCCAAGCAGGGTCTTTTCCACTTTCACTGGTCATTTTCTGCAAACATAAATAGTACACAGTTATGTATGTAGTATATACATACTTGTATACATATAACATACCCATATACATGTATATACATGTGTTACAGACCCATATATGTGTTATTTGTGTTATATCATATATGCGTGTATATATGTATTACAGACCCATATACATACATACATACATACATACATATATATGAGATTGAGAAAGAGAAGAGTAGAGAAAAAGGAAAGAGAAAAGAGAAAAGAGAAATGAGAAAGAGAGAAGACAAACCTGATGTTTATAGCCGTTGGAAGCTTGTATCTTCTTGTGGATTTTGTTGAGAATGGCAGCTAGGTTTAAAGATATAACATGTGTTTTGTATTGGGTCTTGAAGAAAGAGCCCAAAAAGACAAAATATTGGCCCAAAAAGACAAAATATTGGCCCAAATTTTAAAATAATGTTTAGATCTTATAAAAAAAGCCTATTTATATAAAAGCCCGCTTTTTTGGAGCTTTTTGCGCTTTGAGCTTCACGATTAAGCGCGCTTAAGCTGGGCTTTTGAATTTACTCTGAGCTTTTTTTAAGCTAAGCTCAATGGGTGCGCTTCGCTGCGCTTCGCGCTTTAAGCTGCGCTTAAGCGCGCTTTTAATAACTATGATTATACAGGTAGAAATCTACATTTTTATAATTGATGGTTTATAAACATTCACTCATCTTGTTGCTAAAAAATTGATATATAAGTTACTCTAAAACAATAGCAATTGATTATAATGAAGGATTTGCATCAACAGTAATGATTTAGTAATCTATAATTTTGTAGTCTTTATATGTGTTGTCTCATTTTTAATATTTCACAATCAATGTCCAGTCACCAAGTATAATTTAATATCGACAAACTTTCTGCAGTAGTTACTCTAGTCACGTCTGCATTGAGTCAAAAAACAGAAAGAATAATGTAGTGTTTTTGGTTGTCCGTTATATTGACCCTCTAAAACTTAACTTACTAAGCTTCTAGAATTATACCAAGTATTCCTGTTTACACTTGTTAAATGATCTGATTGATATTCGTTTTTAATTGTTAACTAGCCTGCTACTATGCTTTAAAATTTAAATTCATTTCCTAGTTACGAGTTAATAAACTATCCTTTCTTATTTTGTTACTTTTCTTTTCCAAAGTTTACTATCTGTCTGCAATGCATGTTATGTAATCAGAAATCAAACACTGGAAGAGAACTAGGAATCTTTATTTCATTATAAAAGTTAAAATGATATATTTCTTGTTTTGACCATAAAAATAAGATGACTCTTCTGTTATCTGTTTATGATGGCATTCCTGGGTGATTTATTGAGGTTACTTGTACATACTACACTTGTAAGTTAACTGTTAATATAACGATCAGATGAGTATATCCTTCCAAAGATTGCTGAGAGGAAGCTGAGGCAGTTCGCCAATTTGCGTTCTACTTCATCAGGACTTGGACTTATTCCTCCATTGGACAAGGTAATGACAATTGTGTTTGAGTGATGATTAATTTCTAAAATTCCAACTTGACTTGTCACTTGGAAGTCATGAGACCTTTTTGTGCACAAATTTTGATTTTGAAGGCCTTCTTTTTTTTCACACTGTGATTTAAGATAACTATAGTTTGCAAATTCCCTTTGATTGATTCCTAAAAACTAGACTATGAACCAATTCTTCATATGGCAGATTAATGTATTATAATAGGATTTGTGTTCTGCATTATGACGGTTGACAAACTAATCACCTCAATGTTTTATAGAAAGAGAGATTAGTTACTAAATATCAAAGCTCATACAAATGGTTGATGCATGTATCTCTATATGTTGGAAATGGTCAACTGCAGAGGTTTTGGATTCGTCGTTCATACCTCCACCGAGGTTAAACCTTCAACCTCTTGTTACCAAGAGAAGAGGGGTATCCCATAGTTGCATGGATCGCGGATCGATTGGGTACGTGGTACGAGTACGGGTACATGGGACGTTAGCTTGAGTGAATCGGGTACGATGAATCATGAATCGGGTTCGTGGATCGATACGAGGATCCCTTTTTAATAATATATATTTATTAAGAATTATACATATAAAACAATACCAATGACTATTCTAAAGCTTGAATAAGAGATTTTCTTTGACATTACTTCATCTCATATTTTAAGTAGTAGGAGACTGCAACATAATTAACATTCATGTCTGGTCTATCGTCTCTTCCATCTACATCATCTTCCCAACTCCTTCCTCTTACAGATTTACCTTTTAAAAATAATTTCAATCTAAATGTTATCAACTTATCTTCCTTTTTTTATTCTTTCTCCTTTTCACATAATGATCGCCGGAGTTAAAGGTGGTTCGTCAAAGTTGGTGAACTGGAACGTGATCCCAAGCAATTCGGGTCGAACCGGGTCGAAGAGGAATCGTATGTTCCGGAACGAGGGAACTTGGATCGGGGTTCCATAGGCTGACCCACGAACCATGCAACTATGGGGTATCCACTAGGATACAATACTAGGGATTTTTATAACATATAAAAATTTTCTCTGCATTCTTCCATCTTAAGACATCATTTGGAAACCTGCTATGCTGTTGTTTTTATGTTGATCATGATATTCTGGTATAAAACATAGTGGGGAGATATCCTTTGCAGATTCGAATTTTAGTTTAATTATGCTTTTTGTAATGATGGGGTCAAAATCCCTGATTTAAAAAAAATCTAAGCCCAGATCTTGATTTGTGTTTGTTAATTTCCTTTTTACAGTCTGACCACTATATTATGACTACAGATGCCAGTCAGGTGTCCTCTATTAGATATAATCAAGCACAGGAAGGTCCTGGGAAGAGATAGTTTTGAGGTCTCTTGGGAACACATTGATGGACTTAAAACCTCTGTAGTACCTGCTGAGCTCATTGAGTGGTAATCTCTATTTTATTTCGTTGAAGTGGTTTTTATCTATCGTTTTTCCTTGAAAACTTTGCTTTCCAAAATGTCAGTGACATGGCAAATATTTATTTGACTAGACAGCTTGCAGAACAATTTATATAATACTAGTATCCGCTGAAAAACATACATGAGGGAAATCTTGATATTTTCTAGTAAATTTTTTTACAATAGAAGGCAAGATGAATCTTTAACTCGGGGTACCAACCTATCTTTACTCCAAAGAACCTGTATAGTTGTATTGATAAATTCTGTATGCAATCATAACTGTTGCAGGCCTTTCCACTGATCATTATAGGTGATCTTGTTCCCACATGCCAAACCCCAAGTGCATGTGTTTGTTCGATGTATGAAAACTGTTACTGATGTCTTGGCCCATTGTTGCTAACACGAATATTACTTTAGACATACCACTGTTGTAAGTATGACTACAAGTGCTATATTGTTCAATGAGAAGACTTGAGGTAACTGAGGTCCGTTCTCTCTCATTGCAGTGCTTGTCCTGAACAAATATTGGAGTTCGAGGAAAAAAGAGCGCAAGCGAAGAAACAAAATATTCGTAAACCAAGAATGAAGAAATCTGAGAAGGCAGCTCCCATCAGTGAAATTGATAAAAAGCTGCAAGACCTGTTGCTCGACATTGAAAATGAACATATCGCTACCCAAAAGGCTGTTTTGTATCGACAATCAGTAACAGAGAAGAAAAGTGACTCAACCGAAGTCCGTCAAACAAATCAAAACCTGCCACTTAGTACGGAATTGAAAAGCAATCTAAAGAGAGTTGACACGATTTATAACTCCAGTGCTTTGGCTGTGCATCAAGCAGAGGTAATTGATCTATTGAGCCCTTCACCACAAATGCGTTCCCGTACTGTCACAAAATGTCAAGAAGCAAATGTTCAGTATAATGTCACGAAATGTCAAGTAGCTAAGGTTCCATGTGTCGAATTCATTGATTTGAGTGATACAGAGAATGACGTATCACCAGCACACGCAAGGAAGGCAAGGGAGCTAAGAGTATTTCTAAATAGCATCAGGGAACCCCCTAAAATTTGAGTGATACCCATGTTTTGTATTAGGCAGTTCTTGTAAAATGATGTGAAACCTATGTCTATTCTTTCTATTTTGAGAGGAAAATAAAAAAAATGACTTTAGCATTATTTTTTAACTTTCCTAAACTTTTGCATCAAAAAGAAAAAAAAATGAGATGTTTGTCACAGGTTAAGGATATATCAATATATCATGTAGTCCAAAGTAGAAAGCCTTGACAATATCATCTAGAAGACTAGACTGAACACAGTTGTAAAAACAAAATAGCTACCAGATTGCGGTCTAAACAAAAGAAGTGCTCTTTGAACTACCTGCAAACTCTGTGAAAACATTTTGGGTCGTGAGGTAGGGGGTGGGGGATTACAATGTTTTCACGTAAAGTATGACTAAAAATCATGAGCTAGGATAGCTGGGACCACTGCAGAACAATGAACTAAAACTATATGATGAAATTACACTCAACTCATTTGAAATAACCAGTCGACAAAAGTGCAGTCCTTGGTCAGTTGACCCTGAAATCAAACCACTTGTGGAAGATGCAGTTCCCGACTCAGTTGACCTTGACACAATAGCAGTTGATGAAAGCACATTACTCAAGCCAGTTGATCCTGAGACTTCCTGAGGAATGATTGGAGCCTCAGTTTGATTCTTGTTTTCCATGTTTTGAGAAAAAATTTGCATCATATAGTAAGGAAATGCAGGGCAGCTGGTAGCTACTGGTGCAGGTTGAGGAATGGAATAGAATATACAGGAAGGAGGCTTGGTGATCCTGTGGGAGGTGCAGTGCCAGCAGTTCTCATTCTCACAACCAGCCTGTGACCATCAATTTGATACCCGTTCATGTGCATTATGGCTAAGCTAGCAGCAGAGGGAGTATCAAAACTTACAAAGCCATGGTCTTTACTATAACCAGTTCTAAAATCTAATATGTCTCTTGATTGAGTGACTGTTCCAAATGGAGAAAAAAAAAAAGCTTATCATCTATGGTTTTGGGAAGATATCCAACATAGAGATCTGTTAAGCCTTCTCCATTAAAGATGGACACTTGTGCTTCTGGCATAATACAGTTAGGCAGCTGGTAGCTACTGTAGCAGGTCAATGATCAGGATACACAGGAAGAAGGCTTGTGGCTGGTTGTCCTATGGCAGGTGCAGCTCCAGCTATTCTCACTGTTAGTCTGTGACCATCAATTTCGAATCCGTTCATGTGCATTATGGCTAAGCTCTCAGCAGAAGGGGTATCAAATTTCACAAAGCCCTTTACTATAACCAGTTGTCATATCTAATGTAACTCTTGATTGAGTGATTGTTCCAAATGGAGAAAAAAGCTCCCACAAACGAATATCATCTACGGTTTGGGGAAGAAATCCAATATAAAGATTTGCAGGATCTATTTCTCTGGAGGATTTAATTTTCAAGGTAGAAGGGGTTACTAGACAACCAGAAGTGGGATGAGTAAAGCTTCCACACCTGTCACAAGCAGCCTTCAATGTAGTTTTCTTCTGAGGACAGGATAAATGACTGTGTCCTGTCTCCTTGCACACACTGCATGAGCTAATAAAATTTGCTGCTTTGAGATTATAGAGTTCCTGTAACTGAGCTTGCTTGTGACTGTTCATTTCATCTTCTACTGGGATTAGCAGTTTCTCAACCATGCACACGGCAGCATCAAGAGATTTCTGATTAACTGCCTCTATGTAGACATACAAGTCTTCATCCGCAGAGGGATCACCTTCATGTGCTAATTTGGAGGAAGTTTTAACTCTCACCCGTATCTTAGCCCCACTTTTCAACTCCATCCTCTTTTGCGTGTTTCCTTTCGGTCCGAGTATAAGGCCAATAAAGTTATACGTTGGATATTCCTTCACTGGTATATACAGTTCTTTACAAATAATCGCATTCCTCTTAGCCAACTCAAAAAATATCCGATCACGTTCTTTGATTAGTTTTTCAGGTGCATATACTCCTATTGCACGTTCCTCGTCTACTAATGAATTAAGTAAGCTGCTGATATTTGAAAAACTACTTTTTAACGATGCAACCTCTAAATCTAGTAAAGGCCCACACAACCGTTTGCGCAACTCAGCCAGCTGAAGAGGCTCTGCAATCTAGACACGGAATCATCAGCATCCCACATTCTTTTACCTTTTTCTAATTTTTCATCCTCTATAATTGTTTTTTTGCCATCTCCAGGATCTTGGTCCCATCTACTACGCCTTCGTTTGCCAGAATCAGCCTGTTTTTTAAAATTCTCATTATCAACAACAGCCTCAAGTCCTCCTGGTTCACTATGATGATCTGAGCAGCACACTTGGTATTAAATTCTAGTTTAACAGCTTTGTCATACTTGCAATTCTTTTGCAGACCATAATTTTGTGAAAATGAAGGTCTGACTTAAGTGTTAACAACTATTCTCTGTTTTTCATTTGAAAAATTCTGATAGACTTTATCAGTCTCGTTTTCAGGATTTGGCTCAAACACACACTCTGCCGAGGGATCCTCATGTTCAGTAGCATCCTCCTCTTTACTTAAATCTTCCTTTTGATTATCCTCAGGCTTGATTTCACAGCCTTCCAACAGTTCCTCCTCAAGATCCTCTTCAGGTTCCTCCTCGGGATCATCTTCAGGTTCCTCTTCTGAGCCCCATTTACTACACCTCCTTTTCCCAGGACTAGCCTGTTTTCCAGAATTTTTAACAGCATCCTCAAACTCCAGGAGACAATGTTGATCAATAGCAGCATACTTGATATTGAATTCTTGTTTAGAAGCTTCATCATACTTGCAATTCTTTTCAAGCCCATAATTTTGTGATAGAGAAGGTCTGACTGCTGTGCTAACCACTATCCTCAGTTTACCATCAGACAAATTCTGATGAACTTTATCAGCCCCACTCTCAGGTTTTGGCTCAAATGCACACTTTGTCAAGGGATCCTCATCTTCATGTTCAGTTGGTTGTTCAGCAGAAACAATTTCATTACTTAATTTGAAAGGATTAGCAAATTCTACAGCCTCTTTTTCATTACGTAATTTTTCGTCCATATCTAGGTCTTCTCCCTGTTCCTCCTCGGGATCCTCTTCCGGTTCCTCCTCGGGATCCTCTTCTGGTTCCTCCTCGGGATCCTCTTCTGAGTCCATTTCAGGCTCCTCATTGTCACTATCACCATTCTTCTGAAAAGGTCGAGAAAAATGTACTGAAGTATGCTTGTATTGTGCTGCCTCCAATTCCTTACCTTGTACCTCTAGTGATTTTTCTTTGAAAAGCCCCATCACACCTGCATCATAAAAGACACAATAGACTTGTTTACTCTGATAATGATATATAAGTTTATAGACGCACCTAAATTTCAAATATGAGTAAATAAACAACTTTATTGAAATGTTAAGCACCACCATCTAAAAATCTTGAGTGTGCCATAGGCCCGTATCATCTCAAACCGTAATCAATTTTGTAAATGTAACCAAAGAATTAAAGAAAAACCTGGTACATATGTAAATTACACGAAAGTAGAAAGCGCTAATATATCCAACCAATCGAAAAAAATAAACATTAATTGGAAATAAAATAACACTAAAATAGTCAAACTGGCAGGAAAATTCGTAACAAATTAGAGATGTAAATTACTAACAAAAATCAATAAAAAAATTGTAGATAACGATGCATGCAACGAATGAAACAATAGAATAAATCATGAGTCCTGAGAGTTGATATGCAATTAATTAGCCAAATTCCTGTGCCACCCCTTACCCATAATCCACTTCATAAATTTTTATCCAGATCCAGTCGGGCCAATTAATTAGCCCCCAAAATAATACTGCAAACTTCCAATGGAAACCAAATTTTCCAGGCCGTAATGTATCTAGTTGCTATGAGAGTACACAAAAGTAGAAGAACTGAAGAGAATTTGGGTTTTGAATTGCTTGTAATTAGAGATAGTAGGAACAGAAATGTAAGGCTTTCAAGTGGCCAAACTCACTCCCAAGGAACACACTGAGAACCTAATTTTCCGAATGAATTCCTGATTCCCCTCCCCTTCTATATTTGTACTGCCTGTCTGCCTCATTTCTCTTCACTCTTTCTTTCTCCATAACTAACTTCCCTGATATGTATATATACCTTCATCTAGTGAGTATACTATGCATACCTCTTATTAGTATCATAATTAAATTATGGTGGGTTGCCTGATTTGCCTTCTTTGTCACCTAGAGTAAGTGATCCCAATATCAAGTCCTTCATTGAACAGCCTGTTCTGCTACAATTTCCCCAGAATTAATCGCTAAATGAATCAGATCATTATAGTACATTGTAAAGTAGTCACTACAAACACAACCTGCTTATTATATTCAGTTTTTTTTATTAAAAAAGGACTTTTACAGCCACATTTACGATTCATAAACCATACCAGCATCCTCATTCGCAATAACTATACAAGTCAATAAAATCGTTGTTAACCAATACATCTTTTCCCCAACTCTTCATACTTATCCAACTATTCGTGTCTCACACTCGACAGTTGGACTTGAGTATGACCACCCAACACTTCATTTTAGGCCAAAAAAATGCATAATATTCCTAATATTATCAAATCCATGCACTCAAACACTTAACTATCTTCCACACTTCCAATCAAGCCCAGGTAACACTAAAAATCAAGGGTTTGTCAAAACCCTAAACATATTCCAAGAAAATGACACCACAAGTACAAAAAAATTAATACACACAAACAACAAAAACATAAAATACCCTGAAATAATAAGCTTCATCTGTTCCCATATATAAAATCACAAAACTTACAAGTACATAAAAATGATGTGACAAAAAGGGCTAGCACAAAAAAGTTCAATCATACCAAAATGTATAATATTTAGTTATTTACACATGCATATACATTTATATATAAGAGTATAATACCTGTGGTGAATGAAAGTGGGATGTTGGCTACTCTTCTCCTTGTTCTTTTTCAGTGGTTTAGTATACTAAGCCTGGACATGCCCATTTAATATATACACACATACATACATATGTGTATAATTGTAGATATATAGTACAAGAATGCTAAAGGTGGTGCTTGTGCTGCTGCAGCTGAAAATGTGTGTATTGTTTCTTGTTTGTATGTCTATTTAAGGACACTCAACAGTCATCACTCTTTCTAATACACGGTGTTTGGGGAAACTTTTTTCCAGAATAAGTCAACTTATTTTAAGACAAAATTAGAGATTCTTAATTTTTTTCTGAAAAAAGTTAACTTTTTTTTGTAACTTATAGAATCTCAAATATACATTAAATACTTGTATAAAAAACATTTATCAAAATATGAAATTTTTACCCGAAAATAAGTCCAAAATGACTTATTTTAAGGCAGGTCAAACATGCCAATAATTTGTTAGCTGTTAAACCGTATTATATTATTATTATTATTTATTTTTTATTTAAAGAACATTTTATTTTACAGGCAAAATTTAGAGAATATTATGTAATAATTAGACTAATTATATGTATTATTGGATTGCGTAAATTTTTTAAACTTATTTATCGAAAAAAATTATGAACGGATTAATTGTAATATTTTTTATTTTAACCGTAAAACTAATTTCATGCAAGTATTTAACTGTAATATTTAACGTGAGTATTTAATCATAGGTAGTTTAGTTTTTATCAATATTTTCAAGTCAGCTAATATCATTTTTTTTTAAATTATTTGTATCTAAAATTAAATAATTTTAGGTTAAATTTTGAAATTTCTTAGTTTTACTTGACTTTTAAAATTTCATGTTTATTAAAAATTTTGACTCGAGGGAAAAAAATGTATATACAAATTTGTGCATAGATACAAATTATCGTATTGATTTTGAATCTGGTGGACTCTAGTTGAAATGTTTAATGAAGCAGCAAAAATTCTTATGGCCTTGTATTTTACTTGTATTGTGAATCTTGTTCTTGTGTTTGTTCATTCCTTTCTACAGTCTTACCATTATATTATAACTACAGATGCCAGTCAGGTGAACACATTGATGAACTTAAAACCTCTACAGTACCTTTTTTTCAAGGGAAAACCTCTACAGTACCAACTGATATTATTAAGTTGTAACAATTTAATATGAACTTTCAGAGAAGTGGTTTTTTTTGTCAAGAAGCTTGTTATGGGAAATGAACCAATTCAGATTATTTGTCACAGGTTAATGATAACGTGTATGAACACATCATGAAGTTGAACATAAAAAACCTTGCATTAAATCTTTAACAAGAATAATGCATTTTGCAGAAACGGAGATAATGAGTCCGGGATGAAGTGGGGTGGGTGTATACAACGTTTTAACGTAAAGTGCGACTAGAATCCTGAACCAGGACTATTTGGAATCACCACAGAACAACGAATTAAAGCTATATGATGATATCACACTCCTCGACTCAGCTGATGTTGCAACCAAACCATTTGAGGGAGGCTCAGTCCTTGATTTAGTAGTTCCCAGGCTCCATTTCGGTCATGGTACAGAGACTGAATTCATGTATCAAATATAGCACAGATGTTGAAATGTTTTCAAGAATGGTACAGCTAACCCCCCATTTTGGCGAACACAGGGAAATGAGTAATGTAGGTACATTAAGCTTATTAGGTAGTGTGTTTGCCCGGTGCAACGGCGAACATTTTACGAAATTAAATTATTGTGTTTGCATTTTCCCATGGCGAACAGCCTAAATTATTAATTGTTGTGTATGCAGTGTGGAACGGCGAACACATGAAAAACAATTCAATTGTATTTACAGTGTGGCACGGCGAACACATGTGAATTGGCTGACAACCAAAACGACGTCGTTTTGGTTGATAGTTTTAAAACCTAAACTAAAAGCAGCCGCACATTTACGCACCTTATCTTATCCCTTTGCCACATTTCAAAGGCAGCTCTCTCTGTATAATTCACCGTCCACTTCGTTCATTTCTTCACAGCTGCAATATTAACAAGGTACGTTTTCTATTCGATCTCTTTATATCTTACATAATATTTGTTTAATTTCTATCTGCTGCCTATGATAAGTTATATTCATTTCTGTCTTTGTGCTCTATGTGCTTATAGTATCCTAATACTGTGTAGCTTATAGTATTCTAATACTGTGTTAATTGAAATGTTAAATATAAAGAATCCATAATTAGAATAAGATTGAGATTGTCTTTGTGCTCTATCTATATTAATACGTACGGCTAATGATGTGTTAATTGAGTATGTTAAATATAAAGAATCCATAATTAGACTAAGTTTGAGATGAAAATGTGTATACATAAAATAATTAGACTAATTTTGGAGTGAACAAATCTGTTAGTGATATAATTTGTTAGTTTGTTAATAATAATTTGTTAAAAATTTATTAATATATGTTTAGTTATAAGAAAAAAATGTTTTTGATAATTTGTTAATTATTTATTAATATATGTTTGTTAATAAATAATTTTAAAAATTGTTTAAAATATAGGATAATGGAAGATCTGGTGAATGTAAATTTTTTTTGGGGTGGTGAAATAATTCGACGGGATGAGGATATAAGATATTCTATAGATCCTAAAAAAATGCAGTATATTAAATGGGGAACCTCTTATGATGAGTTGAAGGAGATTGTGTATCGAAATATGCAGATTAGTAGTTCACATTGGAACGTGAAGATGAGGTTTAAATATCCTCAATTAGGTCTTGGTAATGTAGTTTGTGGATATTACATTGGTGGTGTTAATTGCGATGATGATGTGAGGAGGATGCTGAGTGTTCCTAGGCAGATACAGATGGGGATGGGTGATGTATCTTTATTTGTGGATGCTGAAAAAATAATACAAGATGATGTGTTTTCATATGATCAGGGCGGTTATTCACAACCTAGCCAACCCACACAATCAAGTTACGAGACAATGTATGATAGGAGTGGGTTGCCAGATTATGGTATGGCGGGTTGGTCAGATTATTATTTTAGTGGGGGAGGTAACAGTGAGCCGTATGTTGGCGGATCTAGTAGTCATGCATTTGAGGAATATGGTGGCGGTTCAAGTAGTCGTCAATTTGAGGAGTATGGTGCTGGTTCAAGCAGGAATGTGTTCAGCACTAATGAAGATGGAGTTGGACATTTTTATGGACACAATGCTGGTGTGATCTTGTCTCCCCCACGCGATCCATTTACATTGACGGCTGGTAGAAATTTGGCCCTCGTCAATGAAAATGAAGAATATGAGCAGTATAGTTCTAGTGGTGAGGATTTTTTAGAAGATGACAGCGAAGATGACTCAGACGATGAGGTAGATTTGGGACTGAATTTGAGAGGTATTGAGCAAGAAGACCATGGTCCACTGACAGGACCCCATGTTCCAATGGCAGCCTTCTTTGAGAATGAGGAGTATACACCAATTACAGTGACGAATCCGGGTGAGATGTTGACTGTTTTTGATCCTCGAAATGCAAATTTCACAGTGGGAACATTATTCCGTGACAAGGATACATTAGTTGCAGCAGTAAGAGAGGTTCACATCAACAGTGACAGGAATTATAAAGTTGTGAGGAGTAATCGTACTCAGTTCATTGCAAAGTGTGAATTGAGTGACGACTGTCCTTGGAGGTTGCGAGCTGCTTTGATGAAGAAGCATGGAATGTGGGAAATAACAAAGGTCAGAGAAATGCACACATGCGTTAACAACCAGCCGTTGCAGGATCACCGCCGTATTTCAGCAAAATTAATTTCAAGACTTGTGAAACCACATGTAAGTTTTATAAGTTACCAATATTCATTAATTTTTTAGTACAAATATAGTAGTTGTGTTGATTTGATCTTATTAAATAATGTAACAGGTGATGGAGAGGCCAAATTTGCCAATCATGACTGTTATGAACATGGTAAACGATGAATACCACCATCGTGTTAGTTACTTAAGAGCATGGAGGGGAAAACAGGCAGCAATTGAGGAGGTCTATGGTAAATGGAGCATGACATATTCTGCTCTCCCTATGTTCTTTACGGCTTTGGTACATGCTAATCCAGGCAGTGTAGTTAAGATTGCTGCTGTCCCTCATGAAACAGTCCAGCACACTTCTGTATGCAAGAGAATATTTTGGTGTCTGAAAGCAATGAAGGATGGTTGGCAGCATGCACGTCCCGTAATTTCAATAGATGGAACGTTTTTGAAGGGGAGGTACAAGGGAAAACTCCTTATTGCCATGGGAGTTGATTCGAACAATCACCAATATCCCATTTGTTATGCCTTGGTTGAGGAGGAGACATATGAGAACTGGTCTTGGTTTTTGAAGCTGCTCCGTAAACATGTTTGCAAGGAAAGACATGGAGTGTGCATAATATCAGATCGTGCACCAAGTATTCTTGCAGCAATGAGGGACATGAGGAATGGATTTACGCAACCGTATGGCGTGCATAGGTTCTGCTTGTTCCACGTGAGAAGTAACTTTTCATCACAGCACCCCGGTGGAGAGTTGAAGAAGTTGATGTGGTTAGCTGGGGTAACCACACAAGTTAGGAAACATGATTCTTACATGAAAAGAATAGGGCAGATATCTCTTCCCGCATTGCAGTACCTTCAGAACATTCCTGCAGAAATGTGGACCTTGTGTCACGACACCGGTGGAGCTCGATATGGGCAAAGTACCACTAATATAATGGAAGGTTTTAATGGTAACATTAGAATGGCTCGTTTCCTTCCAGTGACGGCGATGATGGAGTATATCTTCTACAGGACTGTGAAGATAGTGAACACACAAAGGAACATTGCCGAGGAAAGCCTGCAAAAGGGTGAAGAGTTGTGCGCGAGGACGAGTACAATGTTATCAAAAAATTTAGAGAAAGCTACTGCACATAGGGTTGAGACCTATAGTCGTCAGATGGGGATCTATCAAGTGACGACACACCGATATCATGTTAAATCGGTGTGGAAAGGTGGTAACAAACAGAATGTAGATATTAGTAAACGTAGTTGCACCTGTGGCAAATGGACGTGCCACCATTTACCCTGTTCTCATGTTGTGGCAGGTTGTATGGCAAACAACATAAACTGGAAGCAGTGGATAGAGCCTTACCATTACTCCTCACAGTTGCAGAAGTTGTGGGAACCTATTATCTTTCCTTTGGCATCTACCCAGTATTGGAATTATGCATTGCCCAGGCGTTGGCAACAGTATGGGACGTTAGTAGGTGATGAAACCTTGATGAAGGTAAAGAAGAAAAGAGGTGATAAGGGGCAATCAGTTAGAATTAGAACTGAGATGGACGGTCCCAGGACGACGATGAGGTGCAGTCGTTGTAAGCAAGAAGGACATACTAGGCGCAGTGCAAGATGTCCAGAACGTGCAGATTAAGTATCTATATTTAAAATGTAATATGTTTATTGTTATTTATCTCTATGGATCATAATTGTAATACGTATTTATCTGTGTGTTTTATCATTTTCCTAAATTTCAATTAATTGATCCCCGGTCATTTATAGTTTAACATTGTAATTTAATAAAGGTAAGTGCCTTTATCTTGAATTTCTTTGCTAAATATCTTCTGAAACATATTCTGTCTCCGTTTCTGTGTCAGACACGTACTCATCAGTTGCATAACTTGGAATTTGCAGATATGGATAAGGGAAAAAGTATAACGGAGAATGATTGTTCCCCGGTTTATCAGCTTAATTCGAATAAATTTTGTGCCAATCAACGCATGAAGAAGAAAGTCGAGAAAAAATCTGTATACTCGAAAGCTTTAGACGTATATTGCAAGAAAATGAAAGAGATACATAAACGGTACAAGGCAGGGAAGATCTCATACTCGTCGATGAAAATAGAGGAACAGAAAGCAATTAATAAAATTGAAATTGCACAATCAGAAGAAACGGATCTTGACCAGCAAATGAAATATGAATGAGAGAAGATGGAAGAACTTGCTCAACCTCATAACATTAATGAAGATGCAGAGGAAAGTCCTGATGAAGATGTAACAAAACCAGTTGACTTGAGTGCTTTTTGATAAGTTGTATTCTTACTCCGATGTAGTTGTAACATGTTGTGAAATGTAGAAAATGAAGTCTACACGTTACAATTATTATTCCCTGAAAAAGGAAGAAAATCTACTTTTCAATATTTTTGGTGTTTTCCGGCATACTTTTAGGGGGTTAAAATTAAAGTCCACAAGTGAAAATTATTAATCTCTACAAACATAAAAATTGTGTCCTTTTAACAACCAATGAAATAAAAGCTGTAAAAGCTAACTTATTTTATTAAAAGCATACGTTGCTTTCGAAGATATGGAGAAGGGAAAAAGTCCATTGGTCATGTCAACTATAAAGTGAATTTTGTGTGTCAAAAGTGAATGGTCACTGTGCAAAAATAAAGTAATGTACTGCAATGTTGTAAAAGTCGATAGGTCTTATCATATACCAGCAAAGAAAAATTAAAGCTCTGCAAAGTTAAAAATCCCGATAGGTCTTGTCAATTATCTATAACAAGGACTAACTGTGCAAAGTAATTAATGTTTAATCACATGCCAACCGAAGTTAGGTTTCTTATTTCCCTATAAATTTTCATATTTGAGTAAAGGTAATGAAGGGAGTATAACTTTCAGAGGTTGCATATACTTGTACACTTTTTTACTAATATTTTTAATAATATATTGTAGGTAAGGTGCATAAAATGGATAAGGGAAAGAAACCAATGAATCCGGAAGATGTGAGTGAAAAGAGGGGTAAGAAAGCTATGCTGAACAAATTTCTAAGTCTACCTGGGGTTACAAGCCTGAAAAGTATTGGGGAGTCGGTTGGAAAGATCTCTGCAGCTGAAAGGGAGAAAAGAATGCGGGAGTATCAAACGAGGAGTTTGGAAAAGAAAAAGGCCCTGGTCATGAAGGAAAGGAAAGAAAAGTTAGGTAAAGACTGGGTACCAACCCAATTAGAATATTGGCACTTCCCTGCTGACGCGGGTCCTATTATGGATGAGAGTCTAAATGCAAAGTGGAAGGTGAATGCAGATAGGGATGCGAATCGCATAAGTGAAACGGAAAGAAGAGTTGCGTTGGACAAAATTCATCAAGACTATCGCGCCAGATACAAGGAAATTGAGGAACGCGAGTTTCTTGACTGGTGGGCATCTCATCCAAATGGCGAAGCTGAAGATGACAGTTCTGACTAATGAATTATGAAGATGCCAAAAATAAAGATGACTTGTTCACTGTTTTTTTATTTATGTAATGTTTATGTTGATTGTCTTCTATAGTTTTGATGTATTCTATGTACCTTTCATGAATTTTCAATGTTTATGTTCATGTGCTTTTGAAGCATTAATCATTAAGTAAGTTTTGAACTAAAAATGTTTATTCTGGGTCATATTTAGGGGGTTAAACAGTGGTTGAAATAAATTTAAATTTTAAATTTTCTCATTGTTAGAAAGTCCCTATTATATCTAAATGTTGTTTAAAAAAGTGGTTAAAAATTTTTTGATTTTTTTGGGGGGTTAAAAAGTGGTTAAAAAAAATTCACATTTTATATTTGTATTAGATTACTACTATTTTAAAGTCCCCAATATAGCTAAATGTTGTGAAATAGAAAAAATGAATTCAACATGTAACAATTATTAATCCAGACAAACATAAAAAACAAGTTTTTCATAGAAATAAACAAACCAACCCAAATTTAAAGTACAGATAGTTTGACGAGTAATACAGAATGATAACTTAATAACCAAACTACTCGAGCATAACCAAATCACTACAAGATATGGCTGCCTGTAAAACATATCCTACCTTTACCTTTAACATGTCTCCGTGGTTGTTGTCTCTGCTGCGTATTATCACCTTGTGGATCTATAACTAGAGAACTAAAT
Organism: Oenanthe sinensis; assembly: GCA_028671895.1. NCBI lineage: Eukaryota > Viridiplantae > Streptophyta > Magnoliopsida > Apiales > Apiaceae > Oenanthe > Oenanthe sinensis. Next base: position 14,502,634 of record CM053802.1, read on the forward strand.
GCGTTACTCTGCGATTGAAACACCTCAAATCCACGAATAGGCGTCTAGTATCCCTGTGTAGTATCTGCATGGGTCAACTGAGACTGGTCCTGAGTACCACCTATATCCCATGCACCGCCTCCAGAAATAGGGGTATACTCCTGTGAAACATCACGTCGCCAACTACCCCAACCACCATCTGCAGCCCCACCGACCCAGGCATCCCAAGAACCGTCACCACTAACATGCGTCGTGCCTCCCCTAAATCCTCCAGCGGATATCTGAGACTGATCATAAGAAGGACGGTCTGTCCAAGAATCCCAACCGCCGTCAGCAACAATCGGTGTGGTGTCTCCCCAACCTCCTCCAGCAGACATCTGAGACTGATGATAGGAATGACCCTGTGTCCATGCACCCCATCCCCCCTCTGAGTGGGGAGGCGATGGCTCTGTCACGAAACCTGAAGAAGTGTGCACATCTGAGGCCACATGGTCATAGTACGTGCCCGGCTCTGGAACAACTGGGACATCTCGAGGACGACCAACTCTTCTTCCAGTACGCCTATGTCGCTGATAACCGCGTTGGCCACCGGATAGAGGGGGAACCGGCTCAGGCAACGTGTGCTGGTAAGAACTACAACCAGTAGAGGTCAGCCGATCCCCTAGAATCGTACGTGCCTCGTCAACATCGGGATCAGGATCCTGGATGGCATGATAAGCTTGGGAAATCCCTTCTGCCTGTATGAAAACAATTCAAGCTTTTAAAAACTAAACAAAATGAACAACTACATTACGAATCACAAAATCATTAAACTATAATGAACTTACATAGTACTGTGAATATCCATGTGTGCCCTGAAAGCCATGCTCTCTAGACCGTCGCCTGGGATCAACTACAAATCGGCGGGTAACTCTAGAATACCATCCATCCCATGCTGATGTACACCCTGCAGGTCCATCCTTGATATATTTGTAGTGACGCGGTGTCATGGCCTCGCTAAGCCTGGACTCCCAAAGCTGGATGAATATGCTATGGACAGAGATCCAATCCAAATGATCATTATAGGCCACGTGCATCCTCTCGTGGTTCTCCTCAGGTGAGGCACGTGGTATATCCTGCCTAAAGCCAAATTGCCTAGTCACACGCTCAGGATAGCACCACTCGACAACTTCTTCAAAAATGAGGGGACACTTTGATGTCCACAAAGTCCGAGTCATAACATCAGGCCTAATATCACCATCAACACCTCTGTATGGCCTCCAACAAAAGAACTCATCAGTACCCATGGCATCCAGCTCATAACGAACAAAACGAGACTGTGAGTGTGGAACAGATATCATACTCAAACGAACCTTCCACCTACAATAAATTTTAGGGTCAATAACAGTGGATAAAAAAGCGTTAATCAAATTTCACATGTACTTATTTACTATCGTACCTCATAGCCAAGGGATGCTGAATGTATGCATCATCCCTACGTACTGGAGCTAGCGAAGGGAAACGCTCCCAGATCCATACCTAATTCATATTTAAAAGTCATATTCACATATCTTAAAGGGAAATGATGCATATATAATCAAGTATATTTACCTGCAATAGTGTAGTACACCCGCAGAAGTCCTTCTTCCTACCAATGCTAGTAGAGCACAACTTCTTATACAAGAAGGCAAGCACTGCGCTACCCCAACTATACGTCTGTACCTCGGTATAGTCTCGTACATACTCTAAGAAATCAACCTGGAGCCTGTTCCCAGATGCGTTGGGAAAGACAGAACCAATGATCATAACCAAATGTACCCGGATGTGAAATAACAACTGTCTGCCAAAATCAACTGAATCCTTGTCCAGCCGATCACATGCACCAAAATGATCTGTCAACCATGTCAGCTTCAATCCACCCCTATTCACGTCATCGCCAACAGGGTAGACACCTAACAAATCACCAACCATCTGGCGCTTCTCTTCTAAACTTTGCTGACGAAATGAATGCACCACAGGAGATCCAATAATAGGCAGCCCCAGTATATAATAAACATCCTCCAGAGTGATAGTCGCCTCCCCAAAACGAAAATGAAATGTATGAGTCTCCGGGCGCCATCTCTCCACAAATGCAGTAATCAATCCTGGATCATGTTTAATCGCTCCAATCTGGTAAACGCCATGAAAACCAGATGATACAATTGCTGCCAAGACATCTGGATGTGGTGGATATTTTTGAACTTTATCCCAATATCCACGGTAGTTGATGCGTGTGCGAAAATCAGGCAATACCTGAAAACAATTATATGATAATATCAGTTAAACAAATTACATAATAACGGTAATATATTTATACCTATAATCTGACAATAAATAATGCAAATTTTTCATACCTCTCCATTCCACATATGTTCCGAATGATGCTCGTGCTGTCGGGTCAGTAAAGATCCGTCAATAGGACCGGGATGGTAACTAACTGAATCCATGTATATCTACAAAAATTGAAATAAATATTAATTAATCAATTTTTATTTTTTCATTTTTAATTGTTAATAATGAAAACCTAATTGTTTGCATTTATATATATATATATATATAGATATATATTAATTCGAAAAACGTACATACATTTCAATTTTTATTAATATTTTAATAACGGTATTATTTATATATATATATTCATAAATATATTCCAAAATATAACAATAAATATATTTTTATATTAAAACTAGGTACATATATTTTATATTTTTATATTCCACAAATATATTTTATAATAATATATTTTAATTTATAAATTCGAAATATATAATTTCTAAAAATTATTTTATATAATTATATTTATATTTATATATCACAAAATTTAATTTTTAATAATTTATTTATATTCGGAAATATATTGTTTAAATATATTTTATATTTTTATTAAAGTAAAAGAAAATTGTAAATATATTATTATATATTAAAGTTCCAAAATGTAATTTATATAACCAAATTTATATTTTTATATTTCAGTTATTATATTAAAAAATAGAAATTTTAAGAATAGTATTATATATTAATAATCATAAACTTTATAAAATCATTTATAATAAAATATTCAAATTTTTATATTTTTATATTCGAAAATATATTTTAAAATGTTTAATTATTTTATACGATTATTTTCAAATATTTTATTGTTCATATATTATTTATATATTTATTTACTTATTTTAATTTTTTTTCGAATTATTAAAATTTATATAAATATACATTCCAAATTTTTTTATATTTTTTTTTTACTTTTTTTAATTTTTAATTTTTATTCGAATTATTGGAATATTTTTTACCCACTAATAACACCACAATTTACTAATCAACATTTTAATTATCCACTAATTAGTCAAAATTTATTTACTCAATATTCACTAATCTACATACTAATTACTAATCTACATACTAATTACTAATCAACATATTATTTAACATACTAATTAATCATTACTTACAAACATACTATGAAATTACATAGTAATATCCATTAATTCAATAATTAATATAAAAAACAACAACTAAATATCTACTAATTATTAACTAAGTGATGAGGGTGAAGACATATATTTCAAGAATCTAGATTACTAACACAAATAATTATACAAAGCACATATATACACATACATCGGGTAACATATAATCGAAAATTGAATGAGAGTAAGAGATGAGACTAACCTTGGTGTTCGCCGGTGGCCACAGCGGTTGAGACAAGAGGGGGAATAAGCTGAAAGCGAGAGAGGGAGCAAAGCAAGTAACCTAGCTTCTGCGGTTGAGGGGGAATAAGCTGAGGCTTGTGCGGCTTGTGCGGCTACTTCATAAAATTAGGTTTTAAAAAGCTGACCAGGAATGACGTCGTTTCAGGCTGGTCTACAAACTAGAAGTGTTCGCCGTTGGAGAGTGTAAACACAGGGTTTAATAAAATACATGTGTTCGCCACTCGATAATGCATACATATAATCTAAATTAAAATTGCGAGATAGCTATGTTCGCCATGGGAGACTGCATACACCATAATACATAATCTACTATGTTCGCCATGGGAGAATGCATACAGCATACTAAAAAAAAATTATCCAACCCACAATGTAAGCTAGCTGTGTACGCCAAAACGGGGGATTGAGTGTACCACTTTTGAAAGCTTTTGAACTGCTGTGTTATTTTTGATATGTGAACATGGTCCCTGTACCATGCATGAAATGGAGCCTAGTTCCCAGCTCTGTTGACTTTGACATAAAAGCATCTGAAACCTCAGTTGGAGCCTCAGTTTGAGAAAACTGATTGAAACCTATCCCTTCACCAGAAAGACCGGACACTTGTTCTTTTGGCAGCATATAGTGAGGCAAAGCAGGGCAGCTGGAAGATACTACTGCAGGTCCAGGAAAAGAATAAACAGGAAGGAGGCTTGTGGCTAATAGTCCTGTGGTAGGTGGAGTTCTAGCTATTTTCCTTCTCACAGCCAGTCTGTGACCATTAATTTCGTACCCGTTCATGTGAATTATGGCCAAGTCTGCAGCAGAGGGGCTATCAAATCTCACAAAGCCATATCCTTTACATTGACCAGTTACCATATCTAATATAACTCTTGATTGAGTGACTCTTCCAAATGGAGAAAAAAGTTCCCCCAAACATCTATCATCTATGGTCTGGGGAAGAAATCCAACATAAAGATTTGTTAAACAATTCATGTCTAGTGATGATGGATAACCTAAGCCTTCAGTATTCAGGATGGACACTTGTGCTTCTCGCATTATACAGTCAGGGAAAACAGAGTCACTGGTAGCTACTGTAGATAAAGATGCACTCGACTCAGTTGACACTGATATCAAACCAGCTGGTGAAGATACAGTACTTGATTCAGCAGACACTGAAACTAAACCAGTTGACCATGAGGTTTCCTGAGGAATAATTGGAGCTTCAGTTTGAGAAAATTGATTGATGGATTCCATGTTTATTGATGGCGGGAAGCCTAAGCCTACACCATTAAAGACGGACACTTGTGTTTTTTGCATCGTGTAGTATGGCGAGGCAGGGTATCTGGTAGCTATTTCTGCACGTCCAGGATTAGGGTATCTGTAGTAAGGGAGAGTGCCAGCTATTTTCACTGTCAGTCTGTGACCTTCAATTTCATATCCGTTCATGTGCATTATGGCTAAGCTCGCAGCAGAGGCAGTATCAAATCTCACAAAGCCATAGCCTTTACTATAACCAGTTCTATCTAATGCAACTTTTAATTGAGTTATTGTTCCAAATGGAGAAAAAAGCTCCCACAAATGAATATTATCTACGGTTCGGGGAAGAAATCCAATATAAAGATTTGTTGAGTGATCCATGTTTATTGATAATGGATAACTCAAACATTCACCATCAAGGACGGACATTTGTGCTTCTGGCATTATACAGAGAAACGGAGGGGGGTAGCTGGTAGCTACTGCCGCAGGTTCAGGATTAGAATAAACAGGAAGGAGGCTTGTGGCTTGATGTCCCGTGACAGGTGCAACTCCAGCTATTCTCACTGTGAGTCTGTGACCATCAATTTCATATCCGTTCATGTGCATTATGGCTAAGCTCGCAGCAGAAGGGGTATCAAATTTCACAAAGCCATAGCCTTTACTATAACCAGTTGTCATATCTAATGTAACTCTTGATTGAGTGATTGTTCCAAATGGAGAAAAAAGCTCCCACAAACGACTATCATCTACGGTTTGCGGAAGAAATCCAATATAAAGATTTGCAGGATCTATTTCTCTGGAGGATTTAATTTACAAGGTAGAAGGGGCTACTAGACAACCAGAAGTGGGATGGGTAAAGCTTCCACACCTGTCACAAGCAGCCTTCAATGTAGTTTTCTTCTAAGGACAGGATAAATGACTGTGTCCTGTCTCCTTGCACACACTGCATGAGCTAATAAAATTTGCTGCTTTGAGATTATAGAGTTCCTGTAACTGAGCTTGCTTGTGACTGTTCATTTCATCTTCTACTGGGATTAGCAGTTTCTCAACCATGCACACGGCAGCATCAAGAGATTTCTGATTAACTGCCTCTATGTAGACATACAAGTCTTCATCCGCAGAGGGATCACCTTCATGTGCTAATTTGGAGGAAATTTTACCTCTCACCCGTATCTTAACCCCACTTTTTAACTCCATCCTCTTTTGTGTATTTCCTTTCGGTCCAGTATAAGACCAATGAAGTTATACGTCGGATATTCCTTAACTGGTACATACAATTCTTTAGAAATAATTGCATTCCTCTTTGCCAACTCTGAAAAGATCTTTTCACGTTCTCTGATTAGTTTGTCAGGTGCATATACTCCTTTTTCAAGTTTGTCGTCTACTAATGGAACAATTATGCTACTGATTTCGGAAAATCTTTTCTGTAATGACTGAACCTCAATATCTTTCTCCGACATTGTTTTACCTTTTTTGCATTGTCTATCTTCTATAACTGTTCATAGATTTAAAGTGTTCAAAACAAAGTGGACTATTGAGGAGTATTACATTAAGTTCAAAGAGCTGAAGGCTTTCCTAAATCTAGAGGTTCCCAAAATAGATTTTTAACAGCCTTTTTCCACTAGAATTTCCCGGAGAACTAACCCCTACCATTAGTTCACATTACAAAACTTACACATACCAAAGCAGCATGGTCTGTGCTTCTATAATAATAATAAACATACACTAACCACTTCAAGAACTACAATTCATCTTGCTAGCAGCAACACAAAACTTGGGTTTGGCAAGAATAGTGGTGTTGAGTTTCTCGACCCTTCCTGAACCCCCCAAGACTCTCCACGGAAGCCTTTCAACCTTATTCAAAGAATTGAGTCAACTCTTTGCCACGGCTAAAGTATGGCAACATGTAAATGGTATGAATCAGCCCAATTTAGTACATTCTAAGCAGTCACTACAAACATAGCCTGTTTTAATATTCAGTTTTAAAAGGGGATTATACAACCACACCCGAGAGTAATAATCAGATACATGTACCCCCTCCCCAATCACCATAAAAATGTTGTTACCCACTTACCCTGACTCTTCATGTTTATCGCAGTACCCGTGTCACACACTCGGATATGAACATGAGTACAAACACTCAACACTTCATTTTAGGCCAAAAACTGAAATATTATCATATCATCATTATCTCCATACACTCAAACACATATCTATATTATACACTTCTAGCCTAGTCCACAACATCAAAAAATCAAGGGTTTGTCAAAACCCTAAACATATTTCAAGAAAATCACACCACTGAGTACAAAAAATTATGCACACAAACAACAAAAACATAAAGTGCAAAACATAAAATACCCTGAAATAATAAGCTTCATCTGTTCCCATATATAAAATCACAAAACTTTAAAGTATATAAAAAATGATCAGACACAAAGGGCTAGAATAAAAAAGAAGTTCAATCATACAAAGATGCATAATATTTACACATGCATATACATATATGTAAATGTAAGTATTCATATTCGTGGTAAATGAAAATGGGATGCTGAAGATCTTCTTCTTGTTTAGTGGTTGGGAAAACTAAGCCTGAACATGCCCTTTAAAATGTATATATAGATGCATGTATAGTTGTATGTATATATATGGGAAGATGTTAAAGCTGGTGCTTGTGTTGCTTGCTGTGTTGAAAATGTAAGTCTATTAGTTGACACTCTTCAGTGTATTTGTATTTAGGATTGAGCAAAAAACGAATTGAAACCGAAACCGAAACCGAATCGGCGGTTGCGGTTTTTTATTTTTAAAAACCGAGACTTTCGGTTCCGATTCCGGTTATAGATCAAAACTGAACCGAACTGATCATTAAAATAAATAAATTTATTATAATATATATATATATATATATAATTTAAGTATTAAATTTCCCTAGAACATAGTTTTTTCAATTATATTTCATATTACAACATCAACTATACTAATATTGAATGTGGGAATATGACAACTCCTTTACAACATTTTATTTCTCTATTTTCCAATTAAAAAGCATATAATCAGGAGTAAACATCATTTTAGACATGATTATGTGCTTTTTAGATTGCATACTACGATAAAGGACATTCACATTTTGTTGATTCAACCTTAAAATTTGATTGTTAAAGTTTCTTACCTTTCTTTTTTGTAGTGTTATTATGCAGAATGTGATCAAATATTTGATTGTATAAAATTTGAATGTAAAAATATAATGATTTAAATTATATATATTTTTCATTTTATTTATCCGGTTTTTTAACCGAAACCGAACCGATAAAAACCGAAACGGTCTTTTTAAAACCGAAACCGAAACAGATGGTTCGGTTGCGGTTGCGGTCAAAAACCGAACCGAACTGAACCGCGCTCACGCCTATTTGTAGTAATGATTTTGCTAGTTGTTAACGATTATTATGATTGGTTCAAAAAAAATCAATTATTGTACTATTATTACTTCTCTACTCCATCCTTCCCAAATTAAATACTTATTTAAATGTTTGACTTTTCTTCATCAAATTGATTTGATTGAAAATTATATAATATATAATTATAAAAAATTATACAAATATATTTAATTTATTTTAAAATATATTTTTCAGTTTTTTAAAATTATAAAAAAATAACTTTTAATTTTTAATCATAGTTGAATCAAATTAAAAATAAAACAACACAATTAATTTGAAACGTAAAGAGTATTATTTTATTTTTATATTTTCAACATCAATTAATTATACAAATGCAACACTCTTTTCCTTTTTTACCTTTTTAAACTAGTATTTATCATTTATATGTAGTTTTTGAAAATTATTCATATGCTTATTATTTTTTGTTTCAACTCTTTTAAAATTTGACTGCATTCTTATTTTTTAATCAAGGATATATATTATATATATATTATAGTTGAAACATTAAAAAATTTGGTCGGTGGGTTTGAGCCACCGGCTTAAAAAATATGCATATAATTTTACTTATTATAATAAGGGTCATAATTATAAAATTTTATTATTTATGTCCAATTATATATATTTATTATAACACGGATCTAACTATAACATATTTATATTGAATATATTAAATTTATATAAAATAAGAGAGCATATAATATTAATATAAATTCTTAATATTATAAAATTTTATATTAAATATTAATAAAAATATAAATAAAAAATCAATTTAATTAAATATTAGTTACCCGCGAAAAGTTGAAATGGATGGAAGTACACTACATTAGATTCATTTAATATATATTGTAAATTTGCAAATTTCTCGCCCTCTCAAAGATAATGTAAAAGATCTGTTTTAATTTATTTGTTTTGTTTTATTTTTAATTAAATTGATTAGATTTTAATTGAAAATTATATTTATTAAAAAATTATATTATTAAAATATATATCTAATTTACTTTAAAATACAATTATCCTTGTATACATGTGCGAGTTTTTCTCCTTATATACATGACTTAGCTTCTTTTTAGCATATGGAAAGCTATGTGTCGACATGTGTCGAATTTCTTCACCTACTAATACTATGTCTCGATTTTCTCCACCTTGTATAATGACTTGGAGTATTTTCAACTTCTTTTCAATCCTTACATACTTGGCTTCCTATCAATTCTTCTTGTGCAATAAACATGTTGACAAATTCTTTTGTGTTGACACTTAGTGCACTAGTCTGGTTCACAAATGACTAACACTATTCTTGATCTTCATATTCCCATTTAAAATTAAATGACAGGAGTGCTACAATTCTTTATTGCTTCGAACACTGACTATCAATAAACAATGTACTTTAACTAGAATCTTTTTTGGTACTTAGACAACGTCTTCATTACTACTACAATCTTGAATACTTCCTTCTCTGTTCTTCACTGACGCTTGAACATATAAATGAACTTCTTTCAATGAGTATAACTTCAAGACTGCAACTGTCTTCTTTAACCTTTGTCTTTATCATGTCTTCAATTCTTCTAGATTCCTATACTTCGAACACTGTCTATCTTCGATCAATGCCTTTACATTGAAATCTTCTAGTGACACTTCTATATTGAATGTTTAACATTTCTGAAACCCTGAAAGTCTTTAACCATTATTCTTCACTAAGGCATGAACATATTAATGAATTTCTTTCAGTGACATGTAATAGACTTCAGAACTTCTTTTAATATCGTGATTCACTGTATTTGTTTTATCTTCATTTCTTCCTGATTTCTGTGTAGACGTAGTAATATTTACTTGTCATGTTCTAGTGTAGAGTTATCACTATTACTATTCATACAGCTTCGTAATTTCATTAACAAAATTATTTTCTTTTGACAAAAAAAATATACAAACAACTCAACTACATTTAATGCAATTATTAGGAATAGTCAAAGAAACAAAGTATTTACCTAATTTTTTCTAAAGTTACACGATTTTTTCAAAATGACATGTAAAATGTAGCTGAGAGATTATTATATTATCTCACCTTTATTTAAATAGTGTTATCTAAATTATATATTAACTCATGAATGACCACAATTTAATTAGCAAAAATGTTAACAAATATATTTGATATGTTAGAGTACATATAATACTTTTTAAAAATATTTTATAAATACTATAACTTTAATAAGTATAAAATATATAAAAATAAATATTTTTAATAACGATTTCTTTTCTTAAATATTGAAGTGTAGAACGATCTCGTGCCTCGCACGGGTTTAGAGCTCGTTATTGTAGAATGTAGACTTTTTTTTCCCAACAATTCCAGATTTTATATAACACTTTAATTAGGATTTTTCACGAACAGAGTCGAGCCGAACTTTGTCTTAAACGAGCTGAGCTTAACTTTTTTTCTAACGAACCGAGCCGAACTTTCTTATCGCACAAAAAATGTGTTCGAGCTCGTTAACAAATCGAGCCACACTCGAGCTCTTATCAAACAGAGCCGAGTCGAGCTCTTATCGAACAGAGCCGAGTCGAGCTCGAGCCCTTAACGAGCAGCTTGCAAACAGTTAAGTTTTACATTGAAAAAAAGGTTCAAAAACCACTTGACCTAACTAATTATCGATTTTTGACTCAACTCAATATTAAATTTTAATTTATTATCTCAATTCACATATTAAATATTTGAATTGTAATTTTAAACTTAAAATGCTAGGAATATTATAAAAATATTCAGGATATATTCTATTTTTTCGAGCGAGTTTGAGTCGATCCGAACATACCAAAACCTCGGCTCGACCTCGTTTTCTTAACGAACACATTTTTGTATTCGAGCTCGAGATCGATCCCTTAACGAGCCGAGCCGAATGAGCCCTTAGTGAGCCGAACTCGAGTTTGTTCGCGTACAGCTATGTTCGTGAACAACCCTAACTGTAATACTGTACAGTAAAGAATGTGTATTGCAAACATTAATGTTGACCGTCAAAGTTGTTTTTGCTGTTACCCCAATTTAAAAAACAGTTATTTGACCTTCATCCCACAAATACAGGGATGGGAATAATATTTTTTTACTTGTACACGCATATTTTCAGTCCTGGTTACAAATATATATTTTCCGTCACCACCAGCATATGTTTTGCATGCAAAATTTGGGTTGAGAGGTGTCTTGGCGTGGACTTTGCAACATTTTCAGGAAAAGTATGACTGAAATTCTGAACCAGGATAGTCGGGATCACCTGGGAACACTGAATCTACACTGGTTGATGAAAACGCGTTCCTAGACTCGATTGAGCCAGATATAAAACCAGCTGATGGAAATGCAGTCCTTGATTCACTTGACCCTGAAAACAAACCAGGATAGTCGGGGTCACCATAGAACAATGAATTAACACTGGTTGATGAAAACGCACTCCTAGATTCGGTAGACCCCAGTAGCAAACCAGCTGATAAAGATGCAGTTATTGATTCAGTTGACCCTGAAACCAACTGAGTAGACAAAAATGCAGTTCTCGTATCAGCTGACGTTGACACAAAACCAGTTGATGAAAATTCATTCCTCGGCCTAGCTGATTCTGAGACTCTCTGAGGCATAAATGGAACCCTAGTTTGAGAAAACTGGTTGTGGTATTCCACGTTTAGTGATGATGGCAAACCCGAACCTCCACCGTGAAGGACAGACACTTGTGCTTCTGGCATCATATAGTGAGGCAAAGTGGGGGAACTGGTAGCTACTGCTGCAGGTCCAAGAATAGGATAAACTAGAAGCAGGCTTGTGGTTGGTGATACTGTGGCAGGTGGAGTACCCGCTATTCTCACTGCCAATCTGTGGCCATCGATTAGGTATCCATTCATGTGCACTATGGCTAAGCTCGCAGCAGAGGGAGTATCAAATCTCAAAAAGCCATAGCCTTTACTACAACCAGTTATCTGATCTATCACAACTACTGATTCAGTGATTGTTCCAAATGGGGAAAAAAGCTCCCGCAAATGACTATCATTTACGGTTTGGGGAAGGAATCCAACATACAGTTTTGTAGCACTTATTTCTTTAGAGTACTTGGTGTTTAAATTAAGAGAGGTTACTGGACAAGCAAAAGAGGGATGGCTAAAGCTTCCACACGTGTCACAAGCGGCCTTCAAGGTAGATCTCTTCTGAGGACAGGCAAAATGATTATGCCCAGTCTCCTTGCACACAATGCATGCATTAATTATACCTGCTGCTTTAAGATTACCAAGTTCCTGTAATTGGGCTCGCTTGTGATCATTCATTCCCTCTTCTACTGGGATTAGCAATTTTTCAACCATGCATACAGCAGAATCAAGAGATTTCTGACTACTTGCCTCTATGTAGACACGTAAATCTTTATCGTCAGATGTGTCAACCCCCTTTGCTGTTTTGAGGGAACCCTTACCTCTCAGCCGAATCTTCGCCCCAGTTTCCATCTCCATCCTCTTTTGTGTGTTTCCTTTTGGTCCAATTATAAGGCCAAAGAAGTTATATGTTGGATATTCCTTAACTGGTACATACAATTCTTTACAAAAAATCGTGTTCCTCTTCTCCAACGTTGATAAGATTTTCTTATGTTCTTTCATTAATTTCTTACGGAACCCTCTTCCAACATTAGCGTCTACTTGTGGATAAAGTATGCAGCTGATTTCTGAAAATCTATTTTTTAATGCCTGGACCTCTAAATCTAGTTGAGGCTCCTGTGATCTCAACTTAGAATCATCAGCATCCCACCTTGATTTACGTTTTTTACCTTTTCTATCTTGTACAACTGTTTCTTTGTCATCTTCGCGATCTTGGTCCCATCTACTACGCCTTCGTTTCCCAGAATTAGGCTGTTGTTCGGCACTTGTATCACAAACAACAGCCTCACGCCCTCCTGGTACACTGTGTTGAGATGTGTCAGCTTGTTTAACAGCTTCGTCATACTTGCAATTGTTTTCAAGACTATAATTTTGTGAAAGAGAAGGTTTGACTTTTGCATTAACCACTATCCTTTGTTTTCCAGCTGAAGTCTTCTGATTTGCTGGCACGGTTTCACTTTCAAGATTTGGCTCAAACATGCAATCTGCTGAGGGAGCTTTAATTTCATGTTCAGTTAGTTGTTCAGCAGAAACAAATTCATTGCATGATTTGGATGTAGTAGCACATTCTACAGCCAATTTTTCAGCTTGCTCTTCACTTAAATCCTCTTCTTGGTCATTCTCAAGCTCAACTTTAGAACCTTCTACCAGCTCTTCTTCTAGATCCTCCTCTTCTAGTTCCTCCTCAGGATCCTCTTCTTGTTCATCCTCAGACTCGACTTCAGAACCTTCTACCAATTCATCTTCCGTTTGTTCTTCTGGACTCTCTTCAAGTTCCAAATCTAAATCCTCTTCAGGTTCCTCCTCAGAATCCTCTTCCGAGTCCTCTTCAGGTTCTTCACTGTCACCACTACCATTCTTCTGAGAGGATAGAGGTACAGATACTGAAGTATGATCGTGATTCCTTTCCTCTGATTCCTTACTCTCCTCTAAAGTTCTCTCCTTAAGGATACCCATTTGTTTACTTGCAGTACCAAACTGGCTCATAGAGCCTGCACCGAAAAAAGATGCTACAGACTTTAATAATCTGATCATAAGATGTATCCAAATCTTAAAAATAAGTAAATACAGCAATAATACTTTCAAGATAGCATAATAGCAAAAAAAAAAAAAAAAGTTCCATTGCTTCATAATATACAAGATCAGCATAATACAACAAGAATATGAGAAATACAACTAGAATTGGTATCGTTATTTACATATAATAACAGACCAAATCGAAACAAGGGAAAATTTACTTTAGCTAAGATCATTACAGATATTCTTAAAAAATAAAGGCTTTTTATTGTGAATCATAGAAGTTTACGGAAAAATTCTTTTATATATACTTGACAAACTCGAACATTGACGGTGAAATTACACACATTCCGATTCACAAACGAGGCTCATTTACGATAATTTCTAGCCGAGGGGTTTAGCTAACAACCTAATTAAAAAGGATCTGTTATATGTAGAGAGCCTAATGAGAGATGCAATCATCAACTCTAACAACCTGAAAAATATCCTAACTTGAACTATTGCATATCAATACATAATCAACAGAATTACATTACGTACAGGGTCGGATCTTGAGCGATATCATAAATTCTTTTAATTAAATGAAATTAATCATATAGATAGCAGCAAATTAAACAAGAAATTGAATCGCTATGTGTGTGTATATACATACATACATGTGGTTAATGAAGGTGTATCATCGTCAAGCTGCTGCTCTACTACTGCTGGATTTATCCATTTTATTATTTGTCCCCATTTTGCAGGTCAAGTTATAATACAGTAAATATATGTATGTACCTATACGGGAAATGGTATCGAGAGTTAATTTTAGATAAATTAATTAAAGTTGTTAGTATCTTATGTATAAAAAATGAATGATATTTTTTTAATAATAGAATCTGTCCTTTTATATTTATAAAAATAAATTTGATATTATATTATAATAGATGTTAATTTTATCTAAATATAATTTTAGAATCATTAAACTCATATAATATATACATGATTTTTTTTAACAAAAGTAGTTTTCTCATAAATGAATGATATTGAAATACAATATCCGGAGTTGAAATACAAATTCTGGAGAAATGAGTTTCTTTCATTCAAAAAATTTATCATTTAACCGAAAGTCATGCAAAAATGTCCCCGGAAGTTTAAACAGTAAAATCTTAATTTCTGGAAAAAAAAACACTCAAAAAAATAAAATACATATTAAAATTTGAAATTTAAGTTAATTCTAACGGGGTAAATCATGATCACTCCTCTGTCTATTGTCATACTCTGGTTACCGCTATACTCCGGTCAACAAATACATCTGCTATCTAATCCAGAAAAAGCACCCCTCAAATTATAAAAGTAATAAAATAATAAGTCTAAAAAAGATTTAAAACATAAAATCATAATAATAATAATATTACATCTAATCAAACGAATTTTTTTTTGATTTGAATCAAAAGAATCTTTGATTAGACATAAAACTTTCAATTTATCAAGAAAAGTCATCAAATATTATTCAAAACCGTCATTCAAGACATAATAACTATCATATATGATCAAAACGTCATCAACAATGACACTACTTTATAAAGGTACAGAAAATAAAATCATAGCATATGATAATAAAATCGTTTAAAAAACGTCATATTTAAAAACATATTTGAAGGATATGAAATAGATCTGAAAGATAAGAAAATCTGGAGATTTAAATGACTAAAAATTTCAAAACAATATAATATAAATAAGAACGATTTTTGGCATTAAGATTTATTATATATGGAAGAGAAAACGAAGAAGAGAAAACGAAGAAGATAAAAAGTCCAGGGAGAATCAGATGGGGAAGAAGATGGAGAGGCGGGGCTAAACTGGTATATTCCAATTCTGTTTGATTCAACAAATAAAACTAAAAAATTCATAGCATCTTTGAATTAAATTAACTTAGTAACGTGTCGTTTTTAATGGGGTGTTGGCCCTAATGTCACAATTTGGGGAGAAAATGCCCTAAATAGCACATTCCGAAAAAATGGCCCTAAATAGCACTCCAAAACGCTATATCGTGTAGAGTTTTGAAGAAAAAAAATCCCCAAAACGCTACTTTAAGTTGCGTTTTTTAGCCCAAAACCCAAGATAAAGTAGCGTTTTCCCCAAAAAAAATTAAAAAAAATTAAAAAAAATGCAAAACGCTACACGAAGTAGCGTTTTTCCCCGAAAAAAATTAAAAAAAAGTGCAAAACGCTACACGAAGCAGCGTTTTCACCTTTTTTTCCAGCACGCCACACTATGTAGCGTTTTGGAGTGCTATTTAGGAACATTATTACGAGTTGTGCCATTTAGTGCATTTCCATCTCAAATTGTGACATCTAAGACCTTTTCTCTTTTTAATGATAGAGGAGCCTTATTGCCCGTCTTTTAAGACCTTTGTCACTCGAATCGTGATATAGAGGACATTTCTCTAATAATATCCTTCCCATGAAAGGAGAAATTTTGATTGATTAAAAAAGTTTCTTCTCTGTATTAAGAAAATGTGGAGGCACAACGAAGCAAGGAGAAAATTAAGTTGCTTTGATAATATAAATATTTTAGGCCTCGTTTGGTTCATGGTATCTAGGTATCATATATGGATTTTATTCATTCCAAACTCATACAACATGTTTGGTTTAAAATTTTAATTTTTAAAATCCATACTTCAAACCCATAAGATATGGGTTTTTAATACATTAGGGAGGAGGTGGACATGTGAAATCAAATTAAAAATTATTATTTTTATCTTTATTTATAAAATTACATGTTAATTCTTGAAATAAAAAATTTATAATGATATTGTTTAATGTTTGAGAAATAATAATGATTTATTTTTTATATTAACTACTTATATTTTTTTACTCATTAAAAAATATATTAAATTAATAAATTCACTCCAACATTCAACCAAATACTTGATATCAGGAGGAATGATATTTCATACTCATACTATCTTAACACGATTCCTAATTCCAACCCGATACCATCCCATGAATCAAACGACCCCTTAGAATTTTCTTTAGAATAATTAATTAAACATAATACAACTTTATAGGAAGTAACCGTAAGCAACATTTACTATGTCAACAGTCAATTGTGAACATAATAGTACAAATTTACCGAGTAATTCTACAAGTCCCAGAGTATTTCTAGAGGTCCTAGATTGGATTCCAAAAATAAATGTAACACGTCGCATGTTCGATATATTTTAATTATATATGGCTCTCTCAAGGACACATCAAATTTGCGCCTTAATCAGCAAACTACCGTTCTGATTCGAATCCCAAAGTTTTCACTCTTCAGGTTCGTGGGTACATCTTCAACGAATTCTATCAAAAACAAACAGGGTACAGAGAAACCTCTCAAACAACATTAACAAAAACAAGATAGTATTTTAATTAGAGGCTCGAAATTTAAAAAAAAAAAAATTAAGACTAGAAATTCTACTATTTTATCATTACAGCACTAACAGAAAATATACATGGCTTTTTCTCTGTTTCCATGAGTGCAGTTCTCTTCACTTAATATCTACAACCAAGGCCTCCAATTATCTGAAAAGTACATATAATAAATAGATCAAACATTAAGTTCAGGTGTGTAAAGGAAACGTTTACTCCTACTTGCAACTTGAGAGTAAAACAAAGATTATCAAACAAAAAATGCAGGACTGTTAGCAGAGTTTTGCATCATCTGTCAGCGAAATCGGCAAGGCTGAATGACCATACAAGCATTATCAAGGGATTTCACTACACAAATCATTCGGATAGACTAATCCCATAGAAAAAATTACAGTACTCTAATTCCCTAGAAATAGTACAGGTACATACAAAATTATTACTGTACTTAGTAACAGCTTAAAGTGCTTGCAGTGTGAAGATTACTCTATGGATAGACACGTACCAAAGAAGAAAAGGACAAATTGGAGATATATTTCCTTACCTATTGGTCAACTCCAATGCAAGATTTCTAGCGTGGTTTAGTAGTTGAAAGCTCATTTCAAGATCATCTACTGAAGTAGCTAACTTTATATTCAAAAAGATCTCTCTGTAGGCTGTACAAAGTTCTTTTAGGTCCTCAGCTTCTTCTGCCCAGGTATCATCAATATGTTTCATGAGTTCCTTTGGTGCATGTTCTGCTTTGTTATCTGGTGAAACTGGTTCTCTTGAGTGATTGTATGCCAGCCTGCTCTTCCTTCTGTTGCCTACTGCCGCTTCAAGCTTTGCAGCCATGCTAACAGCTTCACTGATACACGAACTAGGTAGCTGCAGTTGAGGAAACAGTACATATCAAGTTGCAAGATAAAATTGAAGACAAGCAAGAAAAACTTAATAGTTAATTTAGCTCATACTTTTCACCAGATTCCACATCAGGGAAGTTTGCAAACTAAATCTAGTCTACTTTTCACCAGATAGAACTTCCCATGCTCTACCAGTTGTTTTTGTAGCTTTTACAAACTTCAATTTGAAGACAAATTTTCAATGTCACAAGTTGGTTTCATGAATAGGAACAGGAAAATACAACCAACCTGAGCAAGCTGAGCAACTTTAAACCCAAAACTACTCTTGGAAGCACCAGGTACAAGCTTATAAAGGTAAAGGACATCTTCATAGTTCACGTTGTCAACTCTCTGATCATTACTTATATTTGTAGATGGATCTTTCTTAGACGTCAGATATGAAACATGGTAAGCTCCCACGGATCCCGGAAATTGAGTTTTCAAGTCAACAATTTTAGGATAATGGGTGACAAACAAAATCATGCATCTTTTCTGCTCGAGTAGATACTGTAATGTAGCGTACGCAATTGCTACCCCATCATGTGTGCTAGTGCCTCTTCCGAGCTCATCAATAATAACCAATGAGCGGGATGAACTGTTGTGTAGTATGTTAGAAGCCTCACTCAGTTCTTCTAAAAAGGTGCTCCTTCCTTGCTGGATACTATCAGAAGAACCCATTCTAGTGTAAATGCCATCCAATACATGCAAGTTTGCAGAACACGCTGGTACAAATGAACCAACCTGTAGGGATCAGAAAACACATAACATGAATCCATGATCAAGAGGGATTGTAACTCAAACTTACAAGAAATCTTTCAGATTTTAATACAATTATAGGACTTCTTGCAATTATTTAGAAATGAGAGACTGTGTAGAACTATTTTGAATATGCTGCTAATAACAATCAGTGAGTACTTTAACTAAACTATATTCATGATACACAAAGGAAGAAAGCCAAAGAAACGCTCAAGTTTCCTCCCAGAGTGTCCATGTACTATCATCATTCTGCCTTCCCAAGGAGGGTGCCAGATAAAAGACTCCCAAATGAACAACCATCCATAAAATGTCGATTCATTCAAGCAGGCGGAACGAGGAGAGAGCCCGACAAATCATACCACGTAGACAAATTGTTCTGCGTCTATAACTCGCGGAAGGCTTGAAAATTTCATAATATGGGCAATTTAATCACTATATCAACGGTGGGAAACAGCTACCAGAAATGTATCAGTAGGAACTGATATTATTGATCTGCTTTTGTATGTAGCTATATATATCATTGATTCCAAAAGAGATCATTACAAGGGTATGTATCGTTATAAATTTCAAACTTTATGGTTAAAAAACTTGAGTATCTCTGCAGGAGTGAGTATAATGCTAAGCAACCGAAATTTACGAGTAAGTTATCTTCACAGTCAGCTTAATAGTTAATATTGATCAAGAAATATTCAAATTACATGCTCAGTGTATAATAATTGCAAAGGCAAACTTTCCTATTGCACACAATGATTTCCACTTTATTGAAGAAATATGAAACAACATACTATTCTTTTCTGGAAACCCAAAAAGCATGGGCACTTGCTTTATCTCATCTTTGTTCACCCAATTATGCTTGGACCTGGAAAGATAACTCATTTTGCCTTCGCTTAAATTTATTGTATCACAAGACCTAATTAAGTCCTCAGTTTATCTTTTCTTTGGTAAAAAAACAAACTTCACCCTTTACGACCCCTCTGTTCAAAGTCGACAGACATGCCACAATAGTTAATTAGCTAGTAACAACTACAAGATCAATAATTTGTAGTTTCATATCAGCAAGGTAAGCAAAACTAAACTAATTTCTATGTACATAGATAAATGTTTATAAAGTTGATACAGACATCTAAAACAACTTTTACCTGAGCCATAATAGCAATAAGAGCGACTTGGCGAATATAACAACTCTTCCCACCCATATTTGGTCCCGTAATGATCTGACAGTACTCACTGTCAGAATGCAAATTTGTATCGTTCGGGACAAAACTATCTTGTAATATAGACTCAAGAACCTGGTCGATTACAGAAGGTAACAGTGAATCATAAAAAGAATTAAAAACAGTTGAAAAGACTAAACTTAAAATATGTGATGCAGATTGTACAAAAGAGAAAGTAGAATATAAAGGCAGGTCAGATTGTGATTTTACATACTGGGTGACGACCAGAACGGATAGATATCTGAACAGGATCATTATCATCCACGAAAACTGGACGAACATAACCCTGCAACAAAGAACATATACAATAATTAACAACAATATAATGCAAGAAGCAGTATAGGTTGAAAAGGCCTGAATGCTGTCAGACAACCTTCTTTCTTGAAAGAATGGCAAGTGAATGTAAACAATCCAAAGAAGCTAGTGCTTCAACAGCATCTTGGAACTCAGAGTAGTGCCTACCAAATTCTTTCAGAAAACTATCCCATGCAGCTCGGCAAATGTGAATGAGTTCCTCAGTGACTAGTGACAGCTGGTCCAGAGCAGTCAATACTTCAGGGGGATGATAACGTATAGTTTTCTTGGTACTATTTACCTTCACCCAATCGCAAGGGACTTTCACATTTGCAGGCAGCTACGATAAAGTTACAATTAATTAGATAACAAATAGCTAGTTATATAAAAGAAATAAAGCCTCGTACATCAAGTAAACCATGTGATATGATGCCTGGGCAGCTTATCACTAACCAAAAGAGTATATCAAGATAACAGTTAAACAGGAACAGGACACCATCAGGCCAAGAAAACAAATAAATTTGCATCGGAGCCAAATGGAAACATTTACAATCCTGTTAACAATATAATATTATTGCACTGTAGTCTAGAAGATTGTAACATGATGCAATATTTTTAACTGGCAGCAGCACAGGTATCAATTTAAGATAATGTGAACTATTTAACCAATCAGCAGCAGAATTCTAGATAGAGAGTAAACATATAAACAGATGGATAATTATTAAACTAAAGTGAAGTATTTGAGCTTGCGATTGTAAAGAGTAACGACATCCACTGTAGTACCTCGATCAAGTGTGTTGTCCCTGAAACACTTGTGAATTCCAAATTGCGCTTACCAAGCTGTTTGCGATAGGAATTAATCAATAAGTCTAAATTTTCTTTTGCACAATGAACTTTGGTTCTCGCTTCACCAACCTGCCAGATATTTTTTTTAGTAAAAGGTCAGGATAAACACTAAAAAATTTTAAAATTTTAATTTACAAGTTGCGGCGCAACTTGTTGCCCGTTTACCTCGTATACATGTATTTTAAAATTTTAATAATAAAATTTACATCTGGAATTTTAAGAAAAATAATAATAATAATAATAATAATAATAATAAACAGAAGCCTATGCAAAGAATTATACAATTCTGAAAGTAACTGCTCAACCTCTGAGAATTGTTCATCAGTACTGAAAAATAAACTTTGAAGATCCTGTTTCTCAGCAGCATCCTTGTTTAGGGCTGCCAAAAGTTTTGCAGCAATACCAATAACACTGGATGATGAAGCTGTCAAAACCAATTTCCTTAGCAACACAGAGTGCACAATTTTTTTCCCTAATATCGTATTATGCCCATCTTCCTCAACATGAAGCTCCTGAAGTTTCTTCCCAGTAACTAAGATGGCTTGAATAATAGCAACGAACTGTACCATCCAATAAGATGCAGAAACTGTCAGGAGTTTTTATCAAAAGTATGTATATTAATGAGCATATCTAGATGACGTCCACCTAATCCAAGCATCTCAACATTTATCTGATGTCTTTACAGATTAGTGATTGAATGATACTTTAAAATTCAGGAAAAAGACGCATTATAGTAACATATGCAAACTTCTAGATAAACATATTAAAAAGTAGTTGAGAGTAAGGTAGAACCTCTGATGTTGTAGCCGTTCGATGAAATATTCTTGTGATTCCACGCTGAATATCAGGTGACCTTCCTAAGAAAGTCAAAACTGAAGAAAGAACGTGATGTAATTTGGGTCTGACAATAGTAACATCAGAGTCCCCATCATCAATATTGATATCTTGAGAAGCTTTGTACGAACCCATGGATTCGGCAATCTCAGAAACAGCATCAAGACGGGAATGTATCATGTTTCTGTCGCATAAAGGGTGAGTAACCTGCACCGGGAAACAGAACTTAATGTCAGAAACTAATAAATACTGATAACTGTAAGAATCATGAAATCAATTAATTAAATCAGATCGAGGCATCCCATACCCAGTGCCTTAGAATCCTTGATCCAGATATGGTAATTGTGTTGTTCATACATTGCAGCAAGGAGCCAGTCTCAGACCCGTCAAAATTATTCCTCAAAATCTGAAGTGGAATTGTTATACTCATCAATCGTCATTAAAAGAAAGTTGAATTAAAAAAAATCATTTTAAACAGAATAATCAACTATATTACTTGAACTAAATGAAAATGAAGGTCCGATATCTTATACTGACAAGTGTACAACTTGATCCTCGTAAAAGGCAAGATATTGAATACTACAGCTCAGGGTCGCATAGTTAGCAATAATATCGCACATTTTACCCTTAACGGATATGCCTAAACCATTAAATTTTTGGAGCTTTGCAGACATTGCAATATAGAGAATGAGGTATCTGAAATTCAGCTATTTTGATCAATCATATCAGTTGGTCACATCAGCCATCACAAGTCAAAACCGCAGAAGTTAAACAATACAAGTAATGCTGAAACACCTACCATTTGACTTAAATATAATATACCTCTAATTGTTGCATAGCATTGGCAGACAGGGTCATCTCCATACTACCGGATAAGGGTCGAAATGAAGCTCTGGAGCACAAAATTTTCTCAAAACCAAATTGCTTCAGGTGACGAATGGTCAAGGCTAATGCTTGGACAACCATGTCAGGCATATCTATAATCCCCTTCTAATACATGAAGAAAATTGTATATCAACAATAATAGTACTATTACTAATAATATTATAAAGAAAAAATGAAGTAAAACTGCCATAAAGATAAACATTTGAAAAAAGATATTCAGTTTCTTCGCAAATTTAGAGATTGTAAACCTTTTTCTTTACATATATTTATAAGACAGTACAAATAACTTGCATATCCTTTAAAGAGATAAACGAAGTTACATAAAATCATATTGCTCTTTTAAATATGCGAAATGTTAATTAGCAGTGGTTATATACACTGAAACATAAGTATGCATGCTAATTTATCTAAACAACTCACATCATCATATATAGAAGTTATATCTTCATTTGTCCATCATGAAATTTGCAAACAGTGGGATAATGTGTGTATCTAAATCCATATAATTCCATATGCAAAGAGGATCTTGCAGGTGAAATGGTATGCCAAAGAGTTAAATGGATATAAACACACTAGCAGTTTTAGTAAGCAGAAATATCAAAACATCATATTTCCATTGCAGCTAACTTTTTAAATTGCCACACAGATATACAAACACAAGCACAAGTCCGCATTGTGTTTGCAAAAGATGCGATGCATTATGCAAGAAATTTTGGGGAGGTATGAAGGAGAATTTTTTTTTTTAATTCCTGGATCAAGACAAAGGAACAATCAATCATATTGCAATTTTACTTGAATTGCAAGCTTAAACAAGCACCCTACTCAGCTTAGCACACTGTATAACCGATATACAACCATACCTCAATTGCCATGCAGTCAGCTTCCTGTTTATTCGTCTCTGTTTGTTCCTTATGAGAGGCTCTTATTAGTTGACTCTCACTCTTGTCATCACACAAGGACATTATTTCAGCAAGTGCACTATCTTGATTGAAGGAATCTCGTGATATATGCTCCACGCGGACATTTGAGGTTGGTCCAGCATATGCTAATAGTAACTATAAATAAAGTTTCACATACAGTAAGCTAGATGAACTGAAGCAATTAAATTTCTAAGAGCACATTGTAGCTACCACAAGTCCATATAGTAACAACTTCTAATTGGATGAAAACTTCATGTTATAAATGTTGACCAGTGAAGAAGGTATCCTTGTTGTAGTATAACATCAAATAATAAAGATTTATACTTTAGTATCAAAGTAGGAAAATAAATCTTACATTTGTATCCCTGTGAAAGATATTAAATATGACACACTGACACACTGTCTATAAAAGTGAGTATTTAACATTTTTACTGCTCACACATGCAATCAAAGATTACCCAAATATGTGAATACATCTCCTTTACAGAATAAATGACTAGAGCAAATAGTTTCTGTTGTTACAATTGGTGAGCCTTGTGGAACCGCTTAATTTAGGTAGAACATCTTGACCAGTATACACTTCACTTCTGGAAGCTTAAAGATAGAAGTTTGCTTCTTTGAAGTCAAATATACCTTTACATGATCTACTGTTGACATCTAAGTTTTACACAATTGATTGTAGTATTCCATATAATGCATGATTAATATTGTTTATGCTCACAGCTCACTGTCACCTGTTAGCCATTTTTTTTACTGTCCGTCAACGGATAAGATGGCATATGACATATAGTAACAACATGCTTTAAATTTTTACATTTAATGAACTATCCAAAATGTTAACGTCATGAAAATAATAAATTCAAGAACCTCCAATATTCAACATTCCGTATACAATCAAAAAGACACATACTTACTAAATATATAAGATCATGTAATATAAAGTCACCTTCTCGGTCTGTTTCGAGAGGGGCTCTGCAAGAAGCAACTCAGCAGGTGACAATCTCAAAAGCAAAGCTTCAAGCGCAGACCTCATAAAATCATCATTAAGCTCCCCATAAATAACATCCCCGGTTGAAATCTCAACGGCTATAATTCCAATCTTCGAATAACATCCACTCTCCATCCCACCATCCAAATTCTCAAAATTCATCCATTTCTCAACAACACAGACCAAATAATTACTACACGAACCGAACCCTTCTTCACCACCACCCATGTCCTCAGCCGCCTCCAACGTAGCCTTAGTGTACAATGCCGATAACCCCCTACAAAATGGTCCTAACCGGTTCAACCCATGAGCCTTAATCGCAGCAGTCTCAGTCTGTTTAACAACACCAACCTTATATCCAGCACCAACAAGCCTTCTAACATAAAAATTCAACCTAAAAGTAGGCACACTAGCAGTCAAGAAATTATGATCCATGTGAGCATAAATCCCCAAGACCCTAGCAGCATTCTCAGCATCTTGTCCGAAAAATCGAAACTTGTAACCAACTTCAATCATTAAAAGAACATCAGGGTACTTTGCTTTAAGTTCAACTACTTGTAGTTCTAATGGAGTGTACTTAGGAGGGCCCACTCCTAAAGAAGGTTCTAGAAGATCAAGAGAAGGTTCTAGAAGTTTCTCAACAAATTTTTGGTGGAGAGATGGAATAGGGTTGTGGGTATGGGGAGAGAGTTTAGGGGTTTTGGAGGGTTTAGTGGGAGAGATGAAATGGGAGGTAAGGGCGCGTTTGGCTGGTGAGAAATTAACAGTAGTGGAGATTTTGGGAGATGGGGGTGCAGGGTTTGATGAGGGGGTTTTGGGGGTGGGTGCAAAAAAGCGAGAAATTACTTGTTGTTTGTGTTTACTCATAATACTCACTCGGTGTTTGTGGAGAGGATGCTTGTGTTATTGTATTCTTGTACTGTATATGTACACAAGAAAGACCAATTGAGGAGTTGTTTGTTTTGGCGCGCTAAATATGCTCGTCAGTTGTCACCGAGTTTCTTCTTTTGGCGTGTGATTGAGTGGAGGTCGAACGACTCGACTCGGAGAGTCGGAGTTTGGATTATTTTCATCAAATTCGAGTTTGATTATTGGGTGAATATAAAATAAATACTTTATAAATTGTTTATTTATTTATTGTGTTCATGATTTATTATTTTATAAAAAAAATTTGTCAAAAGTATTGTTAGGAATGAGTTGTAAAGACAAAGGGGTGAATGTATTGTTTCAAATTTTGAATTTCTTTTGAATAGTTTAATGTATGAACTGATTTTAAATTGTTTGTAGCTTTTATAACTTAGCAGTATTTACTTAAGAATTGCGGAAATAAAATAAACACTCAAAATTTAACTTTCAAACTAATTGTGTATTAGAATGAAATGCTACAAATATGATATTCTTGATTTTAATCTCAGCTTCTTGTTTTTGAAAGAAAACAAGTTATGAAAACTATTCAACACACTAATCAGTGAAATTGTGCTATTAGCTATATAGACAGCATGTCGCATGTGCACATGCTTTCGCAAGTTATTTTTCTATAACTAGAAATAAACAAAACTACTTTACATTATACACAATCTATTTCTACCTATGTTCTATGACTTGACAATATGCTTCCTTCTGCTTCCTTCCTTCTATCTTTGTCTTGTTTTATTTTCAAGTTTCATGGTAGACTTGTCATTATCTTCACATATTTGACTGACCTGATCGTGACAATGCTTCAAATTACTTGTTTTATTCTTCTACAAATTTTCTTGAAATTAGTTGTTTGAAACATTAGAATACTAAATTGTTCTTGCCTCGAGAAGTCATGACACAAACTTCTCGATCAACTACTTTTGAGATTTCTCGAATGCCTAGACTTCTCGATTGAGTACAGCTTTGATGACTTCCCGATAAAGCTAGACTTCTCGAATGATCTACTACCACATACTTCTCGATTAGCCTCTTCACTTAGACTTCTCGATTGCTTCCTTAGCTAACTTCTCGATTTGTTTTACTGGACTTCTCGAATAATTACTTTGTTGTACTTCTCGAATGATTTCAATGTTTTGACTTCTCGATCAGACAGATTTCTCGATCGAATACTGAGGCATGGAGAGTTTTGAGACTTTTTTATTAGTTACACATTTTTGACTTCTCTATCAGTATGACTTCTCGAATGATCATTTGTCTTAGAAAAAATTCCTTTTTTAAACTCCTTATTTGATGTGACCTTTATTCTCATTATGCATGATCCATAAAATCTTGAATCTTCTGTCAGTACAATTATCCTTGATATCACTCATTTACATTTGGAGTTAGACTAGAAACATGTTTCTGACTGCAAATACATAATTAAATAAACTAAGTCACTATATCATACAAGAAGTACTAGAGTGTTACAATATGACAAGTAAATACAATGTAGAAGGCATGATTTGGTCCAACAAGTATTTTCACGAAAATGATTTGTGCCAAAACACAATTTCATAAAAACGGAGCTCTTTCGTTAAGAAAATTTATTATATAACCAAAAAATAATGCAAAAATTAAACAATAAAACTTTAATTTCTGAAAACAGAACACGTGTTACAGAAGAAAAAAATAGAAAATAACTAATATCCATATGAATAGAATAATATTGGAGTTAAAATATTTATTAGAAATAAAATATAAGTTTGTATATAATTTGGATTCGAAAAGTTAATTATAATATATAGAATTGTATTTAAATTAAATTGCAGTTTGATAGTCTGTACTATGTTATTTTTACACATTGGACTATACATATAAAATTATTAATTAAAAATAGTTTATTGTAATATTATATAATAAATAGATAAATATTAATTTAAAAGATAATTAAAAATAATATTAAAGATCAAATATTTATTTATATAATAATATAATAATAAGTCGTACTTTTCCAAATAAAAAAAAATTAAAATGATAAAATAACAAAGCCTAACGATACACTAGAATGTAAAGAGATACATGATATACATACAAGAAGAATTATACAAGAAGACGTTGTGTTCCCCCTTTGTCTCCATCGTAAGTGAAGAGAGCGATACCGAGAATGGTGACATCGCCAGTAGTAAACACATACCCACTTGCCAGCTACACTTTCGGTGTCAAAGAGCCCAAGATGGAGAAAGACACTTCCGTCGCCGATCGTTTAGCTCGTATGAAAGTCAAGTTCGTACCTTTCCCTTTTCATTGATTAATTTTATTTTTTTTATTATTAAAATCAAACTACTAGTATCATTGATTAATGTACAATCCTCCTGCTTTTATTTTTAATTATGTGGGTTTTGGTTTTCAAACCCTAGTTTTTTATTATTCTAATTGTATCCTCTTTTTTTCTTGGATAGTTCTTGAAATTGATATGTATGTCTGTATGTGTGTGTGTTGCAGCTATATGAAGGAGGGCATGAGGACTAGTGTTGAAGGGATATTAATGGTAGGTATTTGTGTGTACAAGTCATTTGGGTTTTTTGTTAGTTTAGGCATATTCTGTGTTCGTGTCAGTGTTTTTGTAGGTGCAGAATTAAGTGGGAAGTAGTAAAAATTGAATCTTTATGTAAACTAGACTAGTTATCTTATAGGAATGGTGAACCCTTGAGGGGAATCATTACGTAATGACGATAAATTGAGAAACAAGCTGACCTCGATCCTCTCTTGGGGTTGAGGAAATTTGTTTCATTAATGAACTGATAATGACATGTACAATATGAAATTATTCACTGGGTTAGGGAGGGGAACAATCATATTAATAGAGTGAAATTGTGAAGATTTAGTTTGTTGAATCTCATCATCTGTTTGGTTGGAATGAATGTAATTGTTTGGAAATGCAATGTGATTTGCACTATACGTGTCAATATTTATAATCTTCATTCTTTCTTCCATTCCTTTTTTTTTATCAATTTACACTAGAGCTTAAATCCACTGGGTTGAGAAGAAAGGCTCAATTATCCTTCCTAGTCCTTTTCTTCCCAGTTCTCAATTTCTCATGATGAAAATGCAATCTTTCGTTTTTTGTCACTCTTTTCTCTTCTTTCCAACCAATTAGAGTATCAAGTGATTCATATGTACCTCTCATTCTTAGAGTTAACACTTGAGCCAACTACCGTGTGTGGATTATTTATGTATGTATATTAGTGCACGGTGCACCATTATGAAAATTCAACTGAATTAAAAAAATAAACAAAAATAGGAAAAAACAATGTGTGTTGATTGGGTATTTATAGCTGGCTTTGACACTTGTTTTTGATCTCCTGTGAACAATCTTCTTGTCCGCACCCAAGCTGAAAACAAATGGGTAACTACTAACTAGTATATGTATTTTTGCTATTGTTTTTTTTGAACAACCTAAAAAGAATTTTTTTTAACTTGCTGAAATTTCCCAGGCAAGGGTCAGCTCATCGATAGAATAAGGATAGAGATCCATCGAATTAAAGAAAATAGTATAAGCAAGCAAATAAACAACCAAATGCAACTACTAAAAATGTCTGTGATTGTAAGTAATACGATATGGCTACATTTGTGAATCATAAAGGTTTGTCTTGCTCTACCTTCTCGAGCTCAGTGATAGTTATGTCAATTACTCTTTCGATGTTCTTTAGTTCATCGTGATGTAACCTTCCTTTGGAAAAATGGAGAGGAAAGAATACATTGTGCCTAAATATGCTAGTCCAGTATGCTCATCTAAGTAAAAACAGAACAAGAGTCAGAAGTTGAGATAGCTTTCTATCCATGATATTCTGAGCTATTTAACGCATATATATATCTGGATGGCAGGTACAAGAACATAATCATCCACATATACTTCTGCTGCAAATTGGGAACACTTTTTGCAAGCTTCCTGGTGGGCGTCTAAAGCCAGGAGAGAATGGTGATATATTTAATGTGTTTAGGTTTACATTACCTTTAACCATGTTAATTAAAAAATTTAGTTGGCTTATCCATTCTCCTAATACTACCACTCCTGGTTCTCTTGATGTTTTAGAAATTGAAGGCTTAAAAAGAAAGCTTTCCAGCAAACTCGCAGCTACTTCACCTGGTATACAACCTGAATGGCAGGTACTTCTTTTGACTTAAACCTAGGCCCTAGCTGTGAGCAAAAGTTTATGAATTTATTATAATACAAATGTTAAATAATGCTCCAGAGCTTGTACTTGAGCAGTTTATTTGCAAGGAAAGTACAACAGTGTGCTATATTTTCCAGGCTAGTATCCCAAAATTTAGTTGCCAATATGTGAAAGTAAAACATTTTGTTACCTGGACTCCAAATTTTTTTAAAATTTTCACATGTTTTTGGCCTAAAAAAGTGTTCGAGTTTCCATACCCATGTCCCAGTATCGAGTATACACGATGGCCCATGGGTACTCGGGGCAAAATAGTAAAGATTCATGGTAACAGAGGCGAAATATCATAAATTGTCAAGTTTCTTTCTAATATTATACATTTTGTTAATAGCACTATCAAGATCTGTGTTTAGGTTTACATAATAAGATTTCTCTTATTCTTTATTTTGTCATTATAGATAGGCGAGTGTGTGGCTACATGGTGGAGGCCAAATTTTGAAACAGTAATGTACCCATACTGCCCTCCTCACATAGCGAAACCCAAGGTGAAGTACATACATAACTATATAGTTTATTCTGCATTCATTTTAAAATCTCCGTAACTATTTTTTTTCACCTTGGTACTCATTTATGCTATACAGGAATGTAAGAAGATTTTTCTTGTTCATTTGTCCGAGAGAGAGTATTTCGCAGTGCCAAAAAATTTAAAGCTTCTTGCTGTTCCGTTGTTTGAACTCTATGATAATGTTCAGGTATGGCGGTTTTGGCATTTTTCTGCAAGTCAATTTTGTATTTGTTTCTTGGCATAACCTAAAGTTGATAAATATGGGGTCTACTTATTTCATTTGTGATTCCTATTTTTTAGACCCTGTACGGTACTAAGGTTTAGGTAAAGCATGTTCGAACCCAGTCTCTAATATTAGGTCATGCTAAAAATTGAAGTATGTGGGTTTTTAATTCAACTTTAATTTTGGTTTCTTACTTTGATGTACCATGTCTGCCATTTTTTAGTGCTGTGATTCTCATTGGCTTGTTTATTTACTTTTTCTGGCAGAGATATGGTCCTGTCATATCCACCATTCCACAGCAGTTGTCTAGATTCCAGTTTAGCATGATGCAGTCATAAATAAGGAGAGACCTTTAGAGCTTATACATCAGTAGGACTTGTAGGAGAAATTTGAGTTAGTAGGTGTGCAGGTCCTGAATGTTGCTGATGACTAAATGTGTGGTTGACTAGGCTGAAGGGTTTCTTTCTAGACTTGATACTTAAATGTATTCCCAAAAATGATGTGGAACTGTATGGTGTTAGTTCTTTATTGGAACAAGGTGTACTCCGTCCTGTGAGTAGTATTAAATTCTACGCTGTGAGGTAAAAGTTCTTCCTTTTTGTTGAAGTATTTACTTCTGACTATTGATTTGATGATTCTTGTGTATGAATAAGGGATTTATGTTTACAATTTATTAACAATATCTGTTTTTTTGATATTATTGTCATGTTTTTAGAACTAGTACAACAATGGTTGCATCTCATTATCTACTTATACAACAATACAACAATATGCTTAGTTTTAAAGGCTTGCATGGATTCTGAAAGATTTTAATACGATGTCACCTCTTCCCGCGTGTTGACAGCTCTTTATGAGCTTCAATGCTTCATATCTTGAAACAAATTTGAAGCTAGTTCTAGCATCTAGAAGGCTTTGGCAGGAATGCCATCATAATGTAACTTTTGGACAAGGTCTATAGCATGAATTTGAGGCCTAAACTTGATTTAGGGGTTGATTTATTTTTATTTTAAAGTAAATTACTATCGTTGACAGTCAGAACACCAAAAAAAAGTAGCAAGATTTAAAAATCGGGGGGTTGTGGGACAATATAAATATATCCAAATATTCAAGACTCATACACGTCTCCACACATACATGTCTCTGCTAAAGTTTGAACCGTCACCCTACCAAGAGAAAGAGAAGAGGGGTAATAGAGGAGGAACAATATAAATACATCCAAGATTCATACACAATCTACTAAGAGAGAGAGTAGGAACAATATAAATATATCCAAGACTCGTACATGTCTTTACTAAAGTTCAAACCCTCGATCTGCCAAGAGAAGATGGGGATGGAAGAGGGACAATATAAATATATCCAAGACTTATACACGTCTCTACTAAAGTTCTTCGAATCCTCAAAGAGAAGAGGGGGTATGGAAGATGTCTAGTTGTCTATTCAGTTCAGAGTCATGCAGTATATGATTTTTTTTATATGGAGCATATGAGAAGTACTGAAGTGTTCAATAAGCAGAGCAGCCAATAAACAGTGATAATAATTATCCTTCAAATGTATGAAATGAAATAAAGATCCAGTTTAAAAGATTTGATTACAATATCTGTTCAATAACTATCCTCCAAATGGTATACATACACAAATATACCAATATGCACACCATAATAAATCATAACAAATCATCTTGCACACATACGCCTTTGGTAACAAATAAATCCAAATCAAAAGAATTTACAAATGCAAGTTCAATCATCGTTAACTTAAAGTATTCCTTCCTTTAAAAACATCCAAAAAGTTTCTTTGGACCTGTACCAGTAGCACGGTACTTGGCTGCCTTCTCTTCAGCCAACAATAGATCTTCACCTTGTTTCGCTTCAATCATCGCCCTCTTTTCTTCTGCTGCCTTGTGGATAGCGGCTATTTTGTTTTTCATTTGCTCTATGTATACTGCTTTCTTCTTCTCTAGTTTCTCCTGCTCAATTATACCAGTATCAGAACTATAAAAGCATCAAATATACCATGACCATTCAATATAAACATTCTTCTTTTGTCACAACTGTCACTGTTAGGTAAGCTACATAATAATTTCCTCCAACTTGGAAGCTTGAGGGTGATCAGAAAAATGAAAACTAAAAGCTTAAATCCTTTCAGTTAGATAAACGAATCTAAAACAATAACTCTATCTATTCTTATTCAAGCCATACGTATTGATTCTGAAATGTGATCATTAGATGGAATCGACTCCACGACTCTTATGTCAGCCAAAATTGTCGTAGAAACTCATCATAATTTTTTTAAAATGTAACATGAAGGATCGAAGAGTGGATTTAGTAACTAATGTGATCATTTTCTGCTGATTTCTGTTCATACGACATGTATAAGACTTCAACATAGATGAATTTAATTCCAAGTTCAATTTGTCAAAATCTTTTTCGTAATTAATGTGAAATAGGCCATTATCAAGATTGAGAATCTACCTTACGTAAAGAAATAAAGTGAAATTCAAATGTCCATTACTTATTAAATTTGAAAACATAAAAAGATGATAAGACATGAATCATTACCTCAATCTTTTTAAGATCAGCTTCAATGGTTGCTTTTCTGCTGTTCTCCCATGACCCCACCGAAGATAAATTCTTTTGAGCTCTGTTCATTCACATTAAGACTATGGTCACTACATAATTGATGATCATAGTCTACTTAAAACATATACTTTACTAGTATTTATTTACTCATTCTAGTAATATGACAAGAGTACAGATTATGCAATCAAACTATTGTATTAGGTATTATAGAGGGGGGAGCTTTATAAATAAATCTGTTTGTTGAGCGAAAATAAAAGTCATTCTTACTTGTTTTCTGCTTTTGATTTCTCACTTTCTTCCCATGCTCTGATCAATGACAACCTCTTCTCGGTTGCTACCCGCTCGAGCACCTTGTCTGTTCAATACATATGTGGATACTTTTGAGGATTCGAATCATATTCTTAAATATACGATATGTAAATTTAAAGTAAAATCTTCTTAACTAATTCCAGTGTCTTACCTCTGTTAACAGAACCACCTTCAGCAGCCTTTTCCTCAACGGGCTCAGGTGCCTCTGCCATAAGCACAAAAATTTTAAATTAGATAAATCATTACATAGTGCGATTGGATAGCCTAAGTGGTAAGGGATCCTTAGTCGTTCCAGGTATTAAAAAAATCATTACAGGGAAAACCAACAAGGCCAAATTTACATTCTCAGGCAAGGGCTTTAAAAAATATAAAGTAAAATAAATTCCAAAAAAAATCATCTTCGTTGACATAGTAATAGTCGATTACTTCCAAGGAATTCTAAAAAATAAATTGTTAAGCAAGGCTTAGCATGTACTCCTATGTTATATGCTTGTGTTGATAGAATGAAGCATAATTATGATATACATATTAAGCCTCTTGACATAGGGAAAATCTTTACTTTGACTTGATCAAGTAACTAATCAAGCAAAAATGAAATTAATAGCTCCAAGCATCTGAGATGACAAGAAGGACTACACCTTGACAAAAATAAAAAAGAAAACACATATTTTTTATATTTCCCAGTCCCACAAACATGATAAAGTAAAACAGGTATAGTGAGCTCAAGTAGGACAAAGAGGTAGGATGTTTTACTTTGGACGATTGCTAGAGCTTTAGATTCATCGGGTTTTTCCTCCGGTGGAGGAGGAGGAGTGACAGGAACGATGGCTTTCACTTCTGTAGTTTCACAGACAGGAGCTGGAGCTGGAGGAGCAACCTCCTCAGGGGTCTCACACTTGGGCTTGGTGGAATCTTCACCTTCTTGAGTCATTTCTTGAAAGTTTGAGATGAAGAAATTATTGAGGGGGTTAGGGAATGGAATAATAATGAACAGAAAGAAACAGAGGAAATGATAAAGATGGTAGGGAACGGGAAGGATATTATGGTAGTTGGCTAGTAACTGTCATTTTGGAAATACTAGCTGTCTTTCTTTATATAAATATCAATTATTTACTTATTTTCTTGTATCATGACAGATGTTGTTCGACAACTAGGGTTAGATTGTAATGGCAGTAAAGTATGGTATTTGTGATCATAGTAAGCAATTTATTTGTTTCTTCTAATTTGTCAAATGCCATAAATTAGTAACTGATCGATTATTGGTGGTAACATGCAGTTAAGAGTTAGTTAACAGATTTTGTTGCTTCTCCTGCTGCTACTCCTGCTGTGCCGTTTAATTTGTTGGTACATATCTGTATAATTACCAGCTATGTATCTAATTTCCCCGTAGATATAACAAATATTAATAAGTTTAATCCATAATTAATTACTTTACCAATAATAACCTACTTGACATTATATATTTCTAGAATATTAATGCAACATTAACTAAATCTCAACTAAAATAAAAAATTGCAAAGCTTTTACTATATTAGTTGATTCTCTTTATTAAAGTTAATGATAAAGAGTTTTTTATTAAAATAAAAAAGTTAGTGAAAGAGAAAGTGTAGGTTGTTCTTTAATAGAATAAAACAATAGAGTTTTTAAGTGTGTTTCTAATTTACTTTTTAATTTATATCTAATGTTAATCATTCTTATCAATTATGAATCAATTAATAATGTAATCATGTATGTACACGCAGTCAGAATATTTTGTTGATTTTATTTTTAAAAAATTAATCATTTTCTACTAAATTAATAATTAGATATCCCAAGATTTCTATATAATAATATAAGACTAATTCATGTGCACGAGTTATACATCTGAATAAATAAATTAGATACCAAAGATTCTAAATATTTTAACAATGATGTTACCACAAAGCCCAGGCTGTTGATTAGCCCTGAACCCTTGCACAAAATATCCTATAAAGAAAGAGACGCCAACCCAATCAGAAAGATGTATGAATAGTGCTAGTTGACGGCCCAAAATGAAAGAGGCCCT
Source organism: Oenanthe sinensis (assembly GCA_028671895.1). Lineage (NCBI taxonomy): Eukaryota > Viridiplantae > Streptophyta > Magnoliopsida > Apiales > Apiaceae > Oenanthe > Oenanthe sinensis. Next base: position 14,538,435 of record CM053802.1, read on the forward strand.
ACCACAAGCACTAAAATATACCATGACTGGGTTGTATTGTATACAATATAAAATGTGCATTGCTGACTTGCTGTTGCTTGCCAGTTGCCACCACTTGTATACACCCTTGCATGGATAACTGATAAGAGATGAAAGATTATTAGAAATTATTAAGGGGGCTTTTGGTTCGGAATTTCTGGAATGAGGTATTGTTTTAGAATTGATAAAACTCATACAAGTACTAAAATATACCATGAATGGGTTGTATTGTAGTATGGTTTACAGTAATATAATGTGCAGTGATGTTGCTTGCTACCAAGCCTACCAGTCTACCACTTGTGTAGTTGTGTGCACCCTTGCATGGATAAGAGATGAAAGATTATTAGAAATTAATAAGAAAGAGGTGTGTAAAAGTTGGAAGGTAACTAGGTAAGTCGCTAGAACAGAGCACTAGATAACAACATGCACAGAAAATCGAATCCGAAGAATCTGATTCGAAAAAATTTGATTTGAAAAAATCCGGTAACGATCTGGCCCGAAGGCCTGAACAAGTCAAATATTTTTTTTTTTAAATCCGCCCCTATTCGATCCGGAAAAAATCCAAATTTAGGTCCGGCTAAAAAAAATTTGAATTTAGGTCCGATCCGGATAAAAATTCGGTACGACCCGGATTAAACTCGGTCCGACCCGATTTTAACCCGGGTTTCCCTGATTTTTTCGGATATTTCAAAAAATCTGAATAAAATTTCAAATATATTTAAATTTTATCTATTTTCATAAAAATATTGAATTAAATATCGGACAAAAGTATACATATTTCAAAAATATTAAAAACATTTCTAAAAATAATTATTTTTATTTATAAAATTAAAAATATAATAATATTTAAATATAAAGAAATAATGTGGTCTGGTCTGACCCGATCCTGTCCGATCCGCGGACCTAAAACGAACTAACTATTTTCCTTCAAAATCCGGTTCGGTTCGGCCCGGCCCGATTTTTACAAAAGTCCGGTCCGATCCGATTCAAAAAAATCTATATTTTTTATAATCAGATATGAATCCGATCTGATCCTGTTTTTGTGCACCAGCCTAAATTCTTTTTTAATACTATTCAACAAGTTGCCAAACATCAAAAAATTGTGTAGTATGTATCCCAAAAAATTTCTCAAATTACACATAATATTTTTTTATTGGTGAGGTGCATATTAATGTACGCGGGCTCCATATTTTTTTTAAGCAAACGACTAATAACATATTGACAACTTATGAGAACTCTATGATTATTTTTATAAAAAAGTTCCAATCTCGTTTAACACCAAATTTTTTATAGAAGATATTTATTAAAATCACCTATATGTTTAGAAAGTAAATAGTAAAACCATTTTTTATTTATATTTAATGCTTTAATTAATTATAAAAATAATCTGATGAAACTCACTTTTGAAAATATGGTATTAAATTTTAACGTTTTTAACGTAGGAAATCAATCTAATAATTTTTATATGGTTAATTTTATTGATGAAATTATTTAATATTAAATTTTGAGGATAGTTTAATTTAGTCTTTTTCTATAAAAGAAATTCCTAGAATATGAAAAATAATCGAGAACTTTATGAGTTATATTAGAATTATAGAAGATGTTCGACAAAGATTAATGCCAATTGTTCTAGAGTGGAATACTGGAATCCATTTGGAGCATATTTCTTTCAAGTTTGATACTACTGTTTGACGTATATTTAATTAATTTTTGTATTTAATACAGGTTAAAATAAAGATATAATGAAAATATTATATTATTCATATATGTATTTACGTATTTTAAAATAAAAATCCAAATAAATAGTTAGTACAATTGTAAATATAATAACCTATTTAAATATGTGAAAAAATAATTAACAAGCATTATTTTTATATATTATAAAACATCTAATAAAAAAAATGATTATATTAATATATTAGTATTTTTATAGACATAGAATGCATATTAAAATAAGGGTCTTGATGTCTGACAATCAATTGTCAGAACTATCTATCAGCTATAATTTTCCGCGGATAGCATTAACACGTCAAACTTTTATGAATTCAGGAGGTCACGTCATCTATCCGCGTTTTTAAAATACTAGTTAGAGTTTTTTTTATCCGTGAAAAAAATGCGGATAGATGTTTGGTCAATCAGTGCATATTAGGGACCAAAACCCATAAAATAATTATATAAGTAATTAATAAATTTGGTTAATAATAAAATAATATTTTACATTTAATATTATATAAAATTTAAAATATTAAAATATTAAAATATAAAATAGAAATTATAATAATCAAACAAAATAATATATAATTTAATAATATATATATATATTAAATATTTAAAAAATGTTATATATATTTTAAACATTTAAAAAGTGATGTGGATAGTTTTAGATGATAGGAACTCATTCAATAATTATAAAAGAAAAATCAAATTGAATGTTTATAATTTTAAATGAATAAAATAATATATTATATATATATAATTTGATTTAAATAACTGATTTTAATAGTTGGAGATGCTTTTATATTGAGTACTAGTATAGTTCCGGTGCAAGATGCCCGGTTGTTAAGAAATAATATGTTAGGAATATATTAATTTGATGATGTACAAAATACTAGAACAGGATTTAGCACAGTCTATCTGCAAGAATCAATCAACGGATATCTATCTGCAAGAAGCAATCGACTGATAAATATCGATCGATAAATCATCAACTGATAATAAGCCATCGACTGATAAAGCCAATCGAGAAGTCATCGATCGAGAACTCAAGTCATCAACTGATATTTATCAATCGAGAACTCAAGTCATCAACTGATATTTATCAATCGAGAACTCGACAACATATATTTCCTGATCGAGAACTCATCAACGGATATATAGTCATCAACGGATATTTATTGATCGAGAAGTCATCAACGGATATTTACCAATCGAGAAGTCTCACAAGTACTCGATTGATTAGCTCACAGCCTGACTTCTCGAAGCTTAAAGGAGATGAGTATTCGGTTGATTCAAACAGCTAGTTTAAAGGAAAGTCTTCGAAGATCAAAACAAATTTATTGCAGATATGCTATGGGAAGGAAAGGGAAAATTAAGGAAGCTGTCGGTCAGAGTTTACTCTATCAGAGAATACTCGATCAGAGTTTACTCTAACAGAGAATGCTCTATCAGAGAATACTCGATCAGAGTTTACTCTAACAGAGAATGCTCTATCAGAGATTATCAACCGACAGAGTTTATCAGAAAAGGAAACAGACAAATCAGAGTCTGATTTGGATAGTAAGAAGGAATTCAAGTGCAAGTCTAATTACCTTATTAAATCTATTCTTATCATAATCTGTTTTGTAATTGTATTTGTAGCTGTGTCTATATAAACACAGAGATAGGTTATAATTCAATGTCGAATTATATCGAATTAAGAATTTATATAAAAGCAATATCTTGTAACCTAGCAGCTCTTAAGAACTTTATATCTTGAGAGAGTTTTGTATTCAAGTTCATTATTAATACAAAACAGTATTCCATTCAACATACTTGTGTTCATAATCGATTTACAGGCACTATTACATTCAACCCCCCTTCTGTAATAGATTGATTATTCTGGGAAACATAATATTTTCAAAAATATTATTTAATTAATTATAAATTATTTTTGAAAATATTTTATATATTAAAAATATTCAATTAAATGAGTCAGGTTTTATAGTTAAAATATGCCTTAAATAAAATTTTAATTAATTCAATAAAATACGATAAATATAGATCGATATTATTAAATATATTATTATTTTATCTAATCATTTACCTAATTCTTTCAGAAATACTTTTATCTATACTATATAATATAATGTAAATAATGCATCAGGAAAACTAACACAAATAAAACTTTAATTATTTTAAGACGACTTGATTTATTTTTTTTAAATACATTACTTACACTATATAATATAGCGCAAGTAATGAAATTAAAAAAATGATTCAAATAAAAGTAGGGCAATTTTAAAATTATATTTTTATTTTGACACATTACTTATACTATATTATATAACATATATTTTTTAGCAAAAGAAAAGTAGCAACTTTAAAATTATTTATTGTATTATTATCAGTAGAAAAAAAATCTTATTTCATAAAATTATCATTTATAATTTATAATTTTATTATTTTATAATGTTAGAGCGATTATATATTTATATAAGATATTTTAAAAATTATCATGTATTGTCTCACCTTTCACTGTCGTTTCAAGTACATATGTTTGAGAGATAAAATGACTATTTTCCAAAATACCAAGATAAAGTGGGTTTACTGTTTTTATGAACAACATCATTTTCTCCCAAAGGTTGTAATGTTCTTTATCAAAGGTGTGTATTTTTATACTGCTTATTTTCTGTGCACTCATCTTGGAACTTTTTAGGTTAGATATGTTAAACCTGGCTCTGATACCCGTTATTAGAAGGGGGGTTGAATGCAATTTGATTAATTATGCAAGATGTTTGCTAACAACAAACAAGAATCTTAATTAACAAGTTATATGAAACAACCAAGCAAAGCAGATAAGATGAGACAATGTTTAAACTTCAAAAATTATTTTTATTAATTTTTGTTTTGTTACAACTGTCTGGAAAATAATTCCAGTTTCTATAGATACAATAACAATGAGTTTGCTAATGTTTCTACTCTTGAGAAATTCTAGCTCAGTTGCATTCGAGAAAGTACTTGTGAGATATGTGTATTTATACTGAAACACATATTTCATTTACAAATGTACTTTCCCTTATTCCTAAAACAAAGTTTGAAATAAAAACTTTGTTTTTTCTATTCATATTTGTTTTCATTCCATTTGTAGATAAAGCAGCTCTGAGATAAATAGAAATCTTTGACTCTTGAACATGTTTTACCTTTTACTTGTATTCTCCCAAGTTGCGTTAGTAGAATTGATAGACTAGATAGTATTGTCAAAATCATTCATTATATTTTCACCATCTAGTCTGCTACCTAAAATAGACTGTCAGTTTCACTAAAAGTGTACTGTCGACTTTTAGCTCATTTGTGGTGACAGTATTTTTGACTCCCATACTTTGTTGTCATGCTAGATAATCCATGAAACATACTGTCTCCAAAGTTGCTCTCAACTATCTCCGCCAATGTTGTTGTCAACTACTCCGTTAAAATTGCTGTCAGTAAAACTTGTTGTCTTCAATTCTTCATTCTCCGTCAAGTTTACTGTCAATGGAATAGTTGTTATCGGTAATACTTGCTCTCTTCAAATCTTCATTCTCATCCAAGTTTACCGTCGATAGAATAGTTGTTGTCGTCTGTTTTAATTGTGCTGTCACTTGTAATGTACTGTCATAGGCTTGAGTACTTGAAATACTGATGTCTGAGTTTTGAATCATGTTGTGCATGAACACTTAATGAACTTCTACTAAATGACTCATTTTTATTATTTTGTATAAGACAGTAATTTTCAAATGTACTGTCACCTAACTAATACTTGTTAAGTGTACTGTCTACAAGTAACTACTAACTATACTGTCAATATACATATGATAATATGTTTTACTTAGCATATTAAACTTAAAATAAGTATATTAGTTGATTACACCACAATCCCTAAGAAAATGTTATTAATTTACATAATATTAATTAATAGAATTTATAGTGTAATTTAGTTGATGTAATAAATAAATAATTATTTTGAAGAAAAGAGAATTACGTTTTTAAATTGAAATAAAATATGATTTGTGTTCGTTGTGTTCAAATTGTATTATATTTTTTAATATATTCAAATTGTATTATATTTTTTAATATATTCAAATTGTATTATATTTTAGTTATAAGTATAGAATTTATTCATATAATAATTTATTTAAAAAATTTAAATACCATGTAATTTTAATATGTAAAATAAAACAACAGTTTAGAAATTTTATTGAATATATTATTTAATTATAAAAATATTAAATAAATTTATAATTATTTTTATAAATACAATAATAAGAAGAAATTTATAAATACAATCATAAGAAGAAATATAAGAAAGTTGGTAAGGTGTAAGAGATAGAATTAGTGGAAAGATAAAAAAATAATAAATAATGAGAGAGATTTAGTGGAATGAGAGAAAATGTATGGAAAAAAAGAGAATAAATTAGAGTAAAATACACAAATACCAACTTAAAAAGAGTAAATTGACAAGTGTCATATTTAATAATTAAGTGACATTATGTTTGTCTTTTGTTTTAGTTTTCTTTTATTATAGAAAAAGATTAGAATGATGGCATTTGGAAGCTAGCCAAGATTCGAGTGGTTCGAGTGTAACGTCGTCCAATTTGACTTTTTTTAATCGCAACTTCGAAAGGGATAATTTTGAAAATACTCTCTCCCCGTTTGGTTTTATTCGACGTACGACTTTTTGACACACATTTTTAAAAAAAAAATTTTGAATAAAAATATTAAGCTAAAAATTTAATTCACAAAAATAAAATTAAAAAAAATAAAAATTCTAAGTATATAATCAAAACTCTTAAAACAGTGTGTCAAAAAATCAAACGACAAATATTACTAAACAGAGAGAGTAATACTGTAACACACGTAAAAGGGTCTTTCTTCTGCACACATTAATCACTTACTTTCATGACAGAGGTGACTTTTTTTTATTAATAAATTTTTTTGTGCATACAAGGGGTCTGACCATTATCATTAGAGTAACTTTCAGTTTACATCTACCAAGTTTTTCGGATTATCACTCTGATATTAATACCTCAAACCATGACACTTAACATCATGAATTTCAAATCTTTCTCTGTACTAAAACAAAACAGTGAGGCATGAGAATTGCACATATTAATTTAATTATATTATTTAATAAACTAATTTTCTATTTATAACATTTATATAATATTTTTAATTTTTTATATCACTTGATTTTTTGATCACTTACTTAAATATTTTGACCCCATAATCAAATTAATTAACTTTTTCATAAATTATAATATTAATTAAAATTAACATACATCACCTATAAATATTTAAAATTATATTTTTTAAAATTTAAATAAAATACCTTTTATCATCTAAGCTTAGGTTTCAATCTATTATTAAATGAGGACATCATTAAACTAATGTGTCATTTTCATATAAAATTGATTGATTATATAATGCTGATGTGTCATATTACCCATAAACTTCATTTTCCACCCATTTATTTTACAACTCTCTCTCTTTCCATCAATTCTCTCTAATCAATATATTTAGCTTTTCTTTAATACTTTTTCTTATTTCTACTAGTTATCTCCCTTTTTATTTTTTATCAATCTTTAATATTATTTCCATTTATTTTATAATGCTCTCTCTCACTTCACTAATTTTCTCTCATTCACATATTTAACTTTTCTTACTTTTACTAATTATATTTCTTTTTATTTTTTATCTTACTTTAATATTATTTACATATATATTTATTAAATTATTTAATATTTTCATAGTTAAATAAATATTTACTATTATTATTAAATATCGGTATAATACAATTTTTTTATAATTTTAGTTCCCGCAATGAAATTTTACTAATTAAAAATTTTATTTAACTTAATTTAATAAGAGAAACAATTGATACTATTTACGTCCCACGAATATTATCTTAGTTTCACTTTTTTTAAGTCAAATCAATCAATTTTGACCAATAAATAAAACATACTACGTCCGTCCCACCCAATTGTTTACGTTTTGGAGAGAAGGTCCGGCACGCATTTTAAGATGCATATAAAGTATAGTTCCATAACTTATTTTTAAATGTTTAAATTTTTATTCAAAATTTTTTTTTAAAAAAAATATGTTATGGAACTATATTTTATACGCATCTTAAAATGCGTGTTGGACATTCTTTCCGAAAAGTAAACAATTGGGTGGGACGGAGGGAGTATTATATTATAATATATATTTTTAAAAATAATATTATAACAAACTTTGATTATTCTATTTTATGAATCAATTTATAGATTTAAAAAATTATAAATTAATATTTTTAATTATTAGTTAAATGTAAATAAATTTGATTTTGAGAAGTCAAACTGAAACAAAAATATAATTCAGCTACAATTTTATTTTTTGATGTTTATAATAAAAATATAATTGATTTCGTTTATTTTTTGATGTTTAAAATAAAAATATTATTTTAATAATTATGAAATTTCCAATTGTATTATAAACATATACGTTGTGAAATCATTAAATTAGGTATCACTTTATTATTAATCGATGACATCATAAAACTTATTAATTATGTTATTTCTTTTCCCTAAATATCATTTTCCACCCATTTATTTTTTAATATTCTTTCTTACCATTATACTACCTCCGTCTCACCCAATTGTTAACGTTTCGGAGAGAGGGTCCGGGACGTATTTTAAAGTGCATATAAAGTATAGTGCCATAATTTATTTTTAAATTCTGATTTTTTTTATAAAAAAAATAAGTTATGAAACTATACTTTATATGCACCTTAAAATGTGTGCCGGACCCTCTCTCCGAAACGTTAACAATTGAGTGGGACTGAGGGAGTATTTAACTTTTTTTTTTCTATTCTCGTTCTTACTTCCACTAATTTTCTTCAATATTATTTACACAAATATTTATTAAATTATTTTATGGTTTCATAGTTAAACAAATATGTATTATTATTAAATATTTATATAATACTACATTTTTATAATTTTATTTTACATAATGAAATAATACTAATTTAAACTTTTACATTACTCATTTAAATAAGAGAAAAAAAAGGGAATGAAATATTTCTTTTCAAAATAACAGTTTAAAATTTTATTTTAAATTTTTAGAATAAGAATGAAAGAAAAATAAAACTTATACATAGTCTCTTCTTTCCGTTTAATTTCATTCCGATGAGCACAACTTAACAAATTATTTTTAAGTATTTGAATATGGAAACCTTGAATTTACAATCAATTATCGTATATGAAATCTTTTGATTTTAATGTTTATAGTGTTAGCAAGCTCATAATTTGGTTTTAATATAAAATAGTTAACTACATGTATATGTACTAGTTTGGTCTTGCATGATAAGAATTTACTATTAAATATTTATCAGTATAACAAGTTTTAACTTTGATATACGAAAATATATACATTACATTACATGATAAGAATTTATTGTGAAAAACCTCAAACATTTTCTTTTTTCTAGATTAAACTCTTGTTTTCTTTCAATACTCTCATTTTTTTGGGTTTTATTTAATCTTTTTTTGGTTTATTTTGGTGTTCTTGGTGTTCGGGATTACAGTAAGATTTTCATGGTTTTGGTTATGTGATAAAGGTTTTCATAAGATCGCATTTACGGTTGATTGCTCAAAATAATTGAGTCACATAAGTACATATATTCATAACATCTTCAAAAAATTACTTGGTTCCCTCTTCAAAAAAGAATAATTTAATATTAATATATTTAAGCATTTGTTCAATTTTAATTATATTTGTAAGTGTCCTGTGTCTTTTCATTATTGAATTGATTCTGTCTTTAAAAAAAACTTTGACAGTAAACTGAGTTAGGTCAAATAGGATATAACAGCGAGTTGGGTGCAGAAATTGTTGCCGATAAACATGAAATTTTAATTTTAATTAAATCTTCTTAATTCGTGAGAACTTATCTAATATATATGTTCGTATATAATATATTAGAGTTCAGTTTATAAATTATTTTACACATATTTTCTGTCCAAAACACTATCTCTATTTTATACGAGTTTGTTTATTTCAAAAGTCTTATCCTTAACAATTCTCTTATCCACTGTATTCAATTTCTATATATTGAGGACTTGTTTTAAACATTTTATACTTTTCTTATCCTCGTTATAACGTTGTTTTTAGAACGTTAATGTTTGAATTATTCAAACAAACTTGAACATTGATTTCATAAGAAAGTTTGTTGATCCTAACGTTAAATGTTCTTGTATAAATTCATTTGTGTGTGTTCATATGAAAACAATCGAGTTATTCAAGGCTGATCATATATTCAAGGACACAAACTTTTCAATCAAGTGCTTTATTAGATAATATCTATTTATATTTTGAACTCTAGTAATATATATTTATGTACATGATTTTTTTCATTAAAGTGCCCTTAAATGTAGTACAAATTGAATACTTACATGTCCTATATTATGTTTAACAATAACCTAATATTGATTTTAGGTAACTTACCTCATATAGTGAATAAAACAACTGTATTGTGATAATTATGATATTCTGATATGCACAATTAAAATAATATCTACAAAAATTATGCATATTAAAATGCCATAATTATCAAAATATAATTATTTTATTCACTATTTTAGGAAAAGTTACCTAAAATAAATCTTAAGTTCCTTATTTTATTCTCTATACTATAACAGAATATAGTGTAGTACATAGGTTATTCATATAACTTTTGCCCTAATATACACATATGTGATAGAGTTCATAAATTGAGTTATAAACACTTTCTATTTGTAATTAATTAAATTGCAATATTTTGTTACTGGATAGCTGAATTTGGAAAATAAGAATTTAGGGGATGAGAGGCTAGAGAAGTTTATAATATTATTGTACATGAAATTGTTTGAATTTTAGTCATTAACAATATTCTATCTTACTAATTAGTAGAGTAACAGATTGTTCTTTTAATAATTAATAAAAATTGATAAATATTAAAATCGGTCATAATTGATCATATCACTTGTTTACACCTCAAGTGTGCATTTTTAATATATGATTAGGATAAAATAAAATAAGAAGCGTTTAAATGCTAAAGATCTGAATCACGGTTTATGAATCTAAAACTGCCGATTCCGATTTTCCAAATAGCTAAAGGGAATAGAAGAATAGTTGACTATTTTCCATAGCGGTAAGATAATGTCATATCTTAATACAAATCCACAGGACAAGTGCATGCAGTGATGCAGCACTAAAGAAATAGATACAGTATATATTTGCAACATGATATGATCCATTATGGATTTATGGTACATGCTGATTGAAAGTAAGCAGGTACATTTATTTTGAGAGGCAGAAAAAAGCATTGTACAGTTTTGCAGCATTCTGCAAAATTATCTTTACTCACATTCATTAATTTATATTTCTAAGCAGTGTCTGGCTGCAATTTATTTTATAAAAGTTTTTTATTTTTATTTTTAACATAACATTTTTCATTTGTTTGATATAATATTTTCCTTCCGGCCACTAATTTATATTGTTAGTATAATTCCATATAAACTATTGATTTGTCAAGATATACATACAGACCATGCATGTCTAAGTCAACAAACGACAATAATTATAATAACAACTAATTATTAATTTTGACCAAAAATCATAAAGATATAAAAATACATTAAAGTTGATTTTGTTTCTCAAAATTGGATTCGTTATGATTATAGTTTTACACAGGAGGACGTCTCCCCTAAATTTTCTTTTAACATTTATTTACCATTAAATTTTTAAAAAATTTACAAAAACATCCTTATAAAAATTTAAAATTCAATACTAATTCAGGACACAAAAAGATACATGCAAAGACCAAAAAGGCGAATGCGAGCAACTTCCTGTGACAAAGTTTGTTTGATAGATAGTAGAATAATTATCTACACGTTTATCGAATTTATTCTGCACTGCATAATAGTGACATACGACCATCTCCAGGAAACAGGTGATTTCATTCTATCAAAATTAATATGACCATTTGATTCTTTTTTTAAATCATGCTAAGAAAATTATAATAATATACTTTATCAATCTGCTTATTCTAATCTCAGTTAACTTTTTAAAAATCAAATTAATAAAAAAAATCACTTATAATTTTATCAATTTCGGAAATGATTCTTTAAATAGATTAACCAAATTTTTTAATAATATGACTTATAGAATTTATATTATATAGTATACTTAATTTATTCTGAAGAGACTTGATAAACATGAGCTGAAGTTTTCGCAATACAGCTTAATATAGTAAAGTTTATGGGAATCTGCAAACTTAATTGTTCTTATCACAGGCCTTGTTACTTTATGTCCCCTACTTTCCTCACTACTTTGAAGAGACTTGATAAACATGAGCTGAAGTTTTCGCAAGCTTAATAGGCCTTGTCTTTGTCGTATACAAACTCAACTCTAAATATATTCGTGTATTTTCATGTTTGTGTATCTAATTTTCAAATCCAAAACTTAAATTTTCGTATCGTATTTTTTGTATAGTGTACCAAATTGTCAGATACATTCAAAACACAAAACGTAACGGATCGGGAGAGGGGAAGGAGTACCATGAATATTTTTAATTACTGTATAAAATATAATTATGGCATTAGGTCGATGAACTGATATATAAAAATATTGCTGTACTTTTTTATTGGGTCACTTGTCAATTATCATGGGACCACGGAAGGCTCAAAGACTTTATAGTAAAACATAATTAGCTGTCCTAAATGGATATATAATCACAGCTTAAACATTTAGTGACACAAATATACGGGCAGTATTATGTTTTGTTATTATGTATGTAATGACATGTCAACTTGGATTTACAACACACACATTAATCCAACCAAGCCCCGGTCAGAAGCTTTACCGAACCATCATCTTTGTAGCCCCTCAACACTTTCTATACATACATACATACATATACTACTGCTGATTACCTTTAGCTTTAAGTTAAGAACCAATCCATATCCAAAAGGCTCAACCCATTGTTTCAAATCCCAAGAAAATTGTTTTTAAAAAAAAAAAAAAAACAAGAAAAGATGTTCAAATCCTCAAGATGGAAGAGTGACAAACACAAGATCAAAGCTGTTTTTGAGTTACAATTTCAGGCTACTCAGGTACACACACAAAAAACACACACACAATTTTTATCATTTTATGTACATTTTTTGTTGATATATATATGTGTGTGTATACAAAATGTAATGTGGGTGTTAGTTGTTAATTTGTGATATGCTATATTTCAGGTGCCAATATTAAAAGGCAAAAAGAAAGTGATGATATCTATAGTACCTGAAAGTGTTGGAAAGCCAACAATTAAATTACCCAAAACTTCAATTCTTGATGGAATTTGTTTGTGGGAGAATCCTGTTTATGAAACTATCAAGTTGATCAAAGATTCAAGTTCTGGGATCTATAAAGATAATGTTTATCATTTTATTGTCTCTACAGTAAGAATTTGTTCCTTTTTTGTTGTAAAGTTTGGATCTTTACATGGTTGAGTTTTAATTTTTTCAAGTTTTTGTTAGGGTTCTTCGAAATCGGGTTATTTAGGAGAGGCTTCACTTGATTTTGCGGAATTTGCAGAGGCTACACAGCCTTTGCTGGTTTCTTTGCCTCTTAGTTTTACGGATTCGGGTGCTTGTTTGAATGTAAGTACCCTTCTTCAGTACATTGATGTTTATGTTGTTTTGGACATTAGGATAGTAAATTTTATTTGGCTGTGCAATTGCATTAATAATGCAAGTTTAAGTCTTGATAAGAATGAAATTAAAACCCCCCTCTTATAGATAGTTATGTTTTGGTGCAGATTGGCATTCGGAAGATGCAGGAAAATGACGATAAGAGGTGAATATGAAGCTAATGTTTTAAATTTTAATCAGAGTTGCTTAGAAAATTTCAATACATAAATTTATTATATAATGTAAGCTATTTACATTTTTAATTTAAATTTCTAGAGATGGTGGGCAAAATGAAGATCCAAAAAGCTTGAAAAATCAACTGGTTGATCCATTTGAAGATAGTGGCCTTGATTTCCTCGAAGTAAGGCCTCATTTTAGCGACTTTTTCTGCGATTTGTTATAGGTCTTGTAGGCTAGTTGGAAGCAGACTATTAAAAAATTTACTTGTGTTGTTCAGGATGACGATTTAAAAACATCTCCTGAAACTGAAAGGAGTGCCAGCTTTAGTGATCGTCGATCTGACAAGGCAGAGAATGCTGGAAACTCTATGCCTGTGAGATGGAATTCTATGCCACCAAAGAGGACAGAAAATGAGGCACCAAAAGTTAAACAAGTGCATCAGCCATTCAACACTGATTGGTCGGTAGGTTCAGCTTCAGATAGAAGTTTGGCGGAATTTACAAGCAGCCCAGTGAATACGTTTACTAGAGACAGGTCGCTAGATGCTCCAAAGGATTCCGTTGAATGGTTGAAAAATGAGGTCCATATGTTGGAAAGACAGGCCGAGTTATCAGAACTGGAATTGCAATCTCTAAGGAAACAAATTGCGAAGGAAGGAAAAAAGGGACAGGATTTGTCAGTACAAGTTGTTGGTCTTAAAGAGGAGAATGTTGCACTTAGAAAACAGTGTGAACAGCTTAAGTCCACCAAGGGAGAAGTAGAGGCTAAAGACGTTTGGGATCAGCCAGAAGATATGATGCAACGACTTAGACGTGAAAAGGACTTGAACAAAAAACTACGCTCGCAACTTTATGAGACTGAAGACACAAACTCGGAATTGATTCTTGTGGTGAATGACCTTGACAAAAAGCTGGAACAAAAGAGTACAGAAGTTATTCATCTTTCTAATAAAATTAAGTCTATGCAAAATGTTAAAGAAGACGCCTCAGAAACTTCCACTTCTGATACGGATTTGGATACAGATGAGCAAGCGCGAACACAGATTAATAATGCGGATAATAAAGCAAAGGAAGAACTGTTGAAGCAAATTGCCGACCTATGTGGGGAAATTGAGGTGTACAAGAAAGATAAAGAAGAACTAAAATTGCATATGGAAGCTTTTGTTTTGGACTATGATACAATAAAGCAGGAAAAGCAAGACATCTCAACAAAGTTAGAGCAAAATCAGATATTGCAGATCAAGATTCAAAGTGAATATTCAGAATCTTTGGCTATCATTGAAGACTTTAAAGTCCAGATGGATATTTTAGAGAAGAAAATCAATAAGCAGGACTGTGAATTCTCCAAATCCTTGGATACCATAGAAGAACTTGAGTCCATGGTGAAGAATCTAGAGGAACAGTTGGAGAAACAAGCA
The DNA here is from genome assembly GCA_028671895.1 of Oenanthe sinensis. NCBI lineage: Eukaryota > Viridiplantae > Streptophyta > Magnoliopsida > Apiales > Apiaceae > Oenanthe > Oenanthe sinensis. The sequence goes on from CM053802.1 coordinate 14,553,477, forward strand.
CAAGAATTTGAAGATGATCTTGAAGCTGCGAATCAAGCCAAAGTTAAGCAGGAGCAGCGAGCCATTCGAGCGGAAGAGGCCTTAAGAAAAACAAGGTGGAGTAATGCTAGCTCTACCGAGCGCCTTCAAGAACAATTCAAAAAAATGTCACTAGATTTGACAACCAAATTAGATGAAAATGAGAGAATCTCCAAGAGAACTGCTGCTGAAGCTGATGATTTGCGTTTGCAGAAAAGTGTATTGGAGCAGATGCTCCAGAAAGCTGAGGGAGATCTTGGACTGTTGAAAGATCAGTATGAAGGAAAGGTGCATGAACTTTCAAATGAAATTAATCTGCAAACAAAACAAATAGAGAAGATGTCACGACAACTTGAAGCTAAAAACAATGAATTAGCTTGTATTCAGAAAGATGGCACAAGTAAAGAAATGTTGAGAAAGCAAAGGGACAAACTAGAGAAGGAACTTGCTTTGTCTGCGAAGGCAGTTGACTTGTTAAAAGAGGAAGTAGCTGCCCTTAAAACATTGAAAGATGAAAAGGGAATATTAGTTGGGTCACTGCAGTCAGAAATGGAAAATCAAAACATTCAGTATAATGAGTTAAAGCACTGTATGCTTCAAATCGATTTGGAGAAAGAAAGTTTAAGAAAAGAAGTTTCTGAATTAGAGGTTCAGCTGAAGAAGAAGGACGAGGTTATTAGCAGCCTGGACAAAAAAATACAGAGTAACAGTGAACATGTTGCCACAAGAGGAAGGACTTCCAAAGGTGCAATATCAGACAAAGTGAAATCTCACGAGGTACGTTTTCCACCCCCCGCAAACGTCATAATATATTAAGGTTGAGATATTCAAGTAAGCGGGTAAAAGAGTTCATATTCATCATATGGAGTCCCCTACTTTCCTCACTACTTTGAAGAGACTTGATAAACATGAGCTGAAGTTTTCGCAATACAGCTTAATATAGTAAAGTTTATGGGAATCTGCAAACTTAATTGTTCTTATCATAGGCCTTGTTACTTTATGTCAGCCAACTATGTAAGACAATATATTTAACATAACCTTCTCAGTCTCAATGCGGAAGATACATGTAGTACAATCTAACGAAAAACTCTATAAAGAAGTACATGAAAGTAGACGGTTTGTATTTCTTTAAACATAGGAAACAAGATATACCCATCACCATACTGAATTTTAAGGTCCTCGGAGATTTTTGTCAGATTCTTTACTTAAAATGATTTCACTGAGATCATGATCATGTAGCAAATCTGAAGCTAATGCAAATTAATGTGCAGGAGAATAGACACGCTATGCAAACAAGACCTTCAGCGGCCAGGCAATCTGAAACTGTGAAAAGGTAAGAATAAGCTAGTTTGTGCTGACTGCACCTACCTCATTTACTGTCAATTTGTCATTCATATTATTGCACACAAATGCTTTCATATCTAAATGATGAATGGTTTATGAGTTTTAATTTTTCTTGTTAAATGTTTTGACAGCGGCATGAAAAAACCATCAGATAAAAAGTCCAATCGTGATGCAAGCGATGATTATTCTAATCAAACCTTATCAAGTGAAGTTGCATTGCTAAATGAAAGAAATAAACATATGGAAGAAGAACTGAAAGAAATGCAAGACAAATACTCAGAGATTAGTCTCAAATTTGCGGAGGTAGAAGGTGAAAGGCAACAACTTGTTATGTCACTTCGTAATCTCAAGAATGGAAAGAAAGCGTAGCAATTTCGCAACAGAGCTGGGTGCCTTGAAGTAAATTTTTAAAATTTTGTTGGGTGAAGCTGCAGGTAAGAGTATTTTATGCTGTAATTTATTTTACAGAATGAATGCCACATAAATTTGCTGTTTTGGCCAATATATATAGGGAAAACGATCCCCTGACAATGTGTGAGATGCAAATGTCAGCTATTTAGTCTAGCGAATGAATTAGCTAGTGATAATTTAGCTCTTGCGCCTAAATTTAAACAGACTTGTATATTGACTACTTCGCAAGTGAACAGGCCTGCATATAGAGGTGGAGGGGGATTCTATCATTTGTTTGTATATATGGTAATGAATTTGGATGATTGCAGTGATATTTAATTTTAAAGCCATTTAGTGAATTGTTTTCCCATCACCGTTCATACTCTACTGATCTGTGTATCTACATTGTTATTCTATTTTTTCTATATATACAACGAGATGATGCTCATGACCTTGTGATGGAAGAAAGCTGGAAATGAATTTTGCCATTAGGCTATCCCTATCACGGCATAACTTTCTAGTGCAAGCTTTCTACTTGCACTAGATAGATATTAACTTGGAATAAGTTCAGTTTTTGCTTATTACATTCAAGCTTTTCATATAGAATTGAGCTTAAAAGCTTAGAGAACGCGAAAAATGTATTCGGGTGGGACTTGTGTATTTGAGTAAGAATACAATACACAAGAATAATTGATGCAAGAGGAGGCCCTTCTCCACAGGGATCATCCTAGTAGCAAGCAGCTCATAAGTGGACATTAGTTTCCACATTGTAACGTGCATTCCTTTGGTGTTACTTGTTAGTGTGTTCAATCTGCTGGCTTAGTTATATACTTGCCAGATATATGTTACCTTATAAAATTGTAACTTGCAAGTATAAAGAGAAATAGTGCATGCACCTTCTTTTTGTAAAACATAACTTAAATTCATGTGCGTATAAATATATATATCTGGATAAAGATTAAGATGTACGCAAATATAACATCCATTAAAATCAATTTTGAAGAAAAACCAAAATCCAAGTGTATTAGTGTATATATAAAATGTATTAAGATTAACCCAAAAAACAGTTTAATGATTTTATCGAATCTCGTATAATTTTGGCATCGGATCAAGTATGTATGATAGATAGCAACTAAAAGTAGATAGATGACAATTATCTCATTTCTTTTCTTCTTTTTTCTCTTCAGGCTTCTCATCCTTCTTTTCTTCTTTCTTCTCCTCTTTCTTTTCTTCTTTCTTCTCTTCTTTCTTCTCTTCTTTAGCTGGCCCAACTGAAATTATATCAACCTTCCCAACCTTCTTCAACTTTTTTACGACTGCCACCGAATCCATTTCTCCGATCACTATTATTTTCTGCTCTTTTAAATCTGTCATAATCGAATCCACTCCTATATATACAAACACAATCAAGTCAGCATATACCAACCTATGTTGATTAGTCTAGATACGATCACAGATGACCCTGAGTATAGACGAACAAGAACGTGCATTTAGTTACAAAAAGTCACATATTGTCACGGTGCATAGAAGTATGGTAGCTATACCGTGAATATCAGCAGCAGCTTCTATGGCTTTCTGCTTTGTCTTTTCATCAGTCATAGTTAGAAGTTTCAATACAACTTTCTGCTATAAGTTGAGACCAAGAAGACAGATAAAAATTAAATAATATTGTCTAAAAACACACGCACATAGACATAAATGAAATATATATTATTATATATTAAATATAAATAAGTGAATCAAGAACATAGGTGAAGCTGCTGATGAATAGTTAGTTATGCATACCTGAGCCATTTAGAGAGGATGTGCAAAATGAACTTGGACCATGAACAAACAAAGCAAACGAAAAATGTAACCCTGCTGAAACAAATTTTTTTAGAGTATCTATAAAAGTGAGAATGTGGGGACACAAATTATAGGCATACATCTCTGCACCTATTTTCATTTAGATAAATAATTTATAAATATATATGGCCGTCTTAGTACACACGATTTTTACCAACAAAAACTAAATCAGAGATTTCATATATTTATTAAAATTTACGGAGTATATTCGTGAGTATAGTTATAGTTGCAATAAGTATGTGGTTTATGGCACCGGTAGTTTATGTTTATAAATACCTATAATTTTTTAATTATAAATTAGTTATTAAATAAATCAAATGAATCTATATATCTTAAAAGAGTTTGTTTAAATTTCTCACAACCAAATTACTGCAAATAATATTTTAAAGTGTTCAGGTCCAGGGGTAAGGTTGGCTGCGTGCCATTCCAGCCAACAGAAAATGACTTCCGCAATAAGTCATCGTGGGTGGCCGACGAAACATTTGGTCTGCCTTAAAATAAGTTTTTTTAGACTTATTTTCGGGTAAAAATTTCATATTTTGATAAATATTTTTTATACAAGTATTTAATGTATATTTGAGATTCTATAAATTGCAAAAAAAAGTTAACTTTTTTCAGAAAAAAGTTAGGAATCTCTAATTTTGTCTTAAAATAAGTTGACTTATTCTGGAAAAAAGTTTCCACAAACACCTCATTGTTGCCCCCGCAATGAAACACTGTTGTGATTTTAAATCCCAACCATTAATATTAATTTTTAATGGTCCAGATTTGTTGGTTGAGACTTGATCCCTAATCAGTCTTGGCTGGGATTCATGCCCCTATTTTGAATGGTTTTTTTAGGTCCAATTTTGTGGCCGTTTGAGGATCATTAAACTTAAAATAAGTAATTTATTTTATTTTTATTTTTTATATATTTTCATGTTTTTTTTAAAGATAAATATTCATTTTAGAATTTTAAAACCACATATTATTTTCAAAATAAAAAATAAGTTACTTATTTTCAGAAAAAGTACATATATCCCTATTTTTTTCCCCAGAAATAAGGGCTTATTTCCGGAAAAAAGCTGTTGCCAAACAGTCCCTTTATATTTCTAATATGTAATTTTGAACTTGGTAATTTGTATTTAGCATAAAAAGAAAACTGGGTAATTTGTATAAAAACAATATATATACACTTTTGTATGTATTAGCTTGTTTCAAACGCGAAGCCAGTCATATTCATGACAAAATAATTGTGAAACATATATATTAGTGGTTGGCAACGGTTGATGAGTAGCATTGATGCCTAAAATCAATGAACTAGTTCGTAAGGCAAACGATGTGGTCGGTCAAGTTGGCCGTTCGTGTCTTGGCAACTTTATCACCTTTTCTTTTAATTATCTTTCTGTGTTGTTTTATAAAAATTTATAACTTAAACAAAATGTTAAAAAAATAAATTATCATAAGCTTCTATTGGACAACCATGCTTTAATGTCATCAAACCATGCTTTGTCATTTTCTCATCGTTGTCACCTACGACCTTACTGACGCAGCAAAGATAAATTTCGTAACCCAAGCTTTTTGAGTTAATGCAAAAGCTAAAAAATGTGCATCCCTGTGAGCATGCATCATCAGTGGGCTATATCAAACAGCGAATACAAAATGATAGGCCAGCTAGGCAGCTCGCAACCCAAAATCCACCTATATAAGCAGTTCGGCTTCAGTATACAAAACCAACAAATTAAAAATTTACGTTCTTTCGAAACTTCGGGGCTTGAATTATTGTGTTGTAAATAAAGTATAATGATTATGGACCTTGATGATAATGTAAATAATGTGTTCTCCCAATGATCCCCTGTTCATCAAGGTCGTGTTCTCCGGTACTCAACTACAAAGTAGATAGATGAATGATGAATCACCAACTCATCATCCTCCAGTCTAGAGCTGGCCAAACGAGCCGGGCGAGCCGGTTTGGCGAGCTCCTAACTCGTGGACCGCACGTGATGCTGTCTATGCCGTGCGGCTCGGTGGGTTAGGCGTGTTTATTTATTTTTACAATTTTAATTTCATTTAAAATTTTAAAAATATTAAAAAATTATACGAATATTTTTGAAATAAAAGAGTATGGACCTCTATAAATTTTATTAATTAAAAAATATTTTATAAATAATTTGAGAGAACTCCTCTCTAAAAAACGGAACAAACCGCTTATACATATTAAAAAAATATTAAACCAAAATACACAATATTCTGTACATGAAAGATGAAAGATAATTATTAGACCAAAATCGATATATAATTATATTTTGATATCTTACTATTAAGTAATATTAAGTGATATTTATTTTAATATAATTAAAATATATCTCTAAGATACATAAATCTTATTCTTTTTTTTCTATATCAAATTTTATTATTTTTAAATACAAATAAATAAATGTGAAATTATATAAAAATATTCTCAAATATAATGTTTAATTAAATTAAAATTATTAGTTAAAAGCTAAAATAAATATAAAATTAATTAAATAAAATATTAAAGTATATATAATAAAAATATTAATAACATCACATGTATGTCACGGGATATACTAATATAATATAAATAACATGAAACTTAAAAAATATAAAAAAGAGAAATGTCAAATCAGGAATGGTAGCGGAACGTGCCGAACTGAGCCGGACTAGGTCTGCCGAGCGGGGACAATACATTTTTTTGGCTAGTACGAAACCTAAAACATCTACCTCATGTCAACTATTTTTACAATTAAAATATACTACTTGTGTAGATGGAATCCAGCTACCCAAGCACCGTTTATGTAGGAGGAGTATTTATTTAAACGTCATCGCAACAAACATCAATAATGCTATATATATGTTGAAAACTGGCACTACTAGTGCCTAATGCCGATCCATAATGCAATGTGTATTGTAGATACTATAATGTTTATTAATATTAAAGCAAGTATATGTTTGTTTGTTGATCGCTTATGTCTCGTATTCACACACATCACTCTGTGGCTCCATAAACACTAAAATGTTCAAATTTTCGTTACGAATAGAACACAAATATTTGATATAGTACCTGCTACGTAGTTCATTAGTCATTACTCATTACCACAAAAAGTGAAGATTACAATACATCCTTCGGGCTTAATAATACATCCGAACCATATATAAAATTACTCTGCACATACAATCACATGATAGTGCACGCATGTGGATTCTCATCACTAAATAGTGAAGCAACGGCTTCATCAGATGCCACAGCCACCGAATAAACGGAAGGGGTCTGAAAGAAAGAATGTACACCACCTGGGGCAACATTTCGTGATGTGTCATAGTAATGGTTGGCAATATGAGTTGGGTACTTGTAAAATGATGCAAAATGTGTGTATCCTCTTGGATATGGCCATGGCTCTGCTGCTTTTCCGGCGCGTTTGATTGCCTTGAGCACCTTCTTTTCCTCCAGGGCATAACCTCTTACTGTAATTTTCTGTGTCTCCATATCAATGTCCACCTCTTCCACACCTGGAAATGTCCCGAAATGTTACACTTGAGGACTTGAGGTGAAGAAACTTTAACTAAGAGCTAATGTTGTTTAGCTAACTACAGTATCTGAAAATAACATTTTTCTTTCATTTTAGTTAAAGATTGAGAGCTAATGTTCTTTAGCTTATTTCAGTATTTACAAAACATTTTTTTTCCATTCAAATGTTGTAACATGGGACATTTGTGCCAGGCTCATAAAGTCATAATGGGCTGACCAAAAGTTAAAGATTTTTGGGCTTAATTATGGGTTCCGGAAAAAGAAGGACAAATTTTAAAAGCTTGTGGGCCAAAACTTTTGCTTTATCGGATGCTGGTTTCCTAGCCCCATTCCAATAATATTTAAATTTTACATTTTACCATCTTTGGTTATGCATGATAAATCTTTTGATAACAAAAAAAGGAGAGGAGATACATTATCAATCAACAATAATTTTTGGACATGAAAATTTTATTTTGTTTTTTAGGGTTAACATTGGTATCTAAACCTCCTAACCCGCTTGGGTACGGTGAAAAAGAGCTCTTGAATATAGCACATTTAACGCCCTTGCTCTAAAGTTTCTTTGACAAACAATTCCTATCCCAATGTTTAGAAAATATAATATAATGGTGATAGAGATGACCTTTGAGCTTGAGTAGAGCTTTTCTTAGTTTAGTAGCACATCCTTCACAATCCAAATTTGGAACCCTCACCTCCACCCCCTGCACCCACACCAAGCGCATATATTATTTCCTCACTAGACATGGCTGTTATCTACATTATTTCATACAAACAATGAATATATGTATAAATGTAGAGAGAAAGGAGCCTTACAGACATAGTTCGTTTTCGTTGATGCACAAAAAATGTGTTTGAGAGGTGTGGACACTGGTCAGAGGAAATATTAGGCAGCAAGTTTCTCACTCTCTCTGTACATGCAGACTAAAATAACAGGAGTGCTGCACGATTCCCTTTCTTTTTCTTTATTGTGTGTTGTGTTTGGATTAGACTTGTGAGTATATTTATAGAGCAGGGGTTTAAGTTTAAATAGAACGTTGAGATTTGAAATTTGAAAATGAAATGACTTCACGCATGGACTTGGTAACTGTGACCTTTTTCCCACTCGTATCTAATCCAGGCTCATGTCTCCCTCTCTTATGCTATAAACTGTAAAATGTTTACTTTATGTCGGAGGCAATTGAGTGTATGCATTACTCCATAATTTAATGATGTTTGCAACACCCTTAATGATGTTTGCAACACCCTCTAGAATGCTCGTGCCATTGAATCACCAGCATCACGGAATAAACTTTTGTTCAATTGTGTTGCCTTCCACAGTATTTTACATATTTTTATAAACATTATAAAAAGATAATATGATTTAAAAAAAAATTAAATATATGTTATATAAAAAGATAAACATTTTATTTTAAAAACTTGTATGCGGTCGATCTGAAACCTAATCCTGCTACTATCAAGTCTGTCTGAGAAAGGGGATATGGGCATGACTCATGAGATGTCAACAGAAATAGAGGTGAGAGGTTTTCTCTTGCTCCTTGTCAAGTCAAAGGCAAGGATAGCAAATGAGAAAAAAAAGCTTGAAAAGTCTGTTAGTAAGGTGATAAAGCATGCGAAAAGATTTTGTAATACTGTAGCTTGGTAAGGTGATAAAATCCTCTGTGTATAACAATGAAACTCATAATTTCATGGATCTTTAAATGTTAACTTCCATCAGAGTAACTAAATTCGATCATAGACAATTCTTTCTTACGTTTTTAGAGATTGAATATAAACCTGCTCTGCCAGAAATGATTCGAGATGCACGTTTATGATGGATTTTATCTCATAGAAGACCTTGAATCGTCTAGTATAATAACTAAAAGAACTTGTACAGAATGTAGGCATATATACGATGACCTGTGATAGCAAGTGGTGTAGATAATATTAATATTGGCTTCCAACAAATTTATTGTTCCTGTGTTCTACTCGACAATAGACAAACTAGATCATTTCAAATCAGACATATCCATATCAAGCAGCAGTAAGAGTAAGGGAAGGGAAAGGCAAGATGGTATTATGTACATCATGATACAGATTATGCTACGAGGTTAGTATAGTTCACTACTGGCTAACAACGTATATAGATGAAAAATTAGATTACAAGCCTCACACCATCAAATGAAGTGTAAAGGCATGGCAGAATGAGGATGAAAGAACATGTAAGAGTTACACAGCTTTTCAATTTGCTCGGCCTTGAATAATGTCAAAGCTCATCTCACTAGGATCCGTTGCTTGCAGCTCAACTTGAATTCCATCCAATTCTCTCTTGAATCTGTCTTTGGAGCTTGCATACACCATTTTCATTCTCACCTTTGATGTATCAGGTGACCTGCACCCATTAATTAACTCGTGTACATTAAAATCAGATATATTCTAGCTTATAATTAATAATAACGAAAGAGATACTTATATACGGTACCATGCAATGAAGAAAATCTTGCTTTTCTGGCAATTTTCGGCTGTAGTGAAATCATGATCAAAGACAGCATAGCGGCATTCATCAGCAGGGAGAGAATTGGCGAAATCGTCGTAGCTTTCATCAGGTCCACCTAGCTTCTCCACTACTACTTGTTGACCTTCAATCTTAAAGATGATGAAACGGTGGTTTCTCTTTGATTTTAATTCCAGAAACTTTAGTTTACACTCATCTTCCACAGCCATTCCAGATGCGGCGTTTGACTATATAACCCCACCCGCAAACCACATCGATAACAACAACAGAGTTATAATCATACCATTATACTGCAGGGCATTAGTCTAAAAAATCCTGTTTTAAGTTACCGACCCCCCCAAATCACAGTACATTTTAGCATACCACTAAATATTTTATTAAAATAATCAATCTTACATGCACACAAAATTACTGCACAACTCAAATCACCTTCGCATTTCAAACCTTGCCCACTCCAGCAATTAAGTAATATTTCAATTTCATTAACTATATATTCATCGATCCTTATTATTTTTTCCTTCTCTAGACATGTCTGTCTGTCTTTTCCTGTTGGTCTGCAAGCTATTGTACATTTTTTTACTTTTAACTTCCACAATAAACATAGAGACAATTCTTGTTGCTGGGTGAAAAACAAAAAAGAACATTTTATTAAGAACATATACACAGTATTCTAACCTAGTTAATATCATTTTCCATGCATGCAGCAAGAAGGCATAGATAGATACAATATTTGTTACTCACCATGGTGTCTTCTCGCGTTGGGGAAAGATCAGCAGTCCTTTCGAATGAGAAAAAGAAAACAAGGGAAAAAGAAGGTAAAGAAAGGAAATTAATTAGTTAAATGATGGATGGATTGAGAAGGAGAGGAATGGTGGCCGTTTGGGCCTTTTCCAACAAAAATTAGAGACTTTTTCGGAGGAAATACTACGTATCTGAGGGTGAAAATAAAGCTTGAGAAATATTTCTATTTCCTAGCCAACCACAAGTCCTCAAACCCATTCCAATAATTATTGTTCTGTATCCTACAATAATAGAATTATAATATTTCATTGTTACAGGTTTAAAGACAGTACAAATATCATTCGCGATTTAATTCCATCCCCAAAATTGCAACTTTTCACTTTGGAACCAACTGCAACCTTAACCTTTTTTAGGCATGGTTCATATTATCTTAACTAGATACTCAACATCGTGTTTTGTATACACACTTGTGAATAAATGAAATGCACATTAACTAAATACTCAACATCATGTTCATATTGCAGAGTACACACTTGTTGATAAATGAAATGCACATTAACTAAATACTCGAGTAGTATCTACTAATCAGCATAAATAATACGAGCTTGCCAACTATGTCCATCTGTTATAATAGGAGATGACTAGGGTGCAATGACTCGATCCTCAGACTTCTATTTCCACATCCTTCGTGAACAAGAGCTCCCACCAACAGAACTACATGATAGTCTAAGCTCCAAACTTTGGCACTTTAGCAGTAGATATTTGAGAAAGGAAGTGCTCTGCAACAATCCTTCTTTGGATTTTCCCTGTGGCAGTCTTTGGAACAGAGCCGGTAATGAACACCTTCTTTGGAACCTTGAAACCTGCAAGATTCTTCTTGCAGAAACTCAACACTTCTGCTTCATCAATGTCTGATCCTTCCTTCAGAATGACCGCACAGTTTATCTGAAAGTAAACATATGGCCTTTCTAAATATTTGAAAATATCTTGAAGCATATCTATCATTGTAGAATCTTTCTAAATTGGCCTTTCTAACGAACTTGGTGAGCATCAGCGAAGGGATCATCAAGGACTAATTCATAGAAGAGAACTTGTACTCTAACAATTTTGAATACTTTCATTATTTTAACATGTCTCATGTCCAAAACCAAAATATTGGTATTAACCAAACCGTCTACAAAAGGTCTTTTCAAATACGCACACCATTTAACGAATCTGAAGAGATAATCTTTGATGATCTGATTGTAAATAGGACTCAGCATAAGTATATAAAATTTATGTTATAATTCAAAAGTAAATATGATATTGGAAAATATAGGGATAACCAAAAATATTGGGATAACCTAAATTTAACCAAACCGATTATAACAGATTAACAGATCTCAACTTCGATTATAATAATATAATATAGATAGATTGCAGTGCTAATATCGCCTTGAACACCAATTCATACTAGTTTGTCAAAATTTATAATAAATACTCTTTTATGCTGCTGAAGGTAATTATAAGTAAGTTTAGGAATTGTGGCTTCTGAAAATGTTATGGTAAACATGCAGACATAAAAATATCTTTTGAAAGCTGCTCAATTTCTTTAACCTATCATTGTCAAGTTGAGTACATACTTCAGTGAACTGCAGATACACATTCTGTAAACTGACATAACCAGTAATTTAGGAGATTCTCAGAGGTTCTTGTTGGTCAATTAATTAAGTAATTAGTTAATTACTTAGTCACTTAAAGACTTCATAATGCATCACTTGTGTTTTTAAGTAGTTATTATATTAATAGTTAAGGGTAATAAACTTAATTATATAAGTGGTGAACAAAAAAACTTATTTATATGACTATTTATTTTAATTTAAATGCTACTCCTGAAACATATAATATATCTAAAATAATTTAAAATTTACTTAATCCCCCTGCACCCGTATCCCCATATTTTTTGATTTGCCGAATTCTCGTATCCCCATATCGCGCACCCCCACACCCGCACTCATGCTTCCTAGCTTATCTTCAGCACTATAGTGTTTGACCAGTTTTATTTCCAGAGCTCTAATATTTATTTTTGTATTGCTAACACTTTCATGGCTCATTTCTACCTCCAACACTTTTCGAGTAGATATATTATCTTAGAGGAAGGGTATCAAATATATAATTTTACATATCAAAGGAAGGTGCTAATGCTAAATGTGTGAGAATTATGATGATTTTAGATAGCAAATGTGTTATGCAGCTACAGATAAAAAAGAACAAACATTAGAGTTCTAGAGAAATAAAAATAAATTTAGGCGCTAGAGATGCAATTGATTAAAAATTAGAGCACTATAGATAATATAGCCATAAATTATTGAAATTGCCGGAATTGGATATCAGTATAAAATAAAAAACCAATAATAACTGTAATGCAAGACTGCAAGAGAGATAGTAATATATTAATGTCCTTTACCTCTTCGCCATATTTGTCATCAGGAACTCCAAAACAGACTGCTTGAGCTATGTCTGAATGAGACAAAAGAACTGCGTCCACTTCTATTGGAGATATCTTCTCACCTAATATTCATGTCAAGAGCTCGGTTGTTAATCCTTTGTAAGCATCTAATAATGCCATCAAAACTTGAGTAAACTAATACTCTTTCCCTACCATCTTAATCTTAATAAGAATTCAAAAATATTATGTGCAAGCATTTTTCCATGCACAAAATACAATAAAATAATTGCTCAACTATTACAATTTAAAGGTTAATCGGAATTCCAAGTATTTGAGTAATTAGTCATGCAACTATAGGGTATAACAGAGTAGGGATGCATAATAGGCTCGAGTCTGGCTCAACTAAAAACTTTGAAGCTCAGCTCGATCTAGCTATAAATCTTAGTAGCAAAATCTAATTGACTACAAGTTCCTAGTCCCTACACTTCACTTGAGCTTGGTTCGAATCAGCTATAGTAAATAATATGTTCGTCTTGACTTAAGCTTTGCTTATATACATGTAAATACAAATTATTCATTACATAATAATAAACAGAAGCTCATATAAGCTTGATTCAAATTATTTAATGTGCTTTGTTTATCAGACTAATGGGATGGATTATTGCTGACTTTAATCTGCTTTGTTTATCAGACTAATGGACTGGATTATTGTTGACTTTAATCAAGTTTTTTTACAAGTGAAACTCTAGTAGTTCACACGGCTGAAACATGTAGTAACTTGTAATATCATAACAATGCAGTATTATATAGCATTAAAAAAACTTATCATTAAGGGAAAATAGTTAAATACCTCCACGATTGATAAGCTCCTTAATTCTTCCAACAAGATGCAAATACCCATTAGAATCCAAATAACCAATATCTCCCGTGTGAAACCAACCAAACTGAAAAGCTGTTCTATTTGCCTCAGGGTTATTCTTATAACCTGTTGTCACATTTGGGCCCCTGATACAAACCTCCCCATTAGCTCCAGCTTCTTGTACAACTCCATTTTCATCCAATATAGCCATTTCTTGACCCACGGGTTTCCCAACCGATCCTGGAATATGCGGTCCATTTTCAGGTAACGGGTTCGAAGCCATCAAATGGCTCGCCTCCGTCATCGCATAAGCTTCCAAAACCGGAGCCTTAAATGCTTCTTCAAGCCGCTCCATAATTGAAGGTGCCAGCGCTGCGCTACAGCTCCGGATAAATCGAAGGTTCGGGTATTTGGGTTCGGGTTTATGTAAATGACGGTCAAGTATAATTTGGTGTATTGTAGGGACAGCTGTGTACCAGGTGGCGTTATATTTATTCATATCTGCCCAAAAAGTTGACGCCGAGAATCTGCCAGCCGCAGGTAGAGTTACGGAAGCTGCGGCAATGAGTGAACTCAGTAAGGCGGCAATTAACCCGTGGACATGAAACAACGGGAGGACTATCACAGTAGAGTCTGACTCGGTGAGTTTGTAAACCGATTTAATATTATGTACCGATGAGGCCAAGTTGAGTTGACTTAGTGGCACGCCTTTGGGTCGACTCGTGGTACCTGATGTGTGGAGAAACAGAGCAATATCTGATGACTCGTTGATGATTTGCGGGACCAAGTTGGACTCAGACTGATCTGGGGACAGAGAAATTTCAGAACTAGGTGTAGGGAGAGAGGCTGTTATGTGGGGGATATTAAGCTTTGAAGCCGCAACTTGAGCGGCCTCATTTCCTTGTTTTGAAGTTAATAGCAGTTTTGATTCTGAGTCGGATAAGTAAAACTCGAACTCGTCTGAGGTGTAGGCAGCATTCAGTGGTGCCGCCGTGGCTCGGACTCGAACTACCGCCAAGAACATGATTATGAACTGCAATTATATAAAATAAAACCAGTCAAACAGATATACACATACATAAATAAAATTGGAGAACCGAACAACCCATTTCTTGTTTTGCAAATATTGTCCAAATATTATAATGGTATAGCAAAAAATTAACCAACAAATTTCTCAAAATATTATGATTATTGAGTAGAGATTAAGTAATTAAATAAAAGCATATAAACGAACGTTCTTCACTATATTTATATTACAGTAGTTCAACAATATTGTGAACCTTTCTGCATGATCATTTTTATGATTATGATTAACATTGTTAGAGCAATTGTAATACAATGTTATACTTGATTGCATTACTACAATCTAGAACCAAATACACAAATTTACCACTCCAAAGCAATTGCATACTTAAATGTAAATATTTATAAATGCATAGTTGATTCCAAATTTGCAATCAAGGATGGATATGTGCACACTTACTACATCATCATTCATCTATAAATAAAATGTATTTAAACAATTTTTAAAATTAAAATGTAGAAGGTATCATACATTTTAAAAGAGTCAAATAATACTTATTATGAATAACTTTTGAAATTTTGGTAATAATTTGAGGGACTAAAAAAGTATATTAAATTTTAGGGACTAAATACACTATATTATGAATTTCAGACATAAAAAAGGGGGGTGGGGGGGAGGGCCCACATGCCCGGTTCCGTCTCTGCTTTAAATGAAAGTTGGAAAAATTGGTTAAATTTAGAATTACATAATTGTGAAATGCAACTAGCATCGGAATACAATTCTATTTTAGGACAAAAATAATTTTTCATGTCATATTTAAACATTATCTATAACTAGTAATTTGTGTAGTTAAAACCGATGATTTGAATCAACAAATTTAGATACAAATCACTATTCACATTTTTACACACGTCACTAGGGTTGCGTTTGGTTGGAAAGAATGAAATCGGAGAGAATGAAATGAGATTTCAACTGGATAATGTTAAAGAGGAAAGTTCGACTCAAAAACATACTCATTTTTAACCCAAATCTCATTTTTTCTTCAAATCTTCCCACTTACCTACATAAGTTCCCTTTAATTTCTTCCGGGTAACCTTTTTTCTAATTCTCATCCAAATCACCGGTTTCAACTATACAAATCACGAGTTCTGACTCCTTACTAAAATTAATCGTTTCAATCATATTAATCACGATCATGACCTATAATTATAAGCAGGCT
Source organism: Oenanthe sinensis (assembly GCA_028671895.1). Taxonomy (NCBI): domain Eukaryota; kingdom Viridiplantae; phylum Streptophyta; class Magnoliopsida; order Apiales; family Apiaceae; genus Oenanthe; species Oenanthe sinensis. The sequence continues at coordinate 14,569,365 of CM053802.1, forward strand.
TTACAAAAACTTTAATATTTAAATATATCTATATATATAGAGAGAGAGAGTTGTATTAAATTACCTCGACGGTATTGGGGAAAGTGAGAGCGACAACATCGGCAGGCTTAACGCCGGCAGAGACAAGGAGGGAAGCTGCATGTTCAATAAGTTGATCAAGGCGAGCATGGGTGATATCGAATTGGCCGGCAAGTGAAATAGCCCGACGATCGGGATATTTAACGGCAACTTGTTTTAATAAACCGGTTAGTGTTAAATTTTCCATTGGTAGTATCGAATAGAATGAAATGATTGAAACTCTCAAGTGCAAGAGAGAATGATTTGCTTTGGGATTTGTGTAGGTGTGTTATTGTGGTACCACTACCACAATTGTGTATATATATAGAGAGAGACTACACACGTGTTTTTATAGACTACCACAAGGTGTGAGCCGGGGAGGCAGATTTGGGGGAGGTTGTACACGTGTCACCATGTTGGGGAGGTTTTTATAATATTATTTGTTATGTATAATTATTTTTTATATATAATAAAATTTTAAGTAATTATTTAATAAAATTTTAAAATAAAAGAAAACAAACTTACAACTTAAATAATTTAATTTATTATAATTTTTTTGCCATAACATAAAATAATTTAAATATACCTATTTTTAAATTTTACCCCACTAATTACGTTTTTTAACCAATTTATCCAATTTTTGACTAATTTTACAAAAAACATTTTTAAACCCGATTAATATAAAACAAGTTTGGAAAGTCATCAAACAACGATTAATCACCGTCTAAGAGCTTATTTGTAGCATAGGTTATAAAAATATTTTAAACATTATTTTTATGGCGCTCAATATTATTGGGAGGAAGCTAAAGGCGGTGGTCATGCATTACGTGAAGTGTGACGGTGACGTGCCCCAAAATTTGTGGCACGCAGAAATTGTTAGGAAAAATGATTTTTATATACGCTTGTATGTGTTCTAGAAAACCAGTCCTCCCTGCTCTCCCTTTGAAATTTCTTATGTTATTTCTATATTTTTCACATAAAATTTTAACCTAAATATATATTATAATATATTATGAAATTTGCAAAAGTTACTTTAAAATAATATATATAGAGTACTATAGACAGATACATGCAACTATATAAAAATAAGCACATATGTTTTGCTTAATTGCTTAGTAAAAAAAATGTATGTTTGGTTTACTTAACTTTTGAACAGAAGTAGAGTTGTTTTTCATAAAATATTCAAGGTTAGAGTTAAGTTGTTTTAAGAGGAAGTGAAAGGATACCCTTTTTTTTTAAATTTATTTTTCGAAAGGGTACGATTCTCTCTCACAGACGTTGGTCATATTCTATCAAAACTTATTAATAATTAAACATTTATAATGTCATTTTCTAGTCAATAAGGACTCGCCGTATCTGCTCATGATATCATATATTTCCCGTAATTTTTTTTTATCTTTTATTTCGTAGGTATCATTTTTAACAACTTTTCTCTAAAAATACTTCATTCAATAATTGACATTTTTAGCATCTCCATAAAATTGTCAACATTTACATATTATTTAGTTATAATATTATATTATTATTTTTATATTTATTTATATTATAATCGATAATTAACATTATAAATTATAGGGTTTTTTGAAAAAAAAAATACTATTTTTTATTTTTTTAAAAATATACGTTTTCTATTTTATATGTTACAAAAATATGATCTTTAAAGTTTTTTTTACAAAAATAAAGTTTTACAACAAATGTAACATGATACTAAAATCAACTTCAAATGCAATCACGAGTAATTTCAATTTTTTCAAAAAAAATATTACAATTGGTTATAAACTGTATATAAAAAAGTAACATTTAGTTACTTTTAGTTGCAAATCGTATTTTTTCAAAAAAAAATAAATGATAGTAAAATTGCAAAAAAAATAAAAAAAAGTAGTACTTTTGATAAATACCCTAAATTATATTATCAAAATAAAATAAAACTTTAGATATATAATTAAATACTAAACTTAAATTATTATAAAAATTATGAAAATAATATTTTTTTTTATGTAGAAAATGATATATATATATAATATAGGGTAGGGGAAAAAAATACCAATATATATATATATATAATACAAATATATAATAACGATATTTTAGTAAATTATTAAACAACTAATAAAATAAGCAGACACCCTATCCAATTGGCATCCTATCATTTCCAGTAGGGGGTTACTGCGAAGTCATGTTCTTGTATGCTTCGTTGTGTTGATCATATATACTGTTGTTCCAGAGGAGTCACTTTTGAAAGACCAAGTTATAATTTCTATATACATTGTCTTTATCTCGTTGGGGTTGCTCTTACTCGTGGAGACACTTTTGAAAGGTCAAGTTATAATTTCTTTATATATTGTCTTCATCTATTTGGATTCATAATTTGCACAGAGACCCGACCCCCTTGACATATGGACCATGGTAACTAATAACCATACCTTGAAATATTATGCTTGCAGAGACTCTTGATCGTGTAGCTCATAATCGGGTTGGGTTGGGTTGGGTTAGAGTTAAATTTAATTAAATCCAAACCTAACCCAATTTATGCACTTTAAGAAATTAATAACCTGTTTAAACTTCGGTTTTTATTGGGATCGGATTGATCGGCCGAAAATAGGGCTGAGTTGTTTAGTTTGGTCGGGTTGAGCATGTGCACCCCTAATAGCTCTCTATATTCCCAAGTGTGATACCGTATGCAGGCATCAGTAAAGCCTGAAACTGACTTTCAAACTATTTATTCATTTATTTTTATTGGTCTAGTTCAGTGTTGTTTAAGGCGCAAATTATAAAAAAGCGCAAGACCTAAGTTTGAAGCGCGAGGCGTGAGGCGCCATTAATCGCGCGCCTTTTGACAAAAAAATCACAAATTTAACAAAAAACTAGTACTTAACATAATCTTAACATTCAAACATAATAAAAAAAACATAAATAACATGATAATAGTGTCAATAATTAAGGCTTAATCGATAAGGTTCTCTAGTTCAAAAGCTTCGGTGTCATTAAACTCGATTTTTGGCTCCTCAAATTCTCGCTCTTCATCTTCATCATCTTCATCTATTAGAGTTGAAGAAGATGCTCCATGAGTTGTATTAGAGGTGGATCTACTTCTTGTCAAGCGTCTCGTGCGATAAAGTGACTCTTCTGCTCCAGAAGCAATACACACATCATCCCAATTAAGGTCTTCACCAACATGGACATAGTTATTATCCACATCTTCATCATCAAGACCCTTTCCCAACAACCACTCGTTACAATCATCAATTACATCTAGTGCAATAGGGTCCTGAACAGTGCGTGCATCAAATCTGCGCTTGCTCGATTATATTTGACATATACCAAGTCATTGAGTTGTTTTTGAGTCAATATATTCCTCTTCTTTGAATGAATGTGTTCAAACGCACTCCAATTGCGTTCACAACCAGAAGCACTACATGTCAAACTCAAGACTTTGATTGCAAATTTCTGTAAATTTGGAGCTGAACTTCCAAAATTATCCCACCAGATAGCTACAAATAATTTTAAATAAAGTTAAAATATGTCAGTGCGTCTATAGTTTACTTATCTTTTGTTTACTAAACTAATTGTGAAGTGATTCAACTATTATATACCTGAAGCATGTCGTTTCCTGGCTCTTTTTGCCATGTCTGATGAAAAGCTTTCCTCTGCATACTTGTACACCAAAATTTTGTCAATAATTGCATCATGTATTGTTATATCTGGAACTAATCTATAGATACACTCATATAGACCCTTCTTGGTATTTGCATCCATGGACATATCTTGTGAATCATAGAAAAATTCTGGATTGAAGAAGTGACCCGCTGTGTGTATATACTAAGAAAGACTTACGTTTAGATGGATGCTGTGATGTTTAGATGAGACTGGGTCTTATGAAACACTTTAGGATTTTCTCCTTTTACCCCTTTTTTAAGGGTATTATCGACTTTTTTGTTATTAGCGCCTTTTTACATTTAGTAGCGCTTTTTAGCGCCTTTCGGCCGATTTCAGAATCGCGCTAAATCGCTTAATTTCGAATCGCACACCTTGCGCCTAATCGTGAAGCGTCATTAATCGCACCTTTAACAACACACTCTAGTTATAGACGCGGAGCTAACTCTTAAGAATTAAGATCTAGCTGTGAGTCTTTTCCCATTAGGAACATTGCAAGATTAGACTATATTCACCAGGTCTTCGACCAAGTATAACTTTATCACTGTGTTAAATCTGCTTAAATGCTTTGTCGGGTTAGAGGCTTCATTAAACTTGAGTCCACCAGTGCCCGTAAAAAACTAAGAAGAAAAGGTGCCTCATTATTACTCTATTTAAAGTTATGACACAATTGGCATGCAAGCTAGCTCGCTCTTGTTTCAGCCTAATAATTCTCCATATCTTTCTCGCCCTCCTTGAAATTGCTCATCATTCATTAGCACCTTGAGGTTCCCCTTGCGACCTAATGTACTGATGGAGCTCAAACGATAGTTGGAAGAATCTTTTTGAGGTTTTATTATACTGTCCCATCTTTGGTCACCCCTTGAAACTTTTTTCTCCCTTGTTACGGGTGTAGCCAATGTATTCGGAGTCATTTGATCTTACTGAAATTTAGAAAGATGATTTTTTTTAACTACTCCTATTAAATTCTTTAGAATAATTATTTATAGGAATAGATTTCAGCTTTAAACCCGCTGAAATATATAATATATTCACCGAAAGATTTTAGTTTGACCCTAGTGGTTTTGAATTCTGGCTACGTCACTGTGACCCTCATACAATTGTTTGGGGGAGATCTATTATTCTCCCTGATTCCCTTTATCTTGTTCAGTCTCCATGTTATACTAGTGACAAAGGTCATTTATATCAAGTTTCTTATAGGTTTTTTACCCACACTCATCAAAGTAACTAACACTGGGACTGGGTGCTGTGTTTCTGAAATAAAATGATCCTTCAGTTGCTCTTTTCGTGCCTCCTCATCTTCGTTGCAAGAGACTAGTAATAGGTGCTTCTAGCAGTCTCTATATTAGCCTTTTACATAAACTTTATACCCTGTTTTTTCAAGGTTGAATGGAATAAGGGTGAACTCGTGATCTTCCATTCTTGCTGTCATTTTTCTTTCTCGATGACGCTCTCATCTTTCTTATCTTTTTGTTCATGGGGTTTTAGGTGGAACCTTTTCTCTCATGTCTCCCATTCATAGTCTACTTTTTTCAAAGTTTCTATTCTCTTGTCCATATCAGTCAATTCCTTTTTCAAGCTTGTTAACATGTGCTTATCGTAATTGTTACTACTGGTATTCGAGAAATCTTTCCAGCTTAGATGCATGCCTTCCTTAATTTGAATGCTAATTATCGTTGAAAAAAAATTAGTAACAACTAATTGGGAGATTAAGAACAAATATCTTACAATCAGTGAAATGTACTTCATTATATCATCAAATGTGAATACATCCATTACTGAACTCAACTATATACAAAAGATTACTGTGAAACTATATATTAATTGTAACTATGAACTGTACATACAGAATATGAACTAAAAACTTTGCCATCAAAGAGTAAACACAGAGCTAGAGCTAGAGAGATGTGACTGTGTGTGTGTGTGTGTGAGAGAGAGATTTGAGTTGTGTCATCTCTAACTAACTTTCTTTCTATTCTTTCCTCTATATATAGTAATGACTCTGACTTGCTGAGGTGTCACATTCTGTTACGTGCAACTGACTAGTGAGTTTTGATTCTCTATTATAGGCTCCATTGATGATAAAAAGCTTAACACCTCCCATTCTTATTTCTTTTTCAATATGAAAAAGAAATAAATGAAAAATCAAAAGGTCATCTTATTCAAAACCCCAATTATGACATCCCTTCTCTCCCGCTTCACACCTCGGAAAATATCATTTAGATGCATCTTTAGATTGTGTATACCTTCATTGTCATCTCCTGTTAGGATGATGTCATCCATATACACAGCTAGTATTATGACCTTACCAGCATTGGTATGCTTTATGAATAATGAGTAGTCATTTTTGGACTGCACAAATCCTTTATGCTTCAGTGCCCCCGTTAACTTGGCAAACCATATTGTCGAGAAGCCTGCTTTAAGCCATATATGGATTTGACAAGTTGACTGAGGATTTGGAAGACCTTCAGGAACTGTCATATACACTTCTTCATCTAAATCTCCATGCAGAAATGCATTATTGACATCCAAATTGATGGAGGGACCAATGCCTATGAGCAGCTATAGCAATGAGGCATCTGATGGTAGCCATCTTCACAACAGGTGAGAATGTTTCCAAGAAATCAATACCCCATTTTTTATTAAACCCCTATGCTACTAATCTGGCCTTAAATCTTTTTATAGTGTCATATGCCTTTAATTTAATCTTATAAACCCATTTGCAGCCAATGACCTTCGTTTCAGGGGGTTATGGGACCAAATCCCAAGTGTGATTGGCGTGTAAGGCATCTAGTTCCTTATTCATTGCTGCAACCCACCTAGGATCCTGAGATGCTGCTGCATGGCTATTTGGTTCAAGCAGAATGTCTGTTTTGGCAATAAAACAATGAAGTGCAGCAGACATTTGATTGTATTCTACTAAGTTACACCAATGAGTTGTAGTGGGTAGCGTGGTTTGAGTAGTACTACACACAAAATCATTGTAGATGGTAGGTGGTTTGGTCATCCTAATACTTTTTCTGGTTGGTGGAGGAGTTAAACTTGTGGTGGAAGAAGTAGTGTGATTGTCATTATCTGAACTATGTAAATCAAATACATCAGGCAAAGAGTCATGATAGTAAGGTACATAATCAGTAGAAATGGGTAAGAAAATGGCAGGTGTGGGTTGAGATGTAGAAGTAGACAAAAGGTAAGGGAAATGTTGTTCATGAAAAACTACATCTCTGGAAACATAAATGGAAAGAGTAGCAGGATTGAGTACCTTATAACCTTTCTGGCCAACAGGTAACCAAGAAAAATGTGAGGTTGTGCTCTTTCATCAAACTTGCCCTGTGCTTTAGGAGTGGAGACAAAGCAGAGACATCCAAAAACTCTGAAATAGTCCACATCCGGTTCTGATTTGAAGTGCATTTCATAAGGACTGATGTTATGAAGCACTTGCAATGGCATTCGATTAATCAAATGAGCAGCACACATGACACATTCTCCCCAGAATTGTGGTGGAAGTCTGGACTGATAATAAAAAGCTCTTGCAGTTTCTAAAAGATGTCTGTGTTTCCTCTCCACAACACCATTTTGTTGTGGAGTGTAAACACAAGTTTTCTGGTGTAAAATTCATTGTGTTTGATAAAAAAATCTTCAGTTCTCCTTCACACAGTTCCAGTGCATTATCAGTTCTCACAGTCTGCACCTCTTCATGAAATTGTTTTCTAACATATGCAATGAAATTCTTGAACAATTGCATCAGATTTATGTACCATCAAGAAAAGCCAAGTCATTCAGACTAACACTCTTTGCTAGAGCTCGAAATTTAGTTAAATTAAAGGAGTACTAGTGTTTTAATACTTCCCCGGATTTTAAGTGTACCTTCGCCAGTAGCAAGATTGAAGTAAAGATCAATGATGTTAGGGCAGGAGTTATAGCATCGAGTAGAGCAAAGCTTTCTGGTGAAGTGAGGCTCAAGTAGAGTGTCGGATGAAATTCCAATAACGTTCCTCTCCAAACCACATGCACGGATACATTCATCAGTTTCAATCCAATCCTTAAGCTTATCGGCCACGATCTGTGAGGTTCCGCAAGTGTAAGCTTCCTCACCACTTCTACACACACGTTGCTCCAGCACACACCGCTTCCCACTTGAAGATATCGCGTATGCACATGACTCTTTGTTTAGATCCTCACATGCTATGCTTCCTACAATAACAAAAAATAAAACATCATAAAACAATATATTTGTGTGCATGTATCATATAAGCTATACAAGCTAGTCAAAGTCTCTTGTTTGTGCAGCCCATGGCCAAGGAACAACATTCCACATGAATTTGGAATGTAACATGTTATTTTCATCGGTCAGATATGTAACATGTTATCCTCTGTCCAGGTCATAGGTTCGACTCTGGCTCACCTGAGAATTCGTTTAGAATAGATATTCATTTTTAAGGCTATAAGCCAAATTAGTCTATATATATATATCTTTCAAGGTCAACCTCTATCTCGTATACAATTTTGTAGTTTTCATCAATTAATTGTTTTCTATTAGTCCATAGCTCTAGTACGTGCAGACGCAAATTAATCGATCATTTTGTTGGGTTCATCGAAACAATGTGACTTATCATGACTCATATTTCAAATCCAGCATACAATTGCAATACACTGATATTTCTAAATTTTATTTTGAAATTTCTATAATAAATTAAAAATATGTCAATTAATTGTTTTCTAAATATACTTTTAAGTATTATAATCCAGGATTTTTTTAATTGACTGAAAAATTAATATATAAATCATATTATAATTCAAATCTCGCTCTCTAATTTTATCATTAATAAATAAATATTTTGTTGTGCCTAGAACTCTTAGTTTCTCAAAAATTGTCTGAGGGAAATTTAGGCCCATATCTGTTAACATAAACCATACTTTATATAAGAATAAAATTTAATAATGCTAGGGAGCTGTCCATTTTTTTCTTTCTAATTGGGCTGAAAATAGAAAATTATTATTGCAATATTTAAGAGGGCTAATTGGCTCATATATACTATATAGGGCCATCGAATTGATATCTAATTGCAATATTGTGATTAGACTGAGGACGAATTTTCCTAAAAGAAGAGCTTATCTTTTTATCTGTAGTTGTATTATATGTTTCTCTGCTTCTATGTCGCAGCTGTCCGAAAAAGAAAATTTGAGAAAACAAAAATAATATCAACATGACACAATTATATTAATTAACTCGAAATGATTATAATCAACTTATGGTTACTAGTACCTCTTGTTTAATAAAACAAAAAAAATGAGGAAGAAGATGAAGAACATATGGTTACTAGGTAGCTTCCAATCTTGCATGCTAATGCTAAGTGCTGACTCACTTCCAATTTTCAATTTACAAAATTTCATACACTATTACTCAAAATAAATTGTTGACATATTTAGTTATTTACTATTTACTGGAAGCAATGAAATATTTACAAAACAAATTTAAACATATAGGAGTATTTGTGAATGGATCGAAAATTCAACTAATAAATCTCTATAAAAGAATATGAACGTTTTAAAAAGAATTTAATTCAGATGTGATCCAATTCTAATGATTTACTTATAAAACAAATTGAACCTAAATTTAATTTGATGTATCGTTAAGTGAATTTAAATCAATTCGATCTAAATTCATCCACTAGACGGCCTATTCTGTAACCGTTAGACAACTCAGGATCAGAAAACAAGCGAGTTGACTAGGCATTAGGAAGGCAATGGCTGACATGTTGTAGGGGCTCAATCTCTTTGGAGATTATTATGCTTCTTCTTTTCTATGTTTATTCGAATTATAAGTTGTAATTAAGTTCTTTGACCATAAATTTAGGTAGTTTACTACTATGAATAGAGCCATAGAGGGTTGAGTATTCGAAACCAAATCGAATTATAATTCGATTAATTAATATTGAATATAGGAAAAATCATTTATTGAATTATGAATCGAAATAATTTTAATTATTTTATCGAACCAAATTATTTATTTAAGTTAAAACTGAAAACTGAAATGAAAAACCGAATTGTAAAAAAAAATAATCATATAATATAATATAATATTTTTTTATTATATAATATAATATATTATATATATTTTGATAATTTTGGATAATTTGATAAAAAAAAATTGAAATTACCAAAAAACTGAATAATACAGATTTTTATAACCGAATTAAAATCAATTTTTTTGGGTTTGGTTTAAAAAGAACTTTACAAAACAGTACTTTGAAATTAAAATATGGAGTACAATCTAACGAGCTGTTCAATTGAAATTAAAGCCCGGTCCAGTCATTATAGGCCCAGTAGGCCTTCCACTTAATTAACCAGCAACATATACTATTACATTATAATCTATACCAGTTTATAAAATTATATATTAATTATGTTATATGATTTAAATATTTAATTTAATATAATAATTTGTTTTATTATTAAATTTTTATATGTTATTTATATATTATTATGATATATTAGTTTTTTTAATTTTAATATTCATGATATATGATTAATAGGTTGTAATTTTAAATAAATTAAAAAGCGGTTATGAAATTGAGTTAACATGATAAAAATTATATCATAATATTATTTCTAAGTAGAAATTATATTCTATAATTAAGTATAAAATAATATTACTTGTGAACAGTTGTGTAAAAGAATATTACATCATTAATATAATTGTATATAATATATATATATATATATATAGTATAGACAAACTACTTTATATAATTTAAATATTTAATTTAATATGATGATTTATTTATTTTATTATTAAGAATGAGGATTGTAACATTATTTTTAATAAAAAAAATATGCTATAATTTAAATATAATATAATATAATATAATGCGTGGGCATTTGTATAAAAAAACACTACACCGGTGATAGAGTTGTATGTATAATATATATATTATAAAATAATTGTTTTACATGATTTAAATAATTAATTTAATATGATAATTTCCCCTTTCTCTCCCTTTCCTTTTGTATTTCATTTTATTATTAAGAAAGAGAATTTCAATGTTGATAAAGTTGTAAATGTTTTAATAGAGTTGTATGTATAATATATCTATTTGATAAAGTATATTCTAATTAAAATTTAATTAAAAAAATATGTTTGAAGTTGAATAGGAGAAATATAGTATAGATATTATTTTAATATTAAAAAAAATCCATTATAAAATTATAATTTTAAATAAATTAAATTGTTTGAACAATGATGAAATTAAAACATGTTAATTAATAGATTATGAGTACAAACATAATATACCGACCGACCAAACATTTATATATGGGAACCACACCAATCTTGCTACAGCTTTAAAAATATAGTATAGATATAATAAATATAGTTACTCTTATATTATGTGATAGTAGGTGACATTTTAAAATATTTAAATACATAGTAAAATTTAACAAAATTCATGAATTTTTAAAATTTATTATTGTTAATAATCTATATATAATAAATATAGTTACTCTTATATTAGGTTATAGTAGGTGAAATTTTAAAATATTTGAGATTTTAAAATATTTAAATACATAGTAAAATTTAACAAAATTTATGAATTTTAAAATTTATTATTGTTAATAAATTTTGAAAAATTATAGATACATCAAAAGTTTTATCAATTTTTTTTAAAGATATGTCATGTGTATAATTGATATTTTTTTTAGTAATGATATAAAACTCGTGTACGACCATAAATTAAAATGTAATATATATATATATATATATTATACCGCAACATTTGATAAAAAAAATTAGAAATATTTTTATGCATGTCCTCATAAGTTTTTAAATATCAATAGATTTTAATCGATTATTAATAATTTATATTAAATATCCTTGAATTTTAAAATATTATCTAAATAGAGATTGAATATTTTCAAATTTAAAAATATTATTTAAAATTCTGATTTTAATGAATATTTTTAAATCTAAATTAAATATTTGAAAATATAAAAAATACTACAAAATTGAGAAAATGTTAACTGAATCAGAATACACTCCTCAGTCTGATGATTGTATACTATTTGCTATAAATTTGACCCCATGAGTGCAGCATTGCAATAATTTATTTGGTGGACATTTAATTAAATTAATTGATATAACAACCAGTCTAGCTGAGTTAGTTTCTGATTGTTAGTTGTGTTTAGAGTTGACTTGTAATCGTCTGGTATATTTACATTTCATTCTTTTGCAATTCTTGATTGTTTATTTTTCATCATACCCATGTATGATATACCCCTAAAGATTCAAACTTTAATTTGATTATAAGCTCACTCACCACTTATAAATTCAATCTTTAATCTTCTATCCACCTTGTTTAATATATGTGTGTATAGGCACACCATTTAGGCTGATGGTTGCTAGATCCCCTGTTCTTGATTGATTTGATATTTTATTAGTAATTATTTTTGAAGATTGAATGTCAATTATCTGTGGCATCCCTCTGCTTGAATGTGTTTACTGTCTAGCATGTGCCCGTTGGGCATGGAAGCGTTGTCTTCACACTGCAGGCCATGATAGTCAGACTTGGGGGCAGGCCACAGCTCAAGAATTTGAACCCGTGCCTCGATTATGTCGATACATACTAGCAGTCTATGAAGATGACCTTAGGAACCCTGTTTGGGAACCTCCTGGAGGATATGGGATTGACCCTGATTGTTTGATTCGGAAAAGGACTTATGATGATACCCGTGGTCGTGCACCTCCCTATATTTTGTATCTCGATCATGATCATGACGATATAGTTGTCGCCATTAGGGGACTTAATTTGGCAAAAGAGAGCGATTATGTGGTACTACTTGATAATAAGTTGGGCCAAAGGCAATTTGATGGCGGGTATGTTCATAATGGACTGTTAAAAGCAGCTGGTTTGGTTTTGGATGCCGAGTGTGACACTTTAAGGGAGTTGGTAGATAAGTATTCAAATTATACTTTGACTTTCACGGGACATTCACTTGGCTCCGGTGTTGCAGCATTATTGACTATGGTGGTAGTACAAAATCTTGACAAATTGGGTAACATTTCTAGGAAGAGGGTTAGATGCTTTGCTATTGCTCCTGCTCGATGTATGTCACTAAATTTGGCGGTGAGATATGCAGATGTTATCAATGCAATTGTGCTACAGGCAAGTCTTTTCTTCTTTTTGTTTGAAAGTCTATATCTTTTTGTGCATATGTTGATTATGCATTTGAACTCATAGTCTTAGTTAATATGTTTCTTATCCATGGCATTTCCTATGGTTTAAATTGATAGTACAATTGTTATTGCTTCAGTATTTTTGTGGTATTCTTTGGTGTTGGCTTGAGGATCTTATTGCTGCGTGTGTTGATATAATGAGTGGTAGTGATGAAATTATAATTCTAGAGCTAGTCGAGTATTGTTCTGTATAAGCTTCAGTATATTGTTTCCTCATCTCATCTAAGGTGGTTGTTTCTGTTAGGTGGAAATGTGTTTCTGAATCCCTTGGGATTATACCTGTTTAGAAGTCACATAACTTATCTAAATTTATGTATTTTAGCCATTACATGTTCTCTCTTTATGTTCCAAAACTGGTCCCTACCCTCTAGGATGATCTACTTAGGGCAACTCCAATAGATTAGTTATTTGAGTCCTTAAATCAAAATTTAAGGAATGAGAGTGAAAAATGTGCTCCAACAATGTCCTAGTGGTTCCTTATATCACCAGGATCCTTCATTCCTTATTTATAAGGAACTTCACCCTCTTTGTAAGCATGTCCTAACTAATATTTTATAATAAAATATTAAAAATATTATCTTTCTCTTTCTATTGAATAGTGCATCTTTAATCATGAAAAGTACTTTTAATAATAAAATATAAGATAAGGAAGGGATATTTATATTGAAGCTCTTTTTCTATTATTTCTTTCTGCCATATCGTTAATAGTAGGTTGGTTATACCTACAACCGAAATGGAAACCGAGCATTTCGTGGTTCAAAAATGTCGAATCTCGTCTCAATCATCATTTGTCAGGACTCTTCGGCGTAAGTTCCTTGGCTTGGACAGGGCATTTAGTACATGTGGCTATTCCTGCATCGAGGGGAGTACGTTCGATGGAATAATTTTTTAGAGGAATAATTTTTTAGATGTATTACCACACCCCCATGGGTTAGGTCCGCTTTTTTACGGGCCAGTGGAATCATTATGCTCAAAACCTAAGTAACATTGTTGGAGTTCAAAATACCTATCTATATCCTAAATTACGTACTAAGATCCATTATTTTATATTAAATTTAAGGAATAAGTTAGGACTCTATTGGAGTTGCTCTTAGCATCTTAATCTAATTTATGTTGAGTTAATATAAAATCCTACTTTAAAGGTACAAACCTTGATTTTTTTTATCTACTTGCGCTACTGCCACGTTCTCTTACAATCCTGTGATTATTATTACCTTTGATATATGACAATGTCGGTTAGGAGGCTTGCTTTTCCTATCACAATATAAACTTTCGTCATTTTGGAAAAAAATTAATCAATTTCTTTCTAACATATATACGATGGGTCTGGATCCCTAACAAGCGATTGTCACAATCATCTATCTGCTATAATTTTCCGTGGATAGCATTAACACGGGAAACTTTTGTGAATCCGGGGGGCTACGTCATCTATCCGCGCTTCTTGCAAGTTTTTTCCTATCCGCGGAAAAAAAGTGCGGATAGATTGCTGTGAACAATCATTGTTCTGGACCAGCTGCCATATATGATAGAAACATGTGTTAAATTCAAAGTAAAATATCAGTTTCTATCCTCTAATTCTCTAGTACCAAGTAATATTTCTCATGCCTCATTTTCTAGATTCAGAGACTTCAAATTTTATTTTGGCTATAATTGATTTTAGTACTATGCTTATTTTGTGCAAATAATTTAGCAGTAATCGGTGCACAAAGCTCCAGCACATAGTAGAGCATTGTTAAATTATTTAAATAAGCATCCGGTGCTGTTTCAGCTTCCTTTGCAATAAGTTTGTCATCTAGAGTAGCTGAGGTTCTAGTATATGAAATGTTTTGTCCTTACTGAAATGACTTGTTTATTTTTTCTTGGTACTATGAGTTAGGCACATCTGTTAGTTCCCATATAGCATGCTTGTTATTAGACTGAATAAGATATTTATCCTGCAAAATGAATTTTGGATGCTTCTTAATGTAGTTGCAATCATATTTCAATATCTTTGCATACAAAACTCTGATATAGTTTTTTTTTTCAAAGCAGGATGACTTCTTGCCACGAACAGCCACCCCCTTGGAAGACATATTCAAGTCAATTTTTTGGTAAATTAAAATTCGGAGTTTATCAATTTTTAGAACCTCATGCTGCCATGATACTCTTGCACAGGCAAGATAATTTGTAATTTGTATTTTCTGCTTAAATGATTTACAAATAACAACCTTGCTGAGTTATTTTCTCCTTCAATCATGGAAGATATGTTGACAAAGGAACTTGTATCTATAAAGTGTTTAACTAAAGTTGAGCATTTGCAATTGGCAGTTATGTAATTTGACAAGATCTAAAATGTTTCTATAGTTTAATTCCTGAACTTCTTTAAATTTAATTGTAAATCTTATCTTTCTTTTCAACAGTTTGCCATGCCTACTGTGCCTAAGGTGCATGAGAGACACATGCATATCGGAGGAGAAGATGATCAGAGATCCGAGGAGGCTGTATGCACCTGGTCGCCTTTATCACATTGTTGAGAGAAAGCCCTTTAGGTATATTCAAGTGCAATAAACATTATAGGCCTAAGATACACTAAATCAATATGCTACCGATTCCACTATAATCTGTTAGAGGAGAGGCTAATTTTAGGTAGCATGTCCTTCATATTGGCATTGCTCGATATTGTTGAAGGTGTTTCTGCATAGCACAAAACTATTTTGTTTGTAATTAGTTTTGTTTGTATGAAAGAGTGCTCACTTTCAATCTGATTCTAGAAGACAATGACATGATTTCCTCAAGTTCAGTATCAATTTCATTTCCATGTGATTTATTCTTAAAAGAAATCTATGGTTTAGGGTGAAGATGGGACAAAAATGACTCTTTGATATGAACAATTTAGAGACTAAGACTTCTTTTTCCTGTAGAATGAAGGGTTTAAATGTCATTATAGATAATGTATGTATGTGTTATGTGATCATCTAGTAAATTAGAAAAGAACAAAGGAAGAAAAGAAGTAGGAAGCGAGGACGATGTCTGCCATTCTTAGTTTTTTTTAAATGAATAAATGTGTGTGTTCAATAAGTGGTTGATGATCTGGGATGTTCACCAACGCTTAAGAGTGACAATAAATGTTGGCATCATAAGAGAATTTCATCATGTTTTGATTATTGATCAGTCTGTAAACTTAATGTTCCATGCACATTTTATGTTTGTAGATGTGGAAGGTTTCCCCCAGTTGTGAGGACAGCAGTACCTGTAGATGGAAGATTTGAACACATAGTCCTTTCTTGTAATGCCACTTCTGACCATGCCATTATTTGGATTGAGAGAGAAGCTAAAAGAGCTCTAGATGTGAGTGAGCGTCCTTACTTTATTGTAGTGCCTGATTTGGTGAAGGCAAAATATATTACCTTGGCTGATTCTGTGTCATTCAGTTGTAGAGCTCATGATGTGAGTGAGCTCTAGATGTGATTTGTGTGTGTCATTATTTGGATTGAGTGAGCTCTAGGTAGCTATGTTTTAATTATGTGTAATTCAGTTCATCGGAAGTAAGATCAACTAGTATTTTGCTGCCCCATTCATCGAGCAATTTTTTGTTGACTTGTTCCCCCATGATAAGAATTTTGCTTATCATCCAGCTAATACACACACACACACACAGGATGAGTGCAAGTGAAATTTTCTCTAATGCAACACTTGTTCGGAAATGTATTTCGACAAGGAAAGATAGAAGTAGTACTCTTTTTTACAAAGGAACTGATGTTTAATTATAGAAAATTATTTGAAGGTGAATAGTACACTTTATCTGTTGAATTTCATTTGATACTTTGATCACTAATTGGCTGCTTAATGATTTCATAAAGCTTGTCATCCTTGAGTGATTCATGTTATGTTCTAGGAAACATAAATTAAAACATGTAAGTTAGAGCACCTGTTATCTTGTTAGCTTTCCCACAGATCAACCTCTTATACAAGGTATATACTATCTGGAGGTTATATATGTAATTAACAGAATCAGCTTGTTCTTTTGCTGCCATATATTGTGGTATAATTTTATAGTCCCCTCTGCAATGTCACATAACCACCATTCTTGCAAGTTTATATTCACTATCTAATAATTTGTATAGATGCATAGCATATTTTCATGTATTAAATCTTGTATTCCAGATAATGCTAGAGCAAGATCCTATAATGGAGATTCCAGCTCATCAAAAAATGGAGCGGCAGGAAACTTTGGCTAGAGAACATGGCGAGGAGTATAGAGCTGCACTGCGGAGAGCTGTTACATTGGCTGTTCCCCATGCATTTGCACCTTCCAGATATGGAACCTTTGAAGATGAAGAGGTGGGGGAGAATTCAAACATATCAATTGGGGATTCATCAAGTGGATCATCCCAAAATAGCAAGCCAAGGGAAACCTGGGATGAGTTGATCGAACACTTATTTGAAAAGAACGAGTCTGGTCACTTGGTACTTAAAAAAGGCTAGATGTAAAAATCATACATTCTGGTAAAACTCATTCATTATTCATTTGTAAGTAGCTTCCAAGCTAAACTTCACGATTTCATGCATTTTCGTGGTACCAGCAAAAAGGAGTAGATGCATTCCTTTGCATAGTTGTGCATGCTTGGATGTAAAAATTAGCGACATGTACAAGACGGGGTTGTCCTATGGTGGCGATGCCAGTGAAATATGCAAATATTGAGGATTCCATTGCCAGTTGCTTGAACGCAAGGTTGCATAATATGTGCAGATGCCAAGACAGTAAGATGGAAGTTGCAGAGTTGCTGGTCTTGGGTTCTATATTTGTGTGGTAGTTTTTATTTTGTTTTATATATGGAACTGAGTTCAATCTTTTTTACAATAATATTTACTCCGAAATTAGTTAACTTCGAATGACTACAATTTGAGGATTTTTTTGAAGTTACTTTACATCAGGATTGTATTTAAAATGTGAATGGAGTGTTTTGTAGCTAGTGAGGGAACGCAAGCAGTCTCTGTTACATTTTTTCTTTTTGTTGCTAATTTAGTCTCTTCTACATTGTTTACAAGTAATCACTAATTTCAGCTATATTATAAAAGCAAATAAAATAATTGCGAATTTTAAAAAGTTTTTATTTTCTTTATTTATGTATTTCAATTAAAATTCGAAAGTCACAACAAAGAAGAATAATAACAGAGACACTATATTGCATTATAAACTTTTTGTAATAAGTAATTTGTAGGCTTATCAAATTAAATAGTTAAATAATAATTAACTATGTATAATATACTGTATATAACTGAGCTGTAAAAGAACTAAATACTTTAAATTTGATTTAAATAAAATATTTATTAATATCTTAGATAATTATAAGAGTTGTTGGCATACTATAGAATGATCTCTCTCTCTCTCTCTCTCTCTCTCTCTCTCTCGTAAATCAATGGCGACCCATCTATATATTTTGCTGCTCCTCACGTTTACTTCGTCCTTCTCCATTCTTTTTGCACAAATGTAAGTTACCCCATTGCTCAATTTGTTGTAACTTTTCAACTGTTTACTATTCTTTCTATGCATATATATATTGTTGTATTTTTCATGTAATACTACATCTTTAAAGTATGTTTTTAATTAGAATTTTTATGTAATTGTGAGATATTTGAATATATGACGTAGTAACTATTCATTAATGACATTGCCTTTTATTAGTGATTCATCTACTGCGAAGTGCGAACTCGGTGAGTTTTTTTTGTGGAACTTTAATCTGGTTGTATGTTTTTAATCTTAATTTGGGATTTAAAACTAGGTTTGATTTATTATGAGAAGTAAAGTTTGGTTTTTTTTTAAAGAATCTCAGACCTTAAGAATTGGGTTAGGAAGATAAAATATTTTCATTAATATTAATCAAGATTCTAAATGTTGCTGTTGGGTCTAGGGAATTAGGGGCAATGGTCAAAATCAACAATTTTTTAAATAACTATTACAAAAATGACAATTTTTAATAGTATTGGCCAAAATTAACGATTGGGATACGCATGTTAAAAAGGAATGTTTCATTTGTATAGGATGGGTGTCAGATTTTTTTTTTCTTTAATATATGGGATGCACATTTGAAAAAGGTGCATCCCAACAAAATACAAGGGACACCCTTTTAATAAATGCGTATCACATATACGCATTTTGCATTGGAGTGTTTAAATGGGTATAATTGGCCATTTTTTCGAGAATTGTCAATTTTTTACACAACCACTTAAAAACTTGGTATTTTTGTCATCATTTCGGGAATTTAGGTTCCTTCAAGAATTAAAAAGATATATTATTCTGAACCCCCTTTTCCGAAATTACCTGAATTTACCCCCCCCCCCCCATTTTTTCAAAAATAAACGTCTAGTGCCTAGTGCCTAGTCACTGATTAATTGGCCGCCTCTGCCTTTGTATAGAACACAACATAATAAGCTCGTGTGACCGAGCTCATTGATTTTAGTCCTTCCATTTTATTGCATAGCGTTCAGCAATCATAAAGTTATTTTAATTTTTTTTTTTCAAATGCTAAATAAAAACCTTATAAAAGTTATATTAAATTATTAATATGTTGCAATTTTGCAATATTAGGAGGCATGCAATATACTCTTTGAAATTTATACTGCTAAGCAATTTGATTCTCATATGGTACGCAGAAAATACGATTTGAGATGGCATGTCCATTTGATCTGTTTTAACTTTTTTATTAAGATGCAGATATTAACAATTCAGGTCTGTTGTTTAAGTCCCTAGAACTTGTATCTCTTACTGATTATGGTTTGATAATGTTTTTATGTGGCAAATTGCTGCTGAGATAGACATTACATATTTTTACTTCTGTAGTAGGAAGGAATTAAGAACCAAGGAGGTGAACCATGATACACTTATACAGCCAGGCCATCCAATTCAATTGAGCAAACTTAATCCCACACGAGATGTGGAACTCTCTTGGCGACCAAGGTCAGGTACTACCATGAACCTATTACTTTCACTTGTAGCTAATGCTGTTCACCTTAAGTGAATCTTCGTTCACTATTGCTAATTAAGGTAGAAGCACATTCTTAATCTTTATAGGAGCTGTTGTGCCATTTACTTTATGACAAGGGAAAGAAAAAAAAATTCTATACTCTTAATACATTTTTGGAGATGCTATTGACATTCTTTTCTTGTCATAGGGTTTTTCTATATAAAGGCTTTTTATCATACGAGGAGTGTGATCGTCTAATTTCACTGGTAATGAACATATTTCTCTCTTACATTATCTTCATCCTTTTTTCATTTCTTTATAAATTATATTTAACTTTGTTGAGAGCATCTCCAAAGTACTGCTGTTAGGCTTTTGTGAATTATTTTTGACCGATCCATGAAATCCTTTGTCTTGGTTTAGGGGCATGGAAAGCAAGAAAAGTATTTATCCAGCATTAATAATTTGGGGAAGGTAAGTCAAGCTCCTAAATATGTAGATATCCCGTTGTACACAGAAATGATTTATTTTCCTCTAGCTACTTGAATTAAATGCGGGTATGTGCTGTAAACAACAATTGCATTATAATTTGTGGATTTCATACTGTCCTTTAGATATGTTGTTCGAAATGTTTAATTAGAATTTCTTCTGATAATGCCTCTTCATATGATAGTATCTGGTGAATAGATTTCTTATTACAGACTATCTTTCTTTTTGGCTGAACTTCGGTGAAAGGTACGAGATGTCTTTTTTTAATTCATGTGAACTCTTCGAAAAAAGGGAAGAAAGTATGCAAGGCATAATTGTTAAGCATTGAAAGTATATCTGAAACGATTATTATATATCTCAACTCTCAAGGTTTATCACATAACAGCATTCAGAACCATGTTGGTCTCGAACTCAGCAGGTCAGCAGTCAGCCACTACCATTACACTTGTTGGGCCGCTAGTGCACCTTAACTTGAAAATAGTATTGATATTGTCCACTTTGTGGCAGGCCTTCACGGGTTGTTTTGGGCATCTCCCAAAAGGCTTGCACATCATCATAAGATCTATGAATGATATGCTGTATTGATATATAAACTATTCTCTTTGTAAAATCCTAAAACTGAGAATATAGACTCGACAAATATTACAATGTAAACAATAAAGAAATAAAGAGTATATATACAGCTACGGCTACCCAACAACTATACAATGAAAATAGAATCATAGTCCTGATTTTCTATGGTGAAAACTTGACTGGTCCTCCCCTCTCTTGCTTAGATATAAACTCTTTTCTTTGTATAGCGATCCTTACTACTCCGTGAAAACACTAATTACAAATAAGTCCTTTTTTCATGAGTTTACTGTTTACTCCCCAAATCTTACTCTACATCTTATCAAAAGACCTCTTTACTTTATCCATCATTTAAATAAGTAACTCTTATCATGGCATCGCCAAGACGACAACGTGATGTCCTATAATGTCTAAATAACTAAAATTTTAATTATTAAAGGGGTCTTTGGATCGACTCGGGTATCCAATCCACGGGTCCTCGTATCCAACTCGTGAGAGATAACGTTCCACATACTCGTACTCGTACCACGTACCGGAATGATTCGTGTTCCGTGTACTGTCGTAGGATGTAAAAATTAATAGAGTATGATTCCGCTTTTAAGTCGATGAAAAATTTCTAATTTTTGCACGATAAATAGGTTACCGGGTTCCTTATAGTTTGTCATTAATAAACATTTTTGTATTTCTAGGATGAAATTATCGCCGGGGTCGACGAGAGGATCTCAGCTTGGAATTTTCTTCCTGGAGGTGCGACTTTCATCATTCTCCTTTTACTTCCTAAACTGATAACTGTTTTGTGTTTAATATCTTATGGCATCTTATGTTATTTTTAATGCTTTTGGTGGTCTAGAAAACAGCAAGCCTATAGATATTATGAATTTTGGGCCTGAAGATAACAAACAGAAATATGACTTTCTTGGTAATCAATCCAAGATGCTGCTTAGTGATCCTATAATGACAACAGTTATATTGTTTCTCTCGAATGTCAGTCAGGGTGGTCAGATCCTCTTTCCTGAATCAGATGTAAGGAAACAGCTGTCTATGATCTGTTGTTATTGCTTATGCTCAGCTGTAAATCAATCTCTTTTTTCAGGATTCACATTCGGGAAGTTCTCGCGTGAGGAACATGATTTGGTCTGATTGTACTAGAAGCAGTAATGCTGTGAGACCTTTGAAAGGAAATGCAATCCTTTTCTATAATCTTAACCTTGATGCATCACCTGACAGGATTAGTTCTCATGCTAGATGCCCCTGTAGTTGAAGGTGAAATGTGGTGTGCCACCAAGGTTTTCTACACAAAAGCTGTTGCCAATGTGAAGGCCCCATTACAAGTAGACAATAGTGATTGCAGTGATGAAGATGAGAGCTGTCCGAAGTGGGCTGCAATTGGGGAGTGTCAATGAAATCCAGTTTTCATGATTGGCTCTCCTGATTACTATGGTACGTGTAGGAAGAGTTGCAATGCCTGCAGAGGGGTTACATTTCTCACTATTTTTCCCGGTTAAGAGCAAAACCTACTCTTAAAATGATGTTCCTGACATACTACTTCCCTGTATACTGTGAATAATAGCTGATCTTTTGTTGGTGAAATTTTCCTCGATAAAGAAACATTACTAATTCTGAGTATTAGTCTTTGTCTTTTATGGGTTGCACCTTGTGCTTTTCAGAATATGTGTTTTTTATTCAGATCAGATAATATACATTTAATATTCTTGATATTATTTTCTTATTCTAATTGTGGCTTTTGTGATTTTTTTGTCCAACTAGAAGAATTGTTGTTACCATTTTGTTTAGTATTAAAATTATGAACCCTTTTGACATTTGATTTCAAGCCCCCATAAGTAGTTTTTCCGGTGTACTTTTTGGCAACGCCACAGCTAATTTATGGAAAAAAGCTGCTTATAGGAAAACTAATATTTGTAACTTTTACGGGAAACTGCTTTTACATGAAAGAAACGGTACTATTATTTTTCGATAAAAAAGCCTGAAAATTATATATTTTTTGACCTAAGCTTAGTTATACCCTGTATCTGTCAACACTTTCCGCATTATTTTTTCCCACGGCACTTTCACCCCCAATAGGTTGGTGATAACAGTGTCAAATTAGCCCAATCTCTATATCTGTTTATATAGACCCCTCACCCCTGTGCATTGCATTATTTTATTTACATTCAATTCTAGATTTTGAGGGGATGGAGGTTGGGTGGTTTCATTTCGATGTTCACGGCTTAACCACTTCAATCATTATACAATATAGCTTTGACCCGCAAGAGCTAATGGTGGTGTGAAGCATTTAATGTTGGGCAAAGTTATCTAGACTGCCAGGCAAATTGAGTTGTATTACAGCTCTTTCTTAGACTTCCCAAGGACCTCGAGGCCTGCAAGGTACCTGATGAATATTTAACTTGCTTCAATTCCTTCATATATAGTAGTATATATTTGATAGCACTATGTTACTTGTACAATACTTCATAGTCACAATGGTCTTCAGCATTGGCCCTCTTGATAGCACTATGTTACTTGTACAATACCTCCTTTTCATTTTTTTTCTTTGATATTTTGCGTTTATTATTTCAATATAATTTAGTTTGCAAGGGGCAGGTGATTGAACCTCGGCCTTCCACAGGAGAAAGAGGAATGGATACCACTGGGGGCTGAGGCAAGGTGGCCAAGACCCTGGTGGTAATACTACTCCTTTGTTATTACTGTATATATAGACACTACCAGCTATCATTTGATGAAGCATTTCATTTTTTCATTTTTATATATGTGTATGTGTATTCCTTGATATGTGCACCATTCATGCATGGGAGTAAATAGGCCAACTTTAACAAGTTGTCATTTGAAAGAGAGCATTATACAAATGAGCCATTATACACAAGGAATAACATATTCATAACTCTACAAGCACACAACAATTTGCAAATAACATATCTAGAAAGCACACAACAATTTGCATATAAAAGACTGCAAATTAATCTTCAAGACACCAATCAGAAGTAGGGAATACCCCAATACCATCTTAGGCCCCCAGATTGACTTTAAGATGTAAAGAAGAAACTAAAGTTATAAGAATCAAGATATTATTATTACATACATGAAAATAATAATAAAGTAACTTTCACCCTACTAATCCAGCAAAACCTTTTACAGTGAAACCAACTTTTTCAAATTTACCCTTCTCACTGTTCTGTCGAAATCTCAAATAATCTGCACAAACAAAAGGCTTGTATGCCCTCAAATTCCCTTCACCCACCACTTCATTAGGTGCAGATATTTCCTTCTCATCCTCAAAACACCAAAAGAAAGCCATGGAAAATCGATTAACAGGTTGTGTTAGAACAACTCTGTGCTCTGATGACCTTAGCTTTCCATTACTCCACGCTTGCATCAAGTCTCCAATGTTTACCACCAGAGTTTCTTTACAAGGATTTATGTCCATCAAATGTCCTTCTTTCGACTTAACTTGAAGCCCGCCAATTTCATCCTGATATACGATGGTTACACAGCTCATGTCTGTGTGCATGCCAAGCCCTTCAACTTCTTTCTCAGAAACACCTTGATGCAGTGAATAGTTATTTATCCTCAGATAGCCATGACAATTATCAAATTCCAATTTAAATTTCACTTGAAAATCATCACCCATGCACATCAGTACTATGTCAATAATGCGTCTTGATAGCCTTGTCATGTTTCTCCCATACTCATTTAGTATATCACTGCCAAAAAAACATTAATTACATGAGAACTAATTTATGTAAACTAGATGTTCAATTTCGGGTTGTAGCATTTCATGATTTATTTTTATAAATGATATACAGTTTGAGAATACCAGGCCTGAGGGCAAACCTAGGTAATTACCTGATATACTAAAGTCTTCTTGTATAAAGTTACAGGGTTATACTTTCAATATAAAGTTGAACTCAAGTTGCACTTGAATTACAAGTATAACCCTTAAATTTATACTGAAAAAAACCTTGTAACATTGTACAGCTACCTAATGTCACACCCAGAACCATTTTTATCATGAAAGATTGTCGCGCCTTACCAGAATTCCGAGTTTGGTTGGTTTAGGAGTGCCTCAGTAGAACTCTGCGCAGAGTTGAAGAAGTCGGGTCCAGACACACGGAGACTCTCAAAGAAAGGGGATGCAATGAAATGAGGTGTGTAAGTATTTACTGCTGATGACGGGCCAGCTTTAAGTTTCACCTCTGCAGGAAGATTAAAAATGTGATTTCTGGACAGGGAACATATTCTACTGCATAGATCTTTGGAGACTCCATGGTTGATGATCTGAAAGAAGCCCCAGTCTTTGCAAGCTAAAGAGAAGGAGGATAAAGAAGATGGAGACAAGGGTTGTGAAATATCAAATATAGGGAGCTTAATGGCAGTCTCAGATGTAGGCATAATTATTTAGGAATATGTGGTGACTGAGGTAGTTTGTTCAGTTGTGTAGGAGTCTATTATATAGGTGCTTAGATACAAGCCTCTATGTAGATTGACATAAATATTTAACTGTATGCACACTACAAAAACTAAAAAAAAATAAAGAAGATATATAATAGTCATTTGTCAACAATGATTAATTTTGGAAGAGCTGGTTGCTACTACAAGAGGATTATATTATATCAACTAAAGCCACATAAGGATTATTTGAAAGGACAAACTAGATGTGAAACCATGTAACTCAGGCAGGGCTGTAACCAAGTTAAGCTCGGTTCTGTTGGTTTATAGCCCTAAACTCGATCCTACAGGAATAGGCATACGAAATTGAGTAATAATCATAGAAAAAACTCTTTTTAAGTAGGCATTCATTGAAAATTCCAGACGGCAATATAATATTATTATAGCAGAGTTCTTGGACAGGTTTTAGAGTTGCATTTAGAACCATACAATATAAATAAAGCATTAATATTCATGATTGACCCTAGAGTTTAGCCAACCCTAAAAATATTATTTTAGTTATGGATTCTTATCAAAAGGTCAATGAAGAAGGGGGTAGCAGAAGGCAGGAATGACGGAGCCCGGAGGTATGCTGGCAATCTGAACTTTGTCAAATTCTGTTATGCATTGGCTTTTCAGTACAAGCTGTTTGACTGGTCTCGCCATTACCAAGTTAACAACTTTGAGTAAAATATATTTTAGATGAACAAGCTTTAATAATATATAGATGAGTACATGTAAAACACAAGGAATAACACAATTGGCCCTACTGGTTGGATGTTCGAGTGTCTACTTCCTGTAGTCGAACTCTGCACTACTTTAATATTAGATGCTTGTGCACTGGGCACACGGTATTTGAGCAAAGCCTGGTTAATAATTTAAGGGACACTTATGTACTCTACATTCAAACAAGAAAGCATGGTCAGGGTTACAACTTACAAGTGTGCAATCATCGCATATTCACATGTTTACGAGGAAGCTGATTGAGTAGGTAGCCCACAAGAAAATGGAGCAAGAAATAATATATACCTCTAGTTGAGTATGTTTACTCATCAAGTTGCATGATATTTTATTCTGATACCCTCACTCCATATGGTAGGAATTCAGTATTCAAACACTAGAGTCAAATTGGAATAAAGATGCTCATGGTTTGCCCAAGAGAAGACCTGTATTACTTATTTACTTATCAGTTAGAGGATGCAAGATAACAGAACAGTAAACTAGAAGCATTGATGTTGGCAGAACATGGAAACATATAAGAATTTAAATATTACAGATGCTAATAATCTGGTCATGCTGCTTGAAACTTAAAACAATGTCTCTTAGAATCATCCAAAAAAGAAATATATAAAAATTGCTCAAAGAAATATCAAAAAAATTGTTTCTTAGAATTCCCCAAAAATGATACATGTAGGTTTGCCTATCATCCTTCCGTTTGCTGCTCTTTAAGATGGGCGTAAACCGAACCAAAATTCAAAACTGAACTAAAAACCCCTCAAATAAAACCGCATCGAAATTAAACATTTGATTTTGGTTTGGTGTTAAGAGTTTACTACACCAAAGTTCGAACCAAACCACACTTATATTTACAAAATTGTGATTTTGTTATATGTATAACCTTAAAGTTCGGATTTGGAGTTTTATATATGTTCTGCAGTATGTAGATATTACCAAAAGAATGCACTATATGTTATGGTACATATATAAAACTCCAAAGCTCTAATCTTAGCATTAACTTTAGGGTCTGCATTGAATTTTTGCCCTATGTGCAAAATTATAATTCTGTCTTCATATATAGTTTCTGTTAGGTTTGTTAAGCAACTGATTTCGTCATATTCGGTTATTATTTTGATTGTTACAGAGTGCAGGCCATGCTCTGGAATCAAATGATGTTGATAATTTATCTATTTTATAACTTATAGCAAACATGTCCTGCACAGGACCGATGTTCATATGTATCTTTGATGCAAGTGTAACGATGCAAATACCTGTTCAGTCTTGTTTAATGAATTGAGAAATGAGTTGCGACTGTTTACCAGCTGTTATGTACAATCTTATGAAGAGTGCTTGTCTCTAATTAATGCTGAAGTTTCTAACGTATATATGCAATCAGTATATACAGTAGAGACAGTGAAATTCTCTAGTCCAGAGAGGATTTAATTATCAATGTTTAGCGGTTTAACTGTATCAGGGCAATTTTTATCTATGCAGCTCACGACTTCAAATGTCTCATCTACTATCCTTGTTCTATGATCATGATCATGTACGAAACTACAGAGCATAATTTTGACTTCCACTTTTTGCAAGCAGGCGAATTTGAACTCTTTTAGGTAGGAGTTGTTCGACTCAAACTCTTGATCACCGAGTATGATTCTTAGCGATTTACTATTTTGTTCTTCGTTTGAACTTCTATGCTCAAGTTACATAATTTCAAGTGTAGTTGTTAGAGAAATTACAACTCGTTTGATGGCTTTTTTTATTTATCGAAAACTCCACTCAACTCATAATACAAGCATAGCTAGATACTACATTAGTGTCTACAGAGGATCAACAATGTTCATGTACATGTTTGTTAAACAGTGCTGAAATGCAAATCCTACCTCCCATTCCATAGACTCAATTGATATGCAATCTAGAGATGCACCAAATAACGAAAGTGATTGTTAAATATGAATATTACATGTAATATAACAAGGAAAAGCTTCCGTAAAGATCTCAAGTGAATCCTCCCCATTGATAAAAAAATTCACATCTACAAACTTACAGAGAAAAATAATGCCAGAGGTTTAAACAGCATCTAGGGTTGGCCACAACAACACCAGTAAGATGGTAAGGTCCATATATCGTACAAAAGAGCTTCATTGGTTTCCTTTTAGTACACGTAAACAAATTCACAACACTTCTATATATGTGCATGTATTGTACAGTATGCATCAACAGATGTATTAATAAAATTGGAGCAATGCTCATGGCCAATCACAAATGCGCAAATAATTCAGAGATTGCCCTGCCATTGAAAAGCAAGGTGAAGCGATATATACATACATCTATTCCAAAGTTTAAGATTACTACCTTTAAAATTCCATCCAATCTGGTTCAAAGTGATTGCATCTGTTCAATTATCTCAATTTTATATCTACATGCTTTGTAGGTGAAAACGAGCAGGCTCCGTAAGTTTGGCACTAGCTGACCTCTGGCTGCCGCATTGGAAAAAAGGTCCAGCTCGTACTGGGTACTAAGTTCTTCCCTACAACCTTCTCGCTGGTCCACAACTCAACGCCAAGAGTAGGTTTGCTTGAAGCATCTCCCTTTGTGTTGTCAAAGATGAATTATTTGCTAGATCCGAGTGAGTTGTTTGATGCTCACATGGGTACTGCTGCTCCTGAGTATCACGTTTAGCTTTTCCTGGCATGACAGGCCCGGTGCAACCTTCTCAATCACAACAATTGTTGGCTTTCTCGGATGCATTGTTGTTTAGTGTAGCTCCTTCAGTTGTCGCCTTTCCTGGAGACTCTGATACTGTTTCAAGCAAACAATCCTTTTTCAAACATGCCGAAACATACTCAGTTGGCAACTCAAATGAGACTCTTTGACCAAAAACTACTTCCTCGTCCTCGGATATCTTGTCTGAGCTGGCAAGTGTTGCCAACTCAGAAATTTGGGACTCCACAGGTGTACCTTTTATTACTGGCTCTCCATTAGTTGGTGTCAAAGAACCAGAACCTAGCATCAAACACAACCCGTTTGGAGTTGAAGAACCAGAGGCTAACCTTTAAACACAGCCATAAGGCGTCAAAGAGCCAGAATCCAACCTTGAACCCAAACCACTTGGGGTCAGACTTCCAGAACCTAGTCTTGAACCCCACTTCTGAGAGGAGAAATATTCATATCCTACAAATTTGGAAATATCCTCCATACGGAACTTAATGATAGGTTGCTTATCAGGGAAAGGTGAAGATGTGCCAGAATTCGGTATTGTTGAGCCTGGTGATATAATGTACCCTCCTGGACTTCCTGGGTACAACCTATAAGGCTGGAATTCATACTGGGACGATGAGAACTTTTGATTTAGCCCCGTATTCCTTTGAGTGCGAGTTAGAGATGAAGCCAAAAGCTGAGCAAAAGGTACTTCGGGTGATGAAGGTGTTGTCAGCTGTGCAGGTTCAGGAGGCGGAGTGAAAGAAGCAGTTGATGGCTCAGTGGTGAAAGTTGAGAATACAGGCGGCGAAACTAATTGAGTTTCATAGGCATAGGGTCCAATGGTAAAGATGGAGGCCGTACCACCTGGGGAGCAGGCATTGAAAGAGAGAGATGCAAGAGAGAGTAACTTAGCTGGTGAATGTATGCCAGAGGGAGGTTCTGACTGGAGAAAAGATGCAGGGGAAGAAGGAGGAGCAACAAAAGGGAATACTGTAGTGGATGAGTTGTTCATAGTTTCAATAACAGGGGCTGCTGTTTCAGCTTCGGTTGGATCAGGAACAAGTGTGGCATGACCGATTCTTTTGCTGTGTTTTGGAGACCCAAAGCACCAGTACAGACTCCAGCAACCTCCCCATCTCCTCTTCTGAGTTCGAAATAGAAAAATTATTAGATTTACGGTGTCTAGTTATATATCTAGCTGAGAGACACTCAAATAAAGATCATTGAATCGATAAATTATTACCAAGTTGCATCTACGAGCTAGGTTGGAAAAGTAAACTGAAGTTTATATCATAAAAAAGATTATCATACAAATTTGCTTAATGGATTGTTTCCAAACTGAAGATGGCCCTATTCCTATCAGGCTAAATTAGGAGTGTCATGCTGCCAAATCAACGAGCAGCTAACACAAGAATATGCCTGGCTGCATTTTGAGTTCAAATTAATAATTTGAAAGACTGCAGCCTGCAGAAGTAAGATGGTACATTAAGAACGACTGTTACTGACATGAAAGGAAGTTCTAACACAAGATTGGTTTTTTCAATTAGCAGGGGAAAAGTGCAGTTCTTCCCTAGCTGATATGGTATTGAACTATTGATGGTGTTTTTGATTTATGCTTCGAGTGCAGATAGTAGATTTCTACCTGACCAACTACATCAGATAAGAGGCCTAAGAGCATTAAACTTAAATTTATAGTCAACTCCACATATCAAAGCTGTATTACAATTTACATAACACAAATGAATTGAAAAATATAATGTTAGTCACACAGATAAAAGATCATTTGGACTGACCACTAATAATGCTGGTAGACTACTCAAAGAAAAAGAGCCTAAAATGAGACATTAAATTTTTCATCAAAACATAATTCTGTCCTTGATACATAGTTCATAATTAGATATCAAGCTCAGAGCTGAATAGCTGATACATATTAGTTTCAATACGAAAATACCAACCAAATCTTAGCATGCCACAATCTAATCGAAAAAATCATTGTCCAATATCAGCATCTCAAGTTAAAAATAAGTTGGTGAAGCATTTTCATTTGATTGTTCGTTTTAATTATCTACTCAACCACTATTAGTAGTTATATAAGTCAGGATTAACGCAGCATGAAATATATCACCTATTTGCTTGTTGTCTACTAGTCCAATACCAAGACAGCAAGACCTAAACTTGATCTAGGGACATTCAAACACATTCATTTTTACGCATGTAATGGGTAAATTATGAAAGAATACTTTCCCCTATGACACAAGCTTCGACCAAAAAAGTCAACAATTCAATTCTCTCTGTTCTTTTTCTTCTCAGAACAAATTGTGTTTGAAAATTAAGAGCAACTTGGATATTTAAGGGGTAAACTTATATTACAACCCACTTGTGCAATGTGTGATAATAATAGCTATTCAGAACACAAAAGATTTAAGAAATAATTACAAACAAACAAGATTACATCAAAAGACTGTTTCATGTGTTAGACTTTTTGGTTGCTATTTTTACACTACTTTTAGCTTTTGATATTTTAACTTTTCACATTGAAATTGCAGTTAGCTTCTCGATTTCATTTAGTCAATGGGCCACATAATTTACTTGAAACACACACACCACACCTTCCCAAAAAATCTGAACGTGTACTCTTATATTCATCTCAAAGTAATAAAAATCTTAACGAAGAAGATCACATATATTTCCAAAACAGAAGATCGCATATAAATACAAAACAATATCTAACACATGTGTAAGTTTATGTATGCGGTATATATAATTTTAACCAGGTCCAAATAACGACCAACCAACTATCTAACATGCAATATAATATATCTAACCGGTAATATTTCGATTTTAATAATATAGTATTATATCGAGACGGACATACCCGAGCACCAGATGGCTGAACTCGAGTCTGAGCATTAACAATAGCAGTAGCTGCAGCATTCACAGTTTCAAAACTGTTATTCGATAAATTACTCATATCCAATCTAGATAGATTAAAAAGAAGGCTCCCCTTCTTTGATATCAACTTTTATGGCGCTGGGGAATTAACGTGCCGGAATTATAAGTGGAAATGAGGATGAAAAATAAGAAAAACAGAGGAAGAAAGAGTGGGACTTTTATAAATGTGCAAGTCCAATAAGAAATGTAATCATGACTACTTTCTATCTCTATATGTTAGTAGTATTTTGTAATTATGTCCAACGACAAGGCCAAACACTAGTACTTTAGCTTTTCATTAATAATTAATAATGCATGCATTCATTTATTATTATGGCTTAAAAGGTTTGGTTAAACTAGTAATGACCAAATAATTGAGTGATTAATTCTAGTTTAATTTCTGACATTACTAGTGTACTAGAAAGACTTCCGTAGAAAAATGTAATCTCAGCTAATTCATTTCTGGTTCATTATTGTGAGATGGTTTATTTATAGGTTGTAACAAAAAATAATTTATCTTTTGAATAAAGTATAACTATTTCAATTAAATTTCTGAGAATTCGTATTAAACACTTAAGAAAGCATTAGTTTATTCAAAAAGAAAAAAACGTTCAGGAATAATATCGAAAAATTTGAGCACCTGCATCGCTCTAAGCCTACAAGTAACAAGTAATTTAACATAATAACATGAAGAAAAATGTTAGGGATCTAAATATTGTTCTAAATTTTTTTCATGACATGTGATTTGTTTTAATTCATGAACATATATATACACACACACGAGATCTCATATCACGGGGACAATTTTTGAATTTCTAACATTTTTCTTAACACGAGTATGTAACAAAACTAACGGGAATTCATTAACATTGTAACAGACGAATATATTTAATGCAGAAGCTAAGACCTGACGCCAGGGTAGGGACGTAGGGTTGTCTTATTTAATACCACTACTCATGTCATATACTGCTATGTGTATATATTCACGTAGATATCTTCTTATCCCTTTGGTTTGGTTTGTACAGAGTCATTTATGAATGCCCGTGCACCTTGTGATTACATTTATGGACTTCTGTAGGATTGTTTGTAATACAAGTAGGCCAGTAGCACTACTATTAGGCATTATTAGGTTCTTATTATTCAGATATTGGGTTGGATTCAGAATAAAGTGTCCTTCTACCTTTTTTTTGTTTTCTGCTATATACAGAGAAACAATATTATAAAATACGACGGTTTTTCTACAGTGTTAATCAGTCAATTAATCCGTAAATGGACGGCCGGACGGGTTCTATATCGTTTAATGAGAAATAGGGTTAAAAAAATGTTTTTTCGCCTAATTTGGTCAAAAATTAGGCGAGACCGAATCTTATTTTTAAAAAATAGATTCCCTTGTGCGTTCATAATTAAAATATTAAGATAGATTCTCTTATGCGTTCATAATTAAAATGCATAATCATAAAAAGTATGATTATTAAAAATCTAATTTAAGAATATATGATTATTTTACAAACTAATAATATTCACACCACATAAATATATTCAAAACTATAATTAATATGATTGTATTACTCAATTTGATATGATATTATTAATTATCAATATGAAAATAGATATGATTTTATTTCTATATGATAGATAACTGTAAATATATATATATATATATATAGTATATATATTTAATTAATCTGCTATTATTTTGATCATTGGATTATAAATGAAATCAACGGAGATTATATGGATTTTCTAGTTTTGTTTTTTCATATATATATATAAGTTTTTTTAGAATCTTTCCCATATATATACTAAATATTTATGTCATATTTTAATATTTCGTGTCGTATTTTCATATTTGTATATCAAAAGTCCAAAAGCAAACACGACAAAAAAATAATTCGTGTCCTCTTGTGTCATATGACACGCGAATTCGTGCCCATTAGCCCCTTGTTCCGTCCGTGTTCGTGCTGTATTGTGTGATGCGAATAATACAAAAATAGATGTTATAATATTATTTTCCATAAAATTATCATTTTTACTAAAATTTATCGTTTTTGTAGAGTTTTAAATACTTCTATATTTCTATTATTATAATTTCAATTTTAAAATTTTAATAGCTCTTACTTTTAATAAAATAAGATATTAATTATATAAAAATATAGATATTCGTGTTATAAAATTAAAAGGCCCGTTCTTAAAACTTGAATCTAATAAAAAAATTAATATTATTATATCTATTTGAATGGAATTAACTATTTTAATTTTAATTTATAAAAAAGTCGAGTGTTCTCCGAGAAACATTACACTTATATACATAATATAATTATGTATGTCATTTAATTTTCAAGTTACTTTCTTTTAAAATCTTTAATTTAAATTTTTATGTCATTTCAATTTTTAAGCATTATCTATGTTGATTTGATCATCGAAGCTGCGTTCATGCCTCGTGTGATTCACAACTTGTCCTTTCTTTCTGAAATGAAAAGAGCATAGAGCGAGCGGTAGTTTGTAAGTACTCTCTATTATTTTTGAATTATTTTTCATTTTAAACCTATATTCAAATTTATATAGAATATAAGTTTATAAATAAAAGTAAAATATAAATTTATCTAAAAAATTATAAAATTATTTATTTTATACACTTTAAAATACATACGAAAGCTTAAAATAACAAGTATTTTAAAAAAGAAAATAATTGATTATATCTTGATAGGTAATTAACATTAATCTCCATTTTTGACATGATAAACACTAACTAAATAATAAAAAAGGAGAGACTCCCACTAATTGTTTAGCTACGACGACAATCTGGGAGAGTTTTGTGGAGGAATGCACGTGTGCAGTCGTTTACTTTTGTTAAGGGTCTCATTGTTAACCCCTTCGTGTGCGGTGCGGAATTTCGGAATTAGTTCGACTGCATTTTTTTTTGGGCCAAGTGACATGCATGCTTATACTATGCTGTATACTTTTTATTTTATGTATTATATACATGCACACGCATATAAACCTATTATATTCTATCTATATTAAATATAAAAGCAATTTTAGTCAAAATATTAATTGTTTAGAGTTCAATATTATTAGTAATATTTTATAGTTTTAATGTGATATAGTTTTAAGATTTGAATCTTATTAATAATATATTAAAATTTTAATATTTATGATTTTAAAATATTAATATATATTTAAAGCTTGAACTTTATCAATATATTAAAATTAAATATTTATATGATTAGTTCTAAAGATACTCGTAAAACTAATATTGATATTATTTACATGATAATAAGAAACTCAAAATTGACCTTAGGTAACTTTGATATTTAATTAAACATTTTAATAATTATAATATTTTGATATGCACAATATCTGTAGTTATTATTTTTACCGTACATATCAAAATATCGTAATTATCAAAACATAGTCGATTTTATTCATTATTCGAGATAAAGTTATCTAAGATATTCCGTTATTCTTTATTTATATTTGCTATCTCAAAAATTCTTAACAAAAATTTAGGGTTGCCATCATATTAATAATATATTAGAATTTAAAACTTTAACAAATAAAAGATTTCATCATATACAATAGCAAAAAAATGTGATGACAGCATTTATAACAGTAATAGCATAGAGAATATAATGTTTGGATAGTCTAAAATGCTAATACTTAATATTCATATTATTTTATAAATAGTAATAAAGATAAAAGTTTCTAATTTCAACAATTATCATAAAACAAAAAAATAATTTTAACCAATAAGTATTCATATTAATGTGAGGTTAAAAATAAATAAAAACATAAGTTATAAGGTACTCCCTCCGTACCCTTTTACTTAATCCTTATGGAAAAAAATTTGTCCCTAAATAGTTATCCATGTCTTATTTCAATATACCCTTTTACATATTTTTTCAAAATTACCCTTTACTCTACAATTAATTTTTAAATTTATTTTATTATTCAAGGCATTTATTATGGATAAATATAGAAACAACCTGTATAATTAAATACTTTCTTAATATGTGGATTTTTTCATAATGATCAAGTAAAAAGGGACGTAAGGAGTAGTATTTAATAAATAATCCAATATATAGCACATATTTATTTTATTATATCTATTTTTAAAATTTTCTCCTATTTATTAAATTTACGTTGAAACTATTTAGATATTTCACCGGACTAGGCCATAATTATTAAAATTAAAAATTGTTAAATATAATGTAGATAGGGTTTAATTTGAGACAAGTTTATCCAGATGTTCACTAAATGAATTTGAAGTCAATCCATTTATATAATTTAATCGAACTCTAAATTTTGATCGAATTATTAAACGAGTCAATTTATTCCAGTTAAATTTTAACGAGTTGAATCGAATTAACTCGTGAGCTCAATAAGAAAAAACAAAAATTACATAAAAATTAAACTAATTTATAATTTATTAATAAAAAATTATTAGTAAATTATTTATAATTATAGACAAGAACGCTTAAATATAACTAGCATGGGCCATGGTCTTTTAAAAGAAAAAACACCTTACATATTTTTGATAAAATACATATGTATATGTATATTACCTTTGAGTTCTGGTTCTGACATTAATACATCAATCTATTCACGATTTTCTATAAAGGAGAAAATTAAAATTAATTTTTTGATATGAATTTAAAATTACATAACTCTATCTGCGTTTTTGAGTAATTTTTTTAAAAAAATTCTTATTTGTAATTTTTTATAGTTAAAAATAAATTAAAAATTATCAATTACATTTAGGGGTTTTTTCAAAATACCTAAGTATAAATGTATTTTTGTAAAAATACTAACTTTTTTTAATTTTTTTGTAAAAATACGATTTTTTTTTAAAAAAAATACAAAAATACTTTTTTGTCAAATTGTTTTGCAAAAATATGGTTTGCAACCATATTTGCAACGAAGATTAACTAAAATCAACCACAAATACAATTTTAAAATTTAATTATAATCATATTTGATTGTATAATGCGTTGGTTAACACAAAATAATGTGATAAAAAAATACACAAAACAATTATATGCAACCAAAATCAAACCAAAATAAATTTATAAAAGCAATCAAAATCAACTTAAACAAATTTGAAAGCAACTAAAATTAAATAACTTACGTGTCATATATAATCATCAAAATCCATTTTAAATTCATCAAACTTTTCAAAACTCTCAATCGCTACATCAATCTCATATACATACACAATTACACACACCTATAAATTATCATCTTTCTGTTCAATCAATGACACGATTCTCCAGGCGATTCAGAAAGAGCCGATCACGTTCTTGTAAGTCACAGAGTGTAGGTTACGCTCCTCCATTGTTAGCTCGGCTTCTGGAGCCAAACCGATCACTAGCTTCTCCATGAATTGAACCATCTTTTCGTAATGCCTACACGTACTGGTATCATGTTAGGTTTTCAGCCATTGTAATGTCTGCCGTTAGAGAGAGATGGCGAGAGAGATTGTTTTGATTCTTCTCTTTTTCTTCTTCGGCTGATGTATTATACATAATGAAATGGGTGTATTGAATGAGATAGAGATTAATATTGGCAGTTAAATTTAGTAATTATAATCACAGAAGATAGTATATTTGTAATTAAGATAGTATATTTGCAATGATTTTGAAAAGATAATATTTTTATAAAATAAACTAATAAACTAGTATTTTTGGTAAATTCCCTTACATTTAAGTTAATAATATTCTGCACCACTCAAAAGTGGTTTTGAGCGACTAAGTGCAAACCCAACGATGATCCAAATTTGAGGTGGTTTTGAGCGACTAAGGGCAAACCCAACGATGATCCAAATTTGAGGCAAATTACCCTAAATTCTCCTTCAGCAGTGATTCAAATTTGGATCAGGGAATAGTGTTGATCCAAATTTGGATCAGTTGGTTTAATATTAAAATAATGATTTTGTTATTTGTATATTTTTAGTTTATTAGATTTAAAATTGACTTGTGAATTTTTATTTATTTAATTAATAATAGTATATAATTAATAGTTAATAAAATTTAATTTTTAGAATAAAATTTATAATAATGAGAAAAACATATTTCATTAAAATTTAAATAAAAATACATTAAATGCATAAACTAAAAATTACGATACAAAAATGACTAGAAAATGGTACATGTGTTTGTCTTTAATTAATAAAATGTATGTGTTTGTCGTTAATTAAATATACAATCTTTATGTTATTTACGTATATTAAAAAAATGTATATCTTTAATTTAACTAATTTAGTAAATATAATATAAATAGTTGATAATGATTAAACATTAAATTTAAGATTAAATAATTTAATATAGTACTTATGTAATATAATATATAAATAGTAATTTGGATCACGCTAAAAATTTGAATCACATTACTGGAGTTGATCAGAAATTTGGATCAGTTAATGATCCAAATCCAAATTTTTAGATCACATCCGCCGAGATGGCTAACAGGGCCTATACATACATGACAAGAACCTAAAAAACATATCACATGGGCTTGTTCGCGTAACGCGTCCTCGGTTTGACTTGTAGGTTAAATAAATAATCAAGTTTTGCATTTTTGCAATAGCTTTTCATTTATATAAGGAATTGATGATGCAATTGCGATATATAATCGTAGGGTTTTCGTTTTGGTCATGCTTTGCTATATATTTTAAATTCGCTTTTATTTTGCACCCTCTATCTATTTAGGCAAATACTGTTGGGATCTGTTTAGGAATTTAAATTTTACTTGAGATTTAGAAAGTCGAAATATTAATTTAAAAATTTTAAATGACATTTCAATTCATATTATATAAAATCTATCGTTTAAAATGAAAGAGGTATATAGGCAAATACTATGTTAAATAATTAAGGAGCAGAGTTGAGATTAAAATTTAAACTCATAGTTTCATTTCTTTTGCACCATAAATTAAATTCTTTCCCGAATTTGATTGAGCAATGTAATTTTCACAACAAAATTCTAAAAAAAAATAATAAGGCTACTAGAATTTAATTGAACTCCAGCAAGTTGAAACACAAGTTTAAACTTAATATTGTCGAATCCAACAACTACGATTCTATTTTACACCAGCAAGAAGGAGAAGCTAAATGATCGTCAATTCGTCATTTACAGATTATTAGTATCATTCATGCTAGAATAAAGTGTATTATCATTTACAAATTTAAGTGGGTAATGACACTTGTGATATCCATATATACTATACATGAGCACCACAGCTATGGCTTCTTCAATGGCTACATGTACACATATTTGCCATTCATCAATCATTAAAAAACCCACTTTCTGCACACTCTCTACTTGTTCATATTCAATCTCCAACACCACAAATGTTACTTTCTCATGGATTCACCAACTGGGTCCCAAATCTTTTTCTCAATGGAGTGGTTTAAGGCACTTGGGTACCTCGTTCTCACAACATTGTTATGCGAATTTAGGTTTTTTTTGTTAATTAAAATCCTTGCAAGTTTTCTTGAAATTTCAAGTGATGGGTTTTGCAGAAAGAAAAGAAAAGAAAGGGTGTGTATGCATCAGTCTTTCATTAGCTCGAGAGAGTGTATAAGGAGGCACAACTCCTAATAATATGAAGTAATTTTGAAATATAATATAGTATATAATACATAATTCAAATGCAAGGAGCCTCTCGGAGGCCTTTGTGCTCCGAGGATCAAAGAATATGTTTGAGTCATAACCGACCAGCTTGGTGCAGGCCGCAGATCATGTTGAGGGCTCAACACTCAAGTAACCATGATTTGGCCATGTTATCTTGATTGTAACATTTTCTATCTCATGTATTGATCTTCAGAGGATCTTTATCTTGAATTAGGCTTGATTGAACCTATCATGTCACCTATTTTGACACAAGTACAGAGTGTCCTGTTTTGGACACCGGTACAAGACATAATTATTAATAAATTATTTTTTTAAGGATAAGATTTCGTATCAAAAATTAAACATGATACTCAAATATACATGTGCTGTAAATCAAAGGGTATAAGACTGCAATAGATATGCAGTATAGATATGCAGAAATGGTTCACTATATTGAAATGAAAGATAGACTTATATATTGATTAGTATCCAATATAATTACCACACAGGGGCCGTCACCTTCAAGATAAGATGACAATACAATACTCTCTCAGTACCCTCTTCTCCTCATTATCTTCCTATTGATAAGCCTAGTCATGCTTTTCTCATTCTCTACAATATCTCTCCCCTCTTAACAACTTCACCCCCTTTTATTATATTTACTACATGCAGTCATTTCCTGTTTTCTAGATTAGTAAATAGGACAGGTGGCTTATTTTGCTTCCTTGCAACTTGAACTTGTAATGGAATTTGCATATTGTATAAATGTTATTTACGTCAACCTACACATTTTTGGACTGAGGTAACTTCTTTTTGTTCTTTTTTCTTACATCCTAAGTGCATCTCATTTGTGGTCTTTCAGTACGTCACAACATCTAAATTATTTCAAAGGATTGGAAATGAAATATAACATAGCATATCACCGATGATGTATAATGTTATCAGGTTAGTTAAGAGCGCAACGGTCCTTGGGCCTCTTCCTCAAGTTATGTAAGGTTAAAACTCCACAGCTAGCTAAGCCAGACATGATAAAAATTGAGTTTAGTAACCTAGTTGATGATTAAACCTTTCAATAGAAAAAGGATTAATCCTTGGATGATTCAAGATTATAATTTTTTGTACAACTAAACAAAATGAAAATTATAAGAAAAACCTCACTTGTGTTCTTTTGTAGTATATGAGATCCCTCTTTATAAAGATAAGCCTGGCACAATTTTGAGCTCAAACTGCACCAAAAACCAATTATGTGTAATGTGTGCTTTAGAAAAGCCTTGATAGCTTTATTGTTTTTGTTTATCTTGAGATATAAATTTAAAACAGGTTGCATGGACTTTAGGAAAAACTTGCGAGCAGTTCAGCCTACAATTAGGGAACTTCAGGTAAGATTACTTTGTTATATTACTTTCCTATTGTATATTGTAAAGCTAGAAACATTTCACTGTTTAATTTATCGTGCCTTTTTCCTTTTCATTATTTTTAGAAAAATTAAATCTGTGCAGGATGTTTCAAGGGAGTTCAAGAGCACACTTGAAAGGGAAATTGGTCTTGACGACATTCAAAATCCAATCCAGAACAATTCTAGTTCTAGTACAACCAATGTAAAGTCGAGCCCTTCGGAAATAATCACTTCAGAGGATTCTCAGATGAAGGTTGACCCTAGTGAGTAATAAATGTTCACAATATCTATAATTTTGTTTGCACTTAAATTTAGCATGTGAAAGCACTGAACTCGTTTCTGATTCTACGGTTATTTTGTTTATATGAAATTCTAAGTAGCAATTAAAGACTCAAGTCATGCTTGACAAATAATTTGTCAATACATCAAAAAATTGAGCTATTATGTTATTCACTGATTATTGTATGCTTGTTTGTTGTATCTAGATTTATTTGAAAATTTAATCTGATTGTCTATCTATTCTCTATAAATGGAAATCACCAAGGTGCTGTATCTTTTGTAGTGACAGATGGTTCTCCATCTACGAACAAAGCATACTCCAGTGAGGACCTGTTGAAAATCACGGGAGAGCAGTTAAAAGCAGCCGCCGCTGAGCAGCAGAAACAAACTCTTACGCTTGGAGAAAACCAGTCTGAAACTAAAACTCAGCCTCAAGGTCTGTTGACTTGTTACCTTTGAAATTTCTCTCACATTCATATTTGTTGCGTATCGGTGTCACCTGGCATCAGATATTGTTCAAGAAGATGTAGCAGTGGGACCTCCACCTCCACCCCGGGAGTTTAAAAGTGAAACATGATACGGCATGAAAAGAACGATTTATCCAAGTAAGGTAGCAAAGGGTGAATTACATTGCGAAAGTGTATGATCTATCATTATGCTAAAGTGTATGTATGTTTAGGAGTTGTCTATTCTGTATTTTTTTTTTTTTGCCAAGTGTTCTAAATTTTTGTTGATTAGTTTGATATGTTCTGTTCTGCACCTTCCTATGACTAAGCCAGGTTTTAGAGTCATAGAACATATATGCTTTGGTAAATTCCTCTAGTGTCTGCATCTTCTGTTCCTAAATACTACAGATACCCCTCGATAAAATTAAATCCAGAGGGTCAAGTTTTATTGTCATAAGTTACAATATATCCATTGTTATGCAACAAATCTCTCTGAACATGGGACCTAGTCTACAGATTTATTTCTTTACTGTATTCTCATTTCTTCTCAACTCTGTGGTCAAATGATATTGGTAGTAACTAACATTTAATTAAGATGTGCTTTTGCTAATTAATACTTAAAATATATCTGAACAAGGTTTAGGAGTTGTTCCATCCATTTCGAGAACAGTTTTTTCAATTTACAAGTCTATTAAGTATATTTTACCATGACATTCGTGTAATTTGTTTGTGCTGTGAAACGAATATACAACAGCAACTTACAAAACCTATATAAAATCGGTTCTCTGTCTGGAATTTTATGATTCCTAAGAATATGGAAATATGTTAAAGATGCCTAAAACTTTCTTGTTCTGAGTAGTTAGGGATTCAGCATCGAACATTTTTGTAGGTGGTTGTCCTACTTAGTCAATTGAAGATTCTATAGGGCTACATTTTATTCGATTCTGAATTCTTTTATATACCTATTTTAACGAATCTTACCATTCCTGAAAGCAAGTCCGGTTATCTGCAAATTTCGTCTTGTGATTTTTCAAATTATATTGTTTAGATAATTAACATTACTATTTTGCGGAAATGGTCAATACTAAGTATTGAGTGTCTCACATAAAAACATTGTATTGATGTATAGGATTCGCTGTGTGCAAATATTTAGTTAGGTAGTAATAGTTTGTATACACAATTTAGGACAGTTCAACCACTTGGTTTCATGGACTTGAGGTGACTTGTATATTTTTTGCTAGTGCTTCTGTAAATTCTACTTCCTTTTGCGTGTTAGAAACATGTCACTGTTTTGTTCATTGAAGTTGAATCACGTATGCTTAGTTTTATCAAACATACAATACTTTAATGACTGAGGAAATATTTTTCCGAAATCTGATGTTATAGTTGTACATATTTGAATAACTGAATTGTTGAAGCATTCAATCATAACTTATTTTAAGCCTGTTATCCAGAACAGCTTTGTGTTCTCTTAGTGAGAGATGTAAACTAGCCTTGTTGAACTATTGACGCCTTGCCGCTCGTCTACTGTGATGGGAATTCTAATATTAATGTAATAACATCTTGTCATCTATTAACGCTGACTCAAAATCAGTTTTCTGTAATTAATAATATATTTCTTAATAATTCAAGTATTTTTCTCTAATAATAATAATGCCACGAGTTATGAACTGTGTCAAGTTGTATTTGGGTCATTAATCTCTTTAATGACGAGATTTCTAGCTCTATTAACAGTCATGAAACATAGGTACAAATGTTCCTCTAATTCATCAAGCTGTGAACAAAAGCTCAGGTCATTCTTTTTCAGCTGGCGTGCCACCTCTCCGCTGGCTTGAAGTTGATCTTCTCCCCTCT
Organism: Oenanthe sinensis; assembly: GCA_028671895.1. Taxonomy (NCBI): domain Eukaryota; kingdom Viridiplantae; phylum Streptophyta; class Magnoliopsida; order Apiales; family Apiaceae; genus Oenanthe; species Oenanthe sinensis. The sequence goes on from CM053802.1 coordinate 14,612,685, forward strand.
TTAGCCAGAACAACACCATTTTTCGCATATGTTCTAGCTCATCGCCAAGTCGAGCCACAAGCCGACTTATTGTGTCCAGATCCCTGCTTAATATATAAGTTCCTTTAGCTGCCACATCAACTTGTGCTGACAATTTAGCCAGCTGTTTAGTTGAAGCTGTAGTCATCACGATACTTGGTGCAGCCATTAACACTACTAGGGCGTGAGCAACTATGATTATAGTTAATGAGGCTGTTAGGGTTATTAAAATTATAGCCGAGCCAAGCTTTATTTTGCTGAGTGTGCGGAGTTTGGCTCGAGTTTTGTCTCTGTTAACTTCAAGTCTTTTAAGCAAATTAAAGCAACTGGTTTGCAGGGTTTGTATATTATGAGGAGATGAAGGTGATTTGATAAACGGATTTGAGGTGTGACAGAAGTCATTTAACTGGGTCAGAATAACGGGCAAGTGATTTATTTGAGAAGGCGATTCCAGAGTTTTCAAAATGAGTTTCAAAGAGCTATATCTTGTACGAACATGACCAATATCTTTTAGTAAAATCCCACATAGGATAGAGGCATTCGAAGTTTCTAAGAAATAGTCTAGCAGAAGTGAATGATTTTTGGGTTTAATAGGGGCCAGGTTGAGGATTCGAATAACGGTAGGCTGATCGGGGTTTAAGAGATGTTCTGCAAATAGGCGATAAGATGGGAGGCGAGCAGCTGTTGCTGAGCTCATTGGTTTAGATTTTGTGGAAGCTCCATCAGTTAATGAGACCACACATGTCCAAAAGTCAATGTATGACTCTGTTCGAAATGCATTAGCATATTCTTCACGGAGGTCCAATTCTACCGAGTCTTCTGGAGATTCCATTTGAGTTTCACCTAACATGAGAAATTAAAACAGTGAGCACAAACTACAAATGTATAACATTTGGAGGAGATATGAACAAGGTTTTGTATATACTATATAGAAGTGATTATGTTATCATGTATAATTGAGAATGTTGATTGATTGTGTGTAGTGTTTACACATAATATTTAACACCGATCATATATATGCAACCATGAAATTGATAAAAGTTTTGCAAGTATGCAACAGCTATTTTGCAAAGAGACAAACAACATGATGATTGATCAACTACCATATACCATTGCATGCTATCATATTTCTGATTCTGGAGCGTAATCCCATTCTTCAATTGATGAATCCAGCTCTGCAAGTGAATAAAGTTTGATCTGTTTGTGTGTGTGGGTGGGTGGGGGTGGGGGCAAGAAAATTGAGTAACCAAGTTAACTGTGGTAGAAGATTATAAATAGGTTTGGGAGGGATTAGTGGAAGATATGGAGGCTTCTTACAAGATTAAAACAATACTAAAAAAAAGCTTTGAGGATAGCTTGAAGAATTGTTTTAATACAAAGTGGAAATTCCAAAGCTTGTAGTGCAAATCAAGTTGTTGATATATACTTGCAAGCAAAATTGTATTCTTGTTAAATTTATCGACTAGTCGAACCAAACGCATATACGTACCATCCATCAATACAAGCACATAGTTTAGTTACTAAAAAGAAACACAGAGTTATGGATCAATTATTATTTCAAATCAGTAAACAGCAAACATAATAGTCTCTCAACATATTATTTATTAAGGAATTAAGCAGCACCCCCGTTAGTAATCACCACCATCATCATAACCAAGATCATCCTCCACCTTGTCCGCCACATCATCAGCAATCTGGTCTTCCACGTAATCGAAACCCTCCGCTAATGCAAGTCCACCCAACACCCCTGCAACCGCACCCACAGCTAATCCCGTCCCCATTCCCATCCCACTTTTACTTTGTTGCCCTCCATTATTATTATTGTATCCACTCGGAGCCCCACCCGAATAAGGATACGGGTTCGGAGCCTGACCATTATAAGAACCATAATAATAATTATTATTATTATAAGGTGGCGAAGCAACATAAGGTCCACCATAAGCCTGTTGTGGAGGTGCAGCACCATAAGGACCCCCATAAGCCTGCTGTGGAGGAGCAGCAGCAACATAAGGTCCACCATAAGCCTGCTGTGGAGGAGCAGCAGCATAAGGACCACCGTAAGCCTGCTGTGGACGAAGCTCGCGGACTAGGACCGTGAGCTCGAGTTTACCATGAGGCCGACCAGAAGGACGCTTCAACTCGAGCTTCTTCTGAGTCGACTCAGCTCCGAATCCGAACTCATCTACGAGCTCGTGAATCGGCAGCTTAGCCGAGCCAATGAGCGGCTTGGTAGCCTCCGCTGCATTGGCGTGAACGATGTCGACGTGGAGAATAGAGTCTTTAATAGGGGAGTGACAAGGTATGACTAGGGTTTGATTCCAATGTGGACACGTGTCGCCTTGTTGGTCTACGAGGGTGGAGCACTTGGAGTCGGAGTCGATCCAAAGGACGGCGTAGGGTTTGAGAGAGCCGTGTTTCCAGTTGATATTTTTGAGATCCTTGGCAGAGATTATTGTAACTTGGACTTCGTAACGCGAGGCCATTTGCTAGTGTGTGTGTGTGTGTTGTGTGTGTGTAGATGGAGTGTGTAAATGCTGAGACACCTTTATATACACACACTATCTCAGTATGTGGTCTATTGAAAGAGCTTTATTTTAGAGTAAAATATTACTAAAACGTCTTTCCATGCAGGCTGCAACATGCCGTCACTAAAGTTTATTATCTAGGTATTATCTTACCCAACGTCTATAAAATATTCTCTTCACTCGTAAATATTTATAATTACAATCACTATATTGTCAAGAACACGCAAATTCATTAAAATAATTCATACTTAATTTTATATATATATATATATATGAAATTAGAATAGTACCTCCTCTCCTTGTTATTAAATTTAGTGAATTATTCACATGGTAGTAGAATTATAGGAAGAACGTATAAATCTGGGAACAAGTTATCCAGTAGGGAAATACAGTAATAGTATGTATGTTACGCGGAGTGCGTGGTGATATATATATAAAAAAAAAATTAACCCTTGATTTTTGGCACATATTTTTAGGAGATTTGACTATATAGTTAAAATTATTATTTTTAAAAATTGTTTTTTGTGAACAAAAATATTAAACAGAAATTTTTATTTAAAAAAATAAATTTTTAAAAATAATAATTTTAACTATGTATTTAAAGTTAAACATCAATTATTTACCGAGAGAGGTACAGCACCCGTGCCTTTTTTAAGGCCTTATCCTGCCCAGCTTTATTACTCCTTGACTTGCATTCCATATTAAATATGAGTTCAATTTTTTACATATATTTTATTGTGTTTGATAAAAAAAATTATAATATATATTTTTTAAATTTTTATTTAAAACGAAATTTTAAAATATATATATATTATTATAAGTAAACTTAAATAAAGGGCCATTTATTGTGGGAAGGAATAGCATTTCAGCAGATGAGAAGCTAGTAGCTATAGAAAAATGAAAACAGAAAAAATATATTCTCATACAGTAATAAATAGTGATACGCGGGGAGCACACGGCATAGACATAGAGAGCTTTCTTAATTCTATCAATCTTCAACTGGACTGGGGGCGGTTCTTTACTCGGAATATTCCAATTCCTCCTAGCTTACCAAGTGCTCCATAAAATTTTATACTCCCTTTATCTCTCGTGTGTGTATATATATGTATGTATGTGTGTATATATATATATATGTATGTATGTACGTGTGTACGTGTCTTAATTGAGAAAAAAATATATTTCATTTTACCTATATTATTTTTTTCGATGTAAATTAGTTTTTGTAATATCCTTATATTTATATTCTCAATATTAATTACTTAAATACATTCAATGCGCATAATTCTCTGCTAAAAAACTGACAAGTTCACTTACATTAAATAATTAATGAGTAAATTTGAAAATAAAATATTAGATTTATATTTGATTTAACGCTCTTTAAAAAACAGGTAATCGTAATATTTATTTTTTTCAGGGAGTAAATTCTCATTTTCACTAAACACGAGGAAACAAACATCTCTCCCGTGTAAGATTTGCTATTTGAAAATTTATACACCACTCCCTCGTGTGAGATGACTATGACATAGCACCATAACAAGGAAAAAAGATCTCCCGTGGCTCATAATCCCTCTAAATTCATACATAATTCTGTGATGTCTTACTTTCGATTATCTGCCCTCCCCGATGCTCCTCCATACGCAAGGAAGTCTCCTCCACCTGAAAATTTTAATCTATAGCAATCATGTTAATCAGTTGGATAGATATGCAGTCGTACTTGTACGAATGGTACTCTGATGAACTTTTGAGGTAGAAGCAGGCCTTTCTGTTCATAAATTCTTGTTACCTGCACCCCTAAATTAGCTGTGTAACCAACAAGGTATCCCAGGGGAAGTCCAATGGCGTAGAACGACCCCAAGTTGATGGAAGCCACAAGAGCTTGCCATCCCCCACCAACAGCAACACCTGCCAAGGATTCCAAATATTAATTAGCACTATCCCTCAGAATTAGCAGTGAGTTTAACCAGTAAAAAGTTTACCAGATATCACTGGCTGGACACTGTTAAGAATCATTGTCACAGAGAGAAGGTATGCAAGTTTAGAAGCAGCTTCTTGCATCTCCTTGCTATTTGTAAATATAGTTGCTATATGGTTCTTCAGTGTGGAAACAATAATCATGCAAAGTATACCAATCAGAAGTGACTGAAAGATGGTGACATACACACTATATTTAGTTGCTCTTGGACGTCCTAACCCAAGCTCGTTGGAGACTCGAACACTAGTAAAAATGAGATGTTAAGTAGTAAGATTAAAGATGACATAATTACTACATTGTTGGTTCATATCTACCTAATATATCATACATCTATCCTGTGCACAAAGGTAAGAAATATAGAGAAAATAAGAGCATTCATTTCCAAGCATAATTGTGCTAAATTGGTAAATCTAGTTTTATCAAACCATTATGGGAATTTCTAATTTACCTTATTGCAGCACTTATTGCAATAAACACCATGCCCTCCCACCCATTGATATTCGAACTGGAATAAAAGCCAAATAGACAGTTAAAAATTCTATAGTAAGAGGTAGTGAATATACAACGTAAGTTGGATGAATGAGAAAACACGTTTTGATAGTGAGATGCTTTGATGAGCAGATTAACCATATAAAAAATATGCTAGTTTACTTGACAACATGCCATGACATTTGTGAGGTGCCCAAAACTGGCATACATTTTTTCACATGACATCTAAGGATTTCTGGTGACTTTCTAGGCTTGAAGATGCAAGCCAGGACAGAAAATAGTTCACTAGAAGTTATTTAGCTTTACCAAATAGTAAGAGATCCAACAGCAATCACAGCATTATCAAGATTGCTCGTGAGGAGATTTATGCTCATCATATACCACACCTCCAAGCAGAACATCACGGCCTAGGAAAATGAGAGCCTAACAAATGGCCAAATATCCTTAAAAGCAGCAAGTGACAATCCCGTCCAGCCATCCTTGCACCATACAATAATGTATATAACTTGGGCTATTGCAGCTGTCCAGCTTGTGATGTCAAAGGCTATAGCTGCACCAGTTGTACCCCACTTAAAAACGAAAACGAAGAGCCAAAGTAGTCCACCATGAATAATTAGATTTCCGAAACCAATCAAGGCAAGCACATTGACTTTGCTTTGTCAAGTTGACGCTGCATATATATACCTAGCATGTGAAGTTGCCCAGCACCAAAAGCCTGACCACATAGAGTCTCTGTTGCACTTGCCATACCAAGCTGCAAAATTGTGGTGATAAATTTATCATGTCCCAGAAAAACACAAGAGCATACAGAACCAGATGTGGATGATTCCTATATTTGTTTCGATCAAGTTTCTAAATTAAGAGTAATTGTGAAGTAAACATAAACCAATTGTAATTTGATTCATCTCAAGTTGACAACTAGTGGTGTAAGAACACCCCCTAAAATTGGTAAACTAGTTAAGGTTGGCTGTATTGATCACTCGTGCTTGGAGTGGAAATTTCTCCAACCTCATTTCCTAAACCGGAGGAAAAAATGACGGTTCTTTTCTCTGACATAGACGGTGTTGTTGCATTAAGCAGAACTGAACCGGTATGAATTAACAAATGTCGTCTATGTACTATTAAGATCAACAAGTTGAGTTTACTACATTATTATGCATCCATTTCACAAATTGACGCAAGTACAGAGTAATAATCAAACAAAGGCATCATCCAAAAAACACAACAAAATTAAAATTGCTTTCGGCTACAAATTTCGACCAGGCTTGTTGTGCATGGGGTGTGTCATGTGCGTGAAAAATAGGACATGCATTTGTTGTGTATATTTTCCTCAAGTTTGTTTTATATTTAGTTATTTTATTTTTCCTGACAAAAAATTAATATTAATAATAATAATAATAATAAGTTATGTTATTTTTGTTGGGCTTCAATTTGTTCTGCTCAATGGGTTGCGTTATTATTGGATATATTTGGCGTTGAGGTAGTTGGTGTTTTAGCCCAACTTTAGTGTGGGTCTATGTAAGCTTTGACCTACCTTCAGGTAGCTTTTTGTATCCCTCTGTGGTTTTTACGGTAACTAATCCTCTTATTTTAAAATATATGCCGTTTAATTTTTTAGTATATATTTTAAAATAATTTAACTGTACAATTAAAATTATTATTTTTAAATAAAAAAATTTATTCAATTTTTAATTCACAAAAATGAAAAGGTAAAAAGTAATTTTAGTTGTGTAATCAAAACCTTTTGAAATATGGATTAAAAATTTAAGTCTTGTCTTTTTAAAGATAGTGAGGGTAATATATTTCCAGTATTTTATAATAAAAACAATAATACAGAAAGAAGTTTAAACTTGTAACAAGATACAGGATAAATGAATTGAGTTAAAATTAAAATAAAATAATTTACGATTAAAATTTAAGGAGTGTATTTAATATAGATTCTGTAGTATTTTTTGGATTTTAAAATTTTGGGTATTCAATATGGATTTGAAATTATTTATTAAAATTTGAGAATATTTAATTTGGATTTTAAATAATATTTTAAAATTAAAGAATATTTAATATGAATTATTAATAATTTATTAAAATTTAGGGGTATTCAGTCATTTATTGACCATGGTGTATTTTAAAAATTCATGAATTTTTTTAAATTTTACATTTTTTTAAATTTTACATTTTTTAAAATTTCAACTAAATATAAAAAAATTTCACGAATTTATGATATGTTTTATATTATTTTTTGTATAGAATATATGAATTCTACCTAGACTCTGAATACAATTTTAAATTAAATATAATTAATTAAAATTTATGAATTACTAATAATGTATTTAGGGTTTTGGTCCATGACAAACAAAAATTTTACATGTTAATATTATCCGTGTCAAAAAACGCGACTATATGGATAATACAATGTAATGTCAGAAAATAGGACTCATGTATTTAAATATGGATTGAAAGCCTAACTTCTCGTTTATGTTCAAAAACAATGCTGACCTTAGCTAGTCCACCAAACTTGAAGCAAGTGAGCTTATGATTCTACATTTTAATCTAGCAGATTAAAGTGAGTAAAATATGTTCGTATATATTAGTTTCTGTAATATGCTTTAAAAATATTATAATTAGCTACTGTATTATCTTATCTTAATTTAATAGGTTGGTTGACTAGTAGAACTATTTACAAGGCGGCGATTAAATCATGACCATTGATTGGATACAAAGCAGGTGGGAAATAAAGGAGTAGGCTTTCCTTTTTTCAACTTAAGATTCTTCTATGTTTTGTAACGTAGATCAGTAAATTTTACGCATGACTAGTAAACATGACACGAAACGACATGAAAAAATGAATTTGAATTTTGATTTGATACACGAAACATGAAAATACACAAATATGAAATTACATAATAAATTTATTATTGAATATAAGTTTTATTTTGGATGCACGAAAAATACACGAAAGTATATGAAATATTAATATATAATTTTTATTTTTTATATATCATAATATATATTATATACGTAATATATATTTTTTTAACATATTAATATATATATACGTAATATATAACAATTTACTTATTTATGTATTCATTAGTATTTCGTGTATATTTTGTGTATATTTCGTATATTCGAATATAATCATTTCGTGTTATTTCGGGTTGTTTCGTGTAAATAAAAAATATACAAAAATATTATGTACTTTTTGTTTTGTTTCGTATAAATATAAAATATTTCGTTTTGTATTCGAATCAATTAAATAAATACACAAAATGATTCTAGAACATTTTCAATTTGTGCAATGAAAGCACAAAAGTACGAAATTACGCGAAACGATTGACAGCTCTATATATATGTGATATGTGCCTATGTGGCGTTGAGGCCGTATTTGCGTTCCCACGCTTCTTTGTTGCGCGTTTCCTTTTTAATATATTCCATCTTTTTGATAATATTTGACATTTAATTTTTTAATACGGTATTTTAAGAGTTTTGACTACATAGTTAAAAATATTATTTTTAAAATTTTTTTGAACAAAAGTTTTAGTTTAATATTTTTATTAAAAAAAAAAATTTTAAAAATAAAAAATTTAACTATATAGTCAAAACTCCTAAAATATGTGCTAAAAAATCAAACGTCAAATAAAACCAAAATGAAGGAGTATATAGATTAGGGCTTAACAAGGAACTACTCTCTGCCTTTCATTCATTTTTAACAGTTTTTTTCAATACTTGACACGCATTTTAAGGTATGTATAAAATATAGTTCCATAACTTAATTTAAAATTTTCTTTTTTGAATAAAAATTTAAACATCAAATTTTTATTCAGAAGAAAAAATAATTTAAAATAATTTATGCAACTATACTTTATAAGGAGTCTTAAAATGTGTGTCAAACCCTCTATCCCAAATGTTAAGAATCTATTGGGACACAGGAGTACGTACATATTTGAGTAATTGACAAATCAATTTTTATTTTATATGAATTTTATTGACAAATAACAATGAAAAAGTACATAATATAGAAAAAATTAAAAAATATTAAAGTAAGTATAAAACAATTAAAAAAATATAGAACACAAAATTATTGAATAATATTATTATGTAATTTTTTGTGTATTACGTAATTTTTTTATTTATTTTCAAATTATTTTTAATATTCTTTAGTTTTTTCTATATTGAATAATATTTTTATGTATTGTGTAATTATATTTATTATTTAATTTGTTAGTTCATTAAGAAAGTTTCTCATTCAAACTAAGCCTATGTAAATATTTATTAACATGGTCGACCTTTTATTAAGGAGACTGCCTAGCGCAATATCACTATAGGGCCGGGCACTAAAAATTATATATATGTATTATATATATGTTTTAAAATTTGTTTTTTAACCTTAGAACACCATTTCAAAAATTCGTTTGTGTTTGCTATTCAAAATTGATGTATTGTGAGAAAAGTGATGGTGGAAAAAATGTTATCAAAAGAATTTGATGACTGTTTGATAATATTTTCTGATTTGAGTATATTTTGATATATAATATTAAAAAATAATGTTTTGATAGTAAAACATGTTATTAATTTATGCAAAAACTAAAAAATATTTTTTTCCCAAATGCATGAGGGGACCTTCTTTTTCTAAAAACAACTTTTAAACCAAAACACTTTCCTATAAAGGTATTTTTGAAATTTATCGAACATTTTTTAACTGTTTTTCAGCAAAAAACAACTATTAATATCTGCAATAACAATATCAAACGGAGATTAATTTTATATAATTTCACCATCTAACTTAAATATGAACAAATTATAATTTTTACATAATATATTTGTCTCAAATGTAATATATAATATATTTATAATATAAATTTTGCATATTTTTATGTATACTACAACAGAATATTCATAAAACAATGCATGGGGTATTTTTCATAACTAATTCAGGGTATAGGTTAATTTTAATTGCTTATATAATTTATAATGAAAATTATTATTTAACTAAAATTGTTTTAAAAGTAAAAATCATTAAGGCTCCGTGTAGGAGTGCAGTTGAAAACTGTTGTATTGTGAGAAAAAATATTGGTGGAAAAAATGCTATCAGGAAAATCAGATAACTGTTTGATAATTTTTTTGATTTATGCATATTTTGAGATATAATATATAAAAATAATGTTTTTGGGAAGGTTTGATGAAAAAACTAATAGTTACTTCCTGCAAAAGCTGAAAGCAGCTTTTTCCAAAAGTATGAGAGCATGTTTTTGCTAACAGCAGCTTTTAGACAAAAACCGTTTTTCCAAACAGCAATTTTTAGAATTTACCATTAGAATTTACCAAACGTTTTTCTGACAACTTTTCAGCAAAAAAATACTATAACTGTCTGCAATAATAATGTCAAACGGGGCCTAAATGTTTTATATTTTACATTTTTTAAAATTTCAACTAAATATAAAAAAAAATCACGAATTTATGATAAGTTGTATATTAATTTTTGTATAGAATATATGAATTCTACCTAGACTCTGAATAGAATTTTAAATTAAATATAATTAATTAAAATTTATGAATGACTAATAATGTATTTAGGGTTTTGGTCCTGGCATGCGATGGTTGACTAACAAAAATTTCACATGTTAATGTTGTATGTGGGGAAAAAACGCGGATAGATGGTTCAGACAATCGAATGTCAAGAAAGAAGACCTGTGTATTTAAATATGGATTGAAAGCCTAACTTCTCGTTTATGTTCAAAAACAATGCTGACCTTAGCTAGTCCATCAAACTTGAAGCAAGTGGGCTTATGATTCTACATTTTAATCTAGCAGATTAAAGTGAGTAAAATATGTTCGTATATATTAGTTTCTGTAATATGCTTTAAAAATATTATAATTAGCTACTGTATTATCTTATCTTATTTTGATAGGTTTATAGGTTGGTTGACTAGTAGAACTATTTACAAGGCGGCGATTAAATCATGACCATTGATTGGATTCAAAAATAAAGGAGTAGGCTTCCCTTTTTTCAATTTAAGATTCTTCTATGTTTTGTAACGCAACATATATATGTAATATGTGCCTATGTGGCGTTGAGGCCGTACTAAGAATCTATTGGGACACAGGAATATGTATGAGTAATTGACAAATCAATTTTTATTTTATATGAATTTTATTGATAAATAACTATGTAAGTGACATAATATAGAAAAAATTATAAAATATTAAAAATAAGTATAAAACAAATAAAATAATTAAAAAAATATAGAACAAAAAAATTCCGAATTATATTATTATGTAATTTTGTATGTTATATTTTTTGTGTATTACATGATTTTTTTGTTTATTTTGAAATTATTTTTAATGTTCTTTAATTTTTTTCTATATTGAGTAATATTTTTATGTATTGTGTAATTATATTTATTATTTGGTTTGTTAGTTCCTTGAGAGAGTTTCTTGTTCAAATAAAGCTTATATAAATATTTGTTACAAGGCTGACCCTTTATTAACGAGACCTTCTTATTAGGGGTGAATAAAAATCCGATTAAACCGCCAAGCCGAACCAACCCACCCCTTTTTTCGGCCGAATAAACCGAACCGTCCGAAACCGAAATATAAATGGATTAATTTTTAAAAAACCCGAATAAGTTGGGTTGGGTCAGGGTTTAATAAATTTTAACCCTCACACAACCCAACCCAACCCGTTATGTTACTAAAGCCTTAAGCTCGTATTCTTGTGACCCTGTCCATTAAGTATCGAGCCCATTTACTAATTTATAGTCCAGTTACTAGAGATTTAACCTAAATGAATTTACGTTGTTTGTTGAAGAAGGTAAAACAAATTAAATAAGCTAATTTAGTAGGCTTTGTTTTTTGTTTTTATACTTATCTATATTCTTGTTTATTTTTTGAATTTTGTAGGTAACATGAATAAGGACAAGGACAATGATGCATCGAATGACAAAATGAAGACCAAGATTGTTGATGTTATTGACGATTAATTCGTCACTGATTATGCTATATGTAATTTTAAGCTAGCAAACTATTATTTTGGGTTTGTTTAAAACTTTGTGGCTTTGTGAAGTTTACTTCATGGAAAAGTGTAAAATTTTGGCATGTATGAAACTTTGGATTATAATTTCATATTTCAATTGAAGTTCTGTTTAGTGTTAGTCTGCTAGATAAATATTTAATAATGTAAACATTGAACCCGATCAACCCGACCCGACCCGACCCAACCCAACATACAAAGGGTACGGTTGGGTTAGACATATATTTTTGGGTTGGGTTAAATTATTTTTTTCTGAATACAAATTTAAACATTCAATTTTTATTCAAAATAAGAAAAATGTAAAAATAAGTTACGTAACTATACTTTATATACACCCCTTAAAATTATACTTTATATGCACCCCTTAAAATGCGTGCAGGACACGAAATGTTAAGAATTAAATGGGATTGAGGGAGTAATAATTTTTATTATTAATCATAAGTTATAATTAATATATAGGGTTAGATACTATTTCTATCGATTACCTAATATTATATAATTATAATTAATATTATATGCATAAGTATTTAATAACAATTTTAATAAATATCACAATTTTTTACATACTTTTATTTCTTTTAATTACGATAAGCAACATGTCTTAGTATATACGGAGTCGAATAGTCTAAAAAAAAATATGATTAGTACATGTACTTCAAGAAAAATCAAATAAGTTTATAATATCATAATATTTTTAATTATTAAGAATATAAATTTTTATTTAATATTAATTATATTTTTTAATAAATATTTATTTATCAATTGAATATTTTATAATTTGTATATTTATATTTAGTTAAATTAATGTATGACTATAACCTAAATAAATTAACATAATATTATTTAAAATATTTTAAAAATATAAAAATATTAATGAATTTAAAATAAATAATAAAATTAGAGAAAAATATTTGTGCATCGCACGAGTTTAAATCTAGTATATATAATAAGAGTAAGCAGAATCTTATTTAAGTATTACCAAAAGTTAAGAGTTTGATACTCAATAACAACATATTTAAATTTAATATCTATTTAGTACTAATATAATCTTAAAATTCAAATTTTATCTCATAATACTTTATAATTTAATATTTATATTATTAATTTTAAAAACATTAATAAGAAATTAGGATTTAAAAAGTACAATAGAATAAAATAAACACGGCCCTAAGCCTCATAGAACTAACAATATTTCCCGTGTAATTATTAGTCTTCTACTCTTCTTCATCACCTACCCGCGATGAATGTCAGCGCGGTACACTTATCTTGCAGTTTGATGGACATCAAAGACATTTAGGATAATATATTTTGTATTTAGTTAATATATATTACTTTTAGTTATTATATATTACTTTCATAATTATATAAAGAAATTTCATATAATTAAAAATGTCAAAAAATAATTTATTAATAATTATATATAAATAAATACAGTTTTGTAATAAAAATAGACATAAAAGTTGAATCGATATCAAATTAATAAAAACATATAAAAATTACGCAATTTACACAAAATATAAACTAAATTATATTCTACATATAATAAGAGTAAACGAGAGAAATCATCTTTTAACTACATAATATCAAAATTTAAAGATTTGATATTTATTAAAAATATATTTAGATTTATATTTTTAACTCTAAAAATAACTAACATTGATAATATTTAATCTTATTGATGATATATTAAAATCTAATATTTACTCTTCGTCCCTCCTAATTTTTAACATTTGGATTGGACACGGAGATTAAGAAATGAGAATAAAGTAGTGAAGAATTGTAAAAATAAGTGGGTTAAGTGGTGAGAACCGTTAATATTTAAGTGATACTATAAATTAAAAAGATGGGGTAACTTCAAAAAAAAATAGGGGAAGTTAGTGGGAAATAGTTAGCCCATTTGAGTTTCTAAATCATTAAAATTTTATTATTTTTGGAAAGGGACATCACAAAATAGAAATCGTTAACAATTGAAAGGGACCAACGAAGTATATTATTAATAATTAGATTTAGAGATTTGAATTGAATTGTCAACATATTATAATTTATGATTCATATTATTATTTCTAAAACAATAACAAAGTTAAATAATATAAATTTAAATTATTAAAAAACCCATAAATTTTAATAAATAAATATTTATATGAATTTTAAATTAATAAATACGTATAAGAATCCGTACTTTGCACGGATTAAAATATCATATCATGAATGAATTACTATAAACGAATAGCGGTTAAATTGCGCACAAACTTATATAATTATATTCGTATGATCATATCAAATAATTATAAAAATTTGGATTGAATTCAACCTCCGATCCGTTCTAAATAACACCACAACGAAAAGAATATTTTTCATCATAAAATAATTAAAACTCTTTTTCAAGGCCCGTGCCAGTCCAGGCCTTTCATGCTAAATCTTTAGTTTAATAGTTAAAAAATCTATATCAACTTTATAATTTTGAGGGAGATGTGAAGAAGGTTGCAAAAAAGATGAAAATTTGGCACGTTTGCCTAACCAACAACTTTGCACACAATTATTACAAGTACAAGTCTTTTCTTGTGTACGCAAACAATCTGCCACTGAAATGCCTTTAAATCCTATCGTCCCCTTCGTCTTGTAACTAACATCCTCGAGATTTCAATTTTTTTGAAAACCTTTTTGGAGCTTTAACATTTATGATGCTTCGCTTCATTAGATTCCAAGCATCAGAGTGAAAATATATGTAACATCTAGCGTGTGCGAAAAACGTACCACATGGTCTTGTAATTCACGGAGAACTCATTCTCTGTCTCTTTCATCATTTTTTATACTTTAATAAATCTGGCGTATACATCATCGGATTCACCGAACTTTTTTATTTTAGTTTTTTTTACAAACTTTATTTTAATTTCTAATAGTAATATGTTTGCATAATTTTCTACTAAACAGATGTGCAGATCTAAAACAAAAGCATGTTAATGATTTTCATTTTTATTAACATGGCTACTTCTACTCTACGATGTCGTGAAAAATTCTTCATTCTTCCTTATTTCAGTTGCTTGTAATGCAATAGGACGGTTTTTATTTTAATACTTTTAGTTACTTATCATTTAATTACTCAATTATTTTTAAAAGACACTAATACATACAGAAATCTTTTTTGCGTCGCCCTTTTTGCGTAGGTAACTGACGCAAATGCTTCTTTCATGCGTCGGTTATTTGTTTAGGCGACAATTTTAACATTTGTACTGGACTTCTTGCGTCAGACGTTAACTTAACCGACGCTTTTTAACATCTTCCCTGGATTTTGTATGAATAAAAGATATAAATATTTGAATGCAGAAATACAAGTACCCTTAAAAGTTTTGGTTACTTAAAAAACAAAACAAACATAAATGTGATTATTATTTTTAATTAATAATTAAAGTAATTGTTAACTAATTATCTATATAATTTATATGTGGAACACAAAGGAATAATTCGAATTAGCCAAATATTTTTATTTTTAACACACACATATCCACGTGCACATTATAATTTAGTTACAGCAAGTTATTTAGAGTATAATTTTAACACTAGTACTAAAACTTATCACAAAAAAATTTAGAAATTAAAATAAAAAAGAGGCATACTTATAATATAATAATATTATTTTGACTGATCATCTTCCTTTTTTTTTATATATAATAGGTGAATAACACTTACCTAAAAACCCTATTTATCTCTATTCTCTCTGGAGCCGCCTCCCTTTCTTCTTTCTGAAATATAGTCGTCGGGGCTTCCACCGATTTTCTCCGGTGGAAAGCCTCAATTTCTTAATTTTCTTGCATCATTCAATAAAACTTCTTAGATAAAAAACCATTAGGGCATCCGGATTTTCCGTCTTCTCCGATCAAACGGGTGATTTTTCGGTTTCGAGGGATCCGGTTTCTCTTGTTTTTGTGATTTTGTTTTTGGGATCTAAAACTTGCTTTTATTTTGTAATTTTAGTTTTAATTTGCAATTTCAATTTTGTTGTAGTCTCTCCTTGGTGAGAGTTTTGGTGTTTCTCTCCTTTGTTTGTGAGAGTATGAGTTTTGATAAAAGTTTTTAGGGTATTGCAAATATGGTCGATAGCTCAAACTGGATTAGCTCCAACTGGATATAGTGAAGCGGGTACGTGTAAATATATCATCTTCAACAAATGACGTGATTGTATCTCCAAAAAGAATGTATTAATCAGCCATTGTTTCCGATTTATGTTTGTTCGACGCGACTATGTTTGTAGATGTCGTATGGTTTTTTATTATTGAATTAATACTTACTAAAAAAAACACTTACCTGATTCCAAACCTGCTTATATTCAACTCCAAGTCTACCAATTTTATTGATTATTTATACGTTCCTTTGTTCCAAATCTATTTATTTTACACATGACCAATTTCAAATTAGGAAAGTTTTGTTTTATAATATTACTCAAATTTATGATAAACGATTAACTTCCTTATTTGTTATTATTATGTATTGATTGATTTCTCATTTACAAGTTTTACTATAAATGACATATAATTCAGTTTTTTTATATATAATAATTTTTAGTTTCTTTTATTTTTGAATTACTATTTTATTTACTTAACTTTTATCATTATAATATTTGAATAATATTCATCTAAATTCTATTTTTCAAGTCTTTTTTATTTAATTATTATTTCATGTTTTTAAAAAAATAAATTAATTAATTATATTATCCAAACTTGATACTTTACACATAACCCGATGTTATATAAGAAAGGATAAAAAACGCGTCTACTCTTATAATTCTATATTTACCCATGACACAGATAATTTATGGAAACTTTATTTCATGTTAATGTATATTTTTTTTTATTTTATTCCTATATATAATTCCTATTAGTTATTTTTCTTCATAATAATAATGGAATAAAGCTTTATTATTACCCATTTACATTATTTATATTTACACGAGGAAATATACAAAAAATTATATTATGAAAGAGATTGAAAACACGAACCCTGATGTTCTTTCATGACTACTATATCTATTATGCAATTCAACAATTATTTATAATAACATGATATCATATAATAACGATTTTAAAATGCATATTTGAAGAAATCAGCTACTTTTGATGATTCATCATTAAATTTATTATTATACTATTATAATATTCTATCATGAGTCAGTCAAATTTATTTTACTCTTTCAAATTTAATTTTAATATAGTAAACGACTCTTCAGTTTATAGTTATATATATATATATATGTTAATTAACCAATAAATTAATATTTATTAATTTAAATAGTCATTTTAACTTGGTCTAATAAAAAAATTATCATTTTAATTTCGATATTAAGTTTGTATACAATCATGTATTAATAAAATTAGATATATATTATTTTAGTAATATTTATTATATTCAATGTTATCACAATATGACTAACGTTTTCATATATATAATTTTTAGTTTCCTTCATTTTTGAATTACAAACATATTTACTTATATTTCATAATTATAAAAAATATTTTTTCTAAATTCAAATTTTCAAGCCCATCTTTTAAGATATAATAATCCAAAAAAAATTGGTCCCAAATAATGTGATATGAATGACATGTCAATTTGAAAAATTTTAATTGATGAAATTTATATAAATATGTTGAAATTATAATCAATCAGAATTTGTGACCCGAAATTTGTGATTAATACAGAAAAAAGGAGCACCCACGTATGCAAAGCAGATATAGTTACAGTTGTTCAATTGAGTTAAACAGTGATATGATCCAACGGTGAAAAAATAGGCAAAGTCATGATGCAAAGCTAACCTAAACCTCATAAAAAAATTGCACAAAAGCAACCACAACTACCAGCTAGTTCAGCTACGTTGCCAGTTGGAAACCGGTCTCTCTCTCTCTCTCTCGTTATAATCACATTTCAAACGCAACCGGTTTGAAGTCTAATAATAACTCATTTCTTCTCTGTATAAATTTATACATATTACACCAAAATGTCATCGGGTTTTTCCGGTAGGTATCCGGATTTTTATACTTCCGGTGGCTTTAACGGAAGATCTCCGATGAATCTCAACAGCTCTCAAGGTCAGTACCGGCCATCTATCGCCGGGATTACCTCCGATCAAGCTTCTCTGCTTCAACGCCGCTCCGATTTAATCGGAAAACGATCACTCGCCGATTTTCAACAGCAATTTCAACACCAACAACAACAACTCGGCCTTTATTTACGGAACGTAAAGCAGAGAGTGAATTATCAACAACATGCATCACCTATATCAACGCTTTCGCCGCCAGTTGATTTTTCCGGCAACTCTCTTTCGCCGGAATTCTCCGCAATTTCTTCCAATTCGTACGGGCTGCCGGTTTTGCACCAAGTCCGGCGACCTTCCGGCGTGAATACCGAGGAGAAGAAAATGATGAGTCGGTTACAGGAGCTTGAGAAGGAGTTGTTGAACGACAACGAGGAGGATCAAAACGATGTTATAACAAATAGCGAGTGGTCCGAGACGATCCAGAATCTGATCGGGTCGGATCATAAACATCACATTTCACCTACATCTTCAGCATCTTCTTGTTCATCTTCCTCAATTGCTCCACCTATCTGTGCCAAACAGTCCTTAATTGAAGCCGCGTCCGCAATCTCGGACGGCAAGAACGACGTCGCTTTAGACACCCTCACGCGCTTAATCAAACTGGGCAACACTAGAGGAACCTCGGGACAGAGATTAGTCACCTACATGGCACACGCGCTCTTGTCGCGCGTGCAATCCACGCAGTCTCCCACCGAATTATATTCGAGTCAACATTTGGAATCGGTTCAGATGCTCTACGAAATGTCTCCGTGTTTTAAACTCGGTTACATAGCGGCCAATTTAGCCATCCTCGAAGAAATTGAATTGAATTCTAACCACATTACGCTTCACGTTGTGGATTTCGATATCGGACAGGGTTGGCAATACTTACACTTGCTGCATACGCTAGCCGCAAAGATGAAGAATGAGAATAAATTGATTTCATTGAAGATAACAGTGTGTATCGATTCATCATCGGGCTCGACGAGCGTTAGAGATAGACTCAATGCAGTTGCTAATAAACTCGGAGTGAGTTTGACGTTTAATGCAATGGAATTGAATGTATTTAAGCTCATCTCGGATGCAATCGGTGTTGGAAATGATGAGGTTCTGGTTGTTAATCTTGCATTCAAGTTGTTTAAGGTACCGGACGAGAGTGTTACAACGGAGAATTTAAGGGATGAATTGCTGCGTAGTGTCAAGGCGTTGTCACCAAAGTTGGTAACGGTTGTGGAGCAGGATATGAATTGCAATACGGCGCCGTTTTTGCCGCGCGTGAACGAGGTTTTGAAATATTATGGCGCGTTATTTGACTCGCTAGACGCAAAGTTGAGCAGGGATAACGTGGATCGAATAAGAATAGAGGAAGGACTGAGTCGGAAGATGTGCAACTCCGTTGCGTGCGAGGGGAGAGACCGGGTTGAAAGATGCGAAGTGTTTGGCAAGTGGAGGGCCCGGATGGGAATGGCTGGGTTTGAGGCCAAGAAAATGAGTCAAAAGCTGGTTGACTCACTCCGAGTTAAGGTTAACTCGGGGACACTTGGCAATCCAGGATTCACGGTGAATGAAGAAGCTGGCGGGGTTGGTTTTGGGTGGATGGAGCGCACACTCACGGTCGCGTCGGCTTGGAGATGAATAAATAAATTTCCTAGTTTAATACTCCCTCCGTCCCGGCCAAATGTTTACATTTGGTCCGGGCACAGAGACCAAGGATAGTGGGTGTAATAGTGATTTTATTGTTAAAATAAATGAAATAGTGGGTGTAATAGTGTAAAGTGTTGAAAAAGTGGAGTGAAGTAGTGGATGTAATAATATATTTATTGTTAAAAGTTACTATTTTTAGTAATGTAAAGAATTGGGTGGGACGTCCCAAAAAGGAAAGTGTAAAGAATTGGTTGGGACGGAGGGAGTACTAAATAACACTTATTTTAAATTGGAGTCGTTTTGTTAGGTGAAGTAATTGGAAATGCATGGACAGATATATTGAAGTTTCTGTTTGTAGTTATTAATAATATAATTTAGCACCGAAAATGACTATGCCTCGTTGCCTCCACCAAACAAATGACCAACAAAGGCGTGTTTGGATAGCAGACAAATATCGTGTATCAACATTGTGGGCTATGTAAATAAAAAACACTTGCTGGTAAGGCTGTGGTTGGCGTGGCTAAAATGTATGGGTTGCTTTAATTTTATGCACTTTTTTCTATTTGTATAGTCGCGGAGAATTTTAGTTAAATTATTCAGTTTTTCTTGTGTGGTTATGGTTCATCTCCGTAATTAACAAAACTTTTTTGTTAAACCAAAATTATTTTTATATATGTAAACAAGGTTTTCAATTATGAAGAATGAATATTAAGGCCTAAATTTGTGTTTTTATGTTTTTTCACAGTGATTAGAGAAATGAATAATAAGCTTATAATATATTTGTAGGTACTTAAAGAAAGTGAATTATTTAGGAGAAAGTTTAGGATTATGGCGTTCACGTGCGGGGAGGGGTATGAAGTATGAAGGAATGGGATCCATGTATTTATTGTGTTTGTACCAAACTAAAAAAGCAGGTTTAGCTGGAGACTAGTATTGATAGTTGCATATATTCAGCTGTACTTGATAAAGTTATATTTAGTCGAAAAGATGTGTGCATGGTATTTGAATTATTCATAAAATGGGAACCATCAAGACCAGCACCTCCAATGTTGTTATCCACAATATTAAAACAAGGTGAGGGGAAATGTTTTCGCATGTAATGCTTTCAGAAAGACGATTAGGAATGATACAACTTTATTATCAATTAAGTGGTCTATATTGCACTCCCATATGCCACTGAAGTTTGTCAGTGTGAAAGATTACCATAAACATACATAGTTCAGGGTCCATTCCGGCCTCTTCGTACATGAGCCCTTAATTAGAACAATTGAACAAAGTCTTTTTTATACTTGTTTATTCATGTTTTCCCCTGCTTCAGATCAAATATTGTATGTGTATACATCACTTGAGACTTGGAATTCCCAACTCACAAGCTCTTAATGAGTTTAAAACATGATCAATCTGTAATTAAGAATCCTAGAATGAGTTTAGTGGATATTATTTCTCTCATTCTCATCTCATTCTTTTTGGCTTCTGTACTGAAAACAACATTTTCTTTGCTATATTCAGCTACAACAACAACAACAAATATCTCTCGTGGATCAATATCCGGACCGGACCCAGAATTTATATTGAGGGCACCAAATAATTTCCCCCCCCCATTTATTGTCAAATTTTTATATATTATATAGGAGAAAAAGTGTAATTTTCACAAAATTTAAAAATAAATGTATTTCCGGCGTACAGAGAAAAATGCCAAAAATGAAAAAGAGTTCAAAAATATTTGACATTGTTTTTAAATATTTTATTTCTTAATTGTGTTTCAAAAATATTTACAAAGTAATTAGAAAAATATAAATAAAAGCACTAAAAACAAAACAAAACATAAACTCATCCCCTTGGTGCTTGACTGTTGGTTGTATGAGATAAGAAATGGCGGTTATCATCAGACTCTGCTCTCTCACCAGCATCACCGCCTTCCGTACGCCGTCGCCGTTATTAACTCGCCTCCCTCTCCGGCGATTCTGCGCCGCCAAATTATCGACCGCCACAGAAGAGATCGAAGAGCTTCGCGAGAAGAAAAAGGCGGGAGTAATAGCACCGCGGTCACAGGATTTCAATGGCTGGTATCTCGATGTTATCGCCAATGCGGAGCTCGCTGATTACGGTCCCGTTCGGGGAACTATGGTTATTAGACCTTATGGTTACGCCATTTGGGAAGCTATTCAGGTATTACTTGTTTCTTCATCACAACAATTCTATTATCGATTTTGTAATTGATTATTCGATGAATTTGCAGGATTATTTGAATGTTAAATTTAAGGAGACTGGTCATAGTAATATGTACTTCCCACAGGTATGCTAATTTCCACTCTCACTCTATGTGTATATGTCATCGTATTCGTTACCTAAATTGAAGGTTGTCTTTAGAGCTCGTATTTGTCAAGTGATCACATTTTGGGCTTTAGTTTCGGCTAATGCTTTGTCAACTAATTAGGTAATGCTTTCGGACTTTCGGTCACACATTTCTGATTAGTTTCCATTCATTCACTATATGTGCGGATAGTGTTATGCGTTACTGGGTGGTAGAATTTATGTTGTGAAATAAGGTTTCTGGTTTTAGAGCGCGTGGTTCTTTTGAGAGATGAATTGACATGATGAAAGCATGCATTAGTGATTACTGATTAGTCTCATGACTTTGTTGTTGATCGATTTTTAACCTCAAGTTCTCTAACAAGTATTCCGTTGGTGGTTGCAGTTAATACCGTACTCATTCATTGAGAAAGAAGCGAGTCATGTTGAGGGTTTTAGTCCAGAATTAGCTCTTGTGACTATTGGAGGAGGAAAGGAACTTGAAGAAAAACTCGTGGTACACTTATCACTTATCAACCTTGTTTGTTTTTTTGAAGCAAACTCCCCTGTCTCAAAATAAATTATCATCTCTTGCCTCAGCAGCAAGATTAAGACCTCTGTTACAATTTAAAAATTAGGTAACAAAACACATTCCATTAACAAAAAAGTAGAATATTTTTCAATTATGTTTTTTGGGGATTTTTGCTAGTTGTAGAGGATTCTGGTAGTGTGGTACCTGAATAACAAATGCGACAAGTGTTGTATAAATTAGAGATTATGGTTTGAGGTAAAGGGCAGAAAAAAGGGAAACTGTCTACTCCATGATGCGACAAGGGGCGGAAAGGGGGTAATTACCTATCTGTGCAGAGAATCGGTTGAGTAACAAATAAATCTTCAGATTTGTCCAATAAAAATTAATTCATAATATTCATCTCTATCTAATAACGAAAGATTACAAGAGTTTATACAGATAAACTATGACTTTGAAGCCAAGTAATTTCCCAAGCAAACGAAATACTTATCACTAACATTACTAATTAAAGGAAACAAATCCTTTTATTGTATTATTCTACTACTATAATTTTGAATGTTCCTAACTAGATAATGTAATTATTAATTATAAAATATACTTATATCTAAATATTAATATAAAATAATTAACAACTAATTTATTTATTTTATGCTCCACATCACTCCAGAGGGATGAGGTCAGCACAGAATAATATCATATATGTAGGTTACGTCTTTATGATATAATTTAGGACATGTGGCATGATGAGAGTAGTTTCATCAGCTGCTTCTGTTTTTAAATTTGATAATCTAAAATTTTGGTTTTGATTGCTGCACTTCTTGAGGTTGCCAGGTCCGGCCTACTAGCGAAACAATAGTAAACCACATGTTTACTCAGTGGATTCATAGCTATCGTGATCTTCCTCTCATGATCAATCAGGTGCAACTTTGACATCTTTTTAATTTTTTGCTCACTATCGTTCTCATCCTGACATTTTGCTATGTTTAGTGGGTTAATGTCACAAGATGGGAGATGCGTACTAAACCATTTGTGAGGACTCTCGAATTTCTATGGCAGGAGGGACATACTGCTCATGCCACTCCAGAAGAGGCAGAAAAAGAGGTTTGTGTCTCACTTATGTAAAGCACATTTATTTGAGTTATAAAGTGCTGTTTATTTATTTATTTTGTTTAATATCTTTGCACTTATGTGTTGAGGTTTCTAAACTGCAGGCACTACAGATGATTGATATTTATACAAAGTTTGCTTATGAGCAAGCTGCAATACCTGTTATTACAGGTCGGAAATCCAAAGTCGAAACATTTGCTGGTGCTGCTAAGACTTATACTATTGAAGCTATGATGGGTGATCGTAAAGCTCTGCAAGCTGGAACCAGCCACAATCTTGGACAAAACTTCTCTCGTGCTTTTGGAACACAGGCAAGTGACTTACTGTTTATATGTGGAGGCATAGCTAAATTGAGGTTCAATACACATCTATCTTATTTCTCTGTCTTCTGGATTTTATATAGAGCATTGAATCTGACTTATCTGATGAGTAGCAAAGGGTCTCGAGACCTTTAGGAACCTAAATAAAATTTAATTATGAAGTAGTTAAGCACCATCAGACCTAATTGACATTCAGTTCTTAGCTAGTGCATAGATTCCTCAGAAGAAAAATTGATTTCTTATCAGGAGCTTTTGGTCAGTGGATAAATGGGACATAGTTCTATGTAGCTGTGCCAAAATTGTTTGCTTAATTGCTTAAATGGTTGATCAGTGCAATTCATTTGTTGTTGATTCTATTCTATAATTACTCTGTTTGGCATCAGATTAATCTTAAATGTTCAATCTATATGCCTCCTTAAATGTTTAAATCATTTTTGGGCACTTAATTAAGTTGTTTGGGCCTGATATGTTTGTCTGGACAGTTTGCTGATGAAAACGGACAAAGAGAACATGTATGGCAAACATCATGGGCGATAAGCACCCGATTCGTTGGTGGCATCATTATGACACATGGGGATGATGCTGGTTTAATGTTACCCCCTAAGCTTGCTCCTATCCAGGTAATTGAGGCAAAAGCTGCACCCAGACTACTTCGTTATTGAATTGTCAATATTGAAGCTTCAGTTTAGTTTGCCTGCATATGACTGTCAGTCATAATTCCTGTTTGTTTTGACTGACCTTGTTACTTTATGACTTCTGTATACTTCATCTACATAATTCAGTTCCTGCAATTTACCATCTAAATTGACTAATACTAAATTTGTCAAAAAACATATGTTCTGAAATGGGTGGATCCAGTGACAGAAGCCACAAGGAAGAATTTCTAGGTTTCTGATTCCAATCTCCATATGTGCATCCAGTTACTTCCTATATGTGAATACTTAAGTAAACAATTTTTTTAGTAAATGTTGAGTGTAGTTTTCTCTACCAAGCCTTACTAGTGCTAGCATTCAATATAATGTGGTTTGTTTCCAGGTAATTATCATCCCAATATGGAAAAAAACTGAGGAGAAGACTGGAGTTCTTGCTGCTGCCTTATCTGTTAAAGAATTTCTACACACTGCAGGTATCAGAGTTAAGATCGATGACTCAGATCAGAAAACACCAGGGTGGAAATTCAACTTCTGGGAAATGAAGGTCTGCAATTAATTCAGTAGATTATACTACAACAATATTAGATTTATTAAAGCAGGAACGAACGAACCAGAATAAACTGTAAAATACTGAATAAACTGATGATAATTTGGGACTACAAACTCTAGATTCTTCAAGTGGTCTAAGTACTACGCTCACTACAGCATTCACAATACACAATACCCACTACCCTCACCCTCTCCTCCTTTTATTCTAATTAACTTTATTCTTTTATGCCACCTCACTCATTCTGTTCCCCAGATGTATTACCCAAATTGCCCTTAAAGTGATGCCTTGTATATGTCATGAAGATAGGGGGCCTCTTAGTATTTGGATGAATTGCATACTCATCTAAAGATCACAGACCTTTGTTTTTGTCACTTTAGGTATATTGTACCTGTAGCAGCATTTCATCTGCTAAAATTCTCACTAAATTGAACATCAGAGAGGAGACCAAAGAGGAGCAGAAAGAACACTCATGTGGTCATGTATAACACGTGTTCATGCACATTTTAGCAGTAAGAAAACACCAGTTTTAGTTGCCCTTCCCCCCTTTTGAACATAACAGCACAAGTATATATTGTCGCATAGTTGTTTTTAGCAGTTTTAGTTAGGTCTACAGCATCCACCTTTTTTGTTCCTCTAGTCATTCAGGAGCTATACCCGGATGTTTAAATTAATGCATGCAAGCCATGAGCATTAAGCTCATCCATAGTCTTACGTCTCGCATCACTTGTTTAAGGAGAAGGGGGTAACCATTGACCGAATTCTAACATCATATTACTATGATTTTTGCTGTACTGAAATATAGATATTCAGATGCTGTGACAATAATTATATGATATAAACATATTTTGTTCACCTTCGGAAATTCAGCAACAATACAATCTAATTAAGGTGTTCTTGTCATCATATAATTCTGCGGTATAGCTTTATAAGAACCACTGAATTGCTGGCACAGTCTTGTCAACTGTTGACTTGGCACTCCTTATTTGACACGTTAAATATTCTTATCAGTTGTTGCTAGTGACAACCCTTTTCTACTTGTATGGCAGGGAATTCCTTTAAGAATTGAAATCGGTCCTCGTGATGTTTCAAGTGAGAGTGTGGTCATATCTAGAAGAGATGTCCCTGGGAAGCAAGGGAAAGTTTTTGGAGTATCTATGGAATCTTCTACATTAGTGGCTTACATAAAAGATAAGTTAAATGAGATCCAGTTAGCGCTTCTCTCAACTGCAACATCCTTCCGAGATAGGTGCATATTCGTATTACAAGTATTTTCTGTGCAACTAATCTGTTTATTCATAACAAATGACCACTAGTCTTTTGTGAAAGGTGTCTATTTTGGAGGGGATGCGAGCCAGTATGTAGTTCATAACTTAGCTAATCCTGAAAATCTCACTATCCACACACTAGGGAACTACAAGAAAAATTGAATTTGTTACTGTCTTGGCTAGGGCATGATATTTCACCATGGAAAAAGTACTTTCGTCTCTTGTGATCTCCTAAGCATACAACAGTTTATTGAAGCATTATGTGGTTTTGGCTATATTGGTTGGTTAACCTCGCACAACAAGCGAATTTCTGAGATGTGTCAGATTTTTAGGCTGTGTTTGAATCATGGGAGTAATGTCCCTGGTCTATTGGCAACTTACACTATTTAGTTCCGTAAGTTATCCCATAGATTAAAGTTTCAATGAGTTTTTACTTGTTCATTTTTATGGGACTAATTATATTTTAATTAGAGGGTGGGTTAGTATATATGTCAACTAAAAATGAATGGTCGAAAGTCTTTTAACTTGTGATGACAAAAAATAAGACAAGTGGTGATTATTGAAGTTGTCTGGTCTCGTCCTTTCAATGGCCAGAGACAGACATTCTGGCTTCTGCTCAAATATTATAGATCAGATGCAGAAAAGCTTACTGTTATTAGGTGTTACATCCGTCCACTCAATCAAGGACCTGCTCTTTATTTTGTATATTTAAATATACTTGTACAAAGTAGTAGTTTTTCTTACGTGACATATATCTTGTTGGAAACTTGGAATGAGTTGGTGACAATTATATATCCTTTATAATTTGAGTGAACACTTCTTATAATCTAGTTTTTTCTTGTACATTGCAAATTGAGTTGCAATATACTGCTTTTAGGTGTTTTCACCTTGCCGTTTTCTCTTTACATAAATGTAGTATTTACCTTTATCCATCTGACACTTTGGATGTTGGCCTGCAGTAACATTGTGGACGTGAGCTCCTATGATGAGCTTAAAGAAGCGATTTCGCAGGGTAAATGGGCAAGGGGTCCATGGTCGGCAAGGTAAACAAGAAAATTATAGTTTTTATAATTTTGGGAAAAATATCTGTTCACATTGTTTTCACTTCTAATTAAGTAATTATGTATGTATATGCTCGTGCATACGTATCTTATGTGAATGCTCATAATGCCCCTTTGGTTTTCAGTGACGAAGACGAATTGAAGGTGAAAGAAGAAACAGGTGCAACCATTAGGTGTTTTCCTTTTGAACAGCCCAATGAGACACGGAACTGTTTAATGAGTGGAAATCCAGCAGATGAAGTTGCTATTTTTGCAAAATCTTACTAGTCATCCGGACATGTAAAATTCTCTTGTATTGAATCATAACAATTTACTACACATAAGTACTTGATTGTTTCAATGCTTCTGCTGCTGCAAATGCCGTGATTAAAGACAAAATGATGAGACAACAGGAGTTGCTGCTGATTGATGAGTCCAAGGTTGCCTTTTGTCTAGTTGTCATTGACAGTAATTGTTGTCAGGTAGGAGTATCAAGGGTCAGTGAATTTTTACAAATGAATGCAACTCTAGTTTGGTAATGTGTAGTTTTTATGTTTTTTGTTACATCTAGAATTAGCTGAAAGAAGTTTTTTGATGTCAAGTAGATTGAAATGCATCTCTTGGGATATAAATGTATATCCTCATTTACTCTCTAGTCTCCCTGTTCCACAAATCCTTACCTTTGTGTCTGAATCCTAACAAATATTGTGGGTGTTTGGGGTTCCATAAATTTAAAATAAGTAGCTTATTTTTTATTTTTTTTTACATATTTTCATATTTTTTTTAAAGATAAATATTTGTTTTAGAATTTTAAAACCAAATATGAACTTACTTTTTTCTGGAAATAAGGGCTTATTTCTGAGAAGTACATACATCCGTACTTTTTTCCGGAAATAAGCCCTTATTTCCATAAGTAGCGGGTAGCCAAACAGGCCCATTATCCTTTCGAGTATTTTTGTTGTTCGAATTGCAGTCTTGCAGATTTCACTTGGAATTACAATCTTTTAGGTTGGTTTTTGAATCTGCTGTGAAGCTATTTTATTTTCTTTTCCTTGGTATTGCCTGTGTCTTGGGATTTACCGGTTACAACGGTATACAAACTAATGTTTTTTTTCTCTGTGATGTAATATTAAGGACAAACTAATGTTTTTTTTCTTGTGATGTAATATTAATGAACAATTCGCTAAAGGAATTATTTCGAAACTAACGACTCAATTTTTGTTGTGCTAGTTTCAAATTTGTATTATATAGAATCACAAGGTAGCTAGTCACGGGCAAGAACAATGAAATACAGATAAAACGGTCTAGATGAATTCAAGAAAGGACAATGAGTTTTGCCCACTGCCTTTTTAGTTTTAAGAGGTTGAGGGTCGTGGTCTAGCTAAGGTGATTGTTTTCGAAACTCATGACGTTAGCCTATGTTATGCTAGTTTTCAACATGTTAAACATAGAATCAACTAGGTTACAATGCAACGAATATAATGACAATAATAAGTCTTATATAACACCAGGGAGAAATGTATTGGCAATACATGAAAAGCATCAGAGACAACTTCAAAAAAATAAAAATTCCTCATTTATTCTTATTTTTCATGTTCTGGAGAGACTAGTAGTGAACACGGATGCTTCATAATCTGCCATCATTTTTGAATGCAATGTGATTGGATCATTCCATACGGATGATGCATCGGAGGCCTTCGCCTTTCAGCATCAGATCAAAGGCCTTGTTGATCTCAGCAAATGGTACTTCATGAGTGATGAACTTCTCCAATTCTAGTTCCTGAAGATACACCGATACGTTAGGATTATGTACCAAGACATTTTGTCAATGTTAAATATGAAAATTCAGAGAATTGTCTACAATCCGAGGAAGTTTACCTTGTTCATGTATTTTTCGACAACAGATGGAAGGTCTGTACGAGGTTTGTAGTTCCCAAAGAAACTACCTTTGAGAGTCCTTTCGCTCAATAAATTCATGGGGCTAGTCTTGAAGACAGCATCTTTATGTGGAACTCCCACTAGCACAGCAACACCCCAGCCCTGGAAATGTAAATCACTCGAGTTAAGAATTTTATATATGAAAATTTTCAAGAACTTGCAAGACCGCACACTCGTATCATAAAAAATGGAATACTTTGGAGATTCACCAAAGAAAACATACATCATGTACACATTCAAATGCTGAAATCATGGCATCTATGTTCCCGGTACATTCGATACTTCTGTCCACTCCTCCATTGGTCATTTCAGCAATAACCTAGACAAAGAGACAGATACGAACTTTTAATTAGACAGAAAAACTATATAAAGGGGATTTCTAGGCAAAATATTATATGACCAACCTCTTGAACTGGTTTTTTGTGGTCTTTTGGGTTCACAAACTCTGTCACGCCAAACTTCCTTGCTGTATACAAAAAATGAATCATCTCATTAGTCATTTTTTCGCTATTCTGATCCATATTTTATAAATAATTAGCTTTCATAGAGAGTGGATTCAAGCTTACAATACTCAAATCTGCTTGAATTTAGATCAACACCAATAATTCTCGAAGCCCCAGCAATCCTAGCTCCTTCGGCGGCCTAATCACAAGAATGACCATATTAATTTTTACAGGATACCATAAACAAGGAAAAACTATAGAACAGGAGATGAAACGGCAAGACTTACAGCAAGGCCTACAGCTCCCAATCCAAAAACAGCCACTGTTGAGCCCTTTTTAGGCTTTGCAACATTCAGAGTGGAACCCAATCCTGTGAAACAGAAAACCATTAATTATTATTTGTGTATAATATAGAAATTGAGACTTAAAATAAAAGTAAATAATATAATCATCCCTACCAGTTGAAATTCCACAGCTAAGGACACAAACTTTGTCTAGAGGAGCAAGGGGGTTTATCTTAGCAACACAGCCAACATGCATGACAGTGTACTCGCTAAACGTGGAAGTTCCAACAAAATGTAGGATTGGTTTTCCATTGATTGAAAATCGCGACTTTCCATCATTAAGCATCACACCTCTATCAGTATTGATCCTGAGGAGATCACACATATTGCTTTCCTCTGATTTGCAATGTGCACATTCTTTACATTCCCCAGTGAAGACAGGGAGGACATGATCGCCTGGTGCCAGATCAGTCACACCCTCTCCGACACTCTCCACTATTCCTCCTGCTTCGTGTCCAAGAATTCGAGGGAAAACAGGGGTCTGTCCCTGAAATAATCAAAACATAAAACAAAGTTCAATACAATCACATGAAATAATATGTTACTGATGTTTTTTCATCGAAACTTTTAGTGTACCTTGGCTTCCCAGAAGTAAACATCGGTGTGGCAAAGAGAAGTGAAGAGGATCTTGATACGAACTTCATATTTCTGAGGAGGAGCAACCTCTACTTCCTCAATCACAAGTGGCTTCCCTGCTTCCCATGCAACAGCAGCTGCACGTTGTAACAAAAACATAAGAAGTGGCTCTTCTCAAACTACATGTTACACAATGTAATACATTTCGAAACATAATTTTTTTTGCTATAAACAGAATCAAGCATAAGGAGTGTGCTCAAGATTTTTTACCTTTACAACGAATGACTTGCCCAATGGTGCTTGGCATCTTCTCAATTCTTGCAAGTAAAACTCAGATGATTGAACTGTACTATGTATAAATCTTTTGCTATATTGTGAGATGATATGATATATCAATCACAAGTTTTCAGCAGATATATATAGTTGAGGAGAACAGAGGTTTTGACTTTGCATAAACCAGCAGCCTTCTCACAAAACCAGATTCGATACTTTAAAAATTTTCAATATACAAGAGCACACCGCTTTCATTTTTTAGGCCTCAAGTCGGCTTAGTTGTAACTTTTATAATTAAATGAATCATAGTTTGACTTAAAAATATCAATTTGATTTTTTATGTGTTTGATAAAAGTTTGGGTTTAATCATAAAAAACATGTAAAAGTGATTATTATAGCCGCCCGATGCACGGATCGAATTATTTTAATAATTTTTATATATAATTTGATTATGTTTTATTTTTATAATAATAATTTAAATTTTATTTAATGTTATACATATATATTTTATATAATTTTTCATATACTTTATTTGTATTTTAGTAGAATAATGTTTGCGTTAGAGATATGTTTTATTTAGAAAATTAATATAATATATTTTTAATTAGGAAATTAGTGTTTAAAAATTAGACTCAATAGTAACTATCCGACCCGACTCAAATACCGATCAAGAATCACTGACTATAAAATTTTTAATGTTTCGATTTTAATAATATCTTAAATCTCGTGCGATGCACGGAACACGTTTAAATATATATAATATATTTAATTTTATATATTATAATTCTTTTAATATATTTGCATTTTATAATATTAAATATAAATAAATTATTATATATATATATTAAAATATTAACATAACTAATCCTCTATCGTCTATCACAACAACTACAATACACCAATCATAACGACCACACACGACCACATTAACCCATTTATACAGGTACTCTAGTCTATCACAACAACTATAGCATGCCAATCTTTATGTTGAATTTTATATTAACGAAAAATTGAAAATACTTTATTTTGATATTTCTTAATTTTTGATATATCCAGTATCTTATTCTCTACATTCTTATAAGAGAATAAGGAATCAATCTATCCTAGATAACTTATCTCATAAATAAAATAATTGTATTTTGATAATTATGTTATTTTGATATACACGATCAAAATAATATCTATAAAAAGTTATGTATATTAAAATACAATAATTATCCAAAATATTTTATTCGCAAAAGTTAATTAAAATTATTCACTTCTTGTAATCCATCTTTATCATTTTTTAATTACATCTTAAGAAATTAACTTAAAATAAATCTTATCCAAGATCTTATTTTAAGGCCCAGACTTAAATCTCGTTATATTACATCCTATACATAAAATGATAAAAGAAATGGATCGATAACATTAATTATTAAAAGAATACAATATTAACACAAGTATATTACATCAATATTAATAAAATCAATATATTATTTGTACAATGTGCGCATACAGATTACTCCTCTGATTTTTAATACAAGTCGTTTACGGTTTCTACGCTAGGATTAAGGAAGGTCATTATTATAGCCTTTTATTCTTTACTTTTCCTTTTTTTACTCTTTGTTCTTTAATTATCTTTCTTCTTTATCAGTGTACAATTAATACAACTAGCTACGTTGATTTTTAAAAAATGTATACTATAACTTCTCATCTTCACTTTAGTTTTGTTTTCTCCATTTCATTATCTCCCTCCAAAATTTTCATTCCACTATTTCCAAATGAAAATTAAAATTTTCAACCTCCCTCCATTTTATACCTCATATATTGTATATATATATGTATAGTTAACAATGGTAGAAATCCTAAAAGAAAGAAAATTAAAAAAATATTAATCAATTTATTTTAATATTAATTCAAATATTGACCTCAATATATCATTGAATTTATATGAAGATATATCTACAAACACATCAGATGACATGGTTGAAGGTTCTAAATTTGCAGGTATTATTTTATTTTTGTTTGGTTTGTCTGATTGATTATATTGCTAGTTTATATAGATTTGTATGTTTTTGTTTTATTTATATGGTTTTGTTTATTCTTTCACTTGCTCAAAATAAAAATTACTTTGCATAAAACCAATTTCTTTTCCATGAATAACATCAAATTAATCCAAACTTCTATCTTTCTGATCATGAGAGTGACTCAAACAACTTTTCATCTCCCGATCGTAAGTCTTTTACTTTTATATAAACTATTTGCATCCTCTGTTGATAATATAATAACTTTAAATAATTTTAAGAAACATGTTTAAAATTTCAAGGATTTCTCATAAAATTCTAGTTAGAGAATTATTTACAAATATTTATTCTTAGCAATTAAATTTTTGGATTTAATAAGAATATAAAAATATTCGTAATTTTTTAATCATAAATTTAGTTTTTATAGGTAATTCTTTCGATATTTTATTGCTGTATAAATTAGACTTACTTGAATATAATAATATAATTGTATAGATTATTATAATATAGAAACGAAGAAAACAATAAGCCAAACAGAGATAATTACGTATTAGAAACAAACAGCACGAGCAGCTTAATGCCTCAATTCATCTGATTAATCTGATTACATAATACAAACCCAACCACCGTCTACCAAAGCGTAGCCCAAAACCATGTACTTATTATTTATTCCAGAGTTGCAGTCCACAGACCACAGTTTCTGCTCCTCATCTGTCAATAAACAACGTTTTTCCATTTTTTTCGCTTCAAAGTCCATGTAGTATAAACTACGAATCTAAATATTAAAAATGGTTATTTTATATTATTAATTTTTTTTGTTAAAATAATATATTGTTTAAAATTTAAATAAATAATATTATTACATATTTGAAATTCTAATGATTGCCCTTAAGTTAGTTAAAAAGATGTAATTATAATCGAGTAATTATTAGGTTGCCTCTCAGCGAGGGGAATACGAAATGAATGAACCCCTTACAATATTTAAGAGATAATATATATTATCCATGATATATGGAAATACAATAAATCAGCCCAATATAAATTGGAACTTTCTTCACCTAACATATATAAATAAATTATAATATAAGTAAGTCCAATATAATTTGAACTTTCCTTTTCTAAATTCTAAATACTAAACTCTCGAGTTAAAACATGGGGTCTCTTGTCCTACATCAGTCCCTATCCCTTGTGAAAAACTCGACCTCGAGTTAATCTTTGGATATGAATGACTTCATCTGCATGTTACTTATCTCTCCATGATGGTATTTTTATCAGTAAACATATGTTTGGAATTTTGTATCTGCCCTCCATAAACATAGTACATTATTTAGAAACCATTATCTCACACTCTTCTCCAACTATCTCTGCATTTTTCAAATCTTCCAATTATCCGCACTAGCATAATTAAACTCTTTCATATCTCTCGCATCCAACAAACTATAATGTTTAGGCTTAAATGTAATTTAAACCCTGTGTTATTAACAATATACAATTCAAACCCTCTTTTAATATATTTAGTAAATTTAACCCTATATTTTTTAACTATTTACAATTGAAACCTTTTTTAAAATAATTACTAAAATTTTAAAATAATTAATAAATTTAACCCTATGTTTTTTAACTATGTACAATTGAAACATTTTTTAAAATAAATAGTAAATTTAACCTTACGTTTTAAAATATTTAGTAAATTTAACCTTGACTTTTAATTTCGGAATAAAATAAAATTTACGACAAAATTTTGAATAAATATTCGTCAAATTCACTATTGTCAATTTTTTTGTATATATATTATTTAAGCATAATAGATATTTGCAATTATTAGGATTTTTCTTATAAAATGGATATTTAGATGTTCTTTTCTATATTAATATATCTATATGTATAATATATTATATATGTTCAATAAAATTTTAATATGTGTTTATATTATTCCATCTTGTCATCACACTTCCCGCTCAATATATTCATGAATGTTCATCACCGAATTTAATTTATTTTCAAAAATACTCTTCGATGAATATATTCTCGAAAATACTTTTTCGATATAAAATTTATTTTATTCTGAAATTAAAAAATCAAGATTAAATTTACTAAATGTTTTAAAACGTAGGGTTAAATTTACTATTTATTTTAAAAAAGGTTTCAATTGTACATAGTTAAAAAACATAGGGTTAAATTTACTAATTATTTTAAAATTTTAGTAATTATTTAAAAAAAAAGTTTCAATTGTAAATAGTTAAAAAACGTAGGGTTAAATTTACTAAATATATTAAAAGAGGGTTTGAATTATATATTGTTAATAACATAGGGTTTAAATTGTAAATAAGCCTAATGTTTACCTCGAGGACTTTCATCGAACACATCAGTAATATTATTGGTGTTAGGAATATAATAATTTGATGATGTACAAAATACTAGAACAGGATTTAGCACAGTCTATCTGCAAGAATCAATCAACGGATATCTATCTGCAAGAAGCAAATCGAGAACTCAAGTCATCAACTGATATTTATCAATCGAGAACTCAAGTCATCAACTGATATTTATCAATCGAGAACTCAAGTCATCAACTGATATTTATCAATCGAGAACTCGACAACATATATTTCCTGATCGAGAACTCATCAACGGATATATAGTCATCAACGGATATTTATTGATCGAGAAGTCATCAACGGATATTTACCAATCGAGAAGTCTCACAAGTACTCGATTGATTAGCTCACAGCCTGACTTCTCGAAGCTTAAAGGAGATGAGTATTCGGTTGATTCAAACAGCTAGTTTAAAGGAAAGTCTTCGAAGATCAAAACAAATTTATTGCATATATGCTATGGGAAGGAAAGAGAAAATTAAGGAAGCTGTCGGTCAGAGTTTACTCTATCAGAGAATACTCGATCAGAGTTTACTCTAACAGAGAATGCTCTATCAGAGATTATCAACCGACAGAGTTTATCAGAAAAGGAAACAGACAAATCAGAGTCTGATTTGGATAGTAAGAAGGAATTCAAGTGCAAGTCTAATTACCTTACTAAATCTATTCTTATCATAATCTGTTTTGTAATTGTATTTGTAGCTGTGTCTATATAAACACAGAGATAGGTTATAATTCAATGTCGAATTATATCGAATTAAGAATTTATATAAAAGCAATATCTTGTAACCTAGCAGCTCTTAAGAACTTTATATCTTGAGAGAGTTTTGTATTCAAGTTCATTATTAATACAAAACAGTATTCCATTCAACATACTTGTGTTCATAATCGATTTACAGGCACTATTACATTCAACCCCCCTTCTGTAATAGATTGATTATTCTGGGAAACAATTGGTATCAGAGCAGTCAGTAAATTTCAACTCAAAAGATCAAATAATCATGTCTGGAAGCAAGTATGAGAGCATCAGAATTCCAATATTGAAGAAGGCTGAATACCCTACATGGAGGGTGAAGATGATGATGTTCTTAGAAGCAACTGATCCTGATTACTTAGATAGAATCCATACAGGTCAGTACCTACCAACCAAACTGGTGCCTTCTACAATTGTGGAAGGAAGACAAATCCCTGAGTATTACACCCTGAAGGACAAGAAAGAATGGACTAATGAAGAAAAACAGGAAGTCTTGAAAGATGCAAAGGTAAGAAATATTCTGCATAACAGTCTTGACTCTGTAATGTCTAACAGGGTAATAGCTTGCAAAACTGCCAAAGAAATCTGGGATGCACTGGAGGTTCAATGTCAAGGAACCAAGGAGATAAAGAAAAATAGAAGATCTGTTCTAATCCAAGAGTATGAATACTTTGAGGCTAAGCAGAATGAGTCCCTCACAGATATCTATGACAGATTTCTAACTCTGTTGAACAACTTGGCTTTGGTGGATAAAGTATATGACAATGAAGATTCAAACACCAAATTTCTGAGGGCTCTTCCAGAAGAATGGGATCTGCAGACATCCTTGATTAGAGACAGGGCTGATTTGGATGAGATGTCCTTAGATGGAGTTTATGGCAAATTGAAAACTCATGATCTGGAGTTACAGCAAAGAAGAAACAGAAAGAGTAACAAGGCAAGACCTATTGCTTTGAATGTTGAAGCAAAAATTGAAGAACCAAAGGAAAAGGTGCTTAAGGCTTCAACAAGGAAAGGGAAAGAAGTAGTACTCCAAGATAGCAGTGAATCAGAGTTTGAGGCAAACTCTGATGTAAACTCTGATAATTCTTCAGACTCTGACATGATGGAGATGTTTGCTATGTTTGTCAAAAGCTTCAAGAAATACAGAAAATTTAGGAAGCAAGGAAACTATCAGAAGAAGCATAGTGAGTCAGACAAGAAAGACAGATTCAGAAGAAGAGAAGATAGAGATGGAAAATCAAAAACTCTTGATAAATCAAAAGTCAAGTGTTACAAGTGCAACAAGATGGGACATTTTGCTACTGAGTGCAGAAGCAAGGAATCTGGGAAAGCTCTCATCACATCAAAGAAAGATTGGATGGACTCCTCAGACTCTGAAGAAGAAACTAATTATGCTCTCATGGCAAACTCTGATTCTCCCATCTTAAACTCTGACAAGGTACCAAACTCTGTTTTCAATTTTGATACTGAAGATATTCATGAATTAAAGTCTTTTCTTAGAAATTTGCATGTTAGCTTTAAGTCACAGTCTCTTGAGAATGAAAGATTAAAATCTGAAATACAAACTCTGAATGCTAGGAATGACTTTCTTGAAACTGAACTTGTACACATGCTTAGCTTTAAGAAAGACTGTGAGAATGCTATACACATGCAAACTCAGTTGGAAATACAAGTCACATATTTGAAATCTGAGATAGCTAAGGAAAAAGAGACCTTCAGAGTTTGGACAAACTCTGGTAAGAAGGTCCAACAAATGCTTTCTGAAAAGAATTGGACATCTGCCCTAGGTTATGAATCTGATAAAGAAATTCACACTAATTCACACACAAAAGGAACATTGAGTGAACCTGTGAAGTTTGTTAGAGCTAGTGATAATAAGAAAACTCTCCCTGAATGCTCTAAAAACAATAGTGTGCTAGACTCTAAAAAGGTGAATGTAGGGTTACTTTCTCAGAAGCAACTTAAAGAAAAGTTGAAGCCAGTCACTAAGAAATCTAAAAAGGTGAAAAGAAATAGGAATGGTAAAGTAGGAATTACTAAGGAGAATAATTACATGAATATCCCTGATGCTCCTAGGAAAACCTGTTTTACTTGTGGTAATTCTAATCACCTTGCTATTGATTGCAAACACAAGAAAAAGAAAGAACCTGAAAGACCTAGGTTTGAGGCTAGAAAACAAACAAGAAACAATCCCTGTTTTCATTGTGGTAGTTTATGGCATACCATTTATACATGC
The DNA here is from genome assembly GCA_028671895.1 of Oenanthe sinensis. Classification (NCBI taxonomy): domain Eukaryota; kingdom Viridiplantae; phylum Streptophyta; class Magnoliopsida; order Apiales; family Apiaceae; genus Oenanthe; species Oenanthe sinensis. The sequence goes on from CM053802.1 coordinate 14,651,134, forward strand.
AAAGATTATCATAATTTGTATTACAATTCTTACAAACCACAGCCTCGAATAAGTAATTCTCCAAAACATACTGTCAAGCAAATATATGTGATAAAGTCTGATAAAAGGAGTGTAAACTCTGACAGTACAAAATCTGTGAATGCAAACTCTGATCATGTAAACTCTGTTAACACAAACTCTGACAAAAGAACTTCTGCTACAAAAGTTAACAAGTTTTCAAAGAAAGGACCCAAACTAGTTTGGGTCCCCATAACTACTAATTAAATTGCATTTACTGATTGCAGGGAAACAGAAAGAACATTCTAGTGATTGATAGTGGATGTTCTGCACATATGACTGGAAATAAATCCCTGCTTTCAGAGTTTGAGGAGAAGGCTGGCCCAGCAGTATCTTATGGAGATGGCAACATAGGACGAACACTGGGATATGACAACATTGTGATTGGAAATGTCATCATTGAAAAAGTAGCTCTGGTTGAAGGACTCAAACATAATCTGCTCAGTGTGAGTCAAATGACAGACAGAGGTTTCTCTGTGGAATTTCATGGAACTCATTGTGAAGTGAAAAGCAAGAAGAATGGAAAAGTAGTTCTTATTGGCCACAGACATAATAACCTATTTGAAGCTAGCTTGGATGTTAATTCTAATGGTCCCTTAACCTGTCTACTTGGAAAGGCATCACCAATGGAAAGCTGGAATTGGCACAAAAAGTTGTGTCACTTGAACTTTGGAAACATTAATGAGTTAGTGAAGAAGGACCTAGTTAGAGGTCTTTCAAAAGTTCAATTTCATCCTGATGGACTCTGTGATTCATGTCAAAAGGCCAAACAAAGGAAGACATCTTTCAAGAGCAAAACTGAAAACTCTATTGATCAACCTTTTCATCTATTGCATCTTGACTTATTTGGTCCAGTTAACATCATGTCCATTGGAAAGAAGAAATACACTTTGGTAATAGTTGATGATTTCACTAGATTTACTTGGGTGTACTTTTTGCACAAGAAGGATGAAACTGCAGAAACAATCATTGATCATATTGCAATGATTGAAAATGGATCAACTCACAAAGTAAAGAATTTAAGGAGTGACAATGGAACAGAGTTTAAGAACTCAACAATGGAGGAATTCTGCTCAACAAAAGGTATTACTCAACAATTCTCAGCACCTGGCACACCTCAACAAAATGGTGTAGTTGAAAGAAAGAACAGAATTTTAATAGAAGCTGCCAGAACAATGCTAGAAGGAGCAAAACTACCTACTTATTTTTGGGCAGAAGCTGTGAACACTGCATGCATCACTCAGAATTGTTCTTTAATAAACAAACACGGAATGACTCCATATGAATCTTTGAAAGGAAGAAAGCCAAATGTCAAGTACTTTCACATCTTTGGATGCAAGTGTTTTATTCTCAAAACACATCCTGAACAATTGAAGAAGTTTGAACTTAAAGCAGATGAAGGAATTTTTATTGGATATGCAACAACTTCTAAAACCTCTTCAAGGGCATTCAAAGTATTCAACTTAAGGACAAGGACAGTCATAGAATCAATTAATGTCTCCTTTGATGAAGGGAAGATAGATGGGTTACATGATAAAGATGCACAGGAAACTCTGAGATTTGAGAATGAACTGCAGAAAATAAACTCTAACGAGATAAACACTGATCAACCAAATCCTGGAGAAGCAAACTCTGATTCTTTAAACTCTGATTCAGAAATGATTGAAATAGAAATTGAAGAAACTGCACATGTTGAGGGGGAGCAACATCAATCAAATACTGACATTGGAGATTCAACTATTGAAATATCAGAGTCTGACCAAACTCTGAACAACACAAACTCTGAAACCCTAAACTCTGATCATTCAAACTCTGAGACCACAAACACTGATACCTCAATCTCTGATAATTCAAACTCTGAGTACATAAACTCTGAGACATCAAATACTGATGGAAACACATCTTCAGGGGGAGGATCATCATTTACAGAAGGATCATTCTATGAAGGCACAGATCATGGGGGAGCATCTAGTTCAAGGAACTTTCCACATCCAAGGAAATGGACCAAAGATCACACACCTGATTTAATTATAGGTGATCTGGAAAGTGGAATAAAAATAAGAAAAACTACTCAAAATGAATGGCTATTACATAGTTTTCTTTCACAAACAGAACCAAAGAAGGTTGAAGATGCTTTGAAAGATGCAGATTGGATTACTGCAATGCAGGAAGAATTGAATGAGTTTGAAAGGAATGAAGTTTGGACCCTAGTCCCAAGGCCAAAGAACAGATCTATTGTTGGCACAAAATGGGTATTCAGGAACAAGACAGACTCTGATGGAATAATTACAAGAAACAAGGCAAGACTGGTAGCCAAAGGTTATTCTCAACAGGAGGGGATTGATTATGATGAAACCTATGCACCTGTAGCTAGACTTGAGGCAATCAGAATTTTTCTTGCTTATGCTGCTCATAAGAAATTCAAGGTCTACCAGATGGATGTTAAAAGTGCATTTTTAAATGGTGAACTTGAAGAAGAAGTCTATGTTGAACAACCACCTGGCTTTGTCAATACAAAATATCCAAGTCATGTCTACAGACTGGATAAAGCTCTATATGGACTAAAGCAAGCACCAAGGGCCTGGTATGAAACTCTGGCTCTATTCTTACTTGAAAATGGTTTCACTAGAGGAATAATTGATAAAACCTTGTTTTACAGAACTCAAGGTAAGGATTTATTATTGGTTCAAATATATGTTGATGATATTATATTTGGTTCCACTAATAAGAAACTCTGTGAAAGATTTTCAAAGTTAATGCAGTCCAGGTATCAAATGAGCATGATGGGAGAATTGAGTTATTTTCTAGGTTTACAAGTGAAACAGACTGAGGAAGGCATTTTCATTAATCAGTCCAAATATACAAAGAATCTACTCACTAAATTTCAAATGCAAGATTATGCATCTGCTACAACTCCCATGGCTACTGCAACAAAACTTGATCAAGACACTGGAGAACCTGTTAATATTACTGCATACAGAGGAATGATTGGTTCTCTACTTTATTTGACTGCAAGTAGACCAGACATCATGTTTGCCACATGTCTATGTGCTAGATTTCAAGCAAATCCAAGAGCACCTCATTTGATTGTTGTGAAAAGGATTTTCAGATATCTCAAGAGCACTGCTAATCTTGGCTTATGGTATCCTAGAGAATCTGATTTCAAATTAATAGGCTATTCAGATGCTGAGTTTACAAGATGCAAGATTGACAGGAAAAGCACAAGTGGCAGTTGTCAATTTTTAGGTGGAAGACTTGTGTCATGGCAAAGCAAGAAACAGAAATCGATTTCAACATCAACAGCAGAGGCTGAATATATTGCTGCTGGAAGCTGCTGTGCACAGATCTTATGGATGAGAAATCAATTGCTAGACTATGGTTTGAAATTTTCAAATATTCCTATTTATTGTGATAACCAAAGTGCTATTGCAATGACAGGAAATCCAGTTCAACATTCTCTAACAAAGCACATCAGTATCAGATATCACTTCATAAGGGAACATGTGGAGGAAGGCACAATTGAATTACATTTTGTTCCTACAGATCAACAATTAGCAGATATATTCACCAAGCCTTTGCCTGAAGCAACATTTAACAGACTGGTTTCTGAATTAGGGATGGTGACAAGTGGCTCAACTTAGCAAGTTTCAGACACTCAGAGTATATGTCAGAGTATGGGGAATACAAACAGCAAAGAAGGATATTCTCTGACATTAAGAGAATTGATGACAAGAAGAAGAGTCTACCTGTCATGACATATCAACAGGTAATTCAGGTAAAACTCTCCACCTACAAACCTTCTATCTACAATGTTTCATTTTTTTTTGGTGAAATGGTGCAGGAACAAGTTTTGGAGAATCCCCCTGCACCTACCCAAGTAGCCAAATCACCTTCCACTAAACAATCTAAGAAATCACTATCTAGAAAACCAACCTCTGGTGTCTCTCAAAAGGCACCAGTTGCAAAAAGAAGGAGATTGGTACAAACTAGGCTTATAGATGAGCAAAGTGATGAGAAGCTCAACCCTCTAGAGAGACAGGTTATTGAAGGACTTTCTTTGTTAAAGGAAAGTAATGATGCACCTGAATCTAACTTTCAAGCCAAGTCTGTAGACTCTCAAAAGGCTACAGACTCTGAAAAACCTAGGGAAGCACCTCAGGATTCTCATATTGAGTCTCCTGAGAAATCTTTTGCTAAGAAGTATAGAAGGTTAAGGAAGGCTTATTCTGCACACACACACAAGCCTGTTATTATTACTAACCCTGTTTTGCAGAAAACAGATGCTCCCAAAGCTCCTGCAGAGCCAGACTCTGAAATCAAGAAAACTCCTGAACCAGAGTCTAATGTTGAGTCAGAGTCTAGACTGCCTTTAGACTCTGATCATGACACATTTCGGGAAGGAATGCCATTGGATGCAGCCTCAAGTCTAATTGATGAGATCATTATTCCAAGTGATGAGGTACTGCTATTCCTATATCCTTTGGTGGAATCAGTTGAAGATCCAGGGCAATATCAGACTAAATCTCAAGTCTTGGATTTTCTTACAACCTATGAAGCCCTAAGGAAGAGAATGGAACATGAGCTACAAATGTCTGCACAGGATGTGGTCAAAAATCTATACAGCTACCTATTCAACTCTTCATTACAAGTACAAGCAGCTGGGTTCATAGAAGGCAAGACAAATGAAGTTCTCAAAGCACTAGGTGTGCCAGACTCTGAACAGCAAATTTCAAAGAAGCCTAAAAGGCTTAAGGTCCACATAAGGAGGGAATCAGAGTATGTTGCCGAGTTGGAAACTGAGATTGAGCAACCAGTTTTTGACTATGAAGCAATTTGGGATAATGAAATTACCTACAGGACAGCCATTTAATGGATTTCTCATGTTCAACCTCTGTCAAGACAGGTGGTTGACTTTCTAGTCCACATTGTAGGAAAGGTGGCCAACGAATACATCTATACAACCTATGAAGGTAGATTGGATCAACTCAAGGGCTCATATTATTAGAAGATTGCAAGGGAACTGCAGGACTCCTTTAACATGACTCTTTCCCAGGCCATTAATGTCATCCATGCAAGGACTTTTCTAAATAAACACTTGGATGCATTGACTATGGAAAAACCACAGGAGGTAGCAGATAGTGCAAGGTAGTTGGAGGATGGGACTAGTGCACCAGTGGTGACTAGTGATAAAGATGCTCAGTCTGCCTCACCCACACAAGAACCACCTAGTCAGAGGTTGGGTGATAGTGGGGCAGAGGAGTATGCTGTTAGGCCCTCCTTGACAACTCACCAAAAAGCTGATGAGAACCTCAATGATATGGGAGGACAAACTCTGATTGATGCTCATGAAGAAATTTCCAAATCTATTCTATCAGAGTCTATCCACCTTGAGGGGGAGTCTCATGCACCAACAGTCAAAGATGGTGACACTCAGACTCTGGTTTCTAATGAAGTCATACTGAAGCAGTCAAAGTCTAGAGTAGACCCTGAGACTGGAATACTGGAGCCAACAGACTCTGAAAAGAAAGAAGATGATTGTAAGGGTTCAGACTCTGTTGCTGCTCACCCCTTGGTGGAAACCCCTAGCCTTCAGACATTTGAAGGGTTTCCCCTCCATCAAGGAGGTTCAGGTATTGTAGCACATAATTCTTCTCTCAACCCCTCTTCTGTAGGATTTTTGAGTGCACCTTCCAAATTGAGTGAAAAAATAATAATAATAATAATTGAGAGGCTGGCGCTGGACCAGGCAAAAGGAGAGGTAGATACGGCTGTAGAGAGCCTGGGTGAGAATGAGAGAGTGGGTGCCCAACCCCACTGTGAGGATGAGAGATTAGGGTATCCTGAACCTAGCTTTACTTATTGGGATCAAGATTTTCCACAGAGTTGGTCCAATGAGTTGAAGCAGGGGATGGATGAAAATTCATTTTTGTTGTTTGACAGAATTCACTCCCTTCACTTATTCACAGAAGTAGCTTTCAAGGATGCTATTGCTGATATTACTACCACTCAAGCTTCTCTCCAAACAACAGTCTCTGACTTAACCACAAAGGTTGATTCAGTAGTTGTAGCACAGTTCACTTTCTCCACAGTCTTAGCACAGATTCTTTTGGTTGTCACAGGTGGTGATGATGTCAAAAAGGGGGAAAAGAAAAGTGATTCAAGAAAGGTGATTCCTCCAGGAGAAACAAATAAGAAATGATTATTTTATACTGTTCTAGATTAATTATTTCATTTTTTAGTTTTGACATCATCAAATCTTGATTTATGCTTCATTGTTTATAAAGCATAAATAGGGGGAGATTGTTAGGAATATAATAATTTGATGATGTACAAAATACTAGAACAGGATTTAGCACAGTCTATCTGCAAGAATCAATCAACGGATATCTATCTACAAGAAGCAAATCGAGAACTCAAGTCATCAACTGATATTTATCAATCGAGAACTCAAGTCATCAACTAATATTTATCAATCGAGAACTCAAGTCATCAACTGATATTTATCAATCGAGAACTCGACAACATATATTTCCTGATCGAGAACTCATCAACGGATATATAGTCATCAACGGATATTTATTGATCGAGAAGTCATCAACGGATATTTACCAATCGAGAAGTCTCACAAGTACTCGATTGATTAGCTCACAGCCTGACTTCTCGAAGCTTAAAGGAGATGAGTATTCGGTTGATTCAAACAACTAGTTTAAAGGAAAGTCTTCGAAGATCAAAACAAATTTATTACAGATATGCTATGGGAAGGAAAGGGAAAATTAAGGAAGCTGTCGGTCAGAGTTTACTCTATCAGAGAATACTCGATCAGAGTTTACTCTAACAGAGAATGCTCTATCAGAGATTATCAACCGACAGAGTTTATCAGAAAAGGAAACAGACAAATCAGAGTCTGATTTGGATAGTAAGAAGGAATTCAAGTGCAAGTCTAATTACCTTACTAAATCTATTCTTATCATAATCTGTTTTGTAATTGTATTTGTAGCTGTGTCTATATAAACACAGAGATAGGTTATAATTCAATGTCGAATTATATCGAATTAAGAATTTATATAAAAGCAATATCTTGTAACCTAGCAGCTCTTAAGAACTTTATATCTTGAGAGAGTTTTGTATTCAAGTTCATTATTAATACAAAACAGTATTCCATTCAACATACTTGTGTTCATAATCGATTTACAGGCACTATTACATTCAACCCCCCTTCTGTAATAGATTGATTATTTTGGGAAACAATTGGTATCACTAATATACCTCTAAACTTGTTGTGCCTCCTCTTCTATATACTCTATCACACTGCTCATAATCAGGTAGTAAAAATCTGTTCATCAACATCTGTTTCATCCTCCTCCAGGACTGAATCGGAGCTTTTACTCTACGTCTCATATCCATATGTAACTTCTCCCACCATACCACCACATCGCTCCATAGGTTACAAGCCACCAGTTTCACCTATCTGTAATCAACAACATCTATAAACTCAAAATAATGCTCAACGTCCGAAATCCAATCTAAGAAATCTCCGGTCTCTAACATCCCATAAAATGAATGGAATATTAGCATAAAATCCAGTCATCGTAGAACGAGGCAAAATCCTTGCTCTGATGCCACTTAACGCAGAACGGAAACGAAGAAAAAACAAACGTTAATTCTTAAAAGATAAATAAAAGACTTTTGCACGAGAAATCATTAAACACCTTGAAAAGGAAAAATTCTTGAATCCACAAGAAAAGAAGAAAAAACTATCTAGGGTTTTTAATTCAATTCATAATAATTTAATAATGAATCCCTTACAATATTTAAGAGATAATATATATTATCCCTGATATGAAAATATAATAATTCAGCCTAATATAAATTGAAACTTTCTTCACCTAACTTATATAAATACATTATAATATAAGTAAGTCCAATATAATTTAAACTTTTCTTTTCTAAATTTTGATACTAAAATCTTGAGCTAAAACATGGGGTCTCTTGTCCTACATCAATTGCGAACTCTTGACACTCGAAACATATAATTACCTGTCCGGTGACAAATGTTGCACGTGGATAGAGAACAAATTAAGAAACTTCTTAGCTACAATCTAGAGTGGGAAAATGACATAAACTTCCTAGTTGAAACAACAAATCGATCAGCGTTCTACCTTACTTGAAAAACAAGAATGTTTTCGTTTCATACTGTGGGAATCAGCAAATCAATCGACGTTCTACCTCATTACTATGGGTCTCAATCAGTGGACTAACATGCACCCTACTTACTAACCTTTTTGTAGGTTAAAAAAAACCATTAGACTTGGATATTATGGGCTTTTGCCTACCTCTCACACAGCTGGAGATGCACCCCTTCCCCAATGATGCTCAGGGCTTTGTTCGTGGATATGCTCCCAGGCTGCAGTCTTCCAGCATCCTAGTGCTATGTATTATGGTTTTCGGACTATCACTTTGACAATGGCAGAGGAGAAGTCACATCTTGGTGATATTTAATGATAATGACTCTTTGTATCATCATCTTTCTTAGGCTACTTATACATAGAAAAGAAACTATTCCCTCCTTACCATTATGTTTTTCAACATAATTCAAATTTGATACCTGAGTATCAAGTCTGATTAACAAAATGAACTTTCCAAAGGAGTATGCCACTACAACAATCACATATTCGGAGGAAAAGGTACTTGAAATCAGTTATACAATAATACCTTGGGTAACTATTCCATGAAAGACGACCACAAAAATTTCCCAGTTAGCCCCTAATCTTATGTATATTGACTTCAAAATTTAATTGTAACACAACACTTTGAGATGAAACAAAATTGACTCTGCAGTTTAAGCAACTGAATTTCACGACTTGCAATAACTTGAATATGACAACCGACTTATAATAACTTGAATATGACAGCGCATGAAACTGAAATGAAAGCAAAACCTATATAAGCAGATTAAGAAAATGAAAGCTGGAAACTATTGTCGCATTATGGAGTGTCTCATTGCGGATAGTTTTCTAAGCAAGTTGAATATGACATACACCATATTTTTCACTTTGCAAGATGCCAATGCCTAATCCACAATCTGCAAGTATCAAGTCATCTTACAAAACCACTTAGTATAATTAGTTTTATCCAAGTCTTGAAGGCTAGATTAGAAGATAATATACGGTGCCTTTAAAGAAAACTCCATCAATGGAAATGCTAATACTAACCTTGTTGATAGCGGGCTGTTCATGGTACCTCTGCGATTGATCCACCAATGAATTAGGGGCTTTGTATTTGGCCAGAGAACAGAGACTTTTTGATTGAGCGACTTGGAAAATATTTGAAGAAACCAATCCTAGAGTTCATCTCCTGATCCCGTTTATTGATTAAATTGCTTATGCTAATTCCTTGAAGAAAGCGGCTATTCAATTATATCCTCTCGCAAAATGAAAATTCCCCTGCTCTTACTTGTACAAATAAACGATGACTAGCCTAGCTTCCCGTTGACACCCTTACAGAATGCAAACTAATATTTTAAAAGTAAAGAGTAATATTCACAAACTTTATCGTCCACCTGTCCTGATTACGTGCCTTTGTCTTCCTCATGGCTTAATTTATATATATATATATATATATATATATATATATATATATATATATATATTCACTGCATAGTTGGGACAGCTACCAAAAAACCCAAGTGCCAGTGTGAGGAATGCCCCAGATTGCAAGAGCAGATGTGACCATTGCCATAAAACATGTTATACACAGCACGGTGCAAAGTTAAATATTGCCGTAAATAACTCCAACTTGCATATCCTGGTCAAACCCATCATATGAGTTACTAACAAGCATAGTTTGAATGTTTCCCATTTTAAACCTTGATTTTCATGAAAAATTGGAGTATAGGTAACTAAATATTACCCGGGAATCTTAAAATAGTGCTCTAGCTTGGTTCTTTCTATTACTTCCCAGCTTCATAGTCCCGATCCATACATTGACTAGGTTAGCTTCTAAGAGTCCAATAATTGATGCCTTAGAGCGGTGGAATGACATGACATATTCAAACAGAATTCAGAAGACAAGAAGATGTATTCATAGTTCATAGTTCTGTGCCAGTGTATCAATTTAAGTATAAATTAGAAAAGAACAATTTCAATAGATGAAATTTTGTGGATCTACGATTGGATTTTTGTACTGAAATTACATTAGAATAAAAGTTATGTCTAGCTTCAATTGTAAATAGTTCTTTGTTTGTATTTATACTCGAAAAATTTGTGCATTATCATGTTCCTACTAATCCACATGTATTGTGTAGTTAATAGATAGAAATATGGTTATAAACCAGCTTTTAGTATACACTTTAGATTTTAAAGAAAAAGCACGGATTAATTAAATAAAAGTGGAGCCCCAAATATGCAAATGCATAAAACTAGTGAAATATCCTTATCCAATATACTATACATAGGGTCTAACTCCACTAGAAACCAAATTAACACGGAAACAAGAAACTATGTATAGTCTTACTCCACTAAAAATCAAAGTGTGTATATTGAAACTCTATATCATAATATATAAATTTTAGTATGTAAAATTATACATGGAAAAAAAATAGATGAACAACTTGAATTTGAAAAGATATTGTAGTTACATACGAATCTTTGTCAATATAGTGGTTTACTTGCTTCTAGTAAGGTGTGTTTCGGAACTTTGGACAATCATTTAATGATCATATATATATATATTAATATGTAAAAAAATACAAGACAATATTGGCAGAATTGCAAATATTCATAGTAGGATATTGTATATGTCATTACACTTCATATGTATTTCATATATAGGTCATAATCTCATATATCTTTTAATATTTGTATGTTTTTATTACATATTAATTACTCACTCCTAAAAAAATGTATTAAAATCTACATGTATTTATTTTATATTTTGTTTTATTACATTGATTTTTAATGACGGGATGATACTACATACCTTGTATTTAATTTTGTTTAACTATACATCTATATTAGTTTTATTCAAGAATGTAACTCGTATAGTTTCCTTATAAATTTTAAACATCAAAAAGAGACTAGACCTTCAATAGTACATATACTAAGATGGAGATAACTAGTAAGAGCAATACCTTAGATCAACAATTTCCGGACTTCCTTTTATTGTCAGCAGTAAATGCTCGAACTCCAGCTAGCATGTTGCTACGCTGCAGCATCATTACTTGCATGTCCTCCGCGTGTCCTTCCAGCGAAGACTTCAATTTCAGTCGTTCACTCCTCTTGTAGAATACTTCCAATTAAAACATGCAAAAACACACGTTCCATCTGATGCACTTCATAGTTATCCCTTGCCTTTATCTATAAAAAGCCTTGACTTTCTTAATTCTTTGCAAGCTCGGCACATTAGCTTTCTCCCTACAACGCTTTCTTTGTTAGCTCTTCACTTCAATTTATTTTCCAACAACACATCTCTGAAACTATGAGAAATTCTATCTTTCAAGAGCCTGCGATAGCAGTGAGCCTTAGTGATGCTTGGAAGCAACTGCGAGTGTCACTAGTTGCGCAAGTCTTATATTTTACACTTTATGCATGTGTGCTTATGTCTATCATGCTTTTTATTGAACGCCTTTACATGACAGCTGTGATATTATATGTAAAAGCATTGGGGAAAAAGAGATACACACAATACAATCTGGATGCTGTGAGAGAAAAAATTCAGCAAAATAGAGAACATCCGGGAGTTCTGATCCAGATACCTATGTATAACGAAAGCGAGGTAAAATTATAACTCTAATTTTTGTACATAAATCTACAAAAGAAGATTATGCTAAAGCCCTAAATCCTAGGGGTTAAAAAAATTATGGTATTACCATCAGAATGAGTGTCATGTATTAATCTCTATGAGCTTTATTAAAAACTATCTCATCTTCAAATAATTTTTGTCCAGGTCTACAAGCTCTCAATTGGAGCTGCTTGTGCACTCTTATGGCCAAAGGAGCGATTAATTGTTCAAGTTCTTGATGACTCAACCAATAATACAATTATGGTACTTAATTTAGCTCAATCAAACTAAATCTTGAAATATACTCATTGGAAACAAGTTTGGTAATCTAATGTTCACATGCAGACAAATGTAAAGGCAGAGTGCAGGAAATATCAAAAGAAAGGCGTGAATATTAAGTACGAAAATAGGGCCAACAGAAATGGCTATAAAGCAGGAGCTCTGCGGGAAGGGTTACAGAAGCAGTATGCCAACGATTGTGAATATGTAGTGATATTTGATGCAGATTTTCAGCCTGAAAGGGATTTTCTTGAAAAAACGATTCCTTATCTTATTGATAACAATGAGCTGGGTATGGTTCAGGCTAGATGGACGTTCGGTAAGACCTGTGAAACTCTATTATGCTGATAATTAACTCCTAAATTACTTCACCACTTTGATGCAACTCTGGTGTTGTGCAGAGTAGTGACTAGTGAGTACTAAAATATTGATAGCAGGAACTGGTTAGATGGTTAAATTTGTTCACCTAGGTTTATTGAATAAAACAATATGATGTATCGGGAATGATCAAGGCTTTTACTTTTCTTTTTTTTTCATTTCTCATGTTTATAACCTAAAAATAATTTTTTCCTAGTTAACGCGGATGAATGTCTTATGACTCGGCTCCAAGAGATGTCACTTAATTATCACTTCTCTGTTGAGCAAGAAGTAGGCTCCTCAACATGCCAATTTTTTGGGTTCAATGGTAAACCAAAACTCCCGGTATAAATCAATTTAAGCTTTTCAGGAATTAAGCAACAACTCCAGAAAACTAATTCAATAAATTCTTAATCATTATGTTCTCAGGTACAGCTGGTGTGTGGCGGATTCAGGCAATTAGGGATGCAGGTGGATGGAAAGAGCGCACCACAGTGGAGGACATGGATCTTGCAGTCAGAGCCAGTCTAAAGGGTTGGAAGTTTGTCTTTGTAGGAGATGTGTCGGTAATTTCTATCTCAACCTTTAAATTCATTCTTTAACGCAGTAGTACCATAAGTTTAGAAATAAGAATCCTAATACTCTTTGTAGGTTAAAAATGAACTACCGAGCACCTTCAAGGCTTACCGATTCCAGCAACACCGCTGGTCATGTGGTCCAGCTAACCTTTTCAAGAAAATGATAAAGGAGATCATTCTTTGCAGAGTAAGACAACTCCAGAGTCTAATCACACCAAATTCAGTTATTCCAATAACAAAAGGCATAATTCACACAAGCATTTATGATTAACCTTTGAAAGGAAATTACACTTACCTTGATTTGTCATGCAGCGCGTGTCTCTCTATAAGAAGATTCACCTCATCTATGTGTTCTTTTTCGTAAGGAAAATCGTTGCACATTGGGTTACTTTCTTCTTTTACTGTGTGGTTATCCCAGCATGTGTTCTCGTTCCTGAAGTGCATCTTCCAAAGCCATTAGCCATATACATTCCAGCAATCATCACACTCCTGAACACAGGTGGCACACCAAGGTAGTACAAATTCAAATAGCAGTACAACATTTTTTTAAGAGATATCTATCATAAATTTCAGAAAAGATTCTAATTCACCTAAAATGATACACTGATACGCAGATCCTTACATCTTCTTGTCTTCTGGATCCTGTTTGAGAATGTCATGTCCCTTCACCGCACGAAGGCATCGATTATTGGACTCTTAGAAGCCAGTCGCGTAAACGAATGGATCGTGACAGAGAAGCTTGGAATTATTAGGAAAAAGAACCAAGCTCCATCATCAATCTTCAGATTCCGATTCCAGTGTGGTGAGAGGTATTATTCGAATATTGCTACTCCATTATTATTTTTTTTAAACAAGAAACACTAAACCTCCTATTCTTGTCTGCGACTAACACACCACACTGAATTTGAACAGGATACACAAGTTAGAGCTAATAATGGGAATATTCATGCTGCATTGTGCTGTGTACAACATGTTATACGGCAATGATCACATGTTTGTGTATTTGTTCTTACAATCTGGGGCGTTCTTCACGATTGCATTCGGGTTTGTGGGCACCTTTGTCCCGAATGTGTAGATTATAGGGGATAATGTGGGGGAAGTGTGCTCATATGTATTTTAATGTATGAATGGTTTTATATCGATCTACGTAATAAACAACATTGTGCATGTGTGTTTTAAAAGAGATCGAGTGCAAGAAATCAAACTTTTAACTGCATCTTAAATAATTGAACTTGTACTCTTCGATCCACCACTCCCTACACCAGATCATCGGACTGTATATTGTCACACCCTTTCTTCTAGATTATACGTCGGGATGAATCCCACGCGCCGCCGCCGGCGACGGGATGAGTTTTTATTGCGGTCATGTATTTGATGGGTAACTAGTACTACCGTGGATATAGATGGGGTTTAGGCGTTTGACACGTATGTCGTCAATGCGGTTTAGGCTTCTGACGTGTGTTTTCCGTAACTAAATGAATATAAAAAATTCTAAATATGTACTCTAATAAACAAACCACCAATTATAAACTTATAATATTATTACATTTAGAAATTAATTTTGTATCAAATTCATGCCATTTTACATATTTTAAATAGAATTTAGTTTAAATAAGAACAAACTGAACATTTGACAAATAAGTACGAACTAAAAATTATATTATACTCGTAGATTATTGTTAAAGGCATCAAGATTAATGACTCAGATTTTTTATACATTCAATGAATGTAATCATATTTATCACTTCGAAATTGATTATATTATTTTGCTTTTTTATTTGTTTCCTAAATTTCTATTTTCCCCATCCGTCCCATAATACATGTCACTTTTATAAAAAAAGAAATTATCTCAAAATACTTGTTACTTTTTTTTTTCAAAACAATTTTTTAAAGACTTTTACACAAACTACCCTTGTATTACTATTTTCGAAATTTAACTAATTTAAATATACAAGTAGTTCATCTACCTGTAATGCAATTATTAGGGATAAACAAATTATCTACTTATGCATAATTTTTTCAAAAGTAAAATGAGACGGAGAGAATATTATTCAACATCGGTACTGTAAATTAATTGTACCCCAACACTTTGGGATGAAACAAAGTTGCTGCACAATTTAACCAACTGAATTCTTTTTCACATCTAATAATATTTTGAAAATGACAACGCATGAAACAGAAATGTGACAGCATAACACAGATAAACATATTAGGGAAATGAAAACTGACAACTATTGTTACACTGAGGGGTGTCTCGCTCCTAAAAAGATTTATCCAGCGTTATCTAGCAAATCTCATTACAGACAGTTGTCTGTGCAAGTTGAATTTGACATACATGATGCAGCATATTCTTCTTCACTCCGTTGCCATTTCCTGGTCCCCAATCTGCAAGTATTTAAGTCATTTTACAAGACCATTTAGCATAATTAGTTTTATCCGAGTCTTGAAGGGTAAATTAAAAGACAATATACCTTCACAGAGAGAACTCCGTCAATGGGAATGCTGATAGCAGGCTGATCCTGTTAGCTATGCATTGAACTACCAACGAACTGGGGGCTTTGCATTGGGCCAGAGTAGAGACTTTGTGATTGAGCGATTTGGAAAATATGTGAAAACCCCAATCCTGGTCCTGATTCCATTTCCTGATCGAATTGCCTATGCTAATTTCTTGAAGAAAGAGGCTATTCAATTATACTCTCTCGCAAAATGAGAATTCCCCCTGCCAAATGAGAATTTCCCCTGCCCATTCTAAAGCAAAAATTTTCGATGACTAGCATAGCTTCCATAGACACCCTTACCAAAATCCACACTAGTACTCTATTACTAAAGAGTAATATTCACAAACATTATCGTCCACCTGTCCTGAGAACATGCCATTGTCTTCCTCATGGCTAAATTTCTATCTATTCACTGCATATTTGGGACAAAGCTACAAAAAAACCCAAATGCCGCTGCGAGGAATGCCCCAGATTGCAAGAGCAGATGTGATCATTGCCATAAAACATGTTGTACATGGCATAGTGCAACATAAATATTCCCATAACTCACTCCAACTTGTATATCCTGGTCAAACCCATCGTACGAGTTAGTAACAAGAATTGTTTAAATGTTTCCTATTTTTAACCTTAGTTTCGCATGATTAATTGGTGAAGAGGCGGTAAGTAAATAAAACCTGTGGATCTGAAAATGGTGTTCTAGCTTGGTTCTTTCTGTTACTTCCCAGCTTCATAGTCCCGATCCATTCGTAGACTTGGTTAGCTTCTAAGAGTCCAATAATTGCTGCCCTGTGGCAGTGGACGACATGACATTTCCAAACAAAATCCAGAAGACAAGAAGATGTAATCTGCAGTGTATCAATTTAGTTATAAATCAGATTCATACTACTGAAACAATTTCTACATGAGTTATGATCTAAATGGATCTTTGTATTGAAATTACATTAGAAAAGTTATGTCAACCTTCAATTGTAAAAAGTTTTTGTTGTATTTAAAATTGAAAATTAATGCATCATCGAATTCCTACTAATGCACGTGTACCCTGTAGTTAATACTAGATATGGTATATAGAAATGGTTGTAACCAGCTTTTAGTATTCACTTTAGATTTTAAAGAAGAAGGAACGAATCAATTAAATAAAAGTGGAGCAATACTCCAGAAATTTGCAAATGCACAAGTCTACTGAGGTTTCCTTTTCCAATATACTATACACATAACTGAAGCTTGATTAGATGCATTTTGGTACTCTTTGGTAGTTACCTGTGTTATATCTTAGTAATTTCATTGATTCATTTTTTACTAAACAGTAAACACTAACGTCAACTATGTTGTGTTGGATCATATCGTGCCGGATCTCATTAGCTGTTTGATTGATCTTACATTTGATTAATCTATATAGGAGTTCATTCTTGATTAGATACATGTTACTTATATTAACTGTGTTGAATTTAACCACAGAATCCATCACAGATCCCCACCTACTAGTTGCATAATCTTGACTCTCATGTTTCTCGTAATAAGGGTGGTCTCCCTGAGCCTAAATAAACAAACACACACACACACACATTCTGCGCACTAAAGCCTGAAAGGAGGTCCTAATGAGATTAAAAAGTAGTCATGCATTTTTGAGGTTGCTACAAATGGAAGCTACAAAAAATGTAGACTTGAATGATCATGATTCTCCAACCTTTGTTCGCAATTAACACACTGATGCGAGCAAAATAGTGTACAAGATTTCTCCACGGTTTAATGAAGCATCATTACATGAGCATTGACAAGTTGCAAGTTGAGTAGTGATAATTAATGCACAACCTAAAGTAGTGGTTCACTGGTTCTATATTTCAATGGCGAATCAGATGCATAGCAGGCTTAAATGTATAACATCTTATTACATTGTGCTTAACCATAATATATCTTTTTTTGTTTAAGATAAAACAGAAAAGCAACTTGCAAATCGCCATAGAAATATTTAATAAAAATAATAAAAGAAAGAAAGAAAAAAGTGCGATTGACTTGAACTTATGTAATATGTATATCAAATGGTAGCTTTCACATCAAATAGATCTTGATGTATGGGGTTCTGATAGAAAAGATCCAAAGAGCCTCCAGTATTTTTAATTTTCCCTTTCTATGACTATAACCTGACTATTGCAACTCTATATCATATGTATGTAAAATTTTACTAATCAGCAATAAAATAAAAACAGATTATCAACTCTAAAACCATATTATCGTTATATCTCAATCTTTATCACTTATAGTTGCTTACTTGCTTCTAGTAAGGAGTGTTTTGAAACCTTGGACAACCATCTAATGATTATGTTTTCTATAATATGAAAAAAATACAAGACGTAATTAGCAGATATTCGAAGTAGAATATTTTATATGTCATTACAATTCATATGTCATTCATAATATTGTATATCTTATATCTGTACCTTATTATTATATTACCTACTCACTACTAAACAAATGTATTAGAATCTAAATGTATTTATTTTATATTGATTATTTAATGACCGGATGATACTTCATAGTTCATATTTTGTATTTTATTTTGTTTGATTATACATCAACATTAGTTTTGTGGAGGTATGCAACTCATATAAATTTACAAAGACTAGACTGCAATAATACATATACTAAGATGGAGATAACTAGCAAGAGCACTACCTTAAATTAACAATTTCAGGACTTCCTTCTATTGTCGGCAATAAATGCCAGAATTCCAGCTAGCATGTTGCTACGTATCATTACCTGCATGTCCTCCGCGTGTCCTTCCAGCAAAGACTTCAATTTCGATCGTTCACTCTTTTTGTAGAATAATTCCAATTAAAGCCCAGCTATCCTCATCTTTACCTTAAAGTTTTACTATGTTAAGCATATATTACGCAAGTAGTATACACAAAAACACAGCATCCATCCGATGTACTTCATAGTTATCCCTAGCCTTCATTTTTAAAAAACCTCGCCTTATGTCTTTGTAAGCTCTGCACATTAGTTTTTTTTCCCACAACGCTTTGTTTGTTAGCTCTGCATTTCAGTTTTTTTCCCCACAACACATCTCCGAAATTATGAGAAATTTAATCTTTCAAGATCCTGATATGGGAGTGAGCCTTACTGATGTTTGGAAGCAACTGTGAGTGCCTCTTATTGTGCCAATCTTATATTTTGCACTTTTTGCAGGTGTGCTTTTATCATGCTCTTTATCGAATGCCTTTACATGACATCTGTGATATTGGGTTGGAGAAAAAGAGATACACACTATATAAGCTGGATGCCGTGAGAGAAAAAATGAAGCAGAATAGAGAACATCCGGGAGTCTTGATCCAGAATTCCAGATACCTACGTATAACAAAAGTGAGGTAAAATTATAACTTTACCTGTAGGCCCTTTTTATCAATTAGTATATGCATAAATCATTATTAATTGTATTGCATACATTAAAAAAATCTTGTAGTATAAATTTTGAACAAATTGTCAATAAATGACGTATAATCCATATAGATTATTCATTTAATGCCAAAATTTTTTGAATAGAAAAGAAACATTTGAATGATTGGTTTGACATTCAAATCATGAAGTAGGAAAATAATTAACACTTAACAGAGTTTACATAAAAACACAATCACTGGATTTACAACTATGCAGAAGCACTTAATCGGCTGAAGTATATCTTGCACAGTTGATTTTCAACTTGATATACGTCACTGTGCATATACATATACTAGCTCTATTTTTAAAAGATCATATGCATCATAAAAAGATTACGATTTACCTAAAATGATATACTGGTAAGCAGATCCTGACATTTTCTTGTCTTCTGGATTCTGTTTGAGAATGTCATGTCCCTTCACCGCACCAAGGCATCAATAATTGGACTCTTAGAAGCCAACGAATGGATTGTGACTGAGAATCTTGGAAATAAGAAAAAGAACCAAGCTACAACATCATTTTTCAGATCCCGGTTCCAGTGTGGTTAGAGGTATTACTGAGAAACTGGTACTCAACTGTTTTTTCTTTTTCTAACAAACAAGGCCAGCAATAGGAAACATTGATTCTCCTATATTTTCTCGCACACCACACCGGATTTGAGCAGGATAGACAAGTTGGAGCTAATAATGGGAATATTTATGCTGCATTGTGCCGTACAACATGTTATATGGCACTGATCACATGTTTTTTATATTTGTTCTTACAATCTGGGGCATTCTTCACATTCGCATTCGGGTTTGTGGCACTATTGTCCCGAATGTGCAGTGAATGTCCATGAGGAAGATAATGGAATGTTATCAGGCACATATGGATGATAATGTTTGTGAATATTACTCATCACTACTAACATACTATAGTGTGTATTTTGTTAAGGGTGTGTATGAAAAGCTATGCTGGTTATCCAAAAATTTGTATAACAAAGGGCAAGAAAATTCTCGTTTTGCACATGGATTATAGAGTAATAAACAACATTGTGCATGTGTGTTTTAAAAGAGATCGAGTGCAAGAAATCAAACTTTTAACTGCATCTTAAATAATTGGACCTGTACTCTTCGATCCACCACTCCTACACCAGATCATCGGACTATATATTGTCACACCCTTTCTTCTAAATAATACATCGGGATGAATCTCACGCGCCGCCGCCGCAGGAGGGAGGATTTCTCCGCCGCCGCCGGCGGCCGCAGTCGACTGAGTTCTTGATGTAGTATGCGGTATTGTAGTTGACGGGTAAGTATTGTTTTCAAACGGATATAGATGGGGTTGGCGTTTGACACGTATGTCAATGGGGCTTAAGCTTTTGACACGTATATTAATATTTATATAATATTATTTTCTTTTTAAATTTGTTATTCTCTCTTCATCGTTAAGTTTAATTTTATTTTTTTTAGGTGTCAATTGTGATTCAAGGTTCACCGTTGAATTATCACATACATTTTATTTATTTTGACAAGAAATTATCACATACATTTAAGAAGGAAAAAATCGTATAATAAGTTGGTTTATTAAAAATTCATATATGAGAATTTAGATCTGATTCCATTCGAGTCGAGGCTATATAATTAAATATAAATTTATTTGAAATTAATTCAATTTTTTTAAAATTCAATTAAATAAAAATTTAATAATTATGAATATAAATTATATATAATCCCTTTCGATTAGATTTTGAGTCGAGTAAATATAATTATATATATATTATAGTTATTTATTTGATACATGTTTAAGTATTTCAAATTTAATATATATAAATAGTTATTATTAAATTTATCGGTTAAGTTCTATATATGAACTCAATATTCGAATTACTAATTGTGAATTCTAAATTTTGATAATCCTAACATGCTAATGCTATCTTGTTAGAGCATCTCCGACAGGTATAGGTGTTAGCAATAATATGGCAAGAAGAATTTTAAAAATATAGATAATATCTATATAAAAAAAACACTCAAAGAGCTAAACCTATTAGTCACATTTTTAGATAACACAAAATAAACACGTTATATATATTTTTAGATAACACAAAATAAGCACGTTATATATATATAGGGACCTGCTCAAATAGAAAATAATTTAGAATAAAAAATAGAAAATAAGATCTACACCACATATTCAATCTAATCTAATGGCAAGGGAGTGCATCCATACACAAATCAAATACACCCTCATACACCCAATCCCACATAATCCCTCCGTTTTTAATTTGATTTTTCCCGTTAATTAGTGAAGTTTTTTTCAAATCTAACTTCACCACATTTTTCTCAATCTCCCAACAATCAGTTTGCATACCATATGTGATATATTCTGGTGACTTTTATTTTTTCGACGATTTCCATTATTTTTTGTGAACCCAGGATATATAATTTAGTGATTTCTATAATACAAATTAGTGATTTCTGTAATATATTTTAGTGATTGAAGTTTGAATCTGATAAGTGACGAAATTATTTTAATTATAAATTATATTTGCCGAAATATAGCACATATGGTATGAAAACTGATCGTTGAGAGATGAAAAAAAATGTGGTGAAGTTAGATTTGAAAAAAACTTTGTCAATTGACGGGAAAAATCAAATTAAAAACGGAGGAGAATAGATGGGATTGTGTGTGTGAGGGTGTATATAATTTGTGTGTGGGTGCAGCAGGTATAATGATAAGGTTTTCTATTTCTCATTTAAGCTATTTTCTATTTGAGCAGGACCCTATATATATATATATAGGGTCCTGCTCAAATAGAAAATAACTTAGAATAGAAAATAGAAAATAAGATCTACACCACATATTCAATCTAATCTAATGGCAAGGGGGTGCATCCACACACAAATCAAATACACCCTCATACACTCAATCCCACATAATCCCTCCGTTTTTAATTTGATTTTTCCCGTTAATTAGTGAATTTTTTTCAAATCTAACTTCACCACATTTTTCTCCATCTCCCAACAATCAGTTTGCATACCATATGTGATATATTCCGGTGACTTTTATTTTTTCGACGATTTCCATTATTTTTTGTGAACCCAGGATATATAATTTAGTGATTTCTGTAATACAAATTAGTGATTTCTATAATACAAATTAGTGATTTCTGTAATATAATTTAGTGATTGAAGTTTGAATCTGATAAGTGACGAATTTATTTTAATTATAAATTATATTTGCCGAAATATAGCACATATGGTATGAAAACTGATCGTTGGGAGATGAAAAAAAATGTGGTGAAGTTAGATTTGAATTTTTTTTTGCCAATTGACGGGAAAAATCAAATTAAAAACGGAGGAGAATAGATGGGATTGTGTGTGTGAGGGTGTATATAATTTGTGTGTGGGTGCGGCATGTATAATGATAAGGTTTTCTATTTCTCATTTAAGCTATTTTCTATTTGAGCAGGACCCTATATATATATATATATATATATATATATATATATAGGCAAGTGATCAAATAGAAAATAATTTAGAATAGAAAATTGAAAATAAGATCTACACAACATATTCAATCTAATCTAATGGCAAAGAGAGACATCCACACATAAATCAAATGCACCCTCATA
Source organism: Oenanthe sinensis (assembly GCA_028671895.1). Taxonomy (NCBI): domain Eukaryota; kingdom Viridiplantae; phylum Streptophyta; class Magnoliopsida; order Apiales; family Apiaceae; genus Oenanthe; species Oenanthe sinensis. The sequence continues at coordinate 14,673,726 of CM053802.1, forward strand.
CACTCAATCCCACATAATCCCTCCGTTTTTAATTTAATTTTTCTCGTTAATTAGTGAACTTTTTTTCAAATCTAACTTCACCACATTTTTCTCCATCTCCCAACAATCAGTTTGCATACCATATGTGATATATTCCGGTGACTTTTATTTTTCCGGCGATTTCCATTATTTTTTGTGAACCCAGGATATATAATTTAGTGATTTCTGTAATACAAATTAGTGATTTCTATTATACAAATTAGTGGTTTCTGTAATATAATTTAGTGATTGAAGTTCGAATCTGATAAGTTTCGAATTTATTTTAATTATTAATTATATTTGTCGAAATATAGCACATATGGTATGAAAACTGATCGTTGGGAGATGAAAAAAAAAGTGGTGAAGTTAGATTTGAAAAAAACTTTGCCAATTGACGGGAAAAATCAAATAAAAAACGGAGGAGAATAGATGGGATTGTGTGTGTGAGGGTGTATACAATTTGTGTGTGGGTGCGGCATGTATAATGATAAGGTTTTCTATTTCTCATTTAAGCTATTTTCTATTTGAGCAGGACCCTATATATATATATATAAAATAATTTCTCACCTGCTTAAGTCTACGACTAGGGTTTTGCTTTTTAGAATTAATATATCATTATCTTATTTTTTATTTTTATTTTATGTAATGTTAAGTGTAAAAATATTTTATCAAGAAAAGTATAAAATTTTGTTTTATCGTTAATCAAATTTATTATTTACTTATATAATTATTTTTAATGCACATTATATATTTATAAAAAATACTAATAAACTAATAAATATTTTTTTAGTTTATATGTTTTATAATATAAAATTAACTTGTATTGAATAAGAAAATAAATTATTTTATTTTAATTTTTAAAATTCCCTTTTATATATGTATATGTGTGTGTATATATTATATATTTATTTAAGAATTTAGTGATAATTCAAATATGAAAATATTTTTTTTTCAAATATAACTATTGATTATAACTAATACCATTGGAGTAAAATATCTTACCAGTCTAGCAAATTTTACAAAATATCTATTGTTAGGAATTGTGGTGTTAACATTGTAATAAACTAATATCTTATTTAAATTAATTAGAAATTAACTAAGTAAAACATACTGTCATATACATATTGACAGTATATTTAAATGTCATTTGTAATAGTATGTACAAAAAAAAGCCAAGTATGTGACTGTAAGTATCAATAGTTATTGTCTTGTATAAATTTAATAAATGATCTATGAAGTAGAAGTTCACAAAGTGTTTATGCACAACATGGATCAAATCATTGACAGTAACATTCTGCAAACTGAAGCCTACGACAACATATTCAAGTGACACCACCTTTTGGAACAACTGACAACAACTATTCCCTTGACAGTAAACTTGACGGAGATTGAAGAATCGAAGACAACAAGTATTACTGACATCAACTATTTCTTTGACAGTATACTTGGCGGAGAATGAAGATTCTATGACAACAAGTTTTACTGACAGCAATTATTCCTTCAACAGTAAATTTGACGGAGAATAAAGATTCTAAGACAACAAGTTTTACTGACAGCAACTATTCCTTCGACAATAAACTTGGCGGAGATTGACACCAAGTTTCTCTGACAGTAACTTTGGCGGGGATAGTTGACAACATGTTTGGCGGGATAGTTGATAGTACCTTTGGACGACAGCATGGTTTAGAAGACCAGCAAGCTTGACAGTAAAGTATGCGGAGTCGAAGATGCTGTCACCAAAGAGAAGCTAAAGGTTGACAATAACCTTTTGGTGAAGCTGACAGTCTGTTTCAAGTAGCAGACTAGGTAATGTTAATTCGCAGATTGATCTTGACAATTCTACCTAGTTCGTCAAGTCTACTACTGCAACTTGAGAAAAAGCAAGCAAAAAAATAAAGCGTGTTCAAGGAGTCAAGAATGTCAAATTTTCTCAGAGCAACTATATGTACAAATGGAATGAAGACAAATTTGAATAAAAAAGTGAAGTTTTTATTTCAAGCATTGTCCTAGGAACAAGGGTGTTATAGATTAAAAACGAGGTATATTTAATGCGTAGTTAATATTAAGGTGTGAGAGAGCTTCAAGCTTCTATGGCTGCACTAACGTTTCGTGACTTCCTCAGGTCCTCGTTAACTGCCTACGTATCTTAATGGGTATGAGAATCAAGCCAAAAAACGTAGTTCTAATGTTGAGGGGTTAAGCCCTTTATATAGGCGTACGAGAGCCTTGGAATTAGATTAGAAGTAGGAGACTTGGTGACCAAGTCTCCTATTGTCAAGGTTGTCTAAACCTATTAGGAATGAAGGTCCTTGTTGGACTCTTCCCATGTCTGAGTTTATAGATCCTTCTATGATTAGGGCCTTCAATAGGCTTCTTGGGCCTTTACTGTGCCTTAATTAATTAATTTTGTAATTAATTAATAATAGAGGCTTACTGGGCCTATGCCTTCAACAGAGCTTGTGGGCTGGACTTACAAATCCAGTTGATCCTAGGATTTATTTTCCTAATTCGTTTCAAGGGTCCGAGCCTTTGGACCATATCAGGTCTAATAAATGAAATAATAAATGCTATATTTATTATTTCTTCAGGGCTATTTTTACCCATATCATTTGCCCCCCAACTTCTGAGAAAACTTCATGAGTTTTCGTAAAAGTTTCTCAAAGGGTTTCAAGTGCCTTACCGGGTTTTTGACTTTTTTCAGCCAACCTTATTTCATTTTTTCTTGGGCCAAGGCATTTTATTATCAATTCCCTTAAAGAATCAACATTATATAAATTGGTCCTCCAAAGACTTTATTTGTGACAATTTTCCTAAAAATAGGAATTTTTTGAAACCCTGTCTAATTCGACCTGGAATGAAGTCGAATTAGGGCTCAAATCCTATTCCAGTTCGATTCTAGCATCGAGGTCGAAAATGTCCTCAAATTCCATCCCAGGTTGATTCTGGAAATCAAGCTCGAATTCAACGTCGATCGAAGTCGAACAATGCATAAAATGCACCACCAGGCCGATATGGAGATCGAGGTCGAAATCGAATTCGATTGAAGTCGATCATTGGGGTAAAACTGCCTTGAGGTCGATTCTATAATTGAGGTCAAATTCGATCTCGATTGAGGTCGAATTAGGCCTGAAAACACCTTTGAGGTCTATCACATGACTGAGGTAGAATTGAAATCGAGGTCGATGGTCGACCTCAATTGACATCGAATGGAGATTCTGAGGTCGAATAGGCCCTCATGGTTTTGACTTCTTTGTCGACCTCGAATGAGGTCGAATTAAACTTCAAAAATGCATCGAGATCGAATTGAAATCGAGGTCGATGGTCGACCTCAATTGACATCGAATGGGGATCTTGAGGTCGAATAGGCCCTCATGGCTTTGACCCCATTGTCGACCTCGAATGAGGTCGAATTAAGCTTTAAAAATGCCTTGCGGTCGAATTGAAATCGAGATCGATGGTCGACCTCAATTGACATCGAATGTGAATCTTGAGGTCGAATAGGCCCTCATGGCTTTGACCCCATTGTCGACCTCGAATGATGTCGAATTAAGCTTCAAAAATGCCTCGAGGTCGAATTGAAATCGAGGTCGATGGTCGACCTCAATTGACATCGAAGGAAGATTTTGAAGTCGAATAGGCCCTCACGACTTTGTAATTTTTTGTCGATCTTGAATGAGGTCGAAATGTCTTGGGGCTTAATGGCTTTATGATTTTTGACTTGAAATGAGGTCGAATTAACACTCAATTTACCTCCCAGGTTGAAATGTCTTGGGGCCTCATGGCTTTATGATTTTCGACTTGAAGTGAGGTCGAATTAACACTCAATTTACCTCTCAGGTCGAAATGTCTTGGGGCATCACGGCTTTATGATTTTCGACTTGAAGTGAGGTCGAATTAACACTCAATTTACCTCCCAGGTCGAAATGTCTTGGGGCCTCATGGCTTTATGATTTTTGACTTGAAGTGAGGTCGAATTAACACTCAATTTACCTCTCAGGTCGAAATGTCTTGGGGCCTCATGACTTTATAATTTTCGACTTGAAGTGATGTCGAATTAACACTCAATTTATGAGAAAATTAAAGGTAAAACAATATGGATTTCTTTACGTATCCAACTCCATGTTAATTCTTTGTGTGTGAATTTGGGGCCTCATGGCTTTATGATTTTCGACTTGAAATGAGGTCGAATTAACACTCAATTTACCTCCCAGGTCGAAATGTCTTGGGGTCTTATGGCTTTATGATTTTTGACTTGATGTGAGGTCGAATTAACACTCAATTTACCTCCTAGGTCGAAATGTCTTGGGGCCTCATGAATTTATGATTTTTGACTTGGTGGGCCTCGTACTTCTTTAAACCTCAGTTCTAGATCCTTCTCAAGAACTCTAGAACATGGATAACAATTATTTTTATTCACTATATTTTTTTTTAATTTCTCAAACGTTTGGGCTTTCGATCATGGGCTTCGCCAGATGAGCCTGCTCACCGGTCATACTGGTTAATCTTCTTCTCAACGGTCGTACGACCGAGATACGCCTGTTAAAAGGTGAAGTTAAACGGTCACTTGACCGGCTGGGGATTATATAAGAGTTGTGTGAGGGACCTCACACCCCACACTTCTCACTTCTTACTTTTCACATTTCTTGGTAAATAATCGAGCTCTCTAGCTTTTAGCAAATCCAGTCCCTAGTTTCTTCAAAAGCATTTAAGTCGAAGACAGTGATGGCTGACAAGAAGGCATCAAGGTTGGCCACCATGACCGCGGGGTCTGCCAAGAGAGGTAAACTCCTTCAACGCATTCCCATTTTTCTCTGTATATGTCTTTACTAGATATGATAAACCAAATGGGGGATGACCACCCTAGTCTGTCACACCTTGACTCTTATATTCATTGTAGTAAGTTTTTTGATACTGACCGGGTAGATGAGTATAATAAACAGTTTAATTTCCCCCATCGTTTCACCATTTCCTTGGTGGGGCCTGGTGACAAAACTTGTCATTGGAAACCCAATCAACTATTTGTATACGTAGATGTCCTGTTGGCGGGGATTAGGTTGCTTGTGCATGATTTCATACCCATCCTTCTAGCCGATGTACAAATCAACCCTTGCCAGATTGCCCCCAACGGATGAAGATTCATCCATTATTTTATGGTTCTCTGTCTCGAGAAGAAAATAAAAATGACCGTCCCTTTGTTTCGCAAAATCTTTCAATTTAAGAATTCCTCTAGCCTTTCTTTGGGTTGGATCCATATTGGCCATAGGCCCAGCCAACCTCATATTTTTGACAACTCCTCCATTCCTGACAACAATTCCGGTTAGAAGGAAAATTTCTTGCAAATAAAATGGGAAGGGGTTGACTGAGGGACTCTCTTTAGGCCCTCTTTTGGGAAGGTGTCAGATGGGAGTTTCGAAACTATTGGGCTTTCGGGGGCGGAGGAAGCCGCATATGCCGCGCTTACTCACGTTGAGTCCTTGGAGGCGTCTTGGGCTATCCTGGATGAGCGCGGGCTAAAGGCCGTTGGCTTTTCCAGGACCTCTAACAAAGGTACTAACTTTTAACTTAGATTTCCCTTCTCATTTTTGCATTGCCGGGTTACTAACCTTTTCTGTGTTCTATTTTCAGCCGCGATGCAAATCAATGAGTGGACTATTCTACCAGTCGAGGAGAGGGCCGTATGAAGCGGCTAAAGCTGAAGCAGGATCCTAGGCAGATCAAGGATCCATTTGCTTTTTTAAAACCTCACAATGAGCCTACTGAGGTTGAGGGCAGCGGGACTGTCAAAATTCCCCGATCTCTATCCTACAAAACCAGGATGGGGATTTAGAAAATCTGACACAGTGGTAGGGTGTACAGATCACGCAAAAGATTCCCTCCATTCTATTACTCCTTGTGATTACAAGGAAATTGTGATGGAATGCGACGAAGAGAGCACTCAGGCTCTTGGTACATAAGCATTGGCATCGGTAAGTCCTCCTTGACTATTTCAATTTTGCACACTTAGCACCCATATATCTTGGTCTGTTTCTGGTTTGTTGGCTTTCCCATAACTCACCTCTGGCTTAATGACCTTGCAGGCTAATGTTTATTTTCAGGCCTCCCTAGATCAGACTGAGTTGTGGAAAACTCAGGCAGGGAAGCATAAGAAGGAGCTTTGTATGACGAATGCCAAAATCCAGCATTTGAAAGAAAAGATGGCTGAGAAGGAGGAGCTATTGAAGAAGGCTCAGGCTGATGTGATCGAACTCCAGGCTGATAATAATGTCATTATCGACAAATATATGGCCTCGGACGAGTATCAAAACCTGATAGAGGCTCACGATGATCTCATTTTTCCAGTCAACTATACTATGGGGTGGAATGAAGCCCTTAAGGAAGTGCTAGAGAAGCATCCGGGTCTTTTTGACCCGAGGATAGATTTCAAAAGCCCTCAGTCAACCGAAGCCTTGAAGCGGTTGATTGAGAATCAAGAAGAGGAAGAAACTGACGGAGAAGATAGTTATGATGTTAGGACAAAGAGGGCTCGCGAGCCTTCTCCTACTCCTTCTCCTCGCCGTGTTGTGCCAAAGAAATTTATTCCAGAGGAAACTCCTCAGAAATTGGCAAAGGAAAGCTCTTCCAATTCTAGTTCTTTTGAGGAAGAGAAGGAAGAGGAGGAACCGGGCAAGACTGATGATGGGTCATCATCCAGCGATGGAGACTCTTCTGAAAGTGAGGAGGATGAAGAGGACAAGTAGTTAGGATTTTCATTTTGAATTTATATTGGCCTTCGTGGCTTGTAAAAATATTTGGCCCTTGGGCTTCTATTTATGTAGCTGCGTTTTTCTATATTTTTGTCCTTTCCTTCTGCCTTTGTTTTGCTTGTTTTTCGTGTTTAACTTGAACATAAACAACAAACACTTGCGAGGCTCATAAATGGACTTGGTGAAACTGATAAACGTTGTATAAGGATAACAGAAAAACATCACTTGAAACTTATCAAGTTCTCAATCGTAACTTAGTATTTAAATATGCCATGCCTTCGGGGATAATAAATCGATACTTAAACGTTTATGAGAATCAAAAACTTAAACATAATAAATTCTTAAGTTGGCATCATTCCAGCTTCTCGGGATTTCAACTCCTTCGAGGGTTTGGAGCTTGTACGCGCCCTGCCCTGTGACTTCTTTCATTTGGTACGGTCCTTCCCAGTTCGGAGCTAACTTTCCCTTGGGACCAGCTTTAGATGCCTCAATTTTTCGCAGGACTAAGTTTCCTTTGCAGAAGAACCTTTCCTTTACTCTAAGGTTGTAGTAGAACGAAGCTTTCTTCTGGTTCGCCACTATTCTGGCATTGGCTTTGTCGCACAACTCATCTATCAGGTCTAAAGCCAACTTCATGCCTTCCTCATTAGCGTCAATCTGGAACTCTTGCACTCTTGATGACGTCTGAGTAATTTCAATGGGCACCACTGCCTCAGCCCCGTAGGCTAGTTGGAACGGTGTAGCACCTGTTGAAGTCCTACAAGTAGTTCTGTATGCCCATAAAATTGGAAGCAACTCATCAACCCAAGTCTCTTGGGACCGTTCGATCCTCTTTTTAAGTCCATCCAGGATAATTCTGTTAGCCACTTCGACTTGTCCATTTGACTGTGGATGAGCGACCGAGGTGAAGCGTAATTCGATGTTGTAGTCCCCACAGTACTTTATGAAGTCTTTGTTGTTAAATTGAGTCCCATTGTCCGTCACCAGGATTCGGGGTAACCTATACCTGCATATAACATTCTCCTAGAAGAATTGAGTCACATTCTTGGTATTAATCTTGGCCAAGGGTTTCGTTTCTATCCACTTAGTGAAGTAGTCGATAGCGATGATGAGAAACTTCTTCTGTGCGCTGGCCATAGGAAAGGGGCCTAAGATATCCATTCCCCACATGGCAAAGGGGAGTGGAGAGTTAATGGATGTCAGCATCTCAGGGGGCTGTCTAACGATAAGCGTAAATTTTTGGCAGCGATCACACTTCTTAACATAGGCTTTAGCATCTCTAAGCATCTCAGGCCAATAGAATCCAAGTCTTACGACTTTATGAGCAAGAGCCCTGCTTCCAAGGTATTGGCCACATATACCTTCATGAACTTCCCTTAACGCAGCTTCAGCCTCGTGGGGTCTCAGACACTTTAAGTAGGGTATTACGTACGATTTCTTATAGAGTATTCCCTCTATGAGGGCATACTTCAAGGCCCTTACTGATAGTTTGCGTGCCTCTACGGGATCAGCTGGTGACTTTCCCGTCTCTAAATAGAGCTTGATAGGATCCATCCAATAGGCCCCCAGCCCAATCGGGGCTACCAGTTTGGCGTTAATACTTGGGGTCTTCAAGACTTGGAAATATACACTGCCAGAACATATATCATTTTTTGATGATGCAAATTTAGATAAGGCATCAGCCTTCACTCTCTCCTCTCTCGGAATATACTCGAAGTGACATTCCTCGAATTATGTGGCTTGAGCTTTAACAATCCTCAAATATTTTGCCATAGTATCTTCTCGGGCCTCAAACTCCCCATTTACTTGAGAGATCACGAGCCTTGAATCACCACATATCCTTAACTTGTTCACCCTCAGGGTTCTGGCCAGACCAAGTCCAGCTATCAGAGCCTCATACTCTGCTTCATTTTTTGTAGTGGGGAAATCCAACCTGATTGCATACTCAACAACAAATCCATCAGGGCTTTGCAAGACCAAGCCAGCACCGCTAGTGTTCGTTTTTGAAGCTCCATCAAAAAAGAGCAGCCAGTAATCTGTGAGTTCCTCCTTATTTTCCTTGTTCTTTCTAGTTTCTTTATCTTCATCCCGCCCCCGACTTCTTGGTTGGGAATGGTACATTCAACCACGAAGTCAGCTAGAGCTTGAGCCTTGATGGCCGTTCTTGGCTTGTATCTGATTTCAAACTCTCCAAGCTTAATAGCCCATTTAATTAGCCTCCCACTGGCCTTGGGGCTGTGCAGTACGTTTCTCAGGGACTGGTCTGTCAAGACTTCAATAACATGCGCTTGGAAGTATGGGCGTAGCTTCATTGAAGCCATTACTAATGCTAAGGCAAACTTCTCAACCTTTGAGTAATTCAGTTCTGCTCCATGAAGAATCTTGCTAACATAATAAATGGGTTTCTGAACCTTCGCTTCCTCTTTTACAAGAACAACACTCAGGGCTGAGATAGAGACTGCAAGGTATAGGTATAGCACTTCTCCAGGCTTTGGTTTGGTAAGCAAAGGTGGCTCAGCCATGCATTTCTTCAATTCTTCAAAAGCTGCTTGGCTTTCGTCGTTCCACTCGAAATTTTTAACCTTCTTGAGGGCCTTGAAGAATGGTAGGCACTTTTCTCCTGACTTGGATATGAAGTGCCTCAGGGCTGCTACCATTTCCATGAGCATTTGGACATCTTTTACTGTCTTGGGTGGCTCCATGTCCAAGATTGCTTGAATCTAATCGGGATTGGCCTCAATGCCTCTTTTAGAGACCATCAGGCCTAAAAATTTTCCAGAACCTATACCAAAGGCGCACTTGGCCGGGTTCAACATCATCTTGTGGGCTCTCAGAATTTCAAATGCCTCACTCAGGTGCTCAAGATGATCGGCCTTGTCCAAGCTCTTTACTAACATGTCATCAACATAGACCTCTATGGTCTTACCGATGAGGTGCTTGGAGATTTTATTTACAAGCCTTTGATACGTGACTCCTGCATTCTTAAGTCCAAAAGCCATAACCAGATAACAGAAAACACCAAAGTCAGTAATGAATGATACCTTAGGGATGTCATCGGGGTGCATTTTAATTTAGTTGTAGCCACTGAATCAATCCATGAAGCTAAGCATCTCATGCCCAGCTGTGGCATCTATCATCGTGTCTATCCTTGACAATGAGAAACAGTCATTAGGACAAGCATCATTTAAATCAGTGAAGTCCACGCACATTCTCCACTTCCCATTGCTTTTTTTTACCATTACTGGGTTGGCCAGCCATTCAGGAAATTGAATTTCTTCAATAAACCCAGCTTCTAACAATTTCTCTACCTCCTGCTTAATGACCTCCTATCTTTCAGGGGCAAAGCTTCTTTTCTTCTATTTGACTACTGTCCTTCCAGGATTCACATTCAACTGATGTGTTATAATCTCGGGGTCTATCCCTGGCATGTCGGCTACTGTCCAAGCAAAAACATCACTGTTATCTTGTAAGAATTGAATGAGTTGTTCTTTCAGGTCTTTGAGGAGTGAAGTCCCCACATATGTCACCTTCTCGGTGTTTAGAGGATGCAAAGGAGCAGACTCCAAGTCTTCTGTGGGCTTACCCCTCCTTTCTTCTTGGTCCCTGACATCCATGTTTTCAATAGGGAGGACCTGCCCCCAGTGCCACTAGGCTTTAAGGTGGCCACATAACAACTTCTAGCCATTTTTTAATCTCCTTTCTCTTCTCCCACTCCATTCCTAGTTGGGAATTTCAGCTTCAAATGGTATGTAGAGGCTATCGCCTTAAAGGCATGCAGCCCAGTCCTGCCAAAGATCGCATTATAGGTGGTGCCCATAGTCATAGTCATGGGTCATCGTATAATTCCTTCTATCCGAGATTCGACTCCATTGAAACCATAAATATGCATGTTGGAGGGGGTCAACTGTGAATCGTTATACCCCATCTTCACAAAGGCTTCATAAAATAGGATGTCTACAGACGATCCACCGTCTACCAAGACTCTCTTCACCGGAGAGTTCCCTATGACAGGGGTGATTACCAAGGGATCATCATGGGGGAACCTTACGCCTTCTAAGTCAGAATCATCGAACAACAAAGAGACCTCAGTTGTTGCTCTCTTGGGAGGCTCTTCGACGATTCTCATTACCTCCCGGGCATATGTCTTTCTAGAGTTTCGAGAATTACCTGCCGCGGTTGGTCCTCCTGAGATTACGTTAATCACAGGCCCTCAGGGCTGATGGTTTCTATCTTTGGGGTCAGAGTCCCTTCGTTTGTCATTGTGACCCCTGTCCTATCTAGCACCCTCCTTGGTGTTTTTTCTAACTTTCCTCTTCTAATCAGAAACTCTATCTCATCTTTCAATTGATGACAGTCATCAGTGTCGTGCCCCACATCCCTATGGAACTGACAGTACGCGTTCTTATTTCTCTTTTCAGGATCAGTCCTTAGTGGTTTCGGCCATCGAAGGTCTTTAGCTTTCTCAATGTCCATCAATATTTGACTACAGGTAGTGTTTATCCTCACATACTCTGTGAACCTGGATCATCCCTTTTTTGGAGTCATTAACATCATCATTTTTGGCATACTTGGTATCAACAGAATACTCAGTATCGTTGGGTCGTTTTTTAGAGTAGGTATTCGAGGCTTGAAACCCTTGCGCTTTCCTCATACTTTCTTCGGCCTTGATATACTTTCAAGCTCTCTTCTGGAGCTCATTCATACTCTCGGGGGCTCTCTTGGATAACGATCTCCTGAAATTTTCGTCAGAAGTCCCTTGCTGTAAGGCTATCATGTCTACTTTCTGGTCTAAATCAGGGACCTTTAAAGCTTCCTTTGTGAACCTATTCATATAATCCCTTAAAGGCTCATTCTTCCCCTGATGCATGTTCATTAGTGAAGTTGAACTCTTTTCACGAGTCTTACTGCTGATGAATTGTCCACTGAAGGCCCTGCTCAGATCCTTGAATGACCCAACAAAGTTTGGTGGTAGACGACTGAACCACTGCTGAGCCATTCCACTCAGGGTTTGGGGGAACGCCCTACACTTGATGGCGTCATTTACGGGCTGCAGCAACAATGCATTAGAGAACGTGAGAACATGATTTGAGGGATCCCCTGTTCCATCGTAGGCCCTAATTGTAGGCATCTTAAACTTCCTTGATATCTTCTCATTCATGATACTTTCAGTTAAAGGGGGAGTAGGATCATCAGGATCTCCAAGTGGTAACAGGTCTTGGGGGTCAACCCTAACATGACTTGCCTTTATTTGCCTCCTAGTTGGGGGCTCGTCAAAATCTATCACAGGTGTGTTTCTTATCGACCCTCCAGCACCTTCAATTCTGGGACGTTGTCGTCTTGATAACGCTCTCTCTAGGTCCTTCCTCAGTCGCTGGGCTTTGACTTCATGAGCGCGTATCCTGTTTTGAAGGCTCAGGGAGTTATTATATTGAGGCCCTCAGGGCTGGGTACTCCTCCCTTCAAGGAGCTCCTTACCGTGTCGCCTCCTCCGTGGGTTTATATCCTCGTCAGACGACTCCTCGTCGTCAGTAGAGTAAGGTCCAGAGAAGTCCTGACTTCTTTGTTGTGAGGCATAGTGGGGCAACAACCCTTACTCATATGAAGGCACGTAGTTTCTCGGGAACCCATAACGAGGGTCGGGTGTAATGGTAGACGAGACATGCAAAGTAGGGGAGCAATAAAAGTTGTACGGAGGGGATGAATTACCTGGAGTGGAGGAACCGAAGCATGGATGGAGACGTCAGGGATGGAAGGATGAACAACGACGCTTAAAGGTCCGGCACGCCGAGTACTTGCTTCAGGGTCCTCAACGGAAGTGGTAGGAACAGTAGTTCCTTGCTCATGCGTCACAACGGGGGTATCGTTGGTGTCAACAGCGGTGTCAGGGATCTCTCCTTCGAGGGTGTTCGTAGTCCTACGTGTTCTTGCCATAGTTGTTATTCGTTTCCCATAGGCGGCGCCAAATGTTACAGATTAAAAATGAGGTGTATTTAATGTGTATTTAATATTAAGGTGTGAGAGAGCTTCGAGCTTCTATGGCTGCACTAACGGTTCGTGACTTCCTCAGGTCCTCGATAACTGCCTACGTATCTCAATGGGTGTGAGAATCAAGCCAAAAAATGTAGTTCTAATGCTGAGGGGTTAGGCCCTTTATATAGACGCACGAGAGCCTTGGAATTAGATTAGAAGTAAGAGACTTGGTGAGCAAGTCTCCTATTGTCAAGGTTGTCTAAACCTATTAGGAATAAGAGTCCTTGTTGGACTCTTCCCATGTCTGAAAATATCATTTATTGTCTTTAGTCAATATGCCATTAAACTCACATATGTCAGTGTGAACTAAATCCAATATTTCAGAATCCCTTACAACATTATGAAAAAGTTTTCTTATTTGTTTAGCCATCACACATACTTGACATTTATATTTCGTATCAATAGCATGTTTAATTTGGAATCAACTCTAAATTAATCATATTCTTTAGAGCACCAAAATTTACATGACCAAGACGAGAGTGCCACGAATCAGATGATTCAACATAATCAATAGAAGAAGAAACACTTTCATTAATTAAACCACCATGCAAATGTTCAACATTAAATAAAAATTGACCATCAGACATCTAATCTTTGCCAAAAAAAATCCCAGTATGTGTAATAACTATTTTATTACATTTCAAAGAAAGTTCAAATCTATCCTTAACTAAACAAGACCCACTTATGATATTTCTATGAATTTCAGGAACATGATGCACATTAGTCAAGGATAAAATACACCCAGAAGTAAAATTCAAGTCCACATTTCCTGTTCCATGCACTTATGCAACACTTGCATTCATCATTGTCAATATCTTCCCATGAATTTGTTGATAAGATACAAATAGAGTTTTTTCAGCACAAATGTGCACATTAGCTCCAGTATCAACCAACCATTCATGAGACAGATAAGTGGATAATAGTATTGGCTTGTAGGTAACACACTCGTCATTGGTTTCAGAAGCACCAGCTTCACCAATAATCATGTTAATCACAGTCCCCGTAGTGGTTCCAAGCCAAGCACGTTATTTGTTTGAGCTACCATATCAGATTTCATGGCTTTCTTATTCAGTTTCTTAGCCTTGTTTTTGTCTGTAACAGGTTTAGTGTTACTCTTCTTTGTGTTCAGCTTTCTTTTCAAACCAGCTGTTACTCAATTCACCTTCGTGCTCCCACTCTCAACATGCATCACATGTCCCTGTTTGGAATTGTGTTGCTCCTGAACAGAGATGTCTAACATCAGGTTAGACCACATGATCTCTCCCTTCTGTCTTTTCAGGAAAAGAACAAACTCTTCCCAAGGCTTAGGGATTTTTTCAATCACGGACATCATTTGAAATTTTTCAGGAAGATCCATGTCATACTCCTTCAATGCATGAACAAGTATCTCAAACTCATGCACATGCTCAGTCATGGATTTCATATGCACCAGCTTGAAATCAAGGAACTTAGCCACATAATACTTTTCAATACCCTTAGAGTCAGTATTATGTGTCTGGTCTAACTTTTCCCATAAAAGCTTAGCATTATAGGCATCTGATGAATAAATATCAACTAAAGTGTTATCTAAAGTTCCAAAAAATCATGACCACAACCACTCCATCTTTCTCAGCCCACATTGCATAAGCTTTCACAGTCTCAGCATTTCCTTGATCAACAATAGGTGAATCATAATGTACCACCGACCATAGACCCTTAATCGTTAATCACAACTTCATTTTCTTTTGCCAGTGTGAAAAGCCGACAACACCACTGAATTTCTCAGGCATGCCCGAGAGATCAATGGGTTGTGAGAAATGATATATAGTCCAATCGATGGTGGGTATAACACCACTAGCAGATTGAGTACGGTCAATAGGAGTATCAGTTTAATTAACCATCTTGCATTTAATCAATTACCAAAATATAATAAAATTCTCTTCAAGATTGTTGGAAATCACAATTCGCTAACAACAATTATATCCAAAGATATATGATCATAATTTTAATAACAATGACAATTGAAACCAAATAATGAAACAAACACGAAGGTCGAAATAATGAAACAATCAATAACAACTAATTTAGAGAGAAAGTGTCAGAAAACTTAGCTATCACCGTAGCTTTCAACAAAATAGTACAATCAACTGAGTCACCGAACCTTTGAGAAGACCCAACTGTTCTTGAAGAGATTTTTGCCCCACCTAGATGTGTTGGGATGCCACAAATTCACTTTCAGGATAAAACAACACAACACAATTCTAGCACAGACCAGTAGAGTATAACGGCGACCACACCTCAGTTCACCCAAAACCTATGTATCTCTTGTATGTATATGTGAGAGAAGGAGATAGAGAGAAAAATAGAGTATTTCTCCAACTCAATGGCAACTAGGATTTTGATATGTCAATATATTTCCCCAATTTATAATGTACGTTACAAATCTCTAAAAAAATATTATATCAATATATGTATATATATATATATATATATATATATATATATATATATTTTAGAGCCTTATTATTATTATTTTAATAAATAATAATAATACTTACTCATAGATATATAGATACACATATAAAATATTACTTTAATGTTTAAAGTCAAAGAAAATATTTCTTTCCCGTTCAAAGCCTTGAAGAAAAACTCAGACCCCTGAAAATTGTTTCTGCCCAGTTTGCTTCTTCAAAGCTCTGAAACAATCTGCTTCATTTACAAGGCTTGAACCTACTTTTCAAGGTCCTTGAAAAACTTTTCAAGGTCCTAAAAAAGTTTGCTAAACATATTTAAGATTTCATATGGGACAACCCACATCACCCATTCAAGTATGCCATTTGGTTCTCATTTCTCTATGGATTACACTAAGAAAATGTCTTAGATCCATAACCGATAATTCAAGTCCTTATAACAAGGATGAATTACCAACCGTTAGTTTCTGGTAATTTCATCAAGAGCTTGTAAAATTAGGCCTCAAACTTTCCATTTTCTAGCAGAATCAACTCTCGTCACTGAGTTTGATATATACCTATACATATACATATACATATGTTTTTTTATATCTAATTAACAGTTTAACAAGCTAGTAACAACAGTTCAGTTATGTTATATACTTGATTTTTTATTCAGCAATATACAAACACAATTATACATGTACAATGTATACATCTCTCTCCACACAGAGTCACACACGCCGCTCTCCTTCAAACCTTTGCTAAGGATTTTTAACTAACGTTTCAAAGTGGGACACAGATAAATGGAGATAAGACGAGCCTCAGTTGTTAAGAGAGGCTAGTGATGCGTCAACTTCGCTTAACGAATCCTGGCTGGCAATGTGTAGCTAACCTTGAGCTTTGTTTTTTACGATGCCTGCCCTTACAATGGGTTAGTCATCTCCTTGATAGGCCGAACAGCAAACCCGCACACGCCCTTTCCTTATTAAGCTTAGCGGCCAAACCCGCCAACCTTGTGTGCCTCTCCCTAACTCAGTTGTTAGGAGAGTCCACCTCATCACATCGCCTAGTCACATACACTCGTGATACACTCAATGTGCCTCCCCCTAGCTCACCTGCTAGGAGCGTCTCTCTTATCATAGTGCCTCATCATATACACTCGTGATGCACTGACTCCTTGCCCTTCTTCTATTTTCTCTTCTCATAGTACGCTAGTAGGACAACTCCTGGAATCAGTATATAATACCTCTGTTAAAATATATCCCCACCCCAATCTTGGTCTCTCTTCAAACTCTGAGGATATGCCCTATCCCTGATCAACTATGATAATCCATGCCCTAATGTATTCCTTCATCAAGCATGTCTTAATGCTCACAACTTTGTTACCGACTTGTATCATCAGCCACACTTATACTTCCCAACACCTTTGCCTTTATGCTCACATCCTTGTTGCTAACTAGAACCCATAACCACACTTATGCTGCCCAACATTATTACTTGTGTGTTCACAGCCTTGTTGATGACTAGACCCCTTTTCAATATGTCCCCATAATAATCCAAGTCGTCTACCCCCTTCAAAGACTTGACCCCAAAGATCCCACATTGATCCAGAAGACCAATATTGTTGACACTGCCCAAACCTAATTGGACTTGTCAACTCTGATACAACTACCTATATCTTTAGCATCCCTGGTCAATTGTACCTATCAACATGACTAGTCATCGTCTCCCTCGATGTACTGCCACCCTATGGTTGAAGAGTCTTGCTTATGTGAACCCTTCACAAGCGAGATTTCCCATAGATGGTATGCCCGACTCCCAGCACGGGTCAATCAGTACTGATACCAAATTCATTAGACACCCTTCTGCTCTCTTCAGACTACATGAATGGTTTCACCCTGCCTTGGTCTCATCAGGGGAGCGGCTCCATATCCCGACCAGTCCTACGTACCTGACTGCAGTGTGCAGCCCTCGCAAGCACTCATCATCCCATGAAACCCCATCCCCCGGTCCAATAGCATAAACCGAAACCCTCAAAAGTCCTTAGAGCAATCTCATGTCTAACCCTGCCAGTCATCACCTATGCCTAACGTCTGTATCAAGTCGCTCACGCCTAGTGACTCCCATTGGCACTATTGTGTAGTCACCAATGCCCAGCACCTACTATCAACAGTCAATGCTTGATGCCTTGACCTAAGCCTAGCGTTTGGCAGTCCACGCTAGCCAGCGCCTCAAGTCACCGTTTATGGGTGTAACAAACCACACCTACTTGAAGAGCTTGATGTCCTCATCGAGTTGAGAACACACCTCTCGAGAAATCACTAATCCATCAGCACTGCAACTTGAGCTCAAACTTTTTTCCATACACAATCCTTTGACACTCCATTACTAGCTTGAACCTTTATCATAGTTCCCCTTTCATACTTCAAATATCTAGGCCATGTCTTTAAATTGCTATCTTGATCTCTTCTGAAAATGTAGTGACACCACCACAGATAAAGATACTAAATGTCCTAGTACCTTTCAGCCATTACATCTGCCACTCAGTCCCGTGCTTCCCCATTTTGTGCACAACTGGTTGTTTTAACTAAACCACCCCCACTAGTAGCCCGATCCTAAGCCTTATTCTGCACTTTCCCTAGTACCCCAAACCTTTAGAAGATGGAACCCGGTTTCATGATTCGCCAACCCCCACCTGAACTCATCATTCCAAACTTAGATATGATCCATTTTCAGCCAATCTATCATGACATTCACCTATTTTGATATCCAAGTTACCCCACCCAATCTTTTCACTTTCAATGAAGTTAGGCACTCCAACGGCTTCCAAAGATACCACAACTTTCCCAAAGGTGTTGCATTCTTTAGTCCACATTGATGTCACCTAACAAGTCACCTCTTGAGTATTTTTAACTCACTCATTTCCAATGAGCCCGATATTGCCATCGGTTATGATCTTGCTCCCTTAAGACCTAACAATAATTTCTTATACCAGTCCAAGGATATATGGACATCTAACTCTAACAATCAAATCGCCTCACCTTTCCCAAGGGCTTAACTCCTTGATTGATTTGCCTCCATGTCTATTCTTTGTGCTATTTTCTACACAAAGTAGTGCCTTCATCATCTAGAGACACTTCTACAAGATAATTCATGGAAAGTAATCTTTACACACGACATTGACTTGCACCACCAGGCTATAGACAATACACCATCCCGCCAACCTGTTGACTTGCTCCACCTAACTATAGGTCACACACCATAACGCCAACCCTTTGACTTGCCCTATTTCGGCTATAGGTTGTACTCCATCTCGCCAATTCATTGTGCATTCATGAAGACTTCCCCTTTAAACTATCCTTACTCCCTAAGTGAAACAGTCCATGGCTCCTCAACAAGGTAGCCACCACGACTTCCTTTCACTAGAATGAGATTATATAACTAAGCTCCTTAATAACTCCATCCTAGAAATGACAAACCACACTTTTAGCTAACCCCCACACTCCGTGCTTCGCATACGAATGTCCCACTTCAACATCTACGCCCTGCACTATGTGTCTTTAGGAGAGTATGCTAGTGCATCATCTATGGGCTTTGTAGTCGTCACTATCTACCCTACACTCAGCATCCCTGTCGTTTCTATTTGAAGCTTCATTTCCAAATACAATTTAGACTTCATTCTAGTTGCCTAGACCTTGGCCTTTCATTCTTCCCATGATCTTTCAACCTAGAAAATTACTACAATACCTTCTCTTAACTCTATGTTGCTTCCTCCCTTCCCCAAGGTTCTGCCTAACAAGAAGTTCCCAAGTGCTTGTAGTATTCACATGAATTCTCCAGAATTCAACATGATCACAAGCAATACCCCTGCCATGATTTTTCTCCTTTTGTGCTCCGCCCTTTGCTTTAGATCCCCATGTTCCCAAATTAAGTGTTTGTAGTCTCCATGTGAACTCCTTTGAATTCAATCTCATCTTCAATTCTGTCCCCGCATCTAATCATCACTGGATTTCTTGCTCTAACTCTACCTCTCAATAGTCGAGATCAAACTATCACCCATTTTGGAACTATTCATATCACTCCAATCAGAAATTCTTCTTCACTTTCCACAAAGTGTTATGAGGCCCCCAAATTACTTCAATGTCATGATCTAAGCCTTATACCCTTACCATATCCGTCCACCCCAGATTTCCTGACATAGTACCTACTCCTGATCATAACTCAACTCTGGTTCATCCCAACATGAGCAATTTGACGTATGGAAGTTCCCCAAACGTTGGTCCAACAAAGTAATTTCCCCAGCCTTGATGTTTTTCTAAAATCGAATGTGTCAGGACCTCTTTTAATAACCAAGACTCGTTTAATTTTTTTTAATTTTAGCCGTTCATTTCATGATCCAACGGCTAGGAAACAATTTGTTAAGTATGGGTTATTCAGTAAACGGTTTCCGTGTATCCAAACCCCTTTGAAAAAAAAATAGGATTGTTATTATTATTAATAGAAATAAGGAAGGGATAGTTGCGGAAAGAAATCCACCCACCAAAATTTATAAATAAAAAAGAAAATACATGGTGATGGGCAGCTCATTTTGTGCCCTCAACTCAGCCGAGCCTCCTCTCATGAACAAGAAGATTCCTAGTACTACAACAAGAAGAAAGATTTAATCTCTGCATCCTCAGCATATTTTATCAGACCGCACAGAACAGGTATTAACAAACAAACAATACTAGTACTAGACAGTAGTGTTATTTTCGATTTGGTGGTCACACTCACACATGTGATGTATGTATATATTCAGCTACCACTGCTTTACTGGTTGGGTTTTTATTAACATTTGTGGCCGCCCAGTTTTTTAATTCAATTCAACCCTTATTTTATTATTCATCATGGCTTTTGATTACGGTGGATTTTATGTTAGGGTTTCGGAATTGTTATTTCTCTGGAAGCTCATGTTTTCAATTTAGTATTTAATGACTTTAATTTGTTCCTGAATTATGGATTGGTTACGGCTTGTTTAAGTTTTCGTTATCTCGAGATTCCTTCTCTATAATATCGGGATTTTCGATTTTAGTTGATACTTTGAGTTTTTCTCAAGCAAGACGAATATTATGGGGAAAGTTAATATTCTGGAGTTTCTATCAAGCCAAATTAGTCCTTTTTACTCTTGTTGGGTATAAATGCTGGAAGATTTATTTCTTTTACCCTGGCCTGTCTGGCGCAGTGTAGTATAGAAGCAGACCCGGGTTTACTATTTTTAATGATTTCGCACGTTTTTTATTGATCTGTCCACTTGTCCAGAGATTATTGTCAGTTTTGGCGGGTATATGGATTATTTTTAGGTATTGAAGTGCGACGATGCTAGAAAAATATGCATGTATTTATGTAAATGACACTTTTGTTATCTTCGTGCAGACTTGAATTTGCAGTTGCTCTTGGGTTTTAGCATCAATGCTTGAAATAAATAGCAAGGGAAAGGAATTAAACAAGGAAGGTAGAGCATTGGTTGATGGCATACAACCTGAAACTGCAAGCATGCTTAGTATGGTCAATTCGGAACTTGGCAGCTTCATTGATCGTGATCTGACTTGGAACAACATTAAAAAAGGCTTTAGGAGTACAACTAGACGATCTAGGAACTTTCTTAATCAAAAATTGAGTCAAGGTGCCGAATCAGGTTACGAAAACTGCAAAAGGGATCAGGACTCATCAGAATCTGAGAAAGTATGAATCTTTTAATATTATCGTTTTGTCTTATATTCTTGTAAGTATGCTGCTTATTATAATTTTTCAATATGACAGCTTGGTGTTGCTGTTCTAGGACGGCGCTTTGCTGAGAAAATAGTCAATGTTCCAGTTAAGAAAAGGAGATTAAGAACCCTTTCGCCAAATCACAAAGGTACTTTGTCACCTAAGTCGCAGACTCAATGTCCCATAGAGTCCGAGCAGCTCGTAGATATTAAACCTTCTGTTGCACAAGGTTTTCATCACAACAGTAAAAATTGGGTTTCTGATGAATCTGTAGAACCGAAATGTGAAGGCAAAGTTGATGAGGTCCCATATGGTAAGAAATATGAGACCCTAAAATCAGGGTATGCTAATGATGATGACTTCTCTGGTATTGAACTGCTTGCTGCAGCTGCCTGCAGTGGCAGCATTGACAATGATGTTAAGTTAGAGGAGACGTCTGTATCAAAAGCATTTCCAAAGGCGGAAGCTGTTTATTCCCCTATTGCCACTCTACCTTTTAAAGAAAGTATTGCATCATCTTTAACAAGCCACTTCTCTGGCAGAGAGTTGGTAAATGAAGATGATATTGGGGATTCGGTTGTTGATAAAACAACTATTGCTGCAGTTAGTAAAAATGAGAATGGTGTTGTTGCTAGAAACCGTGCACATTGGGACCTGAACACTCTGATGGAAGCATGGGAAGAGCCAGATGATGTTACACCTGCTGATAGTCAGGCAAATTACTCAGAAAGTGTCCCTGGTGGTCCTCATTTTGTAAAAATTAATATAGGAAATTCTGCAATTCAGAGCAATCTAGATGTGCTGCGCGACGGGGCTAAGAGAGATGGGCAGTCTGTAATGCGCAAAGAAATGCCATCAGATGTTGGATGCATAAAAGAACTTGCAGATGGCATTGGTGTTGCAGTTGGCAGATCTTGCATAGAAAAAGATACATTGAAAACACTCTCTTCCCCAAATGGAACTTATATCGAAAAGCAATATTGTACAACTGAACAAGTAAAAGAAGCTTTAAGTGTTGCTGTTTATGATACAGTAGCTTATCTTCCCCTTTCAAGTATGAAAGCATCCGGTGATCATTTATGCCCAGAATTGCAACATACTGCAAGCTTACATGTTCTTGAAGAAAAGATGTATGCTTCTAACTGTGAACTTGAGCAAGTAGGAGAAGTTTCAAGTGGAATTTCAGTGTTAGGAAAGAGGAAATTATCATCAGAAGATCTTGAGGTTGGGAAACATGAAATTTCCGCTCCTAATTTGCCACTTCTGAATAGTATTGGCTGTGTGATTAATGAAACAATTAAAGATCGCAATTTTTTTGAGAATACAACTGGGTCACTCGATAGCAAGACTTCTCCAGGACAGGCAATAAGCACAGTCACCTCTAAGACATCAGATGTTGGAAATTATATGGGTGAACTATATAGAGCTAATCATATCCATCCTTCTCCCAAGAGTGAAGCTTTATCTGCTTCAAGCACATCTGTTGTTGTCGGTGAGGTGAAGCTTCTTTCCAACAAGGCATCTGCAGCTGATAATAATGAAATTGATGTTGCATTGAAAGACGGGCCTAAGGGACTCTTGGACTTATCTGATTGCCCAAGTAAGCTTGATCAAGATAAAAATATAAGTGACTGCTATGATTCGTATGCTGCAAAGGATGGTAAGAAGGCTGACGTGGAACACATATCAGATTGTGAGGCTGGCTATGATTCGTTGTTTGAGGATGGAGAATTGAGGGAGCCGGGTGTATATACTTGGGAAGAAAATGGTTTAGAGGGGGAAACTGAATGTGTGGAATATGGTTCAGAATATGGAGAGGGAGATGACTTTAACACTTTTAACAAGTCGGCAAAGGCAGAAAATGCTCAGGATGGTTACCAAGGTTATAGAAAGGGAAGTTTGTCGGGAAATAATGACATCGGCAAAGTTGTTGCTGGTGACAACAGATTAGCAGTGGCTGTTGATTCTAAGCCACTTGAACAATGTTTTAATGGTAGGCTTCTGGATGGAAGCCATTTCGCTTGCACGAAGGCTAAAATATCTGGTGGGAACCAGTTGAATAAACATATGGGATATGGAGTTGCAGAAGGAAAGGTTGATGGGTATGATGACAATAGTTTATATGCTGGTGAATTCAGGTCCAGGGTATTCAGGGGTAACCTAACATCTTTCAGTAAAGGACCTTTGCCTTTTGATGCTGTAGAAAGGAAAAGTTATCCAGGCGTACACAAGAGCAGGTACTATTTAGAGTGGATATCCACTTCACATTTTGTTTTTCAATTTATTTTTATGTAGTTTTGTGTGGATGCTTTTCCTAAATTTAGTTACTGCTAATTTCCTTTTGTTAGATTTGACTACTCTAATTACTCATATCCTCGAGCTGAGAGGGGATTTGGTCTAGAAAAGTCCATGGGGAGGGGCAGAGTCTCATGTAAACCGTTCTTTAGCAGAGATGAGACTGACAGTCAATGGGATAATTGTCTGACTAGTTATCGAGACACACGAAACCATTATCCACATAGTTATCATGGCCCGGAGGGTCATGCCTATTCCAGGCCCAGAGATTCAACTGCTTCTTTTGCTACCAAGTTTGGTGCATGTAACTTTGAAGATGACAGGCGATCAATAATTAATTCGTCAAATAATGGTTGTTACCGGTCCTCCATGGGGAGGAGATCACCAGCTGACAGAAAGGATTCTTGTGTTGGCCAAAGGGGAATACCACTGGTGCGAGGTATTGACCAAGATAGGAGTAGAGGCAGGTTGGGACAATATGCTCGAGGGATCAGGAGAGTACCTCAAGCCGAGTACTCTGAAGATATACCTGATGATGCTGCTCCACGTCCTATCCATAGGCAACCATATTTTTCCAGGAGGGAACGAGGGTTTTCTCCCAATTATGGTGGTGGCAATTTTTTGCACAGAAAATCTTGCCCAAAATCTCCAACACACTCTCCAGTTGCCTGGAATTCACAAAGAGATCGTAATATGAATACAAGGAGGCGTAGTCCAGATTTCAGGTCTGATGCTAGAAGGGAAAGAATACGGTCTCCCTTACAGAAGAACAATTATGGGGCTGAAAAGGAAGAAATTTACATGTCTCCACCAAGAAGTCGAGTCTGCCCACTTAGCAACTCCAGAAGGTTTAATGATAGGAACTACGCAGACAACCATTTCAGAGACAGAAGGTCCCCTGTCAGAATGTTCAGAGGGAGGCAGAGGATGGATTCTATTGGCTATTTTGGAAAGAGGTCGGATGGTATCCTCCGACCCAATATATGCCGTGGAAGATTTCAGCAGGTGTCCAGCACAAGAAGGGAACCTGAACTTGAAGTAAAAGTTGATGAGAAAAGCAACCATGATGACAGATATGAGATGAACCATCAAGCAAGGCATTATGATAGTGGTGGTGCTGTGAGGAGATTCCGCTTTGATGTGAACGGTTGTTTTGAGGCCTGTAATGCTCATAATGATGATAACAGTGGGTGTTCTGTTAAAAGGGATATCCCTCAGAATGAAGTCGGAGAAGAGAGGGGTTCGAGATTTAACAGTGGTGATGGAATGTATGCTAATGCTTCATCTGCTGGACAGCAGGATTTAAACGAGGATGCTGCGAACAGGGAAGAATGATGTGACCTTTGTCTTTGACTATCTGTACATTTTTTTTTCCAATTACAAAAGTGAAATTAGCACTTAGGAGTTTTGAAATGGATCTGAGATGTTTTTTTTGGTTTGGAATGAAGTATATATGTTTTGTTGTTCCTACCTAATTCTAGCTGCCTCTGATGTGGAACTGGTGGTTATGTGGTTATTGTTTCCTTGCGTTTTTCTTTAGCTTGCATGATGTTGATTCTAGAGCTTATCTTTTGTCTCCTTAGCCCATTGTCATATGTTTCTGTTTGCTAACATTGGCACGATACAACCCATAAATTTTAACGAGTTATAGTGAAACTCTTGTCTCTTGTTGACCTTCTTGCTCTTCTCGATTTGAATAAATCAGCATTGCTTATCTTTACTTAGTTACATGACTTGCGTCCAGCTAAATAAGCCTAAAATAATGGTATAAATTTTATTGGAACCGAAATATTAGTTTGTGTTGGTCACTGTTGTATTCTCATTTAATTAGTTACTTGTTTGAAACAATTTCACTCGAGAGTTGAGATAGCAGGCCAGCTCAATATATACCCCTCACATCCGTACTGAATGCAATTGTAACTTGTGCACCTCTCTGACCTTGTGGCTTTGCATGGTTTTAGTAATATCATTTAAAGTCTAGAATCCAGATACACAGTTTACATGTCATATTCTTCTGTAGCAGAGGGGCTGTAGTAGCTTTTGTGCAGATTTGAATATTCCGTGCACACTGTACAAATTATCTTTTGATTCATCGCTATTACGGTGTAAATGTCACAATAATGTTACATGCATGTTTTATTTTTCATTTCTTTTTAATTAAGGACTGCTCTCGGTGCTGCATACCTCAAGCCTGGAATATTTTTAAAGTGAAATGTTATTATTATTATTTTTTTAATTTCTTCTAGTCGTCGTTAGACACTTGTTGATTGTAAAGCTAAGTAAACACTGTCCAGGTAAATTGAAAGAAGATTTAAAAACAGGTGGTAGCACTTAGCAGACAAGTTTTGCACATTGTAAGCAAATTCAGTAGGGGGATTCAAAAGCTGCCATTAAACACTAGTATGTGTGCATTTATAGCTTCGCTGGTGATATACTGTACTTGCATGTCGATCTGTAGTGTTTTCAAAGTAAAATTCTATGGTTGTTAGATGCAGTTAGGTCAGTAGATTGGGCGACTGTGTCATTGTTTGGTGATTTTATACTCTCATACAATAGCTGTTCCAGATTGTTATAATTGAAGATTATCTATTGGTAATTTATGTATACATAGATATAAATCTATTGGTAATTTATGTAAACTGTTTTTATCTGTTTCGCGTTGCATGATTAAATAAACTGAAGACCTTTTCTTATGTGTTTTCTCGTGCAAATTCTGTTTAGCTTAATCTCGAGTGAAAATTTATATTGTCACGTATATACTGTATGATGTGCTATCTTTATAGTTATTACGTAGTATAAATTTTATAGGCGAAGTGCTATCAAACACGAAGCACGTAGGACCTGGAATCCTTCTTCTTGTTATGGTGGACACATCTTTAATAATTATAAACAGATATCTTTCATTCACCAGCTGAAGCTGATTGATTCATAATGTAGGTTCTTAAACTAGATGAGCAGATTGCTGCAATATTTTTCCTTGTTTATGTTCGACTGCTGGCCATAACTCTAATGCTGGATCCTTCACAACCCACTGGTATACCTGTAAAGAACAATAGAGCCCTTGTGT
This sequence comes from Oenanthe sinensis, assembly GCA_028671895.1. Taxonomy (NCBI): domain Eukaryota; kingdom Viridiplantae; phylum Streptophyta; class Magnoliopsida; order Apiales; family Apiaceae; genus Oenanthe; species Oenanthe sinensis. The sequence continues at coordinate 14,700,059 of CM053802.1, forward strand.
CGGCTTAATTTATACTTGGTGCCCAACTTTACAGATTTTTCCGGTGACTAGAAATGGTTAAAGGCAATGCCTAAAAATCTCATGCTGTGTTGTACATATTTTATACGTATTACTTATTCTTTGGTAAGTTAACATTGGCAACACTCATTATTTATCCCCCGCTCTTCTTTACCATCTGTTCATAGGTAAAAGTACCACACAGGAATTATTTGTAAATTAGTATACTGGTTCTTTTTCGGCAGATAATAGTTCGGTAAATGATGGACTGTTTAACATTTGTTGTGGTCATTTGATATATGTAGTATGTGTAAGTATTGCAAATGATGATGGACTGTTTTACATTTGTTGTGGTAATTTGATATACTTAGTATGTGTAAGTATTGCGATTTGCAAAATGAATATGTAAATGTTGATAATATAATCAGTCTGTCCTAAGCACTACTGGGTTTCACGGTTTGGTTGAATTTTTGACCTGCTATAAACTTTACTTCTTTCCTCTTATCATGCTTCAATCTTTGGTTTTACAAACAAGTCATATACAGTGCCGGACACTGAATATAGGGTCTAGTGCCAAGAGATTTATGTTGTATCCATTTGTTGATTAAAATAAAATGAATAAAAGTTATAAAAAAAAACCGAGGTTAGGGGGAAGATTTGGAAAAAAAAGAAAGAAAGAATGGCTGCAAATTTGTTTGGTGGGTATTGAAACATTACATATCAAATTAGGGGTTTGGATTCTACTTTAAGTGATTATGATTGGAATTGAGTAAAAAATTTGAATAAATTTATGTTATAATTTAAAATTCATTTCATTTTTTCAATTTCATTCATTCCAATCAAATATAATACTAGTGTAAGTTGATATTACGATTATGTCATTTAGTTGAGAAAGAATGAAATAAAAAATTATGAATAAAATTATGAAAAAAGAAAGAATATATGAACAAATAGTGAAAAAAGCTAGGGAATAACATTTTTGAAGACTGCAAGAGCAACGAAGAAAGAGAATAGAACATTTTTTTCTAAATTAGTGGATCATATTTTTAATTTAAATTATAAGAAAATAAATAAATGAAAGAAAGAAGAAAAAGTAAATTTTTTGATCACCTCAAATCGGGTAAGAGTATAAATTTTATATTATATATTCTGTGATGGGGGAGGAGGTGCCAGACACCCACTCAACTTTCTACAAAAATAACATTATAATCTAGTAATTTTTAGTAAAATTTAAATTAAAATATAATACAAAAAATCATTAATCTTAGAAATTTAATAGATAAAAATCCAAAAATATTAAGAAAATTAATATAAATAATTACATAAAAATTAGTACATAAATTTTTATACAAATATAAAGTTAAATATATATTAAAAAATCTGTATTTCATGGGAAATAACTATAAAATGTAAAAAATATTTTTTATTTGTATAAATTTTACATTTTAAAATATTATTAAAAATTTATTTAAATAAGGAATTCACTCAACTTTATATCAGGGTCCGGGATCATACTATTTTATAAAAATGAACACAACCTAAGAAAATGGAAAGAGCTCGGAGAACTTCGTGTTTGCAGTGCAGAAATGTCCACTGTGGTGGGTACAGGATAACAAGCATAACAAGCATGACATGCCTGTACTCCGAAAATATTTTGCCTCATAGTTCATACCCGGTAGTGACGTACGTAGAGATGGTGCAGCAAATACCATGTGCATGTGCTTTAACGAGGGTCATGACTATATCATAAATACTGTAAAATATAAATTATCTTTTGATTTTTTTTTCTAAATAGAATTTAATATTTAAAATTTTAATTTTTAATTTTTTTATATCAAACTTTACTTTTTAAGTGCATTTAAATACATGCAAAATAACAACTAATTAAAGACTATATTTTATCTAGGCAAGGGTGGCGCTCGGGGGGGCCCCTCCCTAAATTTCAAAATAAAAAATATAGGTATAAAATATGTTATTTTTTATCTAAAATTTGATAATTTAAGAGTAAAATTATAGAATTTTTAAATTTGCCCCAGAACATATATTTTTATTAATATCTTGTCAATATTTGATGTTGTTTTTAATATTTTTGATGAATTTGATTATAAATTTAATATATGTTCATTATATGGTTTCAAAAAAAAAATTGAAAAAATTTCGCCCCCATACTTCAAAAGCTCCGTCCCTGTATAACATATAAAAATACAAATGCTTGTGTATTATTTGTTTATGATGTCATTTAGAATTTCTGTGATACATTATTGTTTACAAAATTATTAATTTTAGTAATGCGTCACCAACTCAATATATATACCGAGCACAATTTTTTATTTATCGTAAATGGAACTTTTTTCCTCGCAACAAGTAGTATCATATTTGATATTTTAAGCTATAATTTTAAAATATTTTAAGAGATTTTTTTGTGAATGTTCCTGTGACCTCGCCCTTTGATTATTTGTAGGCTGCAAAATGGAAACGATACAAAACATATGTAGTGTATAAAACTTAAAGTAAAATCACATTATAAAAAGTAAAAACCGTGCACATTTACATCAGCACTAATTTGAAATTACATACATGACCAAATGAGAGAAATGAAACATGTATATTAACTAACATGCTACGACATTATGAGCTATTAACATACAGTGTTATTTTACAAATTCATACATGGATATTACAGAACAACTAATAAAGCAGATATATTTTGAGAAGCACTTGTTGATCACCAGTCGAAACTGATGGACTCAAACTGCAGATTCTTTGCCAAACCAGATGAACATATTTTTGCAACCTCATGCCTCATCTTTCTTGGCCCGCAAACCAGAACTCCCACATCTGTTTCTTTACATCCGAACAATATGCCTACACACATAAATATTTTTTTTGGTGTCTTAATAAAAAATAATCACTCATTACTCGAAATCGGACAATGGTTACGGTCACGGTTAAATATGGGATAGAATCGTGATTTTATATATCGGATAGAGTCACGATTTTATTCAGACTCATCGTACACTGTTGATCGATGAAATAAATGGACGATATATATATATATATATATATATATATATATATATTTTGAAATAAAATAAATGAACGATATTAAAACCTGGTTACTTAAATCACAGCGGAAGTGTTTACCTTCCGCTATAAATTTAATATGAATAATGTATATTATTATAAATTTAGTTACTTTGACAAAAAATGACAAACAAAAAAAATTTCGAAACTGATGGTATTACATTAATAGTATGTTACTTACTTTTGAGATCAGGTCTTGAACCATAATGCACTTGAGTAGCTTCAACAATATTGGACTGATGGGGAAGGCTTTCAAGCTCTATATATTCATTAGTTTTTAATGATCCTACAGGTGATGTTGGATTGGACATCTCCAAGCTCTGGATTTGCTTCCCTTCCTTGGCATTTAGTCTCTTTTGCCACACGAAAACAGCACTGCTGCATACTAATACACATACACATACCAAAAACATGTCCCACAAAATTCTGAAACTGTAATGGTAAACAACTGTATCAGAGTAATGATCAAAAGGGTAAATGTAGTATCTAGTAACAAAGGCCAGGAGAAGAAGGAACATGATAAAAGAAGATGAGATGATGGCGCCAAGCCAGAGCCAGCTCTTTGGGCCAAGCACTGCAGTGATGGGAATGGCGAATGGATTAGGCTTGAAACGTATGGTTTGAAGGAGTTTTTGGGATTCTTCTCCGTTATTCTCGTTCTCCTGAGTAATGTAAGCTTCTATTTGTAGTTGGATTTTTGAAGTATCTGATGGAGCGGCAGATAATGGTAGTAAAAGGTTTAGCATGCTAAGATGAGATGAGTTCTTGAATGCACAAATGAGGGTAAGCTTTGGGATTCTGCTGTGCTGTGTGCTTTGATAAATGACTTCCCGGATAATGGATATGAAAGGAGTGATTCCACTACCTCCACTGATCATCACTAGAGCCTCGCGCCTATAATAACATTTCATGGAATTTATATCATAATTACAACCAAATTATAACATTGATAATGTTTACAGCACAACTCTGAGCTCGGAAAAAGAAATAATTGACAATTCTATATGAATTTTGACAATGATATTGTTCCTATGATTCAAATCATGAAAGCTTGTAACTGTCAATTTTTCCCTTCTGTAACAAAAAGAAAGAATTACCTAAGAAAATGAGATGAAGTAGGACCATAAGGTCCTTCCACAGATATGTCTAGATGCTCTAGCAGAGAAGAAAGCTCTCGATAAAGCTTCTGAGACCAACTTCCTTCGCTGTTGATAACAATACTGAGAGTATTAGGCTCCAGATTAGAGTTGGAAGTGATAGTAAACGGGTGCCACTGCAGCTTCGAAATGCTAGGCACATTCACAGACATTATGCTAGTTGGTTTATAATCCAATCCTGGAAAAATACAAAATTATGAATAATGAGAAATGTTAGAAAACCATGATGTGTAGTGAAGGGAGAGTATCTTATTTGCAAGTGGGACTTGAAATAACTGCAATTCTGATTGAAAGGCAATATTGTTGGCCATCTTTTGTTATTGGTACCTGGGCTTTTGCAGAAGTTGAGTTCAATGGTGTTGCAAGGTAATAGGCGTGCTGAAATCAACATAGCATTATCTCGCGACTGTAAGAATCTTAGATATCGATCAATGAGGAATAGGAAAATTCCGGGAAGAATCAAGCAGAGGTAGGCAACTCCAACATGCAGCATGTAGAAGATGAGATAGAGAATGTAAAGATGGTGCGAGTAATAGAATATCTCATACATCTTTCTCCTAAATCGCGGAAAGCTTAATACCCACATGACTAGTGACACTGCAAATGCAATCACTCCGGCAACATTGGATACGTAAGTTCTGCTCCAATCTAGTGCCTGGATAATAGGTGATTATTGTCATTAATTAAAAAATCTACATCTAGGAAAGAAGAGAATTATTATAATCTTATGTAATTTGTAATTTCTCTTCTTCATATATATTCAGAGCCTTTGATCAGCGCTGTCCTGTGCATCAGGGCAAAGACAACTCCAACTTCTTTTTCTTCCTTTTTTTGTCAGTAAACCCAACCTATTTTAATCACACAGAGTCTGAACTTTTTTTATCCACGTACAAACTTAGAAACAGAAATTGATTTATGACGACAGAAAGAAGCAAAGATTAGATTAACTGGCTGCGCAAGAAAAAACAATTAGAAAAATTAACTGCGACGAAAGATTGGTGACATGATCACATGAATTATCGCATACCTCAACCATTTGACTAGTCATTGCCCAGTAGATGAAGAACCCCACGCTATGCGCGAAGAACAAGATATTGGAGAGATGACCGAGCCAAATATGGTACTTGATACTAGACTCTGATGTGAGGCCAACAAGAGGCAAAATAGAAGAACCCCGAGTGACTGGAAAGAACAAGAATGCCCAGCATGTATTACCTATGTATCCAAGTCTCAACGACACACTACGAAACTTGGCTTCCCAACTGTCAATTACCATGTAAACAGACAGTTATCTCTATGTACAAAGTTAAGCTTTGATTAAATTGGAAAACATCTCAAAGTTGAGCCGGTCTTTAAAGTAGTATATAGCAACAAAATCTGTGAACATGTTTTAAACGCTAAACATTTATGCATGTATATATAACCATCTGCACACGTTAGTGAGATACAACAACTAGTCTTTCTTAGTGCTAAAGCAGCATAAATCGGATTATATTAGTAACAGATGCAAAGACTTACACTTTCTCCCCTGCTTTATGCATATGAAGGTGACCAAAGCTGATATACAAATAATTTGCAAGAGACCAGATCAGAAGTACAACAAACATGAGTGCAAATATGAGCTCCATCATGCTGACTATCCCAATAGGAGCCATTACAAGTACTGGACGTTTCAAGAAGCCCAAGCGGCTGTTTTTCTTGACACTGCTGTCAGTAGAAAACATTGTATTAAAAACGCAAATACTTGTTTGGCAGACATATCCAAAGAGCACCTTGACTCCTCGAGCCATATACTAACCTTTCAGAGCTAGACCTCTTAGATATCGTCTGATAATGAATGTAAAATCCTCCAAAAGCAGCTATAAACATTATGGGGAATGTGAATAACAGAAGATTTGTACCTGAAACATGTTTTTTTAAAAAAATTGACTTAGAAACCATCAACGATTTTTAAAAAAGTAGTAAAAACTATACAAGCAGCACCCCCACCCACCCCAAAAAAAAAAACCCTAGTAACTAGTAACCTTGCTCTCTAAAGTATGTGGAGTTGAGGTTGGTTTCTAACTTGGGAGTCCATGTGTTCTTGTAAAGCTTTGTTGGCAGCATAACCCAAGCAAAGAACCACCCAAAAAACACAAGAAAGAACAACGTCCTCGTTATTGCTGGTGCAAGTTTCAACATTATTTTTAATTTTGTGATCGAAAGTAGCAAATATGAAGAACCTCTTCAAAGAGATGGAAGATCAAAGCACAAAATTTATCAAATGTAGTTGATACCCCAACCTCCTACATGTTCACTATTTATAACATAACCAATGTAATTCTTTATGCATCATCATACATTCATACGTAAGAAAGGGGCCGGGGGGTTAAATAAGGGGCGCCAGATATGTGCCTCAGAAAAAAAATTCCTATTGAAATTTTTACAAAATATAAAATTTCTCCCAAAATTAAATTTTCATAAGAGTGTATAGCAAAAATAATCTGGTGTCCATCTTGAATTTTTTTTCTGAATCTCCCCTTGCACAAAGAGTGAAAAAGATAATATGTTGAATAATCAACTCATCTAAAACTTTAAGCTAAATTTTATATTATATTTTAACATTCCCCGAACTTGAAACCCTATCAACCTGATTCTCATAAGTAATACCATCTAAAACTATAAGATTTTAGAGGAAGACCGAAGTGAATCTTATATTATATTTTAACATAATCAATAAAAGAAAAGAGTGAAAAAGACTAGCATATTTAATGCACCCGCTAAACACGTGCCATGCGCAAATAAATTTATCTTACATGTTTAAAGTAAGATTTTAAAGCAATATGTTTATATTTACCCGGTGCGTATTCAAAGGGTAGCGCTGCGGGTTCTCCCAGTAAAAAAAAAGTGAAAGTTACTCGGAGTTGAAGTCGCTCTTCATGATCAAGAAGAGTCAGTTATATTATCTTTGTAGTTGGTAGAATGTTTAGGCGAAAGAAGTATTTTTAAAAGATTAAATATACACACAAGAATACTCTCCCAGAGTCCAATAGTGCTGTTTCTGTAAATTTTCGCTTTGGTTTCAATTTTCGGTTCGGTTAAGTCAATGGAATATTGAATTTTGCATGTCTAGTTGATATATAAACAAATAATTGATATCCTAACATAAAATGGAATAAGAAAATAAAGGTAAGATGTACATCAAGAAATTAAATACTTTGCCTTGTCCATAAGTACCATTTAGCACTCTCAAAAAATATTGCAACTTAAACGGAAATAAAATAAAATAAAATAATATTGTTAAAAGTTAAAATAATCCAAAATTCAATTCAATTCAACTCATTTACATCCCTAAACATCGAAAAAGTTAGAACAAAATTGTTCATATTAAAATATGAGAAATTGCATATCATTATCATAAAATCTAGTTTTTAATTTATTTCTTTAGTATGATCGCGGTTGAATTTTTAACAAATTATATATTTGGATGGGGGATTGGTCATTTTTATCACTTTTTGAAGTGAAATGGCTCAAAATATTATAATTTGTAAAAATCGCCCAAAATATTGTAATTTGTAAAAATGGCCCTTTATATCATAAAAAATGCAATTTTAAATTGCCTTTTTTAAAAAATATAATTTAAATTTATGTTTATTATAGTGAAAAACATATTTTATTTACATTTTTCTAAAAAAAAGAGAAGGAAATACAATTAGAAATTAAATTGCGTTATCTGAAAAAAAAGAAAAGTAAACATCTAAATATATTGCAGTTTGAAAACTCAAAAGTGAAGTACACACTATATGCATGCTCATAATTAACCACCCACGTGATAGGACCCATCATAAATTTTGTTATTCATGAAAATATACAAACGCAAGAATAATTTGCGTTGGTGCGTGATAATCGGGGTCATATTTTTCAATAGTGATAATTAAGACATTTTAACTTTAAATTTGTGATATTAAGGGTCTTTATTCAGTTGGATACGAATTGCAATTTGATATTTACATATTTATATGTCATACTTAAATTTTTATTTTGGTAATACTATTAAACACTTTCTTTCCATTTTCAAATTATATAATACTAGTTTATGTCTCGTGCGATGCATAGATGAATTTTTTTTAGTTCGTAATATTTTTATTTTAATATTTTTTAATGATTTGAATTTATTTTTATTTGTATAATAATAATTTAAATTTTATTTTATATTATATGTATATATTTTTATATAATTTTTTTGTATTTATATTTTAATATGATATTTTTTGTTTGTTTTGTATAGAGATGTATTTTAGTTAGGAGATTAATGTGAGATATTTTAGTTAGAAGATTAATATGGGATTGTATTTTAGTTAGAAGATTAATATTTTAAAATTAGGCCCAATAATTAATCAACTATCCGTCCCAAATATCGACTGACTACCAAACTTTCAATGTTATCATAAACTTTAATGATATATTAAATTAAAATTATAGGATAAACTTTAATGATATATTAAATAAAAATTATTGGATAAGTAAGATTCGTAAAATAAAAAATATAGAATATAATTTAAATATAATATTATCCTATCTATGATGAGTTGGAGTTGTATAAAAAAAGAACTACTAAGTTAGAGTTGTATATATGATTATATTCTTTTTAAAATTAGATTTTATTAAAATTCAATGGTTAAGATTATTTCTATGGTTCACTTAAAATTGGACGGCTGAGATCTTTTCTACGGTTCACCAAGAACGAACGATATCGACGACCAAAACTTTTAACCTTCAGTTATAATAATATAGTATAGTATAGATGATATAATTTAGACTTAATTGCACTTTGTTGACCTGAACTATAATGTTTTTGCAGAAAAATGACTCAATTATAAAACTTGTCAGTTTAATGGTTAAACAATTTATTTTTTAACACTTGATTGCATTCCGTTAAATTTATTTAACGGACATTTGTGGAATAATATTTTATTGCATTTTAATGTCCTGAATTATAATTTTTTTGCGGAAAATTGACTCAATTATAAAAATTACCAATTTGTTGTCCAAAAAATTTAATTTTTAATCGTTAATTGCGTCCAATATTGTCCACTACATTTATCTTGTCATTATTAATACCGGAACCACTAGAGTAATTTTACATTCATTTAAAAAATGAATTCGATGAGTTTGTACAATGTTTAATCAATACTTGAAATTAGGAATAAATTTAACATAACTTATAAATCAAAACGAGTGTAACTATAAATACATGATTATATGTTTTTTTTCACTTTTAGATAATTTACCGAATCAACCTCATAAATATTTTTATTTTATAAATTTATATTAATATGATTTAAAATTTTAACAAAGGTAGTGGACAATATTGGATGCAATCAATTATTAAAAACTAAATAATTTTGCTAACAAATTAGTAATTTTTATAATTACCAAAGTTGTAGAAATAGGAGAAATAAGGATGGATGAAGGACGCTCACAACCTGGAGATAGGAAAGGGAAAGGAATTCTAATTGAAGATGGCAAGAAGAAGAAGTCTATTATAGGGGGAGGTGAAAGACTATTACATAAAGCAATAGTTGTTGGTGTTAAAGATAGGGAACAATAGGAGAAAGCAGGAGAAGAGTTAACTATTCAACTAAAAAAGCAGTTTGATGAAGAGAATGAAAAAAAATTTGGAAGCAAGGAGGAAAAAGGCTGGAAAGAAGCCAAGATACAATCAAAGAGCTCACAAATCATCAAAGTCAAGTAAAACAAAAAGAAAGCTAAATGTTGATGAGAAAGTGACTGAGGGTGAAAAGTCAAAGAAGACAGAGAATCAAGATCAACCATCTGGAAGTGGCCAAGTCAAAGAAATAGAAATGTTCAAAACCAAGCCAAGCAAAAACATTTCAACCAAGACTGAGGAATTGATAGCTGTAAAGGGCCAAAGGAAAAAAGATGTGGATCTTTTTCACACTGAATATGAAGATGGTTCACACTCATCTTTTATCTTTTCACAAGTTAAGGAACATGACTATGCAACCCTAAGAAGGATCTACACTCTACTCAACAGGAAATACTATCTAACCTAAGAGCTTGCACAAGACATTTTGTAAAGGATGAAGGACATGAGAGAAATGCATGTTTAGGTAGAAAGAGATGACATAATCAAAATTTGGAATCCTGAAGGGAAGAAGGTACTTCATGAGCCTTTCTACATGATGATCTATAAGGACAGGGAGGGCAATGAAAAATGCATTGATATCTGTCAAGAAATTGACAAGTTGTGATCTTAATCACTTTTCATGCCAACTGGACTATAGAGTTGAGAATGAGAAGATTTTGAAAGGGACACTTTACAGAAAGATGAAAAAAATGAAAACAGAGAGAATGATGAATTCAGAAGAAGAAGAAGATAATGAATTAGAAACACTTTCAGCTTCTCAAAAATCATCTGTCACTAGTACTTGAATCTCTTTGTCTCAAAACTGTACCTCTAATCAAAATTTATAATTCATGCTAGAATAAAATTGATTAAGGGTTTTTGTTATCATCAACTTAGATTTATACCTATTTCTCATATTCATAAATAGGGGAAGATTGTTAGGAATTATGTAGTGTGATGATAACAATTTAGTTAGAATTATAAATTTGATTTATATTTTATAACTGGTAAATGGATATATGACTTATAAATATCCATTGACTAGGGAACCATTTATCAGTTAAAGTTATTGTTAATCAACTGATAAATTGGATCGTAACAGTTGATTTAGAATTCATTTGTTATCAATTGATTGTAGTAATTCGATGGATATGGTATACTAGTCAACTTATGTTTATTGGCTTCGATTGATAGCTCTTCAACGGATGTGAAGATTGGCTAATAAAGTGTAAATATTCTAAGTTTTAAGTTAGAATTCTAACAAATGAAGTGATCAATAGATAAAAAAGTTAATGGATATGAATACTGTTCGATGGATGAAAGTCAACAAAAATCAAATCATTGGATCACCATCAACACAATCAAGGGAGAGAAGAACAATCGATGGATAAGGGATCGATGAATACTCAAATATCCATTGATACATCAATTGATCAATGGATAACCTATCCATCGATGTATAAGCATATATGGATCGATTGATAAGCTTCACAGTAATTATCAATTGATCAAGGTTTCCCAAAATAGTTAAAGACAAATGGAATGAAATCTTTGCAGGAGTCTGAATCAATGGAAGATAGTCTTATCAAGATTGTAAAGACTTTCAAAGGAACACAGTCCTCAAGGAGAAGATCAAAACAAAAGCTTTTCTGGAACTAGACAAAGTCTAAGGAAGACTATGAAAGAAACTACTTTCTATTTTAGTGCAAACATTGTACAATATATTTTATACATTTATCAGTCGATAGAAAATAGAAGTAGAAATGAACTACTATATATAGTTTAGTAGTTCATTGTAGCAAGTGTGTGAAATAGAAGAGAAAAAGAAAAACTTAGAAAATATAGGAATCATTTGTATTGCTTTTCTTTGTTCGATTTTCATATTGTAAGCAGCTTGGTTTCTAGACCAAGGTTAATTGAAAGCAAAATATTCACTAGTGAAAAACCAATCCACTAGTAATTTTTAATATTTGTTTTCAATTATTGATAGTTTAATTTCAGTTACAGTTTTTCTTAGTTTCATTTTTCCAAACACACAAGAACTTTTGATGCAAACTTATATCCGCAAGAATTTGATAAAAATTATTATGTTTGTATTCAACCCCCCCTCCCCCTCTACAAATTTGTACTAAGGGAAATAATACTTTCTATTTGCTATAACTATTTTTTTGTTATATTTCATTTGATGCTTTATAAAATAAAATAATTCATGTAATCTAAATTTCTATTCACACACACACACACACACACACACATATATATATATATATATATATATTATTAAAAAAAATTATAAATAATTATTTAGTACTCCCTTCATCCCATTTGATTCTTAACTGAGAGAATGTGTGACATGCATTTTAAAGTGCATATAAAGTATAGTTAAATAACTTATTTTTACAATTTTCAATTTTTGAATAAAAATTGAATGTTTAAATTTGTATTCAGAAAAAAATAATTTAAAAATAAATTATGAAAATATACTTTATATGCATCTTAAAATGCATGTCAAACACTCTCTCATAAATGTTAAGGATGATAAAGAAGTGCATAAGGATAAAAAGGCTATGAATATTTTGTTTAATGGTCTTGACAAAGATATGTTTGACAATGTTATCAATTGCACAACCTCTAAAGAAGTCTAGGACACTCTTCAAACTCTATGTGAAGGCACTGAACAAGTAGGTAAGAATAAGATACAACTCTTGATTCAGAGATATGAGGCCTTTCATTTCAAGAGTGGTAAGTCAATCAATGAGATATATAGTAAGTTTTAGAAACTCTTAAATGAGTTAAAGCTTTATGGAAGAGTATATGATATTGAAGATACCAATCTCAAATTCTTGAGGTTCTTACCTAAGGAATGTAAACCTATGACTATAAGACACTCTTGATTTCAAAGATTACACTCTTGAAAAGTTGTATGGAATTCTGAAAACCTATGAGTTAGAACTACACAGGATGAATAAATTGAGAAGAGTCAAAAGAAGGACAAGTCTATGACTTTGGTGGTAAAGGATAAACAAGTTGTGGAGCCCAGTGAAGATGTTGTTGTTGAAGAAGGAATGAAGGTGAATCATGGAAAAGTTGTAGGTGGCTACAGGCATGATGAGTCTTCAACTATTAAAAGAAAAGAACTAGTTGAGGATTGAAATGCATATGACTAGGCCTATTTGTAATAATTAGATGACAACTCAACTCTAGCTAATAAAGAGAAGTAAATAATAAACACCAAACAGGAATCAAGACGAAGACAATCAACTAATCACAAATGATCTAAGTATCAGAAGTATTTTCTGGGATTGCTACTCAACACTGGAAGAAGTTCATTAATATGTTCAAGCGTCAGTGGAAAATAAAGAAGTAGCACTTCTAAAAGACACAGAAGATATAAAAGATTTTAAGTGGTTACTACAGAATGATTCCAGAAGAAGATCAAAGACAGTGAAGCAGAAGAATGACAGAAGGCCTCAACTTAAAGTATTAATAAATGAAAAATATTTATTAGTATGACACAAATGAACCAGACAGTACATTTGTGTGTCAACTAAAATAAAAATATTATTTATTCTTCATTTAGTTCAAAGAGGTTTCAAGAACAGAAGACAAAGAAAAGACGGGAAGATTTCAAAACTGACTGCAGATTAAACAGATCACTATAATATTTTTAATTCTACAATCAAAGTAAGTTAATTATTCAATTTATTTAATTAAATTAATTCAAGTTGAATTTAATTTAATTTATAAATTATTTAATTAATTTAAGTAGAATTAATTTATTATAAAAGTAATGAATTAATATGACTTATATATATATATATATTTCGAATGACTTAAATAAGTCATACCGAATGACTTATGAATAAGTCATACCGATATATATATATATATATATATATATATATATATATATATATATATATATATATATATATATATATATATATATATATATTTAAATAAGTCATACCGAGTGCTTAAAAATAAGTCATACCGAAGCCTTATTCAAAGAGTCATACCGAGCAATTCAGTTAAGTCTTACCGAGTTTCTTTCCTTTAAAATAAGTCATTCTGATTTATTTTAATTAAAAAAAATCGAATATGACTTAGAATAAGTCATACCGAATTTATAAGTCTTACCCACTCTTTTTCTTAAGTCATACAAGTGTTAAATTTGTTAAATTAAGTCATAATGATAAAGGTCATACTAAGCATTTTCCGACCTCTATAAATATGAGGTTAGGGCTTCACTATTCAGAGTTAGAAAATCAGTTCAAATTCAGAAATTTGTCTGCATTGTAATATTCATAGATTTCTGTGCAAGTTTGAATATAATTGGTTAAACTCGAACACTTCATGTTGAATTCGTTCTAGATTAATTTATCAGTTATAAACTCTAATCCTCAGATAAATTTTATAATACTTTTCAAGTTAAAATTATATCTTCTACTTGAACAGTATTTCATTAAAGTTTATATTTCGTGGTTATTTAAAATAATATTTTTAAATCCTAAATATCGCGACGATTTACAGATATTGTATTCAACCTCCCTTCTACAATATCAGGGACCAACAAGGATGATGAGTCATATACCAAGGAAGACATTAATGAAATAGATGAGCATCTAGCTTTTCTATCAAGGAAATTTTCAAAACTCAAATTCAAGAGAAATCCAATGCAAAGGCCTGGATCCCAGTTCAGGAAAGACAATCAACAAAACAAGAATCTTATTGACAGAACTCAGTTCAAATGTTTCAACTATGGATTGGTTGGTCATTTTTCTAATGAATGCAGAAAGCCAAAGATATAAAAGAAATCAAAGTTCAGTGATGGCATTGATTATAAGAAAAAGTACTTTGATTTGCTGAAACAAAAAGAAAAGACTTTTGTAACAGAATAAAAGGGCTGGGCTATTGAGGATGACTATGAAGAAAAGGAATTCATCAATCTTGCACTTATGGTCAACCATGATGACCAAGAAGCTAGTTCCTCTAGAAATCAGGTAATTTCTACTAATATATCTGAGTTGTCTAAAGATGAATGCAATACTACAATTATTGAAATGATTAATGAATTGTACAATTTGCATGTCACTCTTAAATCCTTAAACAAAGAAAACACTAGACTCAAAAATACCATATATTCTCTAACTGAAAGGAACACACACTTAGAGTGTGAGCTAGTACAAATGGATAGACTCAATGTAGAGAACAGAGATGCTAGAGAGGAATTAGTTGAGTGTAAAAAAAAAGATAGAAACTTTGAAGGAACAATTATGAGATGAACTAAAAACCATTGACAAATGGAACAGGTCCAGTAAAGCTAGCAAAAAGTTGAATGATATTCATGGAACAAACTCTTTCAACATGTTGTCTAAAACTCTTGAGAGATTAGCTATTGATGAAAATCAATCATTGGATAAGGAGCAATCGATTGTTAATCCTGAATCAACTGATAAGAATTATCCATTGATTGATAATGTTGACTCAATGGATAATTATCCATCGATCGAGGAATCATCAACTACTAAACAATCCATTTTAAAAACCAAGCTTAACAGACCTGTTAAATTTGTGAAAAAAGGCAGCTCCTCTAATCTTTAAAACAAAGTTGAGAAGGCAAATATAGGGTATTTATCTAAGAATCAGTTAAAAGATAAATTGGAAAAGATAAAGCTTGAAACTAAGTCTAATGGGAAAAAGAAAAATAAAAGAAATGGTAAGGTAGGCATAAATAAGCACAACAACTATACACCTGACATTTATGCACCTAGAAAAATATGTGTTAAATGTGGTAGTATGTTTTCCCAGTTACATAAGTAGAAGAGGGGGTTGAATACTTGTATACTCTTTTTGCCTGATTAAAATCAACTTAATGTAAATTAAATCTTTGAGTTAAGAACAAACACAAAACTGTGAATGAATACTATTTTTATTACTGATATATAAATACAAACTCTCTTAGGGTGTACAAAAACCCTAGAAGCTTCTCTGTGTTTCACAAAAACTCTCTCTATCTCTATGCTCTCAAAAACTTCGACTTTAAAATTAGGTTACATAAAGTGTTTATATAGAGATCTACCTATTAACTAATAATAAAAAATTAAATTATAATAGGAATAGAATTCCTAATTATTAGCTAACAGTTTCCTTATGTGATTCTTCTTCCTTTCCATAACATATCTGCAATATATTTGCCTTTATCATCAAAGAATTTCCATTACTGTGATCATCTCTCAAATTCAACTTCAGCTTTATAGACTCTGAAAACCTCCAGACTCTGATGATCTTCAGCCTCTAACAGATTATAGACTCTGATTGTCTATAGACTCTGATTGAACTCTTGACTCTGGCTCTATTTCTCCTAAAAATCTTCTAAGTACAAATACTCTTGATACCTGTACAGGAACTAACTAGACTCTGATTTACATTAACTTTGATCAGAGACTAGAAAGATTTATTCTATTCTAAATATATCTATGTTAGACTCTGATCTAGTATTTTGTACATCATCAAATGAATATATTTCTAACAATCTCTCCCTATTTATGTTTTATAAAATGTAAGCATAAATCAAGGTTTGATGATGTCAAAACTAAAGAATAAACAATGAATTCTAGAACATTATTAAAAATTATAAAGGAAAAAGAATTTCTACCTAACTAATCTTCTCAAAACCCTTGTTGTTTCTCAGAAATAAATTCGACATGTTTTCTTCAACAATGGCTAGAGCTTCTCCAACAAACTTTTTTACCTTCTTTAACTCATCAGTGTCACTTTTGATTTGACAGTAAGCTGCTCTCAAATCATTTGCATTGCACTTCTGCTCCTTCAAATCTTTTAGCAGCAAGACATTTGGCTTTCCACTCATGTATTGAAATCCAATGTAATGACCCGCACCTTCTCTAAATTTGATCTTTTTTACCTCCAGTGGCATATTCTAGTCATTCCCATCATCAACAACAAATTTTAAAGTGCATTTTCCCATTTGCTTATTTATCTATCTGTGCAGATTCAGCTTCCTGTCAATTTCCTTAAACCATTTATGTGTGACCTCCTCCTCTATCTACATCATTAGATATCTATAAGAGAAACCTGACATACGGTAGTTCCTCAACTTGTTTGAAGAAGATGAAGTTTGATTGGTTAATCCACCTAACAGTCCCTCCTTCTAGAAAGTACACCAGCATTTCATTTTTCACCTTTTCTGTACCTCTCAGACCTCCTGGCACCTTTATTTCAAAAACATTATAGACAATTTAAGTAGAAACAACTTTTTTCAAATATTTTTATGTAATCTTTTCAAACTGCCTATCCGTCAAGGATTGAAAATCCCTGGTTAGAGTGGTAGTTTTATCAATATCAGACTCTGCAAAACCTCCAAGTCCTATCTTCTTCAGGGCTCTCAACTGAAGATTTGATTGACTGCATTGCTAGTAGCTAGGTTATTGAATTTCTTGTCTTCGAATTGCATCAGAGTCTGATTTCTTTCTTTACTTATTAGAGTCTGGTTTAGACCCTGATTTCTCATGTCCAGTCCCTAACTGATGTGTTTGAGTTTTTGTTAATACAGCCACTCCAGACTGCTTTTGTTGCACACCCTAGGTCCCCTAGGACCATGAGAATCTTTATCATCATCACCATCTCTCCTCCTTTTAACTCCTATTGGTTTGTCTTCATCCCTGCAACTCACGTCCTTATTACACCTTCTTGAAGATGATTCACCACCAGCCTCCTTTTTCTCCCCCTTTTTAACATCATTACCCCTTGTGACAGCCAAAAGAATATTTTCAAGAATAGAAGTGATGTTGGCTTGGGCAGTGATAACTTGATCCACCTTGGCAGTTAGAGAGTTGACAAAATTTTGAAGAATTATCTATTTAGCTTTGAAATTAGACAAGGAATCTTTCACAACCAAAGAGATTTCTGAGCAGCTAGAGCCTCCTCCTTCTTACCAATCTGCAAGATTAAGAAAAATGAGTTTTCATCCATTCACTGCTTCAACTCATCAGACCAACTCTTGGGAAAATCTTGATTCCAATAAGTGAAGCTAGATTCAGGATACCCTAATCTATCATGCTCACAGTGGGGTTGGACACCCACTCTTTCATTCTCACTCAGGCTCTCTACATTCTTTTCTACCTTTCCTTTTGCTTGGATTAATCAGCCTCTCAGTAATATTTTCACTCATTTTAGAAGGTGCTTTCAAGAGTCTTACAAAAGGGGGGTTAAGAGAAAGAAATTGGGCTTCAATACATGAACCACCTTGATGGAGAGGAACCCTTTCTATTGTTTGAAGGCTATGGGTTTTCACCAAGGGGTGAGCAGCAATAGACTCTAACCCTTACTAGCTTCTTCTTTCTTGTCAGAGTCTGTTGGCTCATATTCCAGTCTCAGGATCTATTATAGACTCTGACTACTTCAGTATGACTTTATTAGCAGCCAGAATCTTCGTGTCACCATCTTTGACTGTTGGTGCATGAGACTCCCCCTCAAGATGGATAGACTCTGACAAAATTAATTTTTAAGTTTCTGTTTGAGCATCCATCAGAGTCTGTCCTCCCATATCACTGAGGTTCTCATCAGTATGTTGTAGAGATTTCAAAGAAGGCCTAACAGCATATCAATTTATCCCACTATCACCCAACCTTTGACTAGGTGGTTCTTGTGTGTGTGAGACAGACTGAGCACATATACCACTAGTCACCACTGGTGCACTAGTGCCTTCCCCCATCTTCCTACCACCACCTGTTACCTCCTATTATTCACCTGAAATGAGTGCATCCATGTTGATGTTAAAGGCCCTTGCATGGATTGCACTGAATGACTGAGCAGTTGAGAGATGAAAGAGGTCCTGCAGTTCCCTCCTTACTCTTTGATAGTAAGTGCCCCTGTATTGATCCAACCAACTCTGGTAGGTAGGATATAGAAATGAGTATGCCACTCTCCTTACATGATGGACAAGATAGTCATTCACCTCTGGTGAAAGAGACTGTGTAGTTGATATCCATTGAATGGTTGTCCTTTAGGTTACCCCCATTTTCCCAAATTGCTTCATAGTGAAAAATTGATTGTTCATCCTCAGTTTCTAACTCAGCAACAGACTCTAATTCTCTCCTTTTATGGACTTTAACCTTTTTAGGCTTATTTGATTTTAGTTTTTCAGAGTCTGGCACACCAAGTGCTTTGAGAACTGCATTAGTCATGCCTTTTATGAGCCCTACAGCTTGAGTTTGTAGTGAAGAGTTGAAGAGGTAGCCGTATAGATTTGTTACTTCATCCTGTGCAGAAAGATATAGCTCCTTCTCTATCCTCTTCCTTAGGGTCTCTTAAGTAGAAAGAAGATCCAAGACATGTTGTTGTGTCTTGTAGGATTCTGGATCTTCAAGTGATTCCATCAAAGGATATAAGAAAATAAGCACCTCATCAGCTGGAATAATGATAGAATCAATAAGACATGAGGCTGATTCCTTTGGCATTCCTTCCCAAAATGTATCATGATTAAAGTTTGAAGGCAGTCTAGACTCTGACTCAACATTAGACTCTGATTCATGAACTTTTTATTATTCAGAGTCTAGCTCTGCAGGAGCCTTGGGAGCATCTATTTTTTGCAAAACAGGGTTAATAACAATAGAAGGCTTGTGTGTGTGTGTGTAGAATAAGCCTTCTTCAACCTCTTATATTTTTTTCAAAAGATTTCTCATGAGACTCAATTTGAGAATCCTGAGGTGCATCCCTAGGTGTTTCAGAGTCTGTAGCCTTTTGAGAATCTACAAACTTAGCTTCAAGGTTAGACTCAGGTGCATCATGACCTTCTTTTAACAAAAAAGTCCTTCAATAACCTACTTCTCTAGTGGGTTGAGCTCCTCATCACTTTGCTCATCTACAATCTTGGTTTATACCAATCTCCTCTTTTTTACAACTGGTGCCTGTTGAGAGACACCAGAGGTTGGTTTCCTGGATTTAGGTTTCTTGGATTGTTTTGTGGGATGGAATTTGGCTACTTGGACAGGTGCATGGGGACTCTCTAGTACTTTTTCCTGCACCATTTCACCACTAAAAAAAGAAGAATTGTAGGTATAATGTTTGTAGATTGAGAGTTTTACATTTATTACATGTGGATACACCATGACAGGTAGACTCTTTTTCTTGTCATCAATTCTCTTGCTGTTAGAGAATAGCCTCATTTTCTGCTTGTAGGCCTGCATACAACAATCATCTGTCAACCTGATTGATAAGTCAAGAATGAAGTGGTTGAGGTGAATTATAAAAAATCTTTGATATTAGACTTTCTTCATCTCCTCTTGCACAATGTTTAATTTAGCTCCCATTTGAGTGAGCAACATATCACCAATGTTGATCACTTTATCAAATAGGACGTTGTGACCAATTTGATAAGTAATAAAAGTAATAGCATCAAAGCCACTACACTTACCAGTGAAGCACTTAGCAATTTGATCAAAGAAAAAAGACCATTACTTTATCAAGTAAGGCCTAGTTATTTTACTCGTATTCTCTAAACCATCAGAATAACCTAGTGATTTAAACATGCTCTTTATATCATCATCAGAGACAGTATCATCAAAAGGTGTCTTAACAGGTAGCTTAAACACATAAATAATAACATCAGCAGTTATATCAAAGGTTATAGAGCCAAAAGTAAATATTATCTTACCTGGTTGATCCTGAGAATGATCAACTACCTTTGCAGAGCTATATGCCTGCCAGACTGCATCTATGTGAATGACAGGAGATACTTTGAGAATATAGTTGAACTCAATTTGCTCCAAGAAATCCATTACCGGATAATAGTCAACATCAACACCTTTCTTGTCCACTAGGGATGCAACATGATTAGTGGTCAAGAACTCAAAATCTCCGAAAGTGAATGCAATAGCCTTGGGTCCCCTCATAACAGTATATTAAGCACTCATTGAAATTGTTGAGTTGAGAAAGATGAAAATTCTTGAAGAAATAATCTAGGGTTCGTAGAAAAGCTCTGAGAGTATTTTTGCCTTGAGAAATAATTCACAATTAACATGTGAGTAAAATGTATGTAAATTTTCTATTTTGTTTAAGTTGTATACAATACACACGAGTCTACCACTTGTTAAATTAGGTTACATAGAGTGTTTATATAGAAAGCTTTATATTAACTAATAACAGAAAATCAAATTACAAATGGATTAGAATTATTATTAACTAACAGTTTCCTTTTGTGATTCTTCTTCCTTTCCATAACATATCTGCAATATATTTGTATTTATCATTGAAGACTTTCCATTACTATGATCATCTTCCAAATTTAACTTCAGCTTTATAGACTCTGAAAACCTTCATACTCTGATGATTTTCAGTCTCTGACAGACTATAGACTCTGATTGAACTTCAGACTATGATTGAACTCTAGACTCTAGCTTTATTTCTCCTGAAAATTTTCTAAGTACAAATACTTTTGATACATGTACAGGGAATAACTAAACTCTAATTTACATTAACTTTGATCAGAGACTAGAAAGACTTGTTCAATTTTAAATATATCTATGCTAGAATCTGTTCTAGTATTTTATATATCATCAAATGAATATATTCTTAACATAGTAAGAATCATCTATCTGTACATTACAAATCTGAAATGTCTGCCATACCTAACATGTATGCAAATTCAGTTTTTTCTCAATTAGTCGTTCCCCATGTTATTCATGCTCAATATGCATCAATGCCTTATATGTTTAATCTATATCTTGCATTTTCTAAAATGAATATGCATGTTATGCCTTGGAATGTGAACACCAATATTCATGCATCAAATTTCTCTAATTCTGCAAGAATGAATAATCCAAGTATTAGCACTGAGAAACCTGAGGTAAGGAAACCAACACCTGAGGTTGAAGTGGAAGTAAAACCACTTAAACCAAAGGTACAAAAGTTGGAAACCAAACCAAAGGTAGCAACTAATAAGAAAGGACTCAAGGTAACTTGGGTACCAAAATCAACTTGATTATTTTTGGATGTGTGTAGGGAAAAAGAAGGAATCTTTGGTACTTGGACAGTGGATGTTCAAGGCATATGACTGGAGATAAATCCATACTCACAAAGTTTGAGGAGAAAGTTGACCCTAGATTGACTTTTGGAGTTGACAGCAAGGGTTACATCATGGGATATGGCTTGATTTTAACAAAAAATGTCTTCATTGAACCTGTTGCAGTAGTTGATGGCTTAAGACACAATTTGTTAAGTATTATTCAACTATGTGACAATGGAAATAAAGTTTGCTTCACAGTGAAACATGCATAATTTCCAACAAAAATGATGAATGCCTAGTGAAGACTAGGAATAGAAAAGGAAATATGTACATAACTGACTTCAACTCAACAAATAGAGGCTCAATGACTTGTCTTCTTTCAAAAGTAAGTATAAATGAGAGTTGGTTATGGCATAAGAAATTAGCTCACTTAAATTTCAAAGCCATGAATCAGTTGGTCAAGAAAAATAAAGTGAGAGGTTTACCACAAATGGAATTTGTCAAGGATGGACTATGTGATGTTTGTCAGAAGGACAAACAAAGGAAAACATCATTCAAGTCAAAATTGGAATCATCAATTGCGAAGCCCTTGGAGCTTTTGCATATGGTTTTGTTTGTCCCTGTCAACATAATATCAATAGAAAAGAAAAAGTATGCTCTAGTCATTATAGATGTCTTTTCAAGATTTTCATGAACTTATTTTCTACACTCCAAAGATAAAGCAAGTTACATGTAACCTCATCATCAAGCATATTAAAGGAGTAGAGAAAAGTCTTGGATTAGATATAAAGAAAATAAGAGTGACAATGGAACAGAATTCAAGAATTCTACAATGAAAGAGTTTAGTGAAGACAAAGGAATTATCCACACTTTTTCTGTATGAAGGACACCTCAACAAAATGGAGTAGTTGAAAGAAAAAATAGAATATTAATTAAAGCAGCTAGAACTATGTTGGAAAATTATAAGTTACCAATTTATTTCTGGGCTGAGTCCATAAATACAACATGCTACATACAAAACATCTCCATAGTGAATCAAGCTCAAGGAAAGACTCCATATCAATCGATCAAGAAAGATAAAAATCCAAAAGTAGGGTTTCTTCATGTCTTTGGTTGTAAATGTTATGTCCTGATAAATCAAGGTGAAAACCTTAGAAAATTTGAGGTCAAGGCTGATGAAACTATATTTGTTGGGTATGCACTATCAAGCATAGCCTACAGAGTCTATAATCTCAGACTACACATTGTTATGGAATCTGTACATGTAGTCTTTGATAATAAAAAGATTCAAGGCTTGTTTGATGAAGGAAATCATGACACACTACAATTTGAGAATGAATTCAATGAGGTTAATGAAGAAAGTGATGAAGAAAATGATAAAGTGAAATCTCATGTACTTAGAAACTCAATATCAGTTGATGTCACAGTATCAATGGATAATTTATCAGTTGACAGACATCCATCAACTGATAATACATCAACTGATAATCCATCAATGGATAACCAACATTCTACATCAAAGGTATCCAACTCAGGAAGAGGGTTTCAATATCAATATTTAAATTCAAATCAACATGAGTACAACAACAACAATGATAATGAAGCTTCATCATCAAGGAGGAATTTACCTCCATAAAAAAATGGAGAAAAAGTCATCCATTTGAGTTAATCATTGGAAATACAGAAGATGGTGTCAAAATAAGAAGTTCTACTCAAAATGAATGTCTGTATAACAGCTTCTTATCTCAAGAAGAACCTAAAAGAGTTAAAGATGATCTCAAGGATCCTTATTTGGTATTGGCTATGCAAGAGAAACTCAATCAATTTGAAAGAAATAAAGTATGGAAGCTGGTGCCCAAACCAAAAGACAGATTAATAATTGGTACAAATTAAGTATTCAAGAACAAGATGGATGAAATTGGTACTGTGACTAGAAACAAGGCAAGGCTTGTAGTAAAAGGCTATTCACAAGAAGAAGGAATTGATTTTGATGAGACTTTTATACCAGTTGTAAGATTAAAAGCAATCAGAATTAGAAGAGTGCACTAGTCTACTAGATAGATGTGAAGAGTGCATTTCTGAATGAAGAATTAGAAGAAGAAGTCTATGTGGAACAACCTCCTGGTTTGAAGATCCAAATTTCCCTGACTTTGTCTACTATCTACTCAAAGCACTCTATGGCTTAGAACAAGGACTAAGGGCCTGATATGACACTTTATCTCAGTTTCTCATTGAGATTTACTTCACAAGAGGTACTGTAGATAAAACTTTATTTCATAAAATGTTAATGGTTGAATTATTCTTGTTCAAATATATGTGGATGACATCATATTTGGCTCAACTGATGAGGGAATTTGTAAAAAGTTTGCCAAATTAATGCAAAGTAAGTATGAAATGAGCATAATGGGATAACTTACATACTTTCTTAGTTTGCAAGTCAAACAAGTTAAGGATGGTATTTTTATAAATCAAACTAAGTACATTCATGACTTGTTGAAGAAATTTGACTTAAGTGAATGTTCTTCTGTAAAAACTCTCATGGCCACTGCCACTAAACTTGAATTGAATACTAAGGAAGCTAAAGTAGAAATTTCAAGTTATAGAGGCATGGTAGGATCACTCTTATACTTAATTGCTAGTAGGCCAGATATAATGTTCTCTACATGCTTGTGTGCTAGATTTCAGGCTGATCCTAGATAATCGCATTTAGTGGCTATTAAGAGAATTTTTAGATATCTCAAGGGTACACCAAATTTAGGTATTTGGTATCCTAGAGATTCTGGTTTTGATCTAATAGGCTACTCAGATGCAGGCATTTGTCAATTTCTAGGAAACAAACGTGTGTCATGGTTTAGCAAGAAGCAACACTCAGTATCAACTTCAACTGCAGAAGCAGAGTACATTACTGCTGGAAGTTGATGTGCACAAATATTATGGATGAGGAATTAACTATTTGACTATGGGTTCAACATGAACAAGATTCTTATCTTCTGTGATAATAAGTGCCATTTAAATAACAGAAAATCCTTTGCAACATTTCAAAACCAAACACATTGACATAAGGTATCATTTCATTAGGGAACGTGTAATGAATTGTACAGTTAAATTACATTTTGTCCCTAGTGAATAATAACTTACAGACATTTTTTCCAAACCTCTAGATGAATCTACTTTTTATATATTAGTCTGTGAGTTAGGTATGCTCAATTTTACTTAATTTTTTGAAAATGTCTACTAAGTTATATTTAATTGTATGCAGCCATTGTTTACGTATATATGTTGAATCTATGTGATCAATTGATAAATGTATTAACTATCAATGGATATTTTTCAGCCATAAATGGATATATTTTAATCAACTAATAAAATATATATCTATCAATAGATATTTATCTATCGACAGATAATTGCCCTAGTAATTGTTTATTGATTAATAAATTTATTATTTTGTATCAATGGATATAATTACCCATCGATGGTAATAGAATTCTATTCGTTTCTAAATATCCATTGACTACTTTTTAAATTAGCCGTTGATACTCTATTTTATCCATTGACAAATACATATAATTCTGTATGTATAAAGTCGATTGCTATTTAGAGTATGTCTATTTATCTTATTTTCAAACGATCATTTTTTTCTCACTAAAATAGCAAAAATAATTGTTGTGACTTATTTTAAGTCATTTTATTCTTGAAAAATATAAATAGCAGTTTCATTTCTCACTTTCATTTCACCTGTTATTTCTTTATTAACAATTATTTTGATTTTTACTCTCCAAGAACCCTAAGTCGATTTTACTCATCTTCTTCAAGTCTCTTTCTTTAATTCTCTCTAAGAACAACAATGGCACCACAAAAGAAAATCCATTAATCAACAGGCTTCATCTATGAGCAGAATAACTTCATTGCCTGCATGATAATGGAGAATACCCCTGCTGATTTTCATTCATTGATGAAGTTTCTGAGTGAATGTAAACTCTCCAAAGCACTAAGTGAGGCACCAACAATCGTCTGTGAACTGGTGGAAGAGTTTTGGAAGTCTGCAGAGGTCTCAAATGATGGAAAGGTAATTTTTTACACTTATAGAGGTAAATAATACACTATTACTAGCATTATTGTTTCAACATGCTTAGAAATACCTGTTGATAACTTTTTAACAACACCTAAGGATGAAGAAATAAGAAATATGTTAACTGCTGTTAATTATGTTGATTCTGAGGCTAACTTGGGAGAAATAGTTAGAAAGAACTTAAGAAAAGAATAAAGTTATTTCTTTGATGTTATTATCAAAGTATTTTCTGGAAAAATAAGTAATTTTGCAATTACTACAAGTATGCAACAGATTGCTTATAATATCCTATTTGATAAATACTTTGGTCTTAGTACCCTGCTCCTAAATGAGTTAATCTTTAAATTAGGAAATAAACATTTAGAAAAGACAATATTTACTTTGCTAGATTTATAATGTTGTTTATTCAAGATGCAATTAGAGATTTTGAAGTTACAGGAACCATGGAGACAATGGAGTCATGGACTCAAAATAAAAGGGTCTTCAAGGACTTGGTGAGAATCAACTTACATCCTAAGTTATGCCTCGCTTATCCCCCTTTTGTGAAGGTATTTCTCAAAAACCATAATTTATCTTTTCTTTAGGTAGAAATACCACTTTCTTCACCTTCTGCAATAATAGAGGGAGTTGGAAATACCCCCATCCCTCCTACCCAAGTTGCAAAACCTTCAAAATCCAAATCTAAGAAAACCACCTCAACAGTTTCTCAACAAGCTGTTGTTGTAAAATCCAGAAAAAGAAAAACTATTGAGGGGAGTGTGAAGGTGGTTGATAAGGGTGAGGGAACTGTCCAACATCAAAAAAGCCAGAAGAATAAGGATGGTGAGGGTGAGACTATCCAGCCAGCCACTAGTCCAATCTCTCAAAAGATTGAGGCAGTGATAAAGGACTTAAACACATCTCTAGCTGCACCTTCTCAACAAGGTGTAGTTATTAAAAAGAGGTCTCAACCTGTTAGGTCCAAAGTGTTGTAGAGGGGGGGGGGGTGAATACAACTGTTTAAAAAAATAAGAGAATAAACAATGTGCAAGTAATAAATGATGACACAGAATTTCAAGAATATATCATTATATTCATTGATGGATTTGCTACAACATTCATAAAAGCATCATGATCAGTTGAACAATAAATACAGCAATTAAAGCTAGATTCAACTGATCCTCTCTCTCACTTTTTGTTTTACAGTAAATGCTCTCTCTTAAAAATTATCGTTTAAAATACAGAGATACAAGTTACTACTAAATAAAAACAAAGTGCTGCTTTTATAATGTCATGTAGTCTTGATCTTGTCCTTTTTGTGTACGTGGCCCAATCAGGATTTCGACAACAAAAAGTACTTTAACAACAACTCTGGATCAACCGTTCACAATAAGCCACTTGTCCCTTGAACATTAAATGTTACATTTCTACCCGCATCTCGATCTTCGCCTGGACCCATCTCGATCTCGATCTGTGAAAATCTCGATCTCGATCTGGGAGAATCTCGATCTCGATCTATGAAGATCTCGATCTCGATCTGGGAGAATCTCGATCTCGATCTGGGAGAATCTCGATCTCGATCTATCGCCTGGATCGAGATTTGCCTTGGCAGTGTTTTACTTCACTTGTAAATCTCGACCCGCATCTCGATCTGCTGTGGATCGACATTTGCCTTAGCAAATATGCACACATTCAATGTTGACCTTCTTTAGTGACTAATTGAGAGTTAACCTTTATGAGCAAGTTTCCTTAGCTTCTTCAATTTCTTTTCCTCACTCAATTCAAATGAGATCTTCTATTACTGACATGAACTTGCCTCCAATGTCCTGACACTTGATGCAATGGTCTGGTTCATAAGTGACTAGTCTTGTAGGGGTTCTTGCTTCTGAATGTCAGTTCTCATTTGTTGATTAACCTTTACATTATCCAGATGTTGATATACATTACATGAAATCACTTTGGTCTTCTTGATACTTCTTTGACATTAATCTGATCCTCCATTAGATAAGTTAGGGCATGAGCAATACTGAGATTGAACTTCTTCTCACTTATGCATCCTTGATTAACCAAATTAGTTACTTGTAGTTACCAAGTATCATTACCATTTCTTCAGTTGATTGATTCCATGTGCTTCTTCCGTTTCTCTTGTTTTGCTGTTGTTTTATCTTTTACTTAGTTGAGTTACATAATAATTAAGTGTTACAAGTTAGTACACCTATGCCTTTCAATCTCCCTAATTGACGCCTAATATAAACCAGTTTCAAAACACTTAGCTAACTAACTTCTACCTTACACTACACAAGAAAACAGATAATATATTTTTACAATGCAGGAAAACAAGAAAACAAATTACAACGCAAAGAAACATTACAAGCATGATACATTAAAACTTTTATTTCTTGCGCTCCTCTTCCTCACGAGCTTTCTTCTTGGCTGCTTTTTCCTTCTTCATGAACTCAGGGTCGCAGACTTCGTCCATTCTTTTCTTGAGAAGATTAAGTCCTTTTGCTTCCACATGATTTCTGATCTTGTAATTTCGAAACAACCTCAACCACCTTTCAACCATGCTGCGAGTGGTAAGCTTCGTGGGAATGTCTTCAAACCTCAGCTTTGTGACTTTGTCAGGGTACCCCTTTTCCCCTTTCTTCCTTATAACCAGCTGCTTAGGGTATCCAATGACAATAGCGGTGGTGCATTGCTGTAGCCTCTGAATATCAAGCTGTTGTCTTCTCTTACAGAAGTTATCAAACGTGACCCTCAGATAATCCTGATCAAACTCGTCAATATCATCCATCTCCTCAATCAATTCCCTTATAATACACAGTGTTTCATGACTGTGTTCTGCAAAGATGTCGTACTTGATTTCAATGATGATTTCCACCTTATGCTTGTCTGTATAGATCAGCAGATCATTCTCATTCTCAGCTTTGCTCTTGACAAACTTGACATTTGCACCAGCCACTGCACTAGCTTCCTTCCTTATTTCCCCTTCTTCTGGAATGTCTATTCTTGGATCTCCGTATCTCTGCACATGTTCCCTTATTGCCTCGTCTTGCTGCTCGAATGCATAGTCTTCAGGTTCCTTCTTAACCACTGGTAGTGTAGCTTCAGGCAACTTGTATCGAGCGTCTTGCCTTCTTATTAGCTTCTCCAAGTCCTTAGCCACCAGCTTCTTTTCCTTTGTTAGAAAACCTTTAGAGAGGACTAGCTTTGCAACTGCCTTCAGCACATTTCCGCTCGGAGTTAGTTTCGAGTCATGCAGATTTACGATCCTCAAGACTTTGTCATGGACATATCTGATCTGGTAGGGATTTAGAATAATGTCAACCCCTCTGTCTTCAGCCATCTTCAACAATTTCTCCTTAAACAGCACTCCAGTCTTGACAGAGGTGTCTACCTTGTGAGCGAATTCTACCAGTTCACTCGCACCCCTTTCATGGAAGAAAGCTTCATCGACCATACACGGCCCGATTTTTGTTATGGGTGTCCAAGTGATCATCAGATTCCATGCCTTCTCCTTGAATATGACTTGTACGGAGGTGCATCCCTGTCTTATGCAATTTAGATAATTCAGCAGCCCAGGGTTTCTAGCTTATGAAGAAGAAAGCTCAATCTTCCTGAGTCATGAGTATAGGCTCTTGGTCCAGCTAAGGCTTCTCTAGCCTTGTCCCACTCGGGACCTTCCCTCCTTATGTCAGCCTGGACCTTAGGATCTTTGATCTTTTTCATTTCATACTCATGCTGAGTTTTCTGAGCCGCTCTCTTCTCCTTTGCCATTAGTTCTTTTTCAACTATCCCTTGTAGAACTTCTTCATTTACTCTTTCTCTGGCTTCCCTGAAAATTTCTCCTTGCATCTTCGCTTCATCAATTTCTTCTTCTGGAACATGCTCGTCAGCAACCGAGTGGTCTCCTGCATCACCTGCAACTCCTGCGCCAGATCCGCCAGGATTTAGACCTCTTTCTTGTTCCCATTCTCTTGCCCGTTGCTCGAGTCTCGACCTCCTTGCCACTAAGGCTTCTACATCCATCTCGTCATCATCAGAATCTTCAATAAAGTCTCCCATAAATGCATCAACAAGAGGTGTTTCTTTCTCAGCTTCTTCTTCAACTACCATCTTCTGCTTGCCTTTGTCCTTAAGAGCCGGTTGAGCCTCCTCCACCTTTTCACCAGATTTGTTTGAGGACTCGATCACCGGGCCCTTACTAGTCAGCTTTTTCAGACCCTGATCCTCCTTCTCCCCCTTAGGTGTGTTATCCTCATCAGGAGCATCATCATCATTATTATCGTCACCACCACCACCAGTTGAAGGACCAGGTCCATCCTTGTTACGTCCAAAGACAGCATCAAGTAGTTCATTCAGTTTCGTCCAAACCTGAGACATGCCATAAGTGACATCATCTACTGACCTCCCAACCTCCACCTGTGCCAATCCAAGATTATTTATCTTGTCAATCATCTGATTTTGGACGGCAATCAGGTTCTCCATGAACTGAGCTCCAACCTCCAACCTTCCAGAGTGAGACGAGACAGCAGCAGTAACACCAGCAACTCCAGCCTCCAAAGCCTCCACTTTCTTCACTAAATCCTGCAATTTGGGGGACGGTGTTTGGCTTGGGTTAGACTGTTTACTCTCGTCGGGTTCTGTTTCACTCAAGATCCCTAAAAAGAAGGGATCTACTCTCCCTGTCTCTCCCTCGTGTTTAGAGCCTAACAGTACTAGAGCCTCATCCACTAATCGCTGGGGACTAGCGGTGAGTTGGTCGGCGATATCGGTCAGTGAGACTGAGCCTTTAAGCGCTGTGTCTACGACGGGAGATGATGTTATGACCATGTCATCCCCTTTTTCACTTAGAACCTTTTCTGGTTCGCTGGGCTGTTCTGGAGGCGTAGACCCACTAGTCACCAGATGTCGTTGCTCTGCAAGCAACTTGTTTTCTGATTTAGATGAGGAAGCGTCATCCGTACTGGATTCGACAGACTCTTCCTCATTAAAACTGCCTGAGATACTAGTATCAGAAGTGCTAGTCTCAGTTTGCCATTCCCCTTCCGAGAAATTGCTCAAAGAGCCCTGAGCGGACAACTCAGGGAAGGTAGGGCCAGCTCCTATTGGCTGTTGAGCTGGACCCCCTTCTTGACTCTCACCAACATGCCTAGGCGAGTGCGAATGTGTTGAAATGATTTGGAGAGGAGAGCCACCAGCGTGAGGTGTGGTGGCTGTGAGAGGTGAACTAGCCTTAACAGGTTGTGCAGTTGCCACTGGGTTTGAATCCACCTTTTGCTTCTTTGGAGGTGGCAGAGCTGCTGAAGTGACTACTCTCTTAACTCCTACACTCCCTCCACTCGAATCACTCGACTCAGATAAGCTTGCCTTCCTTTTATCACCAGTTTTAGGGCTGGCTGAACGTTTATGAACAGAAGGGCTTGCAGCCTGGGATAGAGCCTGGGGGTTTTCAGGCCCACGGCTGTAGAAAACAGGTTGAATTGATGATTGATCAAGATCAGCAAGAATAGGTACCTGACTAAGAAGATCGTCATCCTTGTCAGCTCCAGCTTCTGCAACATTTGCCTCGGCCATGTCAACATCCATTCCTGCTTGTTCCAAATTTCTAGGCACTTGATCTCCACCTTCAGCTTCGTTACCGCTACTCTCAGCTTCTACTGCAGTAAACTGAGAAGCATGCCTCCTAGCATACTCATCTTGCAGATCCTGGAAGTACGGAGTCAGGCGCAACTCAAAAAGTCTTGACTTTTGCTGGGTTTCCATGGTGGAGATACTCTTTAGAGTCATATCAAAACATGCCATCCTTTCAGAGCCTTGAAATACTCTTCTGTGTTCCTCTGAAAGGACGTCATCCAGAACCATCTGAAGAAATCTTGGCATCCAGCATTTGACTGGACCATCTTCCGGATTCCTTGATGCATTTTTCTCCAATGCCCACCTCTCATGCAACTGAATCAACAGATGTTTGCCCACATTCACTCTCCTGTTGTTTGCCACTCCATATAGTATTACCCGGCAGCTGTTGTTCATTGGCCTGTAGTCTTTGTCCTTTGGGAACATGCAGCGCTGAATGGCCTGAACTACATAATCCCATTCAGCTGGTAGCATACTGGTGTTAACCTTTGTTACCTTGATAGGACCCGTGGGAGGGCGACAACCTATCTCCGTGAATAATTGCAACATATCCTCCATAGTGGGTTCCGGAGCATAATCTTCTGTAGGAAGCCCGAGTAACTCATTGAACTTCCGCAGACTAACTTCATATTTGACACCACCAATAGTAAAGGATAGGCCTGTTGGATTGGCTTTTCCACCCTGAATCTCTAGTGTAGAGTAAGCAGCTTGAAGGGCTTCGACATTCAGGATGAGAGAGGCGGTTAAGGCATGACTTATGATTGATGTGTTGTTGAGGGATTCAATCCAGAACTTATAGTGAATAAATCTACCAGTTGCTCGATCAGCAGAGAGATTAACAAAGTTGGTCTTGGGAATTGTGAAATTTGGGTTTGCCATTTTAAATTTGTGTTTGAGAAAAGAAATGTTCTGAAATGGTTTTGCAATGGAATTTTTAGAGAACAAGTTCTAAATTTAAACAAAATAAAACGTACACGAACCCCACTAATTAACCCACATAATTAGTGACACAAATTAAAACAAATTAACTGCCCACTAATGACCACTTAACTCCCCACTAATGATTGACAGTTGAGTTTTCGAAAATTAAAGTGAACAGCCGTTACAAAATAAATTATTTTTCCAGAAAACCACAAACACGGCGGTAAAGTTGCACTTTAAGGATTAACCAGTAGTACTCACAACTAATTTTGCTCAAGAACACAAAGAACTTAAGAATAGGAAACCACGAAACAAAAACAACCTCACTCGAATGAAGAAGAAAACTAAAGAACTAATTGCAAGAACAGTAATGACATTAAAACAACACAAGAAGTTCAACAGTTTTAACAAAATTTTAGCAGAGTTTTGTTTTAGTTATTGATGCTTTTAAGTAACAGTTAGTGATTTTTGTTTAAGAAAATCACAAGAAAACTTAATGCAATGTATGTATACGCGTGTGTATATGAAGAGCTTAAGCTTTTGGAGAGAAAGAAAGTTAATGTAAATAATGAACAGCCTTTTTAATGCTATAATATATACTTGCACGCCTAAAAAGAAGTGACTGATAAGACAAGTCACATCTCGATCTCGAGATCCGCATCTCGATCCTCATCTAGATGTCGATCTGGATGTCAATCTCGATCCGCATCTCGATCTACATCTCGATGTCGATCTCGATGTCGATCTCGATGTCGATCTCGATCCGCATCTCGATCTACATCTCGATGTCGATCTCGATGTGGATAGATCGAGATTTGCCATAGAAAATTTCTCATTACTTCATTTAGACACTAACCATAACGATATACAGATCAGCACAAGATTAATTGTCATGAAACTTTCTAACCCCTTGTGATATGCAACACATACATTTATGAAGTTAAGTACACATTATTAATTATGAATAACAATAATGTGTACACAAACTGAATTATAACAGATAGGTAGCAAAACTAACAGGTGTTAAGCATCCCCAATTCACCAACCAATCTAGAAAATGTTGATTCGTCTAGAGGTTTAGTGAATATATCTGCTATTTGACGTTCAGTAGACACAAAATGCAACTCTACAGTTCCATTTTCTACATGCTCTCTAATAAAATGATACCTGATGTCAATGTGCTTGGTCCTTGAGTGATCCACAGGATTGTTGGTCATTGCAATAGCACTTGTGTTGTCACACATGATAGGAATCTTAGATACTTCCACACCGTAGTCCTTGAGTTGATTCTTCATCCACAGTATCTGGGCCACACAGCTTCCAGCAGCAATATATTCTGCTTCAGCTGTCGAGGTAGATACTGTGTGTTGTTTCTTGCTTTGCCAAGACACCAACCTTCTTCCAAGGAACTGACAGCTTCCTGAAGTGCTCTTCCTATCTATTCTACAACCTGCGTAATCTGAATCCGAATAGCCAACAAGATTAAACCCTGTATCTCTTGGGTACCAAATCCCGAGATTTGATGTTCCCTTGAGATACCTAAAAATACGCTTTACGGCTATGAGATGTGACTCTCTAGGATCCGCTTGGAACCTTGCACATAAGCATGTAGAGAACATAATATCAGGTCTGCTAGCAGTTAAATACAAAAGTGAGCCGATCATACCTCGATAGCTTGAGATGTCTACAGGTTTACCCGATTTTTCCTCGTCAAGTTTCGTGGCTGTTGCCATAGGAGTCTTAGCTTGTGATACATCTTGAAGACCATACTTCTTCAATAGATCATGAATGTACTTGGTCTGGCAGATAAATATTCCGTCCTTCTTCTGACTAACTTGAATGCCCAGAAAGAACGTCAGCTCTCCCATCATGCTCATCTCATACCTTGATTGCATTAACTTAGCGAATTTAGCACACAGCTTCTCATTTGCAGACCCAAAGATAATGTCATCCACATATACTTGCACCATTATTAGATCATCTTTGCATTTCTTGTAGAAAAGCGTCTTGTCGATTACTCCTCTTGTAAAATCACTTTCTAGTAAGAAGTCTGACAGAGTTTCATACCACTTCCGCGGAGACTGCTTAAGGCCATATACTGATTTGAAGAGTCGATAAACATAATCACAATATTTGATATCGATAAACCCGGGAGGTTGCTCGACATACACCTCTTCATCCAGTTCACCGTTTAAGAACGCACTCTTGACATCCATTTGATAGACTTTAAAACCATGATGTGCTGCGAATGCCAAGAACATCCTCACTGCCTCTAGCCTTGCTACTGGTGCATAGGTTTCATCATAATCAATTCCTTCTCTTTGAGTATAACCCTTAGCAACCAGGCGAGCTTTATTTCGTGTTACACGTCCGTCTTCATCCAGCTTGTTCCTGAATACCCATTTTGTCCCAACAACAGATCTATTCTTTGGTCTGGGTACCAGCTTCCACACCTTCTGCCTTTCAAACTGATTGAGTTCCTCTTGCATAGCAATCACCCAATCAGCATCATCTAGAGCTTCTTCCACCACTTTAGGTTCCATCTGGGAAAGGAACACTGAGTATAGACATTCATTCTCAGTGGCAATTTCAGCTCTAGCTTTTCCTCTAGTAGTCACTCCGGCTTCTGGATCACCAATAATTAGCTCGAACGGATGGTCCTTGTTCCAAGTGCGATCCCTAGCAAATGTTCTTGATGATTCAGCTTGATCTTGTAAGTGAAGGTGACTTATTCTAGAAGCACTTTCACTAGCTTCCCTTGAGCTAGTACTGGCTCCCCCTGAGTGAGCTGCTCCCCCTGAGTGCATACTGACTCCCCCTGAGTTGGTACCAGGTCTGACGGAAGGTGATCCCTCAGCCCTAGTGTTTTGAATTTGCGAAACACTAGACTCTTGATTAATTTCATTATTTATAGTTGGATCACTACCCTGCACTACTGACTCAGGAACTGTATCCACTTTATCAATATCCATATTTTCAAATCTTAGGGAAGTGGGCACACTATCTTATTTTTGTATAGAAGGGAGTTTTGAGTCGTCGAATGTGACATTAAGGCTTTCAACCACCTTGCGATCATTAAGCACAAACACCCTGTACGCTGCTACTACTTCAAGAGAATATCCAATGAAAACCCCTTCATCTGCTTTGGCATCAAACTTTCCAAGTTGTGCATTGTCTCTTAACACAAAACATTTGGCACCAAATACGTGAAAGTACTTGATAGATGGTTTTCGTTTATTCATCATGTAATACGGCGTCTCATTATGGTCCTTTATAATCAGGGTTCTGTTCTGTGTATAACAAGCCGTGCTAACTGCTTCAGCCCAAAAATATAAAGGAAGTTTTGACTCATACAGCATTGTCCTAGCTGCTTCAACCAGTGTCCTGTTCTTCCTTTCTACCACCCCGTTCTGCTGCGGTGTTCTCGGTGCTGAATACTGTCGTCTGATCCCTTTAGATATGCAGAAATCCATTAACACTGAGTTCTTGAATTCTGTCCCGTTGTCGGATCGGATAGTCTTCACAGTCAGACTTGCTACGTTTTCAATTACCAGTACATGTCTAATGATCTCATGTGGCACTTCATCTTTCGATGTCACAAACTTCACCCATGTGTATTTGGAAAAGTCATCGACGATTACCAGCGCATATCTTTTCCTTGACATTGACACAACATTAACAGGTCCAAACAAATCCATGTGAAGGAGTTGTAGGGGCTCGGTAATGCTATTCACTTGTTTATCCTTATGCGAGGCTCTTTTTGATTTTCCCATCTCACATGCTTCGCAGAGTCCATCTGGAGTAAACTCCATCTGCGGCAGCCCTCTCACCAATTCTCTCCTTACAAGATTATTCATCGCTTTAAAGTTCAGGTGAGATAATCTTTTATGCCATAGCCAACTTTCATCAGCAGAAGCCTTGCTGTAGAAACACGTGACTTCAGACTGATCAGCAGAATTCATGTCAGCTATGAACAAATTTGACTTCCTTACTCCTTTGAGAGCAAGGCTTCCATCCTTTTTGCTTCGAATCGAACAATCATGCTTCCCAAAGTTGACGTCAAAACCCCTGTCGGTGAACTGACTAACGCTGAGAAGATTATGTCGCAATCCTTCCACAAAAGACACGTCCTCAATGATAACATTTCCACAAACGATCTTGCCATATCCCCTGGTGTAACCTTTGCTGTTATCTCCAAAAGTAACCACGGAGCCGGCTCTCAACACCAAATCTGTTAGCAGGGACTTATTGCCGGTCATATGCCTCGATGTTCCACTGTCCAGCACCCATATGACTTTACTCTTTTCCTGTACACTGCCCTGCAAATCCAGAAAGGTTAGGTGTTCTTCGGAACCCAATGATGTTTGGGCCCGGCATCAATAATTTCCTTTTTCTTTTCAGATACAGAAGGCTTTGCCTTGTTTCCATCAGGGGCATTCATCTTGACTTTGTCTTTTCCCTTGTCAACCTTAACTGGTTTGTCAGGTTTGGGAGTAGACTGGTCACTCCTAACTTTAGGAGGACTAGAAGTCTTAGTCTTTGACCCCGCATGCTTTTTCTTACCACTACTAGATGTATGTTCAACAGATGCATTAGCAGTATTCATTAAATTAAAATAAGCATGCATGATGTTTACAGCACATGGCATACAGTTAGGGTTATTGCATTTAGCATGATTTGCATGCATGTTAGGCAAAGCAGTAGTTGCAGGCATGGTATTACAACCAACAGATTTTTCTTCCTCTACATAGAACGGGCAATAGTAAGACAAATGATCAGTTTGATTACAGATATAGCATGCCTTTCTAGCTCGTGTAGATGTAGATACAGATGCAGGTTCAGTTTTAACTGCCTTTACAGGTGCTTTCATTTGGTCTGACCCTGCTACCCATTGTTTATATGACACCGTCTTAGCCTCCTTGGTTCCTACACCTCTCTTAGCATAAGCAATCTTACTAGCTCTTTTAGAAGTTGTAGGTTCTACTACTTTTTCTTCTGAATCTCTTTCAATTTTAATCTCATGTTCAATTTTAGTAGCAACAGGATCTATGGTCCTAGGCTCAAAATGCTTAAAGATAGGTTTTCTAACATCCATTAAAACCTCAGGCACATTTTCTTTGACTAACACTGGCTCTAAAAACTCAGCAGCCCTATTTTTCTTTTTCTGTGTGTAGTCAAGTCCTATGTTTACTTTTTCATTTTTACTCTTGCCTGCCAGTTTCATGTACATGTCCTTTTCTACGAAAACTTTATTAGCGGCTTCTTCAAAAGATTGACATGTTATTTTAAGCTCAGCTAATTCATTTTTAAGTTCTTCGTTAAGGTCTTCCCTAATCTTAAGCTTGTGTTCTAAAACGTCTACCTGATTCATTAATTGCCTTTCTTTACTTTCTCCTGATTCTAATTCCTCTACCCTGGCCTCGAGAAGTCTATTCTTAAGGGAGAGTTTAGCATTTTCCTCATTAACAGCAATTAGATTTAGTTGGAGATTGTACATATCTTTAGTCATGGCAGCTAATTCATTTTGGTACTCAGGAATAGACATTTCATTTACGGTTAGAATTGGTACCTCTGATTGTTCTGAAGATTTTGCCATTAAAGCAAAGTTGCATAGCTCCTGATCTTCATCTTCATCAGACTCGTCCCAACCTTTCCCTTCAGTCACAACATACGCCCGGCTTCCCTTCTGTTGCTTGCTAACCAAGGCATCATATTTCTTTTTCAAATCAGCATAGGATTCCTTGGGATGAACGTACTTGGGCTTCTTGCACTCTATTGCGAAGTGCCCCAATTCATTGCAGTTGTAGCATCTGAACTTGTTCTTGTCTACCAGGTTAGGTCTGTAGCCACTACCGGATGTGCTACTTCGGCCACTGTAACTTCCCCGACCACTTACACTACTGCCTCTGCCGCTACTGCTGCCTCTTCGGCTGAAAGAACTACCAAATCGTCCTTTACCACTTCTTTGCTTCCTGAAGCTGATATGAGCAAATTCTCGAGCAATATAAGCATATGACTTGTCTTCTAATTTGTCCAGCTCTTCAAGGGTATAGTATTCATCCTCACTTTCTTCGGATGGATCTTCAATGTCTAATACCACCCTTTCAGGATTAGCAGTTTTTAATGAGACAGCTGCAAGTGCCTTTACAGCAGACTCTTCAGCTACAAGTCCAGACTCACTTACCGCTTTGTTTTCTCCACTATTGTAGGATCTTCTTCTGTCATTTTGTTCCTGCTCCAGCTCGTAGGTCTTCAAAACACCATACAGCTTTTCGAGAGAAGTATTTTTCAAGTCTCTTGACTCTCGAATGGCAGTGATCCTGTGTTCCAGATGTTTAGGCAAATTCAATAGAAACTTGATATTTGAATCTGCTAGTGGATAGACTTTATCTCTTATACTCAGCTCGATAAGCAATTTACTGTAACGTTTGTAAACATCCGCTACGCTTTCTCCTCGTTCGCATCTGAACGATTCATATTCAGATATCAGAATGCGTTTGTGATTATCTCTAACTTCCTCGGTCCCCTCCATCACCACAGCCAGTTTATCCCACATGGCTTTAGCTGTTTTTAATCCCTTTATTTGAACATAGTACTCTGAGTTTAGGGATTCAATTATGACGTTGCGTAACGACGCATCCATACCAACCAATTCTTTATCTGCGTCTGAAAACTCCATTTCCTCTTTAGGAACAGACCGGGATGGAATTAGTATCCCTCCTTCCATTCACTCTGGCTCAATTCTCATGGGTATGTATGGACCGTTTTCCAATATTCTCAAGTATACCTTGTTTATTGATTCAAGGTAAGCTCTCATCCTTCCGGTCCATTCGTCATAATGTTGTGCATCAAACGGAGGTATCTTAAATCTGTGTGCGGCGGCCATTTTAATAAAATTTAAAATTAAGATAATACACTTTTCAAATTACAATAAATTGTATTTACTTGAAAAATTAATTATCTCACTTTAAATATCCAACACTTAATATCCAACGGATTTTGCACTTAAGATTCAAGCAAGTTAGTTTTAA
The DNA here is from genome assembly GCA_028671895.1 of Oenanthe sinensis. Classification (NCBI taxonomy): domain Eukaryota; kingdom Viridiplantae; phylum Streptophyta; class Magnoliopsida; order Apiales; family Apiaceae; genus Oenanthe; species Oenanthe sinensis. The sequence continues at coordinate 14,739,591 of CM053802.1, forward strand.
TCACAGGAACAGTAGCAGGGTCCACAATCTTTCAAGTCCAAATAAAAAGGTGTCCACTTTCTAGTTGACAGAAGTTCGAAATTGTCCTTTTTGTTTAGCCAATCAGTTGATTCCAGTTTTGACCACAAGAAAATCCACAAAGCTCTAAAGTACAGTATTTTGGAATTTTGTACAAATATTCCTTACACCATGACTCAGAACTTTTTAGATCTATGACTTTTTCAAGAAGAAACAAATAAAAACTTTCGGCACAAACTTCAAGAAAAAAATTAGATCTGGGATTTTCAAGAACCAACTCAAACAACACAGTAGGATCTCTGTTAGATGTGTTTAACAGGAGCTCTGATACCAATTGTTAGGTCCAAAGTGTTGTAGAGGGGGGGGGTGAATACAACTGTTTAAAAAAATAAGAGAATAAACAATGTGCAAGTAATAAATGATGACACAGAATTTCAAGAATATATCATTATATTCATTGATGGATTTGCTACAACATTCATAAAAGCATCATGATCAGTTGAACAATAAATACAGCAATTAAAGCTAGATTCAACTGATCCTCTCTCTCACTTTTTGTTTTACAGTAAATGCTCTCTCTTAAAAATTATCGTTTAAAATACAGAGATACAAGTTACTACTAAATAAAAACAAAGTGCTGCTTTTATAATGTCATGTAGTCTTGATCTTGTCCTTTTTGTGTACGTGGCCCAATCAGGATTTCGACAACAAAAAGTACTTTAACAACAACTCTGGATCAACCGTTCACAATAAGCCACTTGTCCCTTGAACATTAAATGTTACATTTCTACCCGCATCTCGATCTTCGCCTGGACCCATCTCGATCTCGATCTGTGAAAATCTCGATCTCGATCTGGGAGAATCTCGATCTCGATCTATGAAGATCTCGATCTCGATCTGGGAGAATCTCGATCTCGATCTGGGAGAATCTCGATCTCGATCTATCGCCTGGATCGAGATTTGCCTTGGCAGTGTTTTACTTCACTTGTAAATCTCGACCCGCATCTCGATCTGCTGTGGATCGACATTTGCCTTAGCAAATATGCACACATTCAATGTTGACCTTCTTTAGTGACTAATTGAGAGTTAACCTTTATGAGCAAGTTTCTTTAGCTTCTTCAATTTCTTTTCCTCACTCAATTCAAATGAGATCTTCTATTACTGACATGAACTTGCCTCCAATGTCCTGACACTTGATGCAATGGTCTGGTTCATAAGTGACTAGTCTTGTAGGGGTTCTTGCTTCTGAATGTCAGTTCTCATTTGTTGATTAACCTTTACATTATCCAGATGTTGATATACATTACATGAAATCACTTTGGTCTTCTTGATACTTCTTTGACATTAATCTGATCCTCCATTAGATAAGTTAGGGCATGAGCAATACTGAGATTGAACTTCTTCTCACTTATGCATCCTTGATTAACCAAATTAGTTACTTGTAGTTACCAAGTATCATTACCATTTCTTCAGTTGATTGATTCCATGTGCTTCTTCCGTTTCTCTTGTTTTGCTGTTGTTTTATCTTTTACTTAGTTGAGTTACATAATAATTAAGTGTTACAAGTTAGCACACCTATGCCTTTCACAACCAGGATCATCTGATGGGGGTAAGGGACATAAAGAATTTCAAGCCTTCAAAAGAAGAAAGAAAAGTAATGTAGATGCACAAGGGACACACACAACTGTAAAGCCAAATGAAAATTTAGTGGATCCTTCAATTTCTTCTCTTGATATGTCTTAGACAAATGTTGAGACACAACCTCATTCACTATCTATTCATACTCCTTAATCACCATATAAATCTCTTTCTTCAAAAACCTTGATGATTGAAAACATCAATGTTTCAAATTCACCCTCCTTACAACTCAGGGTGGAGCCAACACTCTCATCTGGTCACACTTTGGTTGAGCAGATTCACAATGATTTTATTGAAAATTCTTCTAAGTCAATGGATATTTCTAAATCAACCGATTATATCCAACATCCATTAACTACAACTCATCCATCGATGGATATCCTTACATCCATCGACGAGCTTCAATCAACTGATATTCATCAATCGATGGATATTTCTCATCCATCGATAACCACTTCTATTCTTTTTTATGAAACATCTGTTGAGATTGCACAAACTCTATTAGGATTGAGTAGAGTGGGTGAGGTGTGTGAGGGGCAAGGTTTACATACCCTGACAAAAGGAGAGAGTGTAAATGAGAGGCTCTCAATTTTTTTTAGGGGGCAAAAGGAGAGAGTGTGAGAAATGAGAGTTCCACCTTAGTAGGTGATGCAATATATGAGCCTTATGAGGGAGAGGTGAGAATCCAAGATGAGATCCTGATGCAAGTAAAGAGAGAAAAGAGTGAGAGATAAAAGAATAGAGAGAAACCAATTTTACCATCTCATGAAGCTTCAACTTCTAAAACTGAGAAATTTACAACAGAGCTCACCCATGAGTTGGGGTTGGAGTTAGGGGAGATGGAGAGAATGGATTTCCAGCAGGAGTTATAGATGCCCACATGGTGGAGGATGGTGAAGAAATTGATGTGAATATAGATGCTGGCACTTTTCAACATGTTGATCCTCATTATCAGAAATTGGCAGCAACCACAGATACTGAAGCTGAACAAATCTTGGGGATAGTGCAGACAGGGGAGGAGTTTAGGAGTGGAAAGGAAATATTTTCAAGGATGCCTGATGATGTCTCACACATGAAGCCTGAATACTTTGAATCTAATGAGAATGATGACACATTGAAGCCAATCATGAGAAATGATTATGTTACCCTGGCTGATGCTGAGAAGGAGATTAGGTCACAATATAGAAGGTCAATGGTCGAAGTGAATGTTCAGGATCCTGTGCAGAGAAGAATTCTAAATTTTTACAGAGACAATCTTAAAATTCAGAAAATGCAGGTGTTTGGTAAAAGGTTGGCTTTCAAGTACATTAAGGAAGATATGGATACACACAAAGATCATTATGATTCTCGTATTAATTCAAGACTCAATCTCGCTACAATGCACAGAATCAAACAAAGGCTTAACACTGAATCTACAACCAAGGATAAGGTTGTTGAATTGGAGAAATGGGTCACTGATATGGAAATCAACATGAATCAGATTCTAGCAAACTAAGTCACTCAAGTCAAGCTTCTTAGCAGACTCTTAGAAGCACCTTCATATTTTCAACCCTTAGATGTTGTTGTTGATAACAAAAAGGGGGGAAAGATAATACTGATGAATTAGAATTAAGGAGGGAGATGGAAACTCAAATCAAGGAATCTAAAGTTGTTATGTCTAAGAAAGATTCAATGGCTCCAAAAAGAGAAATAGCTCAGAAAAGTTTTCAACAATTTGATGCAATAGAAAGTAAGAACAAAGTTATAGATGCTGAGAAGCTAATTGCTCTGATGCCTAAGATTTTAAAAGTTGTAGAAACTTGAGTAATAAGGATGGATGAAGGAAGTTCACAACCTGGTGATCGTAAAGGGAAAGGAATTCTAATTGAAGATGGCAAGAAGAAGAAGTCTATCATAGGGGGAGGTGAAAGACTATTACATAAAACAATAGTTGTTAGTGTTAAAGATAGGGAACAACAGAAGAAGGTAGGAGAAGAGTTAGTTATTCAACTACAAAAGCAGTTTGATGAAGAGAATGAAAAGATTTTGGAAGCAATGAGGAAAGAGACTGAAAAGAAGTCAAGATACAAGCAAAGTGCTCATAAATCACTAAAGTCAAGTAAAACAAAAAGAAATCTAAATGTTGACGAGAAAGTGACTGAGGTTGAAAAGCCAAAGAAGACAGTGAATCAAGATCAACCCTCTGGAAGTGGCCAAGTCAAAGAAATAGAAATGTTCAAAACCAAGCCAAGCAACTACATTACAATCAAGAATGAGGGATTGATAGTTGTCAAGGGCCAAAGGAAAAGAGATGTGGATCTTCTTCACACTGAATATAAAGATGGTTCACACTCATCTTTTACCTTTTCACAAGTAAATGAATAGGACTATGCACCCTAAAAAAGATCCACACTCTACTCAACAGGAAATACTATCTAACCCAAGATCTTGCACAAGATATTTTGTAAAGGATGAAGGACATGTGAAAAGTACCTGTTCAGGTAGAAAGATATAACAAAATCAAAATTTGGAATCCTGAAGGGAAGAAAGTACTTCATAAGCCTTTCTACATGATGATCTATAAGGACATGGAGAGCAATGAAAAATGCATTGATATCTGTCAAGAAATTGACAAGTTGTCCAACTTGGATCTTAATCACTTGGCATGCCAACTGAACTATAGAGTTGAGGATGAGAAGATTTTGAAAGGGACACTTTACAGAAGATGAAAGAAAATGAAGACTGGCAGAATGATGAATTCAGAAGAACAAGAAGAAGAAGATAATGAATTAGAAACACTTTCAGCTTCTCAAAAATCATCTATCACTAGTACTTGAATCTCTTTATCTCAAAACTATACTTCTAATCAAAATTTATAATTCATGCTAGAATGAAATTGATTAAGGGTTTTTGTTATCATCAACTTAGATTTATGCATATTTCTCATATTCATAATTAGGAGGAGATTCTTAGGAATCATGTAGTGTGATGATAACAAATTACTTAAAATTATAAGTTTGATTTATATTTTGTAACTAGGCAATGGATATATGACTTATAAATATCCATTGACTAGGGAACCATTTATCAATTGAAATTGTTGTTAATCAACTGATAAATTGGATTGTAACAGTTGATTCAGAATTCCTTTGTTATCAATTGATTGTAATAATTTGATGGATATGGTGCACTAGTCAACTGATGTTTATTGGCTTCGATTGATAGCTCTTCAACGAATGTGAAGATTGGCTGACAAAGTGTAAATATTCTAAGTTAAAATTCTCCTAAATGAAGTGATCAACAGATAAAGAAGTCAATGGATATGAATACTGTTCGATGGATGAAAGTCAACAAAAGTCAAATCAATGAATCACCATCAACGGATGAATACATCAACACAATCAACAGATAGAAGAACAATCGATGGATAAGGGATCGATGGAAACTCAAATATCCATTGATACATCAATTGATCAATGGATAACCTATCCATCGATGAATAAGTATATATGGATCGATTGATAAGTTTCACAGCAATTATCAGTTGATTAAGGTTTCCCAAAATAGTTAAAGATAAATGGAATGGAATCTTTGCAAGAGTCTGGATAAATGGAAGATAATCTTGTTAGGATTATAAAGACTTTCAAAGGAACACAGTCCTCAAGGAGAAGATCAAGACAAAAGTTTTTCCCCAACTAGACAACGTCTAAGGAATATTGTTAAAGAAACTACTTTCTATTTTAGTGCAAACATTGTACAATGTATTTTATACATTTATCAATCGATAGAAAATAGAAGTACAAATGAACTACTATATATAGATTAGTAGTTCATTGTAGCAAGTGTATGAAATAGAACAGAAAAAGAAAAGCTTAGAAAATATAGGAATCATTTGTATTGCTTTTCTTCGTTCGATTTTCATATTGTAAGCAACTTGGTTTCTAGATCAACGTTAATTGAAAGAAAAATATTCACTAGTAGAAAACCAATCCACTAGTAATTTTTAATATTTGTTTTCAAGTATTGATAGTTTAATTTCAGTTACAATTTTTCTTAGTTTCATTTTCCAAACACATAAACATTTTTTATGCAAACTTATATCGGCAAGAATTTGATAAAAATTCTTAAGTTTGTAATTAACTCCCCCCAAAAACAACTTGTACCAAGAGAAATAACACTTTCTATTTGCTATAACTATTTTTTTGTTATAATTCATTTGATGCTTTATAAAATAATTCATGTAATCTAAATTTCTATTCACTATATATATATATATATATATATATATCAATAAAAATATATATATATATATATATTAAAAAAATTATAAATAATTATTTAGCACTCCCTCCGTCCCATTTGATTCTTAATTGGGAGAGTGTCTGACACACATTTTAAGGTACATATAAAATATGGTTAAATAACTTATTTGTATAATTTTCAATTTTTAAAAAATAAATGTTTAAATTTGTATTCAGAAAAAAATAATTTAAAATTAAATTATGAAATTATACTTTATATGCATCTTAAAATGCGTGTGTCGGACACTCTCTCATAAATGTTAATAATCAAATAGGACTAAAATGTATTAATCATTTATACAGCGCAAATCACAATACGCCCCGCCCCCACCACATTTTATTGGGGGATGCGATTTGAGAATCTCCATGTGTAAATTGCTTTAAATTGTGTTTGGAAACATGAATTTTATTTCAAATAATAAATTTAAAATGATAGGATTTGAATTGTCATTTCAAATTTTCAAATTTATACTAATATTTGAATATCTTGGATTTCAAATGAATTTCAAATCTAAATTCTTTGATTATCCAAATTCTTTAATTATCTAAATATGTTATTAGATAAAATCCAGAATTTTAAATAAAATTCATTTTATCAAACAAACAATTATGCTTTTAGCCATGTGCGGGTGTATAGAGGAAGTCAGCCATTTATTTTATTACATAAATATTGTAATAACAAAGTACTACGTGAAGATTTCTGAATGTAGTACAAAGCCTACAATACAAGTACAGTTGACTTTTGGTTTAGAAAGTCAAGTACACTACATAGTGAAGTACACTTTACATAGTACAGTACGAACTCCGTTTCTGGAGTTAGTTATGCCTGCATGACATTGACTCTTAATTGCTTGGTTGTTCGAGTTCTTGGGTTGCCTATGCACGTACACAAGTTCCGCAGAACACAACTCTTGAATATTCTTATACAAATATTTTTTTTTTAATAAAGTAAACATTATAAAATTATACAAGTGACATATATAATATACATACTGACACTGTTTTTAATTACATGCGCTTAAGTACCAATAATCCAAAACTGATGCCGAACAATGTGGCAATAGAAACTCCAAATATTCCAACCAGAATTCCGGGGACAACTAAAGATCCCCATCCTTTCGCTGTAGCCATTCCGCATGCTGTTGTAGGGCCTCCGACATTTGCATTGGATGCCAACAGTAATAGTTTTAGGTCCAATTGGAAGAGCTTTCCTAATCCAAGGATTACAAGCAAGTGAACAGTTACTTGAATGAATGCAAACACGAAGATGCTAGGTGCTGTGTTGATGATATTCCAGATGCTACCACTTGCACCAACAGCAGCAAAAAATACCTACGTGTGAGCAAACAAGGCATGAGAACCAAGTGCATAAACATTAGTCAAATTGCCATCCAATTATCTACGAAAATTTCAACTTAATCCAGTTTAAGTCTAATGTCAGAAAATTAGACTTGCACAGGATCATTTTAGTCGATTAATCAGTAAATAGGAGAAGTTAAATAGAATGGAGCAATGATAAAAGTCGTTTAGAACAAAGTCATAAATTTATTTCTGTAAAACATGAAGTTTCTAAAGAAAAATTAATCCAACAAAATATAATTCCTAAAAGTTCTTTTTGGCATAGGTCATAGAGTAATACACATAATGGCCCAGTACAAACATGTATCTGATCATTAAGCAATAAGTAGCAAGCTTTCATGAAATTATTTGTAGAAATGAGAGGGTGGATATGCTAATGCCTACAGCAGGGATATCTATATGTCAATAGAACGACTTTCAATAACTTATGAAAGTCGTCGCTTAATAGAAAATTAAGATGATGTGGTCCATGAACATTATGAACTCATAGAAAGTGCAAGCTGTTGCTCATGTTCATTGCTTGTCAAATAATTTTCCCCTGACGATTTCTAGATAAGTATGACACCTCATTAGGTGCACTACTTTTCTGATAATATACAACAATAACTAACAAGATAATGATTAAAGTAAACTGTGGCAAGAATGTCATAATTATATTGCTGACGTCCACATAGTAATACTAATATTAATTAAAATATTTGATTTAATATCAAACAATGGAAACAAATTGGTATGAAGGTTCAAGGTTCTCGATAAGTTCCTAACCATTAACACTTTATCTGTAATGCTGTAACAGTAATCTAACAGCATGCAAAAGGGGTTAGGGGAAAGAGGACATTTTTATTACTAGACCCATAACAATTATTTTTTCCAAATAGTATTACAACTATATTGATAGGTAAACAGACTTACTAATTATATAAGAATTCCAAATAAAATATTTAGTGGAAGATTTGAACAACCCGGGGAAGGCTAGCCTAATATATATTTACTCCTTTCTTTCATAGAACATAATCTCTGCGGTATTTTAGTACAATTAATTTGCGAAATCTTGAAATCTAATGCACAAGAATTCCATCGGTCCGAAATTAAAGAAAAGATTGCAACCGAGAATAAATTTTGTCAAAATCTAGATTTCATAATACAAATGGGACTAGTTGAACAGAGGGAATAAAAATGGGGTTTTATATCAAATTGCCCACACATCTCACAAAAAAATATCAACTAACTATCACATCTCCACGGCGACTCATTGAAGCCACTAAACTGTTAAGATATATCATTCCGTTGACTTCTTAAAAAAAATTGACAATTAACGTGAAAAATGTGATAACGTGTCAAACTAGTGTCTACTCGGGTGGTATATAACGACTAGTTGTATATAATTATTTAATTACTCCCGTATATATCATCATATACTTCTATAATAAAAATACTCTAAATTTGCTATGTCGTAGAATTCGTCAATTAAATGGGAACGTACTGGTATAGTGGTATGGTTTACAACTGTGGTATGAATGTTCGTTTGCGGATATCATGAACTTTGAAAATCCAATTTGTAATACATGTGTTTTACCATAACAATGTATTTACTTTTTGTTTTTTCTATTTGTTTAATCAATGATGTGTTATTTATTTATTTTTCCTTTTTCCACATAACTTGTCTAATAAGCATATTAACGATCAATCCACGATCTTAACATTGATCGTCAAATTTTTAACGGATGATATATTTTGACACTTTAGTGGTGTAAATGAGTCGCCGTGGAGATTGGGTAGCTAGATGATATTTTTTGTGAGATGGTGGACAGTTTGATAAAAAACCCAATAAAAATGGTACCTGCATCAACACTACAGCGATAGCTTCACCGGCAGGTGCAATGTATGCAAAATGTCTTGGAAGCAAATTGGTGAGAATCACAACAAGTGTTGTAACTACTGGAAAAATACCTCCCTGAATACCAAGTAATTTGCACATTCACATAGCAGCTTTGCAGATAGCCATAGAAATAGCAATTGCAACAGCAGTCCGAAGAACAGGGAGGTTTCTCCCAGAATTCCACTCTGTGGCGGCACCATCTGACATTTATGATGTCGTATATCAGTGACAGACCCAGGATATATGCAAGTACTTTGGGGTTTGAAGAACATGGAGAAAGAGTTGCATTCACCAAATTTGTAATCTAATCAATATATGATCCAAGCTAGAGTAATTTTGACAATTATTCAGATATTACTCAATTATATCATATATAAATGTGTATGTGTGTGTAGGCCATTGTTCCATAAAAAACACTATTATATAAATAACAAGAAAGACTAACATAGAAACTAGCATAAATACATTAACGACTAAGCTTGTTTTATGCACAAAAACAGAATCTAGCATGAAATTAACAAAAAAGTTGGCTTAAACATAACATGATTAAATGTAAAATCTCATTATGACAAAAACGTATTTAAGATTCAATGCTAGATTCCGTGCCAGATTCTAAAACAATTGATTTTTAAAAATTGGATGAGATCCTGCATTAGATTCAATATATTAAGTTAGTTGCTGTTAAAATTTGTTATTCCAATGTTAGCCGTCTGTTTCTTATAAAAAAAACAAAGGGCGGTGATGGTGTTCTTTCGTGTTTTTTGTGTTCTTTTTGGAGTGCAACCCTATATATATAGAACTAATTGATTTCAATCTGTTAATGTTGATTGCCACATCATTATCAATTAATGTCACCAAATGCGTTCTCAAATGATGTCTGGTTGGAAAAGTTTCTATCTGTGACACTAGCAAGCCATGAAGGTAAGATGATAGATAAAATATACTTATAGCAACTGAAACCTTATGCCTTGAATCCATGAAAAATCTATTAGGCCATGGCCAGATTTTAACAAGGGTTATACATACCTATTAATATTGAACCTTCTGAAATCCAACAGAATCCACCATCTGATAAAACCTTAAAAGTGATCATTTTTTGAATATCACCACATCCAAAGTGTTACTGGAATCCTAATCAAACAGCAACGAAATTTTAAAGAGATTGTAAAATTTTAAATGTGCATCAACTAATCTCTAAATATATTTTTTAAATCCTGATTGAATACCTACAGAATTTACAAATCCAAAAATTATTAAATACTCTGAATTGAAATAAACCGCAGATTCTATTAAGTATTGAGTTGTCAAGTTACACTAGAAATGTCCCTAGCAATGTAGCCTAGTGGATACCACTCTTCTCTAGGTAATACAAGTCATGGGTTCAACCCTCAACGAAGGCATGAGAGTGTGTGAGTATTTAAATGACTGTAATTGACCATTACCAAATAAAAAGGTACATAAGATAAGATGGACCATAGCGACACAGAAATCGTATAAATATCAAAGAGGGAGAGAGAGAGTACAAGAATCATCCCGTGAAAACCATGCAGGTAAAGTACAAAATAAATCGCATTATCACTATGGTGAGCATGCGCATGTGCATGTGTGAGATCCATCACAATTAATAACATCATATAATTAATTGGCATGAATTACTTACCACTGGATGAAGGAGGCTCTGCAGGTATTTTGGAGGCTAACATAAATAGTATAACAAAATATATAGCACATATTACATTATCCGCAGCTACACCAGCTGCCAGCACCGAAGGTGAAACACCAAGTGCTTCTCCAACTGCAACGTAATTAACCGCTGCAACCATTAAAAGGTTATAAAAAGTTAAAGTGGTGATGAAGGGAAAAAATCTATGCAAAAATAAATAAATAAATAACTGCAAACTACATAAAATATAGATATATAGAGGAACATTTTCTTTTTCTCTTCAACTACTTATTCTCCCCTTTGGGTTCCTAGTTTCAAACTTCAAAAGGGAGGGCAGGTGAGGGAGGTCCTTTCTACAATCCTAGGTAAATGTTAACTAATCTAAATATCTGTAGATATATACCAAATGTCAATATCGTCTGTTGACACAAGACTATATTTATTAAAAAAATACCTCCACCGATGTAACTACCCATCAGACAGGCAGCTATTTTCCAAGCATCTTGACCAAGTGACCGCATAGGCACCAGCAGGAAGGCTACTAGAGTTCCAATTACTGTCGCTACTGTCATAGTAACAAATATGCAAAATAATGAGAATAATTATAATGCCTCCTCCAAAGTAGATCACCCTTTCTATGCCACAGAAATTTTATTTAAACAATTACTATTAAGATTCCAGCAATTTGCTTCTAAACCAGAAGAATACACGGTTATGTAGAAAGGTATTTGAGGTGCATGTTACCTTGAGCTATTGAAAAAGTAATGAAGGCACCATGAAGATTACTTTGGTAAATGATTTTATGCAATGAAAACTGCTACATCGTACATTTATCAAATGCACGAGAGTTCTGATTGACTTGAATTAAAACTTTTAACGAACATATGGAGTCAAATGGGCAACCATTGCCACACAGATTCATTTATTGGCATGTAGAACAGTATAGGAACCTTTTGCCTCAGCTTTTTATATCAAAGTTGGATCTCAGTCTGCATATTGAGATTCATATATGATTAAAGAAAAATAAAGGTAGCAAGCATACAGATGTAATGTATATATATTGTATTTGTGTGTATGCCAGAGTAAGAGAGAAAAGAGAATCAGTTTTATTATGAAAATTATATTTATTCTTATACTAACCGGCTCTTCTAGCCGCAAGATTAGTTTTTGAAACTGAAGCTCGAGGTTTTAAGGAATTAGTATTATAAATGTTGCAAACTAGTATTTTATTGATTAGATATAGTGCGTACATAATATCAGATTTAGAACCATCAATGTTTATAGTCACGTCAATTATTCTTCATGCATGATGGAGCAACAAGTTTACTTAAGGTACAGAAACAACGCATCAGTAGTGTAACACACCATTCAAGTTGGATTAGAGTTACTTACAATGTTCAAATTAATTAAAGTATCACTCTTCGCTTCATCACAAAAACCATGAAACTAACATACCTCTACTCAGAATCTGCAAGGCCTTCCTATTGATCGGCTAACCTAAAAATGCCACAGAGACATGCTAAAGTAAAAGTAACCTGTACTTAATAGCTTGAAAAAAGCACAAAGCAACTTCAGTTTAATATAAATATTTCAAAGCAGCCAAGATTTTTTTATAATACAAAATTGGCAAAAGTTCCCACATGTGTTCAAGAACATAGAATATCGAGCTTCTAAATTTTTTTATCTCAAACATGAATCAACATTACTTTTTTCGCCCTGTTGCCCCACCCCCCAAAAAAAAAAAAAAATCTTAATAAGTGATTTCCAATGGACAAGCACAACATCATGAAACAATGAGGAACTTTACATAAGGTACTCGTACCTATGGAATTCTCTATAAATTATAGAACTATATAAGCACAGATATGCTGACGCAAGTTCCATGTCAGATATTTATAAACACAGCTAAGCTGAAGAAAAAAATGATCACGGAACATGAAGTAAGACAAGTTTCCAGTAGAGAGAAAGAGACCAGATGCAGCTTTGTGAAAGCTTGAGTAATGCAAGTATGAGAACAAGACCTGATCCAAGCAAGAAGGCAAAAAACAATGTCCACTTTGAGTGTATCACATTCAACATATCTGCTCTAAACAGCAGCAAAGGAATTGTCAATGGCAGAAGATACTGAAACACAATCAAGTATGCAGGTGCCTCGTAAGGAATCAATCCCAGATTACTTGCAGCAATTCCAAGCAAGATGGTGACCAATGCAGCACTAATCATACCCCCAAACTTGGTTCTCTCCGACCTTAAATCCCATCATCACACATAAAAATTTAAATTTAATCAGTTTTTTGGCACAAGTGATTCAAGTGTAACATTAACTAAAAATTGAACTTAAGGTGTTGATGCAATCTTAACATCCCGATAGGAAAAATAAACAATAAAGATGAAAACTTTAAGCTTGATTTAAGAAATATATATATATATATATATATATATATATAGAGAGAGAGAGAGAGAGAGAGAGAGAGAGAGAGAGTAATGAGTAATGAGTAATGAGTAATGAGTAAGTAATTACTAGTACCATAAACCAAAAGTAGCAGTGGCAAAGAGAGCAGTCCATAAACCCCAATGATCTTGAGGTGAAATTGAAGGACCCCCAGTATTTAAATTTGATACCGGCGATGGTGATGGCGGTGGAGAGAATAGGCAGGCCAAACTAGTTAAGGATGCCACCGCCGTCGGAGTCGTCCCTAATCTGTTCGGAGAGAATTCCGTAACTTATTTTTAAAATGTTTAAATTTTTATTTAAAAATAAATATAAAATTTTACATGTAATTTAAAATGTGTGCTGAATCTTCTCTCCGAAACGTTAATAATTGGGTAGCACTGATTACTATTTTATCTTTTCTTTGCCTATGTCACAGCATTTTGTAAAAATTAGATATTAAATTATATTATATATTTTTTTAATTAAATAAATTTTTAAAATTTCTTTTCTTACAAAATATCACCTGTTATTTAAATTATAGAAATCAATAAGTTATTTTATTTTTAAGGGATTATTTATATTTATCATTTAAATTTAAAATATATTTTTTACTTATATATTTTAATAAGTGACAGACTTGTAGATCATAATTTCTATATTAATTATTTATATTAGTGACTTACAGATATATGGAAGCAAAATTATACATTGTATTATACATTAGGATTATGTATAAATAAAGTGTATAATATATCTGTGAACATCGTATGCGTAGAATACACTTATATTTGACAATTTGGTTGCTAGAACAATTTTTTATTCAAATTTATATAATTTTGGGTCATTATTGGATCTATTATTTTAAATTATTTTCAAATTAAATTTTTAGTTCTAGATAATTTTTGGATCATTTTCAAATTTGATGATATTGAATTAATATCGATTCGAATTGAATTGTTTGGAATTCAATTATATTTTTAAATTATTAAATTTGTACATAAAATCGAATCTGGATTCCATATCTTTCGGTTCAATTTTTCGAGTTAAAATCTATTTTTTCTAGAGTAGAGCATGATTAATTAGAGTTAGAATAATTGAGGTTGATTCTGAATGCTAAGTACAGATTCGTAATATTTTATTGCGATATTTAAGTTAGTTTATATTAACAGTTAGGTTAGTTGAGAATGAATCTCTTTATATTAAAATTTAAGTTAAATTATATTAAATTAATAGGAATGAAATATTTTTACATAAAAAGTTTATATGATTGTATGTGTATCAATTACATTATTTGGAGTGGATGGTTTTTCTTTTTCAAAAATATATACAACTAAATTTAATTAATTAATTAATTATATATAATTAAACTTATTTTGAACATTAAAATACATAAAATTAACATATATTTATATGTTTTCGAATTGCGTTTTAATCAAATATGATGAGTTAAAATTCATATTCGTTTCTTAATGAATTAGATTTTTATCAAATTAAATTATTATTAAACCAATTTTTTATAAATAATTTAGATTCACTTGTTAAGGCTCAATTTAGACAGGTCGAATCGAATTTTGAAGACCAATGACCAGCCAACATCGAAGTGCCTAATTGTGTGGAATTTGCTCCGAGAAACAATTAACAAAAATACAGAAAAATGTAGGCTCATCTCTGATCTAGCCAGTTTGTTTCCTCTTTTTTTTTAATAAGAGTTTATTTTCAGAAAAATAAGTAATTTATTTTTTATTTTAAAAATAATATTTGATTTTAAAATTTTAAAATAAATATTTATTCTAAAAAAATAAAAAAATATAAAATAATTAATTTATTTTAAATTTAAGAAATCTCAAACTATACCGCAATATTTTTTTTTCGGAAGAGCTTATCTACAAGAAAGTTGTTGCGATCGCATGAGATTGACATCCACCGAATAAGTGAATCAAAATTTCAACGACATTGTCCCACCACCCCAGAGTATCATATATATATACAAACTGTATATCTCGTTCTATTATGAGATACAGTGTTGGTGCACCCAGTGTTCTATGGGGTCATCCAGTGTTCTATGGGGTCATCAATGACTCAAGTACTCATGATACCAAATTACCAATCCCTTCATTTTTTATCGGAGTCTCGATTAACTTGCTGATAGATAAACCTGGATTGAACGAGAAATATGCATTGATTACCATGCTCTTACTAAAGTTAACGACTACTCCAACCATAATTAAACAAAACAAATAACAGGCAACCCATCACTAAAAATATTACATCTTACCCTCCATTTCAAAATATTTATATTATATATTACTTTTTATTTTTTTTTTAAATATATATATACTATTAAATTTTTATTTGAAAAAATAATTAAAATAAATTATAAAAGTATCATTTTATACACATTAAAATATATATAAAAATTCAAAAAGATTTGAAAGTATATGTTTTATATTCTTAATTTGCATGTCATATTTGACATCGTTTTTATAAAAATGTCTAGTATTGATATTAATTTTTCACATATTTTATTTTTATATTATTTAATTCTCATATATTTATATATGTAAACTCTCATATATTTATATCAACCATATAAACTAACTCACATATATTTAAATGGAATTTACAGAAAAAGTTAAAATTTGATTAAAATCGATCATCATAGATGTACATATGAAATCAATTCTTTTCTTTTTTATCATCCGAGTTAAAAAAAATCAACTAAATGAAAAAAAAAACTATAATGAATGTCCAATGATGATAGACGAAAAGAAAAAAAAGAAGTGAAATCGTCAAATTAAAAGAATAAAAAAGTTATAGTACAAGATCAAAAAAACCCATGTAAAAGAAAAAAAATTGGTATCTTGATGAGAATACAATTTTAAAAACCTCGAATCTATTCTGGAACCAGTTAAAACAAGATCAAATCTGAACACAAATCTAAAAGCAAAGCATGTCTACGTTATCAACCACATAAACTAACTGCAGTCTACACTCTACAGTACTATAAATTACTGCCAAATGTACTGAACAGCTTTTCCCACAGAAACCAAAAGTGTGTATGTATTAATGATTAAAATTAGTATCAACAAATGTTGATTTGTCACCTCCCATAAACATGAACAACCCACCCAAAAATACTCAATTGCATCCCCATTGTTCATATGCTAATCTTCATCACTACTGATTTCACAAGTCAAAATCTTCCAAAACATCACAAATTTATTGTATACATACATTATGTGACAAAACTCTTCTTTTGTTCTTACAATGGGGTCAAAAATTATGCAATTTCTGTGTTTGTATCTATCTGTTTACACTATATCTACATCAGCTTACACCCCCCCAGATAATTATCTTGTTAATTGTGGATCAAGCACCAACGTTACTGTTAATAACAGGGTTTTTGTAGCTGATTTAATCAAACCAGGTTCTATTTTTTTGACTTCTGGTGAATCAGTACCACTCACGAATCCTAACCCATCTTCGAATTCATCTACACTTTATGGAACTGCAAGAATTTTCAAGACTGCTTCAGCTTACACGTTCAGCATCAAAAAAATTGGGACCCATTTGGTAAGATTGCATTTTTCACCGTTTATTACTCAGAATTATAATCTTGGGAATGCGAAATTTAGTGTTTCTGCTAATGGGTTTTTGATTCTGAGTAATTTTAGTGCTAAAAGAACTGTTTTTAAAGAGTTTGTTTTGATGGTGGACAAGGTTAATTTTGAGGTCTTGTTTGTGCCTAGTGGTGAGTCTGGTTTGGGTTTTGTGTGTGCAATTGAAGTGTTTTCAACACCGGATGATTTTATTCTTGATAATGGTGTTAAATTGATTAGTTCTAATGGTGTTCAAGAATTTAAAGATCTTCGTATGCAAACTTTGGAAACTATTCATAGGATTAATGTTGGGGGGCCTAAGTTAACTCCTTTTAATGATACTCTTTGGAGGACTTGGGTTCCTGATGAGGAATTTCTGCTCATAAAATCAACGGCTAGATTGGCGAATACTACACACATACCAAACTATCAGAAAGGAGGAGCTAGTAGAGAAATTGCACCGGATAATGTGTACATGACTGCACAGCAAATGAATAGGGATAATACGACGTCAGGGCTCTCTTATTTTAATGTAACATGGGATTTCCCAGTGGGAATGGGGTCTGTTCGACATTTTGTTCGGTTGCATTTTTGTGACATTGTTAGTATTGCACTTAATCAGCTGTACTTTGATGTTTATATTAATGGGTTTGTAGCATATAAGGATGTTGATTTGTCTTCGTTGACATATCATTCTCTTGCGTCTCCATACTACATCGATTTTGTTGTAGATTCAGAGAATTCAGGGACTGTTCGTGTTACTGTTGGTCCTTCGGATTTGAGTAATCTTCTTAGAAAGAATGCTATATTGAATGGGGTAGAGATCATGAGGATTGCTAGGTTTGTGGGTCTACATGCAGAAGGGTCTAAAAAGATAAGTCAATGGATTTTGGTTGGTGCCATAGTTGTTGGAGTTGCTGCATTATGTCTAGCAATACTTGCAGTTTTGGTTTTCTTGAGATCCAAGAGGAGAAAAGCAAAGCCAAGACCTGCAGAGAGTATGGGCTGGACATCTCTTCGTGGTTTAGGAGGCAGTTCACATAGTAAACAGTCTATAGTGACTACATCTACTTCTCCCGGCCAAAATGGATATCTCGGCTTAAAGATTCCTTTTGCTGAATTAGAATCAGGAACGAATAATTTTGACAAGAATCTGGTTATTGGCTCCGGTGGCTTTGGTATGGTTTATAAAGGAGTTCTTAAAGATACAACAAGGGTTGCTGTGAAGCGAGGTGTACGTGGTTCCAGGCAAGGCCTGCCAGAATTTCAGACTGAAATAACTGTTTTGTCAAAAATTCGACATCGCCATCTCGTTTCACTCGTTGGATATTGCGAAGAGCAGTCTGAAATGATACTTGTTTATGAATATATGGAGAAGGGGGCGCTAAAAAACCATTTATATGGTTCCAATTTACCACCTTTGTCTTGGAAGCAAAGGCTTGAAATATGCATTGGCGCTGCAAGAGGTTTACACTATCTTCACACTGGTTCAGCACAAGGAATCATCCATAGAGACATCAAATCAACCAACATCTTGCTTGATGAAAACTATGTTGCTAAAGTTGCTGATTTTGGTCTTTCAAGATCTGGCCCATGTCTTGATGAGACTCATGTTAGCACTGGTGTAAAAGGTAGTTTTGGGTATCTTGATCCAGAGTACTTTCGCAGGCAACAACTAACAGATAAGTCCGATGTGTATTCCTTTGGGGTTGTGCTTTTTGAAGTTCTTTGTGCTCGACCAGCTGTTGATCCACTGTTGGACAGAGAACAGGTCAACTTAGCTGAGTGGGCAATGGAATGGCAGAAGAAGGGCCTTCTCTCGCATATTATCGATCCAAATCTCGTGGGAAAAATGAATCCCAACTCCTTGAAAAAAATTGGGGAAACAGCAGAGAAATGTTTGGCAGAATATGGTGTTGATAGACCAACAATGGGAGATGTATTGTGGAATTTGGAATGTGCACTTCAGCTCCAGGATAGCAAACAAAGTTCTCATGAGACTGATATCACAACAACGGAAGTCCTAGAACACGAGGCTGTTCCAACGGTTTACTCTTGCAGTTCTAGAACGGATAATGATATTCAAGATGCTACTACAGACGTTACATCGGGCGAAATTTTTTCCCAGTTGGTAAACAAAGAAGGTAGATAATTTATAATTTATCACACATTATAAGTTAATCCTTGATCTTCTCTCTACCAAATCTTGGCTCTTAAGATCTATTGGAATATACTGCATATAAATTTGGTTTACCTAGCATTTAATCTGCTTTTAAGTTTTTGATAACTTCATATTTCTTTTTCCTTTATCACTTAACAATTATAGAATAATTCAATTACTAGTGCAGAGAAATTTTGGTTAAATGCTATTACTAATTCTTGCTACGTATATTGTGCTGCTTTGAATCACACAGTGATGCTACTTCCATTTCAGATATATTTTATCAATGAGTCAATGCTATACAATTTTATACAATGTTGTGATCTTTTCCTCGATGAAATAGTATAATGTTTCATGAGTCGCTTCTATAATGCTTTTAAGCGCTTCTCTTAAAACTTGAAGGACCGGGAACGTTGGTAAATTAACACGGTACGAGAGCTTTATACATAACAAGATCTCTACCACATGACCGCATCTCAATCTGTAGGAGCTTCTTATTATACCTGTTACTCTGTTAGGCAACAGAAGACTTCTGTGCACTGTGTCTGATTCTAATTAGCATTCACAAAGGTGGTGCAAAAAATAATTGCACAACTGTTTTCTTCATACCCACTGCCTTAAAAGTCAAAGTAACTTCACCTTTTCAGTTATACATATATCATATTCATACATGTCTATAATGCATTATGGCTGTATAGCACTACTTTTTATTTTATTACACATGTGGTGTTGGGATTTTGGGACTGAACCTCAGTTTTTACTGGACCACTGCAAGGGCAGGATCATATGAATATTTATGCAAGTAGTAAGAAGGCTAGAACCAGGAGTGAGGGGAAAAAATAGCACGAGTATTTTTGTGAATACAGGGGTGCATTTTATTATTACAAAAAGCTTTACATACAAAATTATTATAATTTTAGGTAACTTAACTAAAGTCATCTTTGGATAAGTTTTCTCTATTTTTATAGTATTATATCTGCTTAAAAATCACTAACCCATTTGATAATGAGTGAATGGGACCGTTTGAACTTAAATCATTAGTTTTTCTCTCGTTAAGAACGTTTGACAAATCTTTTTAGCTGCCGGACGATACCAAAATTCTGTTGACCATTCACTTTAAAGTATTTAACTCAACAACGGTAATGGCCTTCAGCTTCATATTGTGATGAATGTAAAGAATAGTAAATTAATTGTAATTGTTTTAAGGTTTCAGAAAGAAAAAAAAGATTGTATTCTTCTGAACTCTGCTTTTCATCAAATTCTCGTTTAGTAATTAATTAATACCCTTTCTTCAAATATTTTTACAACAAACTTTTATTTAAAGATTAATAATAAAAGAGTTTCTCTTTAATATTATAATAATCATATTTTTACATAAATTATCCTGATATTTTTTAATTAATTTTTAAAATACTCATTAATATGTATTTAATATATATTAATATAAGAGAGAATTGAATCTAGGTATAACAAAGAATAACTCTATCCGCTATAACAAGATTATAAAGGGTGTGTTTCGGTGCTGGTATGGTGCTGCTGGTATGATACGAGTTTATAATGAATAAGAGCAAGCCCAAAAATATCATACAAGATATCTTATAAATATAATAAAATATAATGATATAATAAAATATAATGTCGAAGTGATTTAAGACACTATAAACATACATTAACTCCGACAGTTTATCCTATTATTAAAATAATAGTATAGTTGAATTACATTTATATTTGAAAAGATACTTGGAGGGAAAATAAGTATAAAGAAAGGAGGGAAATGAATATTTTAATGATAAAAATGAAATGAAACATGTACCCTGTAAATAAGGCTTGTGATGGATGTCCTGCGATTTTATTTTATGATACAACTAGCACATTGTTGCCTTGTTGGAGCACCAATTTATTCAAAGTACCCTAAATTTTAACTTACGACAACATTTTAGGACATTGCTGGACTTGCTCTAAAATCATAATACTTTGAAGGGTTTTTCTAGTGTGTGCTCATAGACACACTGTCAAATTTTGATTGGTTTCTATTCATGATGGACCCATGCATGCACAAAAATTATACTAATTAAAATGAGTCAAACTCATGAAAGTTAGTATGTTCATGGACACACACTAGAAAGATTTTTTTTAGAACGGATACTAATTTTTAAGGTTATGAGCATAATTATTAAAAAAAATCATAATATTAGTTGAGGTTATGAATTTTTTATTTTAAAACACATATTCCAAACACATAAATTATGGATTTTTGAAGTCATATGAGATATTAATTTAAATACTATTATTTCATTTCAACCAATAAACATTAATAATAATAATACACACATCCAAATAAACATCATTAATAATGAAAAAAATACATAATTATTTTATATAATATAATAAATTATTTTAATTAATAATTTAATAACATTATAAATCAAACATATTTATTTCTAATACTAAAATAAATATATGATATTGCTAAAACACATACATAATATCATGAATTTAATTCTATTCTCGTATTATTTCAATCTGATTCTTCATTCCAACTTTCACTAATTAATTGATCTCATACAAGGGTCCTTCTCAATGGGGAACCGTTTAAACAAATAACCTAGTAACTCAACATCATTTGTTCGATTAAATAAACAAAACATGATCTATTATTAAAGTTTTTAAAGTTATTATATGTATGTTTTGTTTTATATTTTGTAGGTTTAGTATTACTCTTTTTATAATTTATTTTTTAAAAATGTGATTTAAAATTTCTATGTTCTGTATTTTACATCAACTTTAAAATAATTTGTGTTCTTTATTTTAAAAATCAAAATTTTATATAAATAAATATAAAACACATAAAAAGTAAAAAAAATTGAATTTTTTTTACTAAACACCATAATTTTACATATCATTAAAAAACAATACAAAAAATATATAGCACATTTAATAAATCTAAATACATAAAAGAAATTAAAGAGCACACAAAATGCATAATAATATTTGTAGAATATTTTAAAAAGACACATAATATTTACAAAAAAAATAAAGTTAAAGAGCAAAAAAATTAAGGAACATATTAAATAAATTAATCTTTTTACACTAAAGGAAGAACACAAAATATACATAATATTAAATAAAACGCATAAAAACCAAAACAAAAATGAAAAAACTTTTAGAGTACACTAGAAATATTTACAAATATTTAAAAAAAAGTACATATAATATACAAGACATTTAATAAATATAAAACATACAAAAAATTTAAAAACAAAAAAAATGCATAATAATATTTGTAGTATAAAAAACATATAATATTTACTAAAAAATTTAAAGAGCAAAAAAAGAAAAAGAAGTTTGGGAGCATATTAAATAAATTAATTTTTTTTACAAAATATACATAAAATTAAATAAAACATATAAAAATCAAGGTTGAAAAAACTTTTAGAACACACATCTATACAGAATTTTGAATAACAGTACACAATATATACATTAAGTAATATAAAATAGAAATTATAAAGCACAAAACATTCCCAATCAAAATTAAATATGAAAATATATAACACCTTATCCTATATAAATATTATGTCATTTATTATTTTATAAATATTATTTTGTAATTATATTATAACTTTATTTTCGTATAGATTACTGTTTGCCCAGAAGGATGAACTATTACAGAAGGGGGGTTGAATGTAATAGTACCAGTAAATCGATTAAGAACACAAGTATGTAAAAGATTAATACGGTTTTGTATTAAAGATTTAACAGATTACAAAACTCTCTCAAGAAGTTGTTTATTCTCAAGAGCTGCTAGGTTATGAATAATACGATTTGCTAATAATTAAAATAATGTTAACCTATGTCTGTGTTTATATATACACAGTTACAAATCAATTACAAATCAGAATAGAAATAGAATAACTTTTCATAAGGAAATAGTCTTGCATTCGAATTCCTTCTCACTTTCATATTCAGACTCTGATTTGAATTGCTTCCTGTCAAACTCTGATATTAAACTCTGTCGGTTACTATTCTCTGATTGAGCATTTTCTGTTAGAGTAAACTCTGATTGAGTATTCTCTGATAGAGTAAACTCTGTCCGACAGCTCCTTAAACTCTGATGACGTCAGCAATGTAAACTCTGACTTGTATTCTCTGACAGCCATCAGTGTTTGTTTTCTAACAATCTCCCCCAATTTATGCTTTAAGAAATAAAACATAAATTTCACTTATGATGTCAGAATTCCAAGACAAATGCATCATAGTTTGTTTGTCATGTTTAACTCAGATTCTTTTGTAAGAAAAATCATCTTTCAGAAATTGACTCAGAAGTTTGTCTTCAGCAGCTCTCAATAAATTCACCAGCTTTTCTTTCAGTTCCTTCATCTGGTCAGAAGAATCATCAATCTGATAAATAGCAGCCCTCAAAGCATAGATAGATGATCTGTCCATTCTTTCATCCAAAGCAATGCAACAAGCCTTCATTCCATCAGGATTTAAAATTAGTGTAGGTATCCTCGACACCATCTTGACTTTTGCATCTCCCTTTCTCATTGCTCTTCTAGATCCATCTTCATGTAAATATCCAGGCTCATACTCCTCAGAGTTTATCATCATTAATCTTTCACTTTTCTTCTTTTCAGCTATTGCCCCTTCAAGAATTTTTACCCATCTAGAAGTCACTTCATTTTCATAATTTAGGAGGAACAAAACATGTTCAAGTTCTTTAGATGCTTTCTGAATTAAGTCTTTGTTAGGAATCTACATGTAATTTGATGATAACATTAATCTTAGAATCATAGAAATTTTGTTTTATGTAACTGATCAATTGATATGAAATTTATAAATATCAATTGATCAGGAAACCATTTATCAGTTGAAATGTTATACGAGTCAACTGATAATTTGGACTGTAGCATAGGTGTACTTAATCTATTTCAATTGATAAAGTGTAAATCAATTGATATTATTCTTATCAATTAAATATAAGACACATAATTTATTATTAGTCAATATTCATTTAATCAATTAAAAATTCATTATTTGATGAGAAATGCTAAAAACTCAAAAAAAATATAATTTTTTTACTCAAATTGATGTGTCACGTATATAATTGTTTCCTAATTATATGAGACTATATATGCAGGAAGAATCAAACTTTATCGTATGTCATGTTATATTATTTAATAAAACTAGCATTAGTGCCCGTGCAAGGCACGGGGCTCATTTAAATTCTCCGATTAATTATAATTTTTAAAATCATTGTTGATTCATTTTTAATTATAATTTTTGAAATCATTATTGATTCATTTTATATTAAGTAACTATACTTTACTATTTCAATTTATGGCATTATAGTTTCACCACACAAATTTTATTTTGATTCTAGCATGCTCGTATTATTAAATTAGTGTTCAAAGGTTACGATGGGACGGTGAAAGTTGATGATATCAAAAACCTTATTGATTTCTCAATTCAGGGTTTGGACAGTTACATCCAGAAATGTGAAGACTGAAGAGGTACATCAAATTAAATAGTCAAGAGAAAAATAAATTTGCTTGCTTGAGAATAAGGCTTGTAGTCAGGTCTAAAATAAATTTGCTAAGGAATCAGGTACGGATCCTGTTTTGAATTTGGTGTTCTATGTAGGGATATAATAGTATTTTCATATGGAATAAATTTGCTCATGAATCAGGTTCGGATCCTGGATTGAATTTGGTGTTCTCCTATTATAGATGTCAAGAGAAAAATAAATTTGCTTGCTTGGGAATAAGGCTTGTAGTCAGGTCTAAAATAAATTTGCTCAGGAATCATGTACGGATCCTGGTTTGAATTTGGTGTTCTATGTAGGGATATAATATTATTTTCATGTGAAATAAATTTGCTCAGGAATTAAGTTCGGATCCTGGTTTGAATTTGGTGTTCTCCTATTATAGGTGTAATAGATTTTTGGGATACTTATCACTATTTTTATTTTATTAAGACTATATCAGTATTCTAAAAGATGAGAATCAGAATTAGACGATAAAAGTTTCTTTGAACCCGGTTTCCGATTAATCGGACGGGACTCGTGTGTCTACCCGATTAATCGGAAAAGACGCCGTCCATTAAAAAACCAGAAAATATATATAATAATGGCATATAATTTTATAAAAAATAAATATTATTTAAATATAAAATAAATAAAATAATATATTCGGAGATTTTAATCTCTCCAACATATATGACCCAACATATATTGTATGGTAATAAACCTTATTATTATTATTATTATTATTATTATTATTATTTATAATTACTATATGTAAATTAATATCATAATTGTTTATAAGATTGTGGTCGACAGAGAAAATACAAAAAGAAAAAAAGAACTCTTGTATTAAGTGGTAGTATATTTAAAAAATCCAACCATAAATCATTAGTAGTCTTTTTCGATTGTATCCGATACCCAACACAATTATTGACGACGACGGCGTTGCTGTGGTTGTGAATTATCAATCAATCATAAGAATTCAGTGGATTATACATGCACACCTGAGTATACACACACCTGACAAGAGAGTAAGTATTGAAAAGGGGAGTTAGGGCTAGGGTTTGTGGATCTAACCCTAGGGATGACGGAAGTGAAGCTACATATATACGACGTTACAAATAGTGAATCAGATAAGACTAATAATACAATTGTTCAAATCAGTAAGTTCTTTAAAGATCGTATTGGTCTTGGAGGTATTTTTCACAGCGCTATTCAGGTAGTATATTATTTTGCTTTTAGTATATGATGATGATTGTTTTGTTGATTTACTGCTTTAATTTATGATTTATTCAAGTTATTACACTAATTAATGTGATTATTTAATCTAACTAGTTTAAATTTTCGGTTTATGCTGACGTATTGTGATGTGCCACAAGACACTTAAAAAGGCCGGATATGAGATGAACTTGGGATGTGCGAGGAAAAGAGGAGAATAATTTGCAAAATTCTGTAGACATTCATGTTCAGTTTGAGTATTCTATTTAACTTTTACTATGATAATTTAATTGATATACTTGTTTATACCAAATTATGATGTATCCCCGTAGGCTTGTTCAGGGAATCAGGGTCTTGTCTCGCCAATTTTGTGAAATATCGAGTCTGACAGTAGCAGTAGCAGCATAGCTGTTGTGTCTAGTGCATCATATTACAGTTAAACCTCGATAAATGAATACGCTCGGGACCGGAAAATTATATTCATTAATCGAGATTATTCATTTATCGAGGTTAAAAATACACTCTATCTATTATGTTGGGACTGGGAAAAATTATTCATTTGACGAGGTTATTTGCTTATTGAATATTCATTTATCGAGGTTTTACTGTATAATACGTTTTGTGTTCCTATTTATTTATGGAGGAAGATAGTTCCTTTTTAGTTCAGAGTTTTGATTAGTTGAATTTGTAATTTATATGTTTCTAATTAGACAAGGTTGGACAATGTATGCAGGTTTTTGGGGATGAGGAATGGTCATTTGACTATTGTGAAGAAGGCTCTGGCGTTTTTAGTTGCCCATCCGAAAAGAATCCAATGTATACATATCGGGAATGTGTTGTCCTTGGTAAAACCAACCTTTCTGTCTTTAAAGTTAATCAGATTTTAAGGGAACTTAGTAGAGAGTGGCCTGGAGAATCTTATGACTTGCTTTCCAAAAACTGCAATCACTTCTGCGATGAGCTTTGTGAGAAACTCGGTGTGCCCAAACTTCCTGGTAACAATTCTTCTTGTATATATCCCTCCAATATTTCTCCGTCATAAATCTTTCTCCCCCCCTCTCTCTCATCCACCCATGCACTATGCATTACACACACACACATATAATGTAAGGAAATTTGACTTTTCCACGAGGTCTCGCACTAAAATAAGCATTGTTTTTTTTAATTGGCGCAATAAAGATTCCACTGTCTGTCAAATCTTCCGCAGAACAGAAAGTTCCATATATACATGCATCTATTTTCAGAATTTTTCTGTCATCAAGTAACATTAGGTCCTAAGCCAAATTTATAAATGGAAGTCGGAATGAAGTATAATACTGGACTTGTTAAAATCCAGAAAGTCTGTTATGCAATAAGATGAAAGACTACTGCTTGCAGCCAATTTTGTCCTCCATTGCTACATCACTGCAATAGAAATAATGTTGTAGCTGGTTTTTATTTCTATAAAACCAAATATACAGTCTTGTGCTAAGTAGTTGAATGCTTGTGTATATAAACTGCACAGTTAGTTTAAAGCTAAAAAGAAGAAAGTTTCAAGTAAATCATACTAGAAACTATTTTTTGAGCGTTTGAGATGAGATCATAGAAGTCATTGTCAGTCTTTAAGGGGGTAGACTCTATCCTTCTTCATTACAGAATTTGTATAATATATTTTTATAGTTATTATTGCCGACTTAGTAAGCGTTTTTACTTGTTTCACTTTCTGCCATCTTCTTAAGGAGAAAACTAGCAAGAGAAACACTTACTTTTATGTTCAAAGTTTCTGGAAGTAGATGCGGAGAATACTCTAATTTCTTCTTTTTACAGGTTGGGTTAACAGGTTTGCCAATGCTGGTGATACTGCTGTAGAAATAGCTGGAAACACTGCTTTTCGGGTAAATATCTGCAACACACCTGTTGAGTAGTCATATCTTTTATATCCATCTGATCTGTTCAAATAATTAATCAAAGGTACACACATGTGTAACAACCTCCTCACTTGATTATTTGTAATATATAACTCTGTCACTTCTAATTACTTAATTAACTTGACTGTATACCGATGTGTGAATTGATCTGAATTTATAATCACAATTCATGAATTCGGAGGGAGTGAGAAGTGTGTGGCTTTGCATTGTGCCTCAACAACTAATAGAGAAAATGAAACCTCTTAAATATATCCTGATTGTTAAAATAAAAAAGTGTAACCCTTTTTGGAAATATATAAATTGGTTTCATCTTAATTTTTATCCTACGGGGCTACTGTATGCAATGATTTTCAAAGTCCTTCATCAACTTTCTTAGAATTTACTGTAGTTTAGGAGAGAATCAACATTTACATGTTAACTCTTGTTAAAACTGAATTTGGAGACCCTGGGAAAGCCTCCTTTTTTTTGGGTGTGGGGAGTGTACAAGATCATTTTAGTTATTTTATTATATTTCATTTTACGTGTTACTTTTAAATAGTTGTAGCCTGGGATTATTATGATCAGTAAGAGGCTCCTGTTTGGTTGCTCAATTTGAGTTGTGGTTAATCAATTCTTTGTTAAATATTTATTAGTTATCAATTATAAATGTTTAGTTGACTAATATTTATTAATAGTAGCCATATATGGATTTTTTTTTTAAAATAATATTAAGGTTAGTTGAGCTTGGTGGCTTGGTGCCAAAGACTCCCAACTACCCATGACCTTGGTCCCAGTATACTTGATAAAGTTGATATTATGAAAAATATGTTTTCATTAAAAATTTATAAATTTTTCAGCTCTCTTTAGTTTTAGAAGAATAATAACAATATTATTAGTTAATCAACTTTTAAGTAGCCTCTGATTTGTAGGGTAATGTAAGAAAAACAAGTTTTCCACTATACACAAATTGATTATGCGTATTTAGGACTACGCAACTACTGCATGTGTATGCTGTAGGCATTTAGGGCCATGTTTTCCGCTTTATGGTATTTCAGTAACTAACTTTTTCAATAAATGTATAAAAGGCCTTTACCGTTGTGATATCCTTGTATAAAATACGTTTAACCCTTTTTTTCAATTATAATTCACTAAATTTTATTAGGTTTATTATACAAATAAAACAAAACAAAAATATTATAACAATATTATTATAATTTTAATTGTGTTATCAAACATAAGAAAACATTTTCCCATGTTACTGACAAACACTAAAAAATATGTTATATCACTCTCATTTTCCATGACAAACGGGGCCATTCTGAAAACACATCTGCATACTATCCTAGGTACATGACTTACATTGGTAGAATCTCAATTTTGTTAGTGTTGTCTCGTTTTTGTTATCATGTTCAATATCCCTTTTCCTTGCTGTAAATTGTCAGGTTAGTGTTAAAATATGTTTTTTCACAACAATTATCAGGCCATGGCAATCCCTAAAGTTTTTATTTTGGTTCGAAACTTGCTATGTATTATTTTGAGTGTTAATACTTCTCTCCCTTGTAAACAGTTTAGGCAGGCTAAAACTGAGATTGTATCAGCTAGCAAGGTGGCATATCGGTTTCTTTTGGGTGCTAATTCAAATGCAGCTGCCTCTTCAGAATCCTCAGGAATATCAAATAGAGGAACTCCTAGGTTCCAAGCTACGTGGTTCAAAAACCTTGTTTCTGCTGGTCCAAAACCAACTGAAGGCTCAGAAGTGGAAGTACGGGCTGGGGATAGTCTGTTGCAACAGAGACATACCTGAAGCAGACGCAGAAGCACACCACAGTGGAAGTGTAATTGTGTTTCTTCTGGAACATCTGTGTTGTATACTAGTCCAGGCTGTCTACTGTTTAAGACCATCCAAAATTGTTAGCAGGCTATATTGTTCGGATTTTGTAAAATTTAATTGGATAATTGTTTCTTTTATTCTTTCTTAGCAGTGCAAGTGTTCATGTTTATCTTGAGATTCTGTTTCTACAAAATATAGACTTGTGCTTTTAATTTCTTATGGCTTAAATGTATATACATCTATGTTGAGAAATTAGGAATAAATGTCAGAGAGCGAATAATAGTAGGATACATTCAACATAGCAGCTACTAGCATGAAATCACATGAAATTTAATACAATACGATGTAATTATATTTTCTTATACAACACTCTCGGAACTACTAGTCCATGACACCCCCTTCCCCCTCTCTGTCAAAAAAATACAATTATGTTCATATCTATCTGCCTTGAATCCTTATCTGTCATCCTTCATCTAGGGTTACTCCAAATCTGTCATCCTTATCTGTAAGTTAGGTCCTTGGAGAAGTCTTAGGTCGTCATGTTCAGTTTTATATGTTCATAGCACGTTGTTCGTAGTCTGCACTGCTTAGTATTGATCCGCTTACTGAGCCTTCAATTGATCCACCATGTACTTCAGGAGTTTTCCATCTCTTTATCTATAATAAGCGCGAAACTCTTATCTTCCCATGAAAAGCCTCAACAGATGTTCAATCAAATATGGTACATATCCACATATCTTGATAGATAACACCCAATTCATGCACATTCACCAACACCCATTTCATGTTTTACAGGTAAGCTGATGATATTAGAATAATATAAGATTCAATCAAGTCCTCATTCTAATATCTTACTGTTTTAGAAAAATCGGTAACTTAACATGACATCAGACTTTAAAAATGGGAGCCCGTGATCCACTTTTCAGGGAGAGTATTAGAATAATATAAAATATAATTAAATTCTCATTCTAACGATTTAAGATTTTAGGAGAACTGGTAACCTAACGGTAGCAAATTCTCATTCTAAAATGCATTGTATCACTATCTTATAAAATTTTCTTTTGAAGGTAGCAAGATCTAAAAGTTGTGAGACAATGCATGTGATTTCCTCCAATTTAGCCGTTGTGAGACAATGCATGTGATTTCCTCCAATTTAGCCACCAAGCCTTATACCGGTGTAATTATTGTCAATCTCTCCCTCCTCAATATTTTGAACTCAAAACTGTCATACTAATTATCCATTTTCCACTATGTTGACTTTTGCATTTTTCTTTTCATTGCGCTCCCTCCCTACTCAAGTTTTATTGTACTTCCAATATTGTCATTTGCGGCTCCAGTTTTGCATTCAACTCTTCCTTCATTTCATTTATAAGTTTAAATTTATCGGCAAAAAACATACACTAGAAGATACCCCTATATTCTTATGAAAATTACATAAAAAGAATGGTTTCAGTGCTGGCATTGGGTCTGTTTTTAAATCTTCTTCAATAGTCAAACTGAAGAGGAACCGAGAAAGGGATCATTTTTCTCATCTGAATGGTATGAATCAAATGACTACTTACGGTCATCATCCTCAGCTTTAAGTGGAGCTATAGATGCAACTACTTACGGGAAGTGATTGGAGGTACTGAATTTCTGTTAGGAAAGCCAAAATACTTACCTAATTTAATGTTGCATATACAGTGTTGTAACAACCTTGGATATTGCAAAAGGGAATATATACAAAATGATATTTAACCCAGAAAACAGAAATAATAGTAAATTGTCCTTCATTTAAGTCACAAAGTTGCAAAACCACATCCGGTAAGGAAAAAACAAATATAAAAAGAAATAGTTAAGCTTATCACTGAAACATGTTATCGCCAATACATGCACAATATATAATACAGAACACTATTGAGGAGACGATCTCAACTACTAAGGCAAGCTGACAAAAATAACAGATACACTCTATGTTACCCTCTAAGCATTTGGTTGAAAAGAAAGTTGTCTGCACGTGAATCTTCTACAATTTGGAGTGATGAAACAGCTTGCGCAGCTATAACACCTGCAGAGATATCTTTAACCTCCCACCCCGCTTATCAATATATGGCATGTTGACATCCCTTATAAAAGGTTTAGTTGAGACTGTCCACCCATCACTGTTGTATTCATTCCACATGCATTCAGATCTGCACACATTGGAAACCCTATCAGTTCCTTCCAGTGAATGCGTCCAGAGTTCTTCATGAGGAAGACCTCTTCTACTTCCACCCAAAAAGAAGTCAAACTTGCCAGCTTTGTCCAAAGGTTTGAACTCTTCATTCTTCTTCAGCATATTTTTACATGAATCGTCCGAGTCTTCACCAAGTAGAACATGCAAAGCGACTGCTTCCGCAATTGCAGCCCCTTCCTCATCAAGCCTTTTTTGTTCTTCTTTCTTTTGCAGCAGCTTCTTTTCAAGTTCAGAACGGATTGCTGCAGAAGTAGCTAGGGCTTTTTCCAAGTGCCTCTTTTTCTTCTCAGCCTGTGTGATGCGATCTAACTCATCCTTCACTTGCTTCTTCTTAACTTTTCTGATACCGCATGGCACTTTAGCAGATTCCATTTTATGTCTTTTGACTCTAAATCTATCTCAGGCTAGTCTTCTAACTTCTTTTCTATAATATCTTTTTGTTCTCTTTGATAAAACTTCCTATGATCTATAATGATTTAAATATTTTTTCTTATAGTTTCCCTAATTTTATTATTCCGAGTATAACTAGCAATAATAACCAAATTACTTGCGCGAAAACCTCTGCAGCTACACCAACTCAAGTCTGAAGGAGTACCTCATCTTGCAAACAATACAGTCCCAAACAGAAACAACAGGTGATAACATAAGAGAAAATTGATAAGCATTAACAATCATGTCCCTTGGCACCATTTTTTTCCAATTCCCACAACCCTTGCAAATAATAATAATAACAACACAAATTCAGTTGGATAAGTGTAATTTTAAATCTTCTACACAATCGACTGATACATAATTAATCAAATTATGATACAATTACTCAACGAATTACACATAATAGCATCAGATCAAGAACAGAATATAGTAAAATCGAGCAATTAAATTCGAGTAAAATATAAATAAGATATAAAATTATGATAAAAATTTGAGTAATTGTACCTTGTAGATACAGCCTATAGGATTGAGAGAAGAGGATTGCAAATTTTTGTGTTTGGAACTGTGAAAGTAACACAAATCAACATGAATTTGTTTTATATGTATACATACATATACGTATATGTATACTTGACAAGTGACGGGGAAATGGTAGGAGAAGGGTAGTATGGTGATTTCCATCTTCTGGTATTAATATTTATAATAAACTTTTATCATTTATCAATTAAATTTAAGCATGATATATTCATTACTAACTAGTATATAATAAAAAAATTATTCCCTTGTCATTATTTAGTTGTTCTTTTTAAAAAAGATTAGGCATCTTAAGAAACATTTAATTTAATTTTATAATTCTCTGTTTAATTGTTCCTATTGAAAAGATTACAAATTAAGAAACATTTAATTATATAATCATATTTGTTCTTAATTATTATTATTATATTAAATGATGAGATTAATTATAAAAATAAATATTAGAATTAGAAATATAGGGGTAAAATGTTTTGCAAATTCTGTAAAATCTCTGTTTCATCGCATTTCAGTTGCATGTTTTAATGCACAACCAGACGGTGACAACAGGCCTGATTAAATTGTTTCTAATGAATGCTAAATTCATACTAGTGAACAACACATCAGGGTGTTAAACTCTGGTTTCAGTGCTCTGCTACGAACATGACAACAGCGCCAACTTCGGTTAATTATATCATAGGGAGTAAAACGAGAAATTTGAGGAAATCCCATGAACCCTGTCCGAACCACTTCCAACAGTTTTGTACTTTATTATAAATTTTCTATTTCAAGAACATTAATGCTCATTTTTTTCTAGGGTTATATCCAAAAATATATATCTTCAAGTTCTTTTTTTCAAAAATATGTCATGCAACTTGCTGCGACTCGATGTCCTTTTTTAAAAAATAAAATAAAATTTGTGGTGCAATTTCGTGCAACCTTACAACCTAAGATGCATCAATTTCTTTGGACGCCGTTGCTCAATTTCTGCCCACGTGACTACATGAGATATCATATCAGTATTCTGAATATATCAGAAAATTCTTAGATATGAGTTTACCCACAAGTACAATTATTAGAGATAATTATAGGGCAAATCTTAAGGCCTAAAGCTCTTTAGCCATTATATATTGCCTGACATAAAAGAACTAGATCAAAACAGAGAAGGTTCATGTTACGTGACACCAGAGATTTATATAAAGTTTTGATCAGAAATACAGTTCAGAGCTCCAGATATTTTATTTGCATAGAAATCATGCCCCCTTTGGTTCCCGGATGTTATCCATCAGGTCCTCAATAAACTGTCCAGCTGAAGTACACGATGAGCCACCCTCTGCGGTGGCTTTCCTGCACATGTCTTTCATCTTTTTCATTTTCTTCCTCATCTCACTTTGTTCATCCATCAGACACCTTGTACCCCTTTCTATCTCTTTTGCCGTCACAAGTACAGTCGGACCAACCAGCTAGTAATGGCCTCGTTAGATTGTTGGCTTTGGCTGGTTGGCTCACCGTTAGTTAACTTAATAATGGGGCCAATATGGTAAATAAGAGGGGTATTTTTATCTTCAACAAGGGACTTAATTGAATGGGCTTCCAGTTCCAACACCGTATTAACAACAATAGCTTTGGCCTCACGTAATCTTCGAGCAATACTTGTGATCATGTCAGATCCATCCTTGCTTAGCATCGCGAGGGAAAAACCTTAGCAGGGACCGGGTTTGAGAAACTAGGGATAGACAGGTCAGCATCCGAATCTTTGTACTCATAAATTTCCCAGTTTTCGTTGTCTTTGAGACTTTGACTATAAAAGATAATGCCAAGAGAAGCAGCAGCAGAGGTGAAGAAAACATATGCAGGGACATTGAACTCATTAGCTATATCTATCATTGGTGTGCAAAACATGTCAATGACAAATGCAGCTAGCTGAGAAGATTCGGACTGACTCAAAATGGATGCAACTACATCTCTCACCTGCATTTTCTGGCTCTCTATATAGGACATGAGGAAATTCAGGTATCCCTTAGACATGAGCCTTGTCATAATTGTCTCATCCAGAGCAGGGATGTCTACAAAGGCCATTCTGTCAAGAGCATTTTTCTTAAGGTTCTGAGTGACGGCATCAATGCTGGGGTCAGAAGACGGATTCATTATCAGGATGCTAATAGAAATCCGATCATCTCGGGTGACAAGGAGCTTTGAAACCTCAACTGTAGATACCAAATGACCAACTCCGGGTGCAAGGATAAAGATTACCTCTGCTCTCGTCATTTTTATGCAAAAATCACTGGAAAAGATGAACAAAAACTCTACTATTGAAACTGTTTCATGCTATAGCAACGACTCGGACTCAAACTTCAATTTCGTAAAAGTTAAAGCTGGCCAACAAATCAGTTATGTTTGTGACTTCGTCGACGTAAAGCTGGGATCCACCCTATTGCTTGCTGCTCGCGGCTTGTCTGAACCACTCTTTTTTGGCAGCATTCATTACTGGATAGTTCAAAATTGAACGTAAGCTCATATGTCACTTGAAAAAAACAATAAAAATAAGTGAGAAAATAAACAAAACTGACAAAACACTAAGGTCCCGTTTGTTTGAAGAGATGTTGTAATTAAAAGTGAAACATACAAGACACTATGATAGGCTGCATATAATCCTAGATTGTATAGCAGGTCACTGGGAAGCATTCATAAACGGAGCACCAGACATACAGTTTATGATCGTTCTTGCATATTAAATCTAAAAATAATATAAAATATAATTGTTGTTAGTTCATAGCTAGTGCTCCCTATCTCCGAGCTTGGACAAAGATTTAGATTGTACGAGGAGCGGACATATGATGACAAATATTTTATAATCTTTCCAAAACTTTCTCATGTTCAATCAGAGTAGCTCAAGTAAAGTACTCAACGGGTCTCTAATTTGTTTCAATTATGTTTTTAATTATTTATGACTCATTTTCTGTATTTCCTCCCTTTTTGACACGATATTTAAAACTTAAAAAATGTGGCTTATTTACTTGACCATTGAGGAAAATATGACATACATTACAGTTGTTCATTCTCATTCAGTCTAAAGAATTACGAGAAATTTTTCCTCATTAGGCCCCTCTTACATTTGCAATATGAACATAAAACAGTACTCAAGGAAGATGAAGATAATTACTCTAACTAATAATAAAAAGAACCTGGTAATCTGATTAAAATTCTCCTAACTAATGATAAAAATAATCTGGCAATCTAATAAATCAACTTTATGCCGGGGAAGAATTCACAATTTATTTGCATCAGTTAACATCCTCCAGTCCACCCAGCTCTGGGTCCTGAAATATTCATCCTCAAATTTTCCGGTCAGTACCTTGTCATTCCTATCAACGTTTCTATTTGACAAAATAATACACTGAGATTTTGTAATAATCTGCAAGTAATGCCTTTAAACATTTAAAGACCTACATCCAGTCATACACTAGCTCTAGAAGCAGATGACTTGATACTTCTACTGATCTCGATTTCTAATGCTTCATGGCCTCCCACATCTTCAACTTCCTACAGTCCAAAAAAAACCAAAAATAAGACACAAAGACACACACAAACAGCGGCAAATCTAGAACTCCTAGTACTAGCAGAGCTCGATTATACCCTCCCCTCCCTGGCTCCCCCTATATTTAAAATTTTGAAACGCATTAAAATATATGTTAAATTCTACTTTTATGAAGCCAGGATAGTTGGAGTAGAACGGAAACAGATATAAGCGAATAAAGTCATTTTTTCTCACGAATTCTAGGCCCATTCCATAAGTGGGCATACACCGGGTATGCTTGGTAACATGTCAAATACCAAAGGCATACACGGGGTATGCTCGGTTTGGCTCGGTAACATGTTCGGTTTGGCTCGGTAACATGTTCATATACCAAAATAAAACAAAATCATAGCCTCATAGGTCTAAATACATAAATGTTTTCAATTTAGGAATAATTTATATTTCTTTTAGTAATAGAGTGGACTCAGTGGAGTATAAATTTATAACTAGAAATTGAAGTAATTAAATATAATCATAAATAAAAGAAATAAGAAAAATGTATATATCTATACTATATTATTAAAGCTCGAACATTTAAAGTATGTGTGTGTGTGTATATATATATAATTAAATAACAAAGAATAAATATATGTCTAGTAGGACTAAAACCAGAGAAAAACAATTTTTTGAATCTTAAATATCATTACAGGTAAGTAACATGATTTTTCAGTAATAATACACTTATAATAGTACTAGCTGGTTCAGGGGCATGTAGTCCCCCCATCGTCACTGTCACGCTATAGGTCCCCTATGCACACAAACACAAATATATTAAATATATTGGAGTTTCTATATGTAAAGTCAAGAAAATATAACTGTAACCACTTGTAAAGAAAGTGTAGAAGAAGAAGCTAGAAGAGCCACAGGATGGACCACCTGCATTAACATACCTTAGGACCCAAAAACAGCCCATACGGAACTCCTTTGAATGATCCCAGGTGGTGCAGCTATAAACAAAACATCAGTATCAGCTGAGGTTATGGTGTTAATAAAATATATAAGACTATTAACACAGAATCTTTTTAATTAAATTAATGGAGCAGCAGCACTTGTAGTAGTTAAACCTTACATAAGTAATGAACCATGGCTTTTAAATAATCAAGTGCAAAAGATAGCCAAGACTATTATACATTAAATTATGTATTTGCACTTAAAAGGCACTTGTAACAATAGCTGGCACTGCTTCTAATTGTTACGGTATTAATGAAAGACTGGAGGTTGTGAATTAAGGAGTGCTGAGTGGTGGCAAGGGTGCTCCTGATGCTAGGAGAGTTTGATTCTCATCTCCCCTCTCCCTACACTTAATATATATATGAAACATAAAAAAGAAAAGACTGGACGTACAGTAATTTATGTATAAACATTTCTTAGAAAAGTGTAGAAGTGTCTTACAATACATGGAGCAAAGTTAATAAGGTGAGTGACCTTCTAGCACTTATATTCTTTTAATTGTACGTGGATATAAAATTCCAAATGATTTACGAGCTGAGATTTTTAGGATAGTGTACATATGTGCTTGATTAATCTAGAAATTACCTGGTGAGCAGCAGCAACTTTTCTGAAGTAAGGGACATTGGCAATGGGACCTACTGGAAAACGTTTATGGACAAGACCATTATGGACAAATATGTAAGTGATTCCCAATACTGTGAATCCCAGGCCCTATTATCACAATCAAACAGGAACCCACTATGTCAATAAACTATAATTATAACATGTCACTGTTATTGTTCAATGCAATTATTTTAAGGAGTTTTATTATAAAATCAATAAGAGAATAAACTTTCATGTTTCTTTTATTATTGGAAACAGAGTGCATTTTTGGCATATATAGTAATTAATACTCACTAGTAGTTGTGAAACAACAGTAACAGACAAGAAGAGGCCTGTTAATAAAGTGTCAATTCGGTCCTATACATAGAAAATATCTCTCTAAAGTGGTGGCATGGAATCAGTGGCGGATGTATGTGTTGGTATGGTGTGTCAGGTGACACACCATTATTATTATTTTTTTCAATTTTTTTTTTAAAAAAAAATATATATATATATATATATATACTATAATGGATTAATCATCAAGTGGTTGGGTGGCTCTGTGTTATTGTTCTTATATACTCCATATACTGTAAATTCTCCATACAAATTATCAATCTTCCAAATTCTCATGTTCATTCTTAGTTTTTTCAATGAATACAAATCTTACAATTTGATAAGAAAAAGTGAAGTTCACAAGATGTTTTGTGAAAATGTTATAAAGAAATATTGTTGTATTAGTAACACATCCTTATATGAATTACAGAACATTTGTTTTAATATTGTATTGATATTCAGTGACACACCATAGTTAAAATTCTATATCCGCCACTGCATGGAGTGATGTTGTGAGAAAGAGACTCACCGCAGCAAAGCAGATACCAGGCAAAAGGCCTTTTTGAAAGACACCATAGGCCAGCAAAGCTATTGCTGGAACTGCGTTCATTGTTGCAAATACATCGTTCAGCTCAAATGCCCCTTCTCTAGGTTTATGGTGCGACTGTCATGTCAAATAAGCATGTTTTCAAATTTCAACATTTTAAATCCCAATAAGACAATAATCTTATTGCACTCAAAATTATATGTATCAGTTGTAAAAGTATTAAATTCCTTCGAAGCTTTCGAAATTCTAAAATTGAGTTTACGAGTCTAATAAAATTATACACCAAGTACATAGATTCGTGGAGTCTCCAAAAACACATACGGCATACCTCATGCATATGCCACAACGAAGCATGCCACAAGGCTTTGTGTACCCATCTTGACATAAGCTCCATGGTCACCTGAAAATTGTAATAGTATCCAAGAAATTGTCACAAAACACTGAAAACTTTAAAGAATATTAGAAAGAGTTCAAAACTTTTTTGTAAGGAAAATTTAAAGCATGTCAATGGCCATTAAACCTTTTGTAGCAGTTATATATGATTGTCAGTGTATAGCATATGGAACTTACAGCAGCACCAAGAGAGAGCGCAATTGTACCAAACATCTCGAAATAAGGAATTTCTTCACCCTAAGATTGACACATATTATATATTGATCAACACAACTTCAAAAATTTAAATACTCATGCACACATGTCTTCTTTAAGGCATGGAGGTGAGAGCCCTTGACCTCTTTCTCAGAAGAAAGTAACATCTTCTTAGCAAGAAAAAATATATTCACTAACAGTTTCAAATCATATCTCGGCTCAACAACTCAGAAGCAGCTTGATTAAAAGGTCTGCTAACATGCTAGATTGGCAGCTATTATATTTAAAAATTTCTGAAGAATAAATGTACTAAACATATAATATAAGTGCTCTAGGCATATAGTACATGTAAACGAATTTCAAACAAAATTTTCTTGTCACAAAAATATAGGACAAAAAAAATAATTTCATAAAATTTTGCATTATTAACTGAGTTAAGATTTTAAACGGGATTAAATATATAACAATCCACTTTCATATAAATTATCCAATGATACCTCGAGATTTTAAGAGAGCCGGCGACTTAACACACGAGTCAACCTCAAGCCCAGTGCAGAACTCGGATCTCCTTAATTACATATTTACATGCCTAATTTTCAGTAAATTACAGAATGGTGGTTGTACCTTACACCGATTTTTAAAATAGTGGCCAAATTTTCGCATTTTCAAAATAGTGGTCAACCTTACTTTCAGCGTTCGGCTCTCGGGTTAAGTTTTCGCCGTTAAGTAATATATGTACACACTAAATTATAAAGTGATGACCGTACTTTATACCGATTTTCAAAATAGTAGCCAAACTTTCAAATTCTCAAAATAGTGGCTAACCTTTCATATGCAAACACATACAACTCAAATCATCCATTTTTTCACTTCTTGCAAACTCAATCAAATCAAGTGCTCAACTTCCATTTTTTTCAACCTCCTCACAAGACCGGGAATCAAAATTTTAACACGATTACAAAGAGGAGCACACCCATCGAAAAAACCCACAATCATCACCATCAGAGCAATTATGAATCGATGCCTAGTATTAGCATTTGTAAGTCATAGATTTGATAATACACACCGTCTATACTATATATACATGCAAAATAAATGTTTATGATTTATAAAAAACACATTTTACCCCTATGTGGGGAGTGGACTGGAGTCATTCTTTTAAAACATGAAAAGAAAGGTTGACCACTATTTTGAAAATCCGAAAGTCTGACTATTATTTTAAAAATGGGTGTAAAGTACAACCACCATTCTATAATATACTTAGCCTAATTTTTAAAGAAATTAGAGTAATAACATTTCTATGTCTTTGTTAATTGTTAAAATTATGCTTTGATTATTTAAATTCTAATTATTTTAATAATTGGTTAATGTTGACCAAGTTTTTAGGATAAATAAGTTTAAGATTAGTTTTTTTGAATATTTTTGAATTGTAGTAGTAGTTTTTTTTAGGAATAGGATGTTTCAGTTATATTTTGGGTTTATATATAGCTCAACCACATAATAATGAACATCTATGCAAGTTATGTTGTTATCTTTTGTTCTTTATCAATTATCATCATGCTGATATATACACACTTTTAAACCTAAATTAACAATACACAGAATCAATTACCTTTTCCATTTGGAAAGAGAATCGGTAATAAACAGCCAAGACAGTCATCGAAACAAGTCCAAGACTAGAAATAACAGCCGCAACAATATAAGCGAGCCTCTCCCTTGTCTCTTTTTCAACCAGTAACACTTCAAGTTTTGCCAAGTTGTCAGCTCCGGGGTCCGATTTGCCACCCTCCACTACAAAACACATGCAGCTCCTCTGTTGCAACTTAAATACAACCGTATTTAACATACCAGAGAGAGATGAAACGGGGTTCGGACCCAGAAACGGGTTTTTAGCCAGAGAGAATGACCCGGAAGTGGACATTCCGGTGGCCATAGAAGATGGTGATTATGAGTGTTTTAGCGGGGAGTTGTGTGTTTGGATAGGAGTTGATATAAAGCTGCACATAATTGGAAATAACACCTGTGGAAAAAATATTTTAATCTCATGAGTGAAAAGAATATTTTAATCTAATGAGGCAACTTGATACTCTAGTTGACTAGTTGTTAGGGTGGTTTGGGTTCTTTAAAATAAATAATAAATTATTATTTTTTATAAAAAAATATATTTACTTTTATACTTTTTTTAAATATTAATATTTATTTTAAAATTTTAAGATCAAATTTTAATTTTAAAATAAAAATTAAATTACATATTTTTAAAATATATATATAATTACTTTTTTTTAAATAAAGTATTTATTTTTAAAAAAAGGAGAGTCAAACACCCCGATTTGCCCAATTACCGTTAAATACGGCATGACATATTTTCGTTAGTATGGACTACATAGTAGTAGTATTTAGAAAAATTACAGAAAATATGTTATTTTTTATTTTTATTTTTAAAAATATGGTCTTTATTTTTAAAAATCACTTTACCTTTTCAATATAGAATTTTTAAAAAAATTACGTTCTACAATTTTGTCACTGTGTCTCGACATTTTTGTTCTACTTTATGTCTTGCAGATCTCATGTTAATAAAATTTTCAATAATCATTTTTTAAGTATATTTTCGAACATATATAACCGTTTCAGATTTACTTGAATACTGTAATCATTTTTTATTTGTATTAGTTTATATTCCCTGCAATGCAGGCGTCAAATTATTTTATGTAAACAAAAATGAAGAGATTTATAATCATTTATGAGATACGGTGGTTTGTGGTGCAGTTATTGATGGATCGACACATTCACAAGCTCATTATATAAAATAGAAGGCCCAAATTTTAACAGGCGGCCCCCAAGGATAAAGAGGAAAAATGGAGATATAATTTATTTAAACAATATTTATAATTTAACATGTAATTTTTTTAATTTAAATTAAAAGTGATATTTTTAATTTAAATTAGATGTATTTGTTTGACGGATTATAATTTTTTTAAATAAATTTTGTTTGAAAAAGTAAAATGTATGTTATTTAAATATAAAACAAAAGTATAAAATACATACATATATATATATATAACAATTAAATAATAAATTAAAAATGTCTCAAACATGTGTATTTATATTAGAGTTTGATGTAGAAAAAAATAAATTAAAAAACAAATATTTAAAAATGTATTTCAATAATTAATAGCTTTAAAAATTACTAATATGATTTCGATTTTCCATACATCAATTATATGTTTATTATAATATAAAAATGAATAAATAAAATATATTTTTAAATATTTTATATGTGTTTGTATTAATTTGAAAAGCTGTCAAATTTGGACAACTTTAATTAACAATCTTCTAATTTCAATACATCGACAATCAAGATACGATGTCATATAAATATTGATCACCCCTTGGCAAGATGTTCGAATTGCTATTTTTGTTGCATTTTTTTATTCTTACGTGAGA
This sequence comes from Oenanthe sinensis, assembly GCA_028671895.1. NCBI lineage: Eukaryota > Viridiplantae > Streptophyta > Magnoliopsida > Apiales > Apiaceae > Oenanthe > Oenanthe sinensis. Next base: position 14,782,263 of record CM053802.1, read on the forward strand.
ATTTTATAAGTAGAAGATAGTCATTACACTTCACTTGTGCATTCAAAATTAGATATAATAATTGTGTACTTGAAATTCAAATATAAATATAATATAAAATGAGTTTATATATTTAAAATATGAATATGAAATAATACGAAAGTGTATGATTTTATTGTGTACACGAAAATATATGAATTGAATATAAAAACATAAATATAAAATATTAATTATATTTATGATATTTAAATATTAATAATTACTTAATATACAATATTTGATATTATATTTATTATATATATGAAATTCTACTATTAAAATCAAATTGCATACTACAAATTATATTATTAATATATATTTTATTATTTTATTTATTATACTATGTATGTGTATATAAAAGATAAATCTATACTATATTATTATATCCGAAAAATTAAAAAAAATTGGTCGGTCGGCATGGTACTGGGCTGAATAAGGTGAACCATAAAAAACATCTTAACCGTCGAATTTTAGGTGAACCATAGAAGTGATCTTAAGCATTCAGTTTTAATAAAATCTAATTTTAAAAAGAATATATATCATACAAACAACTCTAACCCCATAATCCTCCTTTTATACAACTTTTCATAAATAATATTATATTATATTTAAATTATATTTTCTATTTTCTATTTTAGGAATCCTACTTATCCCACAATTTTTGTTTAATATATCATTAAAGTTTATGAATATTAATATATAAATATAATTGTATAATAAAAAATAACAATTAGAATCTAATGGTTATTATATTTATTAAAAATATCTATACTATATTATTATAGTCGAAAGATTAAAAAATTTGGTCGGTTGGTATGGTAGTGAGCCACGGGCCTAAAAAATATACATGTATTAGATATAATTTAATTATTATAATATGAGCTCTAACTATATATATATATATATATATATATATATATATATATATATATACTAAATTTTTAATTTTTAGAGCTAATTATATATTTATTATAACACATTCTAAATTATAACATATTTATATTAAGTAGAATAAATTTATATAAAATAAAAGAACATATAATACTAAACATAAATTTTTAATATTATAAAATTTTATATTAAACATTTATAAAAAATTAATTTACTTAAATATTATTTATCTCGTGTTTTGCACGAGTTATAACCTTGTATAAATATAACACTAAATTGACATATTATAATTTATTTTACGTATCTTTTAAATATATTTATTTTGGTTTATCACTAGGTCACTCAAATTCACATCCGTATTATACACTACTACTGCACTACGAGAACATGTTGGCAGCTTGAAACAAGCAAGTACTGACCACTAAAATATACTCACTCGAAAGTGATAATAACTGAACCTTTTAATATCTAAAAACATCATAATCCTATACAACTACTGCAACAGCATTTCACATCAACATAAAGTATTCTAGATGATATACTTACTAAATAAAGACAAGGATTAAATTGGAAAGGAAGTTGCCTGGGAGAAGCCCACGCGTGGTTAGATTAAGTTTAGCAATCAAACAGCTGCAAGCCTATTTTTTAGTATATCAACTTGTTTGTCGTACACTACACACGCTATACATACGCGTCCAATAAACGAACAACCACATTCTACTTATTTATTTTGTCATATAGGAGTACTTGTACAAAATATCTTTCACCAACTCAGACTAAAATATCTTGGTAATAATTAAGTTCACCACTTCACCACACTCTCTCTTCATACAAGGCAGTGTTTTAGATTGGGCCATCCCGATTCATGGGACCCAACGAGCACAGCTGGCCTAGATATTTAAGTTGAGACGATAGGCCAAAGGAAAGCCAACGCGCGTGTATGGATAAGGTCAAGAATATTTAATCCAAATTTATAGGTAATGATAATAATTTATTGATTATATTTGATTCAAGACTTCACAGAATATATACATAATTTATAGAGTTCATGCAGAATTAATTATGAATTCAGCAAAATTTCTTTTATTAACGTGATATTTTAAAATATCTAAAATATATAGGAAAATTCAACATAATCTATGAATTTTTAAAATTCATCAGTGTTAATAAGTTTTTGAATACTCCTAAATTTTAATTGATTAATAATAATTCAAATTAAATACCCCTAAATTTTAAAACATGATTTAAAATTTTAATTGAATAGCCCTTATATTTTAATGTATATTTTTCGATCCAAATTGAATATCCCAATATTTTTAAAATTCAAAAAAATACTCCATAATTCCGATTTGAATATATCCCTGAATGGCTGTAACACCATACGAACATGTCTCTGGTACACCACACACACTCACCTTCCGCGTCCTGAACAATCCCAATAGATTTGCATTGCCTATATATACAAGTATCTCTCACTCACTAAGAGTAATTATCAAGCACACTACTCTCAAGTCTTAACAATAACAATACAAATAAGTCTTTTCGATTGATTCATCCCTGTATTGTTCTAAACACTTTACTACAAATACATGAATAATTTTCCATCATACTCGGACCAAGCCATCTCTACCAGCTCACCTCAATCTACCGAATGCTCATCCACTACAGAGACCACAGGCAATTGCAACGACATTGACTCCCCTGCTCATATTTCACATCAACTGTTGTTGTTGGCTTCAACTAATCCAAAGAAACGCTCCGGGAGGAAGAAATTTAAGGAGACGCGCCACCCGGTTTACAGAGGAATCAGGCGTAGAAATACAGGCAAGTGGGTTTGTGAGGTGAGAGAGCCTGTGAAGAATTCTCGAATTTGGCTCGGAACTTATCCCACTGCTGAAATGGCTGCTCGGGCTAACGATGTTGCTGCCATTGCCCTTAGAGGTCGAAATGCGTGTCTCAATTTCGCTGACTCTGTATGGAGGCTGCCACTTCCTGCTTCTTCTGCTATCAAAGACATTCAAATTGCTGCGGCCAGGGCAGCCGAAGCCTTCAGGCCAAAGAAAAATGATGTTGCAAGGGACGCAATACTTGAATTCAGTCCCGAAAACACACTAGTATTCCAAGAAAATTATGAGGTGTTGTTCATGGATGAGGAGGCGCTACTAGGAATGCCTCAGTACATGAATAATATGGCACAAGGGATGTTGCTTCCTCTCCCTCAATATGTGCAAACTCGTGACACGTGTTATGTGGATGATGACTCTGAAGATTCTACCGATATGTCTTTATGGTGTTATACATTTTAATATACAACCCTGATATTAGAGACTGAGTACAAGTATTAGATTAGATGTGCCAACTGCCATATGTATATGCAGCTGCAGAAGTGTTGGTGCTTTTGGCCTTTTGCCACGTATAGTTTGTCTGTCCCGGTACTTTTTATCCGGGAGACTGAATATTAGGAGCGGTATTGTTCCAAGAAATTATAGAACGGTAAAATTCCTTATTTTTTTGTGAATTGTGACTCTGAACATATATCCCAAATTGGAATGCCGAATGTTAATTACATTCCCAAAGATCCTACCATACATACCATCAAGGCCGGACTGTGTGGAAATAACGACGAATCAACCATTTAAGAGTCCTTAACACGTTCAAATCATGAGCGCAATTGTTCGCACATTCTATAGAGTTTGAAGTTTCAAAGAGTTAACAAAGTTCTAAACAACGAACAACATCAGAAAAGACTTAAATTTTGGCAGAATTAGTTGAGAGTTTTTCTGGACAACCATTAGAGAAGACATCGGAGTAAACAAAAAGTGGTCGGAGCAGGGGTTATTCTTGCTGAGACTATTGAATTTTCAAATTCAGCAAGCGATTCATCTAATTTGGATTGGCTCACAAACAGTAAAAGAATAAGGCTTAATACGAAGAATTGTTGGATGATATCTGGTCTGCGCATGAGCTAGATGTTAGAAATTAGAATTTAAACTCTAGTTCTAAGCTGGTCCTTAAACTTATTCCCCAAAATACAACCAGATTTGGAGGTAAAAGACACATGCAGCAAAGTTTAATTGAAGAACAATGTCAAGCCTTGCGGGATTTTGATTTGATTGTGAACCTTGGAAGGGATGTAATTTGTACTCAAGTTTAAGCATGTTGATTAGTATTACTACAAGTTCAGAACTTAATCTGGGGGTAGTAATAAGATATTTATAATAATAAGGAAAAATTCATTGATTTTTAGCATCAAACCTGGGTAAAAGAATATAAATACTTTGACTTTTAAAATTTTCAACATGTGACTTGAGTTGATAAGTTATTCATCAATTTGGAACTATCTCCCGTTTGGCTCTCCTTATAAATTAAAAAAATACATACATTTGATTTTGGGTTTGTGGTGTAGTTCTGTGTTCTCAGAACCGGACCGGGCATCGAACCGGAAGCCCTACTGGTTACTGGTTCGATTGGTTCAACCAGTTTGACCAGTGGTTCAACCGGTGTGACGTCATAATTATGTAATATATAATTATATATATATATATTTATTTATTTAATTATTTATATATATAATACAATCTGAAAATTATGAATAATCTGCATTAAAGCAAAAAAAAAAAATCTGAAAATCTGATTATACAAACAATGAAATAACAATGGCTAATCATCTTCATGGAGTTTTTTTAAAGCCAAAAAAAATAATCTGAAAATCTTTTTTTTTTTTTTTTTTTGCATATAAACCGCCCGCCGGTCCGGTTCAGTACCGGTTTTCACCGGTTTTTGGCCGGTTTTGGCCGGTTTTGAACAGGAAAACCGGGGGACTGGTTTTAGGGGTGAACCGAACCGGACCTGCCACCGGTTAGCGGTCCGGCCGGTCGAACCGGCCGGTCCGGTCCGGTTCTGAGAACACAGGTGTAGTTCCATTAAGGATCAATTATATTTACAATTAAGGATCAATTTACATAAATATAAATGCATATTTAATTTTTAAAATTTTTGATAGCTTCCAAAAAAAAAATATTTGTGCAAATGAAAATCTATCTAAAAGAGTTCTGAGTGCTGAAAATATCTGTAATATAATGGAGAAAAGGCCCTATATGTCACAATATGAGGTGGAAATGCCCTAGATGACACAACTCGTAATAATGGCCCTAAATAGCACTCCAAAACGCTACATAGTGTGGCGTGCTGAAAAAAAGGTGAAAACGCTGCTTCGTGTAGCGTTTTGCACTTTTTTTAAAAAAAATTCGGCGAAAAACGCTACTTCGTGTAGCGTTTTGCATTTTTTTTTAATTTTTTTGGGGAAAAACGCTACTTTATCTTGAGTTTTGGGCTAAAAAACGCAACTTAAAGTAGCGTTTTTGGGGAGATTTTTTTTTTCAAAACTCTACACGATGTAGCGTTTTGGAGTGCTATTTAGGGCCATTTTTTCGGGGTGTGCCATTTAGGGCATTTTCTCCCCAAATTGTGACATATAAGGCCAACACCCAATATAATGATAGTCAACCAACGTGTCTAACATATAAATAACGGTATAAAAATATTAAGATGAGGCGTGAGATAATATTATATTTTTTCAGAGATAATATGCACTTTTAATTCAACAAGTGACAACATGCCTGAAAATTCAAAATCTAAAATTTGAATAGTATTATAATACTTATTAATGATTGTCAAAGTGTTGCACAACATTACACCTACGTTTTGAACAACAAGGCATACAACATAACTTGTGTGTAAGCTACTACGTGGACATTATTGTAACCACAAACAATACCGCTTATAATTCCTATAAATAGGACCATTGGTTATTGAAACAAAAGATACACCGACAAGGCAAAGAATATAAAGCCAAAGTCTATTAACTAAACTTCCATCTCTTGTTTCATGTTTATTATTCTACTACTCTTAATAATATCTATTATTATATGACACATTATCAGCACGAGTCTCTACTGAGCAAAATTTATTCATGAAGGATGTATTATCCAAGTAAACTTTATTCATGAAGGAGCTATTGTCCAAATAAGTTTTATTCACGAAGAAGGTATTACTTGAGTAAACTTTATTCACGAAAGAGCTATTGCCCGAATAAATTTTATTTAACAAAGAAGGTACGATTTAACTTTATTCATTTTATTTTATAAATATTGTTATAATTGTTCTCGTTATTATTATTTGGTTACAAGTTTATAGTTGGCTATATCGTCGTAATTTTATGTTATAAATTTTATTGTATATATGTGATTAATTATTTATGTTTTAGCATGCATATTATTATATCATGTTTTAAATATTTATTTTATAAATCAGAATGACGAATCTTGCAAAATTAGAGTTTGTTGTTTTGGATATTTTTGGGGATAATTATCTGTCCTGGGGGCTTGATGTTGAATTACATCTGAGTGCAAATGAGTTAAAAGACACTATAGAAACAGGGAAAACTCCAACTGCTGAACAAAATACAAAATCTATTATCTTCCTTAGGTACCACATTCATACAAACTTAAAATCTGAATACCTAACTATCAAAAACCCACTCACCCTCTGGAATAATCTTAAAGACAGATTTGATCATCAGAAACTTATTTATTTACCCTCAGCCCGATATGATTGGATTAATTTAAGGTTCCAAGATTTTAAATATGTTGCTGAATATAACTTTGTGTTGTTCAAAACGAGTTCAAAATCAATTTTTGCGATGAGAAAATTACTGATGCTGAAATGATTGAAAGACCCTCTCAACCTTCCACTCCAACACTATAATTCTGGCACAACAATATAGGCAGCGCAATTTCACAAAGTACAATGAGTTAATATCTATCCTTCTTATAGCTGAAAAGCATAATGAGTTGTTGATGAAAAATCATCAGATCCGTCCCACAGGCTCTACCCAGTTATCTGAATTACATAACACGTCATTCCAGAAAAATGAACGTGGGAAAGGGTATAGAGGAGGACAAGGTTATGGGCGAAACCGCGGACGTGGAAATTATCGTAGACGGTTTCGAAATCAGTATCATTCTAGTCACCTGAAGTGACAACGTGATGGTTACAACAACTCTGGCCATTAGAAGTGGCATCATGAAGTGCCAAATAAAAGGAAAGCATCACAAGAAGGAGATGCTAGAGATATGTGTCATAGGTGCGGGACTGAGGGACATTGGGCACGTATTTGTCGTACTCCAAAACATCTTGTTGAACTCTACCAATCATCAAAAAGGCTTAATGGAAAGAAGATGGAAATAAACTTAGCTGAATATAATCAGAATTTGGGAAATGTATCAACCAACAAGACTTCAAACGAACTTGACATTAGTTATTATGATTTAGATGGTTAGGTTTCATATATATATTTTCTCTATTTTCATGCACTTGTTTCATGTTATATGTACTTGTTTGATGCGCTTGCTTTATGTACTTGTTTTATCTAAATAAAAATCATTGTTTATATATATATACAACATAAATATGTGAGACATATACATTGCTAACTATGCGACCACTCACACTATTTTACAAAGTCCAGAATATTTTTTTCAGTTGACTAAAATCAACTCACATATTTGGACGATTTCGGGTACATCTAGTATAATAGAAGGTTTTGGAAAAACCAGTTTTATCCTACCAAATGAGACACAAATCCATATACAAAATGTTCTATACTCTAGCAAATCCATTAGAAATCTTCTGAGTTTTAAAGATATCTGTCTTAATGGTTTTCATGTTGAAACCACTAGTGAAGATGAAAAAGAATATCTCCTTATCACTTCCACTATTTCAGGTCATAAGAAGATTCTAGAAAAGCTACCCTCAATTTCCTCCGGACTATATACTATGAAAATTAGAGTCATCGAGTCCTACACAATCACCATACCTAAAACTGTAGACCCAAAATCATTTACCCTTTGTCATGAAAGACTCGGTCATCCAGGAATATCTATGATGCGTCGCATTATAAAGAATTCTACAGGGCATCCTTTTAAAAATCAAAAGGTCATACCACGTGATGAACTTCCTTGTTCAGCATGTTTATTGGGAAAATTAATTGTCCGACCATCCCCTGTGAAACTCCAAACCGAATCTCTAAAATTCTTAGAAAGAATCCAAGGTGATATTTGTGGTCCGATTCACCCATCTTCGGGTCCGTTTAGGTATTTCATGGTTTTAGTTGATGCCTCAATAAGGTGGTCCCATGTCTATCTACTTTCTCGCGAAATGTAGCGTTTGCAAGATTATTAGCCCAAATAATCAAATTACGAGCCCAATTCCCTGATCATCCCATTAAATCAATTCGATTAGATAATGCTGCTGAATTTACATCCTCAACTTTCAATGATTACTGAATGTCAGTAGGAATCTCAATCGAACACCCTGTGCCTCATGTACATACACAAAATGGTCTAACAGAGTCTTTAATTAAAAGACTTCAACTTATTGCTCGTCCTTTATTATTAAGGGCTAAATTACCTACATCAGTTTGAAGTCATGATATACTACATGCTGGTAACATAATCAGGGTCAAACCATCTGTTTATCAAAGGAATCTTCCCATCAATTAGTACTTGGTCAAATACCCGATATCTCCCAATTTAAGATCTTTGGTAGTGTAGTATATGTCCCTATAACACCACCACAAAGAACAAAAATGGGACCTCAAAGAAGAATTGGTATATATGTTAGTTTTGATTCCCCGTCTATTATTAGATATCTTGAACCATTGACTGGTGATGTTTTTACTACTCGTTATGCTAATTATCATTTTGATGAGTCTGTGTTCCCTTCATTAGGGGGAGATAAAGTTTTGCATAAATTAGATTCTGAAATATCATGGCACACATTAGGATTGAATTCTATTGACCCACGTACTAATCAATGTGAAAATGAGGTTAAAAGAATTATTCATATGCAAAGCATTGTTAACCAAATGCCAAATGCTTGTATTGATTCTAGACACATAATAAAATCACACATACCTGCTGTTAATGCTCCAATGAAGGTTGAAATTCCTAAACATAAATCAATTCCTGAAGAATTGGTTGATGATTCAAAGCCACGCCAGAAGCGTGGTAGACCTGTTGGTGCAAAAGATATTGTACCATGAAAACGGAAATTGATTGAACTTGCCCCTGAAGTGGCAAATGTTCTAGGAAATACACCAGAAGTGGTATTACCTCCTGAAGAGGTTCGAGCCCCTGAAGTGGCTGTAACTAAAATCCTAGAAGTGAGATTGCCTCCAGAAGAGGATATTGCCCCTGAAGTGGCACATGCTTCCATAGAAGTAAAGGTACCTGTAAATTATGAGATCTCAATCAGTTATGTATATAATGGGAAATTATTTGATCGTAGGAGTATTGAAACTAATGATCTATATGCTTTTTCCCTGGCATATGATATTCTTGAAAACTTTGATCCTGGACCACAAAGTATGGAAGAATGTTGATAAAGAGATGATTGGCCAAAATGGAAAGTTGCAATCCAGGAAGAATTGCACTCCTTGCACAAGAGAAATGTTTTTGGACCTGTAGTCTAAACATCTGCTAGTGTAGTCCCTGTTGGGAATAGATGAGTATTTGTACGAAAATAAAATGAGAGAAATGGAATTGTGAGATATAAGGCTCGGTTGGTAGCCCACAGATTCTCTCAAAGGCTTGGATTTGATTACTAGGAAACATACTCTCCTGTTATGGATGAAGTTACCTTTCATTTTCTGATGGGTATGACTTGTATGAAGAAACTGGAAACACGTCTCATGGACGTTGTGATAGCCTACCTATATGGATCACTTGATAGTGATATTTATATGAAAATTCCTAAAGGATTAAAATTAGATGAAACTAAGTCTCATCATTTATATTCTGTTAAATTACAACGATCATTATATGATTTAAAACAATCTTGTCGTATGTGGTACAACAGGTTTAATTAATATTTATTAAATGATGGGTATATTAATAATCAAGTATGTCCATGTGTTTTTATTAAAAGGTCACAAAATGGTTTTGTTATTATTGATGTATATGTGGATGATTTGAATCTTGTTGGTACTTCTCAAGATATTACTAATGCTGTTAACTATTTGAAAAATGAGTTTGAAATGAAGGATCTTGGAAAGACAAAATTTTCAGGAATATTTATACATCAGTCCACTTACACAGAAAATGTTCTTAATCGATTATATATGGACAAATATCATCCACTAACCACACCAATGGTTGTCCGGTCACTTGAAGTTGAAAAAGATCCATTTCGACCTAGAAAACCAGATGATGATGTTCTTGGACCTGAATTTCCATATCTCAGTGCTATTGGTGCTCTCATGTATCTTGCAAACAACACTCGACTTGATATTGCATTTGCTGTAAATCTACTGGCAAGGTTCGGTTCTAATCTAACTAAAAAGCATTGAGATAGAGTCAAACACATATTGAGATATCTCCGTGGGATGATTGATCTTGGGTTATTCTTTCCAAACAATACAAAATCACAGCTGATTGGATATGCAGATGCTGTGTATATGTCAGACCCTCATTTTGGACGATCACAAACATGTTACTTATTCGCATATTGTGGAACTACAATCTCTTGGAAATCTATAAAGCAGACTATGATAGTAACTTCATCAAATCACGTAGAGTTATTGGCAATCCACGAAGCAAGTAGGGAATATATCTGGTTGCGATCTGTTATTCAACATATCCGGGAATCATGTGAATTATCAAATATCTCGGACACTCCTACAATTATGTTTGAAGATGATACATCTTGTATTAAACAACTCAAGGAAGGATACATCAAAGGAGATTGAATCAAACATATATTGCTAAAATTCTTCTATAGTCATGAACTTCAACAGAATGGTGACATTGACGTATACCAAATCCGCTCAAGTGAAAATTTAACGGATTTACTCACAAAGTCACTATCCACATCAATATTTGAGAAGTTAAGAAGTAATATCGGAATGCGAAAATTGAGAAATTTGCTACATCAAGATATCAAAGTATAAGGTGTTTTATTCAGAGGGAGACTGTACTATTTTTCCTTCGTCAATATTTTTATCTCATTGAATTTTTACTTGCAATGTTTTAACGAGACAGTTAATTTCTATAATAACTCATATTGATAATCAAGGGGGTGTATTATAATACTTATTAGTGATTGTCAAAGTTTTGCACAACATTACACCTACGTTTTGAACAGCAAGGCATGCAGCATAACTAGTGTGTAAGCTACTACGTGGACATTATTATAACCACAAACAATACCGTCTGTAATTCTTATAAACAGGACCATTGGTTATTGAAACAAAAGATACACGGACAAGACAAAGAACATAAAGTCAAAGTCTATTAACTTAACTTCCATCTCTTGTTTTATGTTTATTATTTCATCTCTTGTTTCATTTTTATTATTCTACTACTCTTAATAATATCTATTATTATATAACAAATAGTGAGTTGCTATTGTACAATGATCGAGACATTTTTGGATGTGTCTGATCTAAAATTGAAGTATGCTGGTAGCTCGATAAACAAAATACAATCCATTTCGCATGCACGCATGTATAGAAGTCCTGTATTGCTTGTATACACTTGGCAGGAAAACATACAGATGTCAGGTATTGCTTTTATCTATTTTAACATATTTATTTAACAGGTTCAGGTCGAGTTCGAGTTGGAATTGGATTAAAATTAAAATTTATTTAAAATATACGAATCACTGAAGGTCGACTTATTTAGTGGATAATCAACTCGACTCATAGAAGTGGCCAAGTCAGAGTTCCCCGGGTTGGCTAGAATTATGGTTTTACAATTCTCTTCCGCACTAGACAGATAAGGAAAAGTTGGTTGACGTGTAACAATCAACTATTGTATACACTTTTTTATATGCACCTGTATCTCTTTTTCTTTTTATTTAGAAATAATTGATTTTTGATTTTTTAATATATATTTTTAGGAGTTTTGATTACATATTTAAAATTCTTTTTTTGTGAATAAAAATATTAAACTAAAACTTCTATTCAAGAAAAGAAAATTTTAAAAATAATAATTGTTACTGTATAATAAAAACTATTTAAAATATGTATAAAAAATTCAAGCGTCAGTTATTTCTAAACCGAAAGAATATTAAGTTGGTTGTTCATAATAATGTTCCCAATATTATAAAAGTCCATGTACAATCCGACTAAAAATATCAGAATACATGGGTATAAATATCATACAGGAGACCCCCACCTACCCTAACTCTAGGGCTTTTGAATGAAATCCACAAAATGACAAAACAGAAAGGCAGTTGAATACTTGGCTCAAAATTGACATGGGTGATGGGTCGGTCGACAAACAAAAATATGAAGGTGCTGCGTTAGCAAAAAAAAGGCCACGCGTCTTGATACGAAGATGAGCAAAAAACAGCTGGAAAGCTGTACTGTGAGTCTATCGTAAACCACACACACTCAGCCATCGCGTCGAATTGTACTCATCCACATATATCGAAAATATGCTTTTACTTGTTTATTTAGTCAAACAAATTAAATATGTTTGCAGCTTAATATGTCATGTGTGTGTCTGTCTCGCACATAATTACGTTTACCACATTTTCATTATCTTACGTACACTAATGCAAGTAACCCTTTTCACTTAAACATAATAATCACTTCTCCTTGTTTCGAGTATATATACATGGATCACTTCCTCCTATTCCTAAAGAAAGTTAACAAAATAGCAGCAACTGAACAAGAAGAACTAAGAATGTGCTCATTACTCTTTACTGGTTCATATTACACAGTGTTGTTTTTCTCTACAAGTCACTACTTGCTTACATAGATCACAAACTTACAGCTGTCATAACAAACTTCCTAACCAACTCACTAGATAGAATTACTAGTATGCCCCTGATGTCATCTTTACTCCCCCTCAAGCTTGATATCAGTTTCTGAGGAAACTCCAAGCTTGTGCATTAGGTAGTTATGCTGCTTTGCAGACAGTTGCTTGGTAAACATATCAGCCACTTGAGCATATGAAGGAACATGCTGCGGCACAATTTCACTTGAGGCCACCTTATCTCTGATGAAATGACAATCTATTTCAACATGCTTGGTTCTCTCATGCAGAACTGGATTAGCTGCGATTGCCAACGCAACCTGATTATCACATTTGAGTAGAGTGGGGGGTAGATCTTGAATTCCCATATCTTTCAGCAATGCAGACAACTATGTCACTTCACAACTGGCTAAAGCCATTGACCTGTACTCAGCTTCGGCACTAGACCTGGCTACCACAGATTGCTTCTTTGTTTTCCAAGATAGTGGGGATGTTCCCAACATGATGCAATATCCCGATGTCGACCTTCTTGAGAAGCAGCAACTAGCCCAATCCGAATCACAGTATGCAGTCAATTTTGCAGCTGATGTACTAGCCAACAAGATACCTTGACCTGGATTTGCAGCCAAGTATTTCAACAATCTCTTGGCAGCCTGCATATGATCTGATGTTGGCTTTTGCATGAATTGAGTAAGTATGTGTACAGCAAACACAATGTCAGGCCTCGTCACTGTTAGATAGATCAGCTTGCCTAATAACCTTTGATAAGGTTGACAATCTTGCAAAGGCTCACCTTTATCTGGTGATAACTTCAAATGAGTTTCCATAGGCAATTTGCTTATTGTCGAACCAACATGATATTCTTTGAGCAGGTCTAACACATATTTTTTCTGAGACACAAAGAAGCCTGCTGCAGACCTATGTATTTCCAGTCCCAAGAAGTATTTCACATCACCTAAATCCTTCATATGAAATGTATTTGACAACACTGACTTCAGCAAATTTATATCTTCAATTGTGTTTCCTGCTATCAATAGATCATCAACATAAACCAACACAAGTGTAATAGTAGTTTCTGTGACCTTTGTGAATAGACTATAGTCAGCTCTAGACTGTACAAATGTATCATTTTTCAATGCAACTGACAATTTACTAAACCAGCACCTTGGTGCCTGCCTTAGACCATACAGGCTTTTGAGAAGCTTACACACTTGTTTGGCATATGATTTTAACAGCATTGTGTCTCTCTCCCTCTGAGCTGTATAGGCTATTCTACTGCCCCAACTAGTATACCCCTGTGGCAACTCCATGTAGACCTCCTCATCCAAATCACCATGCAAAAAGGCATTAGTGACGTCCATTTGAATGACAAACCATCCTTGCATAGCAGCGACAGCTAGTAAAGTCCGCACAGTTGCCATTTTAGCAACAGGGGCAAAGGTTTCCCCAAAATCAATACCAAAAACCTGTTTGCATCCCAAAATGACCAATCTACTTTTAAACCTATCAACGGAGCCATCAGGTTTAAATTTTGTCTTGTAAAGCCATTTAGACCCTATAGCATGCTTGCCGGGAGGAAGAGTGGTAATCATCCAGGTTCCATTCCGTTCAAGAGCATCTAACTCAGAATTCAGAGCATCTACCCAGTGAACATGTTGAACAGCCTGTCTAAACGTGACAGGATCAGAATTTGTAGTTAAACTTGTAAGAAAACATGAGAACGTTTCCGCAATAGCTTGATTCACCACTGACGTAACAGTAAAAGGCTCTGTCTGCACTAGATTGGCCGTATAATTTTCCATCCAGGTTGGAGGCTGACGACTTCTGAAAGACCTTCTTACACAGGTATCGGCAGTTGATGTATCAGGACTATCCTCCTCAAGAGTTACAAACTCATCAAAATCAAAATAACCAGGTGAAGAAGTAGAAGCCACCTCGGGTGTTGGCATGGTGACAGGTAAAGGCTTCATGTAATATGGTGCAGAATGAGAGTTCAAAGGGAAATTTGTTTCTTTGAAAGTAACATCCCTCGAGACAAAAATTGTCTTATCCAACAGATTCAATAACCTGTACCCTTTGTTATCTGGTGGATAACCGATGAAAATACAAGGAATACCTCTAGCATCAAACTTATCCGGACTAGCATGTGTGTTCGAAGCAAAAGCTAGACAGCCAAAAACCCTTAAGTCTTCATATGCAGGAGGTTTGTGATATAACAATTCATACGGTGAACTATTGTTAAGAACCGAAGAAGGTAATCTGTTAATGATGTAAACAGATGTTAAAACACAATCACCCCAGTGTTGAATAGGCAAACCTGATTGGAATTTCAAGGCCCTGGCCATCTCCAAGATATATCTATGTCGCCTTTCCACCCGTGCATTTTGTTGAGGATTGTAGGCACAGGATTTCTAATGCACTATTCCTTTTGCTGCATAAAATATTTTGCAATGCTGATCTTGAAATTCAAGGGCATTATCAGTCCTGAGAGTTTTGATCTGCAGAGAAAAATGAGTAGCAACATAGTTGCAGAAAGTTTGTAGGCAAGACAAGAAGTGATATTTAAGTTGAAGTAGATACACCCATATCATCCTAGTGCAATCATCAACCAGAGTCAAAAAATACTTGTATTTGTTCTTGGTTGGCACTTTGTATGGGCCCCATATATCAGCATGAAGTAAGTCAAATGGAGACACAGCATGAGATAAACTCTTGGAATAAGGTAGCTTAGTGAACTTAGCTAAAGGGCAGGTAATGCACTCCAGTGCTTTTATGGCCTGAATTTGAGCTTTGATATGAGGAACAAGCTGCAATTTGGCTAAGGGAGTATGTTGTTGGGTTCCGAGGCATAAAACGCAGCGGATTATACGTAAATATAACGAAAAATTTTGGAACCCTAACGCAGGATCATGTATAATCATGGACTGATTATGGTGAAACGGAATCATACCTTTGTTTGGTCTTGACTTTCACGAACTCAACGGAGATCCTAGCTTTCACGAATTGTGTCTTCCTCTCGAAAACACCTCTATGGTATCCACACGAGCACCTTCAAGAACGTCTCACGATCTTGATTACGGAATGGATGTACTAGCCTCCTTTGATGATTTCGAATTTTGTCTCTGACTTTGCTGTGCTGTGTGGCTGCTCTTCTAGGGTTTTCTTATCAAAAACGTTATGCCTTATTAACCCTACATTATCTATTTATAATGGTTGGTTAATAGGCCCATAATAGCAACCCATAACAGCAAAGCCTAACCCATGTAGGTTTAGGATTAAATAATAAAACCGAATTTTATTATTTAATTAATAACTAAGTCACACTTAATTATTAATGGCAGAATTCAAATTCGAATTTATATTATTTCAATTAATTAAGTCTCACTTAATTAATATAATAAAATTTAGATAATCATCAATTAATTTAAATCGATAATTTAAATTAATTATTCCTTTAAGTACTCTATGTGTGTGACCCTATAGGCTATTATTTAATTAGCAATAATTTTATTCTCCAATAAAATTATAAACAATGAGTGGTATCTAGTAATACATCATTGCTACCCAATTAAATAATAATTAAATCGTGATTCGATAAAACCTTTCGTGATTAATGTTTCCGTGTAATATAATCCATTTAACCATATATATTATAGATTAAACTCGAGGCATGTATTTAGTCATCCTCTTCAACATTTAATCCGAGTTTACTTGATCCATGAGTAGACTATGAAAACAAATCATTATTTGAGCACGGCCATGCATTTTATAGTCTCACTCAATCAAGAGGCCAATAATATCTCTCCTAATTATAGGAGGGTTAAATCCTTTATCTATCATTCATATTTCTCATACGACTCATGATATACCCGATGTCCACTTTTATCATTACCTAGTCAAAGGTAACTTTTAATGTAGTCAAAGTATATTAATCCTCGTATAGAAATATAATGATCTCAAGTCAGAGGATCATTACACCATTATCACTGTGAGTCTTTCTTATGACTTTATTAAACATGAAGAATCTCACTGTGGGTCTGTCCAGTACCATGTACTCCTGCATGTACCTATGTGTTGACTTTAGTATCCCCATACCTATAACCAATGAGATGTGGTTATCTTGTCAAACAACATACTAGTCTTTTTATGTATTATTATTGTCCTATAATAATAATACTCGACTAGGGACATTTAAGAATATGATATATTATATAATCTCAAGTTCAAGTCATGTACTAAACTATACAATGTGTATAATGATTCTAAGGACATTTATTATGCTAACAAATATATCGCAGTAATTAAAGTCATAATAAATACGTTTATTGAATAATCAATTGACATAAAGGTTTATCAAAATAAACATTGTATTGCCTCTAGGGCACCTACACCAACACATGTCCCAACCTATTGTGCCAGATCTCATAATCATTCAATTTTGGAGATACAGCAGGTGCATTTGTATTGCAACAAATTTTCTCTTCTACATCTGACAGATAGTACAACCCATTTTTCAACACACCTATGCCTTTAACAGACTTTGTAAGAGAGCACATGATAAGACATTTATCTGGTTGAAACATGATCTCACAGGCATTATCCTGAGCTAGCTTGTGAATGGATATCAAATGATGATTACATTTTGGCACATACAAGACATCCAGTAACTTGAGACCATTTTTGAGTTGAAGTTCACCAATGTGAGTGAGTGAAGCAACATCTCCTGTAGGAAGCTTTATTTTGCTCTGAGATGGAGCTAACTTCACATTTGTGAGCAAAGATAGACTAGATGTCATATGGTCAGTGGCCCCAGAATCCACAATCCATTCAGTGTTCTGCAAAAGAACTGTATTACAGACCACCATGCCAGAGAAAGGACAATCAGCAACAGCAGAGAAGGGATCTTCTTGCTGCACATTGGCTGGGATCAATTTTAACAATTGATCAAATTGCTTGGCAGTAAAAACAACATTTTGTTGATCAGAAGCTCCACTATCTCCCATCACAGCATTCACCATTTTTGTAGTACCTGTGCCCTTGTTAGCATGCCATGGACCAGCATTAGGTACACTTTTCTGAGTTTTATGCTTATTATGCCATTTAGGATAACCAATCACACTCCAACACTTTTCTCTGGCATGTCCTTTCTTTCCACATTCTGAACATGTATTGTCCTTATACCCTGCATTGTGATTGTCTTTGCTGTACATAGCTGCAATTTCATGACTATGACCAGATGTTCCAAGACTTAAGATATCTCTTTGAGATTCTTCTTGTTGTATCACTGAACATGCCATCTCAACAGTAGGCAAGGGTGTCATTATCAAGATTTGACTCCTTTGAGATCCATACACATCATCTAATCCATTCAAAAACTGAAACAGCCTAGCTTCATTTTTTTGAGTTTCTAAAGCCTTCAAGAATGCAGTTATCTCAGCAATAATTGCAGTAAGTGCAGGCAAGGTGTTCATCATTTCTAATTCTTCCCACACAGCACTGATTTCAGTGAAATACTCAACAAGTGTTCTATTATTTTGTTGTACATGAAATAACTCTTTAGTCAACTTGTATTTACAAGATCCATTAGTCAATTGAAATCGAGTTTCTAATAATTTCCATATTGCACTGGCAGAATCAACAAACAGTATAGAATTCTTAATAGATTCAGATATGCTGTTATGAAGCCAGGAAATTACCATATTATTACATGTATCCCATTGAGTAGCCTCTGTTGCATCTGTAACACTTCGAATTTCAGTTCCAGTTACAAACCCTAGCTTCCTCTTCGAGGCGAGTTGAATCTCCATAGAACGTCTCCAGATTCTATAATCTCCGGTACCTTGAAGCTTCGAGACAGTAATGGAGTTCGGTCCATCGCTAGGATGAAGAAACAGAGGGTTCTGCATATCAACGAACGAAAATCTACTTCCAGACGCCATTACAAAGACTAACACTCATTCAATTGTGATTTTTCACCACGAAATTGTGCAATTTCAATCGATTTGCGATCAATACACGATCTACAATTGTTATTGTAATCGTTGTTGATCCAGTTGCGATCGTATTTGATCAATCTATACGGTTGAACACCTATTATGAACAGTCACAAAGATTGCACTCTTTGATCTCGTTGAGTAGCTGCGGCTCTGATACCATAAAGAAAGTTAACAAAATAGCAGCAACTGAACAAAAAGAACTAAGAATGTGCTCATTACTCTTTACTGGTTCATATTACACAATGTTGTTTTTCTCTACAAGCCACTACTTGCTTATATAGATCACAAACTTACAGCTGTCATAACAAACTTCCTAACCAACTCACTAGATAGAATTACTAGTATGCCCCTGATGTCATCTTTAATTCCTACTCAGAACAACTCAGAACCAAACTCAACTTGTCTCTCAGTAATATCAGTCGTTCGATTTCTCATTCACCACCACAACTCTCCGAGAACAGATAGTCACAGTGGCCCTGGCATGCACCCATGCATAAGCACAACCACATTGACCATCTTGGTCCCCTGCTCATGCATATTTCATACTGAAGTGCTGGCCCGGAATTCTACTGAATACTTAGTTTACAGAGGAGTGAGGCGTACAAGTTCCGGCAACCAGTGAGCTTCTCATCGAGGTAAGACAACCATTTAATTTATTACTCTCGAATTTGGCTCGACCGTGCACACACATATATATTTGTCTCCATCTCTCTATCAACTATCTTGCACATTTTTTTTCTTCTAATTTAATCTTGTATTGTCTACGTGATTCTTGCACATATTTTATATATTTTACTAAACTTATGCTTCATTTGATATTTTATATTCCGTAGGGACTAAGAATTTGACCGAGAGTTTTTCACTTCACGAGTAAAAATAGATAATTTTGGAGCAAAATTCTAAAACAAAACGTACCCAATCAATAAGTGTATCCAAACTAAATGAAAATTTAAATTTGGTTTATTACAACGCTTATAACCCGTGCGGGTTAATAAATTATATATTAATTATTTTATATAATTATTTAATTTAATATAGTAATTTATTTTATTATTAATTTTTTATATGTTATTTATATATTATTATGATATATTAATTCTTTTTATTTTAATATTCATGAGATATGATTAATAAGTTGTAATTTTAAATAAATTAAAAAGTGGTGATAAAATTGAGTTAAATGTTAATACAACTATATTAGATAAAAAATATATTATAATATTATTCCTAAAATAGAAATTATATTTTATAATTTAAATAAAAAATAATATTATCCGTGAACATTTGTATAAAAGAGGATTATATCGTTGATATAATTGTATGTATAATATATATAATATAGATAAATTCTTTTATATAATTTAAATATTTAATTTAATTTAATGTAATAATTTATTTATTTTATTATTAAGAAGGAGGATTGTAACATTATTCTTAATAAAAAAAATATATGCTATAATTTAAATATAATATAATATTATGTATTATGTATGAGCAGTCGTATAAAAAGACCATGATATGGGCTCAAAGTAATCCATAAAGACACAATTAATATGACATTAATTGGACCTAGGGAGACCCATTTAATGAGGCTTGAAACCCTAATTAGTAAATAAATTCGTAATCAATTAATTAGTTAAATATACAGCTAATTAATTATGTCCAATTACAGGAAACTACTCCGAGGAGTAGCCTCCAAGACACCTCAGTCCACGAGGAAACATATTCATACTTGGAAACTACTTCTATCACAAGAAGGATCCGGAATTCTTCTAGGAGGTGGTCTGCCCACCAAGGTTCCTAAGTCTACTCTAATTCTTAGACTCTCTACGTCTATATAAAGGACCTAACCCCTCATTCTTAGAACTACGTTTTTGGCTTGATTCTCAATACACTTGAGATAAGTAGGCATCTTGTGAGGGCAGTATTAAGCTACGAAACACAAGCTCAGTCATTAAAGCTCGTTAACCTCCGACACACATCGCATTAACTAGACCCTTGTTTTTAATCCATAATATTTGGCGCCGTCTGTGAAAACACAACATCAACCATGGCAAGAATATGACGAACTGACGGAGACATCGTCCATACCACGGGTGATCCGACTGCTATCATCCCTCCTAATGAGACTCAAACTACTGAGGTCCCCGTTACTACCACTATTCCTCCTGGAACTCAAGATCCTAACACTCAAAGACTTGGACCGTTTAGTGAGATTGTACACTCCACCAATCCTGATGAAGTCATCCATGGATCCAACCCTCTATCTCAGGTAACTCAGACTCCTTTTATGGCTACGGCTCCTCCTCACGCACAAATTTCCACTATTGTTATCCCTAGTATCACTGTTGCCCAACCTAGACTTGGACTCTCCCAAGCTTATCCCCCTCCTTACATCAGAGGGTTAGAACCACAAAACTATGGGCGTAGAGTAGAGTTCCGTGATTTCTCAGGACCATACTCAACTGATGATGGAAGCTCAGAAGACACCGATATCAATCCTAAGAGGAGAAGGCCTGGTAAGGAACCCGTAGGAAGCTGACGTTCACAGTCCCGTAGGACACTAGAACAGAAAATTGCTTCCTACGAGGCTAAACTCAAAGAGCTAAAGAAAAGCCTAAATCGGCAGGTTAGAAGGCCAATCCCGAGGTATGAAGCCTCTAACGTCATAGAACTAGATGGAACCCCTCGAGGGAAAATAATGGAAATTGCAAGGGTTGACCCACTGAATTACTGCCACTCGGAGATCCTGATGATCCGACACCACCCTTCACCGAAACAATCATGAACGCTCACATCTCAAGTAAGTTCAAGATGCCCACCATCAAAACTTATGATGGAGCAGACGATCCAGCCAATCACGTAAGAACCTTCTCGAATACCTTGCTACTACAACCTATCAATGATACTGTGAAGTGTAGGGCGTTTCCCCAAATCCTGGGGGCATGGCCCAACGTTGGTATAGACGGTTGCCCCCCAACTCTATTGGATCCTTCAAAGAGCTCAGTAAGGCCTTCGTAAGCCAGTTTATAAGCGGAAGAGTGCACGAAAAAAGTTCAGCTTCTCTCATGAATCTGGAGCAGGGAAAGAACGAATCTTTAAGGGACTATCTGAACCGTTTCACCAAGGAAGCCTTGAAAGTCCCGGACTTAGACGAGAAAGTGGCTATGATAGCCTTTTAACAGGGAACGACTGATCCTTATTTTAAGAGATCTCTGGCTAAACATTCACCCGAGAACATGCTTCTTCTCCAAGACAGAGCAGGGAAATACATTAAGGCGGAAAAAAGTATGAAGAAAACCACTATATTAGTGGCGACACATGGGAATAATAGCAAGAAGAGAAAAGGTGATCAAGAATGTGACGCCTGAGACAAGTACTCCAAGATGGATACGGATTCAGAATCCCCCCCTAAGAAAAATAATTTGGGGCAAAAGTTTGCCGAAAAGGCAAGGCTGAATACGCCTCGAAGTCAAATCCTGATGGATATCGAAAGAGATCGAGACCTGAGATGGCCTAAACCTCTAAAGTCTGATCCTGAGAAGAGGAACAAGAACGCATTTTGCCGGTTTTATAGGAATACCGGACATGACACGGATGACTGCAGATAATTGAAGGATG
The DNA here is from genome assembly GCA_028671895.1 of Oenanthe sinensis. Classification (NCBI taxonomy): domain Eukaryota; kingdom Viridiplantae; phylum Streptophyta; class Magnoliopsida; order Apiales; family Apiaceae; genus Oenanthe; species Oenanthe sinensis. The sequence goes on from CM053802.1 coordinate 14,804,611, forward strand.
AAATCGAATTCCTTATCAGAAGAGAAAAACTTTTTAAGTACACTAAAGGTGGAAGCCGTGATAGGCGCGACGATAATAGAAAAAATTACGATAGTCGGGAAATGAAATCTCAGCCTAGAGGACTAGTTATTAATATGATTTTCAGAGGACCCACTGTTGCGGGGAATTCAAGAAATTCAAGAAAAGCATACGTAAGAGAAGTTATGCAAGTCGTAAGAGATGCACCTAAACGTGCCAGAACGGAGGTGATCATATCATTTGATGACTCGGACCTGGAAGAGATAAAGTTTCTACACGATGATCCTCTCGTTATTGCCCCTTTGATAGGAAATTCAGAAGTAAAGAGAGTCCTGGTAGACAATGGAGCATCAGTTGATATCTTGTTCCATGATGCATTTGTAAAGATGGGGTACAATGATTCCCAGCTAACCCCTTCGGATGTTCCCATCTACGGCTTTAATGGGGTAGAATCAAAAGTGGAAGAAACCATTCAACTACCCATGAAAATGGGGAGATAACATAAAGATGCCACTCAGATGTTAACCTTTCTGGTGATCAAAGCGTCTTTTACGTACAACCCCAACCTTCGAAGAACAGGTTTGCATGCTTTCAAGGTTGTAGCCTTAAGTTATCACTTGAAAATCAAGTTTCCTACCAGAAACGGTGTTGGGGAGGAAAAATGAGACCAGAAAATGGCAAGAAGTTGCTACGTAGCAGCCCTGAGACCCGATGGAGTCGGGGGGGCAAGTCCTACCTATAGAAGACATGGACTAAAGAGAAGACGAAGAAAGAAGGGAGAAGCCAGCCGAAGACTTGGTTCCAATTCTCCTAGTTCCAGGAGAACCTGAAAAGGTCACCTATATTGGGGCCTCATTAGAAGAGCCTATAAAAGAAAAATTAACAAAGTTCTTACAAGAAAATGGGGACTTATTTGCTTGGACAACCGCTGATATGCCAGGAATTGATTCCAAACTAATTATTCATAAGCTTAATGTGGATCCGTGATGAAAACTGATAAATGTTATTCCTTAATAACAATGTCAGTATTTGTAGAAGGGGGGTTGAATACAAATATTAAAACTTTTTCGTATGTTATAATATTTGTTCTTGAGGATTTGACTTAGTGAGAATATGTTGGAACAATTTAAGACTGAAAAGTAAATTAAGCAAAGAGTTTTAAAATTACTGATGGATTGATTTCTCCATCAGTGTATATTTTTGCTCAATTTTCTAGGTTAAAAGAAACCTAGCTGCGTTTTTACAAGATTAGAAAACGAATCAACTGTTCTTACAAATGTGCTCTCAAGCTTGAACATTTGATTCTTGAATTTGTCTAACTTCTTTTCTAAAAATGTTGCTACACTTGTTTATATAACACAAGTGTACTTTTACAATACCTAATCTAGGATTGTTTCTACCTGCATTTCTTCTACCTATTTCTTTAAAAAAAAGGTTTAAAAAGACAGCTTCTGATTGAGTCTTCACAGTCATTCTAGACTGTCTTCCATAGGTGTACTTTTGTTCTCTGGATCTTCAGCAGATATTCTTTCTGTGTTGTCACACTCAATTGATAGTTTGCTGTTAAGCATATCAATTGATCCATCTTTTAATCCATCAACTGATGTTCTTCTTCGATTGATCTTTATATCCATCGATTGATAAAAGATGACTTATCGATTGATAGATGTTATCAATCGATATATCAATCGATGGGTCTTCACATCAGTTGATGGTCTTCAATACTTGACTTGGCTTCTTCGATTGATCCCTCATCCATCGATGCTTCAATATCAATTGATCATCCTTCACTTGTGTAATTTCCTGTCTTCACATAATTACAATTTAACAGTCTAATTCACACATCAATTGATGATCTATATCAATATACTCCAACATTAATTGATGAACAAAATATCAATTGATTTACACCTTATCGATTGAAATAGACTAAGTACACCTATGCTACTATCCAAATTATCAGTTGATTCATATAAACATTTCAACTGATAAATGGTTTCCTGATCAATTGATATTTATAACTTTCATATCAATTGATCAGTTACATCAAACTAAATTTCTATGATTCTAAGATTAATGTTATCATCAAATCACATGTAGATTCCTAACAATCTCCCCCTATTTGTGTCTGTGTTATTTACAGGCATAAATCTACTTTATGATAACAAAAAAACCTTTAAAAATTTACATTTAGATAAAATCAAGAAATTTAATTGGCACATTAGGTTTGGAAGTACCATATTGATAGATAACTCCTGCAAGCAGCTTTAGTGTCTTCATAATTTACTTATTTCCCTCTTCCTTCCCTTCTCTGCATTTTCCTTTAGTTGCCTCATGAAAGAACTTCTCAAGATTGCTTCATCTCTGTCAGTTTCTCCAAGTTGCCTCATAAGATAGTGTATTTCTTCATCTGTGATTTTGTCCAGATATTTGCAGATATCAAAGAACTTTGTGTTGCCCTCTGTATCTGTAAAAATCATGGCATACTTTGGCTCCAACACTACCTTTTTGACCTGTGACTTCCATATCTTCAGAGGTGAATCAGGTTCAGCTTCTGCCTTGGATCTCCTTAACCTTGAAATTTGCTGTTGAATCTCCTGAGCAATTGTTATGTTGAGTTTGTACTTTTTGTTGAGTAAATGAAGAATAGTCTTTAAGACATTGTAGCTTTGCTTCATTATCACCTTTAATGAGTAGAGGATTTTTACTCCATTTTCATACTCCAACCTCATTGATTCTTCATGGTTAGAGGTTGCAGGGTGAGTCCTTACTCTAATTAATCCCTTTTCATTGATTACTGGTATTCCCTTCAAATTGTATCCTTCAATTGTGACTTCCTCCTTGATTTCTTCTTGTTGACCCTGGAGATTTTCCTGAACCACTATTTCTTGAGTAGGCCCTGGCCTTTTCTTGGCTATTGAAACTTTTCTCTTTTTCCTCAGTGGTTGGTCTATTAATTGTTCCTCCATTTTCCATTCCAATTCCATTTGCCTTGCTATCTCCTAATTTTCTTTTTCCCTTTTGACAGCATCTGACAATCCTGTTGAAATGGCTTCTTGAAGAAGCTTCTGGCCAACTGGCTCTTTTTTCTTCTTCTCTTCTTCAATCATTATGGCTTTTCCCTTTTTCTTCTCTTTAAGGGCTTCTTGATCAACTGATTAAAAAGGCTTCAGCATCTGAGTTGCTTTCCTTGGCAGCCTTTAGTGCATCTTCATTTATTTTTCTTGTTTGAGCAATGAACTCATCCAAGTCTCCTTTTTCTACTGCCTCTGTTACTAACTCAGTGTTTCTCCTTAGATCTTCAATTCTCTTCTTTTCTCTCTCAATCATTGATTGAGTTTCTTTCTCCCTAGAAATTCTCCTAGCTTCAAGATCATCATCAAACTTCTTGTAATCTTTCTTTTTCTGTTCTAAATCATCTTTTGGAGAATTAGATGACTTAGATTTCTTTGAAGATTGATTGTCCATGTTACTTCTGCTTTTATCTCTTCTGTGTGCAGAGCTGCCAATACCACTGGACTTGTCCTTTCCAGATCCACCTATGTTACCACTGCCTTTACCATCACCACCATCATCATATTTCCTCTTCTTTGTATTCCCCCCATTTTTGTTATCATCAAATAAAGAGGGTGGTGGAAGTTTGTCAAGAATCCTTTGAAGAATGGAAGAATGTAGATTTTGACTTCTGAGGATATCATCCATTTTCTTCTCTAGAGACCCTACTCTTGTCTCCAAATATGTAAAATTCTTGGATTCCTTGAAAAGCTTGTCCTTGATGCTATTCATGGTGTTGAACGGTAACTTTTCATCCAATCTTCTGTCTATAGTATCCTTGGTTGTGGGGATAGAGTTCTTGATAATCTCCAGTTCCCTTCTTACTCCTGTAACTGTCATCTTGTGGATCTTCATTGTGTCCCTCATATGGTGAGCAATTCTTCTTTGTGAAGGATCTGCAATTTCTTCTTCCACCATTGCTCTTCTGTATTGAGACAGAATTTCAGTTTCAGCAGCTTCTATGGAACCATCAATAGTGCTCATCCATGGTTCCTCATCAGAATCACTCTCCAATTCTTCAGGTGCCATATAACAAGTGTCTGTTGTATTGGCAATGCTTTCCTTCAGATTCCTGGTCCTTTGTTCTGTTTGTTCAATTCCCAAAAGTTGTTCTGCAGTCCTGTTACTTGAAGTTGCCAACCCTTGATATTGAGGATCAGGATGAATGAAATTCCTTGGATCCAATTCACCAGCATCTATTTCTTCTTCAAGGTCCTTAAGAACTCCACTCCCACTAGCTTCTGCATCATAGGCTCCCCCTATCTTCTTTACTCCTTCCTCTACTTCTTCTGCCATCAGATCATTTTCCAATTCTTGTGTAAATTGAAGAATTGTTTTATCACTCTCACTCATCTCTCTATTTTGCATCAGGATCTCATCCTGAAATCTCACCTCTCCCTCACTTATTTGTTGTGCACCTTCTAAGGTGGGCCCCTCAAGTGTTTCACTCTCATCCCTGGAAGAAATAAGAATGTTTTTGCTCACTTCCTCTCCTTTTGCCAGGTTACAATCCTGCCTCTCACTCAACTCACTCATTCCTAAGAGTGTTTGGGCAACATCAATTGATTGATCATCAATTGATGTATTGACAATATTAGTTGAAGTGGTGTTTGGGACATCCATCGATTGATGCATACCCATCGATTGATCTTAAGTATCGATCGATGACTTATCAGTCGATGGCTGAATATCAATTGATGAAGGAACATCAATTGATGTAGAAGAAACAGTTGAGATAATTTGTGAAGTTATGTTTGAGATGATATTGGAAATAGAATCCTGAAAATTCTGAGAAGAAGATTTAGGAGAGAGTGTTGACTTCTCCTTGAAAAATAAAGAAGGAGAATCTGAAAATGTTCGATAATCTATCAAAACATTTTCTGAAGAAGTCTGAGATGGGGAAAGAAGAATAGAAGAGATAGGAATTGAAAGAGAATGGGGCTGCATCTCATCATTTATATGAGATGCATCAAGCAGACTTTGTGAAGGCTCCACCACAGTTTCCTGTGGTTTTGCAGTGTGTGATTCCCCAAGTGCAAAGTGACTTTCTTTTCTCTCCTCTTATATAGGGTTATTGGTTTGGACTTTGTGTCCCCAACTTTGTTCTGTGCCTCTGGTTGTGGGCTATTTTCAATACTGTCATCCTTTTGAGAGGATGACAATAGGAATGTGGTGTTTTCCATATTTACATCCACAATCTTTTGGGAGACTGTGGAGTGGCTTGGCTGAGGTTGCACACCCTCACTCTCCTTATCCTTCTGGGTTCTTTGATGTTCCCCAGTTCCCTCACCACCTAAATCCTCCTCTAGTCTATCTACCAAAACATTTGATTTTCTTTTCTTTGTTTTTACAACAGCAGGTTTTTGGGAACCTGTTGAGGATGGTTTCTTAGATTTGGATTTAGAGATTGGTTGTGTGACTTGGGCAGGAGGGTTGGGGTCATTACTACCACCCTCCATAGTCATAGAAGGCAAAGAAGAGTTAGGTTGGGAAGAGTTTAAAGTAGAGACAAATACCTGAACAAAAGGGGGATAGATCAATTCCACATTGTTGTGAAGATTGATCCTTACCAGGTCTTTAAAGACCCTTTTGTTTTGAGTCCAGCACTCAAGGGTTTCAGTTTCCCTGCAAAACTCAATTTCTTTGACCAAGTGGTTAATTATAATCATGATAAATCTAGCATAGTATATATGATTAGATCTATCATGCTTCTTTCCTAACTTAGCAGCAATTTCAGATAACAATATAGAAGAAAAATCATGATATTCATCAAACAAAAGACTATATGCTATCTGTTGCATGCTTGAAGTTATGGCATGAAAATTACTAATTTTACCACTAAAGCATTTTATTATTGCATCAAAGAAATAGGACCATTCTCTCCTAAGGTGTTTTCTAACTACTTGTCCTAAATTGATATCAGGATTTGCATAATTAACACCCCTAAGCATGTTTCTAATATCTGATTCACTAGGCACATTATCAGTATTATTAACAGGCAAATCTAAACATTCATTTAAAATTAAAGTAGTAAGAATGTACTCTTGTCCTTTACAGTTGAACTTGATGCTCGAGAAGTCATCGGCAACTTCTGCAGAGGACCAAAATTCTTCCACCAAATTACAGATTATTGTTGGTGCTTCCTTCAATGCTTTCTGTATCTTTCCACTTCCCAGGAATTGCATCAATGGATGAAATTCCTTTGGAGCCTCTTCAACAACAGTGCAGGCCACAAAATTATTCAATTCGTAGATGAACCCTGCTTGAGAGATTTTCTTGGATGAAGATGCCATTTTAGTAGAAGATTAGTAGTACAAAAGCTTTGAAGATATTAGAAGAGTTGAGTACTGAGAGATAGAGGGTTGTGATTAAGTTCGTAGAATGAGAGAGAGAGAAAGAGTTAGAGAAATTGTTAGTAAAAAAAAACGTAAGTAAGAATGAATAATGTTTTAATCTCATTATTTATATTTACTAGTTTCTCAATCAATTTCTTACTCAAAATAGAACTTAATCGACCGTTAAAAGAAAATGAAAGTTAAAAGTTACCTATCTTGGCAATCGACTGTTATACATACATGAATATATGTATTAATCAATTGATAAAATAAGTAATCAACGACTAGATTTTGTACAGATCGACTGATGACATGGACCAATCAAATTCGAGGTCTTCGATCGATAGCAATCTTATCTATCGATAGGTACATTTATCCATCGATAAATAAATATATCATCAATTGATATATTTATCTGTCGACAGCTTCAGATATCCATCGATAAACAAATATATCATCAATTGATATATTTATTTGTCGACAGCTTCAGATATCCATCGATATGTAAAAATGTTTATCAGTTGATTATTGAAGAATCAATAATTTAACATAATCAATGGCTAAAATTAATATTAATACATAACTTGTCAGACATTTAAAGGATTAAATATAATTAAACATACCTAAATCACGGACCAATATATTGAAAGTAGATTCATCTAGTGGTTTGGTAAAAATGTCTGCAAGTTGTCTTTCACTAGGGACAAAATGTAATTCAACTGTACCATTCATTACATGTTCCCTAATGAAGTGATACCTTATGTCAATATGCTTGGTTTTGGAATGTTGCACAGGATTTTCTGTTATAGCAATGGCACTTGTATTGTCACAGAAAATAGGAATCTTGTTCAAGTCGAACCCATAGTCAAGTAGTTGATTCCTCATCCATAAAATTTGTGCACAACAACTTCCAGCTGCAATGTACTCAGCTTCTGCAGTAGATGTAGAAACCGAATTCTGCTTTTTGCTAAACCATGACACAAGCTTATTTCCTAGAAATTGACAGGAGTCTGTTGTACTTTTTCTGTCAATTCTGCAACCTGCATAGTCTGCATCTGAATAGCCAATTAGATCAAATCCAGAATCTCTAGGATACCAAATTCCAAGATTTGGAGTTCCTTTGAGATATCTGAATATTCTTTTTATTGCAATCAAATGAGATTCTCTAGGATCAGCTTGAAACCTAGCACAAAGACATGTAGCAAACATTATATCTGGCCTACTTGCAGTTAAATAAAGTAATGAGCCAACCATGCCTCTATAACTTGAAATGTCCACTATTGCTTCGTTAGTGTTTAATTCAAGTTTAGTTACAGTGGCCATGAGAGTTTTTGCAGAGGAACATTCATTTAAATCAAATCTCTTTAATAAATCAGAAATATATTTGGTTTGATTTATGAAAATACCATCTTTAACTTGTTTGATTTGCAAGCCAAGAAAGTAGGTTAGTTCTCCCATCATGCTCATTTCATATTTACTCTGCATCAACTTAGCAAACTTTTTACAAAGTTTTTCATTAGTTGAGACAAAGATAATATCATCTACATAGATTTGAACAAGAATCATAGAGCCATTTACATTTCTATGAAAGAAAGTTTTATCAACAGTACCTCTAATGAAGTAATTCTCAATCAGGAATTTAGACAGAGTGTCATACCAGGCTCTAGGTGCTTGTTTTAATCCATAAAGTGCCTTGAGAAGATAGTATACAAATCCGGGATGAACAGGATCAATAAAACCAGGAGGTTGTTCTACATATACTTCTTCTTCTAGTTCTCCATTGAGAAAAGCACTTTTTACATCCATCTGATATACTTTGAAATTTGCATGAGCAGCAAATGCTAAAAAAATTCTGATTGCTTCCAACCTTGCAACTGGTGCAAATGTTTCATCAAAATCTATGCCTTCTTCTTGTGAATAGCCCTTTGCCACTAATCTTGCCTTATTTATTGTCACTGTACCAGATTCATCCATTTTGTTTCTGAATACCCATTTTGTACCAATGATAGTCTTGTTCTTTGGTTTGGGCATCAGCTTCCACACTTTGTTTCTTTCAAACTGATTCAACTCTTCTTGCATAGCATTTATCCAATCAGGATCATTCAAGGCTTCTTCAATCCTTTTTGGTTCTTCTTGTGACAGAAATCTACTATACAAACATTCATTTTGAGTTGCACTTCTAGTTTTGACACCATCATTTGCATTTCCAATAATTAGTTCAAAGGGATGACTTTTTGTCCATTTCCTTTGAGATGGTAAGATTTTCCTTGAAGATGATGTTTCATGATCATTGGAAGTGTTATGATCATTGTGAGGTGATTGACTATTTGAGAACCCTCCCCCTGTGATGGACACTCTATTTGAAGATTGTTGAGCAGAGTTGTTATCCATCGAATGATTATCAATTGATGTATTATCAGTCGATTGATGATTGTCAACTGATAAGTTATCTGTTGAAGCAATGACATCAATTGATGAGAGGATTCTAGGAACTTGTATACTTGTAATTTTCTCATCATCATCACTATCTTCAATATTACTTGAGGATTCATTTTCAAAATGCAATAGATCATGAAATCCTTCATCAAACAACCCTTGAATTTTCTTGTCATCAAAGACTACATGCATAGATTCCATAATAATGTGTAATCTAAGATTGTAGACTCTGTATGCTTTGGTTGTTATTCCATATCCAACAAATATAGCTTCATCAGCTTTGGCTTCAAATTTTCCTAGATTTTCACCTTGATTTCTCAATACAAAGCATTTGCAGCCAAAGACATGAAGAAAGTTAACTGTTGGCTTCTTGTTTTTCTTCATCAATTGATATGGTGTTTTGCCTTGAAGTTTATTGACCATGGAAATATTTTGAGTGTAACAAGCAGTATTAATTGCTTCTGCCCAGAAGTATGTATGAAGTTTTGCTTCTTCTAACATAGTTCTAGCAGCTTCAATCAAGGTCCTATTTTTCCTTTCAACTACTCCATTTTGCTGTGGAGTCCTTGGAGCAGAGAAAAGATGAGTGATACCTTTTTCTTCACAGAATTCTCTCATGGTTGAATTCTTGAATTCAGTTCCATTATCACTTCTAAATTTCTTGACCTTCCATTCAGTGCCATTTTCAACATTCTTCACATGATTGATAATTAATTTGCTTGCCTCATCCTTAGAGAATAAGAAATATACCCATGAAAATCTTGTGAAGTCATCCACAATTACTAAGGCATATTTCTTTTTGGCAATTGACATGATGTTGACTGGACCAAATAAATCCATGTGCAATAATTCCAGAGGCTTATCAATTGATGATTCAGACTTTGACTTGAATGATGCTTTTATTTGTTTTCCTTTTTGACAGGCATCACACAGTCCATCCTTGGTGAATTCCATCTGTGGAATGCCTCTAACCAGATTCTTTCTAACCAATAAATTCATGGCTTTGAAATTCAAATGGGCTAGTTTCTTGTGCCACAACCAACTTTCATCTGTATTGGCTTTGCTAAGTAGGCATGTCATTAAATTTGCTTTTACAGAGAGAAAATCAGCCACATAGACATTTCCTTTTCTTTCTCCAGTTAAGAGAATTTCACCAGATTCTTTGTTGGCTATGATGCATGATCCAGTTGTAAACCACACACCATTACCATTATGACACAGTTGACTTATACTGAGCAGATTGTGCTTCAATCCATCAACTAGTGCTACAGTTTCAATGATAACATTTTCTTTTACAATTGAGCCATATCCTAGAGTAAAACCTTTGCTGTTATCTCCAAAAGTAACTCATGGGCCAGCCTTTTCCACAAACTTTGTGAGCAGGGACAAATCTCCAGTCATGTGCCTTGAACATCCACTATCCAAATACCAGAGATTTTTCTTCCTGTTTCCCTGCACACACATAAAACAATCAAGTTGCTTTTGGTACCCAAGTTGCCTTGGGTCCTCTTTTATTAGTTGCAGTTTGAGCCCCTGTTGTCAACTTCGGTTCCTTTTGTTTTGGTGGGTTTAAATCCACTTTAACTTTGGAAGTTGACTTTTGGGGCTTTGACACCTTGGAACTCATGGCAGAATTTCCATGAATTTCATCATTTACATTAGGCATGTTCCATGGCATTCCAGGCATGTTCATATTATGATATGCAAATAAGGGATTATACATGTATAGAACTTGTGCATAAGGCATATGAACATTAGGTGCAACCAAATTAGAAGACATGGCATTCATGAGCATAGGATTGGTAAACATGGCATTTGCAGTCATGGCATGTATATTTAAATCATTTGAAGATATAGATTTCTTTTCAATTTTGCATTGCATGGACAAATGATTTACACTACCACATTTAGCACAGACTTTTCTAGGTGCATACATATCAGGAGTGTAGTTGTTGTGCTTATTTATGCCTACTTTACCATTCCTATTCTTTTTCCTTTTCTCAGACTTAGATTGAGTAATTTCCACAGGTGCTATCTTTTTTAATTTTTCTTTTAATTGTTTCTTGGATAAGCTACCTATGTTAATCTTCTCAGTCTCAGCCTCAACTTGATTTTTGGTTTCCTTAACAAACTTAATAGGAGTGCTAAATTTATTCTTCTTATTAGCCATTGATGATTTACTTGTCGATGGATGCTTATCAATTGATTCAGCATCAATCGATTGATAATCCTTATCAGTTGATGAAGGATTAGCAGTCGATTGATCTTTATCCATTGAAGTATCAGCCAATGGCTTGCCTATTAATTTGGGGAGTTCTCCTAGAGTATCTACACCCTGAACATCAATAATTTGTTTGGCAGTTTTAGCAGACCTATTCCATTTGCTAATGGTTTCAATTTCTTCAGCCAATTGTTCTTTCAACAATTCTTCTCTTTTCAAACTGTTTACTAGTTCATTCCTAGCATCCTTTCTTTCCTGCTTAAATCTTTCTAAACAGACAAGTTCATTTTCAAGAAAAACATTCCTCTCAGTTAAGGCATCAATGGTGCTCTTTAACTTGAGATTTTTTTTATTTAGAGATTTTAGAGTGACATGCAAATTGTACAATTCATTGGACATTTCATTATTAGTACTATTGCATTCATCAGCTGAAAGCTCAGAAAAGTTTGTAGCTAATACCTGATTGGATGCTGAACTAGCTTCTTCATCCTCATGGTTGGCCATTAGAGCTAGATTGATATATTCTTCAGAATCACTGTCCTCAGCAGCCCAGTCATTCTCTTCAGTGACAAAAGCCTTTTCTTTCTGTTTTAAAAGGTCAAAGTATTTCTTTTTATAATCAATACCCTCATATGTCTTTGCCTTTTCTTGCTTTGGCTTCCTGCACTCACTTGAGAAATGACCAGCCAATCCACAGTTAAAACATCTGAATTTAGATCTATAAACCAAATTTTTATTTTGATTGTTGTTTCTAAACTGGGATCCAGGCCTTTGAGCATTTGGATTCCTTTTGAATTTTAGCTTTGAAAACTTCCTTGACAAAAATGCAAGGTGCTCATCAATCTCATCCAAATCATCCTGTGAGCATGTTTCATTTTCCTCACATTTGGTCTTTCCTTTTCCCTTGGATGATTCTTCATCAGCATCATTAGCCACCATCATGACTTCTTCTGAACAACCAGTATTTTTCTTTTCTTTCTTGTCTTCATTCCCATTGACCATCAAAGCCACAGTTTTCTCCTTTCTTTGATTCTTCTCAATCTCTTCATCTTGTTGAATCTCCAGTTCATATGTTATGAGAATACCATATAATTTCTCTAGAGTATAATCTTTGAAGTCTTGAGATTGTCTAATGGAGACAGTCATTGCCTTCCATTCCTTTGGAAGAGATCTTAGAAATTTGAGATTTGTATCTTCTGTTGCATAAACCCTACCATATAGCTTTAGACCATTCAATAACTTTTGGAATCTGCTATAGGTATCATTGATGGCATCACCACTCTTAAAATGAAATGATTCATATTTTTGAATTAAGAGTTGCATCTTGTTTTTCCTAACTTGTTTAGTTCCTTCACATAGAGTTTGAAGAGTGTCCCACACTTCTTTTGATGAAGTACAGTTTATCACATTATCAAACATATCTTTATCTAGACCATTAAACAGAATGTTCATGGTCTTTTTGTCTTTTAGTACTTCTTTTTCATCCTCTTCTGTGAATTCAGAAATAAGTTTTGGAATATGTCTATCAACTGTAGGAGTTCCATCTGGGTTTACTCCTGTAACTAGCTTCATGGGAATGTGAGGACCTTTCTCTATGCAGTGAACATAAGAAGGATCTAGAGAAAGAAGATGCAGATGCATTTTTACCTTCCATGAAAAGTATTCATCCTTTTCCAACATTGGAATCTTTACACCTGAATCTTTTTGGCCCATATTGACTGTTCTTGATCTTTAAACTTTCTGTATGTTGAAAGCCTGCTTTGATACCAATTGTTATTCCCTAGAACAATGTCAATATTTGTAGAAGGGGGGTTGAATACAAATATTAAAACTTTTTGCTGGTTCTAATATTCGTTCTTGAAGTTTGAGAATATAGAGAGAATATGTTCTAACAATTTAAGACTGAAACGTAAATTGAACAAGGAGATTTAAAATTACTGATGGATTGGTTTTTCCATCAGTGTATATTTTTGCTCAATGTTCCTAGGTTAAAAGAAACCTAGCTACGTTTTTACAAGATTAGAAAACAAATCAACTGTTCTTACAAATGTGTTCTCAAGCTTGAACAGTTGATTAAGAAATATTGTCTAACTTGTCTATTTTCTAATAATGCTGCTACACTTGTTTATATACTACAAGTGTGCTTTTACAATTCCTATACTAGGATTTTTTCTACCTACCTTCCTTTTTCTTTTGGACATTTTACCAAAAAAGAGTTTGAAAGACAGCTTCTGATTGAGTCTTCACAGTCACTCTAGACTGTTTTCCATAGGTGTGCTTTTCTTCTTTGGATCTTCAACAGATATTCTTTCTGTGTTGTCACACTCAATTGATAATTTGCTATTAAGCATATCAATTGATCCATTCTTTAATCCATCAACTGATGTACTTCTTCGATTGATCTTTTTATCCATCGATTGATAAAAGATGACTTATCGATTGATAGATGTTATCAATTGATATATCAATCGATGGGTCTTCACATCAGTTGATGGTCTTCAATGCTTGACTTGGCTTCTTCGATTGATCCCTCATCCATCGATGCTTCAATATCAATTGATCATCCTTCACTTGTGTAATTTCCTGTCTTCACATAATTACAATTCAACAGTTTAATTTACACATCAATTGATGATCTATATCAATCGACTCTAACATCAATTGATGAACAAAATATCAATTGATTTACACCTTATAGATTGAAATAGACTAAGTACACCTATGCTACTATCCAAGTTATCAGTTGATTCACATAAACACTTCAACTGATAAATGGTTTCCTGATCAATTGATATTTATAACTTTCATATCAATTGATCAGTTACATCAAATAAAATTTCTATGATTCTAAGATTAATGTTATCATCAAATCACATGTAGATTCCTAACATGGTTTAAAACAATCTTGTCGTATGTGGTACAACAGGCTTAGTTAATATTTATTAAATGCTGGGTATATTAATAATCAAGTATGTCCATGTGTTTTTATTAAAAGGTCACAAACTGGTTTTGTTATTATTGCTGTATATGTGGATGATTTGAATCTTGTTGGTACTTCTCAAGATATTACTAATGCTGCTAACTATTTGAAAAATGAGTTTGAAATGAAGGATCTTGGAAAGACAAAATTTTGTTTAGGTATACAGGTGGAGCACTTATCTTCAAGAATATTTATACATCAATCCACTTACACAGAAAAGGTTCTTAATCGATTCTATATGGACAAATATCATCCACTAACCACACCAATGGTTGTCCGGTCACTTGAAGTTGAAAAAGATCCATTCCGACCTAGAAAACCAGATGATGATGTTCTTGGACCTGAATTTCCATATCTCAGTGCTATTGGTGCTCTCATGTATCTTGCAAACAACACTCGACCTGATATTGCATTTGCTGTAAATCTACTGGCAAGGTTCAGTTCTAATCTAACTAAAAGGCATTGAGATAGAGTCAAACACATATTGAGATATCTCCATGGGATGATTGATCTTGGGTTATTCTTTCCAAACAATACAAAATCACAGCTGATTGGATATGCAGATGCTAGGTATATGTCAGACCCTCATTTTGGACGATCACAGACATGTTACTTATTCGTATACTGTGGAACTACAATCTCTTGGAAATCTATAAAGCAGACTATGACACTAACTTCATCAAATCACGCAGAGTTATTGGCAATCCACGAAGCAAGTAGGAAATGTATCTGGTTGCGATCTGTTATTCAACGTATCCGGGAATCATGTGGATTATCAAATATCTCGGACACTCCTACAATTATATTTGAAGATGATACATCTTGAATTAAACAACTCAAGGAAGGATACATCAAAGGAGATTGAATCAAACATATATTGCTAAAATTCTTCTATAGTCATGAACTTCAATAGAATGGTGACATTGACGTACAACCAATCCGCTCAAGTGAAAATTTAACGGATTTACTCACAAAGTCACTACCCACATCAATATTTGAGAAGTTAAGAAGTAATATCGGAATGCGAAAATTGAGAAATTTGCTACATCAAGATATCAAAGTATAAGGTGTTTTATTCAGAGGGAGACTGTACTATTTTTCATTCGTCAATGTTTTTATCTCATTGAATTTTTACTTGCAAAGTTTTAACGAGATAGTTAATTTCTGTAATAACTCATATTGACAATCAAGAGGGAGTATTATAATACTTATTAGTGATTGTCAAAGTGTTGCACAACATTACACCTACGTTTTGAACAGCAAGGCATGCATCATAACTAGTGTGTAAGCTACTACGTGGACATTATTATAACCACAAACAATACCGTCTGTAATTCTTATAAATAGGACCATTGGTTATTGAAACAAAAGATACACGGACAAGACAAAGAAGATAAAGTCAAAGTCTATTAACTCAACTTCCATCTCTTGTTTCATGTTTATTATTTCATCTTTTGTTTCATTTTTATTATTCTACTACTCTTAATAATATCTATTATTATATAAAAAATAGTGAGTTGCTATTTTTGGATGATCGAGACATTTTTGGATGTGTCTAATCTAAAATTGAAGTATGCTGGTAGCTCGATAAACAAAATACAATCCATTTCGCATGCACGCATTTATAGAAGTCTTGTATTGCTTGTATACACTTGGCAGGAAAACATACAGATGTCAGGTATTGCTTTTATCTATTTTAACATATTTATTTAATAGGTCGAGTTCGATTAAAATTTAAATTTATTTAAAATATACGAATCACTGAAAGTCGACTTATTCAGTGGATAATCAACTCGACTCATAGAAGTGGCCAAGTCAGAGTTTTACAATTCTCTTCCGCACTAGACAGATCAGGAAAAGTTGGTTGACGTGTAACAATCAAGTAACTATTGTATACACTTTTTTATATGCACCTGTATCTCTTTCTCTTTTTTTGTTTAGAAATAATTGATTTTTAATTTTTTAATATACATTTTTAGCAGTTTTGATTACATATTTAAAATTCTTTTTTTTGTGAATAAAAATATTAAACTAAAACTTCTATTCAAGAAAAGAAAATTTTAAAAATAATAACTTTTACTGTATAATAAAAACTCTTTAAAATATATGTCAAAAAGTTAAGCGTCAATTGTTTCCAAAAAATATTAAACAAGTTGTTCATAATAATGTTCCCAATATTATAAAAGTCCATGTACAATCCGACTAAAAATATCAGAATACATGGGTATAAATATCATACAGGAGACCCCCACCTACCCTAACTCTAGGGCTTTTGAATGAAATCCACAAAATGACAAAACAGAAAGGCAGTTGAATACTTGGCTCAAAATTGACATGGGTGATGGGTCGGTCGACAAACAAAAATATGAAGGTGCGGCGTTAGCAAAAAAAAGGCCACGCGTCTTGATACGAAGATGAGCAAAAAACAGCTGGAAAGCTGTACTGTGAGTCTATCGTAAACCACACACACTCAGCCATCGCGTCGAATTGTACTCATCCACATATATCGAAAATATGCTTTTACTTGTTTATTTAGTCAAACAAATTAAATATGTTTGCAGCTTAATATGTCATGTGTGTGTCTGTCTCGCACATAATTACGTTTACCACATTTTCATTATCTTACGTACACTAATGCAAGTAACCCTTTTCACTTAAACATAATAATCACTTCTCCTTGTTTCGAGTATATATACATGGATCACTTCCTCCTATTCTTACTCAGAACAACTCAGAACCAAACTCAACTTGTCTTTCAGTAATATCAGTCGTTCGATTTCTCATTCACCACCACAACTCTCCGAGAACAGATAGTCACAGTGGCCCTGGCATGCACCCATGCATAAGCACAACCACATTGACCATCTTGGTCCCCTGCTCATGCATATTTCATACTGAAGTGCTGGCCCAGAATTCTACTGAATACTTAGTTTACAGAGGAGTGAGGCGTACAAGTTCCGGCTACCAGTGAGCTTCTCATCGAGGTAAGACAACCGTTTAATTTATTACTCTCGAATTTGGCTCGACCGTGCACACACATATATATTTGTCTCCATCTCTCTATCAACTATCTTGCACAATATTTTTTCTTCTAATTTAATCTTGTATTGTTCTACGTGATTCTTGCACATATTTTACGTACCTATATATGCACACAAATGCTTACTAAACTTATGCTTCATTTGATATTTTATATCAAATAGATATTTTATATCATATTTTACGAGAGTTTTTCACTTCACGAGTAAAAATAGATAATTTTGGAGCAAAATTCTAAAACAAAACGTACCCAATCAATAAGTATATTCAAACTAAATGAAAATTTAAATATGGTTTATTACAACGCTTATAAGTACATTAATAAATTATATATTAATTATTTTATATAATTATTTAATTTAATATAGTAATTTATTTTATTATTAATTTTTTATATGTTATTTATATATTATTATGATATATTAATTCTTTTTATTTTAATATTCATGAGATATGATTAATAAGTTGTAATTTTAAATAAATTAAAAAATGATCATAAAATTGAGTTAAATGTTAATACAACTATATTTCAATTAAAATTTAATTAAAAGAGTGCTTGAGTGGGACACAAACTATACCAAACGGACCACAAAAGTATAGATAATATAAATATAGCATACTAATAAAATTTAATTAATATAAATAAAATAATAATATTATTTTAATATTTATAAAATTTGATTAATAAGTTATGATTTTAAATAAATTAAAGAAGAGTAATGAGAAAATTAAAACATGTTATATAGATAAACTATGATTTTAATTAGTAGATTGTAAATACAATTGTATATTTTAATTAAAAGAGTGTGTTTGAAATTGAGTAGGAGACAAATATGTATATTTGAAGTTGAGTGGTACATAAAATAACCAGAGTGGTAGACAAAATGACCAGATCGGGAACAAAAAACTGCCCTTCTAGTTTTAATAATATAGTATAGATAGATTGATATATCAAATATAATATAAATCACAATATCATTTATAATTATTTAGTATGTCCTTGAGCATATTAAAGCTAATAATAAATTATTTATATGTTAAAAATACTTATCAGGGAACAAACAGTCTTAAATAATTTTTTGTTTAAATGCATTTTGTTTCATACTTGTCGCCTTTTTCGTATCGAAATTATACTTCAATATTTAATTGTACTTGTGATTTCAACTCTTCTTCAGCTATCAAAAGCGTCCCGTTACCTGTATATATCCAACACCAGGGATATTTTGAATTTCCCGATAGTACTTATGATTTCAACTTCTTCTTCTTTTTGTTTTTTTTTACAATTTGTATTTGAATAAAATGTATATTTATTTCTATAGTTACTTAATTTTCAATAGAACTTTTAATTTAAATTAATATGTTTTAGATGCTTATAGTATATATTTAATTCAAAAATTGTGTCTACAAATATATAATTCATTTCAAATTGATGCTCAAATTTATACTTATATTTATATTTGTCTTGAAACTCAAATTTAAATTATTTTAATTATCTAAACAATTAAATAGAAAATATTAAATAAAATTCAAATTCCCCTAATATTATTATGTTTTTACTTTCTACTTTTGTTTGTAACATTTTGTCATCCATAATATCAAATACATATTTATAATATTATATATTATATATATTGTCCCCTCCCAAATTCTTATATTATCAAATTTGTTGAATTAGTGACTTTTCTTATTTATGTAATTAGTATTTGCATAATAATTGTTCTTTTTTATTGCCCGTGAACTTTATAATAATAACATTTTATATTATATTTTAGGTTCATATTGTAGAACCAATCATTTACATCTATAAAATTTATATTAATTTTCTCTTTAGGTAACTTTAATAATTTCTTTCATTTCTGTCAAAACTTGAACTACATATTCGTAGGTGAATGAATTTTCTAATTGAAGCGATTATTTTTAAAATTTTATTCACGTGCACAAAACAAATATCAATATATATTAATAATATGATATGTACGAATTTCATATTATATTTAATATATTTTTAATTTATAATATATATATATATATATATATATATATATATATATATATATATATATATATATATCAAGAGTATTATAGAGTTCAAGAAAACCACCATATATAATACATATATTATTTAATTTATTCATCAAATACATATATAAATAAATCAAAAACAAGACTATACAATTTTTTTTTAGAAATATTGAAAATCACTCAAAATAATGAAAAAATAATCCATAATTATTCTAGAGTAGAATCAAATCGTCCAAAATGATTCTAGTAGAATCAAATTCAAAATAAGATATTTCGCTTAATTTTTAAGTATTATTTTTTTTTAAAATTGTATATGATCAGTATTTTATATTAAAATCAAAATTTTCATGAAGTATAAATATGATTAATTTTAAAATTATTTACACATTATATGTGATGCCCTCCAAACCCGGGGTCTAGATCCGGGGGTCACCAACCAATCAACAGTAAACTAATATAAATCAGAGGCGCAATAAAATAATATAAATCAGGTGCGCACTGGCCAAATAATAGATCAGACGCGCACTGGCCCCGCCAACAACTAAGGATCGCTAACAGGTTATAGTATGAAATTAAGCAGTTGAAACTAAAAGTAAATCCAAATCACTTTATTACACACCAGAAACTAAATCCAAAACTCAAATCCATAAGTTTAGATAAGTTTTAAGTCTAAATTCATTTTATTACACATTCTATCTACAGCAAAACTGTAAACAACTAAATACCTGGGTAGCCCGAGAAGCGAGCTGCCCTAACACCTAAGGCTCTTTATGCCTGCTAGAGCTACCGCTGTGACTCATACTGGATATCTAGCAGAATTTAATAAAAAGCAAGAGTGAGCCAAAGATATGCTCAGCAAGTATATGAACAATAGAAATAAAATCAGAATAAAAATCTGTATCGCGAACGGAATATAAAACAGTTTATTATAAAAACTGAACAGTAAAATAAATCACAGTTTATCTCAAACTGAAATAATGCAATATGTCATCAAAATGAATCAACTGCTCAAAATCAATATATAATAGCCATACTGGCAATATGAATTGAATACACACAAATAAACACTATTGCCCACTGATCAGATTTCAAAAGCAATAGGACCCCTTTATAGCTCATCGGTATATTTCTATACCCATATATATAACAAGGATTTCAAAATATAGGTACCAAAATAGGCAAGTAATGTTAGCCTATAGGAAGATGGATTGGTTACCATATCCTCCTTAAAAATGTTGGAACCCCTACATCAGGCCTCCTATGCAATTGCTGGACCCCATACATCGGGCCTCCTACGCGATAAATTCCAATCTAATAGAGCAACCCAAACAAAATAAAGGTATGCTTAATTTTAAATACATGTCATATCCTCATTATTTACTACGATAACACCAGATATGGCGTGTTTATTATAATCAAATTCCAATACTCAGAGTACGAATAACAAGCAACTCTGATGCACAGAATAAACATGAATCATAAATAGTTCTGAACAATAACTATTTATCATGATATGAATAATTGAAATAGTAAAACAAAAGTGTTTAATATGATCAAAGAGAAAATACTTGCCTGATATCGAAGTTGTCCTAAAGCTGGAATGAGACGACTACACTGCTCGTCTATCTACTACCTCGCTCGTATCTACAGATATAATATTGTAATTTAGATTCTAGCGTCTACCCATGCGTTCTATTAATAATAAACACCAAATAAATAATTAATAAACAAGTAACATCAATTAGCAAGCGAGTAATCACATAAATCATATAGTAGATAAGACTCATAGATTAAAGAGCAGTCAAAGAATCAAGAATAAACTCTAAAATATTATTTGAGTCAAAGTGGATCGTTATTATCCATTCCGGATAATTATTGAATCCCTAAATATTTAATAAAATAATAATCCGGGTAAATAAATAAATTAAGAAATTGAAACTATTTTTAGAATTTTTAGATTATTTCTAGGGTCTCAAACAAATTAACTTCGTTTGAAACAATTAAAAACTTTATAAAATGCAAGGAAAATAATTTAAATGGTATTCATTACGATCAGGTTGTTTTGCAGATAGCATGATTCGGATCTATGAGAATTTATCCAGTATGCAGGTTTAAGCAAATAACTCATAGGCACACAAATTCCTGCTTAAAATCAGAAAAGAAAAATAAACTGTAAGTCTAACTCTTATAGCTTAGTACACACATAGCATAATCTATTCTTACCCAATAGAGTACAAGCAGTCAGATAAAGGTGCTAATTACAGCTAGAGTCAATGTTCTATTCTTAGAGTGTAAAACAATAGGCATGCATATGTGTTGTGTAGTTTTCTAGATTTAAGCAACCTTGATCTTATTACTCCAAATAAATTTAATTATTAGTGCTCAGTAACAAAGAAAATACAGTAACAAAGATAACTATGCATCTTGAATAATCAAACTTGCAGACTTATCTGCCAAAGAAAGTACTATTGAGTCTATTAAAGAGAACATGTAGCAAGTACTAAAAATTAATCACAGACCTAGGAGAAACAATTAAGATCACTGTCACTTACTGATGAAGAACATATGCACATTATTTTCATAAGTGGCACATTTCACATAGATATCAATAAGGCACAATTGTTAAGCATGTAAACACCAGTTTTAAATTATCATAAAAAATAACACAAAACTAGATGCTTAGAAATAAGATCAGAACAACTTGAATTTAGTCACTCTGACACACATGCATATTGGTTCTAATGTGATCATCAAGGTCTGGGAACATATCAAAGCTTGCTTTTGGCAATCAGTGCAGTCCATAACCAAATGATATTAGTGTGTATTTTAGTGTCCTAGAGTGATACACATATTGGAAATGTAATTCTGTCTTTTTATGCACCATCGCCATTGGAAAAGCAATAAGACACCGAAGGTGACAAGATGTGTACATTAGATGCCATACTCGACACCTCAAACCCAGGAGGGCAATCATCTTCCCCATCGGATAATTCTGGTTCTGACTGCAAAGCTACAAAATGCACTTTCACTATTTCTCCCTCATATTGTTTTTTTTCTTTCGAATTCTTCTATCCAAGGTCAGCACTATGGCCAAACCACGATTTCTTCCTCCTCCAGGCTGAAGAACATTCCACTATAGGATCACGAAAGACTGCATTCTACACGACTTGCATAGACGAATCAAACATCATCCGATAGACAAAAGCACAAGCATCCAAAAAGTTCTAATTCGACTATGCTAATCAAAACAAGACCCAGCAACACACAATCAATATGCACATAACAAAATCAAGGCCTAGAAATAACTCTCTGGCCAATTCAGAAAATTCTGGTGACTCCACTAAGTGATCGAAACTCAACCAATTTAAAGACAAGCAAGGTTACAACTAGCAAACACACACACACCTACAACTTGTATACATATATACGTAAAAATTATGCCAGAAATCGTGGGTAGTCAACCGGAGCTTTACTTTTCGGTGACCCCATATCAGCCACAAACAACAACATAAAAGCTACCAAGAAGTTCATTGCTATGGAAAAAACTCATTTATATAAACTAACACAAAACCCATGTCACAAAATTTACCAGCAGCTCGAGTATATATATAGCATATAAACTTACAACCTACAACCAGACTAGAACAATAGGTAAAAAGGCAATCGGAGAAAACTCCAGTAACCCTAAAACGTAAGTCAAACTCGAACTAAACACTAGCAATAGACTTCTAATAGTACCAGTAACTCCACCATGTAAAAGAAATCAAAAACCAAGCTCTGCAAGTCATATTCCGGCCAAAATAAACTAACTCTGGTCAACACAAATCCTACACCAACAATAAAAATAAAGATAGCTACAGATTCGCAGGTAAACAGTCTATACTAGTATATCAGTCATGTAAATAAACAATTAACAACAACACTTGAAGATTAGACAAGAACACAGGTAAACATGAAATTGTGCTATAATTACTTTCACAAAAATTGATAAACCAAATAGCACGTGATGCAAGCTCCAAATCGAATACTTATACTATGCAATCAGAAAACAAAATCACCTCAGTCGGTGCTTTAATCCTTTAAGAACAAAACCCTAGAGTCTTTTGCCCCTAATTATCGAGTAGCAGTAACTGATTTTAATAAGTTTTATTTTTAATAAAACTATTTATATTTTTTAGAAAATCCAGGGGCTTAATCTTAATTAAAAGATAATTTATCCCATAATGAAAATAAAATGCCCAAAAATCATTTTTATGAGATAAAATATAAAATAAATATTTTTGGATAAATACAATATATATGTCAAAATTCCCTAAAAATTATAAATGTTTCAAAAATAATAAAATAATTATATTTTGAGGATTATATCATTTTCATAAAAATAAAAGCACCAAAAATAAGGTCTTTAGTCTTATGTAGGGGCTGGGTCCGATACATATAAATTAAGTAATCTTATTCTGACGAAACAAAAGTTACAGCAAAATAGAATAAAATATTTTAGACTACACAGAAATCACGTAACACCTATCAGGTAATTTTTCTATCAATTAAAAATCCAAACACAAATAATTGCATTAAAAATAAACTAAAACACAATAAATTATAATAAAAATATATTTAAATATTATAAAATATATGAAATTTTCCCGGGCGTTACAACCTTCCCCCCTTATAAGGATTCTGTCCCCAGAATCCAACTTAAGATAATAGATGCGGGTACTTAACTAGCATTTCATTTTCTAACTCCTATGTTGATTTCTCAACAAGTAAATTTCTCCACAACTCACAACATAGGCTTAAAACTAAAGCCAACATAAACCTATCTCATATGAACGTAAACCTATCTCAAATGAATATAAACCTATCTCATGTGATCTATCAAATCTTTAACGACCTATATTTCTGCTTATTTCAGTGACTACCAACCTGTAGCTCTGATACCAACTGTGACGCCCTCCAAACCCGGGGTCTAGATCTGGGGGTCACCAACCAATCAACAGTAAACTAATATAAATTAGAGGCGCAATAAAATAATATAAATCAGGTGCGCACTGGCCAAATAATAGATCAGAGGCGCACTGACCCCGCCAATAACTAAGGATCGCTAACAGGTTATAGTATGAAATTAAGCAGTTGAAACTAAAAGTAAATCCAAATCACTTTATTACACACCAGAAACTAAATCCAAAACTCAAATTCATAAGTTTAGATAAGTTTTAAGTCTAAATTCATTTTATTACACATTCTATCTACAACAAAATTGTAAACAACTAAATACTTGGAAAGCCCGAGAAGCGAGCCGCCCTAACACTTGAGGCTCTCTATGCCCGCTAGAGCTATCGCTGTGACTCATACTGGATATCTGGCAGAATTTAATAAAAAGCAAGAGTGAGCCAAAGATATGCTCAGCAAGTATATGAACAATAGAAATAAAATCAGAATAAAAATCTGTATCGCGAACGGAATATAAAACAGTTTATTATAAAAACTGAATAGTAAAATAAATCACAGTTTATCTCAAACTGAAATAATGCAGTATGTCATCAAAATGAATCAACTGCTCAAAATCAATATATAATAGCCATGCTGACAATATGGATTGGATACACACAAATAAACACTATTGCCCACTGATCAGATTTCAAAAGCAATAGGACCCCTTTATAGCTCATCGGTACATTTCTATACCCATAGATATAACAAGGATTTCAAAATATAGGTACCAAAATAGGCAAGTAATGTTAGCCTATAGGAAGATGGATTGGTTACCATATCCTCCTTAAAAATGTTGGAACTCCTACATCGGGCCTCCTATGCAATTGCTGGACCCTATACATCGGGCCTCCTACGCGATAAATTCCAATCTAATAGAGCAAGCCAAACAAAATAAAGGTATGCTTAATTTTAAATACATGTCATATCCCCATTATTTACTACGATAATACCAAATATGACTTGTTTATTATAATCAAATTCCAATACTCAGAGTACGAATAACAAGTAACTCTGATGCACAGAATAAACATGAATCATAAATAGTTCTGAATAATAACTATTTATCATGATATGAATAACTCAAATAGTAAAACAAAAGTGTTTAATATGATCAAAGAGAAAATACTTGCCTGATATCGAAGTTGTCCTAAAGCTGGAATGGGACGACTACACTCCTCGTCTTCGCTCGTATCTACAGATATAATATTGTAATTTAGATTCTAGCATCTACCCATGCGTTCTATTAATAATAAACACCAAATAAATAATTAATAATCAAGTAACATCAATTATCAATTTTTTTATTTTTCAGTTTAATAATATAATATAGATTTTTAAAAAATACATGAAAATTATTTAAAATTTTTATTATACGTTTCAGGGTGATTACATGTTCGATAAAAAAAACTACTAGGGGGGTAAATAAGAAAATGTTAAACAATAAATGACAAAAAAGAAAAGGGAAACGATGGAGTACATAGCATTTTCAACCCATTATTTCATTACATTATTTTTTGATTTTTACACTAAAAATTATATTATATTTAAAATTTACTTCAACCTATTCACACTATAAAAACTATAAATTATTTAAGTACTAAAAGTATAAAATTATTATAAATAAATTAATTTGTTTTAGTTAATAAATGTAAGGATAATATTGAATTTTTAATAACTTTAAGAAGTAAACAAAATTGCGGTATTTTATTTATTGATATACTTTTGAGTTTTGAGGTCAGGCCAATATCTTAATATAGTGTAAATTTAAAATTTAAGAGTTGATTTTTACATCATTTCAAAGGGAAAAAAGAAATTTATAAAATTGGATTAAAAATATCCTTCTATAAGTATTTAATAGATTATATTATAGAGTTGGACTGCATATATCTAAAATTTTAATACATTATAATGAATGCGTACTGAGGTTCCAATTTTTCTTTCCTATAAAGCCTTTAAAATTTAAGAGCTTTTTTTCCCATTTTAAAATTTTCTCATATTTCCTCTATATTTTTTATCAATTAAATATTCGCTTTCTTTTTAATTTTTATGCAGTATGTATTAGGATCACATCTGTTATAAATTCATGTTAACCAAACAGAATAACAAATACAAAATTAATGAACACAACTATTTAATGTGAAACTGATGTAGGGCATAACCACCACTCCATTATTAAATATATGCAAGGATCCCTCACTCAACACTTTCAAATACAACCTGCTCACACAACTCTATGAATTTTTCACAGCTTGTTACAGTACGAATAAAATTAATTAATAAAAGATAACTATAGAAACATAAATCAATCAATATTCTTAATAATTATTAGATGTTATGTAATTGTATTATTATAGATAGTAAAATACGAGCCATCAGAAAATGTTTTGAGCAATCATAAAGAATCTTTAGAGGTCTAATCCCCTAATAATATGTTAGGAAGCAAAATGAATTTTTTCCCCACAGAAATAACAATAAGTACTTAAATTTGTTAATTTTAAACTATTAAATTTATTTATTTCATATGAAAAGGCAAAAGGAGTGGAGAATTGGAGTTGAATATGTTTAGTTATTTTATCTGATAAATAAATATAAGTTAAAAAATATATGTATTTTTTAATATATAAGTTATTTAAAAAACATACCCAAATATAAAATTTATAATGAAACCATGCATAACAAGAAGATTAAAGATGTAATAATAGTTTAAAATAAGAAAGTAATAAGCAGGTTCATAAATCTTGTACGTACCCCACTAGATATTTTGTGTTGGCCTAATGAAGCGATAACTAAAGTATTTGTCTGAATATCATACTAGAGACCCTACCACCAACACACTTTAGGGTTCTTAAAACAAACCAAAAGGCGACTTAATACTTGGCTCATATATATGGGCTTAATAAGCAACAAAGGAAGTTGCTAGTTGCTAGTTGCTGCGTTAGCAAAAAGGAAGCCCACTCGTGTTGAGGACAAGGTGAGCAAACAAACGGTTGGAAGTAGGGCTGCTAATGAACAGAGCTGTTCTTGAACAAAATTCGAGCTCGGCTCGTTTAAGTGAGCTCGACTCTGTTCGTTTATTAAAAGAACCTGATCTTGAACATAAAAATCCGCTCGGTTAGTAAACGAACCCGAGCCGAGCTTTATGCCTGTTCGGCTCGAGCTCGGCTCGTTTAGCTCGGGACCGGCTCAAGTTCGGCTCGAGCTCGTCTAGCTCGGCTCAGATAAAATTTATATATATTATAAATAAAAAAATATTATGAATAATTTAAATATTTAGATCATATTTAATATATTAATGTTTATATGAAATTATTCATATTATATATATATATTGTTAATGTTTATTCATATTTAATATATTAATGTTTATATATACCGCCTAAAATATTTATAGTTTGATTATGTATTTGTGTAAATTGCGAATCTGTGATTTACTGACGTGTCTTAATTTTTGAACATTTTATTTTTAAAATCTCTAAATATAATAATTAACACAAATTCAAATTTTATATTATGTTTTTATTATGATATGTATAAATATATACACACACGCATATATTATAATGTATTTACATTTGATTATTTGAATCATATTTAATATATTAATTTTTATGTGACTATATATAAATATATATATATATATATAACATACATAATTTTATAATCTTTTAATTTTCTTAAATAGATTACAATCTCATTTTAGAAAATGAATATCAATTTTATTTAATTTGTCAAAATTAAAAAATTGATTAAACCATGCCATTTTTCTCACAAGTCACAACACAAATATGAAATTTGGAATTCAACATCAAGAATTAAAAAAAACAACTTATGACCTATTCAACTTCGATCACATAGAGAAATTGGTCATAATTAAATATGTTATATTTGTATTATTATACATAATATATATATATATATATATATTAATAAATATAATACATTAAATTTGGGAATATCATTAAATTAAATATATCTTGACATGTTGGATTGTCGAGAAATATTTTTTTAAAAATGGAAAGAACAATTCGTGACAAAACACTAGTTACGAATTCTAGTCAATATAGTAGTGATATACTAAGATCTCCAACCAAATTAATTTTATATTTTTTTAAAATTTGAAAATATCATTATATTAGATATATCTTGACATCCGTACGGTTGGATTGTCGAGAAATATTTTAAAAGAATAGAAACAACAATTCGTGACAATGCACTAGTTACGAGTACTAGTCAATATAGTAGTGATATACTAAGATCTCTAACCAAATTAATTTTTTATTTTTTTTTAAATTTGGGGATATCATTATATTATATATATCTTGACATTCATATGGTTGGATTGTCGAGAAATATTTTTAGAAAAATAGAAACAACAATTCGTGACAAAACACTAGTTACGGGTACTAGTCAAGTAGTCAATATAGTAATGATATACTAGAATCTTCAACCAAATTAATTTTTTATTTTTTTAAAATTTGGGAATATGATTATATTAAGTATATCTTGACATCCGTACGGTTGGATCGTCGAGAAATATTTTTTAAAAAATAGAAACAACAATCCGTAAAAGTTATTTTTATTAATTGGACTTAATTGAGTAAAAAATATTTGTTTTGTTAGCGAACAACTCGATTCGGCTCGGACTCGGTTCGAATTCGACTCGACTCGGACCCGACTCAATTTGTTCGCGAAAAACTCGTGTTCGGCTCGTTTATTAGGAAACTCGGCTCGACTCGGTTCGTTTTAAAAAAAAGTCAAACTCGGCTCGGTTCGGTTCGTTTAAAAAAAAGTTAAACTCGGCTCGGCTCGGCTCTGTTCGTTTGCAACCCTAGTTGGAAGCCTTTGCTCCGGTGCATCTACTTCTCTCTCGTACACCACACACACTCGCTCTCCGCGTCCAATTTATAACATCTGCCCGTCTCTCTTATAAAAGAACTCATAAAGTCATACTTAAGTTCACTCACACACAAATAGCCTTTTCATTCGAATTGGAATTACTTCCTTTTATAGCAAATCTTTATATATATAAATGGATCAATTCTTATCTACCAATGAATTTACAGGGAATGGCAAAGGCGATGTAAATGACTCCGAACCTCATAATTCATATCAAGTGTTGTTAGCTTCCACTACTCCTAAGAAACCCTCCAGAAGGAAGAAATTTCAGGAGACGCGCCACCCAGTTTACAGGGGAATCAGGCGTAGAAATTCAGGAAAGTGGGTCTGTGAGGTTAGAGAACCTATTAACAACTCTCGAATCTGGCTCGGAACTTATCCCACTGCTGAAATGGCTGCTCGGGCTAATGATGTTGCTGCCATTGCACTTAGAGGTCGTAATGCCTGCCTTAATTTTGCTGACTCTGTATGTGTTAGGGAGTATACTGAACTATTCGTTTGAAGTATATGACATTGTTTTTTTTATTGAGAATCTTGAATGCGTATTTTAACACTGTTTGTATATTATATATTGTGGATAATCTAGTATCAAATGGGATAACAGAAGATTAGATTGTCAGTGTCTATATATAATATAATAAATGTTCACAGTTTAAGTGGAGTTAAACAAACCACTGGAATGACTGAAGTATTATTTGGAAATAATCTATCTTGATTATTGAATAATACTTGTATGCTTTGTGTATATTGAACGGGATTAAAATATTAGAATTGTTCTTCTATTCTGATAATAAAGAAGAACTAAGATTCTATAATATTATTATTGCTTAGGTTCTTAATCCGGATACAGTGATTGACACTTGTATGCAATGCACATGTTTTGATTCATATGTGATGTGATTTTTTGTTAATCACAATATTATGTTTTGGACAATGACATTGCATACAGAGTGGGATATTGACTATAAAAGGAAACCGTGTCCGAAAATATTCGGGTGATGATGTCCTCTTGAAAGCTCATAAAGATAATTATGCTTTAGTCCTGCAGACAGATTTGTTCTTGCATAATTATAAGGTTGAGTGGATGATCAAGGATAAAAGATATTGATTAAATTAATTATCAGAAATTAATTTAATTAATGGACATTCGATATCTTAAACATGGAGAATTTAATAAGCAAATAATATTGGAGTCGAATTAAATAATTAAATTACGGCATTAGGAGAGGTAGTGCAAATATTAATTCTTTAGTGGATTGAATTAATATTTAATGACATTGGGCTTGACCCAGAATGTCATTGGAAGGCCCGACCTAATTATCCAGGATCCCTACTGTAGCCCATATATTCATCTTATTCTCATCTAGCTATGAGTTGGAAAATACTAGGGTTTTTGTGAGCAGCCGTTCAAGGAGGCAACCAAGAACTAGGGTTCCAAGATCTCAAAGTTAGAAGGGAGGCAACCTTGGGAGGATCGAAGGCCACACTTCGCTCAAGATGAATACGGGAATACAGTAGAAGACGTGGATTTGAATCGCTTGCGCCGTAGCGATTAAGGTTAATTTTCTATTCAAACTCGTTCGTTTTCATATCATAAAACGCAGCATCATGATTCGATTGTCCCAACAATTGGCAACAAGAGCCAGGTTCTAGGGTTCTGCGTTATATGATATGATGTCCATGTCGTAATTATGTATGTATATAGTGGTGGGTTTGTATTGTTTTTTGATGCAGGTTGTTATCCACTATTATGGCCATGGTTGTAATTATGTTTTTGGATCCCACGTGGTTTATCGTGGTTGTAAATTAAATCATGAGGGTGGATCATGATTAGTTTTAAATTTTGATTTCTATTTTGATTGTAATCTTGTAATTCGAATTTTATTCAATTTAGATTATGATCTGATGTAATAGAATAGATTTTTCTGTTGTATTTGTCGTATGTAATTGTTTGATCAACGAAGATGCGAGAAACAGAGTTCTTCCGCTGCTATATGCTGTTTTCGTGGCTGCTTCGCTGTTCTGGCTACAGATTTTGCATACGATATCCGATTGTGGTGAATAATACCTTTTCGGAAACGGCAGAACGAGACCTACAGGCTAAGATGGTAACCATCTCCAGATTTTTCAAGCCATTCTAAGCTCGTTTAGGCAGTCAAACAGGCGGCTGAAGATTTTCGAAAATTTATCGATGGATGATTTTGAAGATTATTCTTCGGGGCCATAATAGTGGATGTATTTTATTATGTTTTACATAATGTTTGCTGATCTTGATTATTACTACTATGTGTTCCATGTTTGTTTGTTATGCCATGTGATACTAACCCTTCGCATGCTAGAACGACATGGACATAGGGCTGTTTTATTATGCTTTAATCATGATGAGTATGCTGCTATGTTATGTGTTATATGTATTGTTATTATGATACATGTGGACTGTGAAAAAATAACATAGGACGGTGCATCTAGATAAAATCCTCATAGTAAAATACTAAGTGGGAGAGGGAATTAATTTGGTATTAAATCTCATGGTCTCCATTATTGTTTGTATGTAATTTAACACTAAGTCGAATATAAATTATATATACGTCACCCATCGTGGCATGTAATTTATGGTGTCTAGAGTGTTATGGAAATTACTAGAACAAACTTCTAAAATTAATTATGAATATTGGAAGGTACATATGTCACCCAACGTGGCGTACTAAGTTTCATAGAATTCAAATAATAAAAGGATACCCTATTTTTTGATAGCTTTCACGCTCAACTAGGAAGAGAATCTAAAATAACACATCTTTGAGTATTCTTGCGTTGGTGTCTAGGAAAGCGTGCAGCTTACCTGGCCATTTAGATTGGTGTCTAGAAAAGTGGTTAGCCTCTTGGCAATGCTTCCACCGGCCTGGCCAGTCAGTCTGAATACTCTTTAGATTTGTAATTTTAGTAGTATCTTATTGTTAGGAGCAAGAATTTATCATAGTCAAAAGGCGCATCTGGTATTATTATTATTAATTTAAGATTTAATAATGGTATACACTTAGCTATGAAAAATAATATAGATCACCCTAACGTGACTAATTATTTAGTAGTAGGACCGAAGTAACATTTAAATAAATTTAGGTGGTATATAAGTCACCCAACGTGGCATACCGGAAACCTATGGTGTTTAAGTGTTGGTGTTTTAATTTTAAATAATTGTTAGATGAACCAATTTTTTTAAACACCCTCTAATTATGTGTTATATGTATGATTCTCAGGATATAATGGGCTTTAATCCACTTTTTACCATACTTAAGGATAACAAACTTACTGGACCTAACTATATTGAATGGAAACGTAATTTGGACATTGTGTTGACTGCTGAGGAGTACAAATTTTGCATTAATGAACCCAAGCCAGAGGAGCCTGCTGAGAATGCTTCTGAAGTTGAGAAGGAGTATTATAAGAAGTGGATTAAGGCTGATGAGATGTCGCGATGTTACATTCTGGCAGCAATGTCAGGTGTTTTGCAGCATCAGCATCAGGCTATGGCCACTGCTTCAGATATGCTCTTTAATCTCAAAGAACTTTTTGGAGATCAGAATAGGGCTGCAAGGCAAGTAGCAATGAAAGCTTTAATGAACACTCAGATGGCTGAAGGGACACCTGTAAGGGATCATGTTCTCAGGATGATGTCACATCTGAATGAGATGGAGATCCTTGGTGCTGAGGTTGATGGGGAAACCCAGATCGATATCATCCTTATGAGTTTACCCAAAAGTTTTGAGCAGTTCCGCTTGAATTACACCATGAACAAAAGAATGTATAGTCTTGCGGAACTTCTGACAGAACTTCAGGCAGCTGAAGGACTTTTTCAGTAGAGTGTTCAAGTCAATGTGGCTGAGAAACCTTCTTCTTCTAAGCCGAAAGCCAAGAAGAAGAATAAGGCTCAGACACAGAAAGTTGTGAAAGCTGTGGGAGTTCAAGGTGGTGCTGTGAAAAAGCCCAAGGGCAAGTGCTTCAGGTGCAAGCAGTCGGGTCACTGGAAACAGGATTGTCCTCTTCCTAAGAAGAAAAACAATACTGGTATGTCTCTTTCTCTAGTTACAGAAACATATATAGCGGCTATATCTACGAGCACTTGGTGTGTAGATACAGGAGCCACTGATCATGTTTGTAATTCTATGCAGGGGTTCCAGCAATCCAGAATGCTTAGAGATGGCGAGATATATGTGTTCATGGGAGATGCTACGAAAGTAGCAGTAGTTGCAGTGGGAGATGTTAATTTATCTTTTGGTGATGATAGGAATTTGGTTTTGAACAATTGTCTTTATGTACCTTCGTTTAGAAGGAATTTAATTTCGGTTTCTAAACTTGCTTTGGATGGTTATAATGTTTGTTTGGATCATAATGTTTCAATTATGAGGAATAAACTAGTTATATGTTCTGGTACATTGCAAGACAATTTATACATAATCACTCCTAATCAACCTGCACTGCAACTACAACATAGGGTATTAAATAACACATCTTCTATCACTACT
Organism: Oenanthe sinensis; assembly: GCA_028671895.1. NCBI lineage: Eukaryota > Viridiplantae > Streptophyta > Magnoliopsida > Apiales > Apiaceae > Oenanthe > Oenanthe sinensis. Next base: position 14,838,127 of record CM053802.1, read on the forward strand.
AAAAGAAAGGAACCTTCTTCTTTGAACCAAACATATCTTTGGCACTTAAGATTAGGTCATATTAACTCGAGGAGGATTCAAAGACTGGTAGTAGATGGGCCTTTAGGCTCATTGGCAGTGGAGCCATTTCCAGTCTGTGAATCCTGTTTGGAAGGTAAAATGACCACTAGGCCTTTTAAGGCAAAGGGGAATAGAACCAAAGAAGTGTTAGAATTGGTTCATACTGATTTATGTGGACCCATGAATATTCAAGCAAGAGGTGGTTATGAATATTTTGTCACTTTTATTGATGATTATTCTAGATATGGATACATTTATTTGTTGCGCCGTAAATCAGAGTGCTTTGACAAGTTCAAGGAGTACAAAACTGTAACGGAGAAGCGACATGGAAAATGTATCAAGTCACTACGATCAGATCGTGGTGGCGAATACTTGCTTGGAGAATTTAGGGATTATTTATCAAAGAATGGGATCATGTCTCAGTTGACTGCACCTGGAACACCCCAACAGAATGGTGTAGCGGAGAGAAGGAATCGTACTCTTTTGGAGAGTGTTAGATCGATGATGAGTTATTCAGAATTACCCAAGTCGTTTTGGGGACATGCTTTAGAAACAGCAGCTTATCTTTTGAATTTAGTTCCTTCTAAGTCAGTTCCTAAGACTCCAAAAGAATTGTGGACTGGTTCAAAACCTAGTCTAAGACATATTCGGATATGGGGTTGTCCAGCACATGTGTTGAACAAGAACGTGACTAAGTTAGAATCTCGTACAGAAGTAAGGCTTTTTGTAGGCTATCCCATGGGAACGAAAGGATATTTATTTTATAGTCCTAAGGATCGGGATGTCATTGTTAGTACCAATGCTAGATTCCTAGAGGAGGACTATATGATGAACCATAAACCCATGAGCAGTGTCGTTTTAGAGGAACTAGTGGGAGAGACAAATAATGAACAAGTGCCAATAGTACAAGTAGAACAGCCACAAGAGAACACACAACCTATCACTAATACCACACCGGTGTCTCGACGTAGTGGGAGGGTTATTCGTAAACCCAGCAGATTCATGTTATTGGGAGAGTCTTCGGACTTGGTCTCTGAGGAACATGATGAGGATCCCATGACATACGAGGAAGCACTGCAAGACAAAGATGCAGATCTATGGCAAAAAGCAATGAAATCTGAGATGGAATCTATGTATTCAAATCAAGTCTGGGAGCTCGTGGAACCACCCAAAGGTGTAAAACCCATTGGATGTAAGTGGATCTACAAGAGAAAAAGAGGATCTGACAAAAAGGTAAAAGCTTGGAAAGCAAGACTTGTTGCGAAAGGGTATACTCAGAAAGAAGGGATCGATTATGAGGAAACCTTTTCACCAGTAGTCATGCTAAAGTCGATCCAGATTCTTTTATCTATAGCAGCTCATCTCGATTATGAGATTTGGCAAATGGATGTCAAGACAGCTTTCCTAAATGGGAGTCTTGATGATGAGATCATCTATATGCAACAACCAGAAGGATTCATTAAGGAAGGCCAAGAGCATCTGGTATGTAAGCTTAAGAAGTCCATTTATGGACTTAAACAAGCTTCTAGGTATTGGAATATTCGCTTTGATCAGGTAATCCAGACATACGGATTTGATCAATGTCCAAGCGAGTCGTGTGTGTACAAGAAATGTGAGGGTAGTTCAGTGACTTTTCTAGTGCTATACGTAGATGATATTTTACTCATTGGAAACAATGTAGGGATGTTATCAGCGGTAAAGGCATGGTTGTTCAAACAGTTCGAAATGAAGGACTTAGGTGAAGCGGCATACATCCTTGGGATCAAAGTTATAAGGGATCGCAAGAAAAGGATGTTGGCTTTATCCCAAGAGCCCTATATTGATGAGGTATTGGCTCGTTTTAACATGCAGGACTCCAAGAAGGGTAACCTACCTTATAAACATGGAGTTGCTCTATCAAAGAAACAGTGTCCTAAGACACCAGAGGCGATAGAGAGCATGAAAGCGGTTCCCTATGCTTCGGCATGCGGAAGCTTAATGTATGCAATGTTATGTACGAGACCTGATATTTGTTTTGCCGTGGGCATGGTTAGCAGATATCAGTCAAACCCGGGACATGAACATTGGAGTGCAGTAAAGGCTATACTCAAGTACCTGAGAAGGACAAAGGAGTATATGCTAATTTACAAGGCCTCATATTTGTTACCTCTAGGATATACCGATTCAGATTTCCAAGCAGATAGAGATAAGAGGAAATCAACCTCGGGATATGTGTTTACCTTAGGAGGTGGAGCTGTAATATGGAGGAGTGTAAAGCAGAAATGCGTTGCTGACTCTACCATGGAAGCCGAATATGTGGTAGCTTCGGAGGCAGCCAAAGAGGCAATATGGTTCAGAAACTTTCTTTTGGACATCGATGTGGTACCTAATTTGCCTAGGAGCTTGACAGTGTATTGTGATAACACTGGTGCTGTGGCAAATGCAAAGGAACCGCGAGACCATAAGGCAGCAAAACACATCGAGCGTAAGTATCACCTTATACGACAATTCGTTAAGCGATGAGATATTATTGTGACTGATATAGCATCAAAGGACAACCGGGCAGATCCTTTCACAAAGAGCTTACCAGCTAAGGCTTTTGAGCAGCATGTGGAGGCGATAGGAGTCAGATGTATGGTCACATAATAGTTATTTAATTGGTAGTGGATTGCTTGTAATATACCACTGATATACTCAAAGAATAGCTTGAGTATAAGTGGGAGATTGTTAGGGAGTATACTGAACTATTCGTTTGAAGTATATGACATTATTTTTTTTATTGAGAATCTTGAATGCGTATTTTAACACTGTTTGTATATTATATATTGTGGATAATCTAGTATCAAATGGGATAACAGAAGATTAGATTGTCAGTGTCTATATATAATATAATAAATGTTCACAGTTTAAGTGGAGTTAAACAAACCACTGGAATGACTAAAGTATTATTTGGAAATAATCTATCTTGATTATTGAATAATACTTGTATGCTTTGTGTATATTGAACGGGATTAAAATATTAGAATTGTTCTTCTATTCTGATAATAAAGAAGAACTAAGATTCTATAATATTATTATTGCTTAGGTTCTTAATCCGGATACAGTGATTGACACTTGTATGCAATGCACATGTTTTGATTCATATGTGATGTGATTTTTTGTTAATCACAATATTATGTTTTGGACAATGACATTGCATACAGAGTGGGATATTGACTATAAAAGGAAACCGTGTCCGAAAATATTCGGGTGATGATGTCCTCTTGAAAGCTCATAAAGATAATTATGCTTTAGTCCTGCAGGCAGATTTGTTCTTGCATAATTATAAGGTTGAGTGGATGATCAAGGATAAAAGATATTGATTAAATTAATTATCAGAAATTAATTTAATTAATGGACATTCGATATCTTAAACATGGGGAATTTAATAAGCAAATAATATTGGAGCCGAATTAAATAATTAAATTACGGCATTAGGAGAGGTAGTGCAAATATTAATTCTTTAGTGGATTGAATTAATATTTAATGACATTGGGCTTGACCCAGAATGTCATTGGAAGGCCCGACCTAATTATCCAGGATCCCTACTGTAGCCTATATATTCATCTTATTCTCTTCTAGCTATGAGTTGGAAAATACTAGGGTTTTTGTGAGCAGCCGTTCAAGGAGGCAACCAAGAACTAGGGTTCCAAGATCTCAAAGTTAGAAGGGAGGCAACCTTGGGAGGATCGAAGGCCACACTTCGCTCAAGGTGAATACGGGAATACAGTAGAAGACGTGGATTTGAATCGCTTGCGCCGTAGCGATTAAGGTTAATTTTCTATTCAAACTCGTTCGTTTTCATATCATAAAACGCAGCATCATGATTCGATTGTCCCAACAGTATGGACGCTGCCTGTTCCGGATTCTTCTGATGTCCTTGACATTCAAAAAGCCGCGTCCAAGGCAGCAGAGGCCTTTAGGCCACCCAAAAATGAAAATGATAATGCAGCGGGCACAAGTCAGGAAAACACAGCGGTATTGCCAGAAGATGAGGTGTTCTATATGGATGAAGAGGTGGTATTTGGAATGCCTGAATTCATTAACAACATGGCAGAAGGAATGATGCTTTCTCCACCTCAATGTGTGCAAATTGACGGGTCTTATGGGGATTATGACATGGAAGATACTACTGACCTATCTCTATGGAGTTATTCATTTTAATAGACCCCTCTACTACTAGAGTGCTAGTATTAGATTGGACGTGCCAACTGCCAAGTGATAACTTGGTATTTGTTCTCTCAACTCAGGTTCAGTTCGTTTTAAATAAGTTCTCCGGTTGAGATACCTGACGAGACTGCAAAACAATGCCCTAAACACACTTCCGGCTTAAGATTTTGAGTTTCAGCGGAGATATAAGAGAATATGGATTCAGAATATGTGTGTATACTGTTTGCATACCTCTCTCTTTATAGTTTGGTTGTGCCTTTCCTTACTCGAGTGTGTCGATTTGGGTGGTAAAGTCTTGTCCTCTGTTGCAACCTATAGCTAAAGGGTCAGTCGTTTTACACTCTGTGGGTGGTAACGACTTGTCCTCTGTGGCAGCCTGGTCAGTCGTTTACGTTGTGTTCTTAATTTGTATCAATCCCTCTTGTTTGGTTTGGGAGGGATTGTACTTGTCTAATATTTTGGTGTCTTGGAAGAGTTTGATACTTGGTTCCTTTATAGTTTCACTGCGTACCTTAGTTCCCAAGTGCTCACTGCTTTTTCTGGGGCCTTGATCGCGCGATGGCTTCTGGGTTAATCTTAACAAATTTAAGATTAAGATCCATACGCTATCAAAGCCTTCCGAATGGCTAGTAGAACTCTTGCGTAGACCTCCAGTACGTGTTTGTGCCCAACTATTGCCCGAGTACAAAGCAGTTTATTTTAACATTTTCATCGACCAGGTGGATGTGGTTGGTCTAGTTTTCCTTGTCGGCCTGGAGCTTCTTTTATCTGTTCAACTACTCAAGCAACAGAGAGATCAACTATATATTAAGGAACTGAGAGATCGACCTTTTTGTCCTTGCGGCTTGCGAGTGTCCTTATCACAAGGCTTGAGGATTGTCCGCTTACAGGGATAAGCTGATTGAGTTTTAGTCCCATTTTCTTAGCATTTAAAACCCCCATGTCCCCTGGGAATGGTGCAAAGAGGCCTAAATGAATACAACTAGTCGCAACTTAAATATATTAATAAGAAAATGTTTCGACATTAATGAACAAAGTGATTCAAAAGAATTATACGCAATTATATAATCAGCCGATCGACTTGTAGCTCTTATAATGGATCGATAATTGTTACGGTGGTTAACAGGACTAAATCCAATAAGATAACGGATATAAATGCGTACAACTTTGTTAAAAAAAAAGAGAATGATTCATTATTTTAATACGAAAGACACACACCACAAAAGAAATATATATATCAAATAAAGGGGTTGCTGAGCACTTTGGCTTGGAGACGATACGGGAGACAACGATATCAAAAAGGAACTTGCCAGGAAAGCCCACGCGTGTTTAAACAAAGTGAGCAATCAAACACCTCGAAGCTTATAGAAACTTTTTTTAGTACAGCACACACACTCCACGTCCGCGTCCGCAAAACATTCATGTCCACAGACTATGTATCGTCCTACTATTCTTTAAACACTCAATTATTTTTGGAGCGCTCTTTCTCACTCACTCGCTCGGCGTAAGAGCCATCTCGGAGGGAGGCACCCTCTAATGGATGTCAAAAATAGTCACTTCACCGTAAACAATAATATTTTATTTTATTTTTCTTCCGCATCAAATGTAACAATTTTTTATTTTAATAATTGACGCCCCATATAAATTATTTTAAATGGTCCCCACATTAACTACTCCTGCAATTAATATAATAGAACAGGTAATGCATATATATACATTTCATGTAACATTTGTCTTTTATCTATTTTGAGAAGATGATAAAAATTAACAATCTTTCTTTGCACCCTTGGAACTTCAATAGAGTGACAATTAAGAGTGTTATAACACATAGACTTGGCACCCAATCGGAGAGATGCTCTAATGAGTTCACAGCTTACAGTTGACACACACCCCTCAATATTTTACTAGTTACTTTTCATTCAACGGCTAATATTCACTTGTGTTCCATTCAATAGTATTCACTTGCATATAATTAGTAATACTGTACAAACATTGTACATTTCTTCCCAACCTCTCTCAGTATAAATATCTCTACTTATCTCGGTTTCACTAATCTTCATCCACTACTGGAAGCACAGGCAATGGCACCGCAATAACGACAGCGACAACAAAGACAATATTGAACGCCCGCCAAAATTCCAACAATCGAGGTTGCATGTGAGGTAAGTGAATTAAAAACAAACTTCTGAATCTGGATCGTAACATTTGTTGCATTCATCAACTCTATATTTAATTTTCCTGCTTCCGGCTTAATTCTTTTGATGCCAAGATGTTGAACAAACAGAGTACAAAATAGTATATATATAGTCAAACCAACTTGTCCATGTTGGGTTTTAATCTCAAGCTTGTAATAAAACTTAGTAGTCTGGTAGTCTGTGATTTGTTTTGTTTTGTTTACGTTAGGCGCATAACCAAGTTGTGCAAGTCGTCTGGAGATTTTGTAGGAGTCTCTATTAATAAGGTAGTCATGGAGTTGAAGTAGGAAAGTAGGCAAGTAGTTGTCCTAGTTTATAGGATCGTAAGTTTCGTTTGTTTTCTATATATCTTGTATCAGTCATTTGAATAAATAAGTCTTCTGGAATTTACTTAGCAGCTTTGTTTCTTAGTTCATATAAACACATATACGTATCTTTATTTGCAACATTTGGTATCAGAGCTGTCAGGGTATAGGATCAAGACTCAGGAATGTCAACTGCGGATACGAACAAGATGAAGGGAGGATCCTTCGGGCTGAGCTATCCAACATTGGCCAGAAACAATTACACTGCATGGGCTCTTAAGATGAAGGTTGTCATGCAGGCACAAGGAGTGTGGGGCGCTGTAGAAACAAGTGACCCAAAGGTGCCAGTCGATGAGAAGGTCGATAAGATTGCATTAGCAATGGTGTATCAGGGTATCTCTGAAGATGTGTTACTGTCCATCGCCGAGAAGACCACAGCTAAAGGAGCTTGGGAAGCAATTAAAACGCTTTGTCAAGGAGCTGAGAAGGTGAAACAAGCTCGAGTTCAAACCTTAAAAGCAGAATTCGAGGCTCTATGTATGAAGGAATCAGATGAACTCGAGGACTTCTACATGAAACTCAACGGGCTCGTTACGAATATTCGAGCTCTTGGGGAGGAGATGCAGGAGTCGTACGTTGTAAAGAAAATGTTGAGGGCTGTACCACCAAGATTTCTGCAGATAACTTCTACAATAGAGCAGTTTGGCAACCTGGATACGATGACAGTAGAGGAAGCCGTGGGTTCGTTAAAAGCTCACGAGGAACGAGTTAAAGGAAAGGTTGAGATCAGTGAGGGTAAACTGATGCTCACAGAAGAGGAGTGGCAACAGAGAGAAGCTAGAGAAGGCAAGCTGTTGTTTACTAGGGAGGAATGGCTGAGACGAAACAGCAAATCGAGTGAAGGATCATCACCAGTGAAGGCACGAGACAAAAGCCAGGTTAGATGCTTCAATTGCAATGCGTATGGCCATTTTGCAAGAGAATGTCGCAAGCCTAAACGACAGAAGGAACACAGGCAAGAATCCAACCTGACTGAAATAGAAGATCATGAGCCAGCCTTGTTGTTGGCAAAGCTTGACAAGTCTGAAAGGGAGTTGCTGCAACTGGACGAGAGCAATGTGAAACCAAAATTGGCGGAGAAAAATGAGATTAATCAAATGGAATCGAATTTGTGGTACTTAGATAATGGCGCTAGTAATCATATGACTGGACAAAAATCTAAGTTCAAATTGCTCGATGAACAAGTTACTGGTCAAGTAAAGTTTGGGGATGGATCAACTGTAGAGATCAAAGGCAGAGGTTCGATCGCCATGAAGTGCAAAAATGGACAAGAGCGCGTACTCAATGAGGTATACTTTATTCCTAGTCTTCGAAGTAACATTATTAGCATTGGGCAATTGACTGAAGAAGGAAGTAAAGTTGTGATTAGAGGAGAATACATGTGGGTGTTTGACAAGAATGAAAAGCTTCTCATGAAGGTCAAGAGATCACAAAATCGATTGTACAAATTGATTATCGAGACAGAAAATCCTAAGTGTTTGATGTCAAAGGTGGATCAAGAGTCAAAGTTGTGGCACTCACGAATGGGCCATGTAAATTATCATGCTCTGGCATTGATGTTTAAGGAAAGAATGGTAAGGGGCTTGCCAAGGATCACTCAACCACATGATGCATGCATTGGATGTCTTATGGGAAAGCAAGCAAGGAAGGGAGTGCCTGGTTATTCATGTTTCAGTGCAAAGAAACCTCTCGATCTTGTTCATACGGACCTTTGTGGACCAATCTCTCCGGCAACTGCATCGGGTAAGAAATATTTCTTGCTATTTGTAGATGACTACAGTCGAACTATATGGGTCTATTTTCTTGAAAATAAAGGTCAAGCATTTGGTGAGTTTAAACGTTTCAAGGCATTGGTTGAAAATGGAGATGGTCGAAAGATTAAAGTGTTAAGGTCAGATAGGGGAGGCGAATTTATGTCATCTGAATTCGAGAATTATTGCAAGGAAATGGGAATAACTCGACACTACACTACACCATACACACCGCAGCAAAACGGCGTGGTTGAAAGGAGAAACAGAACGGTGATGGAAATGGTCAGAAGCATGATGAAAGAAAAGAATCTACCAGCAAAACTCTGGGGAGAGGCGGTGAGACATGCGGTTTACATACTCAACAGAGTCCCAACAAGAGCTCTAACAGGTGTAACGCCATACGAGGCCTGGACAAAAGAAAAACCAGATGTATCTTATATCAGAGTATTTGGGTGTTTATGTCACATGAGGACACCAAATCCAGGAATGAAAAAGCTAGATGATCGAAGTGTCTCAATGATAAACCTGGGAAGGGAACCCGGTACAAAGGGATACAGGCTGTTTAATCCTGAAGAAGATAAGGTGTATGTGAGCAAGGATGTAATATTCGAAGAAGAAAAATGCTGGAAGTGGTCAGTTGAAAGGGAAGAAGACAACATACAAGTTTTTTGGCCTCTCGACTTAACAGATGATACAGGAGTGCTCGAGACTAATGCTGGAAGACAATACTCCTCAGAAAACAATGAGGAATATGAATTTGGGACACCATCAACTGATTCAACAGTGACTCCATCACAGAGTACTCCATCAACTCGAATGACTGGTTCTTCAATATCTCTTTCAACAGGAGCATCGAGACTAGACAGTGCAAATTATGACGATAGTGCTGAGCCATTGAAAACTCGCAGGTTAAGTGATGTGTATAATGATACTGAGGAAATGGTATTAGATGAAGAGCTATATCTGATGGGGACAGAGGAACCTGCAAACTACAAGGAAGCTACGAAAGATGAAAACTGGAAGGGAGCTATGAAGGCTGAAATTGATTCAATCGAAAGTAATGGCACGTGGAAGCTTACAGAGTTACCTGCAGGACATAAAATAATTGGTTTGAAGTGGATTTTCAAGCTCAAAAAGGATGCAGCTGGCAATATAGTGAAGTACAAGGCTCGTTTGGTGGCAAAAGGGTACGCACAAGAGCATGGAATTGATTACGAGGAAGTGTTTGCTCCTGTCACTCGTCTTGAGACAGTACGAATGCTATTGGCTCTATCAGCAAAGAACTCGTGGCAAGTTCACCACTTGGACGTAAAAACTGCCTTTTTGAATGGAGAAATAACTGAAGATGTGTTTGTTGCTCAGCCAGAAGGATTCGAAATTAGTGGGAAGGAACACCTGGTTTACAAGTTGGTGAAGGCTTTATACGGTCTAAAACAAGCACCGCGTGCGTGGTATGCGAAATTGAACTATAGTCTGGAGAGTTTGGGTTTTAAACGTTGCCCTTATGAAAATGCTGTCTACACGAGGGGAAAAGGGAAAGATTGTCTGATAATTGCCATTTATGTAGACGACATTTTGGTTACTGGTGCAGATGTGCAGAAGATTGAAGAATTTAAGCTGCAAATGGGAAGGAAGTTCGACATGACAGATATGGGAAAGCTCAACTATTACCTTGGAATCGAGGTAAAGCAAGAACCTGGTTATATTGAGTTAAAACAGTCTGGGTATGCAGGTAAGTTGCTTGAAAGGGCAGGCATGGGTGACTGTAATCCCACTAAACTCCCAATGGATCCAAAGGAACAGATTTCTAAGGATGAAAAGGGACGAGCAGTTGATGCAACAATGTACAAAAGCTTAGTAAGAGGGCTGCGTTATCTGGTGAACACTCGACCAGATATAGCGTTCTCTGTGGGAATTGTAAGTCGTTACATGGAACGACCAACTGCATTACATCTGAGTGCAGTGAAGAGGATCCTTCGTTATGTCAAGGGAACATTGCAGTATGGACTAATTTATACTCTGAACAGTGGAAATAATGTAGTCACAGGTTATTCTGACAGTGATATGGGAGGGTCTATAGATGATAGACGAAGTACAGGAGGCATGGCTTATTACTTGAATGAGAGTCTGGTATCATGGGTTTCTCAGAAGCAAAGGGTGGTGGCTCTGTCGTCCTGTGAAGCGGAGCTCATGGCTGCCACCGCAGCCGCTTGTCAAGGAATTTGGATGAAGAATGTTTTAAGTCAGATTACAGGTGAAAAGCTTGGTTCAGTTGTGCTGTTTATTGACAATAAGTCTGCAATCGACCTAGCTAAAAATCCAATGTTCCATGGAAGAAGCAAACATATCGACATACGCTTTCATTTTATTAGAGAATGTGTAGAGCGCGGAGATGTCATTGTGAAGCATGTTAGTAGTAATCAACAAAGAGCAGATGGGTTGACGAAAGCTCTTGCAATAGTTAAGTTCGAAAGGATGCGCAGTCTACTAGGAGTTAGGGAGTTAGAGAAGTAAGTTTGAGATTAAGGGAGGATTTGTTGGGTTTTAATCTCAAGCTTGTAATAAAACTTAGTAGTCTGGTAGTCTGTGATTTGTTTTGTTTTGTTTACGTTAGGCGCATAACCAAGTTGTGCAAGTCGTCTGGAGATTTTGTAGGAGTCTCTATTAATAAGGTAGTCATGGAGTTGAAGTAGGAAAGTAGGCAAGTAGTTGTCCTAGTTTATAGGATCGTAAGTTTCGTTTGTTTTCTATATATCTTGTATCAGTCATTTGAATAAATAAGTCTTCTGGAATTTACTTAGCAGCTTTGTTTCTTAGTTCATATAAACACATATACGTATCTTTATTTGCAACAGTCCAACGATAATTGATTATTATAAAAGTTTTGTAGCTAGATTTTTACTGGAGAGTCTCTTGCCATTAGGGTTTGTCCCAAGAGCTACTCAAGATGCCTTAACTTGTAATTTTCATTTTATTTTGACCGAGGGACAATCTTAGCTAGATTAGCAAATATATATATATATATATATATATATATATATATATATATATATAGTGATGAGAGACAGTTTAATTAGAGGTTGCCGAGAGAGAAAATGTTCACAGTAACATTTTCTGCACAGTAACCTTTCTTCCTCTTTATTAATTACTCTCTCCGTTTTAAGGCATATGTAACTTAATTTTGTGATATGTATTTTAATTTTTTTTTGCTTATATAGCTAAAATTATTATTTTTAATTTTTTTGTAAATATATTAATTAGATATTTTCATTCACAAAAATAAAATTTTAAAAATAATAATTTTAATTATATGATTAAAACAATTAATTAAAATGTGTATAAAAAGTCATACAACATATATTTTATAAACAGAAGGACTATTCTAAATATAACATTTCTCTTTTTTGCCGCAACCTCGAACAAAATTGTGTGTATGAATATATATATATATATATATTGCTAGGTTTTTACTGATAAATCAGGCAAGTGGAATGTGTGATTTTTTGGCCTATATATACTTAATTAACCCTTACTCAAAATAAAAGAGCTAGCTTTTTTTGTAAAACAGTAATTTATATAAAGCATTTAAATCTCCACCGTACGTAGCCAATAATATTGCAACGTTATGTTCTGAATTGAAGTTTGAACACGTTACACAACTATCGAAAGAGTAGTTTTGTCACTCTTACAGCAAGCCAAAAGTAAATCATCGTATATATATACATACCTACTTAAGATATGTTAGTTTCGTATAAGATTTACTTCTTGGGTCCCCAGCTAACTGTCCTGTGATTAATTGAACAAAATTTGATCGAGAGTTATATATAATATATAATATATAATTGAAAAAAATTATAAAAATATATCATCGAAAAGTGTATTTAATTTATTTTAAAATATATTTTTCAGTTTTTTGAAATCATAAAAGAATAATTTATAATTTTTAGTCAAAATTGAATTAAATTGACCATAAAAATGTTAAATAGGACGGTTAATTTGGAACGGAGGGATTACATGCTAAAGTGAAAATGCTACTTATTAGGATAAGAGAAGCAGCAAGGCATAAGAGCAACTACTTCCCCTCGTACAGGTCGAACTCCGTGCGAATATGAATTGCATGAATACAAGGGCTCCTATTATATTTGTAGTCTCTGAAGGATGAGAACCAGCTATGTAGTAAGCTTTCCCAGCCCCTTCTCATTAATGGACTTCTGACGTATACGAAGGAGTGCGGTTGGTTCCTTTCCCTTCGCTGTGTTTAATTGAATTTATAATAATATAGCAACAATTGAATTACAAAAAAACGTACTCAATGAATATATATCAAGGGAATTAAAGCAAAACGAAGTTACGAGGTTATAATGCAAGGCAATCCCACGCGTTTGTAGATAAGGTGAGCAATAAATAGCTGGAAGCCTGCACAAAGTCCTTTGTGGTGCACCACACACACTCTGTATCCGCGTCCAAAGGACCGAAACACATTCCTAACCACACATTATATAGGATACCCTAAACTATGAAATTATTTTGCAGTGATCTCTAACTCACATACATCCGAAACTCATAGTAACTCAACACGTACACACCCCTCTGTTTTTTTACAAGCTGCTTTTTCACTCGAACCAACCTATTATTCACTTGTATATAAAATACAAACACCTTGTACTCGAACCAACCTCTTTCCCAGTATTAATTTATGCCCCTCGTCACTTATATTTTTGAATCTACATGCACGTACTACATGAAGGGTTCGTACGTAGTTTTCCTAGCTTCAAGTGATACGGTGCGCACAATGTTTAGTGACACGAAGAAAATCCAGCAAGTGGGTTTGTGAGATAAGAGAACCAAACAAGAGCTCTTGAATCTGGCCCGGAACTTTTTCCACGGCTAAGATGGTGTATTGAGATAATGATGTTTTAAAGTGATAAAAAGCCCTGACTGAACTATACTGATTCTATACGGAAGTTGCGATACTGAGTAAATACTGAATATATAGTTAAACCAACTTGTACTATCTAAAGAAGGATTAGGAAGGTTTTTTCGAGTTTTTATGGGAGAGTCACTTATGGTTAGGGTTAATTTGCCCCAAGTGTTGATCAATTTTGTTGGATAATATAACAGCAGGGACACAGCCAGATATTAGTCCACTAATATCATCCCACTAAACACTCAAAGGAGTTAGTGTGAAGTGAATAATAGAGTGTTGGTTGATAATTATCATGATTGACACAACTTCATGGGGGCACCTAGCTACAGTTCCTGATGCTAAATCGAGTAGGGTTCTGTGCCTTCCCAAAGTGCTGCTAAATGGTGTCAGGTGATCATGCAGGATTTGGCACGGGTCTCGCTAAGAAAGGCAGAGAATTCATTTTGGCAAGAATTCCATTTAATTTCAAAGAATCAATGCGGATCGGATTTGGCACAACTAATACGTAGCTATCTCAACTAGCCATGGTGCCGGTGGAGATGTAATAAAAAGTTGACGCTACTGATCATTACTGGAGATGGAGGTTATATTTAGAGATGGCTAATTGACAGCAAGAAAAGTATACAATAATGATTTTCTTACGAAATGGCCCCCTCCTCCATAAGTGATAATTGTTATTTACGGAGTTTTGTAATAGTTTAAATTAAAATTGTACCACATGCATATAATAAGAATTTGAATTTTTGTTCTTACCTTCTCAAAACATAATTATCACGGTCTCAACCCGGTCCTCATAAAAATTATAAAAGTCAGTCAGAGAACTTAAATAAAAACGATTGCAACACAATATGAGGAGACAAATAGCTGGCCACGATACAACTTAAACAGCCTTTTTATACAATATTACCTCCGTACACTTTTATAGGCTCTTCTATGAAAAACTTATACGAAGTATATATATATATATATATATATCGCAGCTGGTTCAGAACACTTGTTCACAACCATCTATAAGCGCTTTCTTTTTTGCGGATATAAATAGAAAGCTCCCAGAAGTGTCCATAGGACGACGTAACCCTGGGTTCTACGTTAATGCTATTCACGGGAGAAAAAAACACGAACAGACAATTGCATCGCTTGTGAGGGATCACAATTATAAAAAATCTTAAATGCAGTACTAATTGAAAATCATATATGTCATGCTTCATGTTGTGTTTATAATATATTATAAAATTATTGCAGAATATAATGTTGGACATATAAGTATCTAATTTGTAATTTATTTAAGAGTATTTCATGAAACAAAACCCACATATATATATATATATATATATATATATATATATATATATATATATATATATATATATATATATATATATATATATATATAGTTGGTTTCAATGGAAACCACTAAAATAATTAAAATTTTAATATACATATTCTTAATTGTTGTATTGAAAAATAAGAATACAATTGATTTTCAAAATAGTCAACCCTTACAAATAATAACAATTTGATATCCTATAGTTCATTTTGAAAAGAAAGGGAAAAAATGTGCTTATTTTTTCTTACACTTGCCCAAAAAAGTGCTATGAGTTGATTTCTTTTCAAAATTTTCTTATTCGGGAGAGAATGAGAATTTATAATAATAAATATACAGATCATTTAAATACATTAATTTACTTTCTTTTATTCTCTTATAAAAACTAATGTACATAAGAAATAAAATCATACAAAAAAATAATTTCCTTTCTTTTTGCCCATTTTTAATTCTTTTTCTTTTCTTAATTATAAACTTTGGGAATATAGTGTAAATATAAAGATACACCTAAATTTCTATTGCAAAAAAAGATGAACATATTTTAAAATAGTCAAATTTTATTTTTTTTAAAAATATATGTAAAAGAGGACAAATGAGATATATCAAAAAAATAGATTAAAGTAATATCACAAATATTTGCAACATTACATAAAAAGAAATATGGACAAAAGACATACCATCTGAGAGAATAAGAAATTAACTTGAAATTCATCTCATGTTTATTTTTTGAGATGAGTATATATCCAGCCGAATACGTTTTGTTGTAGGGAATATTTTATACTCCCTCCCTCTCAAATTAATTGTGCACTTTCTATTTTTGTTAGTCAAATTAACTAATTTTGACCGAATATTACACATAATATATAATTAAAAAAAAATTAAAAATTATATCATTAAAAAATATATTTAATAACCTTTAAAATGTATTTTTCAATTTTTAAAAAATATAAATAATAATTTTTAATTTATAATCAAAATTAAGTCAATTTAACCACAAGACACATATTATGGAGTGAGTACAACGTATTGCACATTGTGTTAGGTAGGGATGACAATTGTAATCAGTTTCGTGAGTATCAAATACTATCCGCACCGGTTTGATAATTAACTGAGTTGAAGGGTGAGTTGATGGGTAATGAAGTGAAGGGTATCAAATGCTATACGATTAAAAATTATAAATACGGGGTAGATATAAATATTATGTCCTCCAATTCATACCCTATTCGTACGTACATACATATATATATATATATATAATTCAAATATATTTAAATTTATTCAATTCATATTAAATATACAAAAATATAAGAATTTCAAATAGTAATTATAAATATATATGGATTATATTAAGAAATAATATTTTTATGTAGATAAAATATATTATTATATAAATGAAATTATAATAAACATTTAAAAATTAAAAATACACACTCAATAGACCCGCTCGTAAGTTTGAACACGGATATACTATATTAATATCCGGTAGTATAATGGATGGACAGACATCAACAAGTAAAATTCCCAACAAGTAAAAATCCCTTGTGCTTCACGAGCGATAATTTTCTTAGATGCGGGATGGATGATGGATAATACAAAACTCGCCTCAAACCCTACGAATTGCAAACTCTACAGTTATGCAGCATTGAATAGACAAAAATAACAACAGAAGACACTTCTATTTATCGGATTCAAAGAGCCATTCCAGAAATCGTAAAAGTGAAAATTTGCATTCGAATGTACTATTTATGCAAAATATTAATATATTATGCAGCATATACATATAAGCTAACCTATCAAGGTTTCCCAAACCCAAAAATAAAATAAAATGAATTCCAAACTTGTGATTCGCATATTATCGACTATATTTTAGTTGGATTTGTCAAATATTCAAGATTGGTCAATCTAACACAAATTTAATCAACCGTATTTTCCATAAAGTTTTTCTTGTTTTATACAAGGAAAAGAGAGACGTACAGCTAGATTTGAAGGCAATAGAATCTCGAGTTTGAAAAAGATCTGATTGATTAATTACCGAATAATTCATGATTGATGAAGATAATTTAGAAAATTCGATGATGTTGTGGATCCGTTCATTTCACAACCGATTCACGTTGCTGTAGACTTCTGATGAGCAAACTGTTGATGGATGGAGAGGGCATCCAAGGCCGGATTGCTTTTATGACAGTTGACATTACAAATTAGCTGTAAGCCCAACAAGCTCTTTCAAGACGTACAAGCCACCTCAATCCTGCATTCTTTGGGAAAAATTATGCCCTTAGTTTGACCAATAACGTACATACATCACTCTAGCTAGCCTTTGTGATCAGTCGTATGTCTCCCCCAGATAAGGTATCCGGTACGGACAGACTATATTCGGCCACACCAAAGCTATTCAGCTGCTACATATATAATCGAAAAGATAAATAATTAATTTTACCATTATTGACGGTACCCCGGGCAGTTGGCACATCTAATCGAAAACTCGTAATTCGAATTCTCTATCTAGCTAGTTGGATATCAAAATGAATAGTTCCATAAAGACAGGTCGGTAGCATTCTCCACGTCATCATCTCCATCACTTTGCACACATTGTGGGGGTGGAAGCATCATCCCCTCAGCCATACTGTTAATCAATTCAGGCATTCCAAATATAACATCTTCGTCTATGTAAGACACCTCATCTTGTTCCAATACTAATAATGTCTTTTCCGCGCTGGTGCTCGCTGCATTATCATTTGCCTTTGGCCTAAAGGCCTCGGCTGCCTTGGCTGCGGCTATCTGAATGTCCTTGACATCTGCTGAAGCCGGTACAGGCAACTTCCATAAAGAGTCCTCGAAATTAAGACATGCATTTCGACCTCTAAGTGCAATGGCTGCAACATCATTAGCCCGAGCCGCCATTTCAGCTGTAGGAAAAGTTCCGAGCCAGATTCGAGAGTTATTAATAGGTTCTCTTACCTCACAGACCCACTTACCGGAATTTCTACGCCTGATTCCTCTGTAAACAGGGTGGCGCGTCTCCTGAAATTTCTTCCTTCCCGAGGGTTTCTTTGGAGTAGTGGAAGCTAACAACACTTGATATGATATATTATGAGGAGATTGGGGGTCACATTTACCTTTGCTTTCTGTACTGTTGGATGATGATTCGTTAAGTTGGATTGAGGTGGGATATGGATCCTGAGAGTAGGAATCATATTTCTCCATATATATATTAATATTCTGTACCAGTTATAAGTGATTACTTATTATTGATTCAACAGCTGCTTGCCGACTGCCGAGAGTGTGTGTGTGTGAGAAATTATTTATTAGATTCTTATCTTTGTGAGTGAGTGAGAAAGACTATTAATATACTCCATGTTGCTGCCATAAATAATACACTACTACTAACAATGTGCTTAAAATGTTCCTTACGCGTGTCTAGGGCGTGTGTCACGTACGACACACCAAACCAATTTCTAGGCCACAAGATCCCACCTGTTTATTGTCCACCTGTTAAAACACGCGTGGGCTACATTTTACCTAATCTAGCAATTTCCTTAAGAATATGGTTTTGTCCCTATATAGTAATCAAACTAATCATATTTTATTATCCCACTCACATTTTATACTCCGTATACTATTTAGAGTAATACTACTATACAAGGTCGAACGGGACAAAATACATCACTATTTATCGGCTATTTATTTTACTATTTTTCATGAGTTATAATTATCCTACTTTTAACATAGCATAATTTAACAAGAAATTATATTTAGAAAAGCAATTATAATTGAATTTATTAAAAAATAAACTAATATTATTTTACTTCTTTAAGGATGTAGTTTATTCATAAATCTTTTAACTTTTATTTCTTTTAAGTCTCATATCTTATAAGTAATCCTCTTGTTGTTATTGAGTACTTCATCCGTCTGTTTCAAAATAATAGTCGCTTGGACTTTTTTCACGTGATTTATGGTATACAAAAATGTCTAGATTTTATACTCAAAATTCTTATAACTTTAATTAAGTTACTTGAAGTTGATTTTATGAACATTTTTCTCGTTAAATAAATACATGTATATATTAGATGATATATAATTCACTCTCATAAATATTGTCATTTATTCATGAATTCGTTAATTTTTATAAAAATTAATCAATTAGTTGTGTACATGATATATATTTTAACTATAAATAATAAATATAAGTATATTTAATTCTTTTTAGTCATGAATATATAAATATATATGTGTCTAAACTATTTTTAATTTGTAATAAATGCAAATACATACATATATATGTAAATATATTTTAATAATTAGATTTTATTAGGATTTTTTTCGTGTTTTAACCAGGTTTTTATCCGGGCCAAGCTTTTTGCCAGATCGGGCTAGGCCTGAGCTTTTTGCGATCAGGCCGGGCTTCACTAAAAAATATAAGACCCATTGAAGGCCCTAAGCCTGGCCCAAATCGGGCAGACTTTTTTAAACTTTTTTCGAATCGGATCGGGCTAGAATTTCCGGTTTAGATTTTTTGTGCACCTCTATGACCCAATAGTTAACATTGAATTCGGCTAACAAAGCTGGTCACATTTGAAATTGGCTTATTTACAATTTAAACCCTTTGTTATTAACAATATACAATTGAAACCTTTTTTTTAATATATTTAGTAAATTTAACCCTACATTTTTTAACTATTTACAATTGAAACCTTTTTTAAAATAATTAGTAAATTTAACCCTATGTTTTTGAACTATGTACAATTGAAACCTTTTTTAAAATAAATAGTTAGTAAATTTAACCTTGACTTTTTAATTTCGGAATAAAATAAATCTTACGACAAAATTTTGAATAAATATTCGTCAAATATACTATTGTCACTTTTTTTTGTATAGATATTATCTAAGCATAATATATATTTGCAATTATTAGAGTTTTTTCTTATAAAATGGATATTTAGATGTTCTTTTCTATATTAATACACTATGTCTTTTCTATATTAATATATCCAAATATCAATTTTATAAGAAAAAACCATAATAATTACAAATATCTATTATGCTTAGATAATATCTATACAAAAAAATTGACAATAGTGTATTTGACGAATATTTATTCAAAATTTTGTCATAAGATTTATTTTATTCCGAAATTTAAAAATCAAAGTTAAATTTACTAAATGTTTTAAAACGTAGGGTTAAATTTACTATTTATTTTAAAAAAGGTTTCAATTGTACATAGTTCAAAAATATAGGGTTAAATTTACTAATTATTTTAAAAAATGTTTCAATTATAAATAGTTAAAAAATTTAGGGTTAAATTTACTAAATATATTAAAAGAGGTTTTCAATTGTATATTGTTGAAAACGCATGGTTATAATTATATTTAAGCCTTTGAAATTTTATTCGAAATAAACCCAAATTCAACCTATTTGAAAAGTCTAAAAATCCATATAACCCCCAAATCTTAATACAGGGTTTATGATTGTTGTTTAAAACATTTTTTAATTTATGTATATTTTAATATATAATACAAAAAATAATATTTTTGAATGATTCAATAATAAAAGAAGTAGTTCCATGTTCGAAGTCAACGGCAGCGCCTCAAAAAGAAAAGACGAGCCGCATCCATTCGAAGACATAGAGTGATCATTTCATTGACAAAGTTGGAATCATGAATAGGATTAAGGTGATATAGGATACTCCCTCCGTCCCATAAAACTTTTCCCACTTTCTTTATCGGGACATTCAAAATACTCTCCCCCTTTCTATTTTTAGTAAACAAAATATATTAAAATATTCCCAAAACTGATTTAATTAATCAGTTTATATCTCAAAAATATTAAACAAATACTCCCCATATCCCCAAATATTCCCCATATCAAAAACAACTAAACGACACTTTACTTTTTTGATATATTACGCCCTCTCTTTCTCTCAAACCCTATTTTTCTCTCTCGCCGCTCTCTCTCCCCTCTCTCTTAAATCACCCCTGAAATCTGTTCTAATAGATGCGCACCATGGGTTTTCCGATTCCGATGATGAGTTAACTGGTTCGTACAGTTGTTCCGATCCCGATAACTGCGACAGACGCGTCGACTGTGACGGCGACCACACCTACATTGCCTTGTACTGCCTCTTTGTTGCTGCTGTGTCTCCCATGAGTAGGTCCATAACCCATTGTATTCTTTGCATGATATTTGCATCTTTTAATCCAGGATGTAGAGGATTTGTGTGAGGTCTGATCAGTCCCCTTTTTATCATTCTCTGAACAGTACTTGATGATACTTTTAACTTAACTGCAAGGTCCCTTACGCATGATCTATCTCCCATATTAATGTCTGTTACTGCATTAGGTGGCAGTTGGATTCTTTTCCTTCCGGAATTGTGTCCATCTGTTGCCATGTTGTATGCCTGCATTGATGCCTTTTGTTTCTTTGCTTTGTTCCATATGGTGCTAATTGTTCTTCTTGTGACATTGAACTGCTTTGCTGCCTCCAGTATGGCACCTTGGTAAGGTTTACCATCTGTTGACTGGTTGCTTAGTAAGAACATGAGTATTTGCATTCTTGCATCAGAGCTGAGCTTGGTGAATCTTCTGTGATGATGATTACCAGGTTTCCTGTTGTGCACGCCCTTCTGTTTCTTCTTCTGGTGGTTCATTTAAATTAAAATGGTGGACAACATCTTCCATGTCTCCATCCGCTGCTGCTGGTTCATTGAGATCAAAAGGGAAGCCTCCAAAATTCATGTCTGAACAGAGATGCCAAGCAATGATGTAATTTTTTTTTTGAACTTTTTATAAGCTCTTGTGTTTTAATCTGATTGTAATATGTTTGTAATCTGTTTTTAGGGGGAAATTTGTAATCCACTTTGTAGTGCAGCTAAGTAGTTATTTTCCCTCCACTATTTGTAATATTTTTTGTTTTTAGGGGGAAAGTAAATGTGATTTTCCCTCTAAAATTCAGAGATGTAAACTTAAACTGCTCTCAGCCAATCATTAGCAAGCATTGTTTATACTTCTTCTTAAAACTTGTGCTTTTGTCCAAATGAGAAAAATATTTAGGCACAGAGGGAGTATCAAGTATTTAGTTGAATGATAGAATGAATTTATTAATTTAATATATTTTTTAATAAGTATTAAGCAACATTATTATAAAAAATTTATTTTAAAAATTAACATATAATTTTATAAGAAAAAATAAAAGTTTTAAAATTTTAATTTAATTACTCATACATCAAAAAATTTCAACCAAACATATGTGTTAACACAAATTGATCTATAAGTCCTGAACCAAACCGCCCCTAAAGTGATCGTTTACGCAAATTGTTTTATCTGGTGCCATTTCTTTTTTTAGGTGGATTTTCTCGATGAAAGGACAAAAATAAGCTGGCTTCTTTCTTTGAAGTCTTTGGAGCTAACAAGCCAGAACCAGTTTTTTTACCTGTTACAAGCGAAGCGACACTTTATTAAAAAGTTAAGAAGCAATTAGTTTTTTAAATTTATGAAACAATTTTTTTCAAAAATATGATAATTTTATTTTCTTTAAAAATAGTTTTTAAACCATGCACTTTTCTAAAAATCTATTTTTAAAATTTACTAAACACTTTTTTTGATGCTTTTGAAAAGTTGTAATATCAATCAGCAATCTCAAACGTTTGATGCTTGTGATAAGCTGCCTGGATACGAGGAATTCTAGAAAAAAAGCACCCTAACTCTGTCTAAATAAATTATCTTAATTCACACATGAAACCATTTTGATTTTGATGATCACAATGTTAACAAGCTGGAAAACTTGATTTAATGTGTTATAACATGCTGGTACTTATTCTGTGTTGCAGGACTTAGCTTACTGATATATGTTATCAGTATAAGATTTTAGCAAGCTAACAGCATGGAAACAAAATATCTCAGCAAACTGGCACTGAGAACAGTTTTGTGCAGATTAATTTCCGGAGTTCAAGTTCAACAAGATTTATTAGGATATTAATTTGTTCGAACTTATCTAATATAAATATATGTATATATTTTATTAGAGTTCATAATATTATTTAAAATTTATTTTTATCTATTAAAAACATTTTTCCTATTTTATAGGGATTTGTTACTTATGTTAAAGATTATCTCTTTAACAAATCATTATCTAATTCAAACTTATATTGAGATTCAAAATTTAAACATATTATCTTTATCTATCCTCAATATTCGTAGATTTTGAACAAGTCTATAAGAATTATCTAAACTAATTTGAACGTTGTTTTTCAAAAGAACAGTGCAGATTATTTGGGCTAATTCGAGTATACTTGTTATATATATATATATATATATATATATATATATATATATATATATATATATATATATATATATATACACTAAAGTGTGTATTCTCTAAAAGAGGAACTAAGTGAAGAACACCGATCTATACACACATTTTTCAAATCAAAACTTTTATATCTATATTTATTTGAGCTCTAGTATTCTATATCTTATATTTATACGTGAAGAGTTCTTAGTTTGAGTTGTATCTTTTATTCACTTGTAATCGTTTGACTGTAATCAAGTTGTGGCTGGATTGCTAGGCTTGTGAAACATGGTTCAAGAGAACTAGAGGCTAGAGAAGGTTGTACTAGGGTAGTATAGTACTTAGAGAGTTGATTAGTTCAGTAGAACAAGGTTTTAGCAAGCTAGGATCAGCTGCAAGAGATGAAGGGTGAAATATTATTGTAATCTATAATCGTGGTTTGATTTTATTAATAATATTCTCTCTTACCAGTTGGTAGGGGATCAGGACGTAGACCATAGGGGATTAGGGGTCGAACCTGGCTAAAAGATCTTGTGTTATTTACTTTTTCTGTACTGCATTGGATATTGTTAGGTCCCGAAGTATCGTAGAAGGGGGGTTGAATACGATACTCACAATAATTTAAATTCTTTTCTTGAATTTGCGGATAAATAAATTATTGCTTCAGAGTGGGTTTGGCCATTTGTAGTGTTTAGGTGAGCTGCCTACTAATTTTCTGTGTGTTCGGATAAATCAATTAGGTTCAAGAAAATTAGCAAGTAATTAAATGAGATAAGTTTCCAGGAATATATCTTTCGTATATAAACCCAGAGGGGTGCTACACCCAGTTAAAAATATAACTGACTTCCAAAGAACAAATTAGTTCTTTGCTACTAACACAAAAATATAGGGCTCAGTTCCTATACAAATATATCTAAATTAGTACAAGGAAAATCTGAGTCCGTAGGGAGTGATATCTAGGAGCCCTGAGTATTTTTCGTTTAAGAACCGGGTCCTAATATCTGACCGGGAGCAAGGTATGAGTGTGTATAAAATGTTTCTTCTTGCTCCGGCCATGACAGTAACTCTCTACATTTTTTCTGTGTTGTTGGAGAAGACTACTCTTCAATTGGTGTAGACTTTAAATCAAATAAAGTAGCTGCTATAATTTGATTGGCAGAGGGCTGAGTGGGACCAAGAAATATTTTGTTGCGCCTGAATATTTTGTGGCGCCTTAATTCTTTGTTGCGCCTGTAGAGTGAATCCCCTGTGTAAATTAAAGTGGCACCATTTACTTAGAATTTTCTGATCCAACTTTTGTTGCGCCAGCTACATTGAATTCCCTGTGTAAATCTTTGTTGTGCCTAGTTACTTAGAATATTTCTCAAGTTTGTTGCGCCTACACAAGGGGATACCCTGTGTAGGCGCCATAAAAGTCCTTGGAATGAATTGATGTCTGTGATGTTTGTGGCGCATGTGTTACCTGCATTGTCAAAGTGTTGTTTAGTCACTGCACTTTGACCCTCTATTCATTCCTTGACTGAAGTTCACCAACTTCCATTTCTTGTATCAAAGTCTTGTCACATTACACCTTGTACCCTGAGCTGTTTCCGTTCTTCGACTGTAGTTCAGAAACTTTCACTTTTCGTACCAAGGTTGTGACACTTTGCACCCTGCACCCTTTGAGCTGTTTAGCTGTTTAGCTGTTTGGCTGTAGCCTCTACCAATTACTTTTCGTACCTTAATAAATAAACGTTCTTTCCAAGTACGTTCTTCAACTTAACAATTCTTCTATAGTTAATACTCAGATTCCTTTCACAAACTGCTGACGCCTAGTGCAACTGGTCTGGTTCACAGACGACTAACTTCGATCCAGGTCTTCGTATTATAGCCTCACGTACATTGTTAAGTTTGCAGCAACTTCATTGCTTCGAACACTGACTGTCAATAAACATAGTACTTTCACTTGAATCTTTTCTGGTACCTAGACAACGTCTTCATTATTATCACAATCTTAAATACTTCATTCTCTGTTCTTCACTGACGCTTGAACATATAACTGAATTTCTTTTAGTGAGTATAACTTCAAGACTGCAGCTGTCTTCTTTAACCTTTGTCTTTACCCTTCTAGATTCCTATACTTCGAACACTGTTTATCTTCAATCAATGCCTTTACACTGAAATCTTCTAGTGGCACTTCTATACTGAATCTTCAACACTTCTGAAACCCTGAAAGTCTTCAACCATTATTCTTCACTGAGGCTTGAACATATGAATGAACTTCTCTCAATGACCTGTAGTAGACTTCAAAACTTCTTCTAATGTCTTGATTCACTGTATTTGCCTTGTCTTCATTTCTTCCTGATTTCTGTGTAGGCGTAGTATTATTTACTTGTCCTGTTCTAGTGTTGAGTTATCACGATTACTATTCGTACAGCTTCGTAATCTCTCCAACAATCTCCCCCTATTTGATTGTTAAACTTAGCAAACAAATACATAGAGAGGATAACTAAAATAACACCTAGAAAAAGTAATCGTTCGAGACTTGTAAATAATGCTACTGGTTTTTCTGGATCAGATACTGCATTTCCAGAATTCTTGAGTAACTGAAATGAAAGATGTTTGTTCCTCTAGCACTGAACTGATATTCATGTTGTATCATCTTCATTTCTGCCTGATTGAGCTTTCTCTGCTTCAAAATCCTTCATAGTTGAACTTAAAGAACTTATCATAAACAGAGCTTCATAAGAATTCAAATTCCTGGGAACGTCTTCTGTTGAACATAGAACATAACTCAAATAATGTTCTCCCCCTAAGAATGTGATTCTTCTTCTTTCTCTTCTTCTCCCTTTAGATAATCAATGGAATAGTCAATTCTTTTCTATTCTTCCCACTTGGATTAAGAATCCTCTTTTGATAACTCCTTTCAAGTATATGATACAGTTTCTTGATTCTCCCATATTCTGTTGTTTCCCCTCAGGATCAGAAGATAAGATTTTCTTTTTCTTTCTTGTCTAAAATCTCCCCCTAAGGATATTAACTTCTCCCAAAGATACGAACCCCCTTTTTCTAAGGATCTTCCCCTAAGGATCTAGGATACGAACCCCTTTAGGATTATTAACTTTTGTCAAGGTTACGAAGGTTACGAAGATAAGACTTTATTAACTTCTCCTTTTTCTTCCTATACCTATAACTTCTCCCCCTTAGTTGAGGAATCCTCCAATGGCCCATTTTTGAACGGTTTGTCTTCCAAAGAAGGTTCTCATCTATCGTTGATCGGGAAAAATATAGTAGCTTTTCTTTCAGAAATAGCAAGTAGCAAGGGTAAGTGTTTGGCTTATGGTTTCCTCACTTCTACTACGTTCTGTTGGTGTTTACACTCAAGTGTCGAGCACTTAGAAGTGTTTCACTATTTCTCTCCCTATCTCTCAATCAAGTGTATCTCTCCCTCACTTTCACTTAAGTGTTTCTCTCCCTTACTTTCACTCTGCATTCCAAATATAGCCTTTTGTACCTTCAAGTGAAATCCGTCAATTCATATATATTCCCAACACCTGATTCATCAGAATGAACTGAATCACTATCAAGTGGAGAATTGCCTCGTTGAGGTGTTCTTGATCTATTATGCATAAGCACTGTCTCAGCACCAAACTCAATAGCAATTGCTAAATCACTGTCTAGTGGAGCCTCACCTCTTTGAGATGGGTTATCCCAAGATTTTAAAATCTGTTAGGGAATCCTGCCTTGTTCTATCAAGGAGTTGCCTCACACCTTCTCCATAAATGGGAGGTGGACATTCCTTTTCAGGATCTGGAAATGTTCCTTCCAGGAGGGTCAACGTGGTAGACAATGTAATGAATGGCAATTTAGAGCCTACGTTTCCCTCGTAACCCTGTGACGGGAATTTGTGTAAAATACCCTACTTGACTCATCCAAAGATTTGTCAAGCAGTTGCCTCTCAAGCTCAAATAAATCTGAACACGAGATCTCCCTTTCGGGATGCAGAAGATTAACTTCTGTTTGAGGTAGATACCTTGGACAATGTAATGTATGGCTAGAGTCCGTATCTCCTCTGAATGCCTATACCTCTCACTGTGCACGCCTTGCAATGTATTCCTAGAATTTATCTGTTTAGGCTTACCATCAGCGTGATTGTCAGTGGTGTGCTTGACTCATTACAAGATGCTCTGGCTGACGAGCGAATTTCAATGGACTCACCCTGTTCAGAGAATGATTCCAGAGACAGTTTTATTGCCTTTACAACTCTGCATCTTTTTGAGAAGATACATATGAGCTTACAGTTACCTCAGTTATATACTACTTTACTTCTCTGGAGTTAGAGCTGTGGGTGCACTTCCGACTTCATCCTTATTTGCTGCATCAAGTGCAGTTTTTCCCTTATCAACCACTGACTAACATGTGTTCCTTATATCTCCAAGGGTTAATATATGGAAGTGGATGAATGAGTGTTTGGTATTATGGCATGGGTAAGAGATTGATGGGTTTTCAACCTCCTGGCCAGCTTCTGTAGCCACTGTGGGCTAAAAGGAAAGAATCAATCAAGAATAAGAGATAATCACCTTAACATTCCAAAATATATTTTTCATCTCAAGGAGAAAGAAAAATATAATAAGGAATGGTAATGGATTGCATTAAAACACCTTTAATAAAAGAGTTTTGTCGGTTCTAAAGATTTATCATTTAAGAACATGAAACCAATAGAATTTTTTTTAAGATACTTATCCCATAATAAAACGCGGGAAGATGTATCAGAGAAAAATTCTATCCCTTATGAATTTCTAATAAGGCAAACTTCCCATAATAAAATGCGGGAATTTATACCAAAGAAGAAATTCAACTCTTCTACCAAATTATATCTTAATAAAATGACTCTTTTCCTTTAAAACTGAAGTACTGTAAGTTTTGAAAATAGTTTTGCAAAACATCCTTATCAGATAAAGGACTATGATTTTCCGACTCATAATGCAATTATGATTTACATCATTTTCGTCCACCTGATAGTATCCCTGACTTAAAATAATAAACATGACAATTGGGGTGAATGAATGCTTAACAATACAGTATAAGGCCTTCAAAGCAACAACCACTGTTTAGGTACTCTGAATCAATGTGAAACATGCATTGAAACAAGTGTTTGAAAACAAATCATTTTACAAGTGATTGATACCTCAAAGTTAAAATAATTTCTCAAATAAAATAGCAGTCAAAATTTTCTGCCACTTTAAAAAGAAAAATTAAGAGAGAAAACGGTTTTGTAAATATAGCATTTAAAACCAATTTTGGAGAGAGGATAAAAGATTTTGAGATTGAAGAAAAATTATCCTCAAGAAAAATTGAATTCACACCCTAGGTTTGAGAAAATAAAGTAGGGTTGTAAATCAAAAGTTTTTCAAAAGAGAAGTTTTGAAAAAGAATTTGATGTTTTCTTTTCTAAGACTGATAGAAAAATGAATGCATCTTTGAATAAAACATTTTGAAAAAGAAATAAACAAGAGTTTCTTTTTAATACATTCAAGTTTAAAATTCAGTCGAAGAAAGAAAACTAATATAAATACTCATGTAATACTAAACAGTTACCACAAACATGCATATATAAATCAACTAACATGTGGCAATTATTCAGTAGAACAATAAGTATTTAAACATATTTTTACTATTAGTGATTTCAGATTAACAACTTGTGTTATCACTAATATTAAAAATATCACAATTAATTGCACGCTGATACCAATTATTCGATATTTATCAATAATTTCAAGATGCAAAAATTGTGCTTCTTATATTTTATCAAATCAAAATTATGAAACTGATAATCATTGTATTGCTTCAATTCATAATTTTAATAGGATAAAATAATTTCGCTAAATACTAAAATATTCATAAGATTGAATATTAGCATCTAACTTCCTACACTATATCTAATAATGGTCACTCTAGCATATTACAATTATACTCATAACAATTATTATTGATATATGTAAGCTCGAGAAAATAGTTGAATAGAAATTCACAAGTCCTTTAAATATAGACATTTAACACTTGTGTTCCTAATAGCAACTTCTCGCAACAAAAATCAAATTTAGAAATATTTCCTAAGTATATAAAATATTGAGAATTTTATACACATAACTTAGAAAATACTTCTCCTTCCAATATTAGTGATTTTTAAAATATGCATTAATTACTTAGAACAGAAATTCTAAATATTGTCACTAATATCAAAAGTATCACAATTATTTGTAACAAAATATTTAAGAATATCAGAGCAATTAAGCAAGACATCTCGACTAATACTCATCAAATATTATCATGCAAATAATTATGCTTCTAACTTATGCTAAAAAATTTAACTACCACTTATGTATATTGCATTTTAAGCATGATAATTAAACTAGTAGCAATAAGCATGAGGTACTGGATTTAAAATAAATTCACAAGTCCTTTAAATATGGAAAATTTAATACTTGTGAACTCATTTGAGAATTTCTTGTAGATGGGATTTTCAACATATATGCAAATAAATAACATCCCAAATTCACTAACCAACTTAGACAAAATAAATTTATCAAGTTGTTCAGCAAATATCTGCAAGTTATTCTACTTAGGACAATCTCGAAAGAAATGATACCTGATGTTCATGCGCTTGTTCCATACGTGGTGTGGAGAGATCAACAGAGTTGTTGAAGTTGACAGCTTCTAGGAATGACTTCCCTGTCTTTCTTACAACCTGCATTATCTATATCTATATAGCCAATTAGGTTAAACCTAGTATCTTTAGGGTCCCAGATTCCAAGAATTGGTGATCCCCTAAGATATCTAACAATTCATAACTTAGCTATAAGATAAGATTCTCTAGTATCCACTTGGAAACTTGCACATAGGCATATCGAGAATAAAATATATGGTCTTTATGCATTTGAATAAGTAATGAGCTGATCATACCTCTATAGCTTGTCACTTCAGTTCATATACCTGATTTGCCATGATCAAGCTTAGTGGTCTGTTGGAAAGAAGTCTTGGCAGGGCTAGAATCTTCCAAATTGCGCATCTTCAAAAGATCCTTGACTTACTTTAATTGCCATCATTCTTTCGAATTATTTATAATTCAGAAAGAATTGCAACTCTTCCAACATGCTCATCTTGTACCTACTCTGCATTAACTTAGCAAAAAAAAAAAATCTCTTGCCAAATTTTCATTAGTAGACCTACATATAATATAATCATGGTATTCTTGCACATATATTACATTGTGTGTGCCTTGCATTCTAGAGAGATATATGTATAACAAGTCTAATGTAAAATCATTTTTAAGTAATTAACAGTTAGAGTGTCATACCATGTCCTTGACGATTTGCTTGAATCCCTAACTCTGTTAGGTCCTCATCTTGTTAGGCCCAAATGTTAGGTCCTAAGAGGATCAAGTCTCGTCTCTGTTGCTTGCTGTTAGATCTTGAAAGTCCCGAAGATTCTGTTTCCATCATCATCGATACCTTCTACTTGATAGTAACCTGTAGCAACCAGTTTGGCTTTGTCCCTCATAACAATGCCAATTATCTTCTAGTCTCTGAGAACCCTTACTGTACCAATTTCAGCTTCGACTTTAGCGGTCTGGGTTCCAGCTTCAGTAGTTTCTGCCTTCGAACTGATTGAGATCATCTTGCATTGCAATCACTCAATCTAGATCAATTAGTGCATCTTCACTATTCTTTGGGATACCAAATGTTAATTGTTGGGTCCCGAAAAATATATGTTCATTTTGATTAGCACTTCTAGCCTTTACTCAAAATCCGGTTTACTAAGAACTAAACTTCAGGAATGACTTTGACTTCAAACCTTTTGTCTCGGCAGAAATGTTCTTGATGTATTCCTTTGATCTTCATTGTGTTGAGTATGACTAGTAGATCCTTCTTTTATTTGCTCCCCCTTAGTTGCTGTTAGGATGTGTTGAAGATCCTTCACCTTATTCAGTGGATTCTTTTAAAGTTCACGAGTTGTGTAGTTTCACTACCATTTCCACTAATAGGATCTGATCATCATCATTATCATTGTTTCCTTCTGCAACCTCAGTTTCATCATCAGTATCTGAATTTGACTCTGACAAGATGTCATACTTCAAAGATTCAGAATAGTCTTTTATTTGAATGCTTGGGAGCTTGGTGTAGTAGGTCGACACATTCAGACTTTTAATCACCTTCTGGTTTTTCATCATCAATGAGTAGCCGAGGAAAATTGTTCCTTGAGTCTTAACTTCTTGTCAAGATACTCATATAAGTCTTCAATAATTGTTAATTTCCTCCAAACACATGAAAGAGCTTCAGTGTTTGCTTCTGGTTGGCCATTAACTCATATGATGTCTTTTCACGATCTTGTTGATTAAAGCAACACGCTGTGTTAATTGCTTCAGCTTTAAAGTACCTTTATAAGTGCAGACTTCATTTAGAACTTCATTCGCGAAATTGAGTTCTAGTATCTGACTTCAAAGTTCTCACAGCTTACTTTGCTTCCAACTTGATCTTCTTGATGCGATCAATTACCATCTGTGACATTTTGTCTGTTGAATGCACTAACATCACCAATTTGTAACTAGGGTTGTCATCAACTACCATTAAGCATATTTCTTCCTTGACATAATTTGCTTCAGTGTGATGTTTTCATTGACTTCCCTATGTGACATACTTCAAAATGTCCTTCTTGATAGAATTCCATTAGAAGTAGTCCTCTCACTAATTTCATCTTTATCGGAGAATCCATTGTCTTGATCAACAAGTGTGAGAGCTTCCTATGCCTTAGCTAACTCTTTACTGATGAAGCTTTACTGAAAAATTCACTTCACCTTTGCATACCGAATTCCATGTCAGCTACGAACAAAATTCTTCACTCTCAGTTGAGTGAGCTGCCAACCTTCTTGTTTGAGATCAAACACTTTTCCTTTTCAATGCTCTTCCAGAAAACCCTTGACAAAGAATTCCCTAGTGCCCTGTAGATAGTGCCTAAGTCCTTCCACAAGAAAGATGCTTCCACTGATGACAGTTCTTAAATCATGATAGCCATATCCCTTGTACATCCTTTGCTGTCATCTCCAAAGGTTACCATCGGGGAGGCCTTCTCAACCAACTGTGATGTTAGAGCTTTAATCTTAATCATATGCCTCGAACAATAAATGTCACGAAGTCATATAACTTTTCCTCTTGATACATACTCTGCAATCACAAATGATTAAGCTTCTTGGTACTCAATTTTAATTGAGTCCAGATGGGTTAGAGATATTATCAGAGGTAACAACAGCTTTAATATGCATAAAGCACATGGATAGAAGAACTAACAAATTAATTACTAATTATGTCTACTCCATTTCTGTCGTTGTCTAACATTTTTAACTATCTCTAATTACCTAAGTCAGTTTTAGATTGATCCTCGAATCTACAAATGTTACTGACTACTTAGATAATTCTAACATCTTTTATTATTCTATCCTTAACAAGCAATACATGATATGATATGACATTTAAGTACAACTATGTGAGTGTGAGAAATCATGTGAAAATAAGCACATAAACAATTTTAAGAATATGCAGAATATTTGAATAAAACATTATAAGCAATATCAAATTCCACATATACTTATCAAGTCATTTATCACAATAAGAACAAATATAAAATATCTGATCTATGACTTGTTTTTCTATTTGGAAATTTTCACAACATTAGCAGGGGTATTAAATCACAGAAGATTTAAATCAAGTTCCAGCATATGTTTTAGGGATACACTTAACCGTCTAGAACACCCTATCTAATTCTAGATATTCATTTTACTGCATATAACATCAAGTATGAAATGTACTAATTAAACTCATGAATCCTAGCATGCAATCTTATTCTTAGCAATCAATTAAGCATTTAAGTCCTAAGATGCTAACATACTGACATGAATATAATACATTTCAATACCTAATAATCATACAGTTCTGAATTAGATAAATGTATACAAGTTAGAATGTGTACATGTGAAGTGC
Organism: Oenanthe sinensis; assembly: GCA_028671895.1. NCBI lineage: Eukaryota > Viridiplantae > Streptophyta > Magnoliopsida > Apiales > Apiaceae > Oenanthe > Oenanthe sinensis. The sequence goes on from CM053802.1 coordinate 14,871,236, forward strand.
TTAGTGATTCATCTCAAGTGTTGGTCATTGATGCCAGATATTCATTTGGTTCATCACTGTCACTTATAGAATCAGCCTTGCATTTAACTTCACCAACAAATGATTTCCCTTGCTGCATCCTCACTAATGCTTGAGATTCCTGCTTTAACCCAACATAGTGTATGTCATCTTTTGCTTGTACAGGCTTCTTCAAACTGTGTAGCAAACCCTGATCTTGTCTTCTATAATCAACCATCCCTGTCTTGTAACCGCCTCTTGAACTGGTCTTGAAAATCTCCTTTTTGGAATCTATAGGTAAGGCCCTTAGATTTAGAATTGGGATTCCGTCTAAATCTGATGTCACTGAACTTCCTGTTGCCCTGCAGGCTTGACTTGTAGTCCAATTCTCAAGTTATTCCAAAGTGTCAAATTCACATGTAACACCTTGACCACTACCTCGAGCTACTACATCTTCAATTCAGCTTCTAGGATCAATTCCTTTCTATTCAGAGGTTCTCAACCTTGACTTCAATCAAATTTGGTTCATGGGTCACAAATACAGTGGATATGCTAACAACCTGCTTTACCAAATATTATCTTCTTCAACTCATGTTCTAGTTCATAGGCCTTCAGCACATACAAGTCTTTTACAGACAATGTGGTTGTATCCTTAAATCCCTGTTGGCTGTAATCATGTGTTCCAGATGATCTGCAGTGTTAGCACGAACTCCTTGTAACTTCCCAGTAGAATAATCATTAAGGCTTGTACTGAGATTCCAGGTAGTCCAGTCTGTTCTCCTTCACTACTTCAAACCCCTTAGATTTTTCATCCAAAAATACAACTCAAATTAACCAAAAACTGTACCAAAATTAATCTCTTCTTTTGCAGTTTCCAAAATATTAGTGGGATCCTATGGAGTAAATCTTTGAGAAAATTAGTACCACTATTTTTTTAACCTGTTCCAGAATTAACTTCATTGGATAATCTTCAGTCAATTTTTATTGTCTTCAATGCCCGGAAAAATCTTCATCTACAAACCCTTTAAGCACCCTCAAATTAATATTTAAGAAAAATTTAGATTTACAGAATTTTTAATTTTCTTAGAAAATAAATTAATCAAAAATAAAAATATACAACAAATTAATTTTTAAGAATTTCGAATTTTCTTAAATATTAAAATATCGTAAATTAATATTTAAGAAAAATTTTAATTTTCAAGAATTTTAAATTTTCTGGAAAAATAAATAAATCTAAAATAAAAATTAAAGATTAAAGGGTAAAAAATTTGGGGTACCAAACTGGTATTTTAGGTTAGTGGCTCCAAGCTTCTTTGTTGCGCCTCACACATCGTTCACCCTGTACAGGCGCAAGGAACCCCATAAGCGCAACTAAAATTCCTGTTAATGTACTTGGCTGAATTCATATTGATGGCCAAGTTTAAAATGGCAGGCGCGTGCGTACAACCAAGCGCAACAAAAAAATTTCTTCTCGTGGCGCTGCGCGTGAAATACAATTCACTGATAAGTACAGGTGTTAAGGCGCGTGTAGTACAAATCATGAATACAAGGTCAGCTGGTCAACCATTCGCGAGTGAACTGCTTTGGTAATGTGGCCAAGTATATGACTTTAGTAAACATACTGAACTTAGTACACTTTGGCCGCGTTATTAAGAAATATAAATTATAAACTTTATTTAAATTTATAAAATAAACTAATTAAAATTTATAACATAAACTAATAAAGGTTTATAAAACAAATTTTATAAAAGTTTATAAAATAAATTTAATATTACGTTTATAAAATAAACTAATTAAAATTTATAATATAAACTTATAAAAGTTTATAAAATAAATTTTATAAAAGTTTATAAAATAAATTTAATATTAAGAGTATAAAATAAACTAATTAAAATTTATAACATAAACTAATAAAAGTTTATAAAACAAATTTCATAAAGTTTATAAAATAAACTTATTAAAAGTTTATAATCAAACTTAATTAATAAGGCCTCCTCATTCCCAAACAGCTTTGACACCCTGAGCTTCACTGGGTTACGGATCCTGATTTGTATATCAATCAGCGAGCTCTGATACCAATTGTTAGGTCCCAAAGTATCGTAGAAGGGGGGTTGAATACGATACTCACAATAATTTAAATTCTTTTCTTGAATTTGCGGATAAATAAATTATTGCTTCAGAGTGGGTTTGACCATTTGTAGTGTTTAGGTGAGCTGCTTACTAATTTTCTGTGTGTCCGGATAAATCAATTAGGTTCAAGAAAATTAGCAAGTAATTAAATGAGACAAGTTTTCGGGAATATATCTTTCGTATATAAACCCAGAGGGGTGCTACACCCAGTTAAAAATATAACTGGCTTCCAAAGAACAAATTAGTTCTTTGCTACTAACACAAAAATATAGGGCTCAGTTCCTATACAAATATATCTAAATTAGTACAAGGAAAATCTGAGTCCGTAGGGAGTGATATCTAGGAGCCCTGAGTATTTTTCGTTTAAGAACCGGGTCCTAATATCTGACCGGGAGCAAGGTATGAGTGTGTATAAAATGTTTCTTCTTGCTCCGGCCATGGCAGTAACTCTCTACATTTTTTCTGTGTTGTTGGAGAAGACTACTCTTCAATTGGTGTAGACTTTAAATCAAATAAAGTAGCTGCTATAATTTGATTGGCTGAGGACTGAACGGGACCAAGAAATATTTTGTTGCGCCTGAATATTTTGTGGCGCCTTAATTCTTTGTTACGCCTGTAGAGTGAATCCCCTGTGTAAATTAAAGTGGCGCCATTTACTTAGAATTTTCTGATCCAACTTTTGTTGCGCCAGCTACATTGAATTCCCTGTGTAAATCTTTGTTGCGCCTAGTTACTTAGAATATTTCTCAAGTTTGTTGCGCCTACACAAGGGGATACCCTGTGTAGGCGCCATAAAAGTCCTTGAAATGAATTGATGTCTGTGATGTTTGTGGTGCGTATGTTACCTGCATTGTCAAAGTGTTGTTTAGTCACTGCACTTTGACCCTCTATTCATTCCTTGACTGAAGTTCACCAACTTCCATTTCTTGTATCAAAGTCTTGTCATATTACACCCTGTACCCTGAGCTGTTTCCGTTCTTCGACTGTAGTTCAGAAACTTTCACTTTTCGTACCAAGGTTGTGACACTTTGCACCCTGCACCCTTTGAGCTGTTTAGCTGTTTGGCTATTAGCTGTTTAGCTGTTTGGCTGTAGCCTCTACCAATTACTTTTCGTACCTTAATAAATAAACGTTCTTTCCAAGTACGTTCTTCAACTTAATAATTCTTCTATAGTTAATACTCAGATTCCTTTCACAAACTGCTGACGCCTAGTGCAACTGGTCTGGTTCACAGACGACTAACTTCGATCCAGGTCTTCGTATTATAGCCTCACGTACATTGTTAAGTTTGCAGCAACTTCATTGCTTCGAACACTGACTGTCAATAAACATACTACTTTCACTTGAATCTTTTCTGGTACCTAGATAACATCTTCATTATTACCACAATCTTGAATACTTCATTCTCTGTTCTTCACTGACGCTTGAACATATAACTGAACTTCTTTTAGTGAGTATAACTTCAAGACTGCAGCTGTCTTCTTTAACCTTTGACTTTACCCTTCTAGATTCCTATGCTTCAAACACTGTTTATCTTCAATCAATGCCTTTACACTGAAATCTTCTAGTTGCACTTCTATACTGAATCTTCAACACTTCTGAAACCCTGAAAGTCTTCAACCATTATTCTTCACTGAGGCTTGAACATATGAATGAACTTCTCTCAATGACCTGTAGTAGACTTCAAAACTTCTTCTAATGTCTTGATTCACTGTATTTGCCTTGTCTTCATTTCTTCCTGATTTCTGTGTAGGCGTAGTATTATTTACTTGTCATGTTCTAGTGTTGAGTTATCACGATTACTATTCGTACAGCTTCGTAATCTCTCCAACAGATATAGCAGCTAGCTGACAGTGTCTGTTAATCCAACTTAGCTAGCTGACAGGTTAATCAACTCGGTAAAATTAAAATCGGTCATTGTTAGCCATGACACCTATTCACCCCCTCTAGGTGTGCATTTTCATTTGATATCAGAGCAGGCTATACTAATATCTTCTGTAACAAGAAAGTATAGAATAGATGGCTGACAAATATCCAATGGGAAGCTCAGGTTCGAGGGCACCTCTTCTACTTGGCACAAAAAATTACAACTGGTGTAAAGGTAGAATGAAGCAGCACCTGGCCAGAGAACCCATGGAGTGGAGAGTTACAAAAAAAGGTCCTTTCAAGTTTCATACTACAGATGGTAAAGAAAAAGATATAGATAAACTCACTGCAGATGAGTTGATCAAACTTGCTTACAATAACCGAGTTATCAGTACTATCATGAATGGTTTATGTCCTGAAGAGAGTGACAAAGTTTCTTCATGTACTTCTGCAAAGGAGATGTGTGACACTCTTGAATTGTGTCATAAAGGTTCGAAAGCTTTAAATAAGGTTAAACTCAGCAAGCTGATGAACGAGTATGGTAATTTCAAGCTCAATGAAGGTGAATCTATTAAGTATGCTCAAGCTAGGTTTCAAGTCACTATGAATGGTCTCACTTTACTTGGCAAGAAAATTCCACAAGAAGAGATCAATATGAAAATCATTAGTGTTGGTCCGTGGATCTATGAACCAAAGGTCACTGCCTTAGAATCTTCTCCAATAATTGATACAATGGACATTCTAAGTATTTTTGCTGAATTGGAGCAGTTTGAAGGCAAGATAAATGCTAGCCATGCAAATTCTACTTCTGATGTCACATCAAAGATGAAGAATTTGGCACTTCATGGTGATGACAGCAAGCTGAATTCTGATGATGAATCAGATGAGGAAATAGCTCTCATGTCCAGAAAAATTAGAAAGTTGATCGAACAGAAAAATAAGATGAAGAAAGAAAGGAGGAGTTCAGGCTTCTCCAAATCCAAGAAGTTCTCCAAAGATTCCAAAGGAGATTCAACATGTTTTGAATGTGGAAAACCTGGCCATTTCAAGAAGGACTGTTACAAGCTAAAAGGGAAGCAACAAGCTAGGTACAAAGATAAGAAGAAATCTAAAGCCTTGCTAACCTGGAGTGATGATGAAGAAGACATCTCACCAAGTGATAGTGACAACAATGATGATATGGTCAACCTTGCACTAGTTGGAATGGAGGATGATATTGTTCGAGGCTTAACTGAGGAGATCATTACTGAAAGTGATTCTGATGATGATAAAAGTGAGGTAAACTCATTTAGATTTGATATTTCTTCTGATAATATTATTCTAGATGAACTAACCATGCAGGATCAAGATAGTATTCCAATAGAGGAATATAACTCAGTAAGGACAGAAAATAACAAACTGTCAGATAAGAATGCTTACCTTAGACAGATGGTTCAAAACTTAATGACAAAAGTGGAATCACTAATTGAAAACAAGGAACTTGTTCAAGCTACAAATGAAGTCAAAATCAAAGAACTTGAATAAAAAATTGAAGATCTAGAAGGTTTCAACAAGATTCTGTTGAAAAGGAACAATGCTCTATCTAATGAAATTTCTGATCTAAAGGCTGATATAGAGGCAAGAGATGCATGTCTGGAAACATTCAAACTCAGAGAATCTACCAAGAAAGAATCATCTCAGCCTGCTGAAACTACATCTCAGCCTGCTGAAACATCATCTCAGCGTGCTGACAGTACATCTCAGCCTGCTGCCACTTCATCTAAGCAAGCAGAAAGAATTATTTCCTTGGAGAATGAAGTCATTAAGCTTAGAAAAGGCATGAGTACTTTTGTTCAAGGAGAAGAAGGTCTCAAATCAATGATGAAAAGCATCAAGGTACCTTTGGACAAGGAAGGAGTTGGTTTGAACTTTAACAAGAGGGCTACTGCACTAAAGTATGAAGACAGACAAGGAAAGCCATACAAATATGATAGCCCTGAACAAGCTGCAAGAAATGTGGTGGTAAAGGTCATCTAGCTCAAAATTACAGATCTCAGCAAGCTACCAGAATTTACCAGAAAGAAACTGACAGGAAGCCAGCTTACTAGAACAAACAGACAGCTAGCCGAAATGGTTTTGGCAGAAAACAAAGAACACATAATTCCTCTCCCAAAGTGGTCCAAATTTGGATCAAGAAATCTGAATTAAATATTCTTTATATACTTGCTACTAACCAATGAGGACCCAAACTAATATGGATACCAAAAGGTTAAGTGTTGTTTTTGTTTGTTTTGTAGATATGTCTTGCTGCTAAGATCAAATTGAAATCTTGGATCATTGATAGTGGATGTACAAGACATATGTGTGGAGACAAAGCTCAATTTATTAACCTCAAATTTAAGAATGGTGAAGGTGTCACAATTGGTGATAGTAAGACTCTTCCTATTCTGGGTAAAGGTAAAGTAGGTAATGACACAACTTTTATTGATAATGTTTGTTATGTTAAAGGCTTAAAATATAATTTACTTAGTGTAAGTCAGTTGCATGATGATGGTTATTCAGTTGTTTTTTTATAAGGATAAATGTATTATTAATATTGTTACTAACCAGATTACTTTAGTTTCTAGAAGGGAAGGCAATGCGTATATTTTAGACTTTGAATTACAGGAAACAGCTTACTGCTTAGCTGCTGTTGACAATGATCCAACAATCTGGCATAGAAGATTGAGTCATGCTCAATAGATTATCTAGCAAGAAGTTAGTGAGAGGATTGCCAAAATTGAAGTATTTGAAGACACAAGTATGTGATGCATATCAATTAGACAAACAGATTCAAAGTTCTCACAAGGCCAAAAATGTGGTATCTACTACAAAACCTTTAGAACTATTGCATCTAGATTTATTTGGTCCAGAATCTTATAAGATTATTGGAGGTAAATAATATGGTTTTGTTATTGTTGATGATTATACTCGTTTTACTTGGGTTTTATTTATTCGTACTAAAGATTCTGCTTTTGAGGAATTTGAGAAGCTAATCAAGGTACTTGAGAACAAGCTGGACACAAGACTTGTAGGTATAAGAAGTGATCGAGGTGGTGAATTCAAGAAAGATTTTGTCACTTACTGTGAAGCAAATAGGCATCACTCATGAATTCTCTACACCTAGAACTCCACAATAGAATGAAGTAGTGGTAAGAAAGAACAGGTCTTTGGAGGAAACTGCTAGAACTTTATTACAAGAAAGCAAGCTGCCAAGGAGCTTTTGGGCAGAAGCAGTAAACACAGCCTGCTATGTTCTTAATAAAGTGGTGATCAGGCCTATTCTTGAGAAAACTCCATATGAGCCGTTGAGGAATAAAAAGCCTAACATCATTTACTTCAAGGTATTTAGTTCAAAATGTTTTGTCCTCAAGAAAATTGACAGGGATGGTAAATTTGATGCTAAATCTTATGAGATAATTTTTATTAGTTATTCTTTAAATAGTAGAGCATATAGAGTATTTAATTTAAAGAAACGCATTGTTGATGAGTCTATTGATGTTATATTTCATGAACCTAACAATAATTTGCCAAGAGATGAGGAAGATGATACATGTTATGATGATTGAAGCAATAAAGCTACTGTTGGAAGTACTAAAGCTACTACAACATCAGGTAGCCAGCAAGCTGATAAGATAAATGAGCAAGCTGCTACAACATCTACTATTCAACAGACAGACATTCATCAAGCTGGAACATCCAATCAGCCAGCTGACACTGCAATCTCAGTAGATGATACTATTGAACAGTTGTCTAAACTCAATCTAGGAGGGTCACAAACTCCTATAACAAGGACAACAACTTCTGCTAAACCTGCTCATGTAGAGATATCCCAACATTCTCTCTCTAAAGCTACAAGAACTATGAAGAATCATCCATCAAAACAAATCATTGGTGATGCTTCTGAGGGTGTTAAGACCTAGAAGAGGGAAAACAAACTTTTATGCTTTTGCAGCTTTCCTTGCTCAAGAGGAACCCAAAAATGTTCAAAATGCTTTAGAAGATGAGAATTGGATCTTGGTTATGCAAGATGAGCTAAATCAATTCAAAAGATGTGATGTTTGGGAACTTGTGGAAAAGCCTAAAGATGTCTTTGTCATTGGTACTAAATGGATCTTCAAGAACAAAGTTGATGAATTTGGTACAGTTACAAGGAACAAGGCAAGGCTAGTTGCACAAGGCTACAATCAACAAGAAGGGATTGATTTTGATCAAACTTATGCACCTGTTGCAAGGCTTGAGTCAATAAGAATGCTACATTCATTTGCATGGTATAAGAAATTCAAGCTTCATCAAATGGATGTCAAAAGTTAATTTCTTAATGGTTATCTCAAAGAGGAAGTTTATGTCAAGCAACCTTCGGGCTTCGAGCATGAAAAGTATCCAAACCATGTCTACAAACTAAAGAAGGCATTGTATGGACTAAGACAAGCTCCTAGGTCTTGGTATGAATGGTTAAGTAAGTTTCTACTCAAGAATGGCTTTATTTGAGGTAAAATTGATCTAACTTTATTCCTTAAATTTGATGGTAAGGATATACTTGTTGTTCAAATTTATGTGAATGATATCATATTTGGATCTACTAATGATGCCATGTGTAAGTGGTTTTCCAAGTGTATGCACAATGAGTTTGACATGAGCATGATGCGTGAACTCAATTACTTTTTGGGTCTTCAAGTCAAACAAACAAAAGATGGAATCTTTGTGCATCAATCCAAATACATCAAGAATCTACTCAAAAGATTTAGATTTGAAAATGTCAAGGCAAAATAAACACCAATGAGTCAAGCTAGCAAGCTGACAACAGATGAAAAAGGTGTAGATGTTGATATTCGTAAGTATAGAGGTATGATTAGTAGTTTACTGTATCTTACTGCCTCTAGACCTGATATAATGTATGTAGTTTGTGTATGTGCTAGATTTCAATGCAAGCCTAAGGACTCCCATTATAATGCTATTAAGAGAATCTTTAAGTATTTAAGTGGTACTATTATTTTGGCTTTATTTTATCCTATCACAAATGCATTTGATCTTGTTGGGTATAGTGATGCAGATTATGCAGGTTGTCACACTGATCGAAAGAGTACAATTGGTGTTTGTGCATTTTTAGGCCAGATTTTGGTGACTTGGCAATACAAGAAACAAAACTCTATGGCTTTATCAATAATTGAGGGGAGTACTTGGCAGTTGTCAGCTGTTGCTCTCAAATGTTGTGGATGATTCAAACACTAAGGGACTTTGGAATCAAATGTGGAAGGATTCCAATATATTGTGACAATATAAGTGTTATCAACATTTCAGAAAATCATGTCAATCACTCAAGAACAAAGCATATTGATGTGAGACACAAATTTTTGAGAGACAATGTTAGGCCTCGGTTAGTGGGCTCGTGTTCTTGAGGTGAATAGTGTTTACGGAGCTGCTTACTAATTTTCTGTGTTTAGGATTAATCATTTCGGTTCTAGAAAATCAACAGGAAAATAAACAACACAAGATTCGGGGAATATATCATTTGATAAATATAAACCCTGAGGTTGCTACACCCGGTCAACAAATCCGGTCCGAAGAACAAGTTCTTCGCTGCTTAACAAAAACATATAACTCTCAATTTCCCATACAAGTATTTCTAGATCATCACAAAGGAAACTAAGACCGTAGAGAGTGATATATAGTGACCCTGAACATTTTCCGTTAAGGGACCGGCCACTAATACATCTCCGGTGAGGAGGTATAGATTTTTCTGGTGTTCTCTCCTCTCCGGCTTCGTCTTCTCTCTCTCTGGTTATTTTTGTTGTGTTGTTGAAGACTCCCAAATGAATGGCTCTGCTTCAATATATGTGTAGACTTTTTCAACCAAGATACGTGGCTCATTCAGGACCAAGTAAACTAGTTGTTGCTTCACTTCTGTTTTTCCTTAAGTATCGGAACAATTTACTGAGTAATTGTTTAACCATCGATGAGTCTGTAGAATAAGTATCGGAGGATTAAAACAATTACTGAAATAAAATCAATTACTTCAAACTTAGTAACCATCGGGAAGTGGCTAGTTGGATTTTGTTTCTTTTCCGATAGTTAGTAACTATCGGCTAATAGGACAAAATAAGCCCTTTTCATTTCACCAATTCTTTTCCATTTGTTTATCTCACCCGATGGTTAATAACCATAGGTGAATAAGACAAAAATACTTGTTAACCATCGGTGAATGAGACGAAATACATTGACCAAGTTGACTTCTGGATACAGCTTCTGTAGTCTTCTTTACTTAGCCAAATTCGAACTTGATAAGCCCTTAATATATTTTCTTCCACTGCAACCAAGTCAAAGAAATATTTCCTTGATTATTCGAACTTGATTTATTCTGAGCTTCATCATATACCACTTCACTTGTTACCCATTTCAGTAAATAGTCAATTCTTCTGAATCATAGATGCAATTCTCAATCTCTTTTGTGCTGACGTTTGGTGCAACTGGTCTGGTTCACAAACGACTAACACGATCTTGATCTTCACATCTTCTTTACAATACAATTGACTTTGTTCCTTGTTGATTAGAAGTGCTTCGATTGTAAGTACATTGGAATCCTCTAGCACTTATGTTGAACCATAAAATTATCTGAAACCCTGAACATCTTCGAACTTTATCCTTCACTGAAGTCTGAACATATGAATGAACTTCCTCCAGCAATCTATAGTAGACTCCAAGATTCCATCTAATATTTTGATTCTTTGTATTTGCCGTATATTCTATCTTCTCGATTCCTGTACTTGAGCTCTGCAATTCATTGCTTGACTAAATTGCAGATTTGGATCACTAGAATCTTTCTGGTACTTTGACAACTGCTTCACTGCTTCCACATCCTTGAATACTTCAACCTTTATTCTTCACTGAGGCATGAACATATTAATGAACTTCTTCCAGTGAACTAATGCTTCAAGTCTGTAGATTTCTTCTTTATCCTTTGTCTTTACCAAGTCTTCATGTCTTCCTGATTCTGGTGATAACTTCATATTATTTACACGTCCTGTTCTTGTGTTGAGTTATAATCCTATGTTACATATAGGTCTATACATACAGCCTTTCAATCTCCCCCTATTTGTTTGGTAGAGATTAACAAGCAAATCCCTAGAGGATAACTCAACTAACTATAAGAAAATATTAATGCTCTAGACTTGTAAATAATACTACTTGGGTTCTGGATCATATAATACATTTCCAGATTTCTATAAAGAAAAGAGAAATAGAAAATGAGTGTTCCTTTAGCACTGAACGCATCTTCAATAGATATCATCTTCATTCCTCTGTGTTTGAGCTTTTCTCTGCTTCAAAATCCTTCATTGCTTGACCTATAAAGAACTTATCATAAACTGAGCTTCATAAGAATCAAAATTCCTGGGAACATCTTCAATAAAATATAGAACATTGCTCAAATAATGTTCTCCCCCTGAGAATGTGATTCTCCTTCTTATTCTTCTTCTCCCTTTAGAAAATCAATGGAATAGTCCTCTGTTCTTCCCACTTGGATTAGAAATCCTCTTCTGACAACTCCTTTCAAGTATAGAATACAGCTTCTTGATTCTCCCATATTTCTGTTGTTTCCCCTCAGGATCAGAAGATAAGATTTTCTTTTTCTCGTCTCAAATCTCCCCCTATGGATATTAACTTCTCCCAAGGATGCGAACCCCTTTTCCCCTTAAGGATCCAGGAACTTCCCTTAATGATCCAGGATACGAACCCCTTTAGGATATTAACTTTTCCAAAGTACGAAGATAAGACTTGATTAACTATTAACTTCTCCTTTTTCTTCCTATAACTTCTCCCCCTTAGTTGAGGAATCCTCCAATGGCCCACTTTTGAATGGTTTGTCTTCCAAAGAAGGTTCTCGTCTGTCATTGATCGGGAAAAATATAGTAGCTTTTCTTCCAAAAGTAGCAAGTAGCAAGGGTAAGTGTTTGGCTTAAGGTTTCCTCACTTCTACTACGTTCTGTTGGTGTTTACACTCAAGTGTCGAGCACTTAGAAGTGTTTAACTCTTTCTCTCCCTATCTCTCACTCAAGTGTATCTCTCCCTTACTTTCACTTAAGTGTTTATCTCTCTCACTTTCACTCTGCATTCCAAATATAGCCTTCTGTACCTGCAAGTGATAATCCGTCAATTCATATATTCCCAACACCTGATTCATCAGAATGAACTGAATCACTATCAAGTGGAGAATTGCCTCGTTGAGGTGTTCTTGATCTATCATGCATAAGCACTGTCTCAGCACCAGACTCAATAGCGTTTGCTAAATCATTGTCTAGTGGAGCCTCACCTCTTTGAGATGGGTTATCCCAAGATTTTAAAATCTGTTAGGGAATCCTGCCTTGTTTTATCAAGGAGTTGCCTCACACCTTCTCCGTAAACGGGAGGTGGACATTCCTTTTCAGGATCTGGAAATGTTCCTTCCAGGAGGGGTGACGTAGTAGACAATGTAATGAATGGCAAATTAGAGTCTACGTTTCCCTCGTAACCCAATGACGGGTAATTTGTTAACATGCCTATACATCTCACTGTGCACGTCTTGCAATGTGTTCCTAGAATTTATCTGTTTAGGCTTACCATCAGCGTGAGCGCTAGTGGTGTGCTTGACTCATTACAAGATGCTCTAGCTGACGAGCGAATTTCAATGGACTCACCCTGTTGAGAGAATGATTCCAGCGACAGTTTTATTGCCTTTTTAGCTCTGCATCTTTTTGAGAAGATACAGATGAGCTTACAGTTACCTCAATTTATATACTTCTTTACTTCGCTGGAGGTAGAGCTGTGGGTGCACTTTCGACTTCATCCTTATTTGCTGCATCAAGTGCAGTTTCTCCCTTATCAACCTCTAATTTACATAAGTTCCTTATATCTCCAAGGGTTAATATATGGAAGTGGATGAATCAGTGTTTGGTATTATGGCCTGGGTAAGAGATTGATGGGTTTTCAACCTCTTGGCCAGCTTCTATAGCCTCTGGGGGCTAATCGGAAAGAATGAATCAAGATTAAAAGATAATCACCTTAACATTCTAAAATATATTTTTCATTTCAAAGAGAAGGAAAAATATAAGAAGGAATGGTAATTGATTGAATTAAAGCACTTTTAATAAAAGAGTTTTGTCAGATCAAAAAATTTATCATTTAAGAGCATGACAGCAATAGAAATTTTCTTTAAGATACTTATCCCATAATAAAACGCGGGAGTATCAGAGAAAAAAGTTTCTATCCTTTATGAATTTCTTATAAGGCAAACTTCCCATAATAAAACGCGGGAATTTATACCAAATAAGAAACTCAACTCTCTTACCAAATTTTATCTCAATAAGATGACTCTTTTCCATTAAAACCTAAGTACTGTAAGTTTTAAAAACAATTTTACAAAACATCCTTATCAGATAGAGGCTATGATTTTCCGACTCATAATGCAATTATGATTTACATCATTTTCGTCCACCTGATACTATCCCCGACTTAAAATAAAAACATGACAATTGGGGTTGAATGAATGCTTAACAATACAGTATTAGGCCTTCAAAGCAACAATCACTGTTTTGGTACTATGAATCAATGTGAAACATACATTGAAACAAGTATTTGAAAACAAATAATTTTACAAGTGATTGATACCTCGAAGTTAAAACAATTTTCCAAAAGAGAGAAAAAGCTTTTAAAGATAAGACTTTTAAAAATAGCTTTTGGAGAGAGGATAAAATATTTTGAGATTTAAAGAAAGATTATCCTCAAGAAAAGTTTGATTCACACCCTAGGATTGGAAAAATAAAGTAGGGCTGTAAATCAAATGATTTTCAAAAGAGAAGTTTTGAAAAAGAATTCTGAAGTTTTCTTATCTAAGCTGATAAAAAGTGAATGTATCTTTGCATAAAACATTTTGAAAAAGAAATAGACAAAAATTTCTTTTAAATACATTCAGGATCGTAAACCAGTCAAAGAAAGAAAACTAAATATATTAATACTAACGGCTTTTTCAAAAACCAATATTTACTTAGAATAAAGACTAAGCAAATCCATTAGTATCAATATATCACAATTATTTTATAATAAAATATTAATCAATTATCACAAAGTAATAAAAGAGAATATTTATACTACGAATAATTATGCTGCAAATTTATTTTAATTTACTTAAATCATGGAACCGATATATCACTGAATTGTTTTATATCATCATAATTTAAATATATCAAAATAAATTAAATACTTATGCTGCACTAAGCAATTGCCAATCACATGCATATATATCAAATAAACATGGCAATCATTCAGTAGAACAATAAGCATTAAAACATGTTTTTATTATTAGTGATTTCAGATAAACAACTTGTGTTATCACTAATATTAAAAATATCACAATTAATTGCACGCTGATACCAATTATTCGATATTTATCAATAATTTCAAGATGCAAGAAATTGTGTTTCTTATATTTTATCAAATCAAAATTATGAAACTAATAAACACTGAATTGCTTCAATCCATAATTTTAATAAGATAAAATAAACTCGCTAAATACTAAAATATTCATTAAATTGAATATTAGCATCTAACTTCCTACACTATATCTAATAATTGTCACTATAGCATATTACAATTATACTCATAACAGTTATTATTGATATATGTAAGCTCGAGAAAATAGTTGAATAGAAATTCACAAGTCCTTTAAATATAGACATTTAACACTTGTGTTCTTAATAACAACTTCTCGCAACAAAAATCAATTTAGAAATATTTTCTAAGTATATAAAACATTGAGAATTTTATACACATAACTTAGAAAATACTTCATCTTCCAATATTAGTGAGTTTTAAAATATGCATTAAATACTTAGAACAAAAATTCTAAATACTGTCACTAATATCAAAAGTATCACAATTATTTGTAACAAAATATTTAAGAATATCAAAGCAAAATATCAGAGCAATTAAGCAAGACATCTTGACTAATACTCATCAAATATTTAACATGCAAATAATTATGCTTCTAACTTATGCTAAATAATTTAACTACCACTTATGTATATTGCATTGTAAGCATGATAATTGAACTAGTAGCAATAAGCATGAGGTATTGGATTTAAAATAAATTCACAAGTCCTTTAAATATGGAAAATTTAATATTTGTGAACTCATTTGAGAATTCCTTGCAAATGGGATTTCCAATAAATATGCAAATAAATAATATCCCAAGTTCACCAACCAACTTAGACAAAATGAATTCATCAAGTTGTTTAGAAAATATCTACAAGTAATTCTACTAAGGACAATCTCGAAAGAAATGATACCTGGTGTTCATGCGCTTGTTCCATACGTGGTGTGAAGAGATCAACAGAGTTGCTGGAAATAATGACAGCTTCTAGGAATGACTTCCATGTCTTTCTTACAACCTGCATTATCTATATCTATATAGCTAATTAGGTTAAACCTAGTATCTTTAGGGTACCAGATTCCAAGAATTGGTAATCCCTTAAGATATCTAACAATTCATAACTTAGCTATAGGATAAGATTCTCTAGTATCCACTTGGAAACTTGCACATAGGCATATCGAGAATAAAATATATGGTCTTTAAGCACTTGAATAAGTAATGAGCTGATTATACCTCTATAGCTTGTCACTTCATTTCATATACCTGATTTGCACTGATCAAGCTTAGTGGTCTGTTAGCAAGAAGTCTTGGCAGGTCTAGAATCTTCCAAATTGCGCATCTTCAAAGGATCCTTGACTTACTTTAATTGCCATCATTCTTTCGAATTACTTATAATCCAAAAAGAACTGCAACTCTTCCAATATGCTCATGTTGTACCTACTCTGCATTTACTTAGCAAATATTTCTTGCCAAGTTTTCATTAGTAGACCCACATATAATATAATCATAGTATACTTGCACATATATTACATTGTGTGTGTGCCTAGTATTCTAGAGATATATATGTGTATAACTACTCTAATATAAAATCATTTTCATGTAATAAGCAGTTAGAGTGTCATACCATGTCCTTGACGTTTTGCTTGAATCCCTAACTCTGTTAGGTCCTCATCTTGTTAGGCCCAATTGTTAGGTCCTAAGAGGATCAAGTCTCGTCTCTGTTGCTTGCTGTTAGATCTTGAAAGTCCCGGAAATTCTGTTTCCATCATCGTCGATACCTTTTGCTTGATATTAACCTGTAGCAACCAGTTTGGCTTTGTCCCTCATAACAATGCCAATTATTCTCCAGTTTCTGTGAACCCTTACTGTACCAGTTTCAGCTTCGACTTTAGTGGTCTGGGTTCCAGTTTCAGTAGATTCTGCCTTCGAATTGATTGAGATCATCTTGCATTACAATCACTCAATCTAGATCAATTAGTGCATCTTCACTATTCTTTGGGATACCAAATGTTGATTGTTGGGTCCCGAAAAATATATGTTCATCTTGATTAGCACTTCTAGCCTTTACTCAAAATCCGGTTTACTAAGAACTAGACTCCAGGATTTACTTTGACTTCAATCCCTTTGTCTCGACAGATATGTTCTTGACGTATTCCTTTGATCTTCATTGTGTTGAGTACGACTAGTAGATCCTTCTTTTATTTTGCTCCCCCTAAGTTGCTGCTAGGATGTGTTGAAGATCCTTCACCTTTTTCAGTGGATTCTGTTAAAGTCCAGGAGTTGTGTAGTTTCACTACCAATTCTACTAATAGGATCTGAATCAACATCATTATCATTATTTCCTTCTACAACCTCAGTTTCATCATCAGTATCTGAATTTGACTCTGACGGGATGTCAAACTTCAAAGATTCAGAATAGTCTTTCATTTGAATGCTTGGGAGCTTGGTGTAGTAGGTCGAAACATTCAGACTTTTAATCACCTTC
Source organism: Oenanthe sinensis (assembly GCA_028671895.1). Lineage (NCBI taxonomy): Eukaryota > Viridiplantae > Streptophyta > Magnoliopsida > Apiales > Apiaceae > Oenanthe > Oenanthe sinensis. The sequence goes on from CM053802.1 coordinate 14,888,134, forward strand.
TGGTTTTACATCATATATGCCTTGAAAGCTTTCGACTTCAATGAGTAGCCGAGGAAATTGTTCAATGAGCCTTAACTTTTTGCCAAGATACTCAAATATGTCTTCAGTAAGTATCAATTTCCTCCAAACACACGAAAGAGCTTCAGTGGTTTGCTTCTGGTTGGCCATTAACTCACATGATGTCTTTTCATGATCTTGTTGATTAAAGCAGCATGCTGTGTTAATTGCTTCAGCTTCAAAGTACCTTTATCAGTGCAGACTTCATATAGAACTTCACTAGCAAAATTCAGTTCCATTATCTGACTTCAAAGTTCTCACAACTTACTTTGCTTTCAACTTGATCTTCCTTAAGTGATAATCACCATCTGTGACATTTTGTTAGTTGAATGCACGAACATCACCAACTTGTAATTAGGGTTGTCATTAACTACCACTAAGCATATTTCTTCATTGACATAATTTGCTTCAGTGTGATGTTTTCATTGACTTCCCTATATGACATACTTCAAAATGTCCTTCTTGATAGAATTCCATTAGAAGCAGTCCTCTCACCAATTTCATCTTTATCAGAGAATCCATTGTCTTGTATATCAAGTGTGAGAGCTTCTCTTGCCATAGCTAACTCTTTACTGATGAAGCTTTACTGAAAAGTTCACTTCACCTTTGCATACAAATTCCATGTCAGCTACAAACAATCTTCCTCACTCTCAATTGAGTGAGCTTCCAACCTTCTTGTTTGAGATCAAACACTTTTACTTTTCAATGCTTTTCTAGAAAACCCTTGACAAAGAATTCCCTAGTGCCCTGAAGATAGTGCTTACGTCCTTCCACAAGAAAGATGCTTCCACTAATGACAGTTCTTAATTCATGATAGCCATATCCCTTGTACCTCCTTTACTGTCATCTCCAAAGGTTACCATCGGGGAGGCCTTCTCAACCAACTGTGATGTCAGAGCTTTAATCTATGTCTTTTGTTACATACTCTGCAATCACAAATGATTAAGCTTCTTGGTACTCAATTTTAATTGAGTCCAGATGGGTTAGAGATATTATCAGAGGTAACAACAGCTTCAATATGCATAAAAGCACATGGATAGAAGAACTAACAAAATAATTACTAATTCTGTCTAATCCATTTCTGTTGTTGTCTAACATTTTTAACTACCTCTAATTACCTAAGTCGGTTTTAGATTAAACCTTGAATCTACAAATGTTACTGACAACTTAGATAATTCTACCATCTTATCCCTAACAAGCAATACATGATCTAATATGACATTTAAGTGCAACTATGTGAGTGCAAGCAAATCATGTGTAAATAAGCACATAAACAATTTAAGAATATGCAGAATATTTGAATAAAACATTATAAGCAATATCAAATTCCACATATACTTATCAAGTCATTTATCACAATAAGAACAAATATAAAATATCTGATCTATGACCTGTTTGTCTATTAGCAATTTTCACAACATTAGCAGAGGTATTAAATCACAGAAGATTTAAATCAAGTTTCAGCAAATGTTTAGGGATACACCTAACCGTTTAGAACACCCTATCTAATTCTAGATATTCATTTTACTGCATAGAAAATCAAGTATGAAATGTACTCACTAAACTCATATAACTAAGCATGAAATCTTATTATTAGCAATCAATTAAGCATTTAAGTTCTAAGATGCTAACATGCTGACACGAGCCTAATACATTTCAAAACATAATAATCATACAATTATGAATTAGATAAAGATATACTAGTTAGTAAGTGTACCTGTGAAGTGCTTAGTGATTCATCTCTAGTGTTGGTCATTGATGGCAGATATTCATTTGGTTCATCAGTGTCACTGATAGAATCATCCTTGCATTTAACTTCATCAACAAATGCTTTCCCTTGCTGCATCCTCACTAATGTTTGAGATTTCTGCTACAACCCAACATAGTGTCTGTCATCTTTTGCTTGTACAGGCTTCTTCAAACTATGTAGCAAAACCTCGATCTTGTCTTCTATAATCAACCATCCCTGTCTTGCAACCGCATCTTGAACTGATCTTGAAAATCTCCTTAATGGAATCTATAGGTAAGGACCTTAGATTTAGAATTGGGATTCCGTCTGAATCTGATGTCACTGAACTTCCTGTTGCCCTGCAGGCTTGACTTGCAGTCCAGTTCTCAAGATATTCCAAAGTGTCAAATTTACATATAACACCTTGACCACTACCTCGAGTTTCAACATCTTCAATTCAGCTTCTAGGATCAATTCGTTTTTGTTCAGAGGTTCTCAACCTTGACTTCAATCAATTTGGTTCCTGGGTCACAAATACAGTGGATATGCTAACAACCTGATTTACCAAATATTATCTTCTTCAGCTCTTGTTCTAGTTCACAGGCCTTCAGCACATACAGGTCTTTTACAGACAATGTGGTTGTATCCTTATATCCCTGTTGGCTGTATCCTGTGTTCCAGATGATCTGCAGTGTTAGCACGAACTCCCTGTAGAATCATCTTTAAGGCTTGTACTGAGATGCTAGGATGTCCAGTCTGTTCTCCTTCACACTACTTAAACCCCTAAGATTTTTCATCCAAAAATTCAACTCAAATTAACCAAAAACTGTACCCAAATAATTTCTTCTTTTGCAGCTTCCAAAATATTAGTGGGATCCTATGGAGTAAACCTCTGAGGAAATTAATACCACTATTTCTTCAACCTGTTCTAGAATTAACTTCATTGGATAATCTTCAGTCAATTTTAGTTGTCTTCAATACCCGGAAAAATCTTCAACTACAAACCCTTTAAGCACCCTTAATTTAATATTTAAGAAAAATTTAAATATCCAAAATTTTTAATTTTCTTTGAAAATAAATTAATCAAAAATAAATATTTACAAAAAAAATTAATTTTCAAGAATTTTAATTTTCTTAAAAATTAACTAAATTGTAAATTATTATTTAAGAAAAATTTAATTTTAAGAATTTTAAATTTTCTGAAACATTTAAATAAATCAAAAATAAAAATTCAAATGTGTTGTAACAATCGGGGACGTGGCCAACTGCATAACAATCAGAGTGAATTCCTGACCACAAAAATCGATGACCAAGTCTACTCAATCAACCCAGCTTGACTAGCATGCATTCGACACCCTTAATTTAATATTTAAGAAAAAATTAAATTTTCAAAAATTTTAATTTTCTTAAAAAATAAATTAATCAAAAATAAATATTTACAGAAAAATTTAATTTTCAAGAATTTTAAATTTTCTTAAAAATTAAATAAATCGTAAATTAATATTTAAGAAAAATTTAAAGTTAAGAATTTTAAAATTTTTAAAACATAATAAATCAAAAATAAAAAATATCAGAATGCGGCTCCGATAGTTAGTAACTATCGGGGACGTGTCGATAGTTAATAACTATCGGACAATTGCTTCAGCTTTTCCCGCGCGTGCAATGCTGACCTCGTCCAATTCAGTTGATGTTGGCGCGTGACTAATCACTGACTTCTTGTTTGGTCGATAATTGGCCACCAAAAGAAATGCTACTGCCGAGTACTACTGCCTTTAAAAAAAATGGACCAATTAAAAATAAATTTAAGATTAAAACTTTTATATTAAATTTATAAAATAAACTAATTAAAATTTATAACATAAACTAATAAAAGTTTATAAAATAAATTTTACAAAAGTTTATAAAATAAATTTAATATTAAGTTTATAAAATAAACTAATTAAAATTTATAATATAAACTAATAAAAGTTTATAAAACAAATTTTATAAAAGTTTATAAAATAAATTTAATATTAAGTTTATAAAATAAACTAATTAAAATTTATAATATAAACTAATAAAAGTTTATAAAATAAATTTCATACAGTTTATAAAATAAACTTAATAAAAGTTTATAATTAAACTTATTTAACAAGGCTCCTCATTCTGAGTCCAAACAGCTTCCGCCTGGCGAGCTTCACTGAGCTAATGGATCTTGATTTGTATATCAATCAGTTAGCTCTGATACCAATTGTTAGGCCCCGGAAGTATCGTAGAAGGGGGGTTGAATACGATACTCACTAAATTAAAAAATTCTTTCGAATCTTTTGCGGATAAATAATTTAGAGTTCGGTTAGTGGGCTCGTGTTCTTGAGGTGAATAGTGTTTACGGAGCTGCTTACTAATTTTCTGTGTTTAGGATTAATCATTTCGGTTCTAGAAAATCAACAGGAAAATAAACAACACAAGATTCGGGGAATATATCATTTGATAAATATAAACCCTGAGGTTGCTACACCCGGTCAACAAATCCGGTCCGAAGAACAAGTTCTTCGCTGCTTAACAAAAACATATAACTCTCAATTTCCCATACAAGTATTTCTAGATCATCACAAAGGAAACTAAGACCGTAGAGAGTGATATATAGTGACCCTGAACATTTTCCGTTAAGGGACCGACCACTAATACATCTCCGGTGAGGAGGTATAGATTTTTCTGGTGTTCTCTCCTCTCCGGCTTCGTCTTCTCTCTCTCTGGTTATTTTTGTTGTGTTGCTGAAGACTCCCAAATGAATGGCTCTGCTTCAATATATGTGTAGACTTTTTCAACCAAGATACGTGGCTCATTCAGGACCAAGTAAACTAGTTGCTGCTTCACTTCTGTTTTTCCTCAAGTATCGGAACAATTTACTGAGTAATTGTTTAACCATCGATGAGTCTGTAGAATAAGTATCGGAGGATTAAAACAATTACTGAAATAAAATCAATTACTTCAAACTTAGTAACCATCGGGAAGTGGCTAGTTGGATTTTGTTTCTTTTCCGATAGTTAGTAACTATCGGCTAATAGGACAAAATAAGCCCTTTTCATTTCACCAATTCTTTTCCATTTGTTTATCTCACCCGATGGTTAATAACCATAGGTGAATAAGACAAAAATACTTGTTAACCATCGGTGAATGAGACGAAATACATTGACCAAGTTGACTTCTGGATACAGCTTCTGTAGTCTTCTTTACTTAGCCAAATTCGAACTTGATAAGCCCTTAATATATTTTCTTCCACTGCAACCAAGTCAAAGAAATATTTCCTTGATTATTCGAACTTGATTTATTCTGAGCTTCATCATATACCACTTCACTTGTTACCCATTTCAGTAAATAGTCAATTCTTCTGAATCATAGATGCAATTCTCAATCTCTTTTGTGCTGACGTTTGGTGCAACTGGTCTGGTTCACAAACGACTAACACGATCTTGATCTTCACATCTTCTTTACAATACAATTGACTTTGTTCCTTGTTGATTAGAAGTGCTTCGATTGTAAGTACATTGGAATCCTCTAGCACTTATGCTGAACCATAAAATTATCTGAAACCCTGAACATCTTCGAACTTTATCCTTCACTGAAGTCTGAACATATGAATGAACTTCCTCCAGCAATCTATAGTAGACTCCAAGATTCCATCTAATATTTTGATTCTTTGTATTTGCCGTATATTCTATCTTCTCGATTCCTGTACTTGAGCTCTGCAATTCATTGCTTGACTAAATTGCAGATTTGGATCACTAGAATCTTTCTGGTACTTTGACAACTGCTTCACTGCTTCCACATCCTTGAATACTTCAACCTTTATTCTTCACTGAGGCATGAACATATTAATGAACTTCTTCCAGTGAACTAATGCTTCAAGTCTGTAGATTTCTTCTTTATCCTTTGTCTTTACCAAGTCTTCCTGTCTTCCTGATTCTGGTGATAACTTCATATTATTTACATGTCCTGTTCTTGTGTTGAGTTATAATCCTATGTTACATATAGGTCTATACATACAGCCTTTCAGACAATGTGGCAAAAGGGAAGATCAAGCTGATTTTTGTGCCTACAGAATATCAGCTAGCTGATATCTTTACAAAGCCATTGACATAAAAAAGATTTTCTATTATTAGAAGAGAACTTGGCATGTGTAACATCTAGTCAGCAAGCTGACACCAGGTTTTTCGTAATCTTAGCTTACTGCTTACTTTAGTAATAATTCATTTAAATTGATAAATTTGATTTATGTTACATGCATTATATGATATTTATGCCCGTTGTAGGTAAGTTGGTAAAATTCCACTTACTTGTAAGTTGTGCATGTCTATTAGAGTTTCTATGTGTGTTAAATGCTATTAGTTTAAAATTTGATTTTAAATTGATAATCTAGTCTGTATTTAACGTGTTAAGCCATATCTGCTTAGTTTAATTTTATATGATTATCTGCTTATGTGATAAAATATGATTAGTATATTTCGGGCTGGGGTTTTTATAAAATCTTTTTATTCAAATAATTCTCAAAATACACTCTCCTTATATTTTAAAAGAGGAGTTGTAGAGGCATTCCATTCTCGGTTTCTCAAGTTTATCTTTCCCAAACCCAAGATTGGATCTAGGGTTTTCAAATTCATATTTGGCAAATATAAATTTTTGTGATTGTTTCGATCGGACTCTATCTCAAGATGAAGATCACACGTCATACTAGGGCTTCGACTTTAGTTCCAAAGGACAACAAAAATAAGAGGAAGTTACTGAATGAGGATGAGGTATTGGTTGATGTCGATAGTGGTGATGAGTTCTCTGGAATCAATCGCTCAGGGGATCGTGATCTGACACTATCAAAGCGGTTCAAACTTGGTTTTAAGTTTATTCCAGGTGAGTTAAAACAGAGGTTCCATGCACTTGATCTAGGCAATCGCAAAGTAATTCCTGGAAAGCCTTTATCTGGTAAGACCTTTGTTAATTGAAGTACTGTTAAGTTGTTTTGAGACTTAGGGTTTGAATCATTTCTTGTTGATATGCCAAAAGATGTTTACCCAGACTATGTGTATGAATTTTATGCTAATTTTATTCCGGATCAGTTTGGTAACTATATATCTTTTATTCGAGGAAAGAAGATCACTCTTAATGTTCCTGTTCTTAATTGTATTTTAAGAGATGAGAATGCATCTGATTTTTCTGTGTATACCAAGAAGGGTCCCAAAGTTTTGAATGATTTATCTGTTTTGGATCAATTGAATGCAATTAGGGGTATGCATGGTATACTTGAGTTTTGTTATCCAACCACATCTACTGTGATTCCCATGGCTAATTTACTTTTCAAGATTTGTATATCAAATATCTGTCATAGGCTGGGAAGCATGTCTAATTTTAATTGTCAAGACATTGTGGTTGTTGCTATGTTGTTGTTGAGAAAAAGGTTTAATCTGTATGAGTTAATACTGAAGAATATGAGGGATGTGTATGATGGTAATCCTGGTTTTGGTTTACCATATGGGTTATTATTAACAATAGTTTTTTATTGGTATAGAGTTGACTTTTCTGATATGGATAAGCATTCTGTGAAAGAGTGTTGGGATGGAAAGAGTCTACAACAATCTCACTTGAAGGTAGAGAAGGATGGCACTTTGGTGCAGTTAGATATTCCTACTCCTTTACCTATTGCTAAGTCAACAATTGCTAGTGATACTGACTCTGAGATGCTACAATTTGTAAAGAAAGTGAATGCTGATCAGGTTGTGGTGATTCAGAAACTGAATGAAGTGCTTGATGAAATTAAGTTTTTAAGGGAGTGTGCATTTGGTCCAAGGACTCCTGCTACTGTGTCTGCTCACACTACCAGGTCTGGTGAAGATGTATCTGCAGATTTGGATGGGTTGCAAGGTTTAGCTGATGCAGAAAGGAAAATGGTGAATCCAGTGTCTGATCAACCAGCTGAGAAAGTCAAGCCTAAATCTCCAGAACACAAGATTTCCGCTGAGGAGACATAGGAAGATCTTGTGGATACCTAACTCTACTCTTTTAGATGATTAATGGGGAGTATTAGGAGAATTTGCTGAATTTTTATGTGGTTTAAAAATATTTTCTGGGGTCTGGATTTTTATTTTTGTTGGTGTTAGACTTGTTTCATGTTTTTAATTGTCGTGGTCTGGATAATTTGTTGGTTTTTTGAATTATGTGGTACTTGTTTTGGATATTTTGCTGGTACATGCTTGTTATGCATGTTTTAAATTTTATGCTATGGATATTCAGCTTATTTATCTATCCGAGTATATGTTTTATCTTGCATACTCTATTTATTTGTTGCATATATTATCATATGTGTTTACAGGGTGCAGGAATTTAGGGGGAGCCTTATTCTCATAAATTATTTTATGTAATCATCAAAAAGAAGGAGATTGACACCCTTTTGATTTTGATGATCACAATGTTAACAAGCTAGAAGACTTGATTTAATGTGTTATAACATGCTGGTACTAATTCTGTGTTGTACGACTTAGCTTACTTATATATGTTATCAGTATATGATCTTAGCAAGCTAACAGCATGGAAACAGAGTATCTCAGCAAGTTGGCACTAGGAACAGTTTTGTGTAGATTAATTTCTGGAGTTCAAGTTCAACAAGATTTATTAAGATATTAATTTGTTCGAACTTATCTAATATAAATATATGTATATATTTTATTAGAGCTCCGAATATTATTTAAAATCTATTTTTATCTATGCAAAATGTTTTCCTATATTATAGGGATTTATTACTTATCTTAAAGGTTATATCTTTAACAAATCCTTATCTAATTCAAACTTATATTGAGATTCAAAATTTAAACATATTAACTTTATCTATCCTCAATATTCGTAGATTTTGAACAAGTCTATAAGAATTATCTAAACTAATTTGAACGTTGTTTTTCAAAAGAAAATTGTAGATTATTTGGGCTATTCGAGTATACTTGTTATATATATATATATATATATATATATATATATATATATATATATATATATATATATATATATATATATATATATATATATATATACTAAAGTGTGTGTTCTCTAAAAGAGGAACTAAGTGAAGAACACTGATCTATACACACGTTTTTCAACTCAAAGCTCTTATATCTATATCTATTTGAGCTCAAGTATTCTATATCTTATATTTATAGGTGAAGAGTTCTTAGTTTGAGTTGTATTTTTTATTCACTTGTAATCGTTTGATTGTAATCAAGTTGTGGCTAGATTGCCAGGCTTTGTGAAACAGGGTTCAAGGGAACTAGATGGTAGAGAAGACTGTACTAGGGTAATATAGTGCTTATAGAGCATATTAGTTCAGTGGAACAAGGGTTTCAGCAAGCTAGGATCAGCTGCAAGGGATGAATGGTGGAATATTATTGTAATCTGTAATTGTGGTTTGATTTGATTAATAATATTATCTCTTACATGTTAGTAGGGGACCAGGACGTAGATCAATGGGGATTAGGGGTCGAATCTGACTAAAAGATCTTGTGTTATTTACTTTTTCTGTACTGCATTACATATAGCAGCTAACTGACAATATCTGTTAATCCAACTTAGCTAGCTGACATGTTAATCAACTCGGTAAAATTAAAATCGGTCATTATTAGCCATAACACTTATTTACCCCTCTCTAGATGTGCATTTTCAACACATGTTATGTTATGTAATCGAGATTCTGTAAATTATAAATATAAGAAAAGATGATGGAGAAACAGTAAGAAAATTTGAATTAAGATTTCCATTTTGTATAATATCTAAATGGATATATAATATAATATGCAATAAAAATATAATATCAAAGAAAAGTTATCTTGCATTTTAAATAGACTATTAAGAGCAAGAAGTCAAAAAAATCCCCCACACATGACACCCACCACAGGGCCCCACTTTGTCTTTGAAAGTTGGACAACTGTGAGGCTGATTTTCATCTTGAAAGCTTTGATTGGACATATATAGTATTTTTGTAAAATTATGCATTTGTAATTTGTATACTTTGTAATGATCCGCAATATTTTACTACTGACCAAAATCTTAAATGGAATGATATTTGATTTCTCTATCAAAGACAGCACCATGTGCAGAAATCTAATCACTTCTTATTTTGCTCCTTTAATTTTTCAATTTTTTTCTGTATATATAAATAGAAACCAGGGATTTTTGCCAAATAAAAATAGAAATTAGGGATCCATTTGGATTATCTTAAAAATTTATTATTAGTATTTTATTATTTATAACTGAATTGAAAAGTTTCTCTTATAAATTATTATTAATTCGCATGAATTTATTAATAATTTATAAGTTACTATATATAAAAATTAAAATATAAAATAAAGTACTAAGAATTATATTTTCTACTAAATAAATATTATGTTTAAAAAAATAAAATTATAGTGCAACTCAACCCTCATATGGTTGTGTTGGTTTGAATTGAGTTGAAGTAATAGTCGTAATTTTAAAATGTTAATTTTGTAAAAAAATATTATATTTTATTATCAAATTAAATATTTTAATATTATTGAAGAGATAGTTTTTTTTTGACAGATATTGAAGAGATAGTTAATAAAATTGTAATAATACTTATTTAAAATATTAAAATTCTTCATGATTAAACTAAAATTTTATTATTATAATTCATTGATCATCCATTTCCTTTATTATCATAATAATGAATAAATAAAATTATAATAATAAATTATTAAGTTTTTTTTGGAAAAATGTTATTAGATTTATTATATATAAACTATATTTTAATCCAATCATATTTATAAATTGATAATATATAATATAACATGAGATAAACAATAATTGGATTCAGTTGAACTAGATTAAAGTAAGTTTAATTAAATGGAAACCCAATTTAATTTATTTGATTAAAAAATTAATCATTCATTTAAATTTAAATTTTTATCTGATCAGTTTGATGAACTAAAATATTTGGTTGGAATAATTCTTGTGCCCTGTCGGTAACCTTGTCCAGCTCAAGGATGGTTCTTCTGACAAAGAGTCCAGTTAAACATTGCATAGGCTAAATTTTAACAAATTACCCATTCCGTTTTTAACAAATTTTAACTAATTTTTAATTAACAATTAAAAATTATTCTTTTATATTTTTAAAAAACTAAAAAAATATTTTTTAAAGTAGATTAAAATTAAAATACATTTTAAAAATAAAAATTTGAATGATGATATTGACTTTTATAAAATTAAAATAAATTATTCACAAAAATATTTTTTACTAGTTTATGAATTTAATTTATATTTTGGATTTTAATAACTTATTAGCTTATTAAACAATATTTTTTTATGTTAAGTAAAAAAATCATTTCAAGTTCTTAATTGATCAAAAACTAGGGTGTAGTTATTGCGATGTGTGTCGAAACTTGTCGAGTTTTAATAGTTGAGTTTGTATTTTGTAGCTTAATATTGTCCTCACAAAATGCCTACGTATCTCAAGCGTATTGAGAATCAAGCCAAAAACGTAGTTCTTAGAATGAGGGGTTAAACCCTTTATATAGACGTGAGAGTCTAAGAATTATAGTAGGTTTAGGAACCTTGGTGGACAAGCCACCTTCTAGAAGTATTCTGGATCCTTTTTGTGATAGAAACAGTTTCCAAGTAGGAATATGTTTTCTTGTTGATTGAGGTGTCTTGGAGGTTACTCCTTGGAGTAGTTTCCTTGTAGTTGGACATAATTAACTAGCTGTATATTTAGCTAATTAATTAATTACGAATTTATTTATTAATTCGGGTTTCAAGCCTCATTAAATGGGCCTCCCTTTTGGACCAAACTAGGTCTATTTAATGCTACATTAATTGTGTCTTTAGGGCTTACTTTTAGCCCATATCATTTGCCCCCCAACTTCTGTAAAGTGTGCAATACTTTGTAGGAGTTAAGTTCCGTGAATTTATCGTTGAAGTTCTCATTTATGCCTTCTAGAATTTTGCTAAATTCTATTTTCTCCCAAATAATTTTCCTTCATTTATGAAGAATTTTTCACAATTCTTTCCTTGTACCCATAAATATTTTTCCTTAATTTTAGGAATTTTCCTCTATATATAGAGAATTTTTCATAATTTATTTGTACTTACATGTATTTTTCTAGGAATTTTCCTCTATTTGAAGAGAATTTTCCATAATTTATTTGCACCCACATGTATTTTTCTAGAAATTTTTCTCTATTTGTAAAAAATTTTCCATAATTTATTTATACCCACGGGTATTTTTCTAGAATTTTTTCTCTATTTATAGAGAATTTTTTATAATTTATTTACTATTTAAATCATTTTTAATGATTTTTTAAGCATTTTTCAGCATTATTTCGACCAGGAATCCTATTTGAATTCGACCAGGATCCTGGTCGTTTCTAGGCTTCTCGGGGAATCCTGGTCGAGCAGGATTCCTGGTCGAAAATCCTGGTCGAAAATCCTGCTCGATTTTCGACCAGGATCCTGGTCGATTCTAGGTCGCCTCAGAGTCCTGATCAAAGAGGATTCCAGGTCGAAATCCCTGATCGATTTTCGACCAGGATCCTGGTCGGTTTTAGCCTTTAATTGAACCCTGGTCGACAGGGGTTCCTGGTCGAATTCGACTAGGATTCTGGTTGATTTTTACCTTAGTTGGAATCCTGGTTGAATGAGGTTCCTAGTCATTTTTAGTGGCCAACTTGTATCCTGGTCGAATGGGATTCTTGATCGAACCTAAGCCACCAATTGACTTCTAGTCGAATGGTGTTTTTGGTCGAATATAGGGTCAATCTTGGCACCTAGTCGTTGAGGATTCCAGGTCATTCATTCGACCTGGATCCTAGTCGTTTGTAGTGTCAATTGTGGCACCTAGTCGTTAAGGATTCCTGGTCGATTTTAAGCCACTTCTAGGCTTTTATTCGACAGGGGTTGTTGGTCCCTGATATTGTAGAAGGGGGGTTGAATACAATATCTGAAATTTAATCGCTGAATAATTGGATTTAAAAAATTATTTTAATTACTCGCGAAATATTAATTAGAATGAAATACTGTTCAAGTGAAAAATATAATTTTAACTTGATTAGTATTACAAAATTAATATTAAGAAAACTGTAATATAATTGATAAAAGTTCTAGAACAAATTTGACATGAATTGTTCGTGTCTTACAATTATATTCCAAACTCAGCACAGAAATCTGTGAATATTACAATGCAGATAAATTACTGAATTTGATCTGATTTCTCACTCTAACAAATGAAGCAAACTCCTCATATTTATAGAAGTTGGAAAAAGGCTGGTATGACCTTTTTCAATATGACTTAATTTAGAGAAATAAAGTCTGTATGACCTTTTATAACACTTGTGTGACTTATAAAACACTGGGCAAGACTTATTTCTCTCGGTATGACTTATTATATTAATTAAAAAAATCGGTATGACTTTTTAATTAAATAAAAAATCACTCCAGCATGACCTTTTGATCAAAGAAAATTCGGTATGACTTATTATATATATATATAAAAAGTCTCGGTATGACTTTATGTCGGCAGTAGCTCGGTATGACTTATTTATATATATATATATATATATATAAATTTTTTCGGTATGACTTATTTATATATATATATAACAGTCTCTCGGTATGACTTATAAATAAATCATCCGGTATGACTTATTTAAGTCATTCGAAAATATGTATATATATATATATAAGTCATTCTAACTAGTTTCTTTTATGATAAATTAATTCTTCTTTAAATCAATTAAATAATTTATAAATTAAATTAAATTCAACTTGAATTAATTTAATTAAATAAATTAAATAATTAACTTACTTGGTTTGTAGAAATAAAATATCATAGAGAACTTGATTCAACTGCAGTCTTCTTGATTTTTCTTTGACTTCTGATCTTGAAACCTCTTGATTAAATGAAGAATAAATATTTATATTTAGTTGACACACAAATGTACTGTCTGGTTCATTTGTGTCATACTAATAAATATTCTCCTTTTAATAACCTTGAATTAGAGGCCTTCTGTCATTTTCTTCTGCTTCACTGTCTTCATTTTTCTTCTGGAATCTACTTGTTGTAACCACTTGAAATCTTCTGTACCTTCTGTCTTCTATGGAAGTACTACTACATTATTATTTTCACTGACGCTTGAACATAAAAATGAACTTCTTCCAGTGTTGAGTAGCAATCCTATAAAAATACTTCTGATACTTGGATCCTTTGTGATTAGTTGACTGTCTTCGTCTTGATTCCTGATTGGTGCTTATTATTTACTTCTATTTATTAGCTAGAGTTGAGTTGTCATCTAATTATTACAAATAGGCCTAGTCATATGCCTTTCAATCTCCCCCTATTTGTTGTTAAACATTTAACACACAAATTCCTAGAGGATAACTCAACTAACAACTAAGAAAGTAGTACGACATTTAATGACTGTAAATAATAAACAAAAGTTCTGGTTTTATATTTAACAATTTTCCAGATTCATACATAAAAGATAAGTACAAGATAGTTGTTCCTCTAGCACTGAACAAAAATAACATTGATTCTATCTTGACCTATCCAGGACTTCAGTCTTCTGCAGTATCAACTTCACCTTCTTCTAAATTTGAACTTCTGTGCACAGGTGTCCTTGGTACCTCTTCAACTTCAGCCGGAGTTGCGGTGGACTCTCCATACAATCTTCTCTGTTTAGCCTTTGCTAGCTGAAACATGACTTCCTCTTCAATAGGATCTACAGCTTCTTTTTGTACATCATAAGGCTGTGTAGAATCTATCTTTTGCATTTGCCTGATGTATGATTTAATGTTTCTGGATAAACAGTAGTTCCTTATTTTCTGTGCAGCATCTAGCTTGGCTTGTGATCTGAATCCTTTTGATCTCAACATCCTTTCAACTTGGATCATATACCTCACCGTGTAGCCCTTAAATGATTCCTCATCTAGCTTTATGATTTGATACAACTTGTTTGAGAACAATCTCACTTCATGAGGATCATTTAATATCTGAGGACTAGCAGCCGTTGCTATATCTCTGAGTCTGTCCCTGAGTAGTTCATTTTCTTCTGAGCTTCTCTTTACTTTGTTTAACAGAACCCATATTGCTGATAGTGATCTCTTTCGGAAGAATTCCAAAGATACTCTGAATGTTCCATTCCGGTGAGTGTAGACTAGTATTTGCCAGTCTTCAAGAATGTGATCCACTAGAACAGTGATATAATCAACTTCTTCTTTCAATGCCTTCATGAAGTTATCCAGATTATCATTTGAATCTTCAAGACTTTTGATAACTGAAAGCATTTGTCTATCTTCAAACGGTCCTTGCTGAGACTTGTCTAGTATTTTCCTTGCTGCATCCCATCTGTCTCCTATCTTCATCTCAATATCTTGTTTTTTCTTCTTTACTGCTAAGGCCCAAAGCTTCTGTTTTTCTAAGCTTGCCTCTCTTTCAGCTTGGGTTCTTTCCTTGACTAGAGCTTTTAAATTTATAGTTTTGGCATGGCTTGCCTTGATGTCTTCCTTTAGCTTCCTCATTGCCTCTTCATAGGCAGGATCATGCTCTTTTTCTTTTGGAAATAGAAATTCATCATCAAAGATAGCTTCATCTTCAGCTCTGCAGTAGTCAGGATTGAAACCTTGATTTTCCATACTTACTTCATCAATGAGTTTTTCTTGTTGATAATACTGTTCTTCTGGTTCTTGATCATACGATTGAAATTCTTCTTCAGAAAACAGCTTTGCTTTACCTTTATCTTGAGTAGTAGCCCCTTCATCTCCAGCTACTTTCTCCTTTGCTTTCTCCCCCTTAGTTGAGGGATCCTCTTGAGTTTTAGAGGCTTCAAAAGATGTCAACATTTTCTGCATAGTCAGATAGACTTGCTTCATTCCTTCATTCAAATGTGTCATTCCATCATCCAGTTTGCTGAATCTTTGTGTAGAGATCTTTTCATTTTCAATGATTGTGAGGGTTAAGTTTTTCTCAACGTCATCAATTCTTTCATGCAGTTTGCTCACTTCTTTCATATCCTCAGCAATTAGATTCTGAACGTTCTGGATGTCTTGAGTTTTTAGTAGAATGGAGGATTTGACATCTTCAACATCTTTTCTCACTACTGACAGCTGCTGTGTTACAGAGGCAGATGTAGAATTTTCTTCTGCTTGTGCTTTAACTTTTAATAATTCAGCTTGAACAATTTGCATTTCATTCTGAAGAGCTTCCATTTTGGATAACAGTTCACTTTGTGTGTGTGCACTCATCTCACTTGCACTCTTGTTTATCTCACTATCACTCTGTGCATGTGTTTCACTCTGTGTTTGCCTCACATCACTCGTGTTTAGCTCCTTTCCAGATCCTGAAGCTGTACCTGCATATATAACAATAGCTTTTGAAGAGTCGAAATGCTCTTCTGATGCCTGTGAAGGCGCGTCCTTAATAAGATTAACTTGCCTTGGCTCCGCTACTGACGTAGCTACTCCGTGAATGGAGTCCCATCTCCCTCTATGGAGTGGTTGCCTCTCAAATCCACCAGTGGATTCGAGACCTTCTCTAATGAGAACTGGATGTAAGAAATCCAGGGGAGTCACCACCTTAGACAATGTAATGACAGGCTCTTGAGAGTCTGTGGTGCTCCTTAGTACCTCAGAGGGTATCTGATGCTGCACTGCATCGAAAATGTCATGGTCCACATCATAGGTGGCATCCGACCAGTTTTTATTAAAAACATTTTCTTCAACAAATGTGCCCTCATGTGTTGGTTTTTCTTCAAGTGAAGGTTCTGCTAGAGTGATTGCTAGCAGTGTGTTTTCCTCACTATCTGATGCTGTGGCCGAGCAGCGAATTAGATCACCTGGTTGAGCAAGTGTATCTAGAGAATCTTGGATGGCCATGTTAAAATCCATATCCCATTGACTGGAATACGTTGAGGCTGCAGTTGTCTCAAGGTCAACTCTAGAAATTTTTGAAGGAGGAGACAGAGCTGCGGGTTCATTCACATCAGCACCAAGACCTCTAACTATTCTGACAGGTTTCTTCCTTTTTCTGACTTTTAATGAAGAGAAGGATGAAGGAGAAACTGTTTGAGGCTCTAATTCAGCTGGGGACGGAACCTGTGTGTTTTCAGGTTCGTAGCTGATATCCTGAAGTGTAAGACCATAATTATAGTCCGCCACAGATAAATCTAACAGAGCAGTGGATATATCTATAGGTATTGAACTAGAAGATTGTGATTGAGATATTACCTGTTGATCTTGTGCCACTTGATTGACATGCTGAGCAGCTTCAAGTAGAAGGTGCACAGGATGATCCATTTGCATTGGCACTTGCTCTGGCTCTTGTTCCTGCACTGGATGAGCAATAAGATCTAATATCTCAGCCATGTAATCTGTCCTTTCCACTGGCACATTTTGAAACTTGGGGTTGTTGTGGAGCCTTGCAAATAAGTTGTTCTGAGAAGTAGGAGATTCTTCTACAGGACTATTCTGATATAAGGCTTTGTCTTCATCCATCAACAAGTCATTCATGAACAACATCAGGAACCTCGGATAGTAGACTTGTACATTCTGTTCCCTGCTTTCTGGTTTCCCCATCTTCCTTATAATTTCTTTCAGAAGCAACTTCCCAAAATTTATCCTCCTGTTGTGGGCCACATAAAACCCAAAGATTTGCAGTAGTGAAGATATATTGTTGAAGTTGTCTTTGTAGTGGGAGCAAACACTTTGGCTAACGTGTCAAAGAAGTAGTCCCACTCGCTTACCAATTTGGACTTTGTCATTCTTACCAAATTGATCTCACCCTGATATCTAATAGAATAGAAAAATTCTAGAATTTCTGGTACAGTGGGTGGATCCACGAAATTGTCAGTTGGAAAGCCCAGAATTCTATTCACGTCCTCTTCAGTCACCATGTATTCACGAACTCCTATGCTGAATGAGAATTGAACTCTGCCTGCAGTACTCCTATTCCTCGCAGTGGAATACAGAGCCCTAAGTGCTAACACTTGCAACGGGGCGTCCAGAGTAATTGCAGTTCTTACAAGTGAATGTTCATTCATAAATACGATCCACGGTCGAAACCTCTCGACTGAACAATTCACTGGATTAAAATATCCTACAAAATTAGTTTTTACTAATTCGCAAAAACCAGCCATTTTTATTGTAGATTTAAGCTATTACAAATAATAAAATTACAATGTGCGATTACAAATCAAAATTGACAATTACAAGTTAATAAATCGAAAATTACACTTTAAATAGAAACCCTAATTTCTAAGAATCCCAAAACAACTTTACTCAACAAGCCACTACACAACTGACTTTAATCACAATCAATACTACTCAGCTTCGATTTTTAGCACAACTTAAGAACAGTCAGTTCGCTTTTTGATGAAAATCGGGCAGAGTTTTGTTAGATTCAAACGATTTTGACACACTAGCAAGCAAAGAGCTTGAGAATAGCAATTAACAGCAACTGATTGCAGTTGAAAAGATTAAGATCGGTCGATTTCTTGTTTAATGACAAAAACTGTTCGATTATATGTGTGTATGTATGACTGCGTGTGTGTAAATGACAATTCAGAACTGAGTATGACTAAGAAGGAGTGATAAGCTGTGCTCGGTATGACTTATTAATAAGTCATACCGACAAAAATAACAACAACAAAAAAATGAAAAAGCAGTAACTACTCGGTATGACTTTTATTTTAAAGTCTCGGTATGACTTTTATTTTAATGTCTCGGTATGACTTTTATTTTAAATAAAAGGTCATGCCGAATATTTTAAAATTAGAAGTCATGCTGATATTTAAAATATAAGTCATGTTGATTGCAATAATAAAATAGAATAATTACTTATATTAATAATTGTTTCTAAATTCGAAATAAAATAATAAAAATCTTATTCGAATAATAGATAAATTAATAATTATACAATAAATATTAACAAACAATACTCTTTTTAGAAAATATGAGATAAATAACAATAATTTACATACTAATTAAAAATTAAAGATATATAATAAATATTTATATTATTAATTTATTTTAATTAATTTAAGAATTAAATTAACTCATGTTTGAATTAATTTAATAAGTAAATTAATTTAAATAATTAATAACATAATTATTTATATATAAGTACACACACAAAAAAATAGAAAACTATATACATTAATTTACATAAATGCTTAATTTAAACAAAATTACTTATGCTTTAATTGAAATAATTATCTTCTAAGAATATTGATTTAATCTTAAGATAATTTTCCAAAAATTCATAAGCCCTAGGATTTTACTAATTCAAGCCTCATAAACTCTTTAAATATTAACATTTAATATTTATGAGCTTAAATTAATTCCTAGTAACCAAAAATTTAGCCATTGTTTAACATCCCTAATTCAATAACCAGCTTTGAGAAAGTGGATTCATCAAGTGGTTTTGTGAAGATGTCGGCTAATTGATCTTCTGTGGGTACAAAATGTAACACCACAATTCCGTTCATGACATGCTCTCTTATAAAGTGATACCTAATGTCAATGTGCTTGGTTCGCGAATGTTGTACAGGATTGTTGGAAATAGCTATAGCACTTGTGTTGTCGCAGAAAATTGGAATTTTGTTCAACGCAAGTCCATAGTCATTTAGCTGATTCCTAATCCATAAGATCTGTGCACAACAGCTACCTGCCGCAATGTATTCTGCTTCGGCTGTCGAGGTAGATACCGTCGTCCTAGAAACTGACACCTTCCAGAAGTACTTTTCCTGTCCATCATGCACCCTGCATAGTCTGAATCTGTATAGCCAATTAGGTCAAAACCTGTATCCTTAGGGTACCAAATTCCAAGATTTGGTGTACCCTTTAGATATCTAAAAATTCGTTTAACAGCTATTAGATGAGATTCCCTTGGGTCAGATTGAAACCTTGCACATAAGCATGTTGCAAACATTATATCGGGTCTACTTGCAGTTAGATACAATAATGAGCCTATCATACCTCTGTAGCTTGTGATGTCAACTTTCTTACCAGTTTCATCTTTGTCAAGCTTGGTGACTGTCGGCATTGGGGTTTTTGCCGGTGAAGAATCTTCTAGACTGTATTTTCTTAGAAGATCTCTTACATACTTTGATTGGAAAATAAAAATCCCATCTTCCTTTTGCTTTACTTGCAATCCAAGGAAGAATGACAGCTCACCCATCATGCTCATTTCATATCTGCTCTGCATTAACTTAGCAAATCTCTTGCACAGGCTTTCGTCAGTAGAACCAAATATAATATCGTCAACATAAACTTGGACAAATATCATATCTTTTTCATGCAATTTATAAAAGAGAGTTTTATCTATGACACCTCTTATGAAACCATTTTCAAGTAAAAACACAGAGAGAGTGTCATACCATGTCCTCGGTGCTTGCTTGAGTCCATAGAGGGCTTTGAATAGAAAATACACAAAATCAGCAAACTCTGGATTTTCAAAGCCAGGGGGCTGTTCCACATATACTTCCTCTTCTAGCTCTCCATTCAGAAATGCACTCTTCACATCCATTTGATAGACTTTGAAATTGGAATGTGCTGCGAATGCCAGAAATATCCTGATGGCTTCAAGTCTTGCAACTGGTGCGTAGGTCTCGTCATAATCAATTCCCTCTTCCTGGGAGTAACCCTTTGCAACCAGTCTGGCTTTGTTCCTTGTAACAATGCCATCACCGTCTAATTTGTTCCTGTATACCCATTTCGTGCCAATAACAGATCTATCTTTAGGCCTGGGTACCAGTGTCCAGACTTCTTGTCTTTCGAACTGATTGAGCTCTTCTTGCATGGCAAGAACCCAATCTGGATCAATTAGTGCATCTTCAATCTTCTTTGGTTCTTCTTGAGATAGAAAAACTGAGAATAAACATTCATTTGAAGTTGCACTTCTGGTTCTTACTCCAACATCTGGATCACCTATGATCAATTCAAAAGGATGATCTCTGCTCCATATCCTTTCCCTAGGTAGGTTTGATCTAGATGATTCGCCTCGAAATTCATTGTGATGTTGTGTTCTGCCAGTTGATCCTTCAACTCCCCCTGAGTTGTTGCCAGGATGACTTGTTGATCCATCACTGGTATTAGTAGAATCTCCAGTGTTGCCATTGTTTCCACCATTATTACCTGGATCATTACCATCATTGATGTCATTATTTCCTGCTGCAACCTCAGGTTCTTCTTCGTCATCAGAATGTGAGTCTGGATAATTGTCAAATTTTAATGACTCAGAAGAATCTTCAGTTTGGATACTTGGGAGTCTAGTGTCATCAAAAGTTACATTGACACTTTCCTTCACTTGGTGCTGATCAATTATGTATACCCTATATGCTCTTCTTGAGTATCCGACAAAAATAGCTTCATGTGCCTTGGCCTCAAATTTGCCACGATGTTCATCTCCATCTTTTAGCACAAAGCATTTGGCTCCAAATACATGAAAGTACTTGAGAGTAGGTTTCTTGCCAGCCATTAATTCATAGGGAGTTTTCATATGATCTTTGTTGATTAGAGTTCGATTCTGAGTATAACAAGCTGTATTTACCGCTTCAGCCCAGAAGTAGATAGGTAACCTTGATTCACTTAGCATAGTTCTTGCAGCTTCAATCAGGGTTCTATTTTTCCTTTCTACAACTCCATTTTGTTGCGGAGTTCTTGGTGCTGAATATTGCCTTGTTATCCCCTTGTCTGAGCAGAAATTATTCAGAACTTCATTTTTGAATTCTGTTCCATTATCTGATCTGATTGCCCGGACAGGTAACTTTGAATCTAACTCAATCAGCTTTATATGATCAATCACCAAATGTGGAGTTTCATCCTTAGAGTTTAAGAATAAAACCCATGTATATTTTGTGAAGTCATCCACAATCACTAAGGCGTATTTCTTCCTTGACATAGACAGAATATTTACTGGACCAAATAAATCCATGTGTAGGAGTTGAAGTGGTTCAGTGATGTTTGTAGTGTCTGTGCCTCTGTGAGTTGCTTTCTTTGACTTCCCTTTCTGACATGCCTCACACAAGCCTTCTTGTGTAAATTCCATCGGAGGCAGTCCTCTCACCAAATCCCTCTTGACTAGAGAGTTCATTGTTTTGAAATTCAGGTGTGAGAGCTTCTTGTGCCATAGCCAACTTTCCTCTGTTGAAGCTTTTGAATAAAAACAGTTTGCTTCAGCTTCAGTTCCTGAGTTGAAATCAGCTACGTACATGTTTCCTTTCCTTACTCCACGCAAGGCTAGTCTGTCTTCTTTAGAATGAGCTATTAAGCACTTCTCCTTGATAAAGTTTACTTTGTAACCTCTATCACAAAATTGACTGACGCTGAGTAAATTGTGCTTAAGTCCTTCCACCAAAGAGACGTTTTCAATGATAACATTCCCTGTATTTAACTTGCCATATCCCGTAGTCATTCCTTTGCTGTTATCTCCAAAGGTGACGATTGGGCCAGCTCTCTCAACCACGTCTGATAGCAGGGCTCTATCTCCGGTCATATGCCTTGACGATCCGCTGTCCAGGATCCATATAACTCGGTTTGCCTGTCTAACTCCCTACAATTATCAAACGGATTAACTTGTCTTTGGAGCCCAAAATTGATTGGGCCCGGCATACTTAAAGAATTGACCATTGTCTGCTTTAACAACAGATCCTTTTCGAACAACATCATTTTCTTCCTTGACTGTTCCTACCTTCCTATAAGCAGTCTTAACAACTTTCTGTTTAGACTTAGGAATATATGATTCCTTCTTTTCAGGTGAAGGAGTCGCAGTCTTGGATTTAGCAAATTTACTATTGATATGCTGTCTAGGTGTCATGTTATCTTTCTTAGCTATCATGCGTTTAAAGTAAGCAGTCATAGCATTAAAAGCACATAACATGCAATTCATTATACCACATGGTCTATGGAAAGCATCAATAGTAGGCATGTTATTCAATACAGTAGGAGGCTTAATAGATTCTACTTCAATTTTCTCAGAATCTTTGAAGTTTTCACTAGAATGAAATTTATTGTTACTGTTCCTACTGTTCACAAATGTGTTGGGTCTGTTCATTTTATTCTTTAAGTCTTTTGCACCTACACCAGGTCTGGGGGAATCAGAAGTTCCCACATCTTTCACTGGTGTCTTTGGTGCACACTTCTCTTTCTGGACATTAACTCCTTTTATGTCCTTAACCTGTTCCCCTCTCTTTTTCTCTTCCTCAAGATCTTCCAACTGCATTTCATATGCAATCAGTACAGAGCTCTCAAGGATAGGTTCAGCTATCGGTGTTATGAAGAGAGGTTTTGGTGTGTCTTTAACAACATGTGGGATACCCCTTTCTACAGCACTTTTTCTAAAGGGGGTTATGTTGCTTGGCTTTCCTACAGATTTATTGTACTCGAAGCCTATCCCAACTTTACGACTTATTTCTTGTTGGTCAACTAGGTTCTTTACAATATATGAGGAATTCTTATATGCAAGACACTTCTTCTTTTCTTCTTCTATCTGGTTTCTGAGATTGGCTTCTGTTACAACATGACAACTGACTTTACTGACTTGAACAGCTAAGTCTTCAGTCAACTTAACAGTCAACTTGTCATGATTTCTTTTTAACTGTTTAAAAACTTCAGTCTCATCAACTAACTCTTTGACTTTGAGTCTGAGTTTCTTAACCTTATCTCTTTCACCATCTAGTTCTTTACCTAGCAAAGCAAACATCTTAGGACAAGAAGGATTTACCTCTATTCCTCTGTCACGGGTGGGAGACAGTGATTCCTCTGATGAAGTCATAAGAGCAAGATTTCCTAGCTCTTCCTCATCATCGTTATCTGAATCATCCCAGCTTTTGCCTGCTGCTAGATAGGACTTTCCTTGATGCTTTTTCACGAGCGCATCATACTTCTCCTTGAGCTCTTCGTAAGACTCTCTCTTCTTCCCTTGCTTAGGCTTCTTGCACTCAGTTGCAAAGTGGCCTAGCTCATTACAGTTGAAGCAACGAAATTTGCTTCTATCAACTAAGCCGGTCTTGTAGCCGCTTTTCGATACTGCTGTCGAAGAACCTCCTTTTTGGAATCTTCCAAAATTAGGCTTACTTCTGAATGAGGTGTTTCTTCGGAATCTCATGTTGCCAAACTTCCTGGCAATCATAGCTAGAGATTCATCTTCCAGCTGATCTAGTTCTTCCAGCGAGTAGAAATCACCGTCTTCTTGTTTGTCAGAAGTATGTCCAAGTTCTGGAACCACATACTCTGTAGAACTGTTGGAAGGTGTAACAGCCTTCACTTCTTCTTTCTCTGGTGCTTCTACCATTAATGCCTTGGAGGAACTCAGTACTTTACCTCTTCCGTACATCTCTCTGGTTTAGATTTGTTCCAGCTCATAAGTTTTTAAAACTCCGTAGAGTCTTTCTAGGGTTACCTCTTTCATATCCCTAGATTCCCGAATAGCTGCAATCCTGTGTTCCAGATGCTCTGGTAAGGTCAGCAAAAACTTCCTGTTCACCTCTTGGTTCTGATAAAACTTTCCATTCATGTTGAGCTCGTTTATCAGTTTGTTTAGTCTCTGAAACACCTCAGAGATACCCTCACCAGGGTTGGATCTAAACTGCTCATATTGGGTGGTTAGGATCTCCAGTCTGTTCTCTTTAACTTCTTCAGTTCCCTCATTGATAATTTCAATTGTTTCCCAGATCTGTTTTGCATTCTTGCAATTTACTACTTGGTTGTACATGATGTAGTCTAGGGATTCAATTAATATGAGCTTCAGGTTATTATCAAGGGACACAACTTCTGTTTCCTCATCTGTATAGTCTGCCGGACTTTTTGGAAACTGTCTGTGGGGAATTACGACCCCATCAACCGTGTGTTCGAGAATAACTGATATAGGGGGTTCAACACCTTTGGCCATGACTAATGCATACCTGGGATTTGCAATCCCGATAAACAGTAGCATTTTGTGTTTCCACAAGTTGTAGTGTTCTCTGTCAAATTGTGGAATTTTGATGCTAGTGACTTTCTGGGTACTCATCTTTAATAAGATTAAAAATTAAGTGTTTCAAAAAATATTTTAATTTTTGACTTAAAACAATTTTTGATCAAAAATAATTTTTCAGAAGAAAAAAAATTATTTCGAATAAAAAATTATTTCGAATTTAAAATAATTTTTGAGATCTGAAATGAGTTCGCGGAATTTGATTTGGATCTGATATTAACTTTATCAACCAGCTCTGATGCCAATTGTTGGTCCCTGATATTGTAGAAGGGGGGTTGAATACAATATCTGAAATTTAATCGCTGAATAATTGGATTTAAAAAATTATTTTAATTACTCGCGAAATATTAATTAGAATGAAATACTGTTCAAGTGAAAAATATAATTTTAACTTGATTAGTATTACAAAATTAATATTAAGAAAACTGTAATATAATTGATAAAAGTTCTAGAACAAATTTGACATGAATTGTTCGTGTCTTACAATTATATTCCAAACTCAGCACAGAAATCTGTGAATATTACAATGCAGATAAATTACTGAATTTGATCTGATTTCTCACTCTAACAAATGAAGCAAACTCCTCATATTTATAGAGGTTGGAAAAAGGCTGGTATGACCTTTTTCAATATGACTTAATTTAGAGAAATAAAGTCTGTATGACCTTTTATAACACTTGTGTGACTTATAAAACACTGGGCAAGACTTATTTCTCTCGGTATGACTTATTATATTAATTAAAAAAATCGGTATGACTTTTTAATTAAATAAAAAATCACTCCAGAATGACCTTTTGATCAAAGAAAATTCGGTATGACTGATTATATATATATATAAAAAGTCCCGGT
Organism: Oenanthe sinensis; assembly: GCA_028671895.1. Classification (NCBI taxonomy): domain Eukaryota; kingdom Viridiplantae; phylum Streptophyta; class Magnoliopsida; order Apiales; family Apiaceae; genus Oenanthe; species Oenanthe sinensis. The sequence goes on from CM053802.1 coordinate 14,913,759, forward strand.
ATGACTTTATGTCGGCAGTAGCTCGGTATGACTTATTTATATATATATATATAAATTTTTTCGGTATGACTTATTTATATATATATAAAACAGTCTCTCGGTATGACTTATAAATAAATCATCCGGTATGACTTATTTAAGTCATTCGAAAATATGTATATATATATATATATATATATATATATATATATATATATATATATATATATATATATATAAGTCATTCTAACTAGTTTCTTTTATGATAAATTAATTCTTCTTTAAATCAATTAAATAATTTATAAATTAAATTAAATTCAACTTGAATTAATTTAATTAAATAAATTAAATAATTAACTTACTTGGTTTGTAGAAATAAAATATCATAGAGAACTTGATTCAACTGCAGTCTTCTTGATTTTTCTTTGACTTCTGATCTTGAAACCTCTTGATTAAATGAAGAATAAATATTTATATTTAGTTGACACACAAATGTACTGTCTGGTTCATTTGTGTCATACTAATAAATATTCTCCTTTTAATAACCTTGAATTAGAGGCCTTCTGTCATTTTCTTCTGCTTCACTGTCTTCATTTTTCTTCTGGAATCTACTTGTTGTAACCACTTGAAATCTTCTGTACCTTCTGTCTTCTATGGAAGTACTACTACATTATTATTTTCACTGACGCTTGAACATAAAAATGAACTTCTTCCAGTGTTGAGTAACAATCCTATAAAAATACTTCTGATACTTGGATCCTTTGTGATTAGTTGACTGTCTTCGTCTTGATTCCTGATTGGTGCTTATTATTTACTTCTATTTATTAGCTAGAGTTGAGTTGTCATCTAATTATTACAAATAGGCCTAGTCATATGCCTTTCAGGGGTTTCTGGTCGATTTTAGGCCACTTCTAAGCTTCTAGTCGACAGGGGTTCCTGGTCAATTTTAGTAAAAGGGCTCCTGAATTTGGTGATTTAATGGGCCTTGGCCCATTTTAATTTTCCATATATTTTAGTCCACCTCGATTTTTGGGCCAAAGGCCTACATGGCCCAAATTCCCTTGGGCTCGATTTGTGATGGCTATAGGAATTTTAACCGATTGAGCTTCCGTTTTCATCGGCTATAAATTAGTGAAGTGAGAACTTCATTTTCACTTCTTACTTTCTTAGCAAATTTCTCTAAAAAACTTCTCTCTAGAGTTCTTTAGCAAAGGCGAATCCCGACGATCTTTTCCGATCAACCTTCATCCTTTCTATCATCTTTTGAATATCCATGGCGGATTCCCAGGATGTTTCTCAACAAAGATTTCTTGCCAGGGCGGTAAAAAGAGGTAACGTTGTTACCGTGAACTCTACTTTTTCATCACTTTCAGATTTATTGCAAACTATGGGTGATGAATACCTTACTTTAGCGGAGTTAGATGCCTTTAAATATTCAAGTATTTTTACAAACCAAGTCCATTGCGATAATTTCACCAAATTATATAAACTGCCTCCTGGTCAAAAATTTGTTTTAGCCGAGCCTAGGGATCGGGCTTGTCATTGGCGGCCCAATAGATTGTGTATCTTTAGAGACACCCTTATAGGTGGGCTTAGATTTCCCTTCCATGAGTTTATAGTTAGGATTTTGGCTGAAGTTAGGATCAGCCTATATCAGTTAGGCCCAAATTCGTGGCGGACCCTTCTCTGCTTTATGGTATTATGCCTTAGGAAGAATTTCCCTATTTCTGTAGCCGTTTTTAGGACTATTTTTCAATTTAAGAATAGCCCAAAATCGATGTTGGGCTGGGTATATATTAACCACAGACAAGGGGTAAGCCCAATTTTTTATAACAAATCTTTGCTCGATACCAACCTTGATTGGAGGAGGGATTTCCTTTACTTAGAGTGGGAAGGAAGAGATTGGGCCACCCTTTTTAGGACCTCTTTTTACAAAGTGAAAGATGGTAACCCAGGCCTAATCCAGTTGACCCCTGAGGAGAAGCTCATAGTTGCAGATTTGGGGCAAGATAAGGGCCATACTCATTATAGAAAGCTTCTTGAGGAATTTTCATTGAAGGCCGTGGCCTTTCTCATGTTTCTGATAATGGTACTTTCCTTTTCTTTAATTGTCTTTTCTTTACGATTTTTCTGAGCCCAGTTTTTATTTTCTTGTTTATTTTGTAGCTGCTGGAATACGGCATGAGCCAAATGCCCAGTACAGATTGAAATACAGTTTATAAAACAAGAAACAAGATATATAATTTGACATTTATAAATAAATATTAATTTTTAAAAACAAGGCTGAAGCAAAGAGGGGTTATGATATTTCATACCGATATCAAAACTGTTATTTCCCTTAAGTACAAGTTTGTAGAAGGAGGGTTGAATACAAACTTAAGAATTATATCAAATTCTTGCGGATTTAAGTTTGTATATTAAAACTGTTTGAGTGTTTGTAATATTAGAACTAAGAAATAGAACATAAAATTAAACTGAAAAACTTGAAAACAAATCTTTTAAAATTACTAGTGGATTGGTTTTTCACTAGTGAATGTTTTTGCTTTCAATGAACCTTGGTCTTAAAACCAAGCTGCTTATAAAATGTAACTTGCCTTTGGGGCCTACTCTGGAAGCTTCAGCTTTTCTGAGGACCAAGTCCCCTTGTCTAAAAAACCTTTCTTTAACCCTTAGGTTGTAATAGAAAGACGACTTCTTTTGATATTCAATGATCTTTGTATGAGCCATGTCTCTGACTTCGTCAATAAAGTCTAATGCAAATTTTATCCCTTCTTTATTCTCCTCAGGCTCAAAGGCCTTGATTCTTGGGGAGACATGTGATATTTCGACTAGGACCACTACCTCGGCTCCATAAGCCAGGAAGAATGGAGTTGCATCAGTAGTGACTTTATGAGTGGTTCTGTATGTCCAGAGTATTAGCAAGAGCTCATCCACCCATGTACTAGCAGAACGCTCGATCCTTTTCTTGAGTCCATCAAGGATGATTCGATTGGCTACCTCATCCTAACCATTTGCTTGGAGATGTGCAACAGATGTAAAGCATATATTGATGTCATTATCATTGTAATACTCCTTGAATTTTTCATGGTTGAATTGCGTGCCATTGTCCGTTACCAAGATTCGTGGTATTCCATACCTACATATGATGTTTTCCCAGAAGAATTGAGCTACTTGCTTTTTGGTTATCTTGGCTAGTGGTTTAGCCTCAATCCATTTAGTGAAGTAATCAATTGTAATGATTAGGAACTTTCTCTGTCCGCTAGCCATTGGGAAAGGTCCAAGGATGTCCATTATCCACATTACAAAGGGGATGAGGGAATTGATGGACATCAACATCTCAGAAGGTTGTCTGACGACTGGTGCATGTCTTTGGCACCTGTCACATCTTCTCACATATTCTTTTGAATATTTTAACAAGTCAGGCTAGTAAAAGCCAAGACGGGTGATTTTATGAGCCAAAGCTCTGCCCCCCAAGCGTTGACCACAAATTCCTTCGTGTACTTCATTCAAAGCCTCATGGGCTTCATCTGGCCTTAGGCATTTCAGGTATGGAATAACAATAGATTTCTTATAGAGAATTTCATCAATAAAAGTGTACCTCAATGCCCTCATAATAAGTTTTCTGGCTTTCATGGCATTGGCAGGCGTCCATCCAGATTGAAGGTGGGCTTTAATTGGGTCCATCCAGAAACTGCCCATGCTTATCGGGGATACCAGCTTTGCATTGATATTGGGGGTCTTCAAGACTTGGAAGTAGACACTTCATATATCTTCATCCGCTTCCGATGAGGCAAACTTTGATAAGGCATCGGCCTTTACATTTTCTTCTCTATGAACATATTCCATCTGACATTCTTCAAACTGAGTCATTATAGCTTTTACCAGTCGGAGGTATTTAACCATGACTTCTTCCCTTGCTTCAAACTCCCCATTTAATTGGGATATAACCAGCTTCGAGTCTCCATAGACTTTGAGGTGTTTGGCATTTAGTGCCTTGGCCAAGCCCAGGCCTGCTATCGGAGCTTCATATTCGGCTTCATTGTTGGTTGTTGGGAAATCAAGCTTAATAGCATACTCAATGATGAATCCTTCGGGACTTTGTAGCACCAATCCTGTTCCACTAGATTTTATTTTTGTTGCCCCATCAAAATTGAGCACCCAATATTCTTTAGGAGTTTGTCCTTCTTTTCGTGTTGTTTCTTCACTATCTTGCCCCCCGATTTCTTGGTCATTGATAGTATACTCGACCACGAAGTCAGCAAGAACTTGAGCTTTGATGGCCGTTCGAGGCTTATACTTGATGTCAAACTCTCCTAGCTCTATGGCCCATTGGATCAATCTTCCACTTACCTTAGGTCTGTGTATGATTTTTCTAAGAGGTTGATCAGTTAGTACCTCAATTTTGTGTGCTTGAAAGTAATGTCGTAACTTTCTCGAGGCCAATACCAAGGCCAATGCAAACTTCTCAATCTTGGAGTAGTTAAGTTCCGCTCCATGCAAGACCTTGCTTACATAGTAAACTGGCTTTTGAATCTTTTCTTCTTCCTTTATAAGGAGAGGAACTCAGGGCCTTATCGGATACAACCAAATACAGGTATAAGACGTCCTTGGGACTAGGCTTGACCAATAATAGAGCTTCAGTTATATATTTCTTCAGTTCTTCGAAGGCTACCTGACTTTCTTCTATCCACACGAAATCTTTTACTTTCGTCAACATTTGGAAGAATGATAGACATTTATCCCCAGACTTCGAGTCAAACCTTCCTAGGTCCGCAACTCTTCCTGTCAATTTCTGGACATCCCTTACTGTCTTTGGGGGTTCCATGTCGAGTATAGCCTTAATTTTGTCAGGATTGGCCTCAATCCCCCTGTTAGAGACCATCATTCCTAAGAATTTCCCAGACCCTACGCCAAAGGCGCATTTTGCAGGGCTTAGCATAATTTTGTAGTGTCTCAACACTTCGAAAGCCTCTTTTAGGTGTTGAATATGGTCGGCCTTATCGAGGCTTTTGACTAGCATGTCATCAACGTACACCTTCATGATTTTTCCGATGAGATGCTTGAATATTTTGTTTACTAGCTTTTGATAGGTGGCTCGTGCATTCTTTAACCCAAAGGCCATAACAAGATAACAAAATACACCAAAATCAGTTATGAAAGATACTTTGGCAATGTCATCTTCGTGCATCCTGATTTGATTGTATCCACTAAAGCCATCCATGAAGCTTAACATCTCATGTCCTGATGTGGCATCTATAAGTGCATCAATCCTCGGAAGAGGGAAACAATCCTTTGGACATGCATCATTCAAATCAGTGAAGTCCACGCACATCCTCCACTTTCCATTAGATTTCCTAACCATTACAGGGTTAGCAAGCCATTCAGGAAATTGAATTTCCTTGATGAATCAAGCTTCTAAGAGCTTTTCCACCTCTTGCTTTATGGCTTTTTACCTTCCTGGAGTGAAATTCCTCTTCTTTTGCTTTATCGTTTTCCGTCGTGGATCCACGTTAAGGTTATGAGTGATTAGTTTGGGGTCAATTCCTGGCATATCAATGGATGTCCAAGCAAATAAATCCCCATTTTCTTGTAAGAACTTTGTTAAATTTTCTTTCATAGGCTCTTCTAATGAGGCCCCAATATATGTGACTTTTTATGGTTCTCCTGGAACCAAAGGAATTGAAACTAAGTCTTCAGCTGGTTTCCTCCTTCTTTCTTTGTCTTCTCTTGAGTCCATGTCCTCTATGGGTAGGACTTGCCCCCGACTCCATCGGGTTTTAGGGCTGCCACGTAGCAACTTCTTGCTAGTTTCTGGTCTCTTTTTTCCTTCCCAACACCGTTTTTGGTGCGGAACTTGATTTTCAAGTGATAACTTGAGGCAACAGCCTTGAAAGCATGCAAGCTTGTTCTTCCAAGGATGACATTGTACGTAGAAGATGTTTTGATCACTAGAAAAGTTAACATCTGAGTGACCTCTCTAGGTTCTCTCCCCATTGTCATGGGTAGTTGAATGGTTCATTCAACTTTTCATTCCACTTCATTAAAGCCATAAATTCGAATATCCGAAGGGGTTAGCTGAGAATCATTGTACCCCATCTTTACAAATGCATCATGGAACAAGATATCAATTGATGCTCCATTGTCCACCAGGCTCTCTTTACTTCTGAATTTCCTATCAAAGGGGCTATAACGATAGGATCATCGTGAAGAAACTTTATCCCTTCCAAGTCCGAGTCATTAAAGGATATGACCACCTCCAATCTAGCACGTTTAGGTGCTTCACCTACGACTTGTATAACTTCTCTTGCGTATGCTTTCCTTGAATTTCTTGAATTCCCTACAGCTGTGGGTCCTCCGAAAATCATATTAATAACTGGTCCTCTAGGCCAGGGATTCTTATCCTGACTATCATTATTTCTTCTGTTATCATCGCGCCTATCATGACTTCCATCTTTAGTGTATTTAGAAAGTTTTCCTCTTTTGATAAGGAATTCGATTTCAACCTTCAATTGTCTGCAGTCATTCCTGTCATGTCCGGTATCCCTATGAAATCGGCAAAACGCGCTCTTATTTCTCTTCTCAGGATTAGACTTCAGGGGTTTAGGCCATATCAGGTCTCGATCCCTTTCAATATCCATCAGGATTTGGCTTCGAGGCGTATTCAGCCTTGCGTATTCAGCAAACTTTTGCCCCAAATTATTTTTCTTAGGGGGCGATTCTGAATCCTTATCCATCTTGGAATACTTGTCTTGGGCATCATACTCTTGATCACCTTTTCTCTCCTTGTTATTATTCCCATGTGTCGCCACTGATATAGTGGTTTTCTTCATGCTTTCTTCCGCCTTAATATATTTCCCTGCTCTATCATGGAGAAGAAGCATGTTCTCGGGCGGATGTTTAGCCAGAGATCTCTTGAAGTAAGGATCAGTCGTCCCCTTTATTAAGGCTATCATAGCCATTTTTTCGTCTAAGTCCAGGACTTTCAAGGCTTCCTTGGTGAAACGGTTCAAATAATCCCTTAAGGATTCGTTCTTTCCCTGCTCTAGATTCATGAGAGAAGCTGAGCTTTTTTTGTGCACTCTCTCGCTTATAAACTGGCTTATGAAGGCCTTGTTGAGCTATTTAAAGGATCCAATGGAGTTGGGGGGTAACCGGCTACACCAATGTTGGGCCATGCCCCCCAGGGTTTGGTAAAAAGCCCTGCACTTCACAGCATCGTTGATAAGTTGTAATTACAAAGTATTAGAGAAGGTTCTTACGTGATTAGCTGGATCGCCTGTCCATCATAAGTCTTGATGATGGATATCTTGAACTTACTTGAGATGTGAGCGTTCATGATTACTTCGGTAAATGGTGGTGTTGGATCATCAAGATCTCCAAGTGATAGCAAATTAGTGGGGTTGACCCTTGAAATTTCCATTCTTTTCCCTCGAGGGGTTCCATCTAGTTCTATGATGTCAGGGGCTTCACGCCTCGGGGCTGGCTTTCTAACCTACCGATCTAAGATTTTCTTTAGCTCTTTGAGTTCAGCCTCGTAGGAAGCAATCTTCTGTTCTAGTGTCCTACGAGACTTTGAACGTTGGCTTTCTACGGGTTCCTTGTCGGGCCTCCTCCTTCTAGGATTAACGTCGGTGCCTTGAGAGCTTTCATCATCAGTCGAGTATGGTCTTGAAAAATCACGGATTCCCTCTCTGCGCCTATAGTTTTGTGGTTCCAACCCTCTAATGTATGGAGTGGGATAAACTTGGGAGAGTCCAAGCCTAGGTTGAGCAATAGTGTTGCTAGGGATAACAACAGCGGAAATTTGTGCGTGAGGAGGGGCAGTAGCAATAAAAGGATTTTGAGTTACCTTGGATAGAGGGTTGGATCCATGGATGACTTCCTCAGGATTGGTATAATGGACGATTTCACTGAACGGGCCAAGCCTTTGAGTGCTAGGACCTTGAGTTCCAGCATGAATAGTGGTGGTAACGGGGACCTCAGAGGTTTGAGTTTCATCAGGAGGAATCACAGTGGTCGGGTCTCCTGTGGTAGGGACGATGTCTCCGTCATCTCTCCGTGTTCTTGCCATGGTTGATGTTGTCTTCCCACAGACGGCGCCAAATGTTATGGATCAAAAACTAGGGTGTAGTTATTGCGATGGCGTCGGAGCTTATCGAACTTTAATGGCTGAGCTTGTGTTTCGTAACTTAATATTGCCCTCATAAGATGCCTACGTATCTCAAGCATATTGAGAATCAAGCCAAAAACGTAGTTCTAAGAATGATGGGTTAAGCCCTTTATATAGACGTAGAGAGTCTAAGAATTAGAGTAGGTTTAAGAACCTTGGTGGGCAAGGCCCTCCTAGAAGGATTCTGGATCCTTCTTGTGATAGAAGCAGTTTTCAAGTAGGAATATTTTTCCTTGTTGATTGAGGTGTCTTGGGGGCTACTCCTTGGAGTAGTTTCCTCATAGTTGGACATAATTAATTAGCTATATATTTAGCTAATTAATTAATTACTTGCTGGTAGATTAAAAAAATAAACTTGCAGTCAAGTTGATACACACCCACTCTTTCACTCTACAACTCTACAAAGTAATCACTCACGGGAATATAAATACACATATATGGATAATTTGTTCTCGTACTCAGACCACCCTCACTCTCAGTATGTCGAATCGTCATCCACCACCACAGAAAGCGGAGGCAGTTGCAACGCAAATTACGTTGAATTCCCAGCTTAAAACTCACATGAAGTATTGTTAGCTTCAAGTAATCCAAAGAAACGCTCCGGGAGGAAGAAATTTAAGGAGACGCGCCACCCGGTTTACAGAGGAATAAGGCGTAGAGATTCAGGTAAGTGGGTTTGTGAAGTCAGAGAGCCTGTCAAGAACTCTAGAATTTGGCTCGGAACTTATCCCACTGCTGAAATGGCTGCTCGAGCTAATGACGTTGCTGTGATTGCACTTAGAGGTCGTAATGCATGCCTTAATTTTGAGGACTCTGTATGGAGGTTGCCTGTTCCGGCTTCGTCAGATGTCAAGGACATTCAGGTAGCTGCATCCAAAGCAGCTGAGGCCTTTAGGCCAAAGAAAAATGATAATGCAGCGAGCACCAGTGCGGACAAGACATTATTAGTATTTCAAGAAAATAAGATGATTTACATGGATGAAGAGACGATATTCGGAATGCCCCAATTTATTAACAGTATGGCAGAGGGGATGATGCTTCCACCCCCTCAATGTGTGCAAAGTGATGGGGGTTATGGTGATGATAACTTGGAAGATGTTACGGAGCTGCCTTTATGGAGTTACTCATTCTGAACTACTTGTTTCGAAATATTGGATGCGCCAACATGACCGGCTTTTGGGAACGGCGACCGCTTAGGGCACCATCATAATAGAGGCTCCAAAAAATTTATATATATATATTATATATGCGGAACCTTAAAGAAAAGGAACACCATTTTAAAATTTTATTTAGGCACCCAAATCTGTAGAGCGGGCTGTGTGTGCCAATTGCGAGTCTCAATAATGTACAACATTATATATTTGGAGTGCCACATATATAGTATTAGTTAATTTGTTCCTTAACGTACACTAGCTAGGACTGCGGTCAGAGAAGTGAATATGGGCAGAACTTGCTACGGATATTTTGGGCAGAACTTGCTACGGATATTTTCCGTTGCACAGTAACTGTAACTTGTGACAGAACATTTAAAAACCGTTGTAAGTAATATTTGCGATAGAATTTTAACTAAATTCCAGTTGCAATAGCGGGTTTCCCTTGTAGTGGACTTATGTGAGTTTTATCTTAAAAGATGCAAAATGAGGCAGTCTGCTGGGGAGAAGTTGCATTGCACCATAGAGCTGGAGTACTTGTAAGTTGTAACGGGAACCGTTAAAAAGCAATTATTGGAAGCCATTTGCATGTAGAATAATTTATTTAGGGCCAAGGCTCAGTCGTGAAGATAACAATTAATTAATGCATTCTTCTTCAAGATAGTAAGTCGTGCAGATGGAATCTCATCTTGATGACTAGTATTAAAATATTTTAATAAATTTGCTAGTATTTTATTTTTTTAATTATATTATTATTTTTAATATTTAATATTTATTTTTAACTTCTAAGAATGGGACCAAGACAAAATAAATATCTTATAGTTAAATATTCAATATATATATATATAATGCTCAGATACAAACCAAGTCAAACCTAAAAATTAGAAACTAATCTAAGTTACATATTCAATTTAATCTCATGGTCCCGCAGGTAGGGATGACAACGGATCGGGTTCAGACGGTTTTGTGAAATCCAAAACCAAATTCAAATATTTTCGGGTTTTAAAATTAAATCAAAATCAAAATCCAAATCCAAAAATCAATATCCAAATCCAAATCCATCATATCGGGTTTCAGATCGGATCGGATTTTTTCGAATATCCAAATATTAAAAAATAATTTAATTAATTTAACTATCAATAACGCACATAGAAAATTTGTTCAATATTCATTGTATTTATTCAATAATTTATATGCATATTTCACAGATTAATATCTTAATATAAAATATAATAAAATTTTAACCAAAAATTTATTTATCACTTTATTAATCTTTTTTGTTTAAATCGAATCACAATCGTTACATATTTTGAATATTTGAATAATAAATAAATTTATCTTGAATAAATCTTTAAAAAAAATATTGAAGAAAATATAATAAGATTTTTTCTAAAAAAATAATAAGTAATTTAATTATATATGTAATCAATATATATATAGGATTTTTTCGGTTTTCGGGTTCAGATCAGATTTGGATTAGATTTTGGATATCGGATCGTGTTTCGGATCAGTATGCCTCAAATCCAAATCTAAAAATTTTCGGGTTTAAAAATTAAATCCAAATCCAAAAAATTGAATTCGGTAAATTCAAAATTTCGGGTTTTGTATTGGATTTTTTTGCTATCCCTACCCATAGGACACCCACACACTAGTCAAATACACTCTCACACACACCATCCCACCTAATCCCTTCTGTTTTCAATTTAATTTTTTCTGTAAATTGTCGAACCTTTTTTTAAATTTAACTTCATCACATTTTTTTCCATCTCCCAACGATCAGTTTACATACCATATGTATTATATTCCGATGACTTCTATTTTTCCGGCGACCTTCATATGTATTTATTTAACAAAACTGGTAACTTTGGTGATTCTTATAATACAAATTAGTGATTTTTGTAGTACAAATTTATGATTTATCTAATATAAATTAGTGATTGCATGTCGATCTGGTAACCAATGTAATATAAACTTGTGATTAATTTTTAGTTGATCCGGAATATAACACATATGATATGCAAACTGATCGTTGGGAAATGGAGAAAAATGTGATGAAATTACATTTGAAAAAAGTTCGTTAATTAACGAGAAAAATCAAATTAAAAACGGAAAGGATTATGTGGGATTGTGTGTGTAAGGGTGTATTTGATTTGTGTGTGGGTGGGGCATGTTGATTTCTAGTTTTTATTATTTTTTAATTTGTATTGGAATAAGACTATATATATATATATATATATAATACCCCCTTCCCAAAATGAGACAAGGGGTTACTTTTCAAACCACAAACCTGTATACAGAGTACTAAAATCTAACTTATAATAATTAAATAGGTCAAATATGTCTCTAAAAAAATCCAAACCAATAAATGTGAAGTAAACAAAATTTCCAATCATAAATAATGTCTAAATAATAGCTAAAAGTCTAACTCTCTAATCAATTGTAATAAGGGTAGCTCTCTATCACACAGTCTGAGATCCCCCTAAGTACCTGCCAGATGAAGGAATACGGCATGAGCCAAATGCCCAGTACAGATTGAAATACAGTTTATAAAACAAGAAACAAGATATATAATTTGACATTTATAAATAAATATTAATTTTTAAAAACAAGGCTGAAGCAAAGAGGGGTTATGATATTTCATACCGATATCAAAACTGTTATTTCCCTTAAGTACAAGTTTGTAGAAGGAGGGTTGAATACAAACTTAAGAATTATATCAAATTCTTGCGGATTTAAGTTTGTATATTAAAACTGTTTGAGTGTTTGTAATATTAGAACTAAGAAATAGAACATAAAATTAAACTGAAAAACTTGAAAACAAATCTTTTAAAATTATTAGTGGATTGGTTTTCCACTAGTGAATGTTTTTGCTTTCAATGAACCTTGGTCTTAAAACCAAGCTGCTTATAAAATGTGAATTGAACTAAGAAAAACACTACAAATATTTTCTATCTTTCTATTGTGCTATTCTTGAGTTCTTGTTATTCAACTTCTACACCTTGCTACTATGAATTGCTAAACTATATATAACAGTCCATTTCCTACTTCTATTTTCTATCAACTGATAAAAGATACAAAATGCATTTTACAATGTTTGCACTAAAATAGAATGTAGCTTCTTTCACACTCTTCCTCGGACTTTGTCTTGTTTTAGAAAAGCCTTTGTCTTGATCTTCTCCTTGAAGACTGTGTTCCTTTGGAAGTCTTCGCAATCCTGACAAGACTGTCTTCCATTGATTCAGACTCCTGTAAAGATTCAATTTCATTTATCTTTAACTCTTTTGGGAAACTTTGATCAACTGATAATTGTTGTGAAACTTATCAGTCGATCATTCTTTGCTTATCCATCGGTGGATAGGTTATCCATTGATCAATTGATGTATCAATGAATATTTGAACATCCATTGATCCCTTATCCATCGATTGTTTTTTTATCTGTTGATTGTCTTGATGCTTTTATCCGTTGATGGTGATCCATTGATTTGACTTTTGTTGACTTTCATCCATCGAACTGTTGGGATTCGGGCACACACGCAGCGGAAAAACGCGAAAAATAAATACAAAAAACGAATCCCAAACGCAGGATCCGTGTATAATAAGCGGATGATTATGGAGAATCGTATGTGTACCTTATTAAAGCTTTCCTTATGATGATTATAGAGGTCCAAAAGCGATGAATCACAGCAGCCCTTCGCAAAGCTCTCTATCGGTATCCACACGAACGTCGTATCATCTAACAATCACCGGAGTTAGGTACTAGCCTGTTTTTGCCTCTTTGTCTCTCTCTTTCTCTAGCCTCTCAAATAACGTAGAGCTGCTAGGGTTTTATTAAAACGAAATTATAAAACTATTAACCATAAACTATACATCTTTATGTATATATAGGGGAGAGAGGGACTTCGGCCAAAACCCTATTCTGATTGGACTTCTTAAAACCCATTCAAATTTCAGATTTATATTATTAATAAATTAGAATTCTAATATGTATATAATTAATCAAGTCTCACTTAATTAATTAAATAAATAAATTTGAATTAATAATAATAATAATAATATTTAAATTCATAATTTAAATAACACTCCGTTTAAACGTTTTTTGTGTGTGACCCTATAGGTTATTATTACGTTGGCAATAATTTTATTTTCTACTAATAAAATTATAAACAATGAGCGGCATCTAGTAATACATCATTGCTACCCAAGTAATAATAATAATTGGTGATTCAATTAAACCTTTCGTGAGTAATGTACAATGTAATATAATCCCTTTAATCTTATATTATAGATCAAACTCGAGGCATGTAATGTGTCATCCTCTTCAACGTTTAATCCAGGTTTCCATGATCAATGAGTAGACTATTAATCAAATCAACATTTGAGCATGACCATGCATTTTATAGTCTCACTCAATCAAGAGGCCAATAATATCGTTCCTAAAATAGGAGGGTTAAATCCTATATCTATCATTCATATTTCTCATACGATCCATAGCATACCCAATGTACACCTTTATCATTACCCGGTTAAAGATAACTTTGAGTGTAATCAAAGTATATTAATTCTCGTATAGAAATATAATGATTTCAAGTCTAAGGATCATTACATCATTATCATAGTAAGAATTTCTTATGACACTTATCAACATGTAGATTCTCACAGCGGGTCTGTCCAGTGCCATGCATTGAGACATGCACTTATGTTCTTGACTTTAGTATCACCATACCTATGACCAATGTGATGTGGTCATCAGTCAGCAAAAATGCTAGTCTTATTGCATTATTATTGTCCTTAAATAATAATACTCGACTAGGGACTTTTAGGAATAAAATACTATTCATATAATCTCATTTTTAAGTCACATACTTAAAGATATATATTACGTATTAATATTCCAAGGACATTTATTATTCTTTCAATTTATGACGCAGTAAATAAAGACATAATAAATATTAATTAAATAATCACATAAAACATAATTCTTAATTGTTTTCAATAAAACATTAAAAGTATTGTCTCTATGACACCAACACTAACACAAACAATATCTATATCCATTGACTTCTTTATCCATTGATCACTTCATTTGAGAGAATTATGACTTAGAATATTTACACTTTGTCAGTCATTCTTCACTCCATTGATGAGCTATCAATTGAAGTCAATAAATATCAGCTGACTAGTACATATCTTCCATCGAAATATTACAATCAACTGATGAGATAAGAACTCTGAATCAACTGTTACAATCCATTTTATCAGTTGATTAACAACAACTTCAATTGATAAATGGTTCCCTAGTCAATGTGATATGTGCTAGAAATAAGTCCTAAAGACACAATTAATGTAGCATTAAGTAGATATAGTTTGGTCCAAAAGGGAAACCCATTTAATGAGGCTCGAAACTCTAATTATTAAATAAATTCGTAATTAATTAATTAGCTAAATATACAACTAATTAATTATGTCCAACTACAAGGAAACTAATCCAATGAGTAGCCCCCAAGACACTTCAACCAACAAGGAAACATATTTCTACGTGGAAACTATTTCTATCACAAAAAGGATACATAATCCTTCAAGGGGGTGCCTTGTCCGCCAAGGTTCCTAACCCTAATATGATTCTAAGACTACCCACGTCTATATAAAGGGCCTAACCCCTCATTCTTAGAACTACGTCTGACTTGATTCTCATACGCACTGAAATACGTAGGTATCTTGTGAGGGCATAACTAAGTCACGAAACACAAATGCAGCCATTAAAGCTCGATAAGTTTCGACACACACCACAATTAATACACCCTAGTTTTTAATCCATAACATTTGGCATTGTCTGTGGGAAAACAACATCAACCATGGTAAGAATACGAAAAGTTGATGGATACATCGTCCCTGCCACAGGAGACCCAACCGTAGTGATTCCTCCTGATGGGACTCAAACCACCGATGTCCCCTCTACCACCACTATTCATGTTAGAACTCAAGGCCCTAACACTCAAAGGCTTGGCCCGTTCAGTGAAATCGTCCATTCAACCAATCCCGAGGAAGTCATCAATGGATTTGACCCTCTATCTCAGGTAACTCAAACTCCTTTTATTACTACTACTTCTCCTCATGCATAAATTTCTATTATTGTTATCCCTAGTAGCACCATTACCCAACCTAGATTTAGACTCTCCCAAGCTTATCCCTCTCCTTACATCAGAGGGTTGGAACCCTCACAAAACTATGGGCGTAGATAAGGAATCTGTGATTTCTCACGATCATATTCAACTGATGATGAAAGCTCTGAAGGCACCGATGTTAATCCTAGAAGAAGAAGGCCTGGAAAGGAGCCCATAGGGAGCCAGCGTTCTTAGTCCCGTAAGACACTGTAGCAGAAAATTGCTTCCTATGAGGCTAAACTCAAAAAGCTAAAGAAAAGCTTGGGTCTGGAGGACACATGCCAATTTCGTGGTGTGAAGCCCCAGATGTCATAGAACTAGATGGAACCCCTCGAGAGAGGAGGATGGAAGCTCCAAGGGTTGATCCCACTGAGTTACTACCACTCGGAGATCCTGACTATCCAACACCACCCTTTACTAAAGCAATCATGAATGCTCACATCTCAAGAAAGTTTAAGATGCCCACCATCAAGACTTATGATGGAACGGGAGACCCCTCGAATCACGTAAGAACTTTCTCGAATGCTTTGTTATTACAACCTATCAATGATGCTGTCAAGTGTAGGGCTTTTCCTAAAACCCTGGGGGGCATGGCTCAACACTGGTATAGCCGTTTGCCTCCAAATTCCATTGGGTCCTTCAAAGAGATAAGAAAAGCCTTTATAAGCCAGTTCATAAGTGTGAGAGTGCACGAAAAGAGTTCGGCTTCACTCATGAACCTAGAGCAAGGAAAGAACGAATAACTGAGGGACTACTTGAATCATTTTACTAAAGAATCCCTGAAAGTACCAAACTTGGATGAGAAGGTAGTTATGATAGCCTTGCAATAAGGAACGACTGATCCTTACTTCAAGAAATCTCTAGCCAAACATCCGCCTGAGAATATGCTCCTCCTCCAAGATAGTGCGGGGAAATATATTAAGAACGGAGAGAGCATGAAGAAAACCACTGTGTTAGTGACGACGAATGAGAATAATAACAAGAAGAGAAAAGACGATCAAGAGTATGATGCCTGGGAAAAGTATTCTAAGACGGATAAGGATTCTGAATCCCCTCATAAGAAGAATAACTTAGGACCGAGGTTCACTGAATATGCAAAGTTGAATGCACCTCGAAGCCAAATCCTTATGGATATTTAGAAGGATCGAGTCCTGAGATGGCCTTGTTAGATATAAATAAATGATGATGTCAGAGTCTATCCAACAGAGTCTATCAATCAAAGTCTACAGAATCAGAGTCTGCTTCACCATTAGAGTCTACAGAATCAGAGTCTACTTAGCCAACAGAATCTAAGATCAATCAGAATTTGTTAGATGGTAATTCGACAAATCAGGACTTGATTGAAGAAAGAAAAGGAAGTGTTTGTATGAAAAACAATTACCTTCTTGAACCTATGTATTCCGAAGATAATGATGAAAATCGTATCTCTGTATTAATTAGTCATTATCTTTGCAATATTTAGATATGTAGTTGTGTACTATATAAACACAGTTTAGGTTTACATTGATGTATCGAAAAATAAATATTATTCTCATAACCTAGCAGCTCTTAAGAACATTGATTTTCTTGAGAGAGTTTTTGTATTAAGTTTGTCAAAGTTAATATAAATAGTGTTTCGTTTATATACTTGTGTTCTAGTTTTGATTGTTTGGTACTATTATATTTAACCCCCTTCTATAATAGTCTAATTACTGGGTAATAATTAGTATCAGAGCAGGCAGTTTCGTGCAACCTAAAAGATCTCAAACAATGTCTGGAAACAAGTATGAAAGTATCAGAATTCCAATTCTAAAAAAGGTTGAAAACCCTACATGGAGGGTAAAAATGATGATGTTTTTGGAAGCTACAGATCCTGATTATTTAGACAGGATTAATGAAGGTCAGTACTTACCAACAAAGTTGGTACCACCAGCCATAGTTAAAGGAAGACAAGTTCCTGAACATTACACTCTTAAGGATAAGAAAGAGTGGACTATTGAAGAAAGACTGAAAGTTCTCAAGGATGCAAAGGTAAAAAATATCTTACACAATAGTCTGGATTATGTAATGTCTATCAGAGTAATTTCTTGCAAAGCTGCAAAGAAAATCTGGGATACACTAGAGGTTCAATGTCAAAGAACCAAGGAGATAAAAAAGAATAGAAGATCTGTTCTAATTCAGGAATATGAATTTTTTGAGGCAAAATACAATGAATCTCTTACTGATACATATGAAAGATTTCTCACCCTGTTGAATGACTTGGCTTTGGTTGATAAGGTATATGAGAATGAGGACTCCAACACAAAGTGAAAAGGGAGATAGGAGTGAAGGGAAGTAACTCACTGCACTTTCATGTGTACTAGAAATGCTAAATGTAATCTCTATGTAATGGTTGATGATAACTCAACAATAGAACAGGACATGTAATAATATGTAGGTGCTCAGGAAATCTGGATTTAACTGATTATATCTTTCCAGAACATTTTGTATATTATTTTCATGTCCACTACTTTAATTGTTTCTTGTATGTTAGTTGAGTTATCCTCTAGTAGTTAATTTTATTTAATTGCTTTTGGGGGAGATTGTAAAGGGAAATAGTATTTGATTGCTATTCCATATCAACCAAATAGGGGGAGATTGAAAGGGGAGATAGGAGTGAAGGGAAGTAACTCACTGCACTTTCATGTGTACTAGAAATGCTAAATGTAATCTCTATGTAATGGTTGATGATAACTCAACAATATAACAGGACATGTAATAATATGCAGGTGCACAGAAATCTTGGATTACAGAGTTCAGTTAAGACAAAGTATCAAAGGATCATCTACAAACTTGAAGCTCACTGGAAGAAGTTCATTAACATGTTCAGGCCTCAGTGGAGAATAAAAGATATTGACATCTATTCAAGGATGTAGAAGCTACAGAAGATTGTCTTAGTCTATGAAGATTTCAGTGCATTACAATCGAAGCTACAAGTAAGGTTTGCAAAGAAGAATGTGGAATCATGTTCGGAATCAAGAGCCCCTATCAAGATTAGTCACTTATGAACCAGACCGTTGCATAAAGTGTCAGGACATTGGAGGCAAGCTCTCGTCGGTTAATATGGTTTTAATCATTCTAAAGTTGTTGGTTTTCTTGAGTCATGTGGAGGATCAACAAATGTGGTAAATCAGTGTTGGAGAAATGTCAGCCTAATGGATAAGGAACAGACGGCACAACCTGATTGGATCTTACTAAAGCTTCACAGATTAGAAGGCCAAATACTTGGATGTGGTGGAGTCACGTATACGGGGCCAAGTATTTGGATAAGGAAGTCTACACAAATTGAAGAGTGAGATGGAAATATTTAATTTAATTAAATAAAGTATTTATTTATTTATTTATATATTTTATAAATAAAGACATTTTTTATTTATATTATATATATTTATTTAAATATTACTTTTACATTAAATATTTCCAAAGGCATGCTTGGCACATGACTTTGAAGATAAGATTTGAGTGGACAAGAGAAAAAGGTGGAAAAACAAAAAACAAAAGGAAATAGCAAAAAGCAACACCTTTTTCTATAATAAAAGAAGAAACTCATGTCTCCATCTTAAGTGTGGGTGTGGGTGTGCATCCGGATGAAGAATTGGAAAAGGGGAGAGAGAGAAAAAAATTATTTTTCTCTCCCCCATGGCCAAACTAGATCTTGAATATTTTGGGGCCATGATTTTCTTTATCTACACCACTCCTCTAGCTTTCTATTGTAAACACTTGTTAAATCTTGTTTAGAAGATATGGTTGATTTTTGTCTCTTAGATCTATAACTTGTATATGTTTAGAGGATCCAAGAATCATTTCTTTGTTGTGTTCTTGAGCTTATGTTCTTGAACTTGTTTGTAACATTTACCCCACTTCAATGAATATAAAGACATATTCTTGAATCTTGTTGTGTTGTTTGTTTTGGATGTTTTTCTGTTCTTGGCCTTGTTTATTTTTAATGGAATTTTTGAGCTTGAAGAAGACAATGAACAGTAACCGGGTTTGAACCAAAGTAAATTTTTAATTGTCCCAAAAATAATTGAAAGTCATAATTTTAATTTTGGAATCGTATTCACCCCCCCCCCTCTACGATCTCCCGGACCCAACACAAAGTTTCTAAGGGCTCTAGATGAAGAATGTGACTTGTAAACATCCTTGATAAGAGACAGAACAGACCTGGAAGATATGACCATATATGAAGTATATGGAAAACTAAAAACTCATGACTTGGAGTTACAGTAAATGAAGAACAGAAAATGTGGCAAGGCAAAGACAGTTGCATTAAATGTAGAGAGAAAAACTATGAAAACTAAGGAACAAATTCCTACAGTCTCAAAAGGAAAAGGAAAAGCTATAAAAGTAAAGGAAAGCAGTGAATCAGAGTCTAAAGCAAACTCTGATAATGAATCCATAGACTCTGACATGATAGAAATGGTCACAATGATTGTCAAAGGCTTCAAAAAGATGAAGTTCAGAAATCAGGGCAAATTTCATAAAAGGTCTGGTAATTATGAGAATAAGGAAAAGTTCAGGAAAGGAGAAGACAGAGAAGGAAAGTAAAAAATACTTGACAAATCAAAAGTTAAGTGTTACAAGTGTAACAAGATGGGGCATTTTACAACTGAGTGCAGGAGCAAGGAAGCTGGAAAGGCACTCATAACATCCAAGAAAGACTTGATGGACTCCTCAGACTCTGATGAGGAAGTGAACTATGCTCTCATGGCAAACTCTGAGACTCTCACTACAAACTCTAATAGTACCAGATTCAATCTTCAACATAGACACTGATAATATCTATGAATTAAAATCATTTCTTAGAACCTTGCATGTCAGTTTTAAGATTCAATCTCTTGAAAATGAAAGAATAAAATCTGAAATTCAAAAATTATCTGTTAAGAATGATTTTCTTGATTCTGAACTTGTGCATATGAAAAATACTAATAAAGATTGTAAAAGGGCTATACACATGCACACTCAGTTAGAAATCCAAATGACTTGTCTAAAAACTGAATTAGCCAAAGAAAGGGAAATCTTCAGAGTCTGGAAAAACTCTGGTAAAAAGGTTCAGGAAATTTTAATAGATAAAAACTGGACATCTGCTTTAGGTTATGAGTCTGATAGTGAAAAGAGGA
The DNA here is from genome assembly GCA_028671895.1 of Oenanthe sinensis. NCBI lineage: Eukaryota > Viridiplantae > Streptophyta > Magnoliopsida > Apiales > Apiaceae > Oenanthe > Oenanthe sinensis. The sequence goes on from CM053802.1 coordinate 14,934,358, forward strand.
ATAAAATTCTTAAGACACACACAAGAGTTAATGAACATTTGATTAAACCTGTGAACTTTGTTAAGGCTAGCAATGGAACAGACATTTCTGATAAAGGTTCTAAAACCTCCAAAAATAAAGAAAGTAATGTGTCAAAAGATAAACCAATAAATATTGGTTTGCTTTTTCAGAAGCAGCTTAAGGAAAAGATGAAGTATGTTATCAACAAGAATAAGCCTAAAAGAGTGAAAATAAATAAGAATGGAAAGGTAGGAATATCTAAGGAAATTGATTATAAGAATATTCATGATGCACCTAGAAAGACTTGTTTCACTTGTGGTAATTCCAATCATCTTGCTATTTACTGCAGGCAGAATAAAAAGAAGGAACCTGAGAGACATAAATCAGAAGTTAGGAAACAGACTAGATATAGGCCACACAATCCTTGTTTTCATTGTGGTAGCTTATGGCATTCTATTTATACTTGTATAGAATATCATAGTCTGTATTTTAACTATTATGAACTTTTGCCTCATTTGAATAAAACTCTTATTTCCTCTATGTATGATGCAAAACAAAAGTATGTTGTAAAAGCTGATGGAAGAAAACCAAACTCTAAAAATGCAAACTCTGTTAACTTAAACTCTGATAAAGTTACTTCTGCTGTAAAAGTTAATAATGTTAAAAATAAAGGATGCAAACTTGTTTGGGTCCTCAAAACTTCTAATTAAGTTGTAAATATGATTACAGGGAAATAGGAAAAATATCCTAGTGATTGATAGTGGATGTTCTGCACACATGACTGGAAATAAATCCGTGCTTTCAGAGTTTGAGGAGAAAGCTGGTCCAGAAGCATCTTATGGAGATGGAAACATAGGAAGAACACAGGGATATGTCAATATTGTGATTGGCAATGTCATCATTGAAAATGTAGCTCTGGTTGAAGGACTCAAACACAATCTATTGAGTGTGAGTCAAATGACAAAAATAGGTTATTCTGTGAAATTTTATGAAACATATTGTGAAGTTATGAGCAAAAAGACTGGCAAAGTGGTTCTCATTGGTCATAGACATTAAAACCTTTTTGAAGCTGGCTTGGAGATAAATTCTTAAGGACCAATAACTTGCCTCATTGGAAAAGCAACTCCAATAGAAAGTTGGAATTGACACAAAAAGTTATGTCATCGGAATTTTAGAAATATAAATGAACTGGTGAGAAAGGATCTTGCGAGAGGTCTTCCAAAAGCACAATTCTATCCTGATGGCCTATGTGACTCATGTCAAAAAGCAAAATAGAGAAAGACATCCTTAAAAAGCAAGGTTGATTCTTCAATTGAAGAACCCTTCCACATGCTATATCTTGATTTATTTTGTCCTGTCAATATCATGTCAATTGGAAAGAAAAGGTATACTCTGGTGATAGTTGATGATTAACCAGATACACTTGAGTGTATTTTATACACAAGAAGGATGAAACAGCTGAGATCATTTTTGACCACATCACTATGATTGAAAATGGATCAACATTCAAAGTGAAGATTCTAAGGAGTGACAATGAAACAGAATTCAAGAATTCTGCAATGGAAGAATTCTATACAACCAAAGGGATAAAACAACAATTTTCAGCACCTGGTACTCCTCAGCAAAATGGTGTAGTTGAGAGGAAAAACAGAACTCTGATTAGAACTGCTAGAATAATGCTAGAAGCTATAAAACTTCCTACTTACTTCTGGGCAGAAGCTGTGAACACTGCTTGCATTACTCAAAACTGTACATTGATCAGCAAGCATGGAAAAACTCCCTATGAAATGATGAAAGGAAGGAAGCCAAATGTGAAGTATTTTCACATATTTGGAAGCAAGTGTTTTATTCTAAAAACACATCCTGAACAGCTCAAAATGTTTGAATTGAAAGCAGATGAAGGCATTTTTGTTGGGTATTCCACAACCTCAAAGACTTCTTCAAAGGCCTTCAAGGTGTTCAACTTAAGAACAATGGTAGTTATGGAATCCATAAATGTCTCTTTTGATGAAACGAAGATAACAGGATTACATGATGAGCAAGCTCAAGAATGTCTGAGATTTGAAAATGAAAAATCAAAGGATACAAACTCTGGTGAGATAAACTCTGATTCTCTAAACTCTAATTCCCAAAACTCTGAAGAAACAGAGACTGCAAGTGAAGATACTGCACATGTTGAGAGGGAGTTACATTAATTTGCCATAGAGAATACTAAACCAAACTCTGTGATTGAAATATCTGATCAATCTCTGATAGACATAGACTCTGATAATCCAAACTCTGAAGTAAGCACACCTTCAGGGGGGGATCAACATTCACTGCAGAATCATATTATGATACCAATAATGGGGGAACAACTTGTTCAAGAAATCTTCCTCACATCAGAAAATGGACAAATGATTATACACCTGACTTGATAATTGGTGATCTAAACACTGCAATTCAAACAAGAAAATCAACTCAGATTGAATGTTTGTATCATAACTTTCTTTCACAGACAGAACCAAAGAAAGTTGAAGATGCTCTTAAAGATGCAAATTGGGTAACTGCAATGCAAAATGAATTAAATGAATTTGAGAGAAATGAAGTATGGACTCTTATTCCAAGACTAAAGAATAGATATATTGTGGGCACCGAATGAGTTTTCAGGAACAAGACAGACTCTGATGGAGTCATTACAAGAAATAAAGCAAGATTAGTTACCAAGGGATATTCTCAACAAGAAGGCATTGACTATGATGAGACCTTTGCACCTGTTGCCAGACTAGAAGCAATCAGAATCTTTCTTGCTTATGTTGCACACAAGAAATTCAAAGTCTACCAGATGGATGTTAAAAGTGCATTTCTGAATGGAGAACTTGAAGAGGAAGTCTATGTTGAACAACCTCCTGGATATGTAGATCCAAAATATCCAAATCATGTTTACAGGTTAGACAAGACACTTTATGGCCTTAAACAAGCTCCTAGGGCATGGTATGAAACTCTGGCTCAATTTTTACTAGAAAGTGGATTCACTAGAGGTACAATTGATAAAACCTTATTTTATAGGAATCAAGGTAAGGACTTGATACTGGTTCAAATATATGTTGACGATATAATCTTTGGGTCCACTAATAATAAATTGTGTGAAAGATTTTCCAAGCTAATGCAGTCCAGGTACCAAATGAGTATGATGGGAAAGTTGAACTATTTCTTGGGACTACAAGTTAAACAAACTGAAGAAGGCATCTTCATCAATCATCCAAGTATAAAAGAAATTTGCTGACAAAATTCAAAATGCTAGACTCTGCTACTGCAACTATTCCCATGGCCACAACAACCAAGTTGGATCAAGATACTAGTGAGCCTGTTGATATGACAACCTATAGAGGTATGATTGGCTCATTACTTTACTTAACTACCAGCAGGCCAGATATCATGTTTACCACTTGTCTTTGTGTTAGATTTCAGGAAAATCCAAGGGAACCTCATCTGATTGTTGTTAAGAGGATTTTTAGATATCTCAAAGGCACCATTAATCTTGATTTATGGTACTCTAGAGAATCTGATTTCAAACTTATAGGTTATTCAGATGCTGACTTTGCAGGATGCAAAATAGACAAGAAAAGTACAAGTGAGAGTTTTCAATTTTTAGGAGGAAGAATAGTTTCCTGGTTTAGTAAAAAGCAGAAATCCACTGCAGAGGCATAATATATTACTGCATGAAGTTATTGTCCTCAAATTTTGTGGATGAAAAATCAGTTGTTGGACTATGGTTTGAACTTTTCTAAAATTCTTATATATTGTGATAATCAAAGTGCAATTACAATGACAGGAAATCCAGTGCAACACTCTATGACAAAGCATATCAGTATCAAATATCATTTTATCAGAGAACATGTAATAGAAGGAACAATTGAAATGCATTTTGTTCCAACTGATCAGCAGCTAGCAGACATTTTCACCAAGCCTCTGTGTGAAGCAACATTTACGAGACTAGTAAATGAGTTGGGAATGGTAGCAGGAATTCAAGGACAACAAACAGATTTGCACCCTCTATCACACTCTGATGATTGACTCAATACTTGCAAATTCTGATATCATCAACTATCAGAGTCTATGATAAACTCTGTCATAGTCTGTAGTAAACTCTGTCAGAGTATGTGGTAGGCTCTGTCAGCTTTTGTGGTAGACTCCGACGTTAGATACTGTAGTCTTTGATTCATAGTCAATAAATCAACTTTAAATAGTTATTATTTTCAATGAAATCATATTTACATTTCTGACGTCATAATTTTTATTCTCTGATTGGAACAATCACAAGACGCGTGTGTATCACATACAACGATTCATATTATGCATGTACACATATACACATACAATTGCAGTATTATAGGAACCGTTCAAATTATTTTCTATCCTCTAATCTATAGCCATATGTCCCACTGCAAGTTACAAGGCTCGTAAAATTAGTGATGATGAACATACTGTATATTATGCTCGATTTTTACAATTGATTTTTAGTCATCTTTTGCCAGATGACAGTTTTGTTGATGACACTAACATCCTTATTTTTCAAATGAATAAAATACTTTTTACTGATTTGGACAGAAAGGATGCCAAGAGAGAGGTGTCCTTATCTGAGTTATTTTATCCTGCACAAGTCAGACAATTTCTACATCAGACCTTGCCTATTGTGTATGGAAGTGGTTTCCTCTCAGTGACTGAGGATCAGAGTTTATAAATTCCCCATTTTAATTCTAACCCAAGTCACCCACCAAACACTGATACACCAACTATGCCAACCTCTGGTATCTCCCAAAAGACATCAGTTGCAAAACAAACCTCTCAGACACAATGCTTAGGCCTCAAAAGAAAGGGTAAATCTGTGGCTCAGTCTCCTCCAAGAAGAAGAAAATTGATTTATGAACACATAAACTCTGATGATAGTGCTGAAGGCATGGTCTTTCTGTTCAAGAAATCTGTCAAACCTGCTTCAGAAATTTCTCATGCTTCATTCATGAAGCAATTTCATGTCAATCCTGTGTCAGAAGAAGAAGATGAGACTAGTTAAAGGCAATATCACAAAGTATATTTCTCAAATTGATGTTGCAAACTCTGAACAACTAGACTCTGATGCTGCATGTCCTAATGTAGTTGCTCCTGCAAAAGAAAGTTTAGTGTCCATGAAGAAATCGTATATGAGTGAGGACATAAATCAAATCGAGCCCTCTCTCCATGTTAATCCTTTTACCAGTCCTGTAATCACCTTTGAAGGTGGTTCAAATGAGGTACCAAGTAAAGATAAAAAGGAAACATGGGCTGACAGTGAAATTGTTGATGAAAAATGCTGGGATAAAAATGATGATGACAACTCTAATACGTAAAATGTTGATCTTGCTACATCATCCGGCCCAGTGGTAGTCTCCGATTCCCCTACTAACTCACCACCTCAGAGAATACTTGAACTTTCCTATGAAAGGGTGAGAGAACTAGATGCTCAGGTAGCTAAAGACATGGATGCACAAAGAACTCAGGATGCTGATGCCATGGAAGAAAGTAAGATTGATTCCCTGGTATTCTCCAGGAAGAAGAAATATAGAGTTTCTTTTGCCCTAGACACACAAGAACTTATCTCTCAAAGTGAAGAATCAGTCTCTGAAGGGCCTGACACACAAGAACCTGTTGATCAAAATTCAACAGAAGCCTCTCTACCAGCAGATGAAGCCAAGTTGGATCAGGGGTACAACCCACAAAAACCTTAAGCTCAAAGGATTGAAGAAGTTTTTAAGGCCCCAGCCACACAAGAACCATCCAATCAAAGTTTGGATGCAGGCACACAAACTTTGAATGCAGATCATGTTGTTGTTGATGCTGAAGGCCAAGTACTGGAAGAGTCTAGCACACAAGAACCTTCACCTCAAAGTGGTGAAGCAGCTACTACATAGGCTCTGATCCCACAAGAACCAATCACCACCAATGTGATTGCAGACCAATCCAAGGAACTACAACTAAATTCTGATTCAAATGATGCACCTGTTGAGACCTCAAACTATGATGTTATTCCTTTGGCAATCACTGATGCAATCCTTGTACAACCTCTCTCTTTACAACCAATGGACACTACATCAGACTCTACACATCTTCAAGGTGTAAACACTGAATTTTTTTCAGACTTTATAGACTATGATATCTTAAGTCCAGACTTTATACATGCTTCTTTTCCTGCTGGAATGACCATGAATAGTCCTAGAAAGGTACCCTCTATTCATGTGACCATAGACAACTCTTCTCAACCACCTCTTATTTCTATAGAACACTGTGATTTGAGCCTTTCTTATGAGTTTGAGGTAAAATGTGAGGAAAACAGTCATAAAATAGAGAGACAGACACTGGTTCTGGCAAAAGGAGAGTTAGATATGAGAAGGAAGTTAGTTACTTCTAGTGAGCAAACTCTGACAATTGACAGTCATGAGATGTGTGATGTGAGAAGTAATGAAATTACTTTAAAAGAAAAGAGTATTTTAGTTTGTTATGTTCCTTGTGATGTTGATGGCCACAATTGTGTTCACTAAGGCTCTTCACAGTGAAATGAATTCTCTGCATGGGGATGTTATCAAACATGGTGCTTCAGTTCAAAATGTTGTCCAACTAACCACCCATGGCTTTGACAAGAAGTTCACTACTCTCTTCAAACAGCATACATCTTTGGAATACAAAGTGGAGACCCTAAGTACTGTTGTCTCTTCTATTTAGGACTCCTTAACTCTAATTATGGATCATCTCTCTATCCCTCATGATGTCAGAAAGGGGGGGAAAGCTTCAAAAGATAAATTCAAAGATGATATTCCTCTTAAATCTCTAGATAAATTTGATGGTGATGGAAGTGGAAAGAATAACACAATTTCTGGGAGTCATAATGGAGATAAAATTGTGAAGACATAAACTCTGATTCCTTCAGGTTCTAGACAAGACAAAGGCAAGCAGCAAACTCTGAGTAAAATAGATGATGTAGCTCAATCAGAACAAATTAGGAAGGATGCATAGTTAGCAAGAAAACTCCAAGAAGAAGAGAATTCAGAGAAAGTTGAAGTGAAATTAAAGAAGGATGCAGAAATGGCAAAGAAGATATTTGAAGTAGAATATCCTAACATAGATACAGTTGCTGCTGAACAGGAAGTGAAGAAAATGAATACTGGTACTGAAAATGCTCAAGTCCAGTTAAAGAAAAAGCAAACTTTTATTCAAAGGAAAACTCTGATCAAGAAAAAAAAATCTGCAACATCTGAACCTGTTAGAACTCAACATGGAGGATGTCACTGAGAAGGAGATGAGAAAAGGAGAGGCTAAGATAAAAATGGTGTTGGATACTCCAATCTTGATGCTCAATCCTAATGGACAAAGAATCTGCTGTATTCCTTTAGATGAAAGAATGCAGAGAGCATTAATCTATAACTTGAGAGCTGCAATTTTTCAAATTGATGATTCAAGTGATCAAATGAAGGAGCTGAATGAGGAATTGATGGGATTTTTGAAGACAACTGAAAAGAAACTACTTGATGATTTTCTGGCTGAAGACTTTTCCTACAAAAGAGTATGCCACAAGGAAAAATAAACACTGGTGCATTTATCTATGAGGTTTCTGACATCATCATTGAAATTTATATTTTATTATACAAAGCATAAATTGGGGGAGATTGTTAGATATGAAGAAATGATGTTGTCAAAGTCTATCCAACATAGTCTATCAATCAGAGTCTACAGAATCAGAGTCTACTCAACCGTCAGAGTCTACAGAATTAGAGTCTACTCAGCCGACAGAGTCTAAGATCAATTAGAGTTTGTTAGATGGTAATTCGACAAATCAGGACTTGATTGAAGAAAGAAAAGGAAGTGTTTGTATGAAAAACAATTACGTTCTTGAAGCTATCTATTTTGAAGATAATGATGGAAATCGTATATCTGTATTAATTAGTCATTATCTTTGCAATATTTAGATATGTAGCTGTGTACTATATAAACACAGTTTAGATTTACATTGATGTATCGAAAAATAAATATTATTCTCATAACCTAGCAACTCTTAAGAACATTGATTTTCTTAAGAGATTTTTTATATTAAGTTTGTCAAAGTTAATACAAATAGTGTTTTGTTTATAAACTTGTGTTCTAGTTTCGATTGTTTAGTACTATTATATTCAACCCCCCCTTCTATAATAGTCTAATTACTGGGTAACATGCCTAAACCCCTAAAGTCTAATCCTGAGAAGAGAAACAAGAATGCGTTTTACCGATTTCATAATGTTAGGGATTGTGGTGTAATCAACTAGTGTACTTAGTTTAAGTTTAATAAGATAAATAAAACATATTGTCATGTAATCATTGATAGTATAGTTAGTGGTCACGTGTAGACAATACATTTAAAAGTGTTAATTAGGTGGCAGTACATTTGAAAGTTACTGTCTTGTATAAACGAATAAAAATGAGTCATGTAATAGAAGGTCACTAAGTGTTCATGCACAACATGATTTAAAACTCAGACATCAAGTTTTGAGGTACTCAAGCCTATGACAGTACATTACAAGTGACATCATAATTGGAACATATGACAACAACTATTCCATCGACAGTAAACTTGGCGGAGAATGAAGATTTGAAGACAGCAAGTATTACTGACAATAACTTTTTCATTGACAGTAAACTTGGCGGAGAATGAAGATTTGAAGATATCAAATATTACTGACAACAATTATTCCATTGATAATAAACTTGGCGAAGAATGAAGAATTGAAGACATCAAGTTTCACTGACAGCAACTTTGGCGGAGTATTTGACAACAACATTGGTGGGAATAGTTGACAACAGCTTTGGAAGACATTATGTTTCATGGACTATCAAGCTTGACAGTAAAGTATGCGGAGCCGAAGATATTGTCACCAAAGGGAAGCTAAAAGTTGACAATAACTTTTAGTGAAACTGACAGTCTGTTTCAGGTAGCAGACTAGATAGTGAAAACACAAGGAATGATTTTGACATTACTATCTAGTCTGTCAAGTCTACTATTGTAACTTAGGAGAATTCAAGCAAAAGGTAAAGTGTGCTTAAAGAGTCAAAGATTTCTGCATATCTCAGAGTTTCTTTATCTACAAATGGAATGAAGACAAATTTGAATGGAAAAAGCAGAGTTTATATTTTAAGCTTTGTTCTAGGAACAAGAGAAAGTACACTTGTAAGTGAGATATGTATTTTAGTATAAATACACATATCTCACAAGTACTTCTCTTATACAACTGAGCTAGAAATTTCTCAAGCATAGAAACATTAACAAACTCATTGTTATTGTATCTATCGAAGATATAGAATTATTTTCCAGACAGTTGTAGCGAAACAAAAATTAATAAAATTAATTTTTGGAGTTTAAACACTTTGTCATTTTTCTTGCTTAGTTTGTTTGCATCTCTAACTCGTTAATTATTATTCTTGTTGTTGTTAGCAAGAATCTTTAATAATTAATCGAGTTGCATTTAATCCCCCCTTCTGCAACACTCATCTTAACTAACAACTAGTATCAGAGTAGGAGGTTTAACACATCTAACCTGAAAAGATCCAAGATGAGTGCACAGAAAGTAAGTAGCATAAAAATACTCACATTTGATAAAGAACATTAAAATCTTTGGAAAAGAAAAATGATGTTGTTCATAAAAAGAACCAACCCACTTTATCCTGGCATTTTGGAAAATTATCCCTCAATCATATGTACCTGAAACCACAGTGGAAGGTGAGACAATACCTGCCCACTGGATTCCTAAAAAGGATTCAGAGTACAATGATATAGAAAAAGAAAAAGTATCTTTGGATGATTGTTTACAGTTCATAATTATTGAAGCACTTGACAATGTTATGTACAACAACATTGTCAACTGCACAAGTGCTAAACAAATATGATAAACTATTGAGATACTATGTGAAGGAACATAAGAAGTAAAAGACAACCAAAGACAAATCCTGGTGTCTCAGTATGAGGATTTTTTGGCAAAGTCAAATGAAGGGTTGACTGAGATGTTTGAGAGGTTCAACAGATTGATAAATGACTTGAAGCTGCATGGAAAGTTTTATGACAAGAAGGAAGTAAACATGAAATTCATGTTGACACTTCCTGACCACCTGGAGCACAAGGTTAATGCCATAAGAGAAGGAAGGGATTTATCAAAAGTTTCTCTTGAAACTTTATATGGCATACTCAAAACCTATGAGCTAGAGCTGTTACAAAAGAGAGCTATTCAGTCTGGTCAAAGAGGAAAGATGGCCAACACCTCAAATGCTCTAGTGGCTCAGGATCTAAAAATGGTGCAGTTCCAAGAACCCCAACATCAACAATAGATCAAGATTGAAGAGTTCACTGATGAGGATGAGATTATCACTCTTAAACTCAAGGATAGTGGTGAAGATGAGTTCTACAACCTGGAAGAACTAGACAACATGGAAAACAAAACAATGGCCTACCTGGCAAGAAAGTTCAAAGCTCAAAGCTCCAAGTTTAACAAAGAAAACACATCAAAATCTAGAGGAAGTAGCAAAGTTGAATATAAGACAGGAATGTTGGACAAATCAAAGATAAGATGCTCCAACTGTAGTGAGATGGGGTATTTTGTAACTGAATGCAAAAATCCAAAGCAAGTGAGAAGAAATGACAATGACTATGAGGAACTCAAGTCAAAGTATGATGCCTTGCTCAAGAAGCAACAAGGTAGGGCATTTGTAGCTGAAGACAAATGCTGGGAGGAATCTGATGATGAAGAGGATGAAGAATTTGGGAACCTAGCTCTAATGGAAAACTCTGGTGAAGAGTCACTTCCTTCATCAAGAAACTCAAGGAAAACATACGCTAGAGAAGTTATACAAGTCATAGGGGAGACACCTAAACGTGCTAAGATCGAGGTTATCCTATTTTTTTATGACTCGGACCTGGAAGGGGTAAAATTCCCCCATGACGACCCCCTTGTTATAACCCCTTTGATAGGTAATTCCGAAGTAAAAAGAGTCCCGCTGGACAATGGGGCATCCGTCGATATCTTATTCTATGATGCCTTTGTAAAGATGGGATACAATGATTCTCAACTAACCCCTTTGGATGTTCCAATTTATGGATTCAATGAAGTGGGGTCAAAAGTAGAAGGAACCATTCAACTACCCATGACAATGGGAAGTGAGCCTCGAGAGGTTACCCAAATGCTAACTTTCCTGGTAATCAAAACATCTTTTACATACAACGCAATTCTTGGGAGGACAAACTTGCATGCTTTTAAGGCTGTTGCCTCGAGTTATCACTTGAAGATCAAGTTCCCCACCAGAAACGGTGTTGGGGAGGAAAAAGGAGACCAGAGAATGACAAGAATTTTCTATATGGCAGCCCTAAGACCCGATGGAGTAGGGGGACAAGTCCTGCCTATAGAGGACATGGACTCAAGAGAAGACGAAGAAAGAAGGGGGAAGCCAGCTAAGGATTTGGTTCCAATTCCCTTAGTTCTGGGAGAACCTGAAATAGTCACTTACATTGGGGCCTCATTAAAAGATCCTATGAAAGAAAATTTAACAAAATTCTTAACCCTGTGATATGCCAGGGATTGACCCCGAACTGATCACTCATAAACTTAATGTGGATCCAAAACAAAAAACGGTGAAGTAAAAGAAGAGAAACTTCACTCCAGAAAGGCAAGAGGTCATAAACCAAGAAGTGAAAAAGCGCTTAGAGGCTGGTTTCATTAAAAAAATTCAATTTCCCGAATGGCTCGCTAACCCTGTGATGGTCAAGAAATCCAATGGCAAGTGGAGAATGTGCGTAGACTTTACTAACTTGAATGATGCATGTCAGAAGGATTATTTTCTCATCCCAAGGATCGATACACTTATAGATGCCATGGCAGGACATGAGATGTTAAGCTTCATGGATGGCTTTAGTCGATACAATCAAATCAGAATGCATGAGGATGATATTGCTAAGGTATCTTTCATCACTGATTTTGGTGTATTTTGTTATCTGGTTATAGCCTTTGGGTTAAAGAATGCAGGAGCCACCTATCAAAGGTTAGTTAAAAAAAATATTCAAGCATCTCATTAGAAAAACCATGGAGGTCTATGTTGATGATATGCTAGTCAAAAGCCTTAATAAGGCTGACCACATTAAACACCTTAGGGAGGCTTTCGAAGTGCTGAGGCACTATGAAATGATGTTAAACCTCATAAAATGTGCCTTTGGCATAAGGTCTGGAAAATTCTTGGGAATGATAGTCTCTAAAAGGGGGATTGAGGACAATCCTGACAAAATTGAAGCCATACTTGACATAAAACCTCCAAAGACAGTAATGGACATCCAAAAATTGAAAGTAAGAGTCACGGCCCTAAGAATGTTCGTCTCGAAGTCTGGAGATAAATGCCTACACTTCTTCAAGATATTGAAGAAAGTAAAACATTTCGTGTGGACCGAAGAAAGTCAAGCGGCCTTCGAGGAACTGAAGAAATATATGGATGAAGCTCCGTTGTTGCCCAAGCCTAGTCCCGATGACATCTTATACTTGTATTTGGTTGTATCAGAAAAGGCCTTGAGTGTTGTCCCTATAAAGGAAGAAGAAAAGATTCAAAAGCTGGTTTATTATGTGAGCAAGGTCTTGCATGGAGCAGAACTTAACTACTCCAAGATTGAGAAATTTGCACTGGCCTTGGTGATGGCCTCAAGAAAGCTACGACCTTATTTTCAAGCAGATAAAATTGAGGTGCTAACTGATCAACCTTTGAGAAACATCATACATAGTTCCAGGGAAAGTGGAGGATTGATTAAATGGGCTATAGAGCTAGGAGAATTCGACATCAAGTATAAGCCTCGAATGGCCATTAAAGCTCAAACTCTAGCTGACTTCGTGGTTGAATATACCATCAACGACCAAGAAGTCTAGAGGCAGGATAAGGACAAAAGGAAGAAAAACAACAGGCTCCTAAGGAATATTGGGTGCTCAATTTTGATGGGGCATCAAAAACAAAATCTAGTGGAAAAGGCTTGGTGCTATAAATTCGCGAGGGGTTCATCATTGAGTATGCTATTAATCTTGATTTCTCGACGACTAACAATGAAGCCGAATATGAAGCTCTGATAGCTGGCATGTGCTTGGCCAAGGCACTGAATCTCAAATATCTTAAAGTTTGTGGAGACTTGAAGTTGGTCATATCCCAAATAAATTGAGAGTTTGAAGCAAGGGAAGAAGTCATGGTTAAATACCTCCGATTAGTAAATGTTATAATAACTCAGTTTGAAGAATGTCAGATGAAATATGTTCCTAGAGAAGAGAATGTAAAGGTCGATGCCTTATCAAAGTTTGCGTCATTAGATTGGATTAACATCCGGGAAGTGTTTACTTCCAAGTCTTGAAGACCCCCAGCATCAATGCAAAGCTGGTAGCCCCGATAAACATGGAAAGTTACTGGATTGATCCAATTAAAGCCCACATTCAGTCTGGGTGGACTCTTGCCAATACTATAGAAGCTAGAAAGCTTACTATGAGAACATTAAGGTACACTCTTATCGATGAAATTCTCTATAAGAAATCTTTTTTTATTTCATACTTGAAATGTCTAAGGCCAGATGGGGCCCATGAGGCTTTAAAAAAAGTACACGAAGGGATTTATGGCCAACACTTGGGGGGCAGAGCTTTGGCTAACAAAATCACATGCATTGGCTTTTACTAGCCTGACTTGTTGAAAGATTCAAAAGAGTATGTGAGAAGGTGTGATAGATGCCACAGGCATGCACCAGTCGTGAGGCAACCTCCTGAGATGTTGACGTCCATCAATTCCCCCATCCCCTTTGCAATATGGGGAATGGACATCCTTGGGCCCTTTCCGATGGCTAGTGGACAAAGAAAGTTTCTGATCGTTGCAATCGATTATTTCACTAAGTGGATTGAGGCTAATGTAGGGTTTCATGACACAAACGCAGCAGAATAAACGCAAAAATAAATCAAAATAGCGAAACCCTCCGCAGGATCCATGCGAAAACAAAAGATTTATTTCGGAGATAAAGAATAAATACCTTTAGAAGCTTTAACAGTTCATTAATGGAAGATTAATGGAGGTCCAAAGCTTGTTTAATCACCACGTATCCCGCTCTCGCGATCTACGCTCTACGGTATCCACACGAACACTTTTCATGAAGGATTGATGTGTACTAGCACCCGAAAACTTCTTCTCTCTCTATATTCCTCCTCTCTCAGAGCGGCTAGGGTTTTTGTAAAATCTCTATCTTATTAAATCAGCTCATAAAGAGATTATATAGAGAGAGGAATAAGTTTTCTAATTATAATCCAATTATAATTAATACTAATCCAAAATTCTAAATTATTTAATTAAGTCTCACTTAATTAATTAATTATTAATTTTGGAATTAGTTTAAGTAATTCATTTATTCTATTTATATAATTAATTAAGTCATACTTAATTAATATTATAAATAAAATAAATTACTTATTTAATTTAAATTCATAATTTAAATTATTTCTCCTTCAAGCGTTCTTTGTGTGTGACCCTGTAGGTTATTATTACGTTGGCAACAATTTTAATATCTAATTAAAATTGTAAATAATGAGCGGCATCTAGTAATACATCATTGCTACCCAAGTAATAATAATAAATCGGTGATTCGATTAAGCCTTTCGTGAATAATGTTCCATGTAATATAATCCATTTAATCTTGATATTATAGATTAAAATCAAGGCATGTCTCGTGTCATCCTCTTCATAATTTAATCTTTATTTTCTTGATCGATGAGTAGACTATTAAAATCAAATCAACATTTGAGAACGGCCGTGCATTTCATAGTCTCACTCAAACAAGAGGCCAATAATACCACTCCTAAAATTAGGAGGATTAAATCTCATCTAGATCATTCATATTTCTCATACGATTCATAATATACCCAATGTCCACTTTTATCATCACCCGGTCAAAGGTAACTTTTAATGTAATCAAAATATATTAATTCTCGTATAGAAATATAATGATTTCAGGTCTAAGGATCATTACACCATTATCACAGTGAGAATTACTTATGACACTTACTTAACATGTAGAATCTCACGGCGGGTCATTCCAGTGCCATGCATTGATACATGCACTTATGTTCTTGACCTTAGTATCCCCATACCTATGACCAATGAGATGTGGTCATCTATCAAGAAACGTATTAGTCTTTGTGCATTATTATTGTCCTTAAATAATAATACTCGACTAGGGAATTTTAGGAATAAGATATTATTCATATAATCTCATTTTTAAGTCATATACTTAAAGATATATAATACGTATCAAAATTCCAAGGACATTTATTATGCTTTCAATTTATTACGCAGTAAATAAAACATAATAAATAAATAATAATCAATAAAACATAATCCTTAATAATAAATATTTTCCTTAAAATATAAAAATCTATTGTCTCTAGAGCACAATTACTAACAATCTCCCACTTGCACTAGAGCCAATTACCCAAGTATCCAATACTCATGAAACTAGTGTGACTTTCATGCTTCTGCTGCGACAAAGCCTTAGTCAGTGGGTCTGCAATATTATTATTAGTATTCACTTTACATATATGTATATCTCCTTGATCATTAATCTCATTAATTAGGTGATATCTCCTAAGTACATGCCCAAACAGCCTCCTTGGCTGTTTCGCAAGCATCAATATACTCAGGCTCTATTGTAGAATCAACTATTGTCTCTGCTGTGAACCATTCCAGCATACAACATCTCAATAAAATTAGATAAAACACAAAGACAGACAGAAACATTAAATTATCGTTATCTGTCTAGAAACTAGTATCACTGAAACCTCTTACAACTAGCTTCACATCTCCTCCATATAACAAGAATGAATCGTTAGTCCTCTTTAAGTACTTAAGAATATTCTTGACTGTCGTCCAGTGACCTTCACCTGGATTAGATCGGTATCTACTCATCATGGTTAAAGCATACGAGACATCAGGACAAGTACATATCATTGCATACATTATAAAACCAATTGCTGACGCATATGGAATTTTACTCATGCAGTCCCTATCATCCAATGATTTAGGACAAATTTTATTTTGAGATCACTATCCCATGAGACATTGGGACATATCCATTTTAGTCTCTTTGCATTTGAAATCGATGCAAAACTTTGTCAATGTATGTACTCTAAATTAAGACGATCAATCACCTTGATCTATCTCTATAGATCTCGATCCCTAATATATATGTCACATCGCCTAAGTCTTTCATTGAGAAATTATTTCTCAACCAAGTCTTCACAGTCTGTAGAGAAGGAATGTCATTCCCTATTAGTAATATATCATCAACATATAATACTAGGAATGCCACATGGCTCCCACTAAACTTCTTGTAAACACAAGTTTCATCTTCATTCTGAATAAAGTCAAACTCTTTTTGACTGTTTCATGAAAACAAATGTTCCATCTCCTCGAGGCCTGCTTTAATCCATAAATGGATCGACACAACTTACATACATTTCCAGCATCTTTTAGATCAACAAAACCCTTAGGGTGTGTCATGTACACATCCATATCTTCTTCAAGGCTCTTATTTAAGAAAGCGGTTTTGACATCCATTTGCCAGATTTCATAGTCATAGTAAGCAGCTATAGCAAGCAAAATCCTGATGGACATGACCATAACAAAAAGGTCTCATCATAGTCAATACCATGAATTTTCTTGAAACCTTTTGTCACAAATCGTGCCTTATAGGTCTGTATATTAGCATCCATGGCGGTCTTCTTCTTGAAAACCCACTTGCACCCTATAGGTTTTACCCCTTCAAGTGGATCAACCAAAGTCCATACTTGATTAGTATACATGGATTCCATCTCATATTTAATGGCATCCAGCCATCTCTTAGAATCTGGAGTGTTTATAGTATCTAGGTAGGTGAGAGGCTCATCTTCATCCACAAGCATCACATCACCATCTTGAGTCAAGAGAAATCCATATTATCTCTTGGGCTCATGGCGAATCCTACTAAACCTACGAACACCTGTGTTTCTTGAGCAGTATTATTTTTCTTGTACATTCTACTCAGGTTCCTCCACTGGTTCAACGTTATCATGTGGGTCTCAAACTCCATTGAGATCTATTATCCTCCCACTGTCTCTCAGCAGTTCGAGCAACAAACACTTTGTTCTCGGAAGGATTATAGAAAGAATAACCTCTTGTTTCAGTTGGGTATTCGACAAAATTACATTTGTCTGATTTTGGTCCTAGCTTGTCAGAGATTAGACGTTTCACAAACGCTTCACATCCCCAAAATTTTATAAATGACATGCTGTGACGTTGCTCAGTCCATATCTCATAAGGAGTCTTTTGAACCAATTTAGTAGGAACACAGTTAAGTGTATGTGGAGCCGTTTCCAGGGTGCAACCCCAGAAACTAATTGGAAGATTCATTGACTCAACATTGATCGCACCATGTCCAACAAGGTGTGATCTCTCCTATCAAAAAAAAACTTTTCTTTGATATTTTCTACTTCATCTTTATAGTCTTTGAACTTTTCAAATGATTCGGATTAGTTCTTCAAAAGATACATATATCCGTATCTACTAAAATAATTAGTAAATTTTATGAAGTTAATAAAATCTACCTTTTGTCATCGTACACATATGACCACATACATCACTATGTATAAGTCATACCCATTCAATGATCCCTTCACCATGTCCGGTAAAAGGAGCTTTAGTCATTTTACCAAATAAACCAAGATTCGCATCCTTTTGTATGATTCATAATCAAACTTATCCATGAATGCATCCTTATATATTCTGAAAATGCGTTTCTTATTAATACGGCCTCAACAACAGTGCCAAAGGTAATATTTGATTTGAGTCACTTTAGAACATATAAATTGTTAATTAGATGTGCAACATTATAAGGCTAAAATAGAATAAACAACTATTGTTATAAAATGAAAAAGCCTTTCTTGTCCAAACAAGAAACTGAAATAATGTCTCTGCCAATTGCAAGCACGCTATAACAATTATTAAGTTCTAAATTTTCCTTATAAGCCAAAAATTAAGTAACGAGTTCCTCGAACCAGAGCAACTATCTTTACTCCAATTCCAACCCGATACCTTAAGCTTGACCCTTATTGATCATCATCTTCCGATCTTCCAATTAAGCATGACAGTTTAATTTCCAGTCTCCCAACTTTCCACAGAAGTGACAATCGTCTTCTTTATCAACACCTCATTCAGACTTTAGAGTCTGCTTTAGGGATTAGACTTTGGTTTGACAACAGAACTAGATCAAATCTTTTCCTTGCCTTTCCATTTTCCTTTCCCTTTTGCATTCCCTATGTTTACCATCAATATAGTAGTAGTTCATGCATTTATCATATTACTTTCAGCAGTTCTCAACATGCTTAGCAACTCAATGGGTGTTTTACCAATCTTATTCACTTTATTGTTCATAACAAAATAAGAATAATATTTGTCCAAGGATTGTAAGATCAAGTCTAACTGTCTCCAGACCAATCTGGAAACCCAAAATATCAATGGTATTCATTATACCCTATAATCTTTAGAACATGTGGTGTAACCGGGTCTCACTCTCCCTACTTGTAAGTGTATAGTGCCCTTTCAAATATATCTTGTGCTCAATCGTTTCATAAGCATCTATATGCTTGTATTGCTTCTTAAGCTCAGCACATATATTTGCGAGCATGAGACATGAAACATCAGTCGCAACATCAATTTGCTTCCAATAAGCACTATGATTTGCACATGTTACATTCTCAACTTTAAGAGCAGGGGAAGAGATTTGACTAATATCGTGGTGCCCGAGGACGATCCTCAAGCTCCTATGTCAGTCAAGGAAATATATTCTCGTCAACTTGTCCTTCTCAAGAACTGATCGCATAGAGAAGTTGTTTGTGTTTATCATTTGATATCTACAATATTAAAGTGCATAAAATAAACTAGGTTGCAAATTTAATATTAATTATGTTTAAGTGATTATGGTATATCATCATATACCTCCCACTATTTTTATCAAACTAATAACCCTTACTATTAATTTGGAAAGTATATCCCATAATTCTTTCTAGTGAGCCAAGATCCATATTTCGTCATGTCCTAAGTCAACCACTGGAAGTCCTTAGAAAATGATTATTTAGGTAGACAACAGTTGTCAATTATATCATATATAATTCTTGGATAGTTTGGTGAACAACGATTGATCTTATCTATCTAATAGACTTTTAACCAAACTCTATGCTTCTAAGTTCATAATAGTTGAATATAACCGTTTATTTTCACTTATTATGACAACTCAGTTAAGTTAGACCCAATGATACAATGGCCGAATATAACCGTTTATATTCGTCGCATCTCACCACGATAGATAGGAGTCCCCTGCCACTGACAGTCCTTCCCCTTATCGATCTAGGATTCGATGAGTGTTCATTCATTGGAAAGCATCCGAGTAAAACTTAATATTTTGTTAAGGGGTTTTAGAAAATTTATAACGATCATGATCACATCATAAAGAGATCCTCAATTTTTCCTTGAACCAAATACTTCAAATCGACATCTTAAATTGTTCATTTCCCAGGTAGATGGAGGATACCAATGGTCACACTTAAAACCCATCAGCCTTACGAATACGCATATCTGTTTTTGTCAGAAAATCCCAATTATAGATATCAAAAATCCATATTTAATTCCGTGTTTTAAAAATCCATATTTCATAAACACAAGAATCTCATGATCGTTTGTTAATTTTAAAATCTTGAATCGTTACAGATTTTATCTTGTTTAAGCAAACATGGCATGGGTGTCGTATCTAATACATACATGATTAATCAATATTAAGCATGCATCTCAATTATATCTACGCATACATACCAATACATGCAATCATATACATATATGTAATGTGCGTAAATTAAACTTGTTTTGTTATGGCCCCATCCTATATGATATTTCCTAGCTAATGGAAATATCAAGGTCAGTCTATGGTGGTTTTAAAAATACTATCTATTACATGTCTTCTTTCTTCATTGCTCCATCATCCCCTTTTGGATCGCCTCCTTTCTTGCAAGTCTTCATTGATAATTACATTGAATAATAAAATAAAACTATTCTAATGAAATTACAAGAAGAACTCGAGTTACATTCGAGATAATTAAATTACAATGAATAAACGACATGCAAGTCGTATTTAGAAACCAAAACCATAAATCAAAACTACTATCCTATGGGTCTTTAGGCCATAACCATCCACCATGCTATCATATAACGCATATAATATATCTCATAATATATAATCATATCATATAATCATATATAACAAATTTCGAAATTTCAGAAAATTAAAAACAAATTTCTAAAGACAATAAATCGCTATTTCGAGGCCCTTAACGACTTCAAACGCCTTACAGACCCGTCGATGATAGCATAGCTATCCATTTTGTTCATTGGCCCGATTCCAGTCAGAAAACACATATCGTTTACGAAAATCGGATACAACAGTCAGATTTCTCCAAATCTGACGGTGTTTCAGAAATCGTATCATATACAATTCTCATAACAAGAACAAGCATATATCATATATACATACACAGAGATACATACAATCATCATATGATTATACATTACATGAATATCATATATTCATAATATATACATACATATACTCAAAATTTTAGAAAATCAAATAATTTTCAGAAAATCATAAATCACCGTTTTGGAGGCTGTAACGACATCTAATGGCTTATAGACGCAGAGCTGAATATGTCAGTATTTCTCATTGACCCGATTACAGTCAAAAAACACATATCGTTTGCGAAAATCGGACAACGGACACAGATTTCAGAAAATCAACGGCAGCCGTTTCAGAATTCGTATCGAATACGATTCCCATAATAAGAACAAACATGTATCATATACATACATCAACACACATAATCATCACATGATTATATATCATAAAATATCATATATTCATAATATATATAAACATATACATATTGTATCAATATAAAATCATGATAGATCGCATACATGCTTATATATCAAAAACTGTTAAGCACATAACCGAATTAAAACGTTTCACAAGTAGCTCTGATGCCATTGTAGGGTTTCGTGACACAAACGCAGCAGAATAAACGCAAAAATAAATCAAAATAGTGAAACCCTCCGCAGGATCCATGCGAAAACAAAAGATTTAATTCGGAGATAAAGAATAAATACCTTTAGAAGCTTTAACAGTTCATTAATGGAAGATTAATGGAGGTCCAAAGCTTGTTTAATCACCACGTATCCCGCTCTCGCGATCTACGCTCTACGGTATCCACACGAACACTTTTCATGAAGGATTGATGTGTACTAGCACCCGAAAACTTCTTCTCTCTCTATCTTCCTCCTCTCTCAGAGCGGCTAGGGTTTTTGTAAAATCTCTATCTTATTAAATCAGCCCATAAAGAGATTATATAGAGAGAGGAATAAGTTTTATAATTATAATCCAATTATAATTAATACTAATCCAAAATTCTAAATTATTTAATTAAGTCTCACTTAATTAATTAATTATTAATTTTGGAATTAGTTTAAGTAATTCATTTATTCTATTTATATAATTAATTAAGTCATACTTAATTAATATCATAAATAAAATAAATTACTTATTTAATTTAAATTCATAATTTAAATTATTTCTCCTTCAAGCGTTCTTTGTGTGTGACCCTGTAGGTTATTATTACGTTGGCAACAATTTTAATATCTAATTAAAATTGTAAACAATGAGCGGCATCTAGTAATACATCATTGCTACCCAAGTAATAATAATAAATCGGTAATTCGATTAAGCTTTTCGTGAATAATGTTCCATGTAATATAATCCCTTTAATCTTGATATTATAGATTAAACTCAAGGCATGTCTCGTGTCATCCTCTTCATAATTTAATCTTTATTTTCTTGATCGATGAGTAGACTATTAAAATCAAATCAACATTTGAGCACGGCCGTGCATTTCATAGTCTCACTCAAACAAGAGGCCAATAATATCACTCCTAAAATTAGGAGGATTAAATCTCATCTAGATCATTCATATTTCTCATACGATTCATAATATACTCAATGTCCACTTTTATCATCACCCGGTCAAAGGTAACTTTTAATGTAATCAAAGTATATTAATTCTCGTATAGAAATATAATGATTTCAGGTCTAAGGATCATTACACCATTATCACAGTGAGAATTACTTATGACACTTACTTAACATGTAGAATCTCACGGCGGGTCATTCCAGTGCCATGCATTGATACATGCACTTATGTTCTTGACTTTAGTATCCCCATACCTATGACCAATGAGATGTGGTCATCTGTCAAGAAACGTACTAGTCTTTATGCATTATTATTGTCCTTAAATAATAATACTCGACTAGGGAATTTTAGGAATAAGATACTATTCATATAATCTCATTTTTAAGTCATATACTTAAAGATATATAATACATATCAAAATTCCAAGGACATTTATTATGCTTTCAATTTATTACGCAGTAAATAAAACATAATAAATAAATAATAATCAATAAAACATAATCCTTAATAATAAATATTTTCCTTAAAATATAAAAATCTATTGTCTCTAGAGCACAATTACTAACAGCTAAAGCACTGGCCAAGATAACCACCAAGTAAGTAGCTCAATTATTCTGGGAAAACATCATATGTAGGTACGAAATACCACGAATCCAGGTCACGAACAATGGAACACTATACAATAATGAAAAATTCAAGGACTATTGCAATGATAATGACATCGATATACGTTTTACTTCTGTGACACATCCTCAAGCAAATGGGTAGGCTGAAGTAGCATATCAAATCATCCTTGATGGGTTCAAGAAAAGGATTGAACGTTCAGCTAACACATGGGTGAATGAGCGTTTGCCAATACTCTGGGCATACAAGACCACTCATAAAGTGACCACATATGCAACTCCATTCTTCTTAGCTTATGGGCAGAGGCAGTGGTTCCGGTTGAAATATCACATTATTGGTGAGATTACGAAGCTGTATGAATAGTAATCGTGATAACTCAATACTAGAACATGACAAGTAAATAATACTACGCCTACATAAAAATCAGGAAGAAATGAAAACAAGTCAAATACAGTGAATCAAGACATTAGAAGAAGTTTTGATGTCTACTACAGGTCACTGAGAGAAGTTCATTAATATGTTCAAGCCTCAGTGAAGAATAATGGTTGAAGACTTTCAGGGTTTCAGAAGTGTTGAAGAATCAGTATAGAAGTACCACAAGAAGATTTCAGTGTCCCAGCATTGATTGAAGATAGACAGTGTTCAAAGCACAAGAATCTAAAAGGATTGAAGATAAGGTAAAGACAAAGGTTAAAGAAGACAACTGCAGTCTTGAAGCTATACTCACTGACAGAAGTTCATTTGTATGTTCAAGTGTCAGTGAAGAACAGAATGATGTATTCAAAATTGTGGTAATAATGGAGACATTGTCTAAGTACCAGAAAATATTATAGTGAAAGTACTATGTTTATTGACAGTCAATGTTCGAAGCAATGAAGTTGCTGCAAACTTAACAATGTACGTAAGACAATAATACGAAGACCTGGATCAAAGTTAGTCATCTGTGAACCAGACCAGTTGCACTAGGCGTCAGCAGTTTGTGAAAGGAATCTGAGTATTAACTGTAGAAGAATTGTTAAGTTGAAGAACGTACTTGGAAAGAACGATTATTTATTAAGGTACGAAAAGTGATTTGTAGAGGCTACAACTAAATAGCTCAAAGGGTGCAGGGTGCAAAGTGTCACAACCTTTGTACGAAAAGTGAATGTTTCTGAACTATAGTCGAAGAATGGAAATAGCTCAGGGTACATGGTGTAAAGTGACAACACTTTGGTATAAGAAATGGAAGTTGGCGTACTTCAGTCAAGGAATGAACAGGGGGTCAAAGTACAGTAATCAAATTACACTTTGACCATGTAAAATATTCAGGCGCAACAAAAGTAATCATTGGCGCAAGAAAATTTTAGTGGCGCCTCTAAAAGGGTTGTCCAGTAGTAGGCGCAACAAAGAAAACCTGACGCAACAAAAATGTTGAAGTGAGGCCACTTGACTTGGTTAAAATTACACTACATTTTTATGCTGTGCCTCCCCTGTATAGTACATGTATAGGGAGACACAAAATATTAACTGGCGTAATAAAATATTCCAAGCTTCACATAGCCCTTAGCCAATTAAATTACAGCAGCCTACTTTATTGATTTAAAGTCTACACAAATAAAAAGAGGGCAGCCACTCATTCAAGGGTCGTGTTCTTCAACAGAAAAAATTATAGAGAGCAGCCATGGCCGGAGCAAGAGACTAAAATTATACACACCCATACCTTGCTCCCGGTCAGATATTAGGACCCGGTTCTTTAACGAAAAATGCTCAGGGATCCTAGATATCACTCTCTACGGACTAAGTTTTTCCTTATACTAATTTAGATATATTTGTATAGGAACTGAGCCTTATATTTTTGTGTTAATAGCAAAGAACTAATTTATTCTTTGGAAACCAGTTATATTTTTAACTGGGTGTAGCAACATCAGGGTTTATATACGAAAGATATATTCTCCGAAACTTGTCTCGTTAAATTACTTGCTAATTTTCTAGAACATTAATGATTATTCATAAATATAGAAAATTAGTAAGCCAACCTCATAAACACTATTCACCTCATGAACTCGAACCCACTAACCGAACTCTAAATTATTTATCCGTAAAAGATTCGAAAGAATTTTTTAATTTAGTGAGTATCATATTCAACCCCCCTTCTACGATACTTCCGGGACCCAACACATATGTATCCCCAAGAATCAAGGCCTTTGAGCCTGAGAAAAATGAAGAAGGGATAAAGCTTGCATTAAACTTGATTGATGAAGTCAGGGACAGGGCTCATGCAAAGATCATAGAATATTAGAAGAAATCTTCTTTCTACTACAATCTAAAGGTTAAGGAAAGATTCTTCTGACAAGGAGACTTAGTTCTTAGAAAGGCTGAAGCCTCTGGAGTTGGCCCCAAAGGCAAGTTAGCCCTTAATTAGGAAGGGCCTTACAAGATCAAACAAGTTAAGGGAGGAGTATCATACATCCTTGAAACCCTAGAAGATGTTGAAGTGCCAAGAACTTGGCATGCCTCAAACCTGAAGGTTTACTATCTAAGGAATTCAATAGTGAATTCTTATATATAGTAGGAACCAAGTAGAAATAAGGTTCAATGAAACCACTAGGACATAAGAGCCATTCACTCCAAGTAGGATTTCCATTTTGTAAGGGCTGTGCCCACTTTTAGCCTTGAGGGCACTATTAATACAATGAAGTTCTTTCTTCTGTCTTGTGACATTTCCAAATACACTGATGTTCTGCCTGGATTGATAATCAAGTTATCAATTCTTTCATAATCAAGGAATAAAGTCAAGTCTGTTTGACGCTTTCTGAATAAAATCTAAGTCATTACCTTTTCTATGTGCTCAAAAAGTATATAATAAGAAATATACTAAGGCAAGAAAAGGGAAAAGAATGACAACACGAACTTTTTATAAATAAAAAGTTTTTGGAGTACACAATTTAAATAGAAAAGAAAAATACAAGGAATACGAGAAAAAACGATACAAAGAGGAAAATGAAAAGTAAGGAAGGTCCTCGATATGCTCTTCTTCATCCTCCTTCTCATCTTCTTCCTCGATCTCCTTTTGAGAATTTTCTTCGGCCTTTGAGGAGTCAAAGATCTTATTGTATTCATCCAAGGCCTTACCACCCAAAATATCACCAGAGTTATCCTCGCAGGTGATGGAGGTCCAGGCCAATAACTGACCCATAGGACAAGGAAAGTCTAAAGGGATGAACAAGTCAGGGTGCTTAGCCAAGACGACGTTAAGGCATTTTTCCCAAGCTTGGGAATATGTCGACGGAAAGACCATATCATCGTGTTTGTCGATGAAAGCCATGAATTCCTCTGACTCCATGTACTTAGCAATTTAGGCCTGTTGGCCAGCCCTCATTTCCAATAGCTCGGCGTGGGCCTCCACCAATTCCTGCTCTTTTTCGAGCAGCTTCTTCTCAAGAACGACCACTTTTGCATCGGCTTTGGCCTTGCCCTTCCATTGGGCCTTCTCAGAAAAGCACCACGTCTTGGCATGATGGGCCATGGTGTGAAAATAAGTGTTGACCTGTTTGCAACACAAAGCATTCAAATTAAACGTCTGATGACATTGTCTTGTTTTCTAATACCCCAACTGGGATTCCAAGCCGCAGTCTCCGGGTTCTCCTCCTTGTCTGTTTTCCCAGTTGCACAAGTAGAAGGGGGGGTTGAATACTTGTGTGTCTTTTCTGCCCGATTTAAAATCAAATTAATAACAAACTCAAACACGAAGATATGAATAAGAACTGTTTTGTATTATTGATTTGTGAATACAAAACTCTCCTAGGATGTACACAAACCCTAGCAGCTTCTCTGTGTTTATCACAGCAACTCTCTCTATCTCTATGCTCTCACAAAAATATTACTAAGACAATTATTTTCCCACACTTTTACAATTAGGTTACATAGAGTTTATATAGAGACCTTCCTATCAACTAATAACAGAAAGATAAATTACAATAGGAATATAATTCCTAATTATCAGTTGACAGTTTCCTTGTAGAATTCTCTTTCTTTCCCATAGCATATCTGTAATTTAAATTATCTTGATCTTCGAAGACTTTCCATTCCTCTGATCTTCTGTATAGACTCTGAAATCTTCAGACTCTGATTAGATGTAGACTCTGATAGTTCACAGACTCTGATGGTCTATAGACTCTGACCACCTTCCAGACTCTGATCTTCATGTAGACTCTGGTTTCACTTTCTACAGAAATTCTTCTAAGTACAAATAACATGAATGTTGACTATCTAGACTCTGATTATATATTTCAGAGACTAGAAAGACTTATTACAAATAAACTAATCTAGACCCCGTTCTAGTATTTTGTACATCATCAAATGGATATATTCCTAACAATCTCCCCCTATTTATGCTTTATAAAATGTAAGCATAAATCAAGGTTTGATGATGTCAAAACTAAAGAATAAAACTATTAATCTAGAACAGTATAAAAGAATTATAAGGGAAAAAGAATTACTTCTTATTTAATCTTCTCAAAAGCTGGATTATTCTTCAAAAAAGACTTTAACATATTTTCCTCCACAATTGCCAAAGCTTCACCAACAAATTTCTTCAGTTTCTTCATTTCTTCATTTGAACATTTTATTTGACAGTAAGCTGCTCTTAGGTCATTTGCATTGCTTTCTTGAGTTTTTAAGTCCTTCAACATTAGAACACTGACTTTCCCATTCATAGGCTGAAACCCAAAGTAATGACCAACACCTTCTTGAAACTTGATTTGTTTTTCTTCTAATGGCATGACTTGATCATTTCCCTCAGCATCAACATATTTCAAAGAGAATTTGCTCATTTGTCGATTTGCCTGTCTGTGCAGAGTCAGCTTCCTGTCAATTTCTTGAAACCATTTGTGAGTGATAGCCTATTTGCTTTTGTTCACTTCATAAGCAATTTGCAGTAGGAATCTAATATACTGTAGCTCCTCAGCTTGTTTGAAAAAGATAAAATTTGACTGACTAATCCACCTTACACTTCCACCTTCTAGGAAGTAAACTAGCATCTCATTTTTCACCTTTTCTGTTTCTCCCTGACCTCCTTGTACCTTTCTTTCAAAAATATTATAAACAATTTGAGCAGACACCACTTTGTTTAAATGCTTCTGGGTGATCTTCTCAAACTGCCTATATGTCAAGGATTGAGGATCCCTGGTTAAGGTAGATGTTCTATCAATATCTGATTCTTCAAATCCTCCAAGTCCTGTCTTGTTTTTAGCTCTAAGTTGCAGATTTGATTGACTGCATTTCCAGTAAGAAGGTTCTTGAGTGTCATCAGAGTCTGATTTCTTCCTTTGCCTATCAGAGTCTGATTTAGACCCTGATTTCCCATGTCCAGTCCCTGACTGGTGTGTTTGAGTTCTTGCTACTCCAGATTGTTTTTGTTGCACACTATCAGGACCCTTAGGACCATGAGAACTATCTCCATCATCACCATCTCTCCTCCTTTTAACTCCCCTTGATTGATCCTTGCATCCCTCATCCTTATGTCTCCTGGAGGATTCACCTTGCTTCTCCTTCTCCCCCTTTTTGACATCATCATTACTGGTGACAGCCAAAAGGATCTGCTCAAGAACTGTGGAAATATTTGCCTGGGCTGCAATAACTGAATCAACCTTAGTGGTCAAAGCAGAAACTGTAGTTTGAAGAGAGGCTTGAGTGGTAGTGATAGCAGCCAGAGCATCTTTAAAAGCGACCTCTTTGGATAATTGAAGGGAGTGAATTCTATCAAATCTTGTATTGAGAAGAGAAGTGGTATTATCAACACCAGTGAGCTTTGTTTTAATATGAGAAATGTCCTGGACCACACTGGATAATTGAGCAGCAACATCAGGCAGCTTAGCTTTAACAGCTCCATCTAAGACTTGATCTTCTTCACCAGGATAGTAACCATGTTCCTGTTGAAAAGATTTTTTCTGAAAAGCTGGAAGCCTCTCAGATTGATGAATTGCCAAAATGCAAGCAAAAGAATCTTTATCTGTTATTCCCCTTTGCTGTGCAGACTCCCAAGATTGGGGAAACACCTGATCAAAATATACAAAGGAGGGTGGAACTGGATCATCATCTTCAGAAGAGCACTCCTCAGCAACAGGTTCAATCTTTGTAATTGGAGGGGTAGACTCTGGTGGTGTAGACTCCGAAACTGCAAACGGGACTATAGACCCTGACTCCTCCTGAGAGTTATCAGAGACTGTAGACTCTGGAAGTCTAGCCCTTATAGGCATGATTAACAGAGGTTCTTCTGACTTCAAATTCGCAGCCTCAGGTGAAATGACAGGGTTTTCCACCATAGCCTCCATGACTCTATCTGCTCTCCTTGCTAGAGAATCCACCAAATGTAGTTGTGGTCTCTGAGTAAATGATTTCTGAGCAGCAAGAGCCTCCTCCTTCTTTCCAATCTGCACAATCAAACAGTGTGAATTTTCATCCATCCCCTGCTCCAACTCATTGGACCAACTTTGTGGAAAATCTTGATCCCAATAAGTAAAGCTAGGTTCAGGATACCCTAATCTCTCATGCTCACAGTGGGGTTGGGCACCCACTTTCTCAAACTCACTCAGGCTCTCTACAGCCTTTTCTACCTCTCCTTTTGCCTGGTCCAGTGCCAGCCTCTCAGATATTTTTTCACTCAATGTGGAGGGTGCACTCAAAAATCCTACAGAAGAGGGGTTGAGAGATAAGAGTTGTGCTTCAATACCTGAACCACCTTGATGGAGGGGAACCCCTTCAAATGTCTGAAGACTAGGGGTTTCCACCAAGGGGTGAGCATCAACAGATCCTGAACCCTTACAAGCATCTTCTCTCTTTTCAGAGTATGTTGGCTCCAGTATTCCAGTCTCAGGGTCTACTCTAGACTCTGACAGCTTCAGTATGACTTCATTAGAAGCCAGAGTCTGAGTGTTGCCATCTTGGACTGTTTGTGCATGAGACTCCCCCTCAAGGTGGATAGACTCTGACAGAATAGATTGGGAAATTTCTTTATGAGCATCCATCAGAGTCTGTCCTCCCATATCACTGGGGTTCTCATCAGTTGTTTGGTGAGTTGTCAAGGAGGGCCTAACAGCATACTCCCCTTCCCCACTATCACCCAACCTCTAACTAGGTGGTTCTTGTGTGGGTGAGGCAGACTGAGCATCTTTATCACTAGTCACCACTGGTGCACTAGTCCCATCCTCCAACTGCCTTGCACTACCTGCTACCTCCTGTTGTTCTTCAAGAATAAATGCATCCAACTTGTGATGAAAGGCCCTGAGATGGATTGCATTGATTGCCTGGGCATCTGTGAGATTGAAGAGGTCCTGCAGTTCCCTTCTTACTTTTTGAAAATAAGTGCCCTTGAATTGATCCAGTCTACTTTGGTAGGTTGGATAGATGTATTTGTTGGCAATTGTACCTATATTATGGACAAGATAGTCAGCCACCTGTCTTGACAGAGGTTGAATTTGAGAGATCCATTGAATGGCTGTCCTGTAGGTAACTCCATTATCCCAAATTGCTTCATAGTTAAAAACTGGTTGCTCAATCTCAGTTTCCAACTCAGCAACAAACTCTGATGCTCTCCTTTTGTGGACCTTAAGCTTTTTAGGCTTCTTTGTAATTTGCTGTTCAGAGTCTAGCACACCTAGTGCTTTGAGAACTTCATTTGTCTTGCCTTCTATGAGCCCAGCTGCTTGTACTTGTAATGAAGAGTTGAATAGGTAGCTGTATAGATTTTTGATCACATCCTGTGCAGACATTTGTAGCTCCTGTTCCATTCTCTTCCTTAGGGCTTCATAGGTTGTAAGAAAATCCAAGACTTGAGATTTAGTCTGATATTGCCCTGGATCTTCAACTGATTCCACCAAAGGATATAGGAATAGCAGTACCTCATTACTTGGAATAATGATCTCATCAATTAGACTTGAGGCTGCATCCAATGGCATTCCTTCCCAAAATGTTTCATGATCAGAGTCTAAAGGCAGCCTAGACTCTGACTCAACATTAGACTCTGGTTCAGGAGTTTTCTTGCTTTCAGAGTCTGGCTCTGCAGGAGCCTTGGGAGCATCTGTTTCCTGCAAAATAGGGTTAGTAATAATAAGAGACTTGTGTGTGTGTGCAGAATAAGTCTTCCTCAATCTTCTGTACTTCTGATCAAAGGATTTGTCAGGAGACTCAATTAGAGAATCCTGAGGTGCATTCCTAGGCTTTTCAGAGTCTGTAGCCTTTTCAGAGACTACAGACTTGGCTTGAAGGTTAGAATCAAGTGTATCATGACCTTCTTTTAACAAAGAAAGACCTCCAACAACTTGTTTCTCTAGAGGGTTGAGCTCTTCATCACTGTGCTCATCTATCAGCCTAGTTTGAATCAATTTTCTCCTCTTTACAACTGGTGCCTGTTGAGAGACACCGAAGGTTGGTTTCTTTTTGGATTTTGGTTTGGAAGATTGTGGAATTGAAGGGGATTGGGTGACTTGGGTAGGTGCAGGGGGACTCTCCATTACTTGTTCCTGCACCATTTCACCACCAAAAAATGAGGCATTGTAGATAGAAGGTTTGTAGGTTGAGAGTTTTACCTGCATTACCTGTGGATAGTGCATGGCAGGTAGACTTTTCTTCTTGTCATCAATTCTCTTGATGTCAGAGAATATCCTAATTTGCTGTTTGTATGCCTGCACACAGCAATCATCTGCCAACTTGGTTGACATATCAGGAATGAAATGGTTGAGGAGAATCATAAGAAATCTATGATAGTAGACTTTCTTACTCCCCTCTTGCACATTATTTAATTTTGCTCCCATTTGAGTGAGCAACATATCACCAATGTTGATCACTTTGTCAAACAGGAGACTGTGACCAATTTGATAAGTTATAGCAGTAATAGCATCAAAACCACTACACTTACCAGTGAAGCACTTAGCAATTTGATCAAAGAAAAAGGACCATTCTTTCCTTAAGTAAGGCCTAGTTATTTTACTCATGTTATCTAAGCTAGCAGAATAACCTATTGCTTTAAACATGCTTTTAATGTCATCATCAGAAACAGTTTCATCAAAAGGTGTTCTTACAGGCAATTTAAACACAGCATTAAGTACATCGGCAGTTACATCAAATGTAGTGGAGCCAAAGGTAAACATGATTTTACCGGGTTGATCCTGAGAAGGATCAACCTGTGCAGAACTCCAAGCCTTTGACACAGCATCCATGTGAATCACTGGTGATGCCTTGAGAATGTAACTGAGCTCAGAGTGCTCCATGAAATCCATCATTGGGAAGTAGTCAGCATCTACTCCTTTCTTCTCTCCAAGAGCAGCAACATGATTTGTAGTCATGAAATCAAAGTCCCCAAAAGTGAAAGCAATCGCCTTGGGTCCCCTCAGGACAGTAGAAATGGCAGCCATTGAAGTTGTTGATGTTGAAAGTGATGGAAAACTTGAAGAAATTAACTAGGGTTCGCAAAAAGCTCTGTGAATATTTTTGCCTTAGAAAATAATTGCAATAAATAAGTGAGTAAATTGTATGAAAAATTTTCTATTTTGTTTGAATTGCATACAATACACACGAGTCTACAGTCTATCTCCAGTCAAAAGATAACTGTTACCGCCTATTTCAAGTCAATTGAACCGTTTAAAAGCAATCAGAGTCTGCAGGCGCGAATATTGACCGATTCAGAGTCTAGGCGATATTTTTCTCAGAGTCTACAGACTCTCCGAGTCTACAGGCTCTCAGAGTCTACAGACTCGTCAGAGTCTAAGAACTAGACTCTGTCAAGGTAAAGTACCAAACAAAATTTTGCAATTTTAATTAATCATAGTGTGTTAAGCCAGGGACTATAAGTAAAGTACATACCTTGCTTCTTGTAATTTTGATCACTTACATATTTAACATACCTAATTCACCTACCAGTCTGAGAAAGGTAGATTCATCAAGTGGTTTTGTCAAAATGTTTGCAATCTGTTTGTCAGTTGGAACATAGTGAAGTGTCACAGTGCCATTTTCAACATGTTCTCTAATGAAGTGATACCTGACATCAATGTGCTTTGTTCTGGAGTGTTGGACTGGATTCTCTGCAATTTTAATAGCACTAGTATTATCACAATACATAGGAATATTTGATAATGTTAGTTCATAATCAAGTAATTTATTTCTCATCCACAGAATTTGAGCACAGCAACTTCCAGCTGCAATGTATTCAGCCTCAGCTGTTGAGGTGGATACTATTTGTTGTTTCTTGCTAAACCAAGAAATTAATCTGTTGCCAAGAAACTGGCATTGTCCTGTTGTGCTTTTCCTGTCTACTTTGCATCCTGCATAGTCAGAATCTGAATAACCAATTAGTGAAAAATCTGACTCTCTAGGATACCAAAGTCCAAGAGTTTGTGCCCCCTTGAGATATCTAAAAATTCTTTTCACAGCTATTAAATGTGATTCTCTAGGGTCAGCTTGAAATCTAGCACACAAACAAGTTACAAACATTATGTCTGGTCTACTAGCAGTTAAATATAACAATGAGCCAATCATACCTCTGTAGCTAGTGTTGTTAACTTTCTTACCCTTTGGGTCAGAGTCTAGCTTTGTGGCAGTTGACATGGGAGTTTTAGCAGTTGCAGAGTCTTGCATATCAAACTTCTTCAACAGTTCTCTTACATACTTTGTTTGATTGATGAAAATTCCATCATCATTCTGTTTGAATTGAAGCCCCAAAAAGAAGTTTAATTCTCCCATCATGCTCATTTCATAATTTGACTGCATTAGTTGACTAAACTTTTCACAGAGTTTATCATTAGTAGATCCAAATATAATATCATCAACATAAATTTGGACAAGCAAAATATCACCTTTACATTTTCTAATAAAGAGAGTTTTGTCAATGGTACCTCTTGTGAATTCATTTTCCAGAAGAAATTTTGAAAGAGTTTCATACCATGCTCTAGGTGCTTGCTTCAATCCATATAGTGCCTTGTCTAACCTGTAAACATGATCAGGAAACTTTGGATCAACAAATCCTGGTGGTTGCTCCACATAGACTTCTTCTTCCAATTCTCCATTTAAGAAGGTACTTTTCACATCCATCTGATACACCTTGAATTTTGAATGAGCTGCAAAGGCAAGAAACATTCTGATAGCTTCCAATCTTGCTACTGGTGCAAAAGTGTCATCATAGTCAATTCCTTCCTCCTGTGAGTATCCTTTTGCAACTAGCCTTGCTTTGTTTCTTACTACAGTTCCATTCTCATCAAGTTTGTTTCTGTAAACCCATTTTGCACCAACAACAGATCTATTTCTAGGTCTTGGTACTAGTTTCCACACTTTATTTCTCTCAAATTCATTCAATTCTTCTTGCATTGCAATAATCCAATCAGGGTCTTGCAAGGCTTCCTCAATTTTCTTGGGTTCATTCTTTGAGAGAAAACAGCTATAAAGACATTCATTTTGAGTGGCTGTTCTTGTTTGTACACCACTCTCAGGGTCACCAATTATTAAGTCAGGAGTGTGATCCCTTGTCCATTTTCTAGATGGTGGAAGATTGGTTCTTGAACTTGAAGCTCCCCCTAAGTCATTTGCATCTTCTGTATTTGAGTGAAATTCAAATGAAGAGGCTCCCCCTAAATTGCTTGACTCTGACAAGGTTTCAGAGTTGCTTGATCCAGACCCTGATGAGTTAGACTCTGTCTGTCTAGACTTTGTCTGTCTAGACTCTGTCTGGGTAGACCCTGACCTGTTAGACTCTGAATTATTTGGAGTTGAATTTTCTGACTCCCCCTCAGAGTGTGCAGATTCCTGTGTTGGTTCAGGAGTTATTTGAGGGTCTTCATCCTCTTCTTCTTTATTTATCTCAGAACTTTTTAGATTTTCAAATTCCAGTGTAGTAGACTCTGACTCATCCTGCAATCCTGTAAACTTTTTATCATCAAATGCAACATGAATAGATTCCATAACAATTTTGGTTCTGAGATTAAACACTCTGAATGCTTTTGTGTTTGATGCATATCCAAGAAAAATTGACTCATCTGCCTTGGCTTCAAATTTGCTTAGATTTTCAGGATGTACTTTCAGTACATAACACTTGCATCCAAATATGTGAAAGTCTTTCACACTTGGCTTCTTGTTCTTTATCATTTCATAGGGAGTCTTTCCATGCATGTTTATTAAGGTGCAGTTTTGAGTGAAACATGCTGTATTGACTGCCTCTGCCCAAAAATAGACTGGTAGCTTAGATTCTGCCAGCATTGTTCTGGCAGCTTCTATGAGTGTTCTATTCTTTCTCTCCACAACTCCATTTTGTTGAGGAGTTCCTGGTGCAGAAAATTGTTGAGTAATTCCCTTTGATGCATAGTAGTCCTCCATGATTGAATTCTTGAATTCAGTACCATTGTCACTCCTTAGAATTTTAACTGTTTTTGTTGATTTCCTTTCCAGAAAGGTGATATGGTCTTTTATGTGTTGTGGAGCTTCATCCTTTGAATGTAGAAAGAAAACCCATGTGAATCTTATAAAATCATCTACAATAACAAGAGTATATTTCCTTTTGTTAATTGACATAACATTTACTGGACCAAATAAATCAAGATGCAATAAATAAAAGGGTTCATAAATGGTGTTAATTGTCTTGCTCTTGAAGGATGATTTTCTTTGCTTCCCAAGTTGACATGCTTCACAAAGTCCATCTTGCACAAAATCAACCTGTGGTAATCCTCTTACAAGATTCTGTTTAACCAACTTATTGAGTGTTTTGAAGTTGATGTGTGACAGTTTCTTGTGCCATTTCCAGCTTTCTTCTGTTGAGGCCTTGCTATATAGACATGTGATTTCACTGTGTATGCAATCCTCCAAGCTGGCTTCATAAATGTTACCATGCCTAAGTCCTTTGAAAACCACAATGCCTGTTTCTTTGTGAGTCACAAGACACTCTTTGTTGTCAAAGCCAGTATGGTAACCTTTATCTCCAAGTTGACTTATGCTTATTAAATTATGCCTTAAGCCATCAACTAGAGCTACTTGTTCAATGATGACATTCCCAAGTACAATCTTGTCATATCCCAGTGTTTGTCCTTTGTTGCCATCTCCAAAGGATACTTCTGGGCCAGCCATTTCCACAAAGTCTGTAAGCAGGGATTTCTTTCCAGTTATGTGTCCTGAGCATCCACTGTCCAGGATTAGGGTTACATTATTTACCCTGGTTCCCTGTATACATAAAGCAACTAGTTAGATGTTTTGAGGACCCAAACAGTTTTGGATCCTTTTCTACTAACTTTAGGAGAAGCAGGCTTTACAATTTTCACCTTTGATTTACCTGTCTCTTTTGTTGCCTTAGACTCTGGTGGAGTCTTGACAGTGTCATACCAACTTTTATCAATAGAAGATTTTAGCTCATAAAAATTGTAATACAAGTCATGATAGTCCTTACACATATAGATAGAATGAAATATGCTACCACAGTGATAACATGGTTTCTGTGGTATGTAGTGACTTTTCAGAGTCTGTGAAGGATTAGACTCTGATTTCTTCTCAATCTTTGCTTTACAATCTATAGCCAAATGGTTGTGGTTGCCACATCTATAACACTTCTTTCTAGGAGCATTAGGATCCTTTTGGTAATTGTTTGCCTTATTAATTCCTTCCTTACCATTCCTATTTCTCCTAGTTTTGGTAGACTCTGATAAGTTCTCTAGCCTTTCTTTTAATTTTGACTTAGACAAGTACCCTATATTAATATTTTTCTTAGAGTTATTTGCTCCTGTTTCATCTGTCTTTTTGTTAACAACAGGGGGACTAATGACAGATGAGTTTGTGGTTTCAGATTTTTCTTTAGGTGTCACAAACTTAACAGGAACAAATGTACTTTTGTCTTTAGTCTTATTAACTTGGCTAGCTTCTTCACTGTTATCATTCTCAACAATAGGTCTTTTGTCTTGACTCTTGTCATAGCCTAGACCAGCAGTTTGACACACATTTTGATTATTGAGAATTTCTTAAACTTTTCTACCAGAGTCTGTCCAGACTCTAAACTTGAGTCTCTCTTCTTCTAGTTCTTTCTTAACATAGTCATAGGCCTTCAAGATTTCAGTGTAGTTATGACTATGTTTCTCAGAATCCTTTTTGTATTGTTCCATTAATATTAACTCAGACTCTAAATGATCATTCCTTTTAGTCAAGGTCAAATTTTCCTCTCTCAACCTTTCACTTTCACTAGTGAGAGACCTACATGTTGTCATTATTTTATTGACCTCACTTTGCACAGTTTCTATACCATCAGAGTCTAAATTAATTAAGGATTCAGGAGTAAAGATTGATACTTGAGTTTTAGGAGATGAGGGTTCTTTGGGAGATTGTGATTTTCTTGAGGAGGATGCCATCAGTGCTAGATTTTCATAATCAATTTCATCCTCTGAGCTTGAATCTGCCCAATCCTTTCCAGTTGATAGAAGTGCTTTTCCTTTTCCTTGACTTTTTGACTTTCTGCATTCACTAGCAAAGTGGCCTAATATTCCACAGTTGAAACATTTGACCTTTGCTTTGTCAAGTTTGATTATTGTACTCTTGCTCTTCTCAACCTTCTCATCTTCCTTCTTGAATGATGGCCTCTTGCTAAATTTTCCAGTTCTTTTGTTAAATTTCATTCTTTTGAATTTTTTTACAAACATAGCCATCATTTGACTTAGGTCAATCTCTTCATCAGAATCAGAGTCTGTGTCAGTAGACTCTGACTCCACAACAGCTTTACCCTTCTTCCTTGAATCCTTGATTCTAGCTTCTTTGGGTTGTTCCTGTTGTTCTTTCTCAGATTCCAGTAAGAGTGCCACAGATTTTGTCTTCACAGACTTCTTATTCTTCCTCTGTTGCATCTCCAAATCATATGTCTTGAGTCTGCCATACAATTCTTCTAGAGTTAGTTCATCTAAATCTCTAGCTTCCCTTATGGCTGTTGTTTTATTGTCCCACTCTTCAGGAAGTGCTCTTAGAAACTTGGTGTTTGTATCTTCAGAATCATAAACCTTACCAAGCATAGCCATCTCATTCAGAAGTTTTGTAAACCTATCATACATCTCAGTGATAGATTCTCCAGATTTAGCTTCAAAATATTCATACTCCTGAATTAGCAAAGACCTTGCATTCTTCTTGACGTCTTTAGTCCCTTGACAGTGCACTTCAAGTTTTGGCCACATCTCCTTAGCAGTGGTGCATGATATAACACAGTTTGTAAGGACAGAATCCAAACTGTTGAAGAGAATGTTTTTGACTTTTGCCTCCTTAAGGACATTCTCCTTGTCCTCTCTTGTCCATTCAGCCTTGGGTTTTCCAATGAAGTGTTCTTCAGTTACTTTACCTTCTTCATTGATTTGAGGCACAAGCTTTAAGGGCACATAGGGTCCATCATGAATTCTTTCAAGGTAGTCAGGGTCTGTTGTTTCCAGATGGTGCAGCATCTTAACCTTCCAGTGGGTGAACTCGTTTCTTTTAAGCATAGGAATCTTAGAATTGCCATCTTTGTTTCCAGACATCTTTGATCGATTTTATACGTTAGGCTCTGATACCAATTGTTTTCCCAGTTGCACAAGTAGAAGGGGGGGTTGAATACTTGTGTGTCTTTTCTGCCCGATTTAAAATCAAATTAATAACAAACTCAAACACGAAGATATGAATAAGAACTGTTTTGTATTATTGATTTGTGAATACAAAACTCTCCTAGGATGTACACAAACCCTAGCAGCTTCTCTGTGTTTATCACAGCAACTCTCTCTATCTCTATGCTCTCACAAAAATATTACTAAGACAATTATTTTCCCACACTTTTACAATTAGGTTACATAGAGTTTATATAGAGAGCTTCCTATCAACTAATAACAGAAAGATAAATTACAATAGGAATATAATTCCTAATTATTAGTTGACAGTTTCCTTGTAGAATTCTCTTTCTTTCCCATAGCATATCTGTAATTTAAATTATTTTGATCTTCAAAGACTTTCCATTCCTCTGATCTTCTGTATAGACTCTGAAATCTTCAGACTCTGATTAGATGTAGACTCTGATAGTTCACAGACTCTGATGGTCTATAGACTCTGACCACCTTCCAGACTCTGATCTTCATGTAGACTCTGGTTTCACTTTCTACAGAAATTCTTCTAAGTACAAATAACATGAATGTTGACTATCTAGACTCTGATTATATATTTCAGAGACTAGAAAGACTTATTACAGATAAACTAATCTAGACCCCGTTCTAGTATTTTGTACATCATCAAATGGATATATTCCTAACATTGTCAACTCGAGGCCTCTTTCATTGGGCCTTGTTACAGGGCTGAAGAAATCTAGGAAGATTGGGCTCCTTAATTGGGCCTTCAAGAGACTCGCGGGCCTTGCACATTTTATGAGTTTCTTGGTCACCCACGCCCAAATGAAAGTTTATATTCTCCACGGCTATAAAACAAACAAAATAATAAACAATTGGACTCAGAAAAGTCGAGGAAAAAGAAAGTAGAGAAAGAAAAGTACCATTATCAGAAACATGAGAAAGGCCCACGGCCTTCAAAGAAAATTCCTCTAGAAGCTTCATGTAATGGGTTTGGCCTTTGTCTTGGCCCAAATCCATGATAATTAGTTTTTCTTCTAGGGACAGTTGGATTAGACCCGGGTTGCCATCTTTGACCTTGCAATAAGAGGTCCTGAAAAGGGTGCCCCAATCACCGCCTTCCCACTCCAAGTACAAAATGACCTACAGACAACTAGGATCCTGGTCGAACATATGACCAGGAATCCTCAACGATCAGATGCCAAGAATGGCTCTACGAACGACTAGGATCCTGGCCGAGCATACGACCAGGAATCCTCACCGATCAGATGCCAAGAATGGCTCTACGGATGACTAGAATCATGGTCGAACATACGACCAGGAATCCCCAACGACTAGGTGCCAAAACCGACACTATGACCGACCAGGAACCAAGAAAGAAGCCTTGGCTGACCAGGAATCCCTGTCGACCAGGATTCCACAAGGAAGCAAGAAACGATCAGGATCCTGGTCAAATTCGACTAGGATTCGTAGTCGAAAATAAATCAGAAAAATGCTAAAAAATCATTAAAATGATTTAAATGGTAAATAAGTTATGGAAAATTCTCTATAAATAGAGGAAAATTCCTAGAAATTAAGGAAAAATACCTGTGAGTACGAATAAATTATGGAAAATTCTCTATAAATAGAGGAAATTTCCTAAAAATTAAGGGAAAATATATAAATTATTAAAAATTCTCTATAAATTGAGGAAAATTCTTAGAAATTGCGAAAAAATACCAGTGGGTACAAATAAAATATGGAAAATTCTTTATAAATAGAGGAAAATTCCTAGAAATTAAGGAAAAATACCTGTGGGTACAAAAAAAATTGTGAAAAATTTTCCATAAATAAAAGAAAATCCTTGAGGATAAAATAAAATTTAGCAAAATTCTGGAAGACATAAAGGTAAACTTCAATGACAAATTCATGAACCTTAACTCTTACAAAGTGTTGTACACTTTACAGAAGTTGGGGGCAAATGATATGGGCTAAAAATAAGCCTTAAAGACATAATTAATGTAGCATTAATTAGACCTAGTTTGGTCCAAAAGGGAGACCCATTAAATGAGGCTAGAAACTTTAATTATTAAATAAATTCATAATTAATTAATTAGCTAAATATATAGTTAATTAATTATGTCCAACTACAAGGAAACTACTCCAAGGAGTAGTCTCCAAGACACCTCAATCAACAAGGAAACATATTCCTACATGAAAATTACTTCTATCACTAGAAGGATCCAGAATCCTTCAAGGGGGTGCCTTGTCCGCCAAGGTTTCTAACCCTAATATAATTGTAAGACTACCCACGTCTATATAAAGGGCCTAATCCCTCATTCTTATAACTACGTCTGGCTTGATTCTCATACGCACTAAGATACGTAGACATCTTGTGAGGGCAGAACTAAGTCACGAAACACAAGCACAACCATTAAAGCTCGATAAGTTCCGACACACACCGCAATTAATACACCCTAGTTTTTAATCCATAACACAATGGATATTTATAGGTCATATATCCATTGACCAGTTATAAAATTAAGATCAAATTTATAATTCTAAGTAAATTTGTTTTCATCACACTACATGATTCCTAATAATCTCTCCCTATTTATAAATATGTGAAATAGACATAAATCTAATGTTGATGATAACAAAAACCCTAAACATCTTCATTCTGGCATGAATTATAAATTTGACAAGTAATACAATTATGAGACAGAATTTAAGTACCAGTAACAGATGACTTCTGAGAAGTTGTAGGTGATTCTAATTTATTGCCTTCTCCTTCCCATAAACTCTTCATTTTGTTTGTCTTTATTTTCTTTCATCTTTTTTAATATTGACCCTTTTTGTATCTTTTCATCCTCAACTCTGTAGTCCAATTGGCTTGCAAGATAATTAAGCTCCAGGTTGGGCAATTTGTCAATCTCCTGACAGATATCAATGCATTTCTCTTTGCCCTCAATGTCCTTGTAGATCATCATGTAAAAAGGCTCATGGAGTACCTTCTTCCCTTCAGGATTTCATATCTTGATTTTATCATTCCTTTCCTCCTGAACATGTGTTTCTCTCATATCCTTTATTCTTTTCACATTGTTTTCTGCAAGCTCCTTGGTTAGATAATATTTCCTGTTGAATAAAGTGTAAATTTTC
Source organism: Oenanthe sinensis (assembly GCA_028671895.1). Lineage (NCBI taxonomy): Eukaryota > Viridiplantae > Streptophyta > Magnoliopsida > Apiales > Apiaceae > Oenanthe > Oenanthe sinensis. The sequence continues at coordinate 14,975,807 of CM053802.1, forward strand.
CTCAGAGTTCCATAGTCATGTTCCATGAATGGAGAGAAGGTAAAAAATGAGTGTGAACTATCATCATATTCAGCATGAAGGAGATCTACATCTCTTTTCATTTGGCCCTTAACAACTATCAATCCCACAGTTTTGATTGGGATGTAGTTGCTTGGATTTGACTTACTTGGATTAGTCACTTGTAATCCAACATTCAACTTCCTTTTGACACTAGAGGTTTTAGCAAATTTGTTTACCCTTTGTTTTGTTTTTGGCTTCTTCTCAGCCTCTTTCCTCATGGCTTCCAAAATCCTTTCATTCTCTTCATCAAACTGCCTTTGTAGTTGAATGGCTAACTCTTCTCATGCTTTCTCCTGCTGCTCTCTTTCTTTAATACCAACAACTATTGCTTTATGCAATAGCTTTTCACCTCCACCTGGGATAGACTTCTTCTTCTTTCCATCTTCAATTAATATTCTTTTCCCTTTCCCGTCACCAGGCTGTGAGCTTCCTTCATCCATCCTTATTTCTCCAGCCTCAAGAGATTTAGAAGATCCAACAACTACAATCTCAGAATTTGACTTTGTTGGCAATGAAGTAGTTGATATGATCTCAATGGGTTTCTCTACATCTATGGCTTTGTTCTTACTAGCTAATGCATCAAACTTCTTCACTATCTCAGCCTTCATCCTCCTCAATTCCTCCTTCTTGGACTCACCATTGTTCTTTTTGTCCAACATATTTTGAGTCTATTGCAATGAAGATTCTACCTCCTTTCTTAATTCAGCATCAGCATCACCATCATTCTCCCCCTTTTTGTTATCATCAATTAAGGCTAGGGATGGAGAATCTACAGGAGTTTGGAGAATCTTGTCAAGAAGATTGACTTGAGTTGCTTGATTTTTCAAAAGAAGCTGCATACTTCTCTCCATCTCTGTCACTCTTTGCTCCAAAACATCCACCTTATCCTTCACAGTAGACTCTTTGTCTAGTCTCTGCTTGATTCTGCTCATTGTGGTCCCTACATATATATATATATATATATATATATATATATATATATAGTAGAGCATTTGATCTAGTTCAAAGTAAGCTTAAAATAGAAAGTATAAAGTACTTTTAAAAAATTTCAAATCTTGATTGGTTGATTGATTGTTTAATTAGATTACATGAGTAAATAGATTGTCGAGTCAACATGTTTGTAGTATTTTTTCCCATGAATTTTTTAGGCCGATTTGTGGTTCACCGGAGAATACAACGATGGTCGTCTTCTTCGTTTATTCCGGCTTCAGGATGGTTTGGTTGTGTGTATTGATGGTGTATATGTATTCCTGGCAGCATTAGCTTCACATTAATATAAGTTTTATTAAGCGTTGATGATAATTTTCTAGTAGAATAGGACTCTATATAGTAGCATTGTACAAACAACTTTTTATATAGAGTTCAAGAGAGAACCACCATATATACATACAATATATATATATATATATACATATATTTTGAATTTATTAATCAAATACATATATAGTGAAAAAATAATACCCAATGATTCTAAAATCAAATCATCAAAAATGATTCTACGGTAGAATCAAATTCAAAATTAATATTTTCGTTTAATTTTAAATTATTAAAGTTTTTGTTAAGGTTATAAATGATTAGTATTTTATATTAAAATCTAAATTTCCAATCTTATGAAGTATAAGTATGGTTAGTTTTAAAATTATTTATGAGATTCTAGATTAAAATAAAAGGGTTCTCTTCGGAATTCAATATAAAAAGATAATTTTTAAAATAATGGCACATATATAAATAATTTTGATCTCTTTTAAATTGTCTCTTTTAAGCATCACTTTTTTTATAATCAAATAGTAATTTATAAATAATAAATAATAAATAATCAAAATCAAAATTTTGCAAATATGTATATAAAAAAACCAAATGAAATCTTTTTTCGCAAAAAAAAAATCATATGAAATCTTCATTCATCAAAACTACAATGGTTGAGAGATCTTTCAATATGGCGTATCCATTTTTCATATGACTAGAACATATGGCTAGCTTTTTTCGAGATACAATCTAATAATTTATTATAATAATGAGAAATATGTATTTTTGATTTTTATAAAATTTATACAAGAAATTGACCCATGCATATCCTTAAGTATGAATTATTATGATAATTCCATAAATCAACAAGTTCGGATGTAAAAATATATTAAAACTCTACGAGTGAGAACCCAAAAAATGGGTAGATAAAATCCAACTAACGAATAAAAAAACTCTCAATAATAGATAGACTTATTTAGATATAAATAAGATTAAGAAAAATAATAATAATAGATTACTAGATTACTAGATAGGTGTAGTAGCTAGAGAGAGCTATCCTGGAATAGACGTTATATAATATGTTAGGTCATTTTAAAAAATCACTTAGATTACTAGTTCATTTTGAAAAAGTTGATTACAATATATTTAAAAGAATAATACATAAAAATCAATATAAAAAAATCACTGTGAAAGTATGATTAAGAAGTATACTCCATGAGCGAGAGCAGCTCAGTTGATAGACTATCCTTTGTTCACAATGTCTCGGGGTTCAATTCTATTCTATATCAATATTATCGGTATGAACAGATACTAGAGAGCATATCCAATAGTGGCACAGTGCCAAAAATTACCAAGTCATTAAAATAATAATATTTTATTTTCTCTTTTTTTTATTTCAAATATGATAATTTTTTAGTCCAATAGTTGATCCATGTTATTTGACAACTTTTTAGTCCAATAGTTAGCACTCTCCTAGCACCTTGGAGCTCCAATAAAATATAATAAAAAAGGTAATACATGTACATATACTTTATGATAAATTTGTTTTTTATTCATTTTGAGGAGGTGTCAAGGGGTGCCAAAATTTGACAATCTTTCCAATAGGATGGCAATGTATCATGATTAGGGATGTTCAAAAAATCCGAAACCCGAAATCCGAACCGGTCCGATCCGGAAAAAAGCCCGAAAAATCCGGCCCGAAAAAAAGCCCGGTCCAATCCGGTTTGGCCACGGGCCCTAAACAGGCCTCTTTTTTTTCTAAAAAACCGGCCCGATCCGAAGCCCGAAAAATCCGGTTTTAAGCCCGGATTTTTAAAAATTCGGATAAAAGCCCGGATTATGTAAAGCCCGGATAAAAGCCCGGATTGGGCCCGGATAAAGCCCGAGTTGGGCACGGATAAAATCCGATTTTTATATAGCCCGAGTTGCATGACTTGATATTTTCTCTCATAAAATGATTTTTAACTCTTAATTAGCAAAAAACAAAAGGTGTTAGCAACTTAGTAGGGTCCATTAAGGTTTGCATCTTATTCCACAATTGTAAGAAGTGTTGGTTCTAATTTCTTGGTTCTAGTTTCTTGATCCCCTAAACCATTTGTCAATATACCATTTGTCTTAACATAATTAAGAAGTGACAATCCGGATTTTAGTCTCATCACAAAACAATAAGAGACTCTTTGCAACGAATCACCCCAAGGACTTATAAAAGTCCAGATATAGCTTAGCAATGCGTGTGCATGTTGAGTGTCTCTATAGACTACTGCCTCTGCACCCACCAATAACAAATGCACTAGGTGAAGCCCCTGATCCACGGTTTTTTTTTCAAAATCAGGCCTGGATAAAGCCCGATCCGGCCCGGCCCGCGGGCCGCAAACAGGCCTCATATTTTCATGACAGGCCCGGCCCGGCCCGGCCCGGCCCGATTTTTAAAAAAACCAGACCCGATTTTTATAGAAAAAAGTCCGGGCTTTTTATAGCCCGGATAAAACCCGGCTCGTCAGGCTTTTTGTGCATCATTAATCACGATAGGCTTGAAGCCCCCTCTTCGCACCATTATTGAAGATGCTCTCGCCAGCGAGTATTCTAAAAATTTATCAAAAAATAAAGTATACTCCATATCCTTCAAAATATCAGCAGAAAAAAGGAAATTGAAAAAGACAGATGACTAAAGTTAAAAAAGCCTAAAGAAAAGGGGTTGATTTTAATTATTACTAAAATAAGGACGAAACCCATTCAGCAGGAAATTTCCATGCGAGGCAAAAAAATAATATGCCCACGCGTGTTAAAACTTGGGTGAAACTTACACAGCTGGTTAGCGGATGCCTGTGTTTGATTATAATAACTTATTGGTCGTACGTCACACACGCTGTAGACAGGCGTAAGGAACATAGTTATCCACAATCTAATTATCCTTGCAACAACCTATTTAATCTCACTCACTCATTACAAACCTAAGAACCTCAGAAATAAGTTCTCACACACTTGATATAATACAAGTAAATCACTCACTCAATCTTAAATATATATGGATCATCATCAGTTGAATAGCAAGCAAGATCTCTCTCACTATCCATCTCCCAGCTCGCTTCAATCTCCCGAATCCTCATCCACTGCTGAAACATCAAGCAAAGACAAGAACGGTGACCCCCAAGCTCATAATTCATATCAAGTGTTGCTAGCTTCAACAACTCCAAAGAAACGGTCCGGAAGGAAGAAATTTCAGGAGACGCGCCACCCAGTTTACAGAGGAATCAGGCGTAGAAATTCAGGCAAGTGGGTTTGTGAGGTCCGAGAGCCGATCAAGAACTCTAGAATATGGCTAGGTACTTTTCCAACAGCTGAAATGGCGGCTCGAGCTAACGATGTTGCAGCGATTGTGCTCAGAGGTAAAAATGCATGCCTTAATTTCGAGGACTCTGTTTGGAGGCTGCCACTTCCTGCTTCTTCTGCTGTCAAAGACATTCAAATTGCTGCGGCCAAGGCAGCCGAAGCCTTCAGGCCAAAGAAAAATGATGTTGCAAGGGACGTAATACTTGAATTCAGTCCCGAAAACACACTAGTATTCCAAGAAAATTATGAGGTATAAGTATGGTTAATTTTAAAATTATTTATGAGATTCTAGATTAGAATGAAACGGTTCTTTCCGGAATTTTATATAAAAAGACAATTTTTAAAATAATGGCACATATATATTTAATTTTGATCTCTTTTAAATTGTTTCTTTTAAGCATCACTTTTTTTATAATCAAATAGTAATTTAAAAATTAAAAATAATCAAAATCAAAATCAAAAATTTTCAAATATGTATATAAATAAATGAAATGAAATCTTTTTTCCCAAAAAAAAATCAAATGTAATCTTTCTTCATCAAAACTATAATGGTTGAGAGATCTTTCAATATGACGTATCCCTTCTTCATATGCCTAGAACATATGGCTAGCTTTTTTGGTGATACAATTTAATGATTTGTTGTAATAATGAGAAATATGTATGTTTGATTTTTTTTAAATTTATACAAGAAATTGACCCATGCATATCCTTAAGTATGAATTATTATGATAATTCCATAAATCAACAAGTTCGGATGTAAAAATATATTAAAACTCTACGAGTGAGAACCCAAAAAATGGGTAGATAAAATCCAACTAACGAATAAAAAAACTCTCAATAATAGAGAGACTTATTTAGATATAAATAAGATTAAGAAAAATAATAAAAATGGATTACTAGATTACTGAAGGAACAAAAACAGACCACAGCAAACTGAGATATATGTAAAAACACAAGAACTGAGATAACTCTTTTGTTGTATTAAAACTGAGAAAACAGATGGTTCTGTGGTACATCATAAGAACACAACAAGCTGAATATAAAGACCAAACAAACAGGAGTGGAAGCTGCAAATCAGCAACTCACCCACGACTACTTCAATCACTTCTAACGTTAACATAAACATAACAATTATCTCCTGGAATGTCTCCACTACTATTCAAACAAATCCACTACTCTAAGACTTATTCAAACAAAACATTATCTAAATAAATAACTAAACATATGAATATAGAATTAAACTCCAACAATCTCCCCCTTAATTCTATATTCATCTATCAATTCTTCAGCTACCCGTATGGCATGCCTTGAACTGAAACATCTTTTTCATGCCCGTATGGCAAATACATTGATCCAGCCCGTGTGGCCTTTCTGTGCCCATATGGCACCACTGATCACAGCTCCTTTTGGCTTACTTGTTTGCTCGTCTGGCAATTTATTTCCTGCCCATATGGCATCCATTTCACAGCCCTTATGGCTATTATTCACAAGCCCGTATGGCTTGTCTTTGTTGGCCCATATGGCCTCTACAGCAATGTCGGTTCGTCGTCATGAAGCTGTGCTAGATTTGCTTCTTGACAGTGTTCTTTCTTTCGTCGAGGTTTGTCACACTCTGAGGCGAAGTGACCATAAATGTTGCAATTGAAACATTTTATCTTGCTCTTGTCCAGCCTGCCCTTCCATTTCTGAGCTAAGAGAAGCTGTTGTTGCTCACTTTGCTCACTCCTACCTTTCATTCTTTCTTCATGGGCCTTGAGACGTCCCACCAGTTCTTCAACTGACATGGCTTTAACATCTCCAAATTGTTCAATGTTTGAAGCTATTTGGAGGAACTTATCAGGCACAGCACGTAGAATCTTCCTTACAACACTGGATTCTTCCATAGCCTCTCCAAGAACTCGAATGTTAGTCACAATGCCACTCAGTTTCAAGCAGAAATCTTTTATCTTCTCTGAGTCTTTCATCATGAGAGACTCGAATTCTCCCTTTAATGTCTGCACCCTAGCCTCCTGTACTCGTTTTACCCCCATACACATTGTCTTGATTGCCTCCCAAGCCTCCTTTGCTGTTTCCTTTTCTGCAAAGGCCAACAACACATCCTCAGGCACACCTTGATAAATGGCTGCAAGAGCCATCTGCACAGTCCTTTCATCTACTTCAGCCCTGGGATTTTTCTGTTCAATAGCGCCCCAAACGCCTTGTGCCTTCATGAAGACCTTCATTTTTAGGGACCAGGCAGTGTAGTTGCTCTTGGTTAGCATAGGGTAGTTCACAGCCACAGCACCTTCCTTTGTTCTTGGTGTCTCCATGGATTCTGATGTGTGTCATGGTTGATACTTTGGCATAAACAGGACCTTCGAACCTGGGGTGCTCTGATACCAACTGAAGGAACAAAAACAGACCACAGCAAACTGAGATATATGTAAAAACACAAGAACTGAGATAAACTCTTTTGTTGTATTAAAACTGAGAAAATAGATGGTTCTGTGGTACATCACAAGAACACAACAAGCTGAATATAAAGACCAAACAAACAGGAGTGGAAGCTACAAATCAGCAACTCACCCACGACTACTTCAATCACTTCTAACGTTAACATAAACATAATAATTATCTCCTGGAATGTCTCCACTACTATTCAAACAAATCCACTACTCTAAGACTTATTCAAACAAAACATTATCTAAATAAATAACTAAACATATGAATATAGAATTAAACTCCAACAATTACCAGATAGGTGGAGTAGCAGCTAGAGAGTGCTATCATGGAATAGACGTTATATAATATGTTAGGTCATTTTAAAAAATCACTTAGATTACTAGTTCATTTTGAAAAAGTCGATTACAATATATTTATAAGAATAATACATAAAAATCAATATAAACAAATCACTGTGAAAGTATGATTAAGAAGTATACTCCATGGGCGAGAAAGTAGCTCAGTTGATAGAGTTTCCTTTGTTCACAATGTATTGGGGTTCAATTCTCTTCTATATCAATATTATGGGCATTTTCAATAGAAGTACCTTCATGGGTGTCAAAAAATGTAAACTCATTATAAATTAGTAATATTTTACTTTTTCTTCTCTCCATATCAAATATAACAACTTTTTAGTCCAATAGTTGCTCGATGTCAAATATGGCAACCTTTTGGAAATCTAATAATCGGCACCCTCCCAACACGTTGGAGCTCCAATAAAATATAATAGGAAAGGTAATGCATGTACATATATTTTATGATAAATTTGTTTTTTTATCCATATTGAGGAGATGCAAAGGGGTGTCAAAAATTTGACAACCTTTACTGACACCCTCCTACTACCTTTAGAGTTCCGATAGGATTGCAACATAGTATCATGACAGACACGTAAGCTTCAATCTCCACTTATTACCCTTAATTGGAGATGCTTAAGCCAGAAAAGGGGTTGATTTTAATTATTACTAAAACAAGGACGAAACCCCATTCAGAAGGAAATTTCCATGCAAGGCAAAACAATAATATGCCCACGCGTGTTAAAACTTGGGTGAAACTTACACAGCTGGTTAGCGGATGCCTGTGTTTGATTATAATAACTTCTTGGTCGTACGTCACACACGCTCTAGATACGCGTAAGGAACATATTTATCCCCAATCTAATTATCCTTGCAACAACCTATTTAATCTCACTCGCTCACTCATCACAAACCTAAGAAACTCAGAAATAAGTTCACACACACTTGATATAATACAAGTAAATCACTCACTCGATCTTAAATATATATGGATCATCATCAGTTGAATAGCAAGCAAGATCTCTCTCACTATCCATCCCCCAGCTCGCTTCAATCTCCCGAATCCTCATCCACTGCTGAAACATCAAGCAAAGACAAGAACGGTGACCCCCAAGCTCATAATTCATATCAAGTGTTGCTAGCTTCAACAACTCCAAAGAAACGGTCCGGAAGGAAGAAATTTCAGGAGACGCGCCACCCAGTTTACAGAGGAATCAGGCGTAGAAATTCAGGCAAGTGGGTTTGTGAGGTCCGAGAGCCGATCAAGAACTCTAGAATATGGCTAGGTACTTTTCCAACAGCTGAAATGGCGGCTCGAGCTAACGATGTTGCAGCGATTGCGCTGAGAGGTCGAAATGCATGCCTTAATTTCGAGGACTCTGTATGGAGGTTGCCTGTCCCGGCTTCTTCTGATGTAAAAGACATTCAGATAGCTGCAGCCAAGGCTGCTGATGCCTTCAGGCCACCAAAAAATGATCAGACTAGTTCAATACAAGAAGAAGATGAGATGTTTGACATGGATGAAGATGTGATATTTGGAATGCCGGAACTGATTAACAGTATGGCTGAGGGGATGATGATATCTCCCCCGCAATATGCGCAGAGTGATGGGTGTTATGAGGATGATGACATGATGGATGATGCTACCGCTATGTCTTTATGGAGTTATTCGTTTTGATATATATATATCCGTCCTCTACTCTACTAGTTTTAGAGTAGTACTTGTGGCAACTGGAATTTTATTTTGAGTACAAAACACCTATCTATCGGATATCAACAGTTCGCTCATCGCAAGTCAACTGTAAGTTTCCCCTTAACCGCCGGCAATCTTTTTGGCCATAGTTGAAATTCCAAAACTACGGCAGTTAATTACTTTCAAGATTCAACTTACTAAAGATTAAATTAATATTGATTATTCAAATTCCATTAATATATAACATATTATTAATTATTATAACTACCAGTATTAAAAATTTATTATAAATTATAATTATTGATAAATATATTTAAATATTTTAAAAATGACCATTATATAATTCATACATATTATTTAAATATTTAGTGAACAAAGTAGGAAAAACTTGTTATAAGCTAATATTTATATAGGTTAATATAAATACTTTTACTAGAGAAGATTAGAATTTATGATTTCTAAAATATAACAAATTAATTACATTTTTATATATTATTAAAGTAATCAAATAAAAATTGAAAAATATATATACTTTAAAATAATAATAAAAACCATAACTAATATAAATATTAATAAATATACTGGTTCATTATAAGCTAGTTAAATCAATAATCTCAATAACATTCTTGGATGTTTCACATAGCACACTATTGTAAAAAATATGAGATCTAAAGGGGAAAAAATCAATCTTCAATAATATTGGTAGAATAAAATAATTACGATAATTTTATAGCAGGTCTTTCTATTACTTATTAAAATATTAGTTATTAGGTCTCCATTTCAATCAAGAATTAAGAATATTATTTTATATTCCATGTAAAATAATTATTTATTAATTTTAAATATAAATTACTAATTTTGATTATTTTATTTATATAGTTATTTAAATTTAAAATTTATTTTATCATCTTTTTCTAAAATTAATAATTTAAATATAAAAGTTTGATTCGCAAAAGAAATTATTCTTTTTTCTTTATATAGTTATTTATATATTCCTTTTATTTTTTAAGAAAGAAATTATCACATCAAATAATTTAAGTTATCGAAAAATTGGGTAGGCTCGCCATTTTTTGATATCATATACTATTATTGTACTAACTAAAATTATATTACTAAAAGTTTTGATGGGTGAGTCTGTGTTTAAATTTTTTATATATTTATATTAGATATAATTTTATTCATTATATTTAATTTATATTAGTTCTAATTATATAAATATTTATATTAAATAAAATTTTATTTATTATACTAAACCTTTAATTATTATTAAACTGATTTTTTATTAATTTATTATTATCCACCTTTTAACAAATTTATATAAAGTAAAAAAATCATACTATTAACATAAAATCTTAACTCTAAATTTCCTTACATCAAATACTAATAAAAATATGTTTAACTTCTGTCAAATATATATAGTTCAATGAGCAACTCTTTTTTTTGAGTAACTGAGAAATCAACAAAGAACATGTGAAAAAATTACTAAACATTGAAAAAACTACCTAACACAAAAAAATTTACAAATCAAATAAAAAAAATTACATAACATACCAAAAATATATAACACAAATTACAGAACACTAATATTGATTAGTATTTTCTAATTTATATTCTATATTTTTTTGTATATTATATAATTTTTTTGTTTGTTTTGTAATTATTTTTTATATTCTATGATTTTTGTATGTTCCGTAATTTTTTCTAGTTATTTATTAATTAAATTCTTATAAATAGTAATTGGTTCCTAAGTTATTACGTCTTAATATATAAGTATCCCGAACGAAAAGATATTAATTTAAATGATAATATTTGTCCCTACATTCTTTAATTGTTGATCTGAAGTAATAAGAAGTATCCATGCAACTGAAAAGGTCTTTGAATACACTTGGCTTCTAAATAACATATATGGATGCTAAATAAGGACAAACCAAATATAGATTAAAGTTGCCTAGCTAGTCATCATTAGCAAAAAAGCTAGGAAGCCCACGCAGCTCTTTGGTCCACATATATAAAAAAATCTATAAATTGATAATTTCTTGTTGGATCAATTAACCACTCTCTCAATTTTTCCATTTTTTATATTAAGTGTCGTCGTCAGCTATAAATATTCCCCAAAAAAGTGATCGGACGAAATATGAGTAGAGTAGCAGACGCGCCATGCCGGCATCCAAGTGTACATAGGAGTGAGGCGTAGAAATTCAGGGTAATTTACATCATTAAACTCACCTCCCAACATTGAGAGGTTTTCGAAAGGTTCATAAATTGATAAAGTGAATCAATTTGTAACTCTCGAATTTGGGTTAGAACTTTGAATTTGGACTCATGCATTAACAAAATGGCATGTATAGAGAATGATGCTTCCTCCCCCACAATATGTGTGCAAAGTGATGGGTTGGGTGAGTATTATGGTGATGATGACATGAAAGAAAGATGCTATCGATCGACCTGCTGTCTTTATGGAATTATTCATTTTGTACACACACCTCTACTAGTAGACTTCTGATTACTGGTAGCATATATTGGATATTGGAGGGGCCAACCGCAAAGTTTTAATTATTTACAAGATTGTATATGTATCTAGGTTGATTATATATATACATACAATGTAACAGGTCATGGACTGATAAGATTAATTTTAGTTTGTATATCTTTTGAACAAATAAGATGCTTAGTTGGAGTCTCGGAGACTTTGAAGGGGTGTGTTTGGTTTATCCTTTTTATCTTTAAGAAGGTATAAAAGAATCTCTAAAGCAACTTATTTTCTCAAATTGAAAGTAGAAATTATGATAAAACTGAAACAAAATTTATCTCGTACAAGTTACTGGGCTCCGATCTCACATACTGTTGTGTAGTCCACTGTCCATATAGTCCATAGAGACCAGTAAAATGATTATAGTAAATTTTAAAGACATAAAAGGGCTGGGCTGGTCTAGAAAGGCCATTTGTGACTTAATTCGTTCAAAAGTTCCAAATAATGTCACATATGAAAACGAAATTTACATCATTATTATAATTTGTAAACTTATTTGTAATTTAACTATCTTCCTGAAAATATTTATTAATATACAATATGCAATCCATATAATTAGTATCAAAACTTTTTAAGTTTTTATTAGAATAATTATAACTGCATTTGATTAATTCTGCTTGATTTTTATTGCAATTTTTACAATACCATTTTTTATGCATGTATTTATAATTAGTTAAATTTATTTATTTTTAATTATATTGGCGTTAGAAGCTTTCCAGATAACTTATTGATTTGAAAGATATTGTATGGAGATTTTCTTCCATAATCAATTAGAGATTATTCCTGGGGATGAAATGATTAATTTGAGATTAAGTTAATTACTAATGAATTAATATTGGAAAATTTGGAAAATTATTAAACTTGTGAAAATATGACATAATAATAATCCTCAATTATTCAGTCTTGCTGCAGTAGAGAGTTAAGCATTAATTAATCTTTTAAAATAATTTTCCGAGTCACTGAAACAACTAAAAACAAAAGATTATTGATAAATAATTTGTAGATGTGCGAAAATGAATAGTAGTGTACATATATCCATTGCGGGTTGAACTTGGTCAGCACAATTTTCAAGTTATAACAACGGAATGTTGAGTAAATTTAACAGTGATATCTTCGCATGGTTCATATACCCCGGATAGCCTCCACTGTTTAGTCTTTCTATTTTTAATCAAACTCTCCTAGTTAGATTTCCCACTTGGATGGAGTTGGTGAAGGGTTTCGAGTATCAAATATAGCGAAAAAATATGAAAATAAATTGAAAAATCGAAACCCTTCTTAAGATTCATGCAAAAAATATTATTTAATTCAAAGATAAAACTAATACCTTGTAAAAAACTATTAACAATTAAAGAGAATAAGATATCCCAAACTTTGAATCACGACGTATCTCTCACGAAGAAAGTTCCAAGGCCCCGCGATGATTAAAAATGGTATTAGTCCTGTTTGGAACAAATCTAGTATGATGCATACATTTCAATTTTCTCATTGAAAATAACAGTACAAGTTCTGTCACTTTTATGCCTTTTTCCAACTCATGGATTGTGTTAGTGGTGGAAGCTATTATTTTGTTTGGTTGAAAATAGATGCCTTCCACTTGAATATTCTAAAAAGGGACTTTTAACATTGATGCCATTTTTATATGGTGGTTGTCTATAAAGTGTTTGATATAAATTCTCTGTGAAAAACTTGTCGAGTTCATGGAGCAATTTCGTTGGCTTGATAACTATGTCCTTATTCTTATGCCTGACTTCTTTGAAAGTCATAAATATGAGTTTCATGATTATGATCGATGTTGCTTGCTCTTGAATTTTATATATCAATTGTGATTCTGTTAAAGGGTTCCGATTTCCAAAACACCATGCTTCTAAATCTTGTTTAAGCTTTTGTTATGGTTTCTGGGAGAATGCCTATTGTGGACTTGATGACCATGGTTTAGAAGTAGGTATTTACATCGGACAAAGCTTTTGTGAGAATTAAAGCTTTGGTCCTATGTTTTTGTTACTCTACCTCCAGGTTCCCAATTCCCACAGAGTTCATTATGGTCATAATGGGTCTATCAAGACTATTCAAGCAGGTTATGAGGGTTGTTTAAGATGTTGTTGTCAAGTCTTATTCAATATGAATTTACATTTGGTGTTTCAGGTCCCATTTGCGTCTCAATTCAAGTTATATGTTTCAGATGGAGTGAGGTCTTTCCCATTTTCAAAGAGAAGAAAATCTTAATTCCTTTGCCTTTAAATGTTGTTGTGTATACCTGGAAAAGTGCAAGTAAACAAGCAGTTGTAGAGCGTAGGGTGAAGGAGATTACGACTGATAATTACATCTCTTTCAAGGTGATTCACATGAAGCTTCTGAAAATGCGGATACATGAGACATGTTTCTTGCTGGGGATAGACATGCCGGAGAACAATGATGCACACTGCCTACCAACCCCAATGACAAGCTGGTAGCTCAAAGCATAGTGAGGTCAAGGCCCATTGCTCTTAAAGAAAAATAGCTTTGTCACCAATCTGCTTATCACTTTGACATATCAGGACATTACTCATAAACTCAACTCAGATGTGAATGATGATTGTGTTGCACAAAAGGCTTTGTGGGCAAACTGTTATGGAGTTCCAGAGAATGACAGAAGAAAAGCAAGATGAAGCCAAGATTATTCAAGCATGTACGTTGGTGGATGTTGTAATGCTACTGTTGGCAGAGACGGTGAGTAACTTTTTGACTGGAATTGCTAGGCACAGCACTTACGTTGCGTTCACTTCACACGAATGGAATGGTGCCGGAATGGAATATACGTAAGAATGGAATTGGGAAAGGAAAGTAATAGTAAAGGAAATGAATAATCATTTCATTCCTTTATTCACTTATCAATTTTTTTTAGAATAATTATTTTATTCATTTGTTCACTTATCAATTTTTTTAGAATGGAATGAAATGAATTATTACATTGTTTGATTATCTATTTTAACCTTAATTGAAAATGAACATTAATTCTAGGAAAAAATTTATCCAGAAAAATTCTAGAAAATAATTTTCTCAAAAAGGAATTCCTGCAAAAATTCCAGCAAAACATTTCTTTAAAAAAACTGTGGGAAAAAATTCTCGAAAAAAAGGTATGTGAAAAAATTTCTTTCTTGAAAAAAATTTCCCGGAAAAAATTTCTCGAAAACAAGTCCTAGAAAAAATTTCCCGAAAAAAAGTTCTCAAAAAAAATTTCCAGGAAAACTTTCTCGAAAAAAAAAGTCTCGGATTTTTTTTTTCAAAAAAATCTTCTAGGAAAAAATGTCTTGAAAAAAACTTCTTGGGAAAAAAATTCTTCAAAAAAACTCCCCGAAAAACATACCCAGAAAAAATTCCTAGAAAAAAAAGGTCCTGGAAATTTTTTTTAGAAAAAATCTTCCAGGAAAAAATGTCACAAAAATATTTTTTCAAAAACCTACACGGAAAAAATTTCTTGAAAAAAAGTTCTCGAAAAAAAATCTTGAATTTTTTTTTCTCAAAAAAGAATTTCGGACACCTATTTTTTGGTTTTTTTTCAAAAATATCGTATATAAATTTTGCCTAAATAAAAATTTGTGAGAAATATATAATGAGCTGTGTTTGAAAAGAATGGATTTGTCCACATGTTTCTGATAAAATGAAATTTAACAATTATGATAGAATGGAATGAGAGAGGGAATGATTGATTTCATTCCTTTATCCCAAATGAACAACCTAAATTTTCATTCTAAATGTTATGATCATTCCATTCCTGTCAAAATTCATTCCATTTCTGTCAAGTGAACGAGGCTTAGTAGTTTGGTTTGGATAACCGGGTGTTAGGATTACTTTTTTTGTGTGTATCATGACCTTCTCTCTTAAAGAGCCGATGATGGATCTAGTAAGGGGAATGGAGGATACGTGTGACTTTTAATTTTTTTATATAAAATTTTATCATTAAGATTTTATAAAATTATCGAAGTGGCGCACTAAAATTAAATTTTACAAGGAGGTATTCTAAAAAATAATCTAGTGCCCCTGGATTTTTTTTCCTAG
This sequence comes from Oenanthe sinensis, assembly GCA_028671895.1. NCBI lineage: Eukaryota > Viridiplantae > Streptophyta > Magnoliopsida > Apiales > Apiaceae > Oenanthe > Oenanthe sinensis. The sequence goes on from CM053802.1 coordinate 14,991,474, forward strand.
ATCAGTCTCTGGTTCCGTTAGTAAGTTCTTCTTTATTTCATATATATAAAAATATATTGAATTTAGTAAAATAAATAAATAAATTATTTATTTATAAATTAATATGAGAAATTTAAGAAATTACCGAGTCAGTCGAAATATGACGTAACGTACAAGGTGCTTCTGTTTCAAATGCCTGGACTCGTTTTATTAACAATGGTGCGTATGGTGACGATAACATGGAAGATGCTATCGACCTGTCTTTGTGGAGTTATTCATATTGATACACACCACCACTCTAGTACTAGCTAGAGCCTAGGGTACTGGTATTTGATTGGATTTGCCGACTGCCAAGTGTTAATGATGCATTTGAAGTTTATAAATCTTGTGATCTATATCTGTATGTATAAACGTACACCGTGTAAAATGTAGCTCAGACTGGAAGGACCCAATGCCATTCGACCAAGTGTTAAGTGTTAACTATGTAATATCTTCGGTTGTTTGTATATGTGTATACACATGTAATATGTGGTTTTGCTGCGTAGTAGTGTAGTACTAAAGTCTCTTTCATTCTTAGATATTTTCTTACAATTAGTACCCCATAGGTCGGGATGAATAGACTAGTTTTGATGTTATATATATGCTGCTACGTTATGACCGGACAACATTATATAACTTTATAAATATCTCAAGCTTTGGAAAAATATTCGATCAGACCTGAATAATTAATTTGGAAGTTAATGGTCGGAATAATGAGCTGAGTTTCCATAAAACAATATCTAGTGTACAAAAGTATATTAAAACCGAAAAAATAATTAGAAATCCTTCACAGTCAAACACCCGTCAAACACCAGTATTCGATTTGATCAGAACACGCATTCCTTTAATAATTTAATTTGTTTTAATTGAATTGTTAGACATATTAGTTTCTTTGGCCCTCAAGAAAATACTGTCACGATTAACATTATTATAGTCATAAATTACATTATTTAAATGAAATGAGCGTTCAAATATATAATTATTAAAATGAAAAATTATTATAGTAATAATAACAATAATATTTTTAAAAAAGATAAAAATTATAAAAATAATAGCTAATATTTTATTTTTAATGGTCTGATACAATAACTTGACACTTTACCATCTGAAATTTGGCACCCAATATTACATTTTCATGCCATCACTCCGATTGAATACTAACAATAATATCATACCATGTTATGACACTTGAAGTTGTCACCTTAATTGGTAGTGTTGCTCTTCGTACAGCTAGGAAATTATCAAATATATTCGTCAACTTCTTTGATCTATGGCATACCACACACTCTTCGGCCCCACTTCTTAGCAATTCATCCACATATATAGAGAATAACTACTCACTTCCTTATTTAGAAAATATCTAATATGGATACATTTTTGTCATTCTCGGAGCAACCGCTCTCTCAATATTCATATTCCGAATCTACTGAATTTCTCCAATCCTTAAACATTGACGCCCCGGCTCACGTTTCATACCAAGTATTGCTAGCTTCAGGTAATCCGAAGAAACGCTCCGGTAGGAAGAAATTTAGGGAGACGCGGCACCCTGTTTACAGAGGAATAAGGCTTAGAAATTCAGGCAAGTGGGTTTGTGAGGTTAGAGAACCTATCAAGAACTCTCGAATTTGGCTCGGAACCTTTCCCACTGCTGAAATGGCTGCTCGGGCTAACGACGTTGCAGTGATTGCACTTAGAGGTCGTAAAGCTTGCCTTAACTTTGCTGACTCTGCATGGAGGTTGCCTATTCCGGCTTCTTCTGATGCCAAGGACATTCAGATAGCTGCAACCAAGGCAGCAGAGGCCTTCAGGCCACCGGGTTCGGTCAAGGCATTAGTATTGATAGCTGCTGCCACGGCAGTGGAGTCCTTCCGGCCAGCAGATCCTGCAAGGCATTAGTATTGCAACAAAATTTGGTGCTTTACATGGATGAAGAGGCGCTTTTCGGAATGCCTGGACTCATGAACTCTATGGCACATGGGATGATGCTTCCACCCCCTCCACGTGTGCAAAGTGATGGAGATGATGAAATGGAAGCTGCTACGGACCTGTCTTTATGGAGTTATTCATTTTGATATTCACCACTAGCTACTACCTACTATTAGCACTGGATTGGATGTGCCCCCCGAGTGTTAATAATGCAGTAGATTCAATATTTAGGTCATCTGTATAGACACTTTGTAATATATAGCGGCAGAAGTTTGGGATTGCTATTCCATATGTTTCCCATTAGTACCGGATAGGTCGGGGGAAACACTATTTTTGTTACATAATTAATATATCTGTGGTTGCAAGGTTAATTTGGAATTTCTTGTAGTGTTTGTGTCATCCAACAACATAATTAACTTTAAAACAAATGTAACTACTAATTGTGTACCCATATAGTTGGAACAAAAAGGCTAGGATAGTAAAGTTATCTGTTAAAAGTTGTTCTTTGGAATAAGTTTGTATCTTAAGCTTTTGAAACAAGAAATTACAACAGTACTATTGGGTGGTGTCAACCAAAGTTCTACATCGAATAAGTAAGAGATAATTATCTTATATATAAACAGTCAGTTAATTCCATTACTATGAGGACTTTTGGGACATGCTTAAATACAAATCTGTGCGGGCTCGACCGAAAGCGAACAATATCATACTAATGTATAGTTAAGGCTTGTTTGGGACTCAACAAGGACGAGTACTGCTACACGTACAGCTGTATACTAGACTACTATGTAGCGTGTGTTACTGTGTGATAGCGCGTGTGTGACAGAGAGAGAGAGCTGCCTGTGTAGATCTATAATAAAAGAAAACGGGAGATGAAGTTCATGAGTTGTGATTTATTTATACTCGTGTATATTTCCATCTTAAAACATGAAATCTCTCTCTGTAGGATGATAGCATGTGGGGTAACTGAGGAGGAACACGCCTTTTGTATTGATTTTGTTTTGGGTATCCCCTTAAGAATGTAGAAAATTTAAGACCTTAGTTAAGCTAAGCTAAGGAATGAACAACAGAAAGTAAAACAAATGTAAGTTCTGTGTTAATTCAACTGAACTGATTACATGATGTTTAAATAGAACAAAACACACAAAGGTGGTGGCTAGAAAATAGCACACTACTCCTAGTTTATCTCCACTACTTCTACTAATACATGACTCTCCTAATATTACTGAAACAAACAAATGACTTAGTCTAAACCTACTACTACGGCATGACCTAGTCACAGGGCTAATGCCACGTTTAATATTAATTTAAATATGTTTAGATTAATTTCCAACAAAGAATATGTAATAGATAAAAAAGTCCTCTAGTATTCAAAGCGCGCATTTGCTGATAATATATATAACAATGCCTTCTCGCAAGAGCAATAAGTGGCTAATAAGTACTTGGTACCATCTGTACTATTCTATCTGATGCAGCATACACCGTGGGTTGCTCTTGGCTTGATTCCCTTCATGAATATTGTCTGGAACGTTTTTCTAGTGGCCCGAAGCACTCATTAATTATTTTCTTCAGACCATCATGTTGCCTGCACAGATGAAAAACCCGGCCAGACAGTACCATTTGTGCAGCATTAACCTGAGACACTAATCAACAATTTCTTGTGTTTCATAGAGATGATGATGATGATGGTGGTGTGGTGTATGTAAAACTTTCCCATTACCAGGGGACAGGGAGGGGTTTAGCCAGAGTTCTTGGTGAGGGGTCAAAATACATATAAATTTATAAAATTTTAGTGATGCTAAAACTAAAAATTTACTACTATAAATACTCATAATTTTAAAAAAATATACATATAGAATATTTGTTTTTTAAGATTTTAGAAGTGTCAGATTACCCCATTGCGGATACATTGGCTACACACTTCTTCGGCCGAAAATATACATTGGCTATAACTATCCTATATCCGTCCGAAAATTTGATTACATCAAAACATTTCTGCGGCCGAATCCATGAACTTTGAATTTGATAAATCCATTGCTTGTGAAGTATGTATTAATTTCGTGTATGTACGTGCTATAGATTTACCTCCAGTAAATTAGAAATTGGAAACAGCTAGATATTAGAAAAAACCATGGCATATATAATTACAGTAAGAAGAAAAAGAGGGCCTCAATTTCTATATATATACAGTCCACTAAATTCTTCAACAAATCCGTACTTGATGATATGATTTACCGAGAGACTTTATGCTCGCATATATAAGAGAAGTGAGGGAGATACCATTTAGATCGATCAACGGATCATTGTTGATAAATTAAATCTAGAGCTTTAAAAGATGTTACCGGCCGGCTGGTGATGGATGTTCTCATCACGAGACATCTTAATATGTTTATAGCTTTCTATCATGAGAATTTCCTACCAACTCTTGTTACAGAATAGATCTCTACTTTGTGATAACTAATTAAGTCTATAAGTTAGAAAGTATTGTATATGTTCATGTTATAACAAATAGCTGCTATTGCACAGGTATTCACGGCACTTCAAAATGAACTGAAAAACCTACCTACCAGATCCGAACAAGGTAATAATGTAGAAGATTTATGTAACTTAGGTTATCTCTGTATAATGTTGTGCATCTATAATATTTAGCTGCACATTGGATGTGCCAACTGTCATGTGTTAATTATTATGTGTATATCAGATTAATTTATACTGCATCTTATTCTTAGGTTATCTATACACGTGTTATGTGTAATATGTGGCTTTTAGGTTATCTATACATGTGTTATGTGTAATATGTGGCTGCAGTAGTTTTGCTACATATGGTGGGGCCGATGGATAGGATTCTGTCCCTGCTAACAAATTTCAAAGGAACCTGAATATTTACCTACGGTTAGACTTTACGGTGCATGTCGCACACTATCTTAAAAATTACTGTATATACATTTTATATATTATTTATATTTTAATTTAAGTATATCTAACCTCTTTAATTAATACTGCTGTCTAGAGTACTCGTACTAGGAGTCTAGGATTGGATTGGATGTGCCAACAGTTATATACATATTAGATTTACCAACTTGACAGTGTTAATTGTGAAAAATGAAAAAGATCAAAATATCGATCTTAGGTTATCTATTGACTATCGGCCCCAGTATAGGGGTAAAAAGTGTTATGGACCACAAACATGTATATCCTGTTATATATTTTAGGTGTATATCTATGCTAAGTATACTATACTTCAAATTTCTTTAATATATTAATTTTTTTATATGATTTCAATTTATTTTTATTTTTATAATAATAACTTATATATTTTATTTAATATTATATGTATATATTTTTATATAATTTTTTCTATACTTAATTTATTTTTATTTTTTATTTTAATAGGATAATATTTATGTATTTTGTTTAAATATGTGTTTTAATTAATGAATTAAAATGAGATGTGTTTTCGTTAGGAGAATAATAATTAAAAATTAAGCTCAATAATAATTATCTGGCCCAACACCGATTGACTACCGACTACCAAACTTTTAATGTTTCTATTTTAATAATATACTCCTTCTGTTTGGTAATATTTGACGTTTGACTTTTTGACACGCTCTTTTAAGAGTTTTGACTACATAGTTAAAATTATTATTTTATAGTTTTTCATTTTGTGAATACAAGTTTTAGTTTAATATTTTTATTCAAAAAAATAAAATTTTAAAAATAATAAATTTAACTATGTAGTCAAAACTCCTAAAAATGTTTGTCAAAAAATCAAACGTCAAATAAAACCAAACGGATGAAGTAGTATAGATTATTAGCAATGTTTGATCAATAGTTTGGTCACTCATATTCAACTTCAAATATATTTTTTAATTAAATTTTAATTAAAATATATCCTTATATAAATTTTTTCAATTAAATAAAAAAGTAAAATACACTCTTATATAAACTCTTTTTATTAGAATATAAATTTATATAGACTCTTTTAATTAATCAAAATTAAATAAAATATAAAGTATAATAATAATAATATATTATTATTATTATATTTAAAACATATATATCATACATACAACTTTATTACTGGTGTAGTCATCTTTTTATACAACTATTCACGAGTAATATTATATCTAAATTTTAACCAATATTTTCTATTTTTAAGAATTCTATTTATAGTATAATTTTTATGTAATATAATTGTACTCACACTCAACTGAATTTCATCACCATTCAAACTATATAATTTATTTAAAATTATAATTTATTAATTAAATCTCATGAATATTAAAATAAAAAATAACTAATATAATAATAAAATATAAACAAAATTGCATAGAAAAATTATACATAATAATTAATATATAATTTATTAATTACACGGGTTATAACTTACTATTATATATATACTTGCAAGTATGTTTGTGTATGTTCAGGAGTTCAATATTATAGCTAAATGACTAGTTAATTAAAATGTTAAAATATATTAATAAGATGAATTTAATTCATAAATTATTTATTTACTCTAAATTATTTTTTTTAGTTTTGCAACAATATTAGTTGAAAAAAATTAGTTTGACATATATTATTAAAACTAAAATGGTCCTCCAAACAATCAAGTAATCTTATATATATTCAGTAAAGACCGTGGAAAGACCGTGGAGACCTATATTCACATCGTACGATCTATTTTCATCTAACAGCTACGATTAAATAACTAAAAAAGACAGTGTCCTGCAGTCTAAACAAAATTACGTATAAATTACGTATATTACTTATCAGTTATCAGTAATCAGATAACTGATCACACTAATACATGATCAACACAAAAATATCATTGTAGTACATAAGTAGTTTTTTTTAGACTACAGAACATTGTCCTTACACCATCAGTATCCAAAAGTGGTGTATTGTGTAACTGTATATCATTGCAATACACAAATATATCGTTGCAGGACACTGATAATATGAGTGAAGGACAAAAATATCATTGCAGGACATACATAGTTTTATTTATACTGCAGAACATTGTCCTTATACCAACAGTATCCAAAAGTGGTGTATGTTTTAACTGTATATCAATGTAATACATAAATATATAGTTGCAAGACACTGATAATATAAGTGAAAGTATCATTGCATAACACAAATATATGGCACGTGTATGGTGTAACTGTATATCATTGCAGTACATGTAACGCCCCGAAACCCCAGCCTAGCGGTTTCAAGTGTCATGGCACATTTCATCTCAAACTCAAAATGTATAAGTATAAAACTTACTTGATCGCATCGGCGCACAACCAATGATCAACACATAAATCACCTTTACAGAGGAACGACGTTGTGCCAAGCGTAACCGAGAATCCACACGCTACGAGTCTAAATTTAATATTACACAACTCAAAATAATATTATTACATGCCATAAATCTCTCGCTGTCTAAAGCAGTTAAGCTAGTTTGATGTCTGGACCAAGACGCTAACTTTACAGGGTTATACAACCCGGAACTCATCAGCTCTGCATAATTCCCTTTCCTTTATCAGCTAAATTAGGGGTCTCATTATTTTCATGTTTAACTGTAAATAAAGTCATAAAAGAAAAATAGACAAGTATGAGCGAATGATTGCTTAACAAGTACACCACTAGAGTGGCCAATAAATAAATAAATCTCAAAAATAGCATAGGTCAATAATAAACTTACCTCAGCTTCCAATCTCAGATAGGAATAACTAAATCCAAGGAAAAAATAGAATATTTGGGTGACATACATATCACCATTTAATCACAAGTCAAATTCAAAATACACAAGTGATTCCACCAAAAGAAATGTCAACAAGACAATTGTATAAAGAACGGGTCGACTCACCCCGTGGTACTCTATAGTGCGATCAACCACTATAGATATACCATCGCTCGTGATACCCCATGTTACACCCCATGTTACGATCACTATCATGTCCCAGGTACCACCCTCATTTGCTAGCATATGGATCCCTCTCTCAGACCCTAGACAACATCAGTGCCCATTATAATATATATATATATATATATATATATATATATATATATATATATATATATATATATATATATATATATATTGTCCATCCATAGAACTCTCCACGAAATGTATACACAGTATCCGTATTGACCCGTATGATGAACTCCTCCTCGATCTCAACATCACATCACAACAGAATCATTAACAGATAAAATAATATAATTTGGCCTGACCTCACTTTCAGTGAGCCAGTTGCTCCAATTATACTAGTGACCCAGACAATGGATCAATAAGATTAAAATAATTATATGTGAGTTCGAACAGAAAAAACTCGAACTCTAGAGAGAAAGTCTGCACTACCTCGAAAACTATGAGAGTAGCTAACACAATAAAACAACTTTAATCAACATTTAGCTATCTCGAAATAATGAGAACATTTCAATAATCTGAAGGAATAGCTAATTTAAAAATATAGCACATGAGCAGTATTGGCATTCTATTCTACAAGTGTAAAATTTTTAAATGGTGTTTCGAGAAACAAGTAGCTCACAATAATATTCTCAGGATTGTCTCAAATAAGTGAACACAATTTAAGGAAACAGAATAATTCTCATGATAAGAAATAATGCAAGAATAATTCTCTGGTCCGTTGAACTCAAGCTATTTAACAACGTAGTGCTAACTCAGAAATTATTCTAGCCGCAACTCCAATTTACTCTCTATCAAACAAAATAATCAATTATTTAGCAAACTCATATTTATTCGGATTTAAATATCCAAATAAAATAATAGTTACCAAATAATCTCTCTTTTTGAAATATCAAAATTGTCCTTACCCGACTTAAACTATTTCAATATCGAATCCTCTACCAATTCACCTCACTCAAATCTCAAATTCACATTAATTTATTCCTCAATTTCGTAATCGAATTATCACTTCCCTTCTATAATAAATCCCAAAAATAATCACTTTCACATAATATCTTCACTCCCTTAAATCCCTTTTTAATTAAAATAATTCATTTTCTAATCTCTAAATAATTTCCAACTCATCTCCTCCAATCAATCTCACTCTCTTTTAAAATTACTACATTCCAATAAACAATCCTCCATTTATTTATAAAAACACCAGAATATTCCTTTTAATACTTTTAAACCAAAATGGAGTCTCCAAATATATTTCTCAAATATAAACACAATATTTCATCTCTCCTTTCTAAACTCACTTTAATAAAATAATTTTATTACCCAACTCCAAAGACTCCATTTTTCCAAAAATAATTCTAAATATCCTTCATAAAATGTTTTCCCCTTATTTTACTCCTTTCTCCAAATAAAAAAGCAACACTCCTCCTTTTAATATATTTTTCCAAAATATTCCCAAAATATTCATTTAAACAAAACACATCATCTTTCTCATATTCCATTTAAAATTCAAATATATTAATATACTTTCACCATTTAAAATCTCACCAAAAATATAATATTAAATCCATTCATACATACAAATATTGTATGTATCTCCACCAACCTTACCTCGTCTCTCTCTTATCCCTCTTTCTCCTGCCCTCTCTCTCCTTTCTCTACTTGTTCTCCATTCTCTCTCTCCCACTCGGCTTCTCTCCCCCTCTCTCTCTCCATCTCCCTGGGTGTCTCTTCTCTCTCTCGGGCCGTCCAAACACACCCACGCATACACCATCATACACACACACAAAGTAGCACACACACACCTGCATATACACCCTCCTCTACTGCCCATGCTCCACTATGCAACAATCTGCCACCACCGCCGGCCACCGATGCCGCGCGGTGGGGCTCTCCCCTCACCCGATCATCATATTATAACATAAAACCCATTTTAACAACAAACTCAATCATAGACTCATAATTTAAAACTAAAAACACAAATCAACTTACATGCATCCTATATAAAACATGATCGATGACAAATCATACATGTATAAGATCATAGGGTAAAGAATCATACCCTTTACTACCAGAAATCCAAGTTTCAAGCTTCTTCTCCAAAAATCCTGAATTTTCAAATGCCTCGGATCATAAAATCTTTTTATATCACTGCCTTTTTATATCACTGCGAAGAAGAGATTGAGAGCTTTACAACGATACCCACGCATGCGCGATCAGACAAACGAGTGATTTGATATGAATTTTCAAAGTTTAAACTCTATCTTTTTTTTTCAAAGTAAGTGTCTGGAGTTTCTAGAGTACGTGAGAATGAACTAAAATGCTTCTAATGACCTCATTTGCTAGCTATACAAATGAAATCAGGTTGGGCTAATAAAATAAATACTAACCCAATTTAATAAGCTAGCCCATAAATATATATATATGTAAATGGTCTATTTATTATTAACTCCAAAATTGCACCCACATTAATAAATAAAACCCAATAGAATATTTTCTCAATTTATTCTCTTTAATTAATTCAAAATAAATCTCTTGCTCCAAAATTAATAATCACCTTTATTTTCTCAAAATAAATTTCTCTTATTTTCCAATTTAATTCTAGTGCTCTCTTGGCATCATTAAATTAATAACATCATTAAAATATTTTTAATACTCTCTATAAATAAATCTCACCACATAAATTTCCAAAATAATTCTAGTATCATTCTTTCTTCCAAAAATATAAATTAAATCTCCATTTTCGGACTTCAATAAATTTTAGTGGCATCTTTGGATATTATTTAAAATAAATCTACCACTAAAATAATATTCTAAAATTCTCAAATATTAATCCACACATAAACGTCTCTTTTCAAATCTCCATAATATTTCTCCAAATTTTTTTTAAAAAAACTCAAACTCCGTTACTCAAATTAAATATATTAATATACTTTGAAATTCAAGGGTGTTACATTACATAATTGTATTGTGTACACAAATATATCATTGCAGTACACAAATATATGAGTGAAGGTATCATTGCTACAATTACGGTGTATGGTATAACTATTATTACGTTATATTCTATACGTATGTATTAGATTGAAATGAACGGTTCTGATTCGGTCTCCAGGGTCTATACCAAAATGATGGTCTCCACTGAACTTTACTATATATATATTGAAAGTCATATGATAAGGCCTATTTGTAATAATTAGATGACAACTCAACTTAGATAAGAAAGTGAAGTAAATAATAAATATTGAAAAAGGAATTAAGACGAAGATTGTCAACTAGACAAGAAGAATCAGAATATTAGAAGAATTCTAACAAGACTATTACTCAACACTGGAAGAAGTTCATTTATATGATCAAGCGTCGGTGTAAAATAAAAGAGTAGTATCTCAAGGAGTTCAGAAGATACATAATGTTTTAAGTGCATACTACAAAAAGATTCCAGAAAAAGAAAATTATAGAGAAAAAATAAAAAGAAGACAAGAGAGGACAAGACAAGATATAAAGACCACTACAGCAGAAATGAGAATCAACATTGTAGTTAGTCATCCGTGAACTAGACCAGTGCATAGGGTGTCAACAATGTTAGTGAAGATTCGTCATCAAAAAGTTCAAGTGGTTAGAAAAGTTATTATTTAAGAATAGAAGAGTTTGATCTACATCGACAGTGGTCTTACAGTCAAGACTTTAATTATTTTTATGATAGAAGACAGAACAAAGACGGAAAGATTTCGGAGCTAACAAAAAGGTTATACAAGTCAAGATAGTATTTTAATTCTACTATCAAAAGTTAATTAATTATTTAATTTATTCAATTAAATTAATTAATATTGAATTTAATTTATAAATTATTTAATTAAATTAAGTAGAATTAATTTATTATAAAAGATATGACTTAGTATGACTTTTAATAAGTCATTTAGACTTTATTAAAAAGTCATACCAAAATATTGATTTAAAAAATCATACAAGCTACACAAAAATGTCATACCGAATTTTGACGACAAAAAGGTCATACAAAACTTCTGAGAAAGTCATACCGATTTATGATAGAAAAAGTCACAGAAGCTTTGAAGAAAGGTCATACAGAACAAAGTCAAGAAGTCATACAAAGCTGTTGAATGAAAATCATACCGAGCCTAATTCAAAAGTCATACCGACATTTGAAAAGTCATACCGTGCTATTTCAAAAGTCATACAAGTGCTTTTTGAAAATCATACAGGCTTAAAGAAAGTCTGAAAAATGTCATGATCTAAAAAGTCATGCAAGCTTAAGAATCCTCTATATATATGAGACTAGTGCTTCATAAACACACGTTGAGAAAAACATTCAAATTCAGTAATTTATCTGATTGTAATATTCACAGACTTTCTGTGCTGGTTTGAATAATAATTATTGTTAGGGATATATTCATTTGATGATGTACAAAATACTAGAACAGGGTCTAGATTAGTTTATCTGTAATAAGTCTTTCTAGTCTCTGAAATGAATAATCAGAGTCTAGATAGTCAACATTCATGTTACTTGTACTTAGAAGAATTTCTATAGAAAGTGAAACCAGAGTCTGCATGAAGATCAGAGTCTGGAAGGTGATCAGAGTCTAGAGACTATCAGAGTCTGTGATCTATCAGAGTCTACATGTGATCAGAGTCTGAAGATCATCAGAGTCTGAAGATTTCAGAGTCTATACAGTTGAGGATAAATTTGGAAGAAGATCACAGGAATGGAAAGTCTTCGAAGATCAAGATAAATATATTGCAGATATGCTATGGGAAAGAAAGAGAATTCTAGAAGGAAACTGTCAACTAATAATTAGGAATTCTATTCCTATTGTAATTTATCTTTCTGTTATTAGTTGATAGGCAGCTCTCTATATAAACTCTATGTAACCTAATTGTAAAAGTGTGGAAGTCGAAACATAATCATCTGAGTGAAATTTTGTGAGAGCATAGAAATAGAGAGAGTTGTTGTGATAAACACAGAGAAGCTGCTAGGGTTTGTGTACACCCTAGGAGAGTTTTGTATTCACAAATCAATAATACAAAACAGTACTTATTCATATTTTTGTGTTTGAGTTTGTTCTTAATTTGATTTTAAATCGGGCAGAAAAGACATACAAGTATTCAACCCCCCCCCCTTCTACTTGTACGACTGGGAAAACAATTGGTATCAGAGCCTAACGTATAAAATCGATCAAAGATGTCTGGAAACAAAGATGGCAATTCTAAGATTCCTATGCTTAAAAGAAACGAGTTCACCCACTGGAAGGTTAAGATGCTGCACCATCTGGAAGCAACAGACCCTGACTACCTTGAAAGAATTCATGAAGGACCCTATGTGCCCTTAAAGCTTGTGCCTCAAATCAATGAAGAAGGTAAAGTAACTGAAGAACACTTCATTGGAAAACCCAAGGCTGAATGGACAAGAGAGGACAAGGAGAATGTCCTTAAGGAGGCAAAAGTCAAAAACATTCTCTTCAACAGTTTGGATTCTGTTCTTACAAACTGTGTTATATCATGCACCACTGCTAAGGAGATGTGGGCAAAACTTGAAGTGCACTGTCAAGGGACTAAAGACGTCAAGAAGAATGCAAGGTCTTTGCTAATTCAGGAGTATGAATATTTTGAAGCTAAATCTGGAGAATCTATCACTGAGATGTATGATAGGTTTACAAAACTTCTGAATGAGATGGCTATGCTTGGTAAGGTTTATGATTCTGAAGATACAAACACCAAGTTTCTAAGAGCACTTCCTGAAGAGTGGGACAATAAAACAACAGCCATAAGGGAAGCTAGAGATTTGGATGAACTAACTCTAGAAGAATTGTATGGCAGACTCAAGACATATGATTTGGAGATGCAACAGAGGAAGAATAAGAAGTCTGTGAAGACAAAATCTGTGGCACTCTTACTGGAGTCTGAGAAAGAACAACAGGAACAACCCACAGAAGCTAGAATCAAGGATTCAAGGAAGAAGGGTAAAGCTGTTGTGGAGTCAGAGTCTACTGACACAGACTCTGATTCTGATGAAGAGATTGACCTAAGTCAAATGATGGCTATGTTTGCAAAAAATTTCAAAAGAATGAAATTTAACAAAAGAACTGGAAAATTTAGCAAGAGGCCATCATTCAAGAAGGAAGATGAGAAGGTTGAGAAGAACAAGAGTACAATAATCAAACTTGACAAAGCAAAGGTCAAATGTTTCAACTGTGGAATATTGGGTCACTTTGCTAGTGAATGCAGAAAGTCAAAAAGTCAAGGAAAAGGAAAAGCACTTCTATCAACTGGAAAGGATTGGGCAGATTCAAGCTCAGAGGATGAAATTGATTATGAAAATCTAGCACTGATGGCATCCTCCTCAAGAAAATAACAATCTCCCAAAGAACCCTCATCTCCTAAAACTCAGGTATCAATCTTTACTCCTAAATCCTTAATTAATTTAGACTCTGATGGTATAGAAACTGTGCAAAGGGAGGTCAATAAAATAATGACAACATGTAGGTCTCTCACTAGTGAAAGTGAAAGGTTGAGAGAGGAAAATTTGACCTTGACTAAAAGGAATGATCATTTAGAGTCTGAGTTAATATTAATGGAACAATACAAAAAGGATTCTGAGAAACATAGTCATAACTACACTGAAATCTTGAAGGCCTATGACTATGTTAAGAAAGAACTAGAAGAAGAGAGACTCAAGTTTAGAGTCTGGACAGACTCTGGTAGAAAAGTTCAAGAAATTCTCAATAATCAAAATGTGTGTCAAACTGTTGGTCTAGGCTATGACAAGAGTCAAGACAAAAGACCTATTGTTGAGAATAATAACAGTGAAGAAGCTAGCCAAGTTAATAAGACTAAAGACAAAAGTACATTTGTTCCTGTTAAGTTTGTGACACCTAAAGAAAAATCTGAAACCACAAACTCATCTGTCATTAGTCCCCCTGTTGTTAACAAAAAGACAGATGAAACAGGAGCAAATAACTCTAAGAAAAATATAAATATAGGGTACTTGTCTAAGTCAAAATTAAAAGAAAGGCTAGAGAACTTATCAGAGTCTACCAAAACTAGGAGAAATAGGAATGGTAAGGAAGGAATTAATAAGGCAAACAATTACCAAAAGGATCCTAATGCTCCTAGAAAGAAGTGTTATAGATGTGGCAACCACAACCATTTGGCTATAGATTGTAAAGAAAAGATTGAGAAGAAATCAGAGTCTAATCCTTCACAGACTCTGAAAAGTCACTACATACCACATAAACCATGTTATCACTGTGGTAGCATATTTCATTCTATCTATATGTGTAAGGACTATCATGACTTGTATTACAATTTTTATGAGCTAAAATCTTCTATTGATAAAAGTTGGTATGACACTGTCAAGACTCCACCAGAGTCTAAGGCAACAAAAGAGACAGGTAAATCAAAGGTGAAAACTGTAAAGCCTGCTTCTCCTAAAGTTAGTAGAAAAGGATCCAAAACTGTTTGGGTCCTCAAAACATCTAACTAGTTGCTTTATGTATGCAGGGAACCAGGGTAAAGAATGTAACTCTAATCCTGGACAGTGGATGCTCAGGACAGATGACTGGAAAGAAATCTCTGCTTACAGACTTTGCGGAAATGGCTGGCCCAGAAGTATCCTTTGGAGATGGCAACAAAGGACAAACACTGGGATATGGCAAGATTGTACTTGGGAATGTCATCATTGAACAAGTAGCTCTAGTTGATGGCTTAAGACATAATTTAATAAGCATAAGTCAACTTGGAGATAAAGGTTACCATACTGGCTTTGACAACAAAGAGTGTCTTGTGACTCACAAAGAAACAGGCATTGTGGTTTTCAAAGGACTTAGGCATGGTAACATTTATGAAGCCAGCTTGGAGGATTGCATACACAGTGAAATCACATGTCTATATAGCAAGGCCTCAACAGAAGAAAGCTGGAAATGGCACAAGAAACTGTCACACATCAACTTCAAAACACTCAATAAGTTGGTTAAACAGAATCTTGTAAGAGGATTACCACAGGTTGATTTTGTGCAAGATGGACTTTGTGAAGCATGTCAACTTGGGAAGCAAAGAAAATCATCCTTCAAGAGCAAGACAATTAACACCATTTCTGAACCCTTTTATTTATTGCATCTTGATTTATTTGGTCCAGTAAATGTTATGTCAATTAACAAAAGGAAATATACTCTTGTTATTGTAGATGATTTTACAAGATTCACATGGGTTTTCTTTCTACATTCAAAGGATGAAGCTTCTCAACACATAATAGATCATATCACTTTTCTGGAAAGAAAATCAAAGAAAATAGTAAGAATACTGAGGAGTGACAATGGTACTGAATTCAAGAATTCAATCATGGAGAACCACTGTGCATCAAAGGGAATTACTCAACAATTTTCTGCGCCAGGAACTCCTCAACAAAATGGAGTTGTGGAAAGAAAGAATAGGACACTCATAGAAGCTGCCAGAACAATGTTGGCAGAGTCTAAGCTGCCAGTATATTTTTGGGCTGAGGCAGTCAATACAGCATGTTTCACTCAAAACTGCACTCTAATAAACATGCATGGAAAGACTCCCTATGAAATGATAAAGGACAAGAAGCCAAGTGTAAAACACTTTCACATATTTGGATGCAAGTGTTATGTACTGAAAGTACATCCTGAAAATCTAAGCAAATTCGAAGCCAAGGCAGATGAATCAATCTTTCTTGGATATGCATCAAACACAAAAGCATTCAGAGTGTTTAATCTCAGAACCAAAATTGTTATGGAATCTATTCATGTTGCATTTGATGATAAAAAGTTTACAGGATTGCAGGATGAGTCAGAGTCTACTACACTGGAATTTGAAAATCTAAAAAGTTCTGAGATAAATGAAGAAGAAGAGGATGAAGACCCTCAAACAACTCCTGAACCAACACAGGAATCTGCACACTCTGAGGGGGAGTCAGAAAATTCAACTCCAAATAATTCAGAGTCTAACAGGTCAGGGTCTACCCAGACAGGGTCTACCCAGACAGAGTCTAGACAGACAGAGTCTAGACAGAAAGAGTCTAACTCATCAGGGTCTGGATCAAGCAATTCTGAAACCTTGTCAGAGTCAAGCAATTTTGGGGGAGCCTCTTCATTAGAATTTCACTCAAATACAGAAGATGCAAATGACTTAGGGGGAGTTTCAAGTTCAAGAACCAATCTTCCACCAGCTAGAAAATGGACAAGGGATCACACTCCTGACTTAATAATTGGTGACCCTGAGAGTGGTGTACAAACAAGAACAACCACTCAAAATGAATGTCTTTATAGCTGTTTTCTCTCAAAGAATGAACCCAAGAAAATTGAGGAAGCCTTGCAAGATCCTGATTGGATTATTGCAATGCAAGAAGAATTGAATGAATTTGAGAGAAATAAAGTGTGGAAACTAGTACCAAGACCTAGAAATAGATCTGTTGTTGGTGCAAAATGGGTTTACAGAAACAAACTTGATGAGAATGGAACTGTAGTAAGAAACAAAGCAAGGCTAGTTGCAAAAGGATACTCACAGGAGGAAGGAATTGACTATGATGAAACTTTTGCACCAGTAGCAAGATTGGAAGTTATCAGAATGTTTCTTGCCTTTGCAGCTCATTCAAAATTCAAGGCGTATCAGATGGATGTGAAAAGTGCCTTCTTAAATGGAGAATTGGAAGAAGAAGTCTATGTGGAGCAACCACCAGGATTTGTTGATCCAAAGTTTCCTGATCATGTTTACAGGTTAGACAAGGCACTATATGGATTGAAGCAAGCACCTAGAGCATGGTATGAAACTCTTTCAAAATTTCTTCTGGAAAATGATTTCACAAGAGGTACCATTGACAAAACTCTCTTTATTAGAAAATGTAAAGGTGATATTTTGCTTGTCCAAATTTATGTTGATGATATTATATTTGGATCTACTAATGATAAACTCTGTGAAAAGTTTAGTCAACTAATGCAGTCAAATTATGAAATGAGCATGATGGGAGAATTAAACTTCTTTTTGGGGCTTCAAGTCAAACAGAATGATGATGGAATTTTCATCAATCAAACAAAGTATGTAAGAGAACTGTTGAAGAAGTTTGATATGCAAGACTCTGCAACTGCTAAAACTCCCATGTCAACTGCCACAAAGCTAGACTCTGACCCAAAGGGTAAGAAAGTTAACAACACTAGCTACAGAGGTATGATTGGCTCATTGTTATATTTAACTGCTAGTAGACCAGACATAATGTTTGCAACTTGTCTATGTGCTAGATTTCAAGCTGACCCTAGAGAATCACATTTAATAGCTGTGAAAAGAATTTTTAGATATCTCAAGGGGGCACAAACTCTTGGACTTTGGTATCCTAGAGAGTCAGATTTTTCACTAATTGGTTATTCAGATTCTGACTATGCAGGATGCAAAGTAGACAGGAAAAGCACAACAGGACAATGCCAGTTTCTTGGCAACAGATTAATTTCTTGGTTTAGCAAGAAACAACAAACAGTATCCACCTCAACAGCTGAGGCTGAATACATTGCAGCTGGAAGTTGCTGTGCTCAAATTCTGTGGATGAGAAATCAATTACTTGATTATGGACTAACATTATCAAATATTCCTATGTATTGTGATAATACTAGTGCTATTAAAATTGCAGAGAATCCAGTCCAACACTCCAGAACAAAGCACATTGATGTCAGATATCACTTCATTAGAGAACATGTTGAAAATGGCACTATGACACTTCACTATGTTCCAACTGACAGACAGATTGCAGACATTTTGACAAAACCACTTGATGAATCTACCTTTCTCAGACTGGTAGGTGAATTAGGTATGTTAAATATGTAAGTGATCAAAATTACAAGAAGCAAGGTATGTACTTTAATTATAGTCCCTGGCTTAACACACTATGATTAATTAAAAGTGCAAAATTTTGTTTGGTACTTTACCTTGACAGAGTCCAGTTCTTAGACTCTGACGAGTCTGTAGACTCTGAGAGACTGTCGACTCGGAGAGTCTGTAGACTCTGAGAAAAATATCGCCTAGACTCTGAATCCGTCAATATTCGCACCTGCAGACTCTGATTGCTTTTAAACGGTTCAATTGACTTGAAATAGGCGGTAACAGTTATCTTTTGACTGGAGATAGACTGTAGACTCGTGTGTATTGTATGCAATTCAAACAAAATAGAAAATTTTTCATACAATTTGCTCACTTGTTTATTGCAATTATTTTCTAAGGCAAAAATATTCACAGAGCTTTTTGCGAACCCTAGTTAATTTCTTCAAGTTTTTCCATCACTTTCAACATCAACAACTTCAATGGCTGCCATTTCTACTGTTCTGAGGGGACCCAAGGCGATTGCTTTTACTTTTGGGGACTTTGATTTCATGACTACAAATCATGTTGCTGCTCTTGGAGATAAGAAAGGAGTAGATGCTGACTACTTCCCAATGATGGATTTCATGGAGCACTCTGAGCTCAGTTACATTCTCAAGGCATCACCAGTGATTCACATGGATGCTGTGTCAAAGGCTTGGAGTTCTGCACAGGTTGTTGATCCTTCTCAGGATCAACCAGGTAAAATCATGTTTACCTTTGGCTCCACTACATTTGATGTAACTGCCGATGTACTTAATGCTGTGTTTAAATTGCCTGTAAGAACACCTTTTGATGAAATTGTATCTGATGATGACATTAAAAGCATGTTTAAGGCAATAGGTTATTCTGCTAGCTTAGATAACATGAGCAAGATAACTAGGCCTTACTTAAGGAAAGAATGGTCATTTTTCTTCGATCAAATTGCTAAGTGTTTTACTGGTAAGTGTAGTGGATTTGATGCTATTACTGCTATTACTTATCAAATTGGTCATAGTCTCCTATTTGATAGAATAATCAACATTGGTGATATGTTGCTCACTCAAATGGGAGCAAAATTAAATAATGTGCATGAGGGGAGAAAGAAAGTCTACTATCATAGATTTCTTATGATTCTCCTCAATCACTTCATTCCTGACATGTCAACCAAGTTGGCAGATGATTGCTGTGTGCAGGCATACAAACAGCAAAGGAGGATATTCTCTGACATTAAGAGAATTGATGACAAAAAGAAGAGTCTACCTGCAATGACATATCCACAGGTAATGCAGGTAAAACTCTCATCCTACAAACCTTCTATCTACAATGCCTCATTTTTTGGTGGTGAAATGGTGCAGGAACAAGTAATGGAGAGTCCCCCTGCACCTACCCAAATCACCCAATCCCCTTCAATTATACAATCTTCCAAACCAAAATCCAAAAAGAAACCAACCTCTGGTGTCTCTCAACAGGCACCAGTTGTAAAGAGGAGAAAATTGATTCAATCTAGGCTTATAGATGAGCACAGTGATGAGGAGCTCAATCCACTAGAGAAGCAAGTTGTTGAAGGACTTTCTTTGCTAAAGGAAGGTCATGATACACTTGATTCGAACCTTCAAGCCAAGTCTGTAGACTCTCAAAAGGCTACAGACTCTGAAAAACCTAGGGAAGCACCTCAGGATTCTCATATTGAGTCTCCTGAGAAATCTTTTGCTAAGAAGTACAGAAGGTTAAGGAAGGCTTATTCTGCACACACACACAAGCCTGTTATTATTACTAACCCTGTTTTGTAGGAAACAGATGCTCCCAAGGCTCCTGCAGAGCCAGACTCTGAAATCGAGAAAACACCTGAACCAGAGTCTAATGTTGAGTCAGAGTCTAGACTGCCTTTAGACTCTGATCATGACACATTTTGGGAAGGAATGCCATTGGATGCAGCCTCATGCCTAATTGATGAGATCATTACTCCAAGTGATGAGGCACTGCTATTCTTATATCCTTTGGTGGAATCAGTTGAAGATCCAGAACAATATCAGAGCAGGTCGCGTGTTCGAGTCCCAACGTAAGGCATACTGTACAACCATTGTCTCTTAACATGGACTTGTTAGTACTGGCAGATGCTGGGGGGGATTGTTGGGAATATCCAGCATCTTCCTATTCGAACCGTGGCGCTGACTGTTCCCTTTAAGGGAATTAAGTAGCACCTAACCACAACTCCGGGGTTTTGGTGCAATGGTAAGCGCTGAGGTCCTAAGAAGATGGTGCAGCATCTTAACCTTCCAGTGGGTGAACTCGTTTCTTTTAAGCATAGGAATCTTAGAATTGCCATCTTTGTTTCCAGACATCTTTGATCGATTTTATACGTTAGGCTCTGATACCAAGTCTTGGATTTTCTTACAACCTATGAAGCCCTAAGGAAGAGGATGGAACAGGAGCTACAAATGTCTGCACAGGATGTGGTCAAAAATCTATACAGCTACCTATTCAACTCTTCATTACAAGTACAAGCAGCTGGGCTCATAGAAGGCAAGACAAATGAAGTTCTCAACGCACTGGGTGTGCTAGACTCTGAACAGCAAATTACAAAGAAGCCTAAAAAGCTTAAGGTCCACACAAGGAGTGCATCAGAGTCTGTTGCTGAGTTGGAAACTGAGATTGAGCAACCAGTTTTTAACTATGAAGCAATTTGGGATAATGGAGTTACCTACAGGACAGCCATTCAATAGATCTCTCAAATTCAACCTCTGTCAAGACAGGTGGTTGACTATCTTGTCCATAATATAGGTACAATTGCCAACAAATACATCTATCCAACCTACCAAAGTAGACTGGATCAATTCAAGGGCACTTATTTTCAAAAAGTAAGAAGGGAACTGCAGGACCTCTTCAATCTCACAGATGCCCAGGCAATCAATGCAATCCATCTCAGGGCCTTTCATCACAAGTTGGATGCATTTATTCTTGAAGAACAACAGGAGGTAGCAGGTAGTGCCAGGCAGTTGGAGGATGGGACTAGTGCACCAGTGGTGACTAGTGATAAAGATGCTCAGTCTGCCTCACCCACACAAGAACCACCTAGTCAGAGGTTGGGTGATAGTTGGGCAGGGGAGTATGCTGTTAGGCCCTCCTTGACAACTCACCAAACAGCTGATGAGAACCCCAGTGATATGGGAGGACAGACTCTGATGGATGCTCATGAAGAAATTTCCCAATCTATTCTGTCAGAGTCTATCCACCTTGAGGGGGAGTCTCATGCACAAACAGTCCAAGATGGCAACACTCAGACTCTGGCTTCTAATGAAGTCCTACTGAAGCTGTCAGAGTCTAGAGTAGACCCTGAGACTGGAATACTGGAGCCAACAGACTCTGAAAAGAGAGAAGATGCTTGTAAGGGTTCAGGTTCTGTTGATGCTCACCTCTTGGTGGAAACCCCTAGCCTTCAGACATTTGAAGGGGTTCCCCTCCATCAAGGTGGTTCAGGTATTGAAGCACAACTCTTATCTCTCAACCCCTCTTCTGAGAGGCTGGCACTGGACCAGGCAAAAGGAGAGGTAGAAAAGGCTGTAGAGAGCCTGAGTGAGTTTGAGAAAGTGGGTGCCCAACCCCACTGTGAGCATGAGAGATTAGGGTATCCTGAACCTAGCTTTACTTATTGGGATCAAGATTTTCCACAAAGTTGGTCCAATGAGTTGGAGCAGGGGATGGATGAAAATTCACACTGTTTGATTGTGCAGATTGGAAAGGAGGAGGAGACTCTTGCTGCTCAGAAATCATTTACTCAGAGACCACAACTACATTTGATGGATTCTCTAGCAAGGAGAGCAGATAGAGTCATGGAGGCTATGGTGGAAAACCCTGTCATTTCACCTGAGGCTGCGAATTTGAAGTCAGAAGAACCTCTGTTAATCATGCCTATAAGGGCTAGACTTCCAGAATCTACAGTCTCTGATAACTCTCAGGAGGAGTCAGGGTCTATAGTCCCGTTTGCAGTTTCGGAGTCTACACCACCAGAGTCTACCCCTCCACTTACAAAGATTGAGCCTGTTGCTGAGGAGTGCTCTTCTGAAGATGATGATCCAGTTCCACCCTCCTTTGTATATTTTGATCAGGTGTTTCCCCAATCTTGGGAGTCTGCACAGCAAAGGGGAATAACAGATAAAGATTCTTTTGCTTGCATTTTGGCTATTCATCAATCTGAGAGGCTTCCAGCTTTTCAGAAAAAATCTTTTCAACAGGAACATGGTTACTATCCTGGTGAAGAAGATCAAGTCTTAGATGGAGCTGTTAAAGCTAAGCTGCCTGATGTTGCTGCTCAATTATCCAGTGTGGTCCAGGATATTTCTCATATTAAAACGAAGCTCACTGCTGTTGATAATACCACTTCTCTTCTCAATACAAGATTTGACAGAATTCACTCCCTTCAATTATCCAAAGAGGTCGCTTTTAAAGATGCTCTGGCTGCTATCACTACCACTCAAGCCTCTCTTCAAACTACAGTTTCTGATTTGACCACTAAGGTTGATTCAGTTATTGCAGCCCAGGCCAATATCTCCACTGTTCTTGAGCAGATTCTTTTGGCTGTCACTAGTAATGATGATGTCAAAAAGGGGGAGAAGGTGAAGCAAGGTGAGTCCTCCAGGAGACATAAGGATGAGGGATGCAAGAATCAATCAAGGGGAGTTAAAAGGAGGAGAGATGGTGATGATGGAGATAGTTCTCATGGTTCTAAGGGTCCTGATGGTGTGCAACAAAAGCAATCTGGAGTAGTAAGAACTCCAACACATCAGTCAGGGACTAGACATGGGAAATCAGAGTCTAAGTCAGACTCTGATAAGCAAAGAAAGAAGTCAGACTCTGATCAAACTCAAGAACCTTCATACTGGAAGTGCAGTCAATCAAATCTGCAACTTAGAGCTAAAAAGAAGATAGGTCATGGAGGATTTGAAGAATCTGACATTGACAGAACATCTACTCTAACCAGGGATCCTCAATCCTTGACAGATAGGCAGTTTGAGAAGATCACTCAGAAGCACTTAAATAAAGTGGTGTCTGCTCAAATTGTGTATAATGTTTTTGAAACGAAGATACAAGGAGGTCAGGGAGGTACAGAAAAGGTGAAGAATGAGATGTTGGTTTACTTCTTAGAAGGTGGAAGTGTAAGATGGATTAGTCAGTCAAATTTTATCTTTTTCAAACAGGCTGAGGAACTACAGTATATTAGATTCCTACTTCAAATTGCTTATGCAGTTAACAAGAGCAAAGAAGCTGTCACACACAAATGGTTCAAGGAGATTGATAGGAAGCTGATTTTGCACAGACAGGCAAATCGACAAATGGGTAAATTTTCTTTAAAATATGTTGATACTGAGGGAAATGATCAAGTCATGCCATTGGAGGAAAAACAGATTAAATTTCAAGAAGGTGTGGGTCATTACTTTGGGTTTCAGCCTATGAGTGGGAAAGTTAGTGTTCTGATGTTGAAGGACTTAAAAGATCAAGAAAGCAGTGCAAATGATCTGAGAGCAGCTTACTGTCAAATTAAATGTTCAAATGAAGAAATAAAGAAATTAAAGAAGTTTGTTGGTGAAGCTCTTGCAATTGTGGAAGAAAATATGCTAAACTCATTTTTGAAGAACAATCCAGCCTTTGAGAAGATTAAATGAGAAGTAATTCTTTTTCTTTTTTAATTCTTTTATACTGTTCTAGATTATTAGTGTTATTCTTTAGTTTTGACATCATCAAACCTTGATTTATGCTTACATTTTATAAAGCATAAATAGGGGGAGATTGTTAGGGATATATTCATTTGCTGATGTACAAAATACTAGAACAGGGTCTAGATTAGTTTATCTGTAATAAGTCTTTCTAGTCTCTGAAATGAATAATCAGAGTCTAGATAGTCAACATTCATGTTACTTGTACTTAGAAGAATTTCTATAGAAAGTGAAACCAGAGTCTGCATGAAGATCAGAGTCTGGAAGGTGATCAGAGTCTAGAGACTATCAGAGTCTGTGATCTATCAGAGTCTACATGTGATCAGAGTCTGAAGATCATCAGAGTCTGAAGATTTCAGAGTCTATACAGTTGAGGATAAATTTGGAAGAAGATCACAGGAATGGAAAGTCTTCGAAGATCAAGATAAATATATTGCAGATATGCTATGGGAAAGAAAGAGAATTCTAGAAGGAAACTGTCAACTAATAATTAGGAATTCTATTCCTATTGTAATTTATCTTTCTGTTATTAGTTGATAGGCAGCTCTCTATATAAACTCTATGTAACCTAATTGTAAAAGTGTGGAAGTCGAAACATAATCATCTGAGTGAAATTTTGTGAGAGCATAGAAATAGAGAGAGTTGCTGTGATAAACACAGAGAAGCTGCTAGGGTTTGTGTACACCCTAGGAGAGTTTTGTATTCACAAATCAATAATACAAAACAGTACTTATTCATATTTTTGTGTTTGAGTTTGTTCTTAATTTGATTTTAAATCGGGCAGAAAAGACATACAAGTATTCAACCCCCCCCCTTCTACTTGTACGACTGGGAAAACAATTATTATTTTAGAACAGTTCATGTCTAAATTATTCTAGAATTCTAAACAATTATTTACACTTTCTACATATTAATGTTGTAATATTTTTCAAGTTAAAATCATATCTTATACTTGAACAGTATTTCGTTATAATTAATATTTTGTGAAAAATTAAAGTAATATTTTTAAATCTATAATTCCGCGAATAAATTCAGATATTGTATTCAACTCCCCTTCTACAATATCAGAGATCAATAATTGGCATCAGAACTGGTTGATATTTGTAATATCAGATCTAAACTAAATATTCCGCAACTCATACAGATATCAAAAATTATTTTTAATTCGAAATAATTTTTATTCGAAATAATTTTACCTAAAAATTATTTTTGATCAGAAATTATTTTAAGTCAAAAATTATTTTTCGAAACACTTAATTTTTAATCTTATTAAAGATGAGTACACAAAAAGTAACTAGCATTAAAATCCCAATGTTTGACCAAGTTCACTACAACTTGTGGAAGCATAAGATGTTGTTATTTCTCAGGACTGCCAATACATAATATACAAAGATTTTGGTCAAAGGTATTGAGCTCCCGATTACAATTATACTCGAGCATGAGGTAAATGGGGTTATAATTCCTCATAGAAAGTTCCCTAAAGATCTGGTTGCTTATACATAGGACGAAAGGGAAAATGTAGCCCTGGATAACAGTCTCAAACTCATATTAGTAGAATCCCTAGATTATGTTATGTACAATCACGTTGTCAATTGTAAAAAAGCCAAATAAATCTGGGATACTATAGAGATTATAAATGAGGGATGGAAGAAGTCAGGGAAAATATACTCGAGATCCTAACATCCCAATATGAGCAGTTTAGATTCAACACTGGTGAGGGTGTCTCTGAGGTGTTTCAGAGACTGAATAAATTGATGAATGAACTGAATCTCAATAGTAAATATTACAAGAACCAAGAGGTGAACAAGAAGTTTTTACTAACCTTGCCAGAGCATCTGGAACACAGGATCACGACCATCCGGGGGTCTAGGGACATGAAAGAAGTTACACTAGACAGACTCTATGAAGTTCTAAAGACCTATGAATTGGAACAGATCCAGATCCAGATCAGAGAAATGTATGGAAGAGGTAAGGTTATTAGTTCTTCTAAAGCACCGTTAGTGGAAGCACCAGAAAAGAAGGAAGTGAAGGTCGTAGTATATTCAAATAGTTCAATGGAGTATGTGGTTCCAGAATTTGGACATACTTCAAATAACCAGGAAAATGGTGAGTTCTACTCATTGGAAGAACTGGATCAGCTGGAAGATGAATCTCTAGCTATGGTTTCCAAGAGATTTGGCAACATGAGATTCCTAAGGAACTCCTCCTACAAAGTCAAACCTAATTTTGGAAGGTTCCAAAAAGGAGGTTCTTCATCAACTGTATCAAAAAGTGGCTACAAGACTGACCTAGTTGATAGAAGCAAGTTTCGTTGCTTTAACTTATAACTGAATGCAAGAAGCCGAAGCAATGAAAGAAAAGAGAGTCTTATGAAGAGCTCAAAGAAAAATATGATACTAGATGATACAAGAGATAGAGTTAAGAAACCAATTCTAAAAAAAGCCTTAACTGATTAGAATGATGTTTTAAAATTATTAAAAACCAGAAATAACAAATTGACTGAGGACTTAGCTTTTCAAATAAATAGAGTCAGTTGTTATGTTAAGGTTGAAGTTTATCTCATAAATCAGATAGTGGAAGAACAGAAGAAGTGTTTGGCCTATAAAAATTCATCTTACATTGCAAAAGACCTAATTGACCAATATGAGATAAAACGTAAAGTTGGAATAGGCTTTGAGTACAATAAATTTGTAGGAAAGGCAAGCAACATCACCCCGTTCAGGCAAAGTGCTGAAGAAAAGGGTATTCCACATGTTGTTTATGAAATGAATTTAGAGGACCTCAACCTCTTTTCATAACCCCTGTTACAGAACTAATCCTTGAGAGCTCTATATTAATTGTTTATGAAATGAATTTAGAGGACCTCAAGGAGGAAAAGAAAATAGAGAAACAAACTAAGGACATACAAAGAGTTAATGTCCAAAAAGAGAAATGGGCACCCAAGACACCAGTGAAAGATGTGAGAACTTCTGATTCTCCCAATCCTGGTATAGGTGCTAAAGACTTAAAGAAGAATCTGAATAGAACTAATAAGTTTATTAATAGTGGGAATAGTAACAATATATATCATTCTACTGAGAGCTTTAAAATTGTTGATAAATTTGAAGTAGAAACTGTTAAGGCACCTACTGTTTTGAATAACATGCTTATTATTGATATATGCCATAAACCATGTGGTGTTATAAACTGTATGTTAGGTGTTTTTAATGTTATGTCTGCATATTTTAAAAGTATGCTTTCAAATAAAAATAAAATGACACCTAGACAACATATCAATAATAAATTTGTGAAATCTAAGACTGCGATTCCTTCACCTGTCAAGAAGGTATACCTTAGTGATTTTGGATGACTACACAAAATATACATGGGTTTTATTCTTGAACTCAAAGGATGAAACTCCACAATTGGTGATTGATCACGTCAAGTTAATTGATTTTGATTCAATGCTAGTATTCTGGGCAATAAGGTCAGATAATGGAATAGAATTCAAAAATGAAATTCTGAATAACTTTTGTTCAGACAAGGGATAACAAGATAATACTCAGCACCAAGAACTTCGTAACAAAATGGAGTTGTAGAAAGGAAGAATCGAACCCCGATTGAAGCTGCAAGAACTATATTAAGTGAATCAAGGTTACCTATCTACTTCTGGGCTGAAGCAGTAAATACAACATGTTATACCCAGAATTGAACTCTAATCAATAAAGATCATATTAAGACTCCCTATGAATTAATGGCTGGCAAGAAACCAACACTCAAATACTTTCATGTATTTGGAGCCAAATGTTATGTGCTGAAAGATGGAGATGAACATCGTGGCAAGTTCGAGGCCAAGACACACGAAGATATTTTTTGTCGGTTATTTAAGAAGAGCATATAAGGTGTACATAATTGATAAACACCAAGTGAAAGAAAGTGTTAATGTTACATTTGACGACACTAAACACCCAAGTATCCAAACTGAATATCCTTTTGAGTCATTAAAATTTGATAATCATCCAGACTCACAGTACGATGACGAAGAAGAACCTGAGGCTGCAACAGGACATGATAATGACAATAATGATGATAATGATCCAGGTAATAGTGGTTGTAACGATTGAGATATTTATATATTTAATTAAAATGAGTTATATATTATTTTATGCTCCAATGTGATAAGATGAGATATATGGTCATTTTTTTATGCTTAGTTGACCGACTGTTTGACCACAAGGTGTTTAAGAGATTTATTAAAGTGAATAATTGATTTTTATGCTAAATTGAGGTACTGTTTGATTTTTATAAATTTATTGGTGTGTCCAATAATTGTGAAATATTATATGCATCTTCTATGTGATTTTATAGAATTTCTAAAAATGGTGATGTAATTAATTCGAGTCCCAATGATTTTATATAAATCTTTAATCTCTGTTTTATTCTAGAAATGTTACTCTTCTAAATTTCATATTTAATTATTGGGATGTCCAAATATCATGAAATCTTTTCCAAAATGTTCCTTAGATATGTAAGGAGTTTTTAAAAATAAAAGTTTATTTTATTCGAGCCCAAATGTATTTTTAAGGATTTTCCTACTCCCATTTCTATTAAAGTGATTTAACTTCAAAGATTTTTAGTTAATTATCTGTTCATCAGAAAAATATTTTAAAAATATGGGCGAGCTTCTAAAATCGTGTTCTTTATTTTAAAAATATAAAATTTATTTTTGTACCCATTTCACTATCAAATACGAATTTTTAATTGTTTTAATTCAGAAAACTAGCAGCTGTGAAATTACTATTTTACCCTTGGCTTTATAATACACAGCACCGCCCACTTTCTTTCTCATTTTGCTCTGTATCAGCAGTTCAGCTAGGTTTTGTTTCTCTCCTGGCGATTTCTACTGCTTCCATTGATTTTCATGTCTATTACTAGTATTTACCTTGAGTTTTACTAGTAATCGAGTCCTAGATGAGTATACAATTAGTTGTTCTTGAGTTAGTATATATATATATGTGTGCCGTATATATGTGTGTATGATCTAGTTGCATGCAAGAGTCTTACATGATTAGATCTTGATTTTTAATTTCATTTCAAGCTTTGTGTGTGTATTGGAGTTATGGAAACCATCACGGTGAAGAGAACCCAAAGTTGGGCCTCCACCGGAATGGTGCCGCCGGCTATGACCGGCAAGAGAGCTGGTGGTGTGGGTGTTGATTTGAAATAGATTGCAGATGCTAGAGATGAGAATATTTAACTGATGTGCTAGTTAATTAAGCATGCATGCAGAATTTTAGTTTTGAAAGCTTGAAATTTTTTTTATCTATGTGTGTGGTGTAATTGAGACATGGGTTGTCTTTATTTTAACTGTTCTTGCTATTTCGAGTTACTTTGTGTGATAATTGTTAGCTAATTGTAATGGCATGTTGATGAATTAGAACCCTATTAGGCTCTATTCTCATTGTTTGTTAGTTAATTAAGCTGCCCTATTCTGTTCTGCTCATTCGTGACTACTTGTGCCCTATTCTGGGCAGTGAATATGTGTAGAATCTGTTACTTATGTTTTCTAGTTTATTTGGACACTAATTTTGTGCCGTTTGGATTAACGAGCTAAAAGTTATGTCACTTTTAGTCTAATGATAGGGATAGTAATAATCTGCTGTTGTTGCCCTGGTTGTAACTGTGTTTTGGTATATTTCCAAGTCTGATTTGTAAGTGAAATATTCTGTGATTTTGTTCTTCTCGGAGTCTAGTTTTATTACGCGAAAGATTTGTGTTGTTTGAGTTAACGAGCTATTAGTTATGATTATTTTGGTATAGTGTGTGCAGATTGATAAAACTGGGCTGGTATAAATTCCATAGTTAATTCGTTATTTGTCGGAATATTTGATTTAGCATCTGATAGAAACGTCTTGGAATTATCTTCAACTTTCATTCCCTGTGTTTTTCCAAATTCCATCTGTAACCATGGTAAAATCTGCTGTTTGTGAAATCTGTGATAGTATTTCATCTTGGTATCTCCTGACTTCAAAAATTCGTAGTAAATTCATTCCTTTGGCTATGACTTTGAGCTTTATCAAACTGAAAAGATGTTCTCGAGCTCTACAATTGTTGTTTATAGTCCATTAACCAATTCTGTGATTTAAGAGTCTCAAATGCCAAGTTACTTGTCGAAATCAGAGCTGAGACTGCTTATGCAGCAGCTTGTTTTAAAGTTTCTGAATTCGTTACTTGGTCATTTTTAGCGAGCCTTACCATTCTGGAAAGGTTTCGAAATTATCTCTCACTTCTATGTTTTATACTTTTCTATTGGAGTTCATCTAGATGTAGGAAACTGCCGTTCTTTATAACTGGTCAGGCCTGAATTCTATGTCGATGGGCAACTTATGTGATATGATGTTCATATACGGTTTGTGTGACTAGTATAAGTTGTCACCAGGGGATTAATTACATGTTACGTGCTTAGTATTAAGTCATATAATGAATTGTATACCTATTTTAGTCGGATTATGAATAGTAAAGGTATATATGTCGATTATGTGGAGTAT
Organism: Oenanthe sinensis; assembly: GCA_028671895.1. Lineage (NCBI taxonomy): Eukaryota > Viridiplantae > Streptophyta > Magnoliopsida > Apiales > Apiaceae > Oenanthe > Oenanthe sinensis. The sequence goes on from CM053802.1 coordinate 15,022,430, forward strand.
CAGAATTTTGTGAATGGTTTAATAGAATACTTGATTGTAATTATAAGTTGAGTTGAAATTGATATTAGATTATATTTGAATGGATAATAGTCGTATATATGTATTGTTGATTGGTTTGGTTTGAAAACAGGTGGATTGTCCGATTTACGAATACTTCATGCCGAAATTTTCTAAAAATTCCCCTGTGTCTAAACCTATTTTACCTAATAAATTCTAATAGTTGTGAGCATTCTTTAACTGCTAATTGTTATGTGTATTGAATGGATTATGTGATTAAGGTAAACAAATAGTGTTTATAATTATCGAATGGGTAGATAGTTACGGATTGTGATAGTTATTCAGAAACTGTTAAGTTCGCCTGATCCGACGACTGAAGTATTGTTTTATTGGCGTATAGGGTCGATCGAGACAAACTTATCAAAGATGTTTAGAACTAAATGAATGATGTTGCGAGTATAGCACTAAGAATCCGATAGAGCAACGTTGTGCCGTAGTCAGTCCAGTGGAGTATGTGAGAAGCTAAGTGGGAAGAAATGATTGTGCAATGGATAGTATCATTGGAAATCTGAACCAGGAGTCAGTGATAAGGCAAGTATAAACCTTCTCGACTTTGTAACCTTCTTGTTGATATACTTGTGATACACTTTGCTATGCCATGTTTGTATACCCCCGAACTTATACTTATGTTAACATTTCAATTCCAGTATATTTTTGTTCATGGCTTCCTATTACCCATCTAATATGATATGTTTAACCCAAAAGCTTGAACTAAATTCAATTTATAATTATTCTAAACCATGTCACCCCTCACTGTGAACAACCTTATTTTGATTAATTCCTTGTCGTCACATTTTTAGACTATCCTGATTTTATAACTACAGTTTTACAACAAATTCTGAAACGAAATATTTTGACTTACCTATGTTTTACAACGAAGTTTTGAAAAGATGTTTTATACATAGTGGACATTACTATTTAGTAATGGTCTTGAGAAATGACTTTCGAACCATGTTTTAAAGGATGTTTTAAATATAGGAATTCCGTCTAAATATTTTCTACGGATTCCTATGGATTGGTTGCGTAAGAGGCCGAGTGACGCCGGTCCAGTGTTTATTTTAGCGTGAGAGGCTAGGTTGTAGTCCTAGTCCAGCTTTTATGGCCAAAGTGTGCCTAACTTGGGAACCCAGTTAATATTGACCAGAGGGACCTAGTGTCCGTTATGGGGACTTTACGTGGCTGATCACCCGTATTGTCTGGTACGTCTAAAGGAAATCCAATCCGTCTAAATATTGTTGAATTTTTATTTAATTCAAAGGAAATCAGTTTACCCTTCAAAATGAAATTGTGATTAACTTTTACTGTTGAACTTGAAATATGAATTACTGTTCTTAAACTGGTTTACCCTTTTAAAGTATGATTTTGAATTATCAAGATATAATTCATTGATTTGCAGTTATTGAAAAATTTTATCCACTTAAAATACATCCTGTTGCATCAATTGATTCCATAAATACTTGCTGAGCAATTTTTGGCTCATTCTTGCTATTTATTCTAACCCTTTCAGCTAGGGATAAAGGTGGTTCGCTTGTTTAAGATCGCGCATAAGAGTAATGCTAGATGAGGATTTCAAGTGGTTAGGTTACACTTTGGTGGCCAGGTAGAATACCTTGGAAGATGTTTGTGAGACTAGTTGGGATTTAGAATTGGCTGATTTTGATTATGTTGTAAAACAGATTTATATATTGTTTTCCAGTTAATCTTCATATCGAAGTCTATCTGGTAAGGTAGAAAGGTTGTAATAATAATCAGTAGTTTGGTTTTCTGATTTCAATACTGTAACCTGTATGCGATCCTGTTTTAGGGGGTCAGTTTTACTTTCAAATTGATTTCTCTTTTAAATCATTTTTTTTATTGAGTTTTCTTTTAATTTTTTTTTTAAAGATATAAAGGTTTTGAATTATTTTTGTGTTAGTGGCACCAGATCTAGACCCCGGATCTGAGGGCTGTCACAGTTGGTATCAGAGCAACATGTTACAAGTTATTGAAATCAGAAAGTAGGTAGTGAGTCTACATTCAATAAAGGAAATGTCAAGTGAACCTCACATAGAGGTAGGCTGAGACTATTGGGTATAGTCTGTGCTAATAGAACCAAGATGGAGTTATAGTATTGACCTTAAGTTAATCATATTATGTATCCTAGTTTTCGAGTTATAGTTTTAGCTAGTTTGGATCTCAAGGGAGATATGATGAACCTTCCCTAATTTATAGACTTTCTTGAGAGCCCAAGATTTGCTCTTCAAGACAGCCAAAGTTAAATCTTATGGGAGGTGACTTAAGGATAACAGAGGTCGTATTGACTAGTTGAATAAATATTAAGTTAGAATACTGAGTCTAAACATTTTATATTATAAATCACAGTTTGCTAATTCTAGTTTCCCCAGTCCTCAGTTATTGAATAATTCAGAGTTAAATCTTTTAGAAGGGTCAGAGATAGACCCATTAGAAGGGCCTATAGAGCTGGAACCAGTTGAGATCAGACCAGAATATATATATATATTTTTTCGCATTCTAAGCATTATTTGCTATTGTTGCCACATAAAGATTACTGTTTTGAAAGTCTCTTATTATTTCTTATCATTAATACAAAGAATTGGTAAAAGAGTATAAGTTTTGCCGGGTCAGAGTAAGGAGCTCTATATATATAGTTAAGTGATGAATGTTAGAGTTTAAGTAAAGATGGGTTAGATTACTGAATATATAGTAACCACGAGTAAGTTCAGATTTGAAAACCTGATCGTGACGATTGTGACCGGCTGGATGAAACTTCTGATGGTCGTGGATGTCTATTTTGAATATCTTCATTGACTTTTACGAGACGACGATGACATAAGTTATCGATCACTGCGGAACGTTTGAGAAGAAAAGTTAGAACTAAGTAACGATACATCGAAAGAACAAATAGATGAGACGATTATGAAAACCCTGGCAATACCTTCCTCATTTGTGAATTATTTTGATTATATTCCCCATCAATGAATTATTTTGACACCGAAATTTGATAAAGAATACATTTTCTCTCTTGAATCATATGTCGATACTTTTAATTACCAGTGTCTTTTCCATCTATTCTTTTCCTTCGGAAATAGCACCTTTGGAATTTATGCGATTTTGATCCAAGGTGTGTATTAGAGATTGATTCGTCAAAAGACAGTAATTATTAATTTGACTTTGAATTTCCTTCAATATTTCTCTATTCCGACTGAGACGAACAACCCTAATTATAGGGGACACAAGAACTATCTGTCTGTGTGATAGAAGTTGGATGGGACGCCATCACTTGTGTTTGTTGTGAATTACAAGAAGGTTAACTACCTTTAGTAGTGTCTTAATGTAGACACGCAACATTGAGTTCTTTCGATCATATTGATCTCTCAGTTAAAACTTATTTTGATATCTGGAAATTATTTTATTTAAAGTTCCATGATTCTTATTATCTCTAATCATTTTGAAGGTATGCCAACCAGGTTGAAACGAGTTAAGCTTGCTAAAATGAATCAAGACTTTGTAGTGGGATTATGGAAAACAAAAGCAGATTTCGATACAAAGAGAAAACGAATAAACTGGATCGACTAGTAGGGTTTTTGATCAGAAAGGACGAACAATATGGAGTAAAGAGATAATACGCCTCGTTATTTCTTTCGCTGATTCTGAGGACAGAATCCTTATAAGGGGGGGAGAATGTAACGATTGAGATATTTATATATTTAATTAAAATGAGTTATATATTATTTTATGCTCCAATGTGATAAGATGAGATATATGGTCATTTTTTTATGCTTAGTTGACCGACTGTTTGACCACAAGGTGTTTAAGAGATTTATTAAAGTGAATAATTGATTTTTATGCTAAATTGAGGTACTGTTTGATTTTTATAAATTTATTGGTGTGTCCAATAATTGTGAAATTTTATATGCATCTTCTATGTGATTTTATAGAATTTCTAAAAATGGTGATGTAATTAATTCGAGTCCCAATGATTTTATATAAATCTTTCATCTCTGTTTTATTCTAGAAATGTTACTCTTCTAAATTTCATATTTAATTATTGGGATGTCCAAATATCATGAAATCTTTTCCAAAATGTTCCTTAGATATGTAAGGAGTTTTTAAAAATAAAAGTTTATTTTATTCGAGCCCAAATGTATTTTTAAGGATTTTCCTACTCCCATTTCTATTAAAGTGATTTAACTTCAAAGATTTTTAGTTAATTATCTGTTCATCAGAAAAATATTTTAAAAATATGGGCGAGCTTCTAAAATCGTGTTCTTTATTTTAAAAATATAAAATTTATTTTTGTACCCATTTCACTATCAAATACGAATTTTTAATTGTTTTAATTCAGAAAACTAGCAGCTGTGAAATTACTATTTTACCCTTGGCTTTATAATACACAGCACCGCCCACTTTCTTTCTCATTTTGCTCTGTATCAGCAGTTCAGCTAGGTTTTGTTTCTCTCCTGGCGATTTCTACTGCTTCCATTGATTTTCATGTCTATTACTAGTATTTACCTTGAGTTTTACTAGTAATCGAGTCCTAGATGAGTATACAATTAGTTGTTCTTGAGTTAGTATATATATATATGTGTGCCGTATATATGTGTGTATGATCTAGTTGCATGCAAGAGTCTTACATGATTAGATCTTGATTTTTAATTTCATTTCAAGCTTTGTGTGTGTATTGGAGTTATGGAAACCATCACGGTGAAGAGAACCCAAAGTTGGGCCTCCACCGGAATGGTGCCGCCGGCTATGACCGGCAAGAGAGCTGGTGGTGTGGGTGTTGATTTGAAATAGATTGCAGATGCTAGAGATGAGAATATTTAACTGATGTGCTAGTTAATTAAGCATGCATGCAGAATTTTAGTTTTGAAAGCTTGAAATTTTTTTTATCTATGTGTGTGGTGTAATTGAGACATGGGTTGTCTTTATTTTAACTGTTCTTGCTATTTCGAGTTACTTTGTGTGATAATTGTTAGCTAATTGTGATGGCATGTTGATGAATTAGAACCCTATTAGGCTCTATTCTCATTGTTTGTTAGTTAATTAAGCTGCCCTATTCTGTTCTGCTCATTCGTGACTACTTGTGCCCTATTCTGGGCAGTGAATATGTGTAGAATCTGTTACTTATATTTTCTAGTTTATTTGGACACTAATTTTGTGCCGTTTGGATTAACGAGCTAAAAGTTATGTCACTTTTAATCTAATGATAGGGATAGTAATAATCTGCTGTTGTTGCCCTGGTTGTAACTGTGTTTTGGTATATTTCCAAGTCTGATTTGTAAGTGAAATATTCTGTGATTTTGTTCTTCTCGGAGTCTAGTTTTATTACGCGAAAGATTTGTGTTGTTTGAGTTAACGAGCTATTAGTTATGATTATTTTGGTATAGTGTGTGCAGATTGATAAAACTGGGCTGGTATAAATTCCATAGTTAATTCGTTATTTGTCGGAATATTTTGATTTAGCATCTGATAGAAAGGTCTTGGAATTATCTTCAACTTTCATTCCCTGTGTTTTTCCAAATTCCATCTGTAACCATGGTAAAATCTGCTGTTTGTGAAATCTGTGATAGTATTTCATCTTGGTATCTCCTGACTTCAAAAATTCGTAGTAAATTCATTCCTTTGGCTATGACTTTGAGCTTTATCAAACTGAAAAGATGTTCTCGAGCTCTACAATTGTTGTTTATAGTCCATTAACCAATTCTGTGATTTAAGAGTCTCAAATGCCAAGTTACTTGTCGAAATCAGAGCTGAAACTGCTTATGCAGCAGCTTGTTTTAAAGTTTCTGAATTCGTTACTTGGTCATTTTTAGCGAGCCTTACCATTCTGGAAAGGTTTCGAAATTATCTCTCACTTCTATGTTTTTTACTTTTCTATTGGAGTTCATCTAGATGTAGGAAACTGCCGTTCTTTATAACTGGTCAGGCCTGAATTCTATGTCGATGGGCAACTTATGTGATATGATGTTCATATACGGTTTGTGTGACTAGTATAAGTTGTCACCAGGGGATTAATTACATGTTACGTGCTTAGTATTAAGTCATATAATGAATTGTATACCTATTTTAGTCGGATTATGAATAGTAAAGGTATATATGTCGATTATGTGGAGTATCAGAATTTTGTGAATGGTTTAATAGAATACTTGATTGTAATTATAAGTTGAGTTGAAATTGATATTAGATTATATTTGAATGGATAATAGTCGTATATATGTATTGTTGATTGGTTTGGTTTGAAAACAGGTGGATTGTCCGATTTACGAATACTTCATGCCGAAATTTTCTAAAAATTCCCCTGTGTCTAAACCTATTTTACCTAATAAATTCTAATAGTTGTGAGCATTCTTTAACTGCTAATTGTTATGTGTATTGAATGGATTATGTGATTAAGGTAAACAAATAGTGTTTATAATTATCGAATGGGTAGATAGTTACGGATTGTGATAGTTATTCAGAAACTGTTAAGTTCGCCTGATCCGACGACTGAAGTATTGTTTTATTGGCGTATAGGGTCGATCGAGATAAACTTATCAAAGATGTTTAGAACTAAATGAATGATGTTGTGAGTATAGCACTAAGAATCCGATAGAGCAACGTTGTGCCGTAGTCAGTCCAGTGGAGTATGTGAGAAGCTAAGTGGGAAGAAATGATTGTGCAATGGATAGTATCATTGGAAATCTGAACCAGGAGTCAGTGATAAGGCAAGTATAAACCTTCTCGACTTTGTAACCTTCTAGTTGATATACTTGTGATACACTTTGCTATGCCATGTTTGTATACCCCCGAACTTATACTTATGTTAACATTTCAATTCCAGTATATTTTTGTTCATGGCTTCCTATTACCCATCTAATATGATATGTTTAACCCAAAAGCTTGAACTAAATTCAATTTATAATTATTCTAAACCATGTCACCCCTCACTGTGAACTACCTTATTTTGATTAATTCCTTGTCGTCACATTTTTAGACTATCCTGATTTTATAACTACAGTTTTACAACAAATTCTGAAACGAAATATTTTGACTTACCTATGTTTTACAACGAAGTTTTGAAAAGATGTTTTATACATAGTGGACATTACTATTTAGTAATGGTCTTGAGAAATGACTTTCGAACCATGTTTTAAAGGATGTTTTAAATATAGGAATTCCGTCTAAATATTTTCTACGGATTCCTATGGATTGGTTGCGTAAGAGGCCGAGTGACGCCGGTCCAGTGTTTATTTTAGCGTGAGAGGCTAGGTTGTAGTCCTAGTCCAGCTTTTATGGCCAAAGTGTGCCTAACTTGGGAACCCAGTTAATATTGACCAGAGGGACCTAGTGTCCGTTATGGGGACTTTACGTGGCTGATCACCCGTATTGTCTGGTACGTCTAAAGGAAATCCAATCCGTCTAAATATTGTTGAATTTTTATTTAATTCAAAGGAAATCAGTTTACCCTTCAAAATGAAATTGTGATTAACTTTTACTGTTGAACTTGAAATATGAATTACTGTTCTTAAACTGGTTTACCCTTTTAAAGTATGATTTTGAATTATCAAGATATAATTCATTGATTTGCAGTTATTGAAAAATTTTATCCACTTAAAATACATCCTGTTGCATCAATTGATTCCATAAATACTTGCTGATCAATTTTTGGCTCATTCTTGCTATTTATTCTAACCCTTTCAGCTTGGGATAAAGGTGGTTCGCTTGTTTAAGATCGCGCATAAGAGTAATGCTAGATGAGGATTTCAAGTGGTTAGGTTACACCTTGGTGACCAGGTAGAATACCTTGGAAGATGTTTCTGAGACTAGTTGGGATTTAGAATTGGCTGATTTTGATTATGTTGTAAAACAGATTTATATATTGTTTTCCAGTTAATCTTCATATCGAAGTCTATCTGGTAAGGTAGAAAGGTTGTAATAATAATCAGTAGTTTGGTTTTTTGATTTCAATACTGTAACCTGTATGCGATCCTGTTTTAGGGGGTCAGTTTTACTTTCAAATTGATTTCTCTTTTAAATCATTTTTTTTTATTGAGTTTTCTTTTAATTTTTTTTTTAAAGATATAAAGGTTTTGAATTATTTTTGTGTTAGTGGCACCAGATCTAGACCCCGGATCTGAGGGCTGTCACAGTGGTGGAAACAATGGAAATACTGGAGATACTACTAATACCAGTAGTGGATCAACAAGTCATTCTGGCAGCAACTCAGGGGGAGATGATAGATCTACTGGCAGAACACAACATCATAATGAATATCAAGGCGAGTTATCAAGGTCAAACCTACCGAGGGAAAGGATATGAAGTAGAGATCATCCTTTTGAATTGATCATAGGTGATCCAGATGTTGGGGTTAGAACTAGAAGTGCAACTTTGAATGAATGTCTATTTTCAGTTTTCCTATCCCAAGAAGAACCAAAGAAAATTGAAGATGCACTAACTGATCCAGATTGGGTTCTTGTCATGCAAGAAGAGCTCAATCAGTTTGAGAGACAAGAAGTGTTGACACTGGTACCCAGTCCAAGAGACAGATCTGTAATTGGTACCAAATGGGTATACAGAAATAAATTAGACGGTGATGACATTGTTACAAGGAACAAGGCCAGACTGGGTGCAAAAGGTTACTCATAGGAAGAAGGAATTAATTATGAGTGAAGGTATCATTTCTACAATTACGGTATATGGTTTAACTGTTATTACATTATATCCTACACGTATGTATTAGATTGAAATGGACGGTTCTGATTCGGTCTCCACTGAACTTTACTATATATATATATATATATATATATATATATATTGAAAGTCATATGATAAGATCTATTTATAATAATTAGATGACAAATCAACTCAGATAAGAAAGTGAAGTAAATAATAAATATTAAAAAATGAATCAAGACGAAGAATATCAACTAAACACGAAGAATCAGAATATCAGAAGAATTCTGACAAAGACTGCTACTCAATACTTGAAGAAGTTCATTTATATGATCAAGCATCGGTATAAAATAAAAGAGTAGTATCTTAAAGAGTTTAGAGGATACTGAAGGTTTTAAGTGTCTACTATAGAAAGATTCCAGAAGAAGAATTATTGAGGAAAAATAAAAAGAAGACAAGACGGGACAAGACAAGATATAAAGACCACTACATCAGAAATGAAAAATCAACATTGTAATTAGTCATCCGTGAACCAGACCAGTGCACAGGGTGTCAACCATGTCAGTGAAGATTCGTCATCAAAAAGTTCAAATGGTTAGAAAGGTTATTGTTGAATAACAAAAGAATTTGATCTATATCGACAATGGTCTTACAGTGAAGACTTTAATTATTTTTATGACAGAAGATAGATCAAAGACGGAAAGATTTCAGAGCTAACAAAAAAGTTATACAAGTCAAGATAATATTTTAATTCAACTATCAAAAGTTAATTAATTATTTAATTTATTTAATTAAATTAATTCAAGATGAATTTAATTTAATTTATAAATTATTTAATTATATTAAGTAAAATTAATTTATTATAAAAGATATGACTTGGTATAACTTTTAATAAGTCTTTTAAACTTTATTAAAAAGTCATACCGAAATATTTATTAAAAAAAAGTCATACAAGCTATAAAAAAATGTCATACCGAATTTCGAAGTCAAAAAGGTCATACAAAGCTTTTGAGAAAGTCATACCGATTTTTGATAGAAAAAATCATACTAAATATTCAGAAGAAAAAGTCATACAAGTTTTGAAGAAAGGTCATACCAACCAAAGTCAAGAAGTCATACAAAGCTGTTGAATGAAAGTCATACCGAGCCTAATTCAAAAGTCATACCGACTTTTGAAAAGTCATACCGTGTTATTTCAGAAGTCATACAAGTGCTTTTTGAAAGCTATACAGGCTTAAAAAAAGTCTGAAAAATGTCTTGATCTAAAAAGTCATACAAGCATAAGAATCCTCTATATATATAAGGCTAGTGCTTCATAAACACACATTGAGAAAAATATTTAAATTCAGTAATTTATCTGATTGTAATATTCACAGACTTTCTGTGCTGGTTTGAATAATAATTGTTATTTTAGAATGGTTAATGTCTATATTGTTCTAGAATTCTAAACAATTATTTACACTTTCAACATATTAATTTTGTAATATTTTTCAAGTTAAAATCATATCTTATATTTGAACAGTATTTAATTATAATTAATATTTCGTGAGAAATTAAAATAATATTTTTAAATCCATAATTACGCGAATAAATTCAGATATTGTATTCAACCCCCTTCTACAATATTAGAGACCAATATATATATATATATATGTGTGTGTGTGTGTGTGTGTGTGTGAGTTCAGTGGAGACCAAAAAGAATTTGGAGACCTATATTCACATCGTACGATTTATTTTATCTAGCGGTTATGATTAAAGAACTAAAAAAGACAGTGTTATGCAATCTTAACAAAATTATGTATATTACTTATCAGTTATCTCTAATCAGATTAACTAGTCACACTAATACATGATCAACACAAAAATATCATTGCAGGACATACATAGTTTTGTTTAGACTGCAGGACACTGTCCTTACACCATCAATATCCAAAAGTGGTGTATGGTATAATTGTATATCATTGCAATACACAAATATATCGTTGCTAGACACTGATAATATGAGTGAAGGACAAAAATATCACTGTAGGACATACGTAGTTTTATTTAGACAGCAGAACATTGTCCTTATACCATAAATATCCAAAAGTGGTGTATGATATACACAAATATATCGTTTCAGGACACTGATAATATTAGTGAATGTATCATTGCGTAACATAAATATATGAGACGTGTATGATATAACTGTATATCATTGCAGTACGCAATTGCATAGTGTACACAAATATCATTGTAGTACACAAATATATGAGTTAAAGTATCATTGCTAAAATTACGGTATATGGTGTAACTATTATTACGTTATATCCTACACGTATGTATTAGATTGAAATGGACGGTCCTGATTCGGTCTATAGAGTCTCCACCAAAATGATGGTCTCCACTAAAATTTTATATATATATATATATATATATATATATATATATATATATATATATATATATAAAAGAGAAAATAAGGTTAAAGTACTCAAATAGATTCGATCTTTATTTTTAATTTTCCAGGGCTCTAAATATTAATAAAATTAATAAAAAATTCTTTCTTTTAAATTATAATTTTTTATGAAATAATTAAATATACAATATAAGTATTTAAAATATTTGACAAAAATTTCTATGTATATAATAAGATGATTTTTACTTGAATTTTAAAAATTTTGTAACTTTAATTTTTTAGTTTTATATATGCTAAAATTTTGAGAGGATGTATATTTTTCATAATTTGTTTATAGAAATTATTTTGTATGTTTATCTATATTTTCAAAAATCTATAATTTGTTGTATTCTTTAAATATAAAAAATGTTATTATAGAAAAATTATATAGAGTTAAAATTTTTAATTATAATAAAATAATGATAATGATAATATGATAAATTAAAATATTAATTTAAAATGTATAAATAAAATTTTATAATATATGTAAAAAAATTTATAGGCAATAACTTGTATTTAGCATGCCATCGATTTGAGAATTTAACAGTTCAATGGAAAAAAACTTGTTAATTAATAAAATTAAATATTTATATTATAAATTTATATGTTAAAAAGGAAGGATAATTGCCATTTATATCACATTTTCAATGAATTGTGCCTAAAATACCATTTAGCAGTAAACATGACCAAAATGACACTTAATATACGTATTTCCAAAATGTCCAGGTATATTCACACATTTCAAGCATGCGAATCTATAATTTATTAATTTTTTATTATTTTTTATTAGTTACGTACACATGAAACTAATGCGAAAATAGTGTGATGCACATGTAAAGGATGGAAGCAGTGGTGTAGTCGAGATTCTTTTGATGGTTGTTGCACATAATATATGTATATATATAGATTGAATAGATGTGTTTGTGTATGAGTGTATCCAATATGTATCTATAAAGAAAGGTGTGGTTTTCAAGTTTGTTAAAGAAAATAGTTAGATATGTTTTTGTGTGTTATTTTATTAATATACGCATTTTGATGATGCACATATAATATGATTAAAAGGATAAGATTTCTAATAAATGATATTTTGGACATATGTGTTATAATAATGTAATATAATGGTCATCAACTCTAAAAGAGAATTGGAAGATAGATAATGGTGCTAAATATAATAAAATTTAATATAATAATAAAATTATTAAACAAATATTTATTTATTCATAGTTTAGAATTTGATGAGATATCCATGTCGAAGACAAAAATAAAATTTCACAAAAAATCTTTATGTTAGGTCGGAAATGTTATTATTTATCTTATTTAAAATACTAAAAATAAAATATTTAGTTTTCAGTATAGTTCAATATTCGATATTAAAATTTTCACAAATTTTATCCGAGAATATCAAAGAATAACAATGTCAATTAAAAAAATGTGTATAATTATCATATATAGAAAAATATTTTATTTATTTAATAATAAATCAATAAAATATTATTTTAAATAATTTATATAGTATTATAATTATTTATTCATACCATTTTTTCAAATTTAATTTCATAAAAGTTTTAAAAAATTTCGACTAATTAATTTAGTACTCCCTCTAGTCCGTTATATAAGACTTTTGTAACGCCCCCAAATCCGGGATCAGGGATCTGTGTTAGGAATATATTCATTTGATGATGTACAAAATACTAGAACAGGGTCTAGCATGGTTTATCTGTAATAAGTCTTTCTAGTCTCTGAAATGTATAATCAGAGTCTAGATAGTCAACATTCAAGTTATTTGTACTTAGAAGATTTTCTGAAAGAAAATGAAACCAGAGTTTGCATGAAGATCAGAGTCTGGAAGGTGATCGGAGTCTATAGACTATGAGAGTCTATGATCTATCAGAGTCTACATTTATCAGAGTCTGAAGATCATCAGAGTCTGAAGGTTTCAGAGTCTATACAGTTAAAGTTAAATTTGGAAGAGGATCACGGGAATGGAAAGTCTTCGAAGATCAAGATAAATATATTGCAGATATGCTATGGGAAGGAAAGAGAATTGCAGAAGGAAACTGTCAATTAATAATTAGGAATTCTATTCCTATTGTAATTTATCTTTCTGTTATTAGTTGATAGGCAGCTCTCTATATAAACACTATGTAACCTAATTGTAAAAGTGTGTAAGTTGAAGCATAATTGTCTGAGTGAAATTTTGTGATAGCATAGAGATAGAGAGAGTTGCTGTGATAATCACAGAGAAGCTACTAGGGTTTGTGTGCACCCTAGGAGAGTTTTGTATTTAATAATCAATAATACAAACAGTACTTATTCATATCTTTGTGTTTGATCTTTGTTCTTAATTCATATCGAGTTGGTTTTAAATCAGGCATAAAAGTAACACAAGTATTCAACCCCCCCTTCTACTTGTGCAACTGGGAAAACAATTGGTATCAAAGCCTAACGTTTAAAATCTATCAAAGATGTCTGGAAACAAAGATGGCAATTCTAAGATTCCTATGCTCAAAAGAAACGAGTTTACCCACTAGAAGGTTAAGATGCTGCACCATTTGGAAGCAACAGACCCTGACTATCTTGAAAGAATTCATGAAGGACCCTATGTGCCCTTAAAGCTAGTACCTCAAATCAATGAAGAAGGAAAAGTAACTGAAGAACACTTCATTGAAAAACCAAAGGCTGAATGGACAAAGGAGGCAAAGGTCAAAAACATACTTTTTAACAGTTTGGATTCTGTTCTAACAAACTGTGTTATATCATGTCAAACTGCTAAGGAGATGTGGACAAAACTTGAAGTACATTGTCAAGGAACTAAAGATGTCAAGAAAAATGCAAGGTCTTTGCTAATTCAAGAGTATGAGTATTTTGAAGCAAAATCTGGAGAATCTATTACTGAGATGTATGATAGGTTTACTAAACTCTTGAGTGAGATGGCTATACTTGGTAAGGTTTATGATTCTGAAGATACCAACACCAAGTTTCTGAGAGCACTTCCTGAAGAGTGGGACAATAAGACTACTGCCATAAGGGAAGCTAGAGATTTGGATGAACTAACTCTAGATGAATTGTATGGCAGGCTCAAGACATATGATTTAGAGATGCAACAGAGGAAGAATAAGAAGTATGTGAAGACAAAATCTGTAGCACTCTTAATGGAGTCTGAAAAAGAACAACATGAACAACCCACTGAAACAAGAATCAAGGATTCAAGAAAGAAGGGTAAAACTGTTGTGGAGTCAGAGTCTACTGACACAGACTCTGATTCTGATGAAGAGATTGATCTAAGTCAAATGATGGTTATGTTTGCCAAAATTTTCAAAAGAATGAAATTTAACAAAAGAACTGGCAAATTTAGCAAAAGGTCATCATTCAAGAAGGAAGATGAGAAGAATGAAAAAAGCAAGAGTACTATAATCAAACTTGAAAAATCAAAGGTCAAATGTTTCAACTGTGGAATATTGGGGCACTTTGCCAGTGAATGCAGAAAGTCAAAAAGTCAAGGAAAAGGAAAAGCACTTTTATCAACAGGAAAGGATTGGGCAGATTCAAGCTCAGAGGATGAAATTGATTATGAAAATCTAGCATTGATGGCATCCTCCTCAAGAAAATCACAATCTCCCAAAGAACCCTCATCTCCTAAAACTCAGGTATCAATCTTTACTCCTGAATCCTGAATTAACTTAGACTCTAATGGCATAGAAATTGTGCAAAGTGAGGTTAATAAAATAATGACAACATGTAGGTCTCTCACTAGTGAAAGTGAAAGGTTGAGAGAAGAAAATTTAACCTTAACTAAAAGGAATGATCATTTAGAGTCTGAGTTAATATTAATGGAACAATACAAAAAGGATTCTGAGAAAAATAGTCATAATTACACTGAAATTTTGAAAGCCTATGACTATGTTAAGAATGAACTAGAAGAAGAAAGACTTAAGTTTAAAGTCTGGACAGACTCTGGCAGAAAAGTTCAAGAAATTCTCAATAACCAAAATATTTGTCAAATTGTTGGTCTAGGCTATGAAAATAGTCAAGGCAAAAGACCTATTGTTGAGAATTATAACAATGCAGAAGCTAGCCAAGCTAATAAGACTAAAGACAAAAGCACATTTGTTCCTGTTAAGTTTGTGACTCCTAAAGAAAAGACTGAAACCACAAACTCATCTGTCAATAGTTCCCTTGTTATTGACAAAAAGACAGATGAAACTGGAACAAATAACTCTAAGAAAAATATAAACATAGGGTACTTGTCTAAGTCTAAGTTAAAAGAAAGGCTAGAGAACTTATCAGAGTCTACCAAAACTAGGAGAAATAGGAATGGTAAAGAATGCATTAGTAAAGTAAATAATTATCAAAAGGATCCAAATGCTCCTAGAAAGAAGTGTTTTAGATGTGGCAACCACAACCATTTAGCTATAGATTGTAAAGCAAAAATTGAAAAAGAATCAGAGTTTAGTCTTCCACAGACTCTGAAAAGTCACTACATTTCACAAAAACCCTGTTATCACTGTGGTAGCATATTTCACTCTATTTATAAGTGTAGAGACTATCATGAATTGTATTTCAATTTTTATGAGCTAAAATCATCTATTGACAAAAGCTGGATGACACTGTTAAGACTCCACCAGAGTCAAAAGTAAAGGAGACAGGTAAATCAAAGGTGAAAATTATTAAACCTGTTTCACCTAAAGTTAGAGGAAAAGGATCCAAAACTGTTTGGATCCCCAAAACAACTAACTAGTTACTTTATGTATGCAGGGAACAAGGGTAAAGAATGTAACCCTAATCCTGGACAGTGGATGCTCAGAACACATGACTGGAAAGAAATCCCTGCTTACAGACTTTGTGGAAATGGCTGGCCCAGAAGTATCCTTTGGAGATGGCAACAAAGGACAAATACTGGGATATGGCAAGATTGTACTTGGGAATGTCATCATTGAACAAGTAGCTCTAGTTGATGGCTTAAGACACAATTTGATAAGCATAAGTCAACTAGGAGATAAAGGTTACCATACTGAGTTTGACAACAAAGAGTGTCTTGTGACTCACAAAGAAACAGGTATTCTGGTTTTTAAAGGACACAAACATGGTAACATTTATGAAGCCAGCTTGGAGGATTGCATACACAGTGAACTCACATGTCTATATAGCAAGGCCTCAATTGAAGAAAGCTGGAAATGGCACAAGAAACTGTCACATATCAACTTTAAAACACTAAACAAGTTGGTTAAACATAATCTTGTAAGAGGATTACCACAGGTTGATTTTGTGCAAGATGGACTCTATGAAGCATGTCAACTTGGAAAGAAAAAGAAATCATCCTTCAAGAGCAAGACAATAAACACCATTTCTGAACCCTTTTATTTATTGCACCTTGATTTATTTGGTCCAGTAAATGTTATGTCTATTAATAAAAAGAAATATGCTCTTGTTATTGTAGATGATTTTACAAGATTCACATGGGTTTTCTTTCTACATTCAAATGATGAAGCTCCACAACACATAAAAGACCATATCACTTTTCTGGAAAGAAATTCAAAGAAAACAGTTAGAGTTCTAAGGAGTGACAATGGTACTGAATTCAAGAATTCAATCATGGAAGACTACTGTGCATTAAAAGGAATTTCTCAACAATTTTCTGCACCAGGAACTCCTCAACAAATTGGAGTTGTGGAGAGAAAGAATAGAACCCTCATAGAAGCTGCCAGAACAATGCTGGCAGAGTCTAAGCTACCGGTATATTTTTGGGCAGAGGTAGTCAATACAACATGTTTCACTCAAAACTGTACTTTAATAAATATGCATGGAAAGACTCCCTATGAAATGATAAAGGACAAGAAGCCAAGTGTGAAACATTTTCACATATTTGGATTCAAGTGTTATGTACTGAAAGTACATCCTGAAAATCTGAGCAAATTTGAAGCCAAAACAGATGAATCAATTTTTCTTGGATATGCATCAAACACAAAAGCATCCAGATTGTTTAATCTCAGAACTAAAATTGTTATGAAATCTATTCATGTTGCATTTGATGATAAAAAGTTTACAGAATTGCAAGATGAGTCAGGGTTTACTACACTGGAATTTGAAAATCTAAAAAGTTCTGAGATAAATGAAGAAGAAGAGGATGAAGCCCCTCAAGTAACTCCTAATCCAACACAGGAACCTGCACATTCTGAGGGGGAGCTAGGAAATACAACTCCAAATGATTCAGAATCTAACAGGTCAGGGTCTACCCAGACAGAGTCTAGACAGACTGAGTCAAATTCCTCAGAATCTAACTCATCAGGTTCTGGATAAAACAACTCTGAACCCTAGACAGAGTCAAGCAATTTAAGGGAAGCCTCTTCATTTGAATTTCACTTAAATACAGAAGATGCAAATGACTTAGGGGGAGCTTCTAGTTCAAGAATCAATCTTCCACCAGCTAGAAAATGGATAAGAGGTCACACTCCTGACTTAATAATTGGTGACCCTGAGAGTGGTGTACAAACAAGAACAGCCATTCAAAATGAATGTCTTTATAGCTGTTTTCTCTCAACGAATGAACCCAAGAAAATTGAGGAAGCCTTGCAAGACCCTGATTGGATAATTGCAATGCAAGAGGAATTGAATGAATTTGAGAGAAACAAAGTGTGGAAACTTGTACCAAGGCCTAAAGATAGATCAGTTGTTGGTGCGAAATGGGTGTACAAAAACAAACTTGATGAAAGTGGAACTGTAATAAGAAACAAAGCAAGGCTAGTTGCAAAAGGGTACTCACAGGAGGAAGGAATTGATTATGATGAAACTTTTGCACCAATAGCAAGATTGGAAGCCATAAGAATGTTTCTTGCCTTTGCAGCTCATTCAAAATTCAAGGTTATCAGATGAATGTAAGAAGTGCCTTCTTGAATGGAAAATTGGAAGAAGAAGTCTATGTGGAGCAACCACCAGGATTTGTTGATCCTAAATATCCTGATCATGTTTACAAATTAGATAAGGCACTTTATGGATTGAAGCAAGCACCTAGAGCATGGTATGAAACTCTTTCAAAATTTCTTCTTGAAAATGGATTCATAAGAGGTACCATTGACAAAACTCTCTTTATTAGAAAGTATAAAGGTGACATTTTGCTTGTCCAAATTTATGTTGATGATATTATATTTGGTTCTACTAATGACAAATTCTGTGAAAAGTTTAGTAAACTAATGCAGTCAAATTATGAAATGAGCATGATGAGAGAATTAAACTTCTTTTTGGGGCTTCAAGTCAAACAGAATGATGATGGAATTTTCATCAATCAAACAAAGTATGTAAAAGAACTACTGAAGAAGTTTGATATGCAAGATTCTGCTGTTGGTGTAGGTTCCCTAGAGGCAATACAATATTTCTTTTGATAAACCTTTATGTCATTTGATTATTCAATAAACGTATTTATTATGACTTTAATTACTGCGACATATTTGTTAGCATAATAAATGTCCTTAGAATCATGATACACATTGTATAGTTTAAGTACATGACTTGAACTTGAGATTATATAATATATCATATTCTTAAAGGTCCCTAGTCGAGTATTATTATAGGACAATAATAATACATAAATAGACTAGTATGTTGTTTGACTGATAACCACATCTCATTGGTTATAAGTATGGGTATACTAAAGTCAATACATAGGTACATGTAGGAGCACATGATACTGGACAGACCCACAGTGAGATTCTTCATGTTTAATAAAGTCATAAGAAAGACTCACAGTGATAATGGTGTAATGATCCCTTGACTTGAGATCATTATATTTCTATACGAGGATTAATATACTTTGACTACATTAAAATTTACCTTTGACCGGGTGATGATAAAAGTAGACATCGGGTATATCATGAGTCGTATGAGAAATATGAATGATAGATAAAGGATTTAACCCTCCTATAATTAGGAGAGATATTATTGGCCTCTTGATTGAGTAAGACTATAAAATGCATGGCCGTGCTCAAATAATGATTTGTTTTCATAGTCTACTTATGGATCAAGTAAACCCGGATTAAATATTGTAGAGGATGACTAAATACATGCCTCGAGTTTAATCTATAATATATATGGTTAAAGGGATTATATTACACGGAAACATTAATCACGAAAGGTTTTATCGAATCACGATTTAATTATTGTTTAATTGGGTAGCAATGATGTATTACTAGATACCGCTCATTGTTTATAATTTTATTGGAGAATAAAATTATTGCCAATTAAATAATAGCCTATAGGGTCACACACATAGAGCACTTAGAGGAATAGTTAATTTAAATTATAGATTTAAATTAATTGATGATTATTTGAATTTTATTATATTAATTAAGTGAGACTTAATTAATTGAAATAATATAAATTCGAATGAAAGGAGTATTTCTACCCATAATAATTAAGTATGACTTAGTTATTAATTAAATAATAAAAAATTCGTTTATTATTTAATCATATACCTACATGGGTTAGGTTTTGCTGAATGGCCCGTTAACCAGCCATTATAAATAGATAATGATATGTTAAGTGGCTGATGACGTTTTAGAAAAACCCTAGAGTGGGATCAGCAAAAGAGAAGCAGAAACGAAACATCAAAAGAAACAACAGACTGTATCAACCTCAACAGCTGAGGCTGAATACATTGCCGCTGGGAGTTGCTGTGCTCAAATTCTGTGGATAAGAAATCAATTACTTGATTATGGACTAACATTCTCAAATATTCCTATGTATTGTGATAATACTAGTGCTATTAAAATTGCAGAGAATCCAGTCCAACATTCCAGAACAAAGCATATTGATGTCAGGTATCATTTTATTAGAGAACATGTTGAAAATGGTACTGTGACACTTCACTATGTTCCAACTGACAAACAGATTGCAGACATTTTGACAAAACCACTTGATGAGTCTACCTTTCTTAGACTGGTAGGTGAATTAGGTATGTTAAACATGTAAGTGATTACAAATTACAAGAAGCAAGGTATGTACTTTAATTATAGCTCCTGATGTGTCAAACTATAATTTGTTAATGCAAAATTCTTGAGGTACTTTATCTTGACAGAGTCTAGTTTTTAGACTCTGACGAGTCTATAGACTCTGACTAGTATGTAGACTCTGAGAGTCTGTAGACTCTGAAAAACAATTATCGTCTAGACTCTGAAACGGTTCAAGTTCGCGCCTGCAGACTCTGATTGTGTCTAAATTATTCAAATGACTTGAAATAGGCGGTAACAGTTGTTTTTGACTGGAGATAGACTGTAGACTCGTGTGTATTGTATGCAACTTGAACAAAATAGAATTTTTCATACAATTTACTCACTTGTTTCTTGCAATTATTTTCTAAGGCACAAATATTCACAGAGCTCTTTACGAACCCTAGCAAATCTGTTCAAGCGAATTCATCACTTTCATCTCAACGATTTCAATGGCTGCTATCTCAACTGTGATGAGGGGACCCAAAGCTATCGCATTCATCTTTGGAGACTTTGAGTTCATGACCACTAACCATGTGGCAGCCCTTGGCGAGAAGAAAGAGGTAGATGCTGACTACTATCCTATGATGGATTTCTTGGAGCAGAGTGAGCTCAGTTATATACTCAAGGCATCACCAGTGATTCATATGGATGTTGTTTCATAAGCCTAGAGCTTTGCAAAGGCAGTTAATCCTTCTCAGGATCAACCAGGTAAAATCATGTTCACCTTTGGCTCCACTACTTTTGATGTAACTGCAGATATACTTAATTATGTGTTTAAACTGCCTATTAAGTCTTCTTTTGATAATACTGTATCTGATGATGACATAAAAAGCATGTTTAAGGCAATAGGTTATTCTGCTAGCTTAGATAACATGAGTATGATAACTAGGCCATATTTAAGGAAGGAATGGTCCTTTTTCTTTGACCAACTTGCTAAGTGCTTTACTGGTAAGTGTAGTGGTTTTGATGCTATTATTGCAATAACTTATCAAATTGGTCACAGTTTCCTATTTGACAAAGTGATCAACATTGGTGATATGTTGCTTACTCAAATGGGAGCAAAATTAACTAATGTGCAAGAGGGGAGGAAAAAGGTCTACTACCATAGATTTCTTATGATTCTCCCCAACCACTTCATTCCTGACCTGTCAACCAAGTTGGCAGATGATTGTTGTGTGCAGGCATACAAACAGCAAATGAGGATATTCTCTAACATCAAGAGAATTGATGACAAAAAGAAGAGTCTACCTGCCATGACTTATCCATAGGTAATGAAGGTAAAACTCTCAACCTACAAACCTTCTATCTACAATGTTTCATTTTTTTGGTGGTGAAATGGTGCAGGAGCAAGTAATGGAGAGTCCTCCTGCACCTACCCAAGTCACCCAATCACCTTCAAAGAAACAATCTTCAAAACCAAAATCCAAAAAGAAACCAACCCCTGGTGTCTCTCAACAGGCACTAGTTGTAAAGAGGAGGAAATTGATTCAATCTAGGCTTATAGATGAGCATAGTGATGAGGAGCTCAACCCTCTAGAGAAGCAAGCTGTTGAAGGACTTTCATTGTTAAAAGAAGGTCATGATACACTTGATTCTACCCTTCAAGCCAAGTTTGTAGTCTCTAAAAAGGCTACAGACTCTGATCAACCTAGGCATGCACCTCAGGATGTTCAAAATATATCTCCTGAGAAATCTTTTGCTAAAAAATACAGAAGGTTAAGGAAGGTTTATTCTGCACACACACACACAAGCCTACTACTATTACTAACCCTGTTTTGCAGGAAACAGATGCTCCCAAGGCTCCTGCAGGGCCAGACTCTGAAAGCAAAAAATTATCTGAACTAGAGTCTAATGTTGAGTCAGAGTCTAGACTGCCTTTAAACTCTGATCATGACACATTTTGGGAAGGAATGCCATTGGATGCAGCCTCAAGTCTAATTGATGAAATCATTACTCCAAGTGATGAGCCACTGCTATTCTTATATCCTTTGGTGGAATCAGTTGAAGATCCAGAGCAACATCAGACTCAATCTCAAGTCTTGGATTTTCTTTCAACCTATGAAGCCGTAAGGAAGAGAATGGAACATGAGCTACAAATGTCTGCACAGGATGTGGTCAAATCTCTATACAGCTACCTATTCAACTCTTCATTCCAAGAAAAAGTAGTTGGGCTCATAGAAGGCAGGACAACTGAAGTTTTCAAAGCACTAGGTGTGCTAGACTCTGAACAGCAACTCACAAAGAAGCCTAAAAAGCTTAAGATCTACAAAAGGAGAAAATCAGAGTCTGTTGCTGCGTTGGAAACTGAGATTGAGCAACCAGTTTTTTACTATGAAGCAATTTGGGATCAAGGGATTACCTACATGACAGCTATTGATTGGATTTCTACTATTCAGCCATTTCTAAGAAAGGTGGTTGATTTTCTTGTCTAAAATGTAGGTAAGGTGGCCAACAAATACATCTATCCGACCTATGAAAGTAGATTGGATCAACTCAAGGACTCACATTATCACAAGATTGCAAGGGAACTGCAGGATTCCTTTCACTTGACTTTTGCCCAGGCCATCAATGCACTCCATGCCAGGATCTTTCTCAATGGACACTTGGATGCATTAACTTTGGTAGAACCACATGAGGTAGCAGGTGATGCAAGACAGTTGGAGGTTGGGACTAGTGCACCAGTGGTGACTAGTGATAAAGATGCTCAGTCTGCCTCACCCACACAAGAACCACCTAGTCAGAGGTTGGGTGATAGTGGGGCAGAGGAGTATACTGTGAAGGGTTTTGGGCATGAAAACGCAGCGGAATTAACGTAAAAACAATAAAAAAATCGAAACCCAATCGCAGGATCCATGTATAACGTTGGATGATTATGGTGAAGAAGTCTGTACCTTAACAAAGCTTTACGTATGTTGTTTAATGGAGGTCCAGAAAAGATGAATCACAGCAGCCCTTTGTTGCAAATATTTGCTCTCCAAAGAAGTCCACACGAACGCCCGAACGTCCTACGATCACCGGAGTCGGTACTAGCCGAATTGTTTGCCTCTTGCCTCTCTCTCTCTCTCTTTCTCTAGCCTCTCTTGATGTTGAGCAGCTAGGGTTTTTCTCTAAAAACGAAATTTGATAATTCCACCATAATACTATACATCATTATGTATATATAGGGGAGAGAGAGATTTTGGGCCTAACCCTAATCCATGTGGTTTCCAAAACCCATTATGACTTTGGGTTATTATTATTATTATTATTAAATCTTAATTCTAATATAATTAATCAAGTCCCACTTAATTAATTCAATAATTAAATTCAAATAATAATAATACTTATTAAATCCGAATTCTAATATAATTAATCAAGTCCCACTTAATTAATTCAATAATTAAATTTGAATAAACAATAATATATTTAAATTCGTAATTTAAATAAACCTCCGTTTTGACGTTCTTTGTGTGTGACCCTTTAGGTTATTATTACGTTGGCAATAATTTTATTATCTAATACTAAAATTATAAACAATGAGCGACATCTAGTAATACATCATTGCTACCCAAGTAACAATAATAATTGGTGATTCAATTAAACCTTTCGTGAATAATGTTCCATGTAATATAATCTCTTTAACCTTATATTATAGATCAAACTCGAGGCATGTATAGTGTCATCCTCTTCAACGTTTAATCTCGGTTTCCTTGATCAATGAGTAGACTATTTAAACAAATCAATATTTGAGCATGGCCATGCATTTCATAGTCTCACTCAATCAAGAGGCCAATAATATCACTCCTAGAATTGGAGGGTTAAATCCTATATCTATCATTCATATTCCTCATACGATTCATAGCATACCCAATGTACACTTTTATCATTATCCGGTTAAAGGTAACTTTGAGTGTAATCAAAGTATATTAATTCTCGTATAGAAATATAATGATTTCAAGTCAGAGGATCATTACATCATTATCATAGTGAGATTTCTTATGACACTTATTAACATGTAGAATCTCACGGCGGGTCTTTCCAGTGTCATGTATTGATACATACACTTATGTTCTTGACTTTAGTATCACCATACCTATGACCAATGAGATGTGGTCATCCGTCAACTAACATACTAGTCTCATTGCATTATTATTGTCCTTAAATAATAATACGTGACTAGGGAATTTTAGGAATAAAATACTATTCATATAATCTCATTTTTAAGTCACATACTTAAAGATATATATTACGTATTAATATTCTAAGGACATTTATTATCCTTTCAATTTATAACGCAGTAAATAAAGACATAATAAATAATAATTAAATAATCACATAAAACATAATCCTTAATTGTTTTCAATAAAACATTAAAAGTATTGTCTCTAGGACACCAATACTAACAATCTCTCACTTGTACTAGAGCCAATCTCTCATGTATCTAATACCCATGGAACTAGTATGACCTTCGTGCTTCTGCTGCGACAAAGCCTTAGTCAATGGATCTACAATTTTATCATTTGTATGCACTTTACATATATGTATATCCCCTCGATTATTAATCTTATTAATTAGGTGATATCTCCTAAGTACATCCCCAAACAGCCTCATTGGCTGCTTCGCAAGCATCAATATACTCAGGCTCTATTGTAGAATCAACAACTGTCTCAGCTGTGAACCATTCCAGCATACAACATCTCCATTTAGACAAAACACAAATCCAGACTGAGAAATTGAATCATCCTTGTCTGTCTAGAAATTAGCGTCGGTGTAACCTTTTACAACCAGCTTATCTTCTCCTCCATATACCAAGAATTAATCTTTAGTCCTCTTCAAGTACTTAAGAATATTCTTGACTGCTGTCCAGTGACCTTCACCTGGATTAGACTAGTATCTACTCTGACTTAGGCCAATCATTCTTCTTGATCTATCTCTATAGATCTTGATACCTAAAATATAGGTCATTTCGCCTAAGTCTTTCATTGAGAAATTCTTATTCAACCAAGTCTTAACAGCCTGTAAAGAAGGAATGTCATTCCCTATTATTAATATATCATCAACATATAATACTAGGAATGCCACATTGCTCCCACTTACCTTCTTGTAAACACATGGTTCATCTTCATTTTGAATAAACCCAAACTCTTTGACAGTTTCATCAAAACGAATGTTCCATCTCCTTGAGTCTTGTTTCAATCCATAAATGGATCGACGCAGCTTACATACCTTTACAACATTCTTTGGATCAACAAAACCTTCAGGCTGTGTCATATACACATCCATATCTTCTTCAAGGCTCCCATTTAAGAAAGCGGTTTTGACATCCATCTGTCAGATTTCATAATCATAGTAAGCAGCTATAGCAAGCAAAATCCTAATGGACTTGACCATAGCCACTGGTGAAAAAGTCTCATCATAGTCAATACCATGAATTTTCTTGAAACTTTTTGCCACCAATCGTGCCTTATAGGTCTGTACATTACCATCCATGCCGGTCTTCTTCTTGAAAACCCACTTGCACCCTATAGGTTTTACCCCTTTAGGTGGATCAACCAAAGTCCATACTTGATTAGTATACATGGATTCCATATCAGATTTCATGGCATCCATCCATCTCTTGGATTCTGGAGTGTTCATAGCATCTTAGTAAGTGAGAGGCTCATCTTCGTCGATAAACATCACATCACTATCTTGAGTTAAGAGAAATCCATAATATCTCTCAGGCTCATAGCGAATCCTACTAGACCTTCGAATAACCTGTGTTTCTTGAGCAGTGTTGTGGTCTTGTACATCCTGCTCAAGTTCCTCCATTGGTTCAATGTTATCTTGTGGGCCTCGAACTTCATCGAGATCTATTATCCTCCCACTGTTTTTCTTCGAAAGCATTTCTCTTTCAAGAAAAACTGTAGTTCGAGCAACAAACACTTTGTTCTCGGAAGGATTATAGAAGGAATAACCCTTTTGTTTCAATTGGGTATCCCACAAAATTATATTTGTCTGATTTAGGTCCTAACTTGTCAGAAGTTAAACGCTTCACATCCCCATATTTTCATAAATGACATGCTATGACGTTTCTTAGTCCATATCTCATATGGAGTCTTCTGAACCGTTTTAGTAGGAACTTGGTTAAGTGTATAAGCAGCCGTCTCCAGGGCGTAGTCCCAGAAACTAATTGGAAGATCTGCATGACTCATCATCGATCGTACCATGTCCAACAAAGTACGATTCCTCCTTTCAGAAACTCCATTCCATTGTGGTGTTCCAGGAGGAGTGAGTTGTGATACAATACCACACTCTTTTAATAAACTCTTAAATTCATGGCTTAAGTATTCACCTCCACGACCAGATCATAGAGTCTTAATACTTCCGCCAGTTTGCTTTTCTACTTCAGCTTTGTATTCTTTGAACTTTTCAAAAGAATCGGATTTGTTCTTCATAAGATACACATATCTACTGAAATTATCAGTAAACGTGATAAAGTAGTAAAAGCCACCTCTTGTCATAGTACGCATAGGACCACATACATCACTATATATAAGTTCTAATCGTTCAGTGGCCCTTTCACCTTGTCCAGTAAAATGAGATTTAGTCATTTTTCCAATGAGACAAGGTTCGCATGCTTCGTATGATTCAAAGTCAAACTTATCCAAGTATACATCCTTATGTAACTTGAAAATGCGCTTCTCATTTATATGGCCTAAACGACAGTGCCAGAGGTATGTTTGATTTGAGTCATTTATTTTAAGACGTTTGTTATTCACATTATAGATATGAGTGTCTAAATCAAGAACATATAAACTGTTAAATAAACGTGCAACCTCATAGGTAACATTATTCAAAGAAAAGGAACAACTATTGTTCTGAATTAAAATGCAAAACCTTTCTTGTCTAAACAAGAAACCGAAATAATGTTTCTGCAAATTGCAGGCACGTAAAAACAGTTCTCAAGTTCTAAACTAAGCCCAGTGGGCAATGATAAATAATAAGTCCCTACAGCTAAAATAGCAACCTTTGCTCCATTGCTAACTCGTAGGTCAACCTCTCCTTTAACCAAAGTCCTACTCCTTTGTAGTTCATGTACATTTATACAAATGTGAGAACCACATCCAGTATCCAATACCCATGATGTAGAAGTTGACAAATTGACCTCTATAACATAAATACCTGAATCAGAAGCTTGACTAGCCTTCTTCTTCTTCAGATCCTCCAAATAAGCATGACAGTTTCTCTTCCAATGTCCTGGTTTATCATAGTAGTGATAATCACCCTTTACAACAACACCCTTAGGCTTTAAAGCCTGTTTGGGATTAGCCTTTGGCTTGGGACCAGAAGCAGATCCAATCTTCTTCTTTCCCTTCCATTTGCCTTTCCTATTAGCCTTACCTTTGTTATCTACCATCAACATGGCAGCAGGTTCAACCTTTTCATGTTGGTTTCAGTAGTTCGTAACATGGCCAACAATTCAGTGGGTGTTTTGTCTATCTCATTCATATTGTAGTTCATAACAAAATGAGTATAGTTGCGGTTCATAGATTGCAAGATTAAGTCAATCTGAGCTTCCAAACCAATCGGGAAACCCAAAGTATCAAGATACTCAATATAACCTATCATCTTCAGAACATGTGGTTCAACAGGTTCACGCTCTCCCTGTTTGCAAGCATACAGTTCTTTGCTTGTGTCGAACCTTTCTTGACGAGCTTGTCCCTCAAACATTCTTTGAAGGTGTTCAATCATCTTATAAGCATCCATATGCTCATGTTGTTTTTGAAGCTCAACACTCATGGTTGCCAGCATGAGACATGCAATATCATTCATATCATCAATATGCTTCTGATAAGCATTTTGCTGAACGCGAGTTGCATTCTCAGCAAGAGGAGCAGGTGAAGGAATTTCAATGACATGGAGCTTACGCTCTTGCCTGAGGACAATACTCAAATTCCTATACCAATCCAGGAAGTTAGTTCCTGTCAGCTTGTCCTTCTCAAGGGTTGCTCGTACGGAGAAAGTATTTATATTGTTTGCCATTTAAATATCTACAATGTTTAAAATGCATAAAATAAACATTAGATTGTCTGAGTTATTTATTATGTTCAAATGATTATGATATATTCATAATATATCTCCCACTATTTTTATCAAATTAATAGCCCTTACTATTAATTTGGAAAATATATCCCATAATTCTTTCTAGTGAGCCAAGATCCATATTTCGTCATGTCCTAAGTCAACCACTGGAAGTCCTTAAAAAATGATTATTTAGGTAGACAACAGTTGTCAATTATATCATATATAATTCTTGGATAGTTTGGTGAACAACAATTGATCTTATCTATCTAATAGACTTTTAACCAAACTCTATGCTTCTAAGTTCATAATGGTTGAATATAACCGTTTATTTTCACCTTATTATGACGACTCAGTTAAGTTAGACCCAATGATACAACGGCCGAATATAACCGTTTATATTCGTCGCATCTCACCACGATAGATAGGAGTCCCCTGCCACTGACAGTCCTTCCCCTAATCGATCTAGGATTCGATGAGTGTTCATTCATTGGAAAGCATCCGAGTAAAACTTAATATTTTGTTAAGGGGTGTAGAAAATTTATAACGATCATGATCACATCATAAAGAGATCCTCAATTTTTCCTTGAACCAAATATTTCAAATTGACATCTTAAATTGTTCATTTCCCAGGTAGATGGAGGATACCAGTGGTCACACTTAAAACCCATCAGCCTTACGAATACGCATATCCGTTTTTGTTAGAAAATCCCAGTTATAGATATCAAAAATCAATATTTAATTCCTTGTTTTAAAAATCCATTTTCATAAACACAAGAATCTCATGATCGTTTGTTAATTTTAAAATCTTGAATCGTTACAGATTTTATCTTTCTTAAGCAGACATGGCATGAGTGTCGTATCTAATATATACATCATTCCAACACATACATATCTACACATGCATTCATATACATATATGTATTGTGCATAAATTAAACGTGTTTGGTTATGGCCCCATCCTATGTGATATTTCCAAGCTAATGGAATTATCAAGGTCAATCTATGGTGGTTTCAAATACTACACTATTACATGTCTTTATCTTCTTCATTGCTCCATTATCTGGATTGCCTCCTAGCTTCCTTGCTTCCAAGTCTCCATTGGACAATTACATTGAATAATAAATAAATCTATTCTAATGAAATTACAAGAAGAACTCGAGTTACATTCGAGATTAACAATTACAATGAATAAACGACATGCAAGTCATATTTAGAAACCAAAACCATAAAACAAAACCACTATCCTATGGGTCTTTAGGCCATAACCATCCACCATGTTATCACATAACACATGTAATATATCTCATATTATATAAACATATCATATAATCATATATAATAAATTTCGAAATTTCAGAAAATCAAATAAATTTCAGAAAATAATAAATCCCCGTTTCGGAGCCTGTAATGTCGTCAAACGGCTTACAGACGCGAAACTGACTTTGTCAGTATTGCTCAGTGACACGATTCCAGTCAGAAAACACATATCGTTTGCGAAAATCGGACACTGGACACAGATTTCAGAAAATCTACCAAAGCCGTTTCAGAATTCGTATCGAATACGATTTCCATAACAAGAACAAACATGTATCATATACATACAGCAATACACACAATAATCCCATGATTATACAACACATGAATATCATATATTCAAAATCATATAAAACATATATATCAATATATAGTCATGGCATATCATATATATGTTTACATACATCGAAAAACTGTTAAATACATAACCAAATCATCCCATTATACACGTAGCTCTGATGCCATTGAAGGGTTTCGGGCATGAAAACGCAGTGGAATTAATGTAAAAATAATAAAAAAAAATCGAAACCCAATCGCAGGATCCATATATAACGTTGGATGATTATGGTGAAGAAGTCTGTACCTTAACAAAACTTTCCGTATGTTGTTTAATGGAGGTCCAGAAAAGATTAATCACAGCAGCCCTTTATTGCAAAGATTTTCTCTCCAAAGAAGTCCACACGAACGCCCGATCGTCCTACGATCACCGGAGTCGGTACTAGCCGAATTGTTTGCCTCTTGCCTCTCTCTCTCTCTCTATTTCTCTAGCCTCTCTTGATGTTGAGCAGCTAGGGTTTTTCTCTAAAAACGAAATTTGATAATTCCACCCTAATACTATACATCATTATGTATATATAGGGGAGAGAGAGATTTTGGGCCTAACCCTAATCCATGTGGTTTCCAAAACCCATTATGACTTTGGGTTATTATTATTATTAAATCTGAATTCTAATATAATTAATCAAGTCCCACTTAATTAATTCAATAATTAAATTCGAATAATAATAATACTTATTAAATCTGAATTCTAATATAATTAATCAAGTCCCACTTAATTAATTCAATAATTAAATTTGAATAAACAATAATATATTTAAATTCTTAATTTAAATAAACCTCCGTTTTGACGTTCTTTGTGTGTGACCGTTTAGGTTATTATTACGTTGGCAATAATTTTATTATCTAATAATAAAATTATAAACAATGAGCGGCATCTAGTAATATATCATTGCTACCCAAGTAACAATAATAATTGGTGATTCAATTAAACCTTTCGTGAATAATGTTCCATGTAATATAATCCCTTTAACCTTATATTATAGATCAAACTCGAGGCATGTATAGTGTCATCCTCTTCAACGTTTAATCTCGATTTCCTTGATCAATGAGTAGACTATTTAAACAAATCAATATTTGAGCATGACCATGCATTTCATAGTCTCACTCAATCAAGAGGCCAATAATATCACTCCTAGAATTGGAGGGTTAAATCCTATATCTATCATTCATATTCCTTATACGATTCATAGCATACCCAATGTACACTTTTATCATTACCCGGTTAAAGGTAACTTTGAGTGTAATCAAAGTATATTAATTCTCGTATAGAAATATAATGATTTCAAGTCAGAGGATCATTACATCATTATCACAGTGAGATTTCTTATGACACTTATTAACATGTAGAATCTCACGGCGGGTCTTTCCAGTGTCATGTATTGATACATACACTTATGTTCTTGACTTTAGTATCACCATACCTATGACCAATGAGATGTGGTCATCCGTCAACTAACATACTAGTCTCATTGCATTATTATTGTCCTTAAATAATAATACTTGACTAGGGAATTTTAGGAATAAAATACTATTCATATAATCTCATTTTTAAGTCACATACTTAAAGATATATATTACGTATTAATATTCCAAGGACATTTATTATCCTTTCAATTTATAACGCAGTAAATAAAGACATAATAAATAATAATTAAATAATCACATAAAACATAATCCTTAATTGTTTTCAATAAAACATTAAAAGTATTGTCTCTAGGACACCAATACTAACATACTGTTGGGCCCTCCTTGGCAACTCACCAAAGAGCTGATGAGAACCCCAATGATATGGGAGGACAGACTATGATGGATGCTCATGAAGAAATTTTCCGATCTATTCTATCAGAGTTGTTAGGTCCCGTATAAGGGCTATTTTAAGCTAGAAGGGGGGTTGAATAGCTTAAATTTCAATTTAATAATTATAGTGGTATTTTAAAAATATTTGTTTCCTTTTTAAATATTTTTACCAAGTTGTTTAACAGATGATAAGTGCGGAAGTAAACAACAAGCAAAAGGAAATATCACACACAGGATTTTATCCTGGTTCGCGATGGCGCAACCCCTAATGGATTCGCTCACCCCTACTCCAGTCCCCGAGCTCCTCTCCAGGACTCGAGATTTTTCCCTTAAAATAATCTCGCTCCTTTAATAGGCGGAGAAGCCTTTACAACCTTACAAATATTAGTCTTGGTACGTGACTTCAAGTCAATACCTCACAATAAATGTAAAAACCCTATAAACTTTATCTTAGAGCGTAATTACCAATTACTTCTTCAAAATCTTTATAGAAACCTACGCAACTTATCTTAGACAGAAACTCCCCGTTACTTCTTCAAAGTTGATGTAGAACCCGAGTGTAGTCTTTGTACTTCTAAGCTTTTGCCGGTCTTGGATCTTAGGTCTTAGATCTTGGATCTTTTCTTTTCTTCACGGTGCAAAGACGACTAACTTCCCGTTAGCTCGTCTAGGACTTGGGTCTTAGAATAAGAATCACCTCACTTCACTTCACCTCACTGCAAATATTAGACAGACAATATCTACGAAACAAATAGTGATAATTAAGAGTTTATTTAGACTAGCAAATTAAATACTAGACTAAGAGTGACTACAAATAAATTTTATAGTCAAGGTTAGGTATACTTTCTTTAGATCTAATATATTGATCAAGTATACTTCAAATTACTCCTTTAAATATTAAGTCTTTCGGAGTAATATATTTAATCCTTATTTTTAGCAAATATGCTTTATAGGATTTGCAAATATTCTTTTCTTTGAATATAAATAAATCTTAATCAAAGAATACTTGTATCTCAATTCTCCTCTTTAGATATGATATAATAAATCTTGGAGATTGGATGTACGAAATCTTTGTAAGCTTTGTTTGCTTAACGTTTCGTAATGTATACTTTATTTTGACTTATATAAATGTCAAAGTTTAATTGTAAATACTTCGTTACGGTTTAGCCAAAAATAAGTAAATGTAATAAATAAAATAAGAGTGGCTAAACTCGTTCTTTTGAAGTAATAAGAACTAAGATTACTCTTTCTTTAAATTAACTTTAAAGAGTATCTTGTCCAATCCCTTTTGTCTCCTTTATGGTTTTAGCCAAAAATAAATAAGTGCAATAAATTAAAACAAGAGTGGCTAAACTCAATCTTTTGGAGATCGGGATAAAAAGCAAACTTTAATCGATGTTTTGTCCCCTGGAACACTAAATATGTTTAGTGGGGATATCGGATATGCTTTTTGTAGTAAGATTGACTTTAGTCAACTTAAATCCCTTTTAGGGATGAAGTACTTCTTTCTCGAAGTATATTCGAATCTTTAGTCCTTTTAGAAGACAAGTACTTTTACGAACCTTGTTCAAATCTTTGTTTTTCGCACGAGATAAATATTTGTTGAACTTGGTTCGAATCTTTTGGACTCTTAAAAGAGATCCGTAATAGAGCTTAATTAAGATAGATGAAGTTAAATATAAAGCTCTAAAAGTAAATATGGTCGGTAAGACTCGAATACGAAGCTAAGGTACCACTTTTAAAGATGGTCGGAAAAGTTGACCGGAAAAGTTCACCGGAAAAATTCGCCAGAGGTTCGGCCGGATTTTGGCTTATGGGCGACCTTGGGCAGCCCTTCGGGAGGCCGGAAAGTGGTGGTGGATGAGCTAGCTTGATGGGAGTAAGCTTGGTTAGTGGATCTTGAGCTTATATATAAAACCTTGTGTATATATGAATATATATGTATAAGAGAGAAGGTTTTAAAGATGAAGTATGTAGAGAGAGTGTTTGAATGCTTGATAGCTTGAATACTTCTAAAAATCCCAGCAATTCTTTGGCTCTTTAGCTTGTTAAAAATGGGTGGGGGGAGGTTAGTATTTATAGAGGGAGTTAGGTGAAATGGGTGGATGAGATGAAAAGAAGTGTATGGTGTAGATGAGGAAGATGTGGCATATTGTAGGCTTAGTATTTGGTCTCCTAATAAGACAAACAACTTTACACATGGAAATCCCAGCCATTTCTTCACTTGGATGTGACTAATAAATACGTACCAATTAACGAATAAATACGTAACATGTATCGTTAATTATTCTAACATTAATTCTATAAATACTCAATAAATTATGAATAAATTGTGGAGCATTTATAATAATTATAAGATGACATATTAGTAACTTTGGTCAACTTTGGTCAACCTTTGGTCTCTGTT
Organism: Oenanthe sinensis; assembly: GCA_028671895.1. Taxonomy (NCBI): domain Eukaryota; kingdom Viridiplantae; phylum Streptophyta; class Magnoliopsida; order Apiales; family Apiaceae; genus Oenanthe; species Oenanthe sinensis. Next base: position 15,056,463 of record CM053802.1, read on the forward strand.
TTGACTAAGTCAAACGAATGGTCAACTGTCTCGTTTTTCGTGTCCGAACCAAAGTTCTCGAAAAATTATGAAACTTCTATCATGCATTGAAAATATTATTTAAATGATCAATCTCAAGTTTCAAGTCATTCTAGCCTGTAGAAGTATTTTATTTGGATTTAAACAGTTAAATCAGGGTTTCGGTTCCAAATAAAATGTAACTAGTCTTTTGTATATTTATGGATATATCTTTGAAAAATGTTTATAACTAGAATATATACTCGAAAATATATTTCACAATATATAAAATATTTGGACCGAAGAAAATATATTTCTGGGTATTTAAAATAATTTTCTCTGAATAATAATATATTTATGTAGCAATAGAGAAAATATTTTAACTAATCAAATTAACGATGAAAAAATATTAATAAGTAATTGAAAATATATTTCCCAATATATAAAGTATTTGGAGAGGAAGGAAATATATTTCCGAATATTCAAAATAATTTTCTCTGAATAATGACTATCATTAGAATAAGAGACAATTCATTTTAAATAGATTCTTTGAGGAGTAAAATATATAATAATATCTTGAATTCAGAAATATTGTCAAATGAGGGAATAATCTTTATATTACAATATAAATATATTTTAATCTGCCAGAGTTGACTTATTTGACTTTAAACAAATCACTTAAATATATGACCTAATTTGAGAGGATCACTAAGTGTATTTAAATTTTATGTTTAATCATACAAATACCAAAATAAATAATTAACTTAATATCGAAGATATCCTTTCAATCTTCCCCTTTTTGGTATTTGCCAAACAAACATAAAAATTAAATTTTTCTAAAGTGTGTGCTTCCCCTTAGTGTATGCATGTAATTAAAAATATATTTGCACCTAGCACAAATAGAGTAATTACTGATTATATTGATTATATTTCTAATTCAATTTTGTCCCTGCAAAATAGATAGCTCATGAGATGTATCAATATAAAAATTTAATTTTGAGCTACACACATATATGTCTTCTTCCCCTTTTGTTTGGTATAGTACCAAAAAATATTGTTTTCCATTTGAGATTTTATAGAAATTATGCATGTATTCTAATGTATCAAGCTAATTAATGTTTTATAAAACATATGTTTTCTTCCCCGTAGCCTTATTTCCAGAATTTTAACACGTATGTTTTTATCTACACTTGTGTGATTTGCATATATATTTTTTCATACTGTGTAAAATAATTTCTTATGCAAGAGAGTCTCGATTATTTTTAGCAAGGGAATGAACCAATGATTATGTTTCCTTTAACATTTTATGGCAGAAAAAAACTTTTGTAACATGTATTCGAATGAAGGAGAGTCAGGAATATTCAAGAAGCACATACAATTTTTTCATAGAACAATTATGTTTACATGTCTCAATACATGTCAATTTAATCAAGCTTTTCTGCAGAATACATGTTTTAATTCTAATACACTCTATCTATGAACAACCTGTTACAGTGACTAAATCTGATACACATTAGAACATAATACATATTAGAGTCTTAATACAGGCTATTTTGAGGTGCATGCTTTAGCATTTCAGGGTCTAAAACTAGATGCATAAGTTTGTGCGTCACATCAGGACAACTATGATCACTTATGCATCTGACAAAATATAGAAGATTTACCTCATTACCTGTTTAAGCATCTTGCTTGGGGATGCTTCCTTTCTGCAGTACTTTGGACAAGAGAGCTTCTTTGATGCAACAATTCCATTCTACACATACTAGCATTAAATATTAATAACTCTGTGTGTGTTTTTGTAGACGAAAACTGATTTTAGATAATAGAGACAGATTTATATTTACACACAAAAGTAGTTCACTTCACTCAGTGTGGTTCACTGAGTGTCATGAACTGAATCCTGGTGCTGTCTTAGATTACATATTAGAAGTACATCCACTTCTAATGTCAGCAAAAGCTAGAAAGCAACATCAATACATGATATAAGACCAACATACAATCCTAGAATAAACATTCAGGGATCAAAAGTGATAGCAGATTAACGTCATAAGAGAAATAAACACCATACAAACAACTACCAAACAACAATCAACCACCAGTATCCCCATCCCCTTATCCAGCTTTAATTAATGTTTTCCATATCAGCTACATAACCAGCTAGTCCAGGAAGATTTCCATTTCCATCTCTACCAACATTCATACCTACAGTTTCCAGCTCATGGAGCATATCTATTTCATTCATCAGTTGGCCTTCAGAAGTCATTTGCACCTGATATAGATTGACTACATCCATTTCCATTCCAATATTCCCACTATTCCCAAGTGTCCCAGCTGCTAGTCCTTCTAGATAGTTTAGCCTAGGTAGTATATTCATGTTCTCAGATTTTAAAGTCCTAATTTCAGTTTTCTGTTCTTCGAACAAGGCTTTAACAGAACCATTGCTAGTTAGAGATATATCCTCTTCACTAATAGCAGGTGGAATAATAGTAGGTTTGAATTTTTGAGGTTCACAGACAGATAGTGGAACTTGAGTTCTAACATGAGCTAGTGTAAGGTGGGAATCAATCTCTTGAGCTAGGGGAAGGTGCATGTACACATGATACACATTGAAAATGGCAGACAACAGGGCACCATAGGGCATATACTCAACATAACTGGCATTTATCATGTTTAACAGGATGAGGTAGCTAATACTAAAATCAATCTTATTGGTTATAATGTGAAACATGATTTTTAGGTCAAAGAAGTCAAAGTATTTACTTTGACTTGGCTTGGGAAGAATGTTGGCTCTTAGTATCAAAGCTAGTTGCTGAAAGGTTGGATTGAAATGTTTATAGTGGATTCCACAATTCTCATTACACATACCTATGGGAATGTCATCATCACAGAAGTTGCTTACCAACAGCTGAAACTCTTGTTTGTTGAAAACAAAGAAAGAGTATATATCAATACAAGGCTGATTTTTTACTTGGGAAGGAAATAAAAAGGCTCTATTGATAGTCTTATGATCAACTAGCATGAGTTTTCCACCAACCACAGAGGTGAAATGCATAACCCCATCTAGTCCCCTTTGAACTCTCATATTGCAGTAGAACTCACTCATAAGATGTGGGTAGTAGTGTTTGCCTGGATGATAGACTAGGTTGTCTATCTTAGCATCTTTCATGATTTTTTCAATCCTGCCCATAACTTCAACACTTAGTCCAGGCTGAATGTTTTTGTTGAGTGCTAATACTTTCTTAGAGTGTGAAGGGTTGATAAGCTTAGGAGGAGGGGGAGACATTTTTGGAATTCTCTTCAGTTGAGCAATGCTAGGGGATTTGTTAGGGCCCCTCTGGAAGGAGGGTTTTCTTGGCCTTGGGTTTGAAGGGTTAGGTGTTTGATATTTAGAGCTCTGGTAGAAAGGGATTGAGTGATTTGAGTAACCTCTCTTGGATTTCTTGAAGTTGTATGGCCTGGTAGAGAAGTTTTTGAAAGGAGAAGAGGTTGAATGTGTAAATTGGTTTATTTCCATGGTGGTTAGGAGGTGAGGAAGTTCTTGGATGGGATTAGGGTTAGGGTTTGAGTTGGAAGGTAGAGGAGTGAAATCCATAATGGAGTGCAGGGGAAAGAGATTTTGGTTCTGAGGATGTATGTGTGTGAAGTTATTCATGGAGGAAGTGAAGTGCAGGTAGGTCTATTTATAGATAAATATAGTTAGTGCATTTTAAAAAATCCAATCTATTATGCACTTTGTCTAGACACTTATACATATGCACTTATACATAAACTTGTATATACTTGCACATATTCAGATATTGCAGTCACACATGCTTATGTAAGCTCAAAAGTGGCAGGTGTGGTATAAATGCTTGCAGTCTGCCAACACAAAATTTCAGATAGGGCAGTCACATACACCCTTTTAGTCTAAAAACACTTTCCCTTTTTTTTGATTAGAGACAGAGACTGATTTATTTAGTATGGATGCATACAACAATGTGAATGTGCAAGACATGTACTGCAGCATATATGTATCTAGAAAATATGTAAGGCACACAGAGACTACATTTTATTTTATTCTATTACTGAGCTTTCATTTAGATAATACACATAAAGCAAGTAGGAAATTTGAGTGCAAGATAGAGATATCAGTTATGATTACCTAGGAAGCATACTAGTTTTAGTATATGCATGGAAGTCTACTTAATACAGTGTGTGTGTGTATATATAGTACTTCATGAAGTATCAACAGATATCTATTAAAAAAATTTCTGGCACATAACAGTTATGCACACAAGTAATCAGAAGAGAACAAAATAAATATATTCCTGACTTAAACTCTATATGCTTCATGTCTGTATATAAGTATGTATGTATACAGGTATCAACTAAAATGCAAATTAAGCAATGTCAGGTAAAGTCATGAATCCAAGTCAGTTGTAAATAAGGACATACAGCACACATTCACAGATAGGTCAGAAGTTTTGCAAAGTCCACTTTCAACAGTAGCTTAAGTCTCAGAGTTTCTAATTTGTTCTGCACATTTCTAAGTAGAGCTAATGTAGCTGATATATTTATATAGCTTAGTGCAACTATACATGTTATTGCATTTAATGAAAAACACTCAGAGTTGAACTAGTAGACTTTTAAATAAGACTACAGCCTTCAGCTTTTTACCAACTGATTGATTTGATAGGGACAGTTTTGAAAAGGTAAAGATAGACTTTAGTGGTTAATATCATTTTTATATACACATGACAGATTTTAATCAGATGCACATTAACACATATCTATACATATTATTTATACATACTTGCTCATATAATGCTTATTTATTTTTATATCCCCTTGCAGTATGAATAATATATTTCAGGTGCACCTATATATAGTCCATTAGGCATAGTAACAGTGTGAATGCTTCAACCAATAGTAGGAATGAATTCAATTTCTCAGAAATATTCAGAGATGTATGTTCCTATAGCAAGTATCAGTTATGCAAATATGGTTAGAAAATTGCAGACAAACAATGAACTGGCTTCAAATTTTGGCATTGAGATTTCTTGCTCTTAACAATTACACAAGGTATATACTTTTAGCATAAAATGACAGAGCAACCTTAAGTGTCAATTTTCTGAAACATATTTCAGTCCACCATGGCAAACATTCCTGTCAATCTTGGCAAAAGAGAATTAAATTAATTTTTTTTTGTTCAGTAATTAAACCAGGGTCAAAGTCTCTATTTAGCCAATTCTTTCCAGCATGTTAATCTATTAGACTTAATCATGTCACATAGGGCTTATTAGAGCTATTATGAGCATCACATACTGAATCTCAACACATTAGTAACAAGATTCACAACAGATCAAGATGTTCTATAAATAGTTTTGACACTTATAAAGGAATTTAACTAAATCATGTGCTCAGATATATCAATTTTTAACAATTAAGGCACAAGGGATCTCATGATTCCTTATCATAGAGTCGATTAAGATATCTATTAATCTTAGCAGATACAGCTTATTATCAACATGCTCAATCAGTTGTGTCAGAATTCAGTCGAAATAACAGCTAAAGATTATTTCTTTTTAGAGAATAACATTTACACAAGTAGAGCAATATGTTGCTTTATCATGTAATTATATGAATCACAACTTTGAGTTTTAAGAGAGTTACCTTTCCCCATGGCCTTGTCCACATGAGTCATTACCTGGTTTTATAAGTATACTTGATTAGTGTGATATTGATTGGTTTCAATTGTTCATCTCCTTTTCGTGGGTTTCCCAAATCGTGTCTTGATTTTTAACCCCTTCAATTTGTGAAGCCAATCCAATCTTCGTTGTCCTTTTACATCCCCAATTCGCTAGTTTCCTGCACATGCTACAGTTTGAGAAGTTAGGAATACATGCAAGCAACGATCCATACATATTTTCATTTAATTGATATATATATATGTTGATTTCGAAGTGATTCATCTAATCTATTCAGAGATTATTGAATATAGGCATCGAAATCATTCAGTATGACCAACCCAGTAGCTTTCTCATCAATCGATGGTGAATCGATTAGAGAATTGAGAATAGAGAAGAGCAGAATGAAGGCATCCATTAGGAATTAGGATTATTGTTCGGTGAGGAACCAGAGAAGATGACGCGAAGTGAAGAGGAAAAAGACCTGTACGAACTATCCGATACAAGTGAAATAAATTTGTATATATATATATTTGTAAGATAACAGATATAACTGGATATTTCTTTTTGGGCTTAGCCGAACTGGTGTATGACTGGGCTGCAAAGAAATTTTTTTTTTTTATATGAATATATATTTATGTAAGTATATATTTTACAATTTTAAGAGTATATATATATATATATTTATGATGAAGATAAATAAAAATCATACTCCTAGTATCTCAAGAATTTAGAAAATTCGCTCGAATAAATTTTTCTATCGACAAATCTGAACTCTTAAAGTAGTATCGTAAAATTCGATTGAAAAAAAATTTCTTTCTCAATAAATCTGAACTTTAGAACCTACTAAGGGAATCCGATCGACAAATTAATTTAGTCGTAAGTTGACTGAGGAGTATGAGGATTAAATATCAAAAACTATATATGTATATATATAAGGATAAAATATATATATATATATATATATATATATATATATAAATATATGTCAGACCAACACTAGATAGGTTTAGTGTAAGCTAACATTCCTAACTCCAAACAGAGTTTAGCAAATCTGTCAGAATTTAGGGGCTTTGTAAATATATCAGCGATATTATTTTCTGTGTCGATATGAACCATCTTTATATCCCCTTTGTTGACATGATCTCTTAGAAAATGATGTCTCACATCAATATGTTTAGATCTTGAGTGCAACACAGGATTTTTGCTTAGATCAATAGCACTTGTGTTGTCACACAAAATTGAGATCACGTCAAACTTTTTATTATAGTCAGCTAGTGTTTGCTTCATCCAAAGGATTTGAGCATAACATTTTGCGGCTGCTATATATTCAGCTTCTGTAGTGGAGATTGATACTGAATTTTGTTTCTTGGAAAACCAAGATACTAAGCATCCTCCTAGAAACTGACATGTTCCACTAGTGCTTTTTCTGTCTACCAAATGTCCGGCATAATCTGAATCAGAAAAGCATACTAGGTTGAACGACATTCTTTTAGGATACCAAAGACCAACATCAGTGGTTCCCTTTAAATATCTCAATATCCTTTTAACTGCGGATAAATGAGATTCTTTAGGTACTACTTGAAATCTTGCACACTTACATACACTGAATTGAATATCAGGTCGGCTTGCGGTAATATATAGCAGGCTGCCAATCATGCCTCGATATTTCTTTGTGTCTACAAGGATTCCCTTGGGATCTTCTGTTAACTTATCAGAAGTAGACATTGGAGTAGAAATAGGTTTACAGTTTTCCATTTCAAACTTCTTTAGCATCTCTTTACAATACTTAGATTGTGAAACATGAATGCCTTCATCTGATTGCCTTATTTGCAATCCTAAAAAGAAATTTAGTTCTCCCATCATACTCATTTCAAATTCTTTGCTCATACTTTCTGAGAATTCTTTACACAATATACAATTGGTAGACCCAAAGATAATGTCGTCTACGTATATTTGGACAAGAAGTATATCATCTTTTACTTGTCGTGTAAATAAGGTTTTATCAGCAGTTCCCATTTTAAAATTATTTTCTAAAAGGAACTTGCTTAACCTTTCGTACCAAGCTCTTGGAGCTTGCTTTAATCCGTATAGAGCTTTGTATAATTTATATACATACTCTGGATTTATTGCATCTTCAAAACCGGGAGGTTGCTTAACGTATACTTCTTCCTCAAGTATTCCGTTTAAAAATGCAGATTTTACATCCATTTGATATACTTTGAAATCTTTATGACACGCATAAGCTAACAGCATTCGAATTGATTCAATTCTAGCTACGGGTGCATAAGTTTCATCAAAGTCAATACCTTCCATTTGAGTATATCCTTGAGCAACCAACCTCGCCTTATTTCGAACAACTGTTCCATTTTCATCTAATTTATTTCGAAATACCCATTTTGTTCCAATTATGGAAGTATCTTTGGGTTTTGGAACAAGTTCCCAGACTTTACTATGAGTGAATTGGAGTAATTCTTCCTGCATAGCAGAAATCCAATCTTCGTCTAGTAAAGCTTCTTTCGCGGTCTTAGGTTCTATTTGAGATAGAAAGCTAAGATGATTCACAACATTTTGAACTTGTGACCGCGTTTGAACTCCTTTACTTAAATCTCCTAGAATATTGTCCAATGGATGACTTTTAATTGTAGGAATTTCTTTAGGGAGTTCAGATTCAATTTCGAGCAATTCTAATGGATTATTTGGAGTAGTAGTTCCAACATCCATATTTTCGAATTGTCTAATGATATTTTCAATATCATCTTGTTCGACATCTTCTTTGTCAATTAGATTCTTATACCTCGAAGGTGGTTTTGATTCATCAAATGCTACATTCATTGATTCTTCCACTACAAGAGTTTTGAGATTGAATACTCGATAAGCTTTACTATTGTTTGAATATCCCAAAAAAATACCTTCACTTGATTTTGGATCAAACTTTGTGAGGTAGTCTTTCGTATTCAATATGAAGCATTTGCTTCCGAATACTTTGAAATAACTAATTTTTGGCGTTTTGTCATAATAAAGCTCGTAGGGAGTCTTTTGCTTTATAGGTCGTAATAGGACCCTATTTAGAATATGGCAAGCAGTTGACATTGCTTCAGCCCAGAAATATTTAGGGCGTCGATATTCATTTAGCATTGTGCTAGCCATTTCTTGTAGAGTTCGATTCTTCCTTTCAACCACTCCATTTGATTGAGGAGTGTAAGGAGCAGAAAAGTTATGTGTGATGCCATTTCCATCACAGAACTCTACGAATTTTGAGTTTTCAAATTCTTTACCATGATCAGTCCTTATATAGACTATGGTACTACTTTGTTGGTTTTGAATCTTCTTACATAAAGCAGAGAATACTTCAAATGCATCACTCTTGGCTTTAAGAAATTCAGTCCACGTATACCTTGAATAATCATCAACAATTACCAATGTGTATGAGCATCCACCTAGACTTTGTACAGAAACTGGACCAATGAGATCCATATGTAATAGTTCAAGGGGTCTCGAGGTAGATACCATAAATTTAGCTTTGTGAGATGCCCTTATTTGTTTGCCTATTTCACAAGCTTCACATAAGTGATCTTTTTGAAAATTTAACTTTGGTATACCTCGTACATGATCTTTAGTTGATATATTTCTTATCAACTTCATGTTAACATGTCCTAATCGTCGATGCCATAACCATGGATCATCATTTGTAGTGATTAGGCACACATTATCAAACTTGTTCATATCACATGTGTACACATTTTTGTTACGAGGGCAATTGAGGACTAATTTTCCATCTTTGTTTAGGACTGAACAATGAGTAGGATAGAAGATTACCTTACATTCGTTGTCACAGAGTTGACTTATGGAGAGAAGATTGTACTTTAGTCCAGTGACTAGTTGTACATTTGATATTTTAAACCTTTCAGTTCCAATGTCACCAATACCGATAATGTTACCTTTACTACTATCTCCAAATGTGACACTCCCAGCAGTAACCTTTTTAATGTTATTCAAGATTGACTTATTTCCGGTCATATGTCTCGAACATCCACTATCAAGGTACCACATGTCTTGTTTAGCGGCAAGACAAACCTACAAAATCAATTAATTAAATTTATAGGTACCCCTTCTTCTTGAGGGTCCTGGAGTTAGTGCATCATATACAACATCTGAATTTGCATGAACAAATTTAGGCATGTTATAATTAACATTTAACTTATTATTATATCTATACGCGTTGTTTCTAGCATTATGTTTGTAATTGTTGTAATGCCTAGTGTTAGTGTTAATACTCCTATCATAAGCATGTTTTAATGTGTTTCGAGGATAGAGCATAGGCATGTATTGATGTTTAGATGTATAATGACTATTACTTTGATTATTTCTAGCATGTTGAAAGTACTTAGACTGTGTTTGACTACTAAAAGTAGTATTTGTTGGTACATGTTTTTCAGTCTTTGTGTATGGTTCTGATCCTTTTCGAATCCACACAAGCTTCCCCTTGAACTCACCATTCTTATACTTACAATATTGGACAGTATGTCCATTTTTATTGCAATAAGAGCACTTTAGAGATGGTGGTTCGGGATATGTGTAAGTGGGTTGCTTCGGCTTAGCACTTTTATTATACCCTAAGCCTTCCTTATTATAGGAAACTTTTGAATGTACCATTTTTTCTAATATTTCACTTCCTTTGGTAAATTTTTGAATGGAACTTTCAAGATCCTCTTTTTCTTTTTCCAAGACATATATCTTTTTATTTAAAACATTGTCTTGTTCCATTACTTGAGATACGAGTCTTTTATTTTCATTTTTGAGCCATTTAGCATCCATTATAGACTTATCAAGTTCTCTCGAAATTTTAGCTTGATTTTCACCTTCTATATCAAATAATTTCTTTAATTTGATACATTCTTCATCTTTTCTTATAAGTTGAAGGTGAAGATCAGAATTTGTTTCTTCGAGGTCTTGTAGATGCTTTTCCTCGTTGTCTCCCGTTAGGGATTGTTCGAGTTCTTTAATTTGAAAAGCTCTTGAAGTATTTTCATGAATCAATGATTCATTTTGGATCTTTAAATTTAATACTTCGACATGAAGCTCACGATTTTGTTTATTTATTCGAACTTTCTCTTTGTCAATTTCTTCTATTTGAATATTCAATGAAATATTTTCGACTTCAAGAGTTCGAACATTTTCATTCTTTGTATTATTCTCAACTTTGAACCTTTCATTTTGGGAAGAAATAAAGGTAGAGTATTCCACATCATTAACATGTAGATCAGTTAATCGTGTCACTTCTTTTTGTAATTCAAGACTCGAATCTCTGAATTTGCCTCTTTCCGAAGTAATGGTGTCGATTTTATTACTAATCTTATCATGACTATCTTTTAACATTTTTGCAAAATTTAAAAGGTCAAGGACATTTAAATTATTATAATCTAGTTTAGCTATCATCATGTCAAGATTATTAATATCGCCAAATGTAGATGCTATAGTAGGATTAGATGATACCTCTTGGGGCGTAGTGGAGATTTCCTTTGAAGTAGATTCTTCTCCAATAGCCATAAGACATAAATTGACAACTTCTTCACTTGCTTCGGGAGTTTCTTCATCTTCACTTAGATCCCAACCATTTTCAGCCACGAGAGTTCTTCCTTTAGAGAGTTTAGGACATTCTCGTTTGAAATGACCAGGTTGTTTACACTCATAACATACATCTTGTGTTTCCTCCTGATTATGTTCTTTGGGTTTTGGATGAGTATAATTTTGAGTGTTATTATTTGCATTGTTATAGACATTTGGGTTTTGAATGCCTTTTCCTTTGTTATAGCCCGTAGGTGAAAAATTACTCTTATAGTTAGGAGTGTAATTTTGAGAGTAATTTGGCCTTCCATTTGAGTTAAAAACTCTTTGTTGGTTGTTTGATTTTAGGAAGCCTTTTCCGTACCTTTGGGCTTTACTTTGAAGAACACGACGAAGTTGTCTTGTGAGTAAGGCAGTTTCGCTCTCATCAAGATTTTGAATTTCTTCTTTTAATTCATCGTCAATACCTTCTTCATCAATTAATATGGCTTTTAAAGCCATACTTTTCTTTTTGTCTTCCACTTTAGGAATGACTAGTTCAGGAATATTATCTTCTTCGTAAGCACGAAGATTTCCGAACAGATTATCGATGTTATAATCATTTAGATTATGCATCTCTTTGATAGTAGTTACCTTTACTTTCCAACTTGGTGGAAGAGCTTTTAGAATTCTTCTATTCTTTTCATTTTGAGTATAACTCTTTCCAAGTTGAGATAATTCATCGATAATTCGAGTAAATCTCGTTTCCATGTCGATAATATTTTCTCCTTCTAGGAGTTTAAAGTTCTCGTATTCTTGGATTAATGTATCCATTCGAGACTCTTTTATATCAGTGGTTCCTTCATAGGTTACCACTAATTTGTTCCACATTTCTTGGGCAGACTTGCAATTATTTACTCTTTTATATTCTTTTTCTGCAAGTGCACTAGTGAGAACCATTTCCGCTTTTGCGGCGACGTTCATTCTTTCTTCTTCATCATGAGTATATTCACTAACCTTCTTTTCGGTAGATATATCATCTATTATTTTTGTAGGAATAATTACTCCATCCTCTATGGCCATCCAAACTCTTACTCCTTGAGATCTTGCATAAATGCGAAACCTCGTTTTCCATGTTGCAAAGTTTGTGCCATCGAATAGAGGAGGTCTAGAACTGGACAATCCTTCACCACACCCAATGGTGTTTAGATAAGCCATTCAGGATCTACTTTTTGTTGTGCTTGTAAATCTGCAAATCACTTAACAAACACGTTAAAAAGCACAGCTCTGATACCAATTGTTAGGTCCCGTATAAGGGCTATTTTAAGCTAGAAGGGGGGTTGAATAGCTTAAATTTCAATTTAATAATTATAGTGGTATTTTAAAAATATTTGTTTCCTTTTTAAATATTTTTACCAAGTTATTTAACAGATGATAAATGCGGAAGTAAACAACAAGCAAAAGGAAATATCACACACAGGATTTTATCCTGGTTCGCGATGGCGCAACCCCTAATGGATTCGCTCACCCCTACTCCAGTCCCCGAGCTCCTCTCCAGGACTCGAGATTTTTCCCTTAAAATAATCTCGCTCCTTTAATAGGCGGAGAAGCCTTTACAACCTTACAAATATTAGTCTTGGTACGTGACTTCAAGTCAATACCTCACAATAAATGTAAAAACCCTATAAACTTTATCTTAGAGCGTAATTACCAATTACTTCTTCAAAATCTTTATAGAAACCTACGCAACTTATCTTAGACAGAAACTCCCCGTTACTTCTTCAAAGTTGATGTAGAACCCGAGTGTAGTCTTTGTACTTCTAAGCTTTTGCCGGTCTTGGATCTTAGGTCTTAGATCTTGGATCTTTTCTTTTCTTCACGGTGCAAAGACGACTAACTTCCCGTTAGCTCGTCTAGGACTTGGGTCTTAGAATAAGAATCACCTCACTTCACTTCACCTCACTGCAAATATTAGACAGACAATATCTACGAAACAAATAGTGATAATTAAGAGTTTATTTAGACTAGCAAATTAAATACTAGACTAAGAGTGACTACAAATAAATTTTATAGTCAAGGTTAGGTATACTTTCTTTAGATCTAATATATTGATCAAGTATACTTCAAATTACTCCTTTAAATATTAAGTCTTTCGGAGTAATATATTTAATCCTTATTTTTAGCAAATATGCTTTATAGGATTTGCAAATATTCTTTTCTTTGAATATAAATAAATCTTAATCAAAGAATACTTGTATATCAATTCTCCTCTTTAGATATGATATAATAAATCTTGGAGATTGGATGTACGAAATCTTTGTAAGCTTTGTTTGCTTAACGTTTCGTAATGTATACTTTATTTTGACTTATATAAATGTCAAAGTTTAATTGTAAATACTTCGTTACGGTTTAGCCAAAAATAAGTAAATGTAATAAATAAAATAAGAGTGGCTAAACTCGTTCTTTTGAAGTAATAAGAACTAAGATTACTCTTTCTTTAAATTAACTTTAAAGAGTATCTTGTCCAATCCCTTTTGTCTCCTTTATGGTTTTAGCCAAAAATAAATAAGTGCAATAAATTAAAACAAGAGTGGCTAAACTCAATCTTTTGGAGATCGGGATAAAAAGCAAACTTTAATCGATGTTTTGTCCCCTGGAACACTAAATATGTTTGGTGGGGATATCGGATATGCTTTTTGTAGTAAGATTGACTTTAGTCAACTTAAATCCCTTTTAGGGATGAAGTACTTCTTTCTCGAAGTATATTCGAATCTTTAATCCTTTTAGAAGACAAGTACTTTTACGAACCTTGTTCAAATCTTTGTTTTTCGCACGAGATAAATATTTGTTGAACTTGGTTCGAATCTTTTGGACTCTTAAAAGAGATCCGTAATAGAGCTTAATTAAGATAGATGAAGTTAAATATAAAGCTCTAAAAGTAAATATGGTCGGTAAGACTCGAATACGAAGCTAAGGTACCACTTTTAAAGATGGTCGGAAAAGTTGACCGGAAAAGTTCACCGGAAAAATTCGCCAGAGGTTCGGCCGGATTTTGGCTTATGGGCGACCTTGGGCAGCCCTTCGGGAGGCCGGAAAGTGGTGGTGGATGAGCTAGCTTGATGGGAGTAAGCTTGGTTAGTGGATCTTGAGCTTATATATAAAACCTTGTGTATATATGAATATATATGTATAAGAGAGAAGGTTTTAAAGATGAAGTATGTAGAGAGAGTGTTTGAATGCTTGATAGCTTGAATACTTCTAAAAATCCCAGCAATTTTTTGGCTCTTTAGCTTGTTAAAAATGGGTGGGGGGAGGTTAGTATTTATAGAGGGAGTTAGGTGAAATGGGTGGATGAGATGAAAAGAAGTGTATGGTGTAGATGAGGAAGATGTGGCATATTGTAGGCTTAGTATTTGGTCTCCTAATAAGACAAACAACTTTACACATGGAAATCCCAGCCATTTCTTCACTTGGATGTGACTAATAAATACGTACCAATTAACGAATAAATACGTAACATGTATCGTTAATTATTCTAACATTAATTCTATAAATACTCAATAAATTATGAATAAATTGTGGAGCATTTATAATAATTATAAGATGACATATTAGTAACTTTGGTCAACTTTGGTCAACCTTTGGTCTCTGTTTTGACTAAGTCAAACGAATGGTCAACTACCTCGTTTTTCGTGTCCGAACCAAAGTTCTCGAAAAATTATGAAACTTCTATCATGCATTGAAAATATTATTTAAATGATCAATCTCAAGTTTCAAGTCATTCTAGCCTGTAGAAGTATTTTATTTGGATTTAAACAGTTAAATCAGGGTTTCGGTTCCAAATAAAATGTAACTAGTCTTTTGTATATTTATGGATATATCTTTGAAAAATGTTTATAACTAGAATATATACTCGAAAATATATTTCACAATATATAAAATATTTGGACCGAAGAAAATATATTTCTGGGTATTTAAAATAATTTTCTCTGAATAATAATATATTTATGTAGCAATAGAGAAAATATTTTAACTAATCAAATTAACGATGAAAAAATATTAATAAGTAATTGAAAATATATTTCCCAATATATAAAGTATTTGGAGAGGAAGGAAATATATTTCCGAATATTCAAAATAATTTTCTCTGAATAATGACTATCATTAGAATAAGAGACAATTCATTTTAAATAGATTCTTTGAGGAGTAAAATATATAATAATATCTTGAATTCAGAAATATTGTCAAATGAGGGAATAATCTTTATATTACAATATAAATATATTTTAATCTGCCAGAGTTGACTTATTTGACTTTAAACAAATCACTTAAATATATGACCTAATTTGAGAGGATCACTAAGTGTATTTAAATTTTATGTTTAATCATACAAATACCAAAATAAATAATTAACTTAATATCGAAGATATCCTTTCAAGAGTCTATCCACCTTGAGGGGGAGTCTCATGCACAAACAGTCAAAGATGGTGACACTCAGACTCTGGCTTCTAATGAAGTCATACTGAAGCAGTCAGAGTCTAGAGTAGACCTTGAGACTGGAATACTGGAGCCAACAGACTCCGAAAAGAAAGAAGATGACTGTAAGGGTTCAGAATCTGTTGTTGCTCACCCCTTGGTGGAAACCCCTAGCCTTCAGACATATGAAGGGGTTCCCCTCCATCAAGGTGGTTCAGGTATTGAAGCATAATTATTATCTCTCAACCCCTCTTCTGTAGGATTATTGAGTGCACCCTCCAAAATGAGTGAAAAAATATCTGAGTGGCTGGCACTGGTCCAGGCAAAAGGAGAGGTAGAAAAGGCTGTAGAGAGCCTGAGTGAGATTGAGAAAGTGGGTGCCCAACCCCACTGTGAGACTAAGAGATTAGGGTATCCTGAACCTAGCTTTACTTATTGGGATCAAGATTTTCCAAAGAGTTGGTCCAATGAGTTGGAGCAGGGGATGGATTACAAGTCACTTTGTTTAATTGTGTAGATTGGTAAATAGGAGGAGGCTCTTGCTGCTCAGAAGTCATTTACACAGAGACCACAACTTCATCTGGTGGATTCTCTAGCAAGGAGAGCAGATAGAGTCATGGAGGCTTTGGTGGATAACCCTGTCATTTTACCTGAGGCTGCAAACTTGAAGTCAGAAGAACCACTTTTGATCATGCCTATAAGGGCTAGACTTCCAGAGTCTACAGTCTCTGATCACTCTCAAGGGGAGTCAGGGTATATAGTCCCGTTTGCAGTTTCAGAGTCTACACCACCACCAGAGTCTACACCACTACCAGAGTCTACACCACCACCAGAGTCTACACCTCCAATCACAAAGCTTGAGTTTGTTACTGAGGAACTCACTTCTGAAGATGATGTTCCAATTAACCCTTCTTTTGTCTATTTTGATCAGGTATTTCCTCAGTCTTGGGAGTCTGCACAGCAAAGAGGCATAATTGATAAAGATTCTTTTGCTTGTATTATGGCCATTCATCAATCTGAGAGACTTCCAGCTTTTCAGAAAAAGTCCTTTTTACAGGAACATGGTCACTATCCTGGTGAGGAAGATCAGGCCCTAGATAGCGAAGTTAAGACTGAGACAGAGACTATTGTTGCTCAATTAGCTGGTGTGGTCAAAGATATTTCTCATATTCAAACCAAACTCACTGGTGTTGATAATGTTACTTCTCTGCTCAGTACCAGATTTGACATGTTGGTGTAGGTGCCCTAGAGGCAATACAATATTTATTTTGATAAACCTTTATGTCAATTGATTGTTCAATAAACATATTTATTATGACTTTAATTACTGCGATATATTTGTTAGCATAATAAATGTCCTTAGAATCATGATACACATTGTATAGTTTAGTACATGACTTGAACTTGAGATTATATAATATATCATATTCTTAAATGTCCCTAGTCGAGTATTATTATTATAGGACAATAATAATACATAAATAGACTAGTATGTTGTTTGACAGATAACCACATCTCATTGGTTATAAGTATGGGGATACTAAAGTCAACACATAGGTACATGCAGGAGTACATGGTACTGGACAGACCCACAGTGAGATTCTTCATGTTTAATAAAGTCATAAGAAAGACTCACAGTGATAATGGTGTAATGATCCTCTGACTTGAGATCATTATATTTTTATACGAGGATTAATATACTTTGACTACATTAAAAGTTACCTTTGACCGGGTAATGATAAAAGTGGACATCGGGTATATCATGAGTCGTATGAGAAATATGAATGATAGATAAAGGATTTAACCCTCCTATAATTAGGAGAGATATTATTGGCCTCTTGATTGAGTGAGACTATAAAATGCATGGCCGTGCTCAAATAATGATTTGTTTTCATAGTCTACTCATGGATCAAGTAAACCCGGATTAAATGTTGAAGAGGATGACTAAATACATGCCTCGAGTTTAATCTATAATATATATGGTTAAAAGGATTATATTACACGGAAACATTAATCACGAAAGGTTTTATCGAATCACGATTTAATTATTGTTTAATTGGGTAGCAATGATGTATTACTAGATGCCGCTCATTGTTTATAATTTTATTGGAGAATAAAATTATTGCCAATTAAATAATAGCCTATAGGGTCACACGCAAAGAGCACTTAGAGGAATAGTTAATTTAAATTATAGATTTAAATTAATTGATAATTATTTGAATTTTTATTATATTAATTAAGTGAGACTTAATTAATTAAGATAATATAAATTCAAATTAGAATTGTATTTCTGCCCATAATAATTAAGTATGACTTAGTTATTAATTAAATAATAAAATTCGTTTTATTATTTTCCTAGACCTACATGGGTTAGGTTTTGCTGCTATGGGCCTGTTAACCAAACATTATAAATAGATAATATAGGGTTAAGAGGCAGAACACGTTTTGATAAAAAAAACCTAGAAGAGGCAGCAAAGAGGCAGGAAGACAATTCGAATTATCAAAGGTTTGCTAGTACATCCACTCCGTAATCAAGATCGTGAGACGCTCTTGAAGGTGCTCGTGTGGATACCATAGAGGTGTTTTCGAGAAGAAGACACAAGTCGTGATAGCAAGGATCTCCGTTGAGTTCGTGACATTCAAGATCGTAATAGGTATGATTCGATTATCACCATAATCCGTCCAATCTTATACATGATCCTGCGTTAGGGTTCCGAAATTTTTTGTTATATTTACGTTTATCCGCTGCGTTTTATGCCTCGGAACCCAACAATGGCATCAGAGCTACGTGTATAAGGGACTGATTTGGTTACGTGTTTTATGTATTTGATGCATACATGCCTGTTTTGGTGACTGCCATGCCATGCTACTGCTTTGTCATAACTGCCATGCCACTGCTTATGCTACTGCCATGCCAGTTTGATGACTGCCATGATACTGCCATGCTTCTGCTATGCTACTGCCATGCTACTGCCATGTATATTCGAATTGTTATTCATATGATGAGTAAATAGATGATGATACTAGCATGTTAATGATTTGTCATGACTGATTTATATGCCTGTTTGCGATTTGTATATTTTGCATGAGGGTCAGTTTGTATACGATACAAACTGGTGGAAAGATTTATGTTGGACATGATCTGTTAACTGGGATATGATAAGTATGTATATGATACATGCTTCTGAAACTGTGTAAATTGCAGTGGGGAAAAAGGCCAACAGATATGATCTGTAATTCAGAAATTGATGATTTCTGAATAGGACTGGTCTTCGAAAATAAAATAAAAAATTCGAGCTGACCTGGCAGCTCGACCCCAGCCGGGGGCTGCCGCCCCCAGACCCCGCCCGGGGGTTGCCGCCCCCGAACCCCCGCATTATTTTTGTTGTGTACTTGAGCATGGTGCTGGTTATGGCCTTTGGACCCCTAGATTAATGGTTTTTGGTTTTGGTTTTATAAATACGACTTGCATGTCGTTTTCTTCATTCTTGTAATTGTTTAACCTCGAATGTAACTCGAGTTTTCTTATGTAAGTACATTAGTATAGATTGTATTCCATGTAATGTACTTGAAGATTGAAGGATGATCCAAGAAGAGGAGCAAGCACCCCTGGATACAAGAAGAATGAAGACATGTAATTGTATTTATATTTTACCACCATAGATTGACTTTGATCCTTTCATTAGCTCGAAAGGATCACATAGGAAAAGGGCCATAACCAAGCACGTTTACATACTGCACTTTACATATTGATGTATGAATGTATGTGTAGAGTAGAAGATGCATGCTTTAATTAGATTAATGATGTATGCATGTATTAGATACGTCACCCATGCCATGCTTGCCATGCTAAACAAGATAAAATCTTTAACGATTTAAAATTTTAAAATTAACAAACGAACGATCATGAGATTCTTGTGTTTATGAAATATGGATTTTAAAACACGGAATTAAATATGAATTTTTGATATCTAAAACTGGGATTTTCTGTCAAAAGCGGATATGCGTATTCGTAAGGCTGATGGGTTTTAAGTGTGACCACTGGTATCCTCCATCTACCTGGGAAATGAACAATTTAAGATGTCAATTTGAAATATTTGGTTCAAGGAAAAATTGAGGATCTCTTCATGATGTGATCATGATCGTCGTAAATTTTCTAAACCCCTTAACAAAATATTAAGTTTTAATCGGATGCTTTCCAATGAATGAACACTCATCGAATCCTAGATCGATTAGGGGAAAGACTGTCAGTGGCAGGGGACTCCTATCTATCGTGGTGAGATGCGACGAATATAAACGGTTATATTCGGCCGTTGTATCATTGGGTCAAACTTAACTGAGTCGTCATAATAAGGTGAAAGTAAACGGTTATATTCAACAATTATGAACTTAGAAGCATGGAGTTTGGTTAAAAATCTATTAGATAGATAAGATCAATCGTTGCTCACCAAACTATCCAAGAATTATATATGATATAATTGACAAATGTTGTCTACCTAAATAATCATTCTTAAGGACTTCCAGTGGTTGACTTAAGACATGACGAAATATGGATCTTGGCTCACTAGAAAGAATTATGGGATATACTTTCCAAATTAATAGTAAGGGCTATTGATTTGATAAAAATAGTGGGAGATATATTATGAATGTATCATAATCATTTGAACATAATAAATAACTCAGACAATCTAATGTTTATTTTGTGCTTTTATCATTGTAGATACCGAATAATGACAAACAACACAAACACACTATCCGTTCGATCTGTCCTTGAGAAGGATAAGCTGACAGGAGGAAACAACTTCCTAGACTGGCAGAGGAATTTGAGGATTGTCCTCAGGCAGGAGCGCAAGCTTCATGTCATTGATATTCCTCCGGCAGGTCCCCTTCCTGAGGGCGCTACTGTTGAGGAACGAGCGGCCCACACAAAGGATGAGAATGATGCAACTGATGTTGCATGTCTTATGTTGGCAACTATGAGTGCTGAGCTTCAAAGACAACATGTGCATATGGATGCATATACTATCAATGAGCACTTGCAAAGCATGTTTGCAAGCCAAACTCGTCAAGAAAGGTTCAACACGAGCAAGTCACTCTTTAACTGCAAACAAGGGGCAAGTGAACCAGTTGGCCCACATGTTCTGAAGATGATTAGTTACATTGAGTATCTTGATACTTTGGGTTTCCCGATTGGTCCGGAAACTGGTATTGACCTAATCTTGAATTCTTTGAACAACAAATTCACTCAGTTTGTTATGAACTACAATATAAATGAATTTGACAAAACACCTACTGAATTGTTGGCTATGTTGAGAACATATGAGACCAACATGAAGACGGCTGAACCCGCTCCCATACTGATGGTGGGCAATAAAGGTAAGGCCAAAGGGAAAGGCAAGTGGAAGGGTAAGAAGAAGACAGGTTCTGATTCTACACCCAAGCCAAAGTCAGGTCCTAAACAGGCTTTAAAGCCTAAAGGTGGGGTCGCTAAGGGTGAATGTCACTACTGTAAGAAAACTGGTCACTGGAAGAGAAACTGTTCAGTTTACTTGGAGGATCTGAAGAAGAAGAGGGCTGAGCAAGCTTCTAATTCAGGTATATATGTTATAGAAGTCAATCTGTCTATTTCTACATCTTGGGTATTGGATACCGGATGTGCTTCTCACATTTGTATAAATGTGCAGGAAATGCAGAGAAGTAGGACATTGGCTAAAGGAGAAATGGACCTACGAGTTGGCAACGGAGCAAGAGTTGCTGCTTTAGCTGTAGGAACCTATTATTTATCTTTGCCCTCTGGGCTAGTTTTAGAACTGGAGAATTGTTATTACGTGCCTGCAATTCGCAGAAACATTATTTCTGTTTCTTGTTTGGACAAGAAAGGTTTTTCGTTTACAATAAAGGACAACAGTTGCTCTTTTTCTTTGAATGATTTAACCTATGGTGTTGCGCGTTTGTTTAATGGTTTATATGTTCTTGACTTAGATAATCCTGTCTGTAATATAGAAAACAAACGACTTAAAGTTAATGACTCAAATCAAACATACCTCTGGCATTGTCGTCTAGGCCATATAAATGAGAAACGCATATCCAAATTACATAAGGATGGATATTTGGATAAGTTTGATTTTGAATCATACCAAGAATGCGAATCTTGTTTGCTTGGTAAAATGACTAAAGCCCCTTTCACTAGTAAGGGTCAAAGGGCCACTGAACGTTTGGAGCTAATACATAGTGATGTATGTGGCCCAATGCGTGTGATGGCTAGAGGAGGCTACTACTACTTCATAGCATTTACTGATGATTTCAGTAGATATGGATATGTATATCTTATGAAGAATAAATCCGATTCTTTTGAAAAGTTCAAAGAATACAAGGCTGAAGTAGAGAAGCAAATTGGCGGAGGTGCAAGTATTAAAATCTTACGATCTGATCGTGGAGGAGAATACTTGAGCACTGAATTTAAAGATTATTTAAAGGAGTGTGGTATTGTATCACAACTCACTCCGCCAGGTACACCTCAATGGAATGGAGTTTCAGAGAGGAGAAATCGCACCTTGTTGGACATGGTGCGATCGATGATGAGTCATGCAGATCTTCCAATTAGTTTATGGGGTTATGCTCTAGAAACAGCGGCTTTCACACTTAACCGTGTTCCTACTAAGAAGGTTCAAAAGACTCCATATGAGATATGGGAGAAGAAACGGTCAGGCATGAGCTTTATGAAAGTTTGGGGATGCAAGGCGTTTGTGAAGCGTCAAGTATCTGACAAGCTTGGACCTAAATCTGAAGAGTGCAATTTTGTGGGATACCCTAAGGAAACAAAGGCGTACTATTTCTATAGTCCTACTGAGCAGAAGGTGTTCATTGCTCGAGATGCTGTTTTCATGGAAAGAGATTTTGTTTCCAAAAGAAACAGTGGGAGAACTATAGACCTCGATGAAGATCGAGAACCACAAAATAGCATTGAACCTGAAGTGGAACAAGAGCAGGATAATGATAATGCTCAACAAACACAGGTTGTTCGTAGAACTGGTAGAATTCGCCATGAGCCAGAGAGATATGGATTTCTCTTGACTCAATGTGGTGATTTGATGCTCATAGACGAAGATGAGCCTCTCACATACCAAGATGCTACGAACAGTCCAGACTCTAAGAGATGGCTAGAAGCCATGAAATCCGAGATGGATTCCATGTACGAAAACCGAGTATGGACCTTGGTTGATCCACTTGAAGGGGTAAAACCCATAGGGTGCAAATGGGTTTTCAAGAAGAAAACTGACATGGATGGAAATGTTCAGACCTATAAAGCAAGGCTGGTTGCAAAAGGTTTCAGGCAAATTCATGGTATTGACTATGATGAGACTTTCTCACCAGTGGCTATGGTCAAGTCCATAAGGATTTTGCTTGCTATTGCAGCATTCCATGATTATGAAATCTGGCAAATGGATGTCAAAACAGCCTTCCTTAACGGAATCCTTGAAGAGGATGTGGATGTGTACATGACACAACCTGAAGGTTTTGTCGATCCAAGGAATGTTAGCAAGGTATGTAAATTACGTAGATCCATTTATGGATTGAAGCAAGCCTCTAGGAGATGGAATATCCGTTTTGATGAAACAATCAAGGAGTATGGCTTTGTTCAAAACGAAGATGAACCTTGTGTTTACAAGAAGGTTAGTGGGAGCCATGTGGCATTCATAGTACTATATGTTGATGATATACTACTAATGGGGAATGACATACCTTCTCTCAAGGCTGTTAAGATTTGGTTAGGGAGCAACTTCTCTATGAAAGACTTAGGAGAAGCATCCTACATTCTAGGAATGAGGATCTATAGGGATAGATCTAGAAGGATGATCGGTCTAAGTCAGAGTACATACATCGAAAAGGTTTTGCATCGTTTTGGTATGCAAAATGCAAAAAGGGGATATGTCCCCGTATCTCAAGGGATAACGATCTCTAAAGATCAGTGTCCGAAATCATTGGATGACAAGGACCGCATGAGTAAGGTTCCATATGCCTCAGCAATTGGATCCATCATGTATGCAATGGTATGTACTCGCCCAGATGTTTCGTATGCTTTAAGCATGACGAGCAGATACCAATCTAATCCAGGTGAAGGTCACTGGACGGCTGTCAAGAATATTCTAAAGTACTTGAAAAGGACTAAAGATTCATTCTTGGTGTATGGAGGAGAGGAGAAACTGGTTGTAAAAGGTTACACCGATGCAAGTTTCCAAACAGACAGGGATGATACTGTATCACAGTCTGGTTTTGTGTTTTGTCTAAACGGAGGTGCTGTAAGTTGGAAGAGTTCAAAGCAAGAAACAGTAGCTGATTCTACAATGGAGGCTGAGTACATTGCAGCTTGTGAAGCGGCTAAGGAAGCTGTTTGGATTCGAAAATTCATTAATGATTTGGGAGTGGTTCCATCGATCGCAGATCTCATTGATCTATACTGCGATAATAATGGAGCCATTGCACAGGCTAAAGAACCTAGAGCTCACTCCCGAACCAAACACATACTCAGGAGATATCACCTCATTCGAGAGATTAATGAAAGGGGTGACATACACATATGTAAAGTGCACACAAATGATAACATTGCAGACCCACTGACCAAAGGCTTATCGCAGAAGAAGCACGACGGTCACACTAGTTCCATGGGTATTAGATACATGGGTGATTGGCTCTAGTGCAAGTGGGAGATTGTTGGTGTAGGTGCCCTAGAGGCAATACAATGTTTATTTTGATAAACCTTTATGTCAATTGATTATTCAATAAACATATTTATTATGACTTTAATTACTGCGATATATTTGTTAGCATAATAAATGTCCTTAGAATCATGATACACATTGTATAGTTTAGTACATGACTTGAACTTGAGATTATATAATATATCATATTCTTAAATGTCCCTAGTCGAGTATTATTATTATAGGACAATAATAATACATAAATAGACTAGTATGTTGTTTGACAGATAACCACATCTCATTGGTTATAAGTATGGGGATACTAAAGTCAACACATAGGTACATGCAGGAGTACATGGTACTGGACAGACCCACAGTGAGATTCTTCATGTTTAATAAAGTCATAAGAAAGACTCACAGTGATAATGGTGTAATGATCCTCTGACTTGAGATCATTATATTTTTATACGAGGATTAATATACTTTGACTACATTAAAAGTTACCTTTGACCGGGTAATGATAAAAGTGGACATCGGGTATATCATGAGTCGTATGAGAAATATGAATGATAGATAAAGGATTTAACCCTCCTATAATTAGGAGAGATATTATTGGCCTCTTGATTGAGTGAGACTATAAAATGCATGGTCGTGCTCAAATAATGATTTGTTTTCATAGTCTACTCATGGATCAAGTAAACCCGGATTAAATGTTGAAGAGGATGACTAAATACATGCCTCGAGTTTAATCTATAATATATATGGTTAAAAGGATTATATTACACGGAAACATTAATCACGAAAGGTTTTATCGAATCACGATTTAATTATTGTTTAATTGGGTAGCAATGATGTATTACTAGATGCCACTCATTGTTTATAATTTTATTGGAGAATAAAATTATTGCCAATTAAATAATAGCCTATAGGGTCATACGCAAAGAGCACTTAGAGGAATAGTTAATTTAAATTATAGATTTAAATTAATTGATAATTATTTGAATTTTTATTATATTAATTAAGTGAGACTTAATTAATTAAGATAATATAAATTCAAATTAGAATTGTATTTCTGCCCATAATAATTAAGTATGACTTAGTTATTAATTAAATAATAAAATTCGTTTTATTATTTTCCTAGACCTACATGGGTTAGGTTTTGCTGCTATGGGCCTGTTAACCAAACATT
Organism: Oenanthe sinensis; assembly: GCA_028671895.1. Taxonomy (NCBI): domain Eukaryota; kingdom Viridiplantae; phylum Streptophyta; class Magnoliopsida; order Apiales; family Apiaceae; genus Oenanthe; species Oenanthe sinensis. Next base: position 15,082,037 of record CM053802.1, read on the forward strand.
ATAAATAGATAATGTAGGGTTAAGAGGCAGAACACGTTTTGATAAAAAAAACCTAGAAGAGGCAGGAAGACAATTCGAATTATCAAAGGTTTGCTAGTACATCCACTCCGTAATCAAAATCGTGAGACGCTCTTGAAGGTGCTCGTGTGGATACCATAGAGGTGTTTTCGAGAAGAAGACACAAGTCGTGATAGCAAGGATCTCCGTTGAGTTCGTGACATTCAAGATCGTAATAGGTATGATTCGATTATCACCATAATCCGTCCAATCTTATACATGATCCTGCGTTAGGGTTCCGAAATTTTTCGTTATATTTACATTTATCCGCTGCGTTTTATGCCTCGGAACCCAACATGACAGAATTCACTCCCTTCAATTATCCAAAGAAGTTGCTTTCAAGGATGCTATTACTTCTATCACTACCACTCAAGCCAATCTCCAAACTACAGTCTCTGATTTGACCTCCAAGGTTGATTCGGTCATTGCAGCACAGGCCAATATCTCCACAGTTCTTGACCAGATTCTTTTGGCTGTCACCAGTAATGATGATGTCAAAAAGGGGGAGAAGAGAGGTGAATCCTCCAGGAGAAATAAGGATGATGGGTGCAAAGATAAATCAAAGGGAGTTAAAAGGAGGAGAGATGGTGATGATGATGAAACTGGTGATAGTTCTCATGGTCCTAGGGGTCTTGATGATGTGCAACAAAAGCAATCTGGAGTAGCAAAAACTCAAACACATCAGTCAGGGACTAGACATGGGAAATCAGAGTCTAAGTCAGACTCTGATAAGCAAAGAAAGAAGTCAGACTCTGATCAAACTCAAGAACCTTCATACTGGAAGTGCAGTCAGTCAAATCTGCAACTTAGAGCTAAAAAGAAGATAGGTCTTGGAGGTTTTGAAGAATCTGACATTGACATAACATCCACTCTAACCAGGGATCCTCAATCCTTGACAGATAGGCAGTTTGAGAAGATCACACAGAAGCATCTAAACAAAGTGGTATCTGCTCAAATTGTTTATAATGTTTTTGAAAGAAAGATACAAGGACAGGGAGGCACAGAAAAGGTGAAGAATGAGATGCTGGTATATTTCTTAGAAGGTGGAAGTGTAAGATGGATTAGCCAATCAAAATTTATTTTTTTTCAAACAGGCTGAGGAATTACAGTATATTAGATTTCTCTTACAGATTGCATATGAAGTAAATATGAGTAAAGAGGCTATCACTCACAAATGGTTCAAAGAGATTGACAGAAAGCTGACTTTGCACAGACAGGCAAATCGACAAATGGGTAAATTTTCTTTAAAATATGTTGATACTGAGGGAAATGATCAAGTCATGCCATTGGAAGAAAAATAGATTAAATTTCAAGAAGGTGTGGGTCATTACTTTGGGTTTCAGCCTATGAGTGGGAAAGTTAGTGTTCTAATATTGAAGGACTTGAAAGATCAAGAAAGCAATGCAAATGATCTGAGAGCAGCTTACTGTCAAATCAAATGTTCAAATGAAGAAATGAAGAAATTGAAGAAGTTTGTTGGTGAAGCTCTTGCAATTGTGGAGGAAAATATGCTAAACTCATTTTTGAAGAATAATCCAGCCTTTGAGAAGATTAAATAAGAAGTAATTCTTTTTTCTTTATAATTCTTTTATACTGTTCTAGATTAATTGTTTATTCTTTAGTTTTGACATCATCAAGCCTTGATTTATGCTTACATTTTATAAAGCATAAATAGGGGGAGATTGTTAGGAATATATTCATTTAATGATGTACAAAATACTAGAATAGGATCTAGCATGGTTTATCTGTAATAAGTCTTTCTAGTCTCTGAAATGTATAATCAGAGTCTAGATAGTCAACATTCAAGTTATTTGTACTTAGAAGAATTTCTGAAAGAAAATGAAACCAGAGTCTGCATGAAGATCAGAGTCTGGAAGGTGATCGGAGTCTATAGACTATCAGAGTCTATGATCTATCAGAGTCTACATTTATCAGAGTCTGAAGATCATCAGAGTCTGAAGGTTTCAGAGTCTATACAGTTAAAGTTAAATTTGGAAGAGGATCACGGGAATGGAAAGTCTTCGAAGATCAAGATAAATATATTACAGATATGCTATGGGAAGGAAAGAGAATTGCAGAAGGAAACTGTCAACTAATAATTAGGAATTATATTCCTATTGTAATTTATCTTTCTGTTATTAGTTGATAGGCAGCTCTCTATATAAACAATATGTAACCTAATTGTAAAAGTGTGTAAGTCGAAGCATAATTGTCTGAGTGAAATTTTGTGATAGCATAGAGATAGAGAGAGTTGCTGTGATAATCACAGAGAAGCTGCTAGGGTTTGTGTACACCCTAGGAGAGTTTTGTATTTAATCATCAATAATACAAACAGTACTTATTCATATCTTTGTGTTTGATCTTTGTTCTTAATTCATATCGAGTTGGTTTTAAATCAGACATAAAAGTAATACAAGTATTCAACCCCTCCCTTCTACTTGTGCAACTGGGAAAACATTCTCCAACTTTAACTAAGGCAAACGCTTTTTCTATCTCTTTCAACCAACCTTTGGCCTCTATGGGGTTACAGTACTTTTGAATTCTGGGGGTTTAACCGCTTGGAAGGATTTAAAAGTTGTCACGGGTTGAACTGGTGGTTGTTGTTCTTGAGTTAAAACAGCGGTTTGTTGTTGGAGTATTTGAATAAGTTAAGCCACGGTGGGATCCATCTGAGGTGGATCTTGAGTGGTACTATTTTGAGAAGTATTTGGGGTGGTCTTTTTCTTTGGCAACATCTTACTATAGGAAAGACAAAGGGTATAAAGGTATTATCAAAAACAGGTTAATACAACAACTATAAATAGTTAAGCATAAAGGTAAACAACAGGTATAAGGGAAAATACCGGAACGGAATAACAATGATAATAGATACAAAACAACACCAAAGTTAAGGTGCAGGATAACTCTGGACAAAAGGTACAACAATATGCTAATAAAAGTACGAGATGGAAAGCTGAAATAAAGTCTGATAGAGCAGGCTGGATGAGCTCTAACAGATGTCCCATCTAAACACACTCATAAACACTAACATCTAGTCATGTCTGTGATCTCGGTCTCGTGTAGCCCTAAGCCCCGTCACCAATCTACAAAGTAGTCGGGTCAGCTGCCTCGCCTCCTCCACTACATCATCTGTAAAGGCCCTCGCTGCTATCTGTCTGCGTCCCTATTCCTCAACAGCTCAGATCCTCTCCTCCCACCACTCAACATGATAATCCGGAATTCGTAAATCACCTCGAGTGATGACTGGCCTAGTGGTCCTAGGAGGAACAGGTGCACTCTCTACCGGTGGATCAGTCGGAATAGGAGGTACAGAAACAGGAGGTACAAGGGTCTCGCTAGCCTCACTCTCCGAACTAGAATAGTCAACGAGATCCTGAGAATCCAAAGACTCCGAAGAAGTATCGGAAGGAGGTGGTGAAGGTAGTGCATGAATGCCACGAGCCTACAATGATATCATAATATATATAGGGTACAAAGGAAATAAAAGTCTTCTTAAGTCTAAAATTAAAATTTTAATGTCTACACCGCTCTTCGTTACCTATTCTTATCTTACTATTACTCTCACATCTTTTATTAGGTAATCTACTCAGTTAACCTAATCCTGGCTTATTTCAGTGACCAAAACCTGTCGCTCTGATACCAACCTGTGGCGCCCTCCCGACCCGGGGTCTAGATCGGGGAGTCACTAACACTCTATATGCATGCATCCTATATAAATATAAAAAAAGCATATATATATACACATGACCCCGACTACTACCCTGGACCTTTAACAGGAAATGGTATGAAACAAGCATAACTCTACATTCATTAAGTTTACATTACCAAAATAAATATCATTACAACTCTGAATCTTCTCACAAAAGTCTATCAACATCTATACATTATAAGACTTATAACAAAGTCCTTTCTTTCTAACTCAGCTGTGATCCTACCTGTTCCACTTCAGCCAGCCTAGCATAATTAATATATGATGTGTTCTTCCTCGCAGTTTGCTTAAATCGAACCATGCTTCTCAAAGGCTGTAGAGGTTAAAAAATAAAAGAATGAGCTATAAAGGCTCAGCAAGTAACCATGCATAAGGTTATGAACAATTCTACAACAAAATAAGAAATTTGGAAATCATTTCTCAAAACTATAGCTAGACCTTATTGTCCTTAAAACATCAATATAGAATTCATCAATAAATCTAGGAATTCTTTATGCATAAAACTTTCTTCAATACTATTCATTGGTAAAGGCACAGGTAAGGAAAGAGTTCAGTTCAAGGTTTAGCATAAAACTTGTGGTTGTAAAGTTAAGGTAAAACTGATAATATTCTAAAAAGAATTAATTTAGGGTAAGGTATCTAACGGTGTGGGGTGATAAGGTTTAAGGAAATCTTTAAAGTAAATCAGTTCAAGCTTTGAAGGTAAATATGTGATTTTTAGATGGATAACAGGAAGTATTGTACAGAAGTAAGACGGAGTCAAAATCATGGTAATCTTGACAGTTCAAAGTTGTATAAACATGGCATCATAAAAGTATTTCATTACTAATCATTTCAATAAAAATTATTCTCTTATTAGAACATCAGTATCGAAATTCCTTTTTGTAGAAACTGTCCTCTCATTAGGACATTATTTTAAAAAAATCAAAAATCATTTTGATTGGAGTTTTCTCACAATGCCCGGACAATACGGGTGATCAGCCACGTAAAGTCCTCATAACGGATCGAAGTCCCTCTAGACCTTTAAGGAGTACTCATAATCAGCACTTATTGACATTGGCCATTAAAGTTGTTAGACTAGGACCGCCCTAGCTGTTTTCCCAGTCGTACAATGTTGGTGATTACGAAGCTGTATAAATAGTAATCGTGATAACTCAACACTAGAACAGGACAAGTAAATAATACTACGATTACACAGAAATCAGCAAGACATGAAGACAAGGCAAATACAGTTAATCAAGACATTAGAAGAAGTTTTGAAGTCTACTACAGGTCACTGAAAGAAGTTCATTTATATGTTCATGCCTCAGTGAAGAATAATGTTTAAAGACTTTCAGGGTTTCAGAAGTGTTGAAGATTCAGTATAGCAGTGCCACTAAAAGATTTCAGTGTAACAGCATTGATTGAAGAGAGACAATGTTCGAAGCATAGGAATCCAGAAGGGTGAAGAAAAAGGTTAAAGAAGACAGCTGCAGTCTTGAACTGGATTGTAATAATGAAGACGTTGTCGAAGTACCAGAAAAGATTCCAGTGAAATTACAGTGTCTATCAACAGTCAGTGTTCGAAGCAATGCAACAGTCCCTAGCTTACTCAGCTGAAACAGAAAAGAAATCAAGGGAATTCAATTCAGTGTTAGTCGTTTGTGAACCAGACCAGTGCACTAAGCGTAAGCACAACAAGAAGAGAATTACCTTGATTAATCATAAGAAAATCAGTTGATCAAGCCAAGCCAAATGAGTGAAACCAAGTGGTAATTACTTGAAGAATTCAAGAAATATGCTAAGGCAAGTATTACTGCATTTGGTGGCATTAATACTCTTGAAGCAATGGAAGTATGCCTGACTTAGAATCTAAGGCATGAGTGGCGCCTATACAGGGGAAGCACTGTATAGGCGCAACATATCTTGTCCAAGGCACAAGAAAAACTAAGGCAAAGTCTGAGTGGCGCCTATACAGGGAAACCACTGTATAGGCGCAACAAAGATCTATTGGTGCAAGGGAAAAGATTCTAAGTAGCAAGTGGCGCCAACACAGTGAAGCAAGAGTAGAGGCGCAACTCACATATTCAGGCGCAACTCAGGACAAAGGCGCAACACAGCTTCAAGTGGCGCCTACACACTGCAACCACTCTACAAGCGCCACTCAGGGACTTAGCATTGAGAAGCAAATCAATTCTATTGATTTGAAAAGTCTACACTATAATAATTAAATTGACTCGTTCTTTTTAATGATTGATGGATAACTGTGGAAGACAAACAGCCAACCAGAGAGAGGCAGTGAGATATTTCGAAGCCGGAGAAGAAGATGTCACAGTGCTAAATCTATACCTTCTTTTCATGGGTTTTACAAACTAGCCGGTTAATTATGTCACAAATGTTTAGGACTATTGTAAAACACTCACTGTTAGCTTGATTCCAGTTACTATTAAATATTGTCATATATTGTAATAGGGATTAAGCTTCCTCTCTCGAGATGCAAAGAACTAATCAGTTCTTTGGAAGCCAGTTATTAATTTAACTGGGTGTAGCAAAACCTCAGGGATTAATACGAAAGTACTATTCCCCGAAACCTATCTCACATTTAATTACTTGCTAATTTTCTAGTGCATTATTGTTTAAATTCTAAACACAGAAAATTAGTAAGCCAGCCTCCTAAACACTCCTAAACACGAACCACTGACCGAACTCTAAATCATATATCCGCAAAAGATTCGAAAGAATTTTTTGATTTAGTGAGTATCGTATTCAACCCCCCCTTCTACGATACTTCCGGGACCCAACAATTGGTATCAGAGCAGACTGATTGAAGTTATAAATCAAGATCCGTATCTCAGTGGAGCTCACCGTGCCGAAGCTGTGTGGACTCAGAATGGAGGTCGTGTTAAATAAATTTAATTTTAAAAACTTTTTAAATAAAATTTATTTTATAAACTTTTATAAAATTTATTTTGTAAACTTTTATTAGTTTATGTTATAAATTTTAATTAGTTTATTTTATAAATTTTAGATAAAATTTATTTTATAAACTTTTATAAAATTTGTTTAACAAACTTTTATTAGTTGATATTATAAATTTTAATTAGTTCACTCTATAAATTTTAAAGTAGAATTTATTTGATAAACTTTCATAAAATTTATCTTATAAACTTTTATTAGTTTATGATTTAAATTTTAATTAGTTTATCTCATAAATTTTAAATAAAATTTATTTTGTAAACTCTTATGAAATTTATCTTATAAACTTTTATTAGTTTGGTTTATAAATTTTAATTAGTTTATCTCATGAATTTTAAATAAAATTTATTTTGTAAACTCTTATAAAATTGATCTTATAAATTTTTATTAGTTTGGTTTATAAATTTTAATTAGTTTATTTCTTAAATTTTAGATAAAATTTATTTTATGAACTCTTATGAAATTTATCTTATAAACTTTTAATAAGTTTGTGTTATAAATTTTAATTAGTTTATTTTATAAATTTTAAATATTAAAGTTTATCTTTTAAATTTATTAAACATTATACGGCTCATCTATCAAAGGAAGCAGCGAGACGCGGTTACTAATTTGAAGGTGCTCAAGTTAGTAGATGAAGATTTTTCTGGGTATTTGAAGACAACGAAGATTGACTGAAGATCTGGTTGATTCGAGTTGAATGTTTAGATGAAAAATCTTGGAGGTTAAAAGTTGTGAAGGAGAACAGACTGGACTACCTGGCATCTCTGTACAAGCGTTGAAGTTTTCTTTCTATAGGGATTACAGGGAGTTCGTGCTAACACTGTAGATCATCTGGAACACAGGGTTACAGCCATTGGGAATCTAAGGATATAACCACATTATCTTTAGATGAACTATTTGTGTGCTGAAGGCCTATGAACTAGAACAAGAGCTGAAGAAGATAATATTTGGTAAAGCAGGTTGTTAGCATATCCACTGTATTTGTGACCCATGAACCAAATTTGATTGAAGTCAAGGTTGAAAACCTCTGAACAGAAACGAATTGATCCGAGAAGCTGAATTGAAGATGTTGTAGCTCAAGGTAGTGGTCAAGGTGTTATAAGTGAATCTTACACTTTGAAATAACTTGAGAACTGGACCGCAAGTCAAGCCTGCAGGGCAACAGGAAGTTCAGTGACATCAGATTCAGACGGAATCCTAATTCTAAATCTAAGGTCCTTACCTATAGATTCCATGAAGGAGATTTTCAAGATCAGTTCAAGAGGCGGTTGCAAGTCAGGGATGGTTTATATTTGAAAGACAAGATTAGGGGTTTGCTACATAATTTGAAGAAGCCTGTACAAGCAAAAGATGACGACACTATTTTGGGTTGAAGCAGGAATATCAAGCATTGGCGAGGATGCAGCAAGGGAAAGCATATGTTGATGAAGTTAAATGCAAGGATGATTCTATCAGTGAAAGTGATGAACCAAATGGATATCTGACATCAATGACCAACACTGGAGATGAATCACTAAGCGCTTCACAGGTACACGTTCTAACTAGTATACGTTTATCTAATTCAGAACTGCATGATTATTAGGTTTTGAATTGTATTATATTCATGAAAGCATGTTAGCATCTTAGGACTTAAATGCTTAATTGATTGCTAAGGATAAGATTGCATGTTAGGGTTCATGAGTTTAACTAGTACATTTCATACTTGATGTTGTATGCAGTAAAATGAATATCTAGAATTAGATAGGGTGTTCTAGACGGTTAAGTGTATCCCCTAAACATTTGCTGGAACTTGAGTTAAATCTTATGTGATTTAATACCTCTGCTAATGTTGTGAAAATTGCTAATAGACAAACAGGTCATAGATCAGATTTTATTTGTTCTTCATGACAAATGACTTGTTAATTGTTTATGTGCTTATTTTCATATGATTTGCTTTTACTCATATAGTTGCTCTTAAATGCTATATCATATCATGTATTGCTTGTTAGGGTTAATTGGTTAAAAGATGGTAGAATTATCTAAGTAGTCAGTAAGTCATGTAGATTCGAGGCTTAATCTAAAACTGACTTAGGTAATTAGAGATAGTTAAATATGTTAGACAACGACAGAATGGATTAGAAAGAATTAGTAATTAATTTGTTAGTTCTTCTATCCATGTGCTTTTAGAAAATTAAGTACTGAATTTTCTAATATGCATAACATGCCTGAATTGCTTAATTCTTATCTCTAATGCTTTGAAGCTAAATGTTTACCATGTGCTCTTATTTCCATGCTTGCTTAGTTATTTGAAAATGCATATCTTAGGACTTGCATAATCTTAGATAAAGCATGTATAAGAATCACAATAGGGTAAAGACTGCTAGTCCACCTTAAGCTAGGTTGGAATCACTATTCTCATAGCCTAAAGACTACTTTGTCAAGGCTGCTGTGTATGAGAAGTGATCAGTCTAAGATAAGTTTTGCATGTTAAGGTTGAAGCTGTTGTTACCTTTGATAATATCTCTAACCCATCTGGACTCAATTAAAATTGAGGACCAAGAAGCTTAATCTTTTGTGATTGTAGAGTATGTTATGAAAGGCAACAAATTATGTGACTTCGTTACATTTATTGTTCGAGGCATATGATTAAGATTAAAGCTCTACTATCACAATTGGTTGAGAAGGCCTCCCCGATGGTAACCTTTGGAGATGACAGCAAAGGATGTACAAGGGATATGGCTATCATGTTTTAAGAACTGTCATCAGTGGAAACATCTTACTTGTTGAAAGAGTTAAGCACTTTTTAAAGGGCACTAGGGAATTCTTCGTCAAGGGTTTTCTGGAGAAGTGTTTGATCTCAAGCAAGAAGGTTGGAAGCTCGCTCAACTGAGAGTGAGGAAGTTTGTTCGTAGCTGACATGGAATTTGGATGCAAAGGTGAAGTCAACTTTTTAGTAAAGCTTCATCAATGAAGAGTTAGCTATGGCAAAAGAAGCTCTCACACTTGTCAGTCTACAAGGCAATGGATTCTTTGTTAAAAGATGAAATTGGTGAGAGGACTGCTTCATTTGGAATTCTATTCAGAAGGACATTTTGAAGTATGTCACATAGGGAAGTCAAAGAAAACATCACACTGAAGAAAAGTCATATGCTTAGTGGTGATTGAAATTGGTAACCCTAATTACAAATTGGTGATGTTCAAGCATTCAACAGACAAAATGTCACAATGATGATTGATCAAATAAGGAAGATCAAGTTGGAAACAATTGGTAAGCTGTGAGAACTTTGCAGTCAGATATTGGAACTGCATTTCGCGAGTGAAGTTCTAAATGAAGTCTGCACTGAAAAGGTATTTGGAAGCTGAAGCAATTTACACAGCATGCTGCTTTAATCAACAAGATCGTGAAAAGACATCATTTGAGTTAATGGCCAACCAGAAGCAAACACTGAAGCTTTTTCGTGTGTTTGGAGGGAATTGATTTTTATTGAAGATCTATTTGAGTATCTTGACAAGAAGTTAGGACTCATGGAACAATTCTCCTCGGCTACTCATAGGTGATCAAAAGTCTGAATGTAATGAATATCTACACCAAGCTCCCAGGCATTCAAGTAAACGACAATTCTGAATCTTTGACAAATTCAGATACTGATGTAGAAGCTGAGGTTGCAGAAGGAATCAATGACAATGATGATGATTCAGATCCTGTTAGTGGAAATCCGCTATATAAGGTGAAGGATCTTCAACACATACTAGCAGCAACTCAGGGGGAGCAAATAAAAGAAGGATCTATTAGTCATGCTCAACAATGAAGATCAAAGGATTTCATTAAGAACATTTCTGCCAAGACAAAAGGTTTGAAGTCAAATTCTATCCTGGAGTCTCATTCTTAGTGATCCGGATTCTTGTGTAGTGGCTAGTAGTGCTAATCGAAACGAACATATATTTTTCGGGACCCAGCAGTTGGGAAAGAGCAATTGTTAGCTTACAATTGGTATCAACAATTGGTATCACCCATCATCTGGAATCCCAAAGAATACTGAAGATGCACAGATTGATCCAGATTGAGTGATTGCAATGCAAAATGATCTCAATCAGTTAAAAGGCAGAAAACAACTGAAGCTGGAACCCAAACCCAGACCACTAAAGTCGAAGCTGAAATTGGTACATTAGGGGTTCACAGAAACTGGATGACCATTGGCATTGTTATGAGGGGCAAAGCCAAACTGGTTGCTACAGGACTTTAAAGCAGAAGGTATCGACGATGATGGAAACAGAATCTTCGGGACTTTCTAGATCAAGCAGTAAGCGGCAATGACGAGACTGGATCCTTTGGGACTCATCAATGGGGACTTAATAATTTTCAGGGACCCAACGATTAGGACCTATCAATTGGAACATTCAACATGAAGATCTATCAGATGAATGTGAACAAGTGCACTCCTGAATGGTGAGCTAGAAGATGAAGGTGCAGATCCATTACAATTTGTATATCATTCTCTTCGCAGGCTTTTCTATGATGGAGGTAAGGATTCAAGCAAAACGTCAAGGACATGGTATGACTCTCTAACTGTTAATTACTTAAAAGTGATTTTACATTAGAGTTGTTATACATATCTCTCTAGAAATGCTAGGCACACACAATGTCATATTTATGTGCAAGTATACCTTAATTCTCGATATGCCTATGTGCAAGTTTCCAAGTGGAATCTAGAGAATCGTATCTTATAGCTAAGTTATGAATTGCTAGATATCTTAGGGGATCACCAATTCTTGGAATCTGGGACCCTTAAGATAATAGGTTTAACCTAATTGGCTATATAGATATAGATAACGCAGGTTGTACGAAAGACAGGGAAGTCATTCCTAGAAGCTGTCAATTTCCACCAACACTGTTGATCTCTTCACATCACTTAAGGAACAAGCGCATGGACACCAGGTATCATTTCTTTTAAGAGTTGTCCTTAGTCGAATAACTTGTAGATTTTTGCTAAATGACTTGATGAATTTATTTTATCTAAGTTGGTTAGTAAACTTGGGATATTATTAATATGCATATTTATTGAAAATTCCATCTGCAAGAAATTCTCAAATGAGTTCACAAGTATTACTTTTTCCCGATCCAAAGGACTTGTGAATTTATTTGAAATCCAGATCCTCATACTTTTTGCTATTAGTTTAATTATCATACTTACAATGTTTTATGCATGAGTGGTAGTTAAATTACTTAGCATAAGTTAGAAACATAATTATTTGTATGTTTTAAATATTTGCTGAGTATTAGTCAATGATATCTTGCTTAATTGCTTTGATATTTTGCTCTGATATTCTTAAATATTTTATTACAAATAATTGTGATACTTTTGATATTAGTGAAGGTATTTAGAATTTCTGTTCTAAATAATTAATGCATATTTCAAAACTCACTAATATTGGAAGATGAAATATTTTCTAAGTCATGTGTATAAAATTTTCAATGTTTTATATACTTAGAAAATATTTCTAAAAATAAGTTTGTTTGCGAGGAGTTGCTATTAGAATCACAAGTATTATTTGTTCCCTATTCAAAGGACTTGTGAATTTCTTTTCAACTAATACCTCGGGCTTACGTATGTCAATTAATAATTGTTATGAGCATGCTTACAATGTGCAAAGTGACAATTATTAGATATGGCGTAGGAAGTTAAATGCTAATATTCAATCCAATGAATATTTTAGTATTTAGCAAATTTATTTTATCTTATTGAAATTATGAATTGAAGCAATTCAATGTTTATTAGTTTCATAATTTTGATTTGATAAAATAACAGAAGCACAATTTCGTGCATCTTGAAATTATTGATAAATATCGAATAATTGGTGTCAGCGTGCAATTAATTGTGATATTTTTAATATTAGTGATAATACAAGTTGTTTATCTGAAATCACTAATAGTAAAAATATATATGCTTATTGTTCTACTGAATAATTGTCATGTATAGTTTATATAAATGCATGTGATTGACAATTGCTTAGTACAACATAAGTATTTAATTTATTTTGGTTTATTTAAATCATGATGATATAAAACAATTCAGTGAAATATATGTTCCATGATTTAAATAAATTAAAATAAATTTGAAGCATAATTATTCGTAGTATAAATATTCTCTTTTATCACTTTGTGATAATTGAATAATATTTTATTACAAAATAATTGTGATATATTGATACTAATGGATTTACTTAGTTTTTATTCTTAGCAACAATTGGTATCAATATATTTAGTTTTCTTTCTTTGACTGGTTTACGATTCTGAATGTATTTAAAAGAAATTTTTGTCTATTTCTTTTTCAAAATGTTTTATTCAAAGATACATTCATTTCTCTATCAGTTTTAGTTAAGAAAACTTAAGAATTCTTTTTCAAAACTTCTCTTTTGAAAAACTTTTCTTAAGGATAATCTTTCTTTTATCTCGAAATTTTATCCTCTCCCAAAAGCTTGTTTTAAATGTTTTATCTAACAAAGCTTTTTCTCTCTTTTTGAAAATGTGTGTTAACTTCAAGGTATCAATCACTTGTAAAATTATTTGTTTTCAAATACTTGTTTCAATGTATGTTTCACATTGATTCACAGTACCAAAACAGTGATTGTTGCTTTGAAGGCCTAGTGCTGTGTTGTTACGCATCCATCCAACCCCAATTGTCATGTTTTTATTTAAAGTCGGGGATATTATCAGGCAGACGAAAATGATGTAAATCATAATTGCATTATGAGTCGGAAAATCATTGTCTTCTATCAGATAAGGTTGTTTTGCAAAATTGTTTTCAAAACATACAGTGCTTAGGTTTAATGGAAAAGGGTCATTTTATTGAGATATAATTTGTTAGAAGAGTAGAATTTCTTCTTTGGTATAAATTCCCGCGTTTTATTATGGGAAGTTTGCCTTATAAGAAATTCATAAGCAATAGAAACTTTTTCTCTGATACTCCCGCGTTTTATTATGGGATAAGTATCTTAAGGAAAATTTCCATTGGTGTCAGGCTCTTAAATGTCATATCTTTAGAACCGACAAAACTCTTTTATTAAAAGTGCTTTAATGAAATCCATTACCATTCCTTCATATATTTTTCTTTCTCCTTGAGATGAAAAATATGTTTTGGAATGTTAAAGTGATTATCTTTTTATCTTTTAAAAAAAGATTTTATCCGTTTAGCCCCCAGTGGCTACAGAAGCTGGCCAGGAGGTTGAAAACCCATCAATCTCTGACCCAGGCCTTAATACCAAACACTCATTCATCCACTTCCATATATTAACCCTTGGAGTTATAAGGAACAAATGTCAGTTAGAGGTTGATAAGGGAGAAATAAGGATGATGTCGGAAGTTCACCCACAGCTCTACCTCCTACGAAGTAAAGAAGTATATAACTGAGGTATCTGTAAGCTCATCTGTATCTTCTCAAAAGGATGCAGAGCTGAAAAGGCAATAAAACTGTCTCTGGAATCATTCTCTTATCAGGGTGAGTCCATTGAAATTCGCTCGTCAGCCAGAGCATCTTGTAATGAGTCAAGCACACCATCGGCACTCACGCTGATGGTAAGCCTAAACAGATATATTTTGGGGACACATTGCAAGACGTGCACAGTGTGAGGTATAGGCATGTTAACAAAACACCCGTCAGTGGGTTACGAGGGAAACGTAGACTCTAAATTGCCATTCATTACATTGTCTACTACGTCGCCCCTCCTGGAAGGAACATTTCCAGATCCTGAAAAGGAATGTCCACCTCCCGTTTACGGAGAAGGTGTGAGGCAACTCCTTGATAGAACAAGGCAGGATTCCCAAAAAGATTTTAAAATCTTGGGATAACCCATCTCAAAGAGGTGAGGCTCCACTAGACAGTGATTTAGCAATTGCTATTGAGTCTGGTGTGAGACAGTGCTTATGCATGAAAGATCAAGAACACCTCAACGAGGCAATTCTCCACTTGATAGTGATTCAGTTCATATTGATGAATCAGGTGATGAGAATATGAATGAATTGACGGATTTCACTTGCAGGTACATAAGGCTATATTTGGAATGCAGAGTGAAAATGAGAGAGAGAAACACTTAAGTGAAAGTGAGGGAGAGATACACTTGAGTGAGAGATAGGGAGAGAAAGAGTGAAACACTTCTAAGTGATCGACACTTGAGTGTAAACACCAACAGAACGTAGTAGGAGTGAGGAAACCACAAGCCAAACACTTACCCTTGCTTCTTGCTACTTCTGAAAGAAAAGTTACTATATTTTCCCGTTCATCGAAAGACGAGAACCTTCTTTGGAAGACAAACCATTTAAAGGAGGATCTATCAATTGGTATTAACATTTGGTATCTTCAAAAGTGGGCCATTGGAGGATTCCTCAACTAAGGGGGAGAATTTATAGGGAGAAAAAGGTGAAGTTAATAAGTCTTATCTTCGTATCCTTCGGAAGAGTTAAGAGTTAATCTCCTAAAGGGGTTCGTATCCTGGACTCTTAAGGTAAGTTCCTGGATCCTGGAAGATCAATCCTGGAGATCCTTTTAGATCCTTGGGAAAAGGGGTTCGTATCCTTGGGAGAAGTTAATAGCCTTAGGGGGAGATTTTAGACAAGAAAAGGAAAATCTTATCTTCTGATCCTGAGGGGAAACAACAGATATATGGGAGAATCAAGAAGCTGTATTCTATAGTTGGAAGAACAGAAATGACTATTCCATTGATTTTCTAAAGGGAGAAGAAGAATAAGAAAGAGAATCACATTCTTAGGGGGAGAACATCATTTGAGCTATGTTCAGTATTGATTGAAGACATACCCAGGAATAATGATTCTTATGAAGCTCTGTTCGTGATAAGTTCTTTAAGTTCAAACTATGAAGGATTTTGAAGTAGAGAAAGCTCAAACAGACAGAAATGAAGATGCTACTACATGTATATCAGTTCAGTGCTAGAGGAACATACATCATTCATTTCAGTTACTCAAGAATTCTGGAAATGCATTATCTGATCCAGAAAAACCAGTAGCATTATTTACAAGTCTCGAACGATTACTTTTTCTAGTTGTTAGTTGAGTTATCCTCCCTAGGTGATTTGTTTGCTAAAGTTTAACAATCAAATAGGGGGAGATTGTTGGTGATTACGAAGCTGTATAAATAGTAATCGTGATAACTCAACACTAGAACAGGACAAGTAAATAATACTACGATTACACAGAAATCAGCAAGACATGAAGACAAGGCAAATACAGTTAATCAAGACATTAGAAGAAGTTTTGAAGTCTACTACAGGTCACTGAAAGAAGTTCATTTATATGTTCATGCCTCAGTGAAGAATAATGTTTAAAGACTTTCAGGGTTTCAGAAGTGTTGAAGATTCAGTATAGCAGTGCCACTAAAAGATTTCAGTGTAACAGCATTGATTGAAGAGAGACAATGTTCGAAGCATAGGAATCCAGAAGGGTGAAGAAAAAGGTTAAAGAAGACAGCTGCAGTCTTGAACTGGATTGTAATAATGAAGACGTTGTCGAAGTACCAGAAAAGATTCCAGTGAAATTACAGTGTCTATCAACAGTCAGTGTTCGAAGCAATGCAACAGTCCCTAGCTTACTCAGCTGAAACAGAAAAGAAATCAAGGGAATTCAATTCAGTGTTAGTCGTTTGTGAACCAGACCAGTGCACTAAGCGTAAGCACAACAAGAAGAGAATTACCTTGATTAATCATAAGAAAATCAGTTGATCAAGCCAAGCCAAATGAGTGAAACCAAGTGGTAATTACTTGAAGAATTCAAGAAATATGCTAAGGCAAGTATTACTGCATTTGGTGGCATTAATACTCTTGAAGCAATGGAAGTATGCCTGACTTAGAATCTAAGGCATGAGTGGCGCCTATACAGGGGAAGCACTGTATAGGCGCAACATATCTTGTCCAAGGCACAAGAAAAACTAAGGCAAAGTCTGAGTGGCGCCTATACAGGGAAACCACTGTATAGGCGCAACAAAGATCTATTGGTGCAAGGGAAAAGATTCTAAGTAGCAAGTGGCGCCAACACAGTGAAGCAAGAGTAGAGGCGCAACTCACATATTCAGGCGCAACTCAGGACAAAGGCGCAACACAGCTTCAAGTGGCGCCTACACACTGCAACCACTCTACAAGCGCCACTCAGGGACTTAGCATTGAGAAGCAAATCAATTCTATTGATTTGAAAAGTCTACACTATAATAATTAAATTGACTCGTTCTTTTTAATGATTGATGGATAACTGTGGAAGACAAACAGCCAACCAGAGAGAGGCAGTGAGATATTTCGAAGCCGGAGAAGAAGATGTCACAGTGCTAAATCTATACCTTCTTTTCATGGGTTTTACAAACTAGCCGGTTAATTATGTCACAAATGTTTAGGACTATTGTAAAACACTCACTGTTAGCTTGATTCCAGTTACTATTAAATATTGTCATATATTGTAATAGGGATTAAGCTTCCTCTCTCGAGATGCAAAGAACTAATCAGTTCTTTGGAAGCCAGTTATTAATTTAACTGGGTGTAGCAAAACCTCAGGGATTAATACGAAAGTACTATTCCCCGAAACCTGTCTCACATTTAATTACTTGCTAATTTTCTAGTGCATTATTGTTTAAATTCTAAACACAGAAAATTAGTAAGCCAGCCTCCTAAACACTCCTAAACACGAACCACTGACCGAACTCTAAATCATATATCCGCAAAAGATTCGAAAGAATTTTTTGATTTAGTGAGTATCGTATTCAACCCCTCCTTCTACGATACTTCCGGGACCCAACATACAAGTAGAAGGGGGGGTTGAATACTTGTATGTCTTTTCTGCCCGATTTAAAATCAAATTAAGAACAAACTCAAACACAAAAATATGAATAAGTACTGTTTTGTATTATTGATTTGTGAATACAAAACTCTCCTAGGGTGTACACAAACCCTAGCAGCTTCTCTGTGTTTATCAAAACAACTCTCTCTATTTCTATGCTCTCACAAAATTTCACTCAGATGATTATGTTTTGACTTCCACACTTTTACAATTAGGTTACATAGAGTTTATATAGAGAGCTGCCTATCAACTAATAACAGAAAGATAAATTACAATAGGAATAGAATTCCTAATTATTAGTTGACAGTTTCCTTCTAGAATTCTCTTTCTTTCCCATAGCATATCTGCAATATATTTATCTTGATCTTCGAAGACTTTCCATTCTTGTGATCTTCTTCCAAATTTATCCTCAACTATATAGACTCTGAAATCTTCAGACTCTGATGATCTTCAGACTCTGATCACATGTAGACTCTGATAGATCACAGACTCTGATAGTCTCTAGACTCTGATCACCTTCCAGACTCTGATCTTCATGCAGACTCTGGTTTCACTTTCTATAGAAATTCTTCTAAGTACAAGTAACATGAATGTTGACTATCTAGACTCTGATTATTCATTTCAGAGACTAGAAAGACTTATTACAGATAAACTAATCTAGACCCTGTTCTAGTATTTTGTACATCATCAAATGAATATATCCCTAACAATCTCCCCCTATTTATGCTTTATAAAATGTAAGCATAAATCAAGGTTTGATGATGTCAAAACTAAAGAATAAAACTAATAATCTAGAACAGTATAAAAGAATTAAAAAAGAAAAAGAATTACTTCTCATTTAATCTTCTCAAAGGCTGGATTGTTCTTCAAAAATGAGTTTAGCATATTTTCTTCCACAATTGCAAGAGCTTCACCAACAAACTTCTTTAATTTCTTCATTTCTTCATTTGAACATTTAATTTGACAGTAAGCTGCTCTCAGATCATTTGCACTGCTTTCTTGATCTTTTAAGTCCTTCAACATCAGAACACTAACTTTCCCACTCATAGGCTGAAACCCAAAGTAATGACCCACACCTTCTTGAAATTTAATCTGTTTTTCCTCCAATGGCATGACTTGATCATTTCCCTCAGTATCAACATATTTTAAAGAAAATTTGCCCATTTGTCGATTTGTCTGTCTGTGCAAAATCAGCTTCCTATCAATCTCCTTGAACCATTTGTGTGTGACAGCTTCTTTGCTCTTGTTAACTTCATAAGCAATTTGAAGTAGGAATCTAATATACTGTAGTTCCTCAGCCTGTTTGAAAAAGATAAAATTTGACTGACTAATCTATCTTACACTTCCACCTTCTAAGAAGTAAACCAACATCTCATTCTTCACCTTTTCTGTTCCTCCCTGACCTCCTTGTATCTTCGTTTCAAAAACATTATACACAATTTGAGCAGACACCACTTTATTTAAGTGCTTCTGAGTGATCTTCTTAAACTGCCTATCTGTCAAGGATTAAGGATCCCTGGTTAGAGTAGATGTTCTGTCAATGTCAGATTCTTCAAATCCTCCAAGACCTATCTTCTTTTTAGCTCTAAGTTGCAGATTTGATTGACTGCACTTCCAGTATGAAGGTTCTTGAGTTTGATCAGAGTCTGACTTCTTTCTTTGCTTATCAGAGTCTGACTTAGACTCTGATTTCCCATGTCTAGTCCCTGACTGATGTGTTGGAGTTCTTACTACTCCAGATTGCTTTTGTTGCACACCATCAGGACCCTTAGAACCATGAGAACTATCCCCATCATCACCATCTCTCCTCCTTTTAACTCCCCTTGATTGATTCTTGCATCCCTCATCCTTATGTCTCCTGGAGGACTCACCTTGCTTCACCTTCTCCCCCTTTTTGACATCATCATTACTAGTGACAGCCAAAAGAATCTGCTCAAGAACAGTGGAGATATTGGCCTGGGCTGCAATAACTGAATCAACCTTAGTGGTCAAATCAGAAACTGTAGTTTGAAGAGAGGCTTGAGTGGTAGTGATAGCAGCCAGAGCATCTTTAAAAGCGACCTCTTTGGATAATTGAAGGGAGTGAATTCTGTCAAATCTTGTATTGAGAAGAGAAGTGGTATTATCAACACCAGTGAGCTTCGTTTTAATATGAGAAATATCCTGGACCACACTGGATAATTGAGCAGCAACATCAGGCAGCTTAGCTTTAACAGCTCCATCTAAGACTTGATCTTCTTCACCAGGATAGTAACCATGTTCCTGTTGAAAAGATTTTTTCTGAAAAGCTGGAAGCCTCTCAGATTGATGAATTGCCAAAATGCAAGCAAAAGAATCTTTATCTGTTATTCCCCTTTGCTGTGCAGACTCCCAAGATTGGGGAAACACCTGATCAAAATATACAAAAGAGGGTGGAACTGGATCATCATCTTCAGAAGAGCACTCCTCAGCAACAGGCTCAATCTTTGTAATTGGAGGGGTAGACTCTGGTGGTGTAGACTCCGAAACTGCAAACGGGACTATAGACCCTGACTCCTCCTGAGAGTTATCAGAGACTGTAGACTCTGGAAGTCTAGCCCTTATAGGCATGATTAACAGAGGTTCTTCTGACTTCAAATTCGCAGCCTCAGGTGAAATGACAGGGTTTTCCACCATAGCCTCCATGACTCTATCTGCTCTCCTTGCTAGAGAATCCACCAAATGTAGTTGTGGTCTCTGAGTAAATGATTTCTGAGCAGCAAGAGTCTCCTCCTTCTTTCCAATCTGCACAATCAAACAGTGTGAATTTTCATCCATCCCCTGCTCCAACTCATTGGACCAACTTTGTGGAAAATCTTGATCCCAATAAGTAAAGCTAGGTTCATGATACCCTAATCTCTCATGCTCACAGTGGGGTTGGACACCCACTTTCTCAAACTCACTCAGGCTCTCTACAGCCTTTTCTACCTCTCCTTTTGCCTGGTCCAGTGCCAGCCTCTCAGATATTTTTTCACTCAATGTGGAGGGTGCACTCAATAATCCTACAGAAGAGGGGTTGAGAGATAAGAGTTGTGCTTCAATACCTGAACCACCTTGATGGAGGGGAACCCCTTCAAATGTCTGAAGGCTAGGGGTTTCCACCAAGGGGTGAGCATCAACAGAACCTGAACCCTTACAAGCATCTTCTCTCTTTTCAGAGTCTGTTGGCTCCAGTATTCCAGTCTCAGGGTCTACTCTAGACTCTGACAGCTTCAGTATGACTTCATTAGAAGCCAGAGTCTGAGTGTTGCCATCTTGGACTGTTTGTGCATGAGACTCCCCCTCAAGGTGGATAGACTCTGACAGAATAGATTGGGAAATTTCTTCATGAGCATCCATCAGAGTCTGTCCTCCCATATCACTGGGGTTCTCATCAGCTGTTTGGTGAGTTGTCAAGGAGGGCCTAACAGCATACTCCCCTGCCCCACTATCACCCAACCTCTGACTAGGTGGTTCTTGTGTGGGTGAGGCAGACTGAGCATATTTATCACTAGTCACCACTGGTGCACTAGTCCCATCCTCCAACTGCCTGGCACTACCTGCTACCTCCTGTTGTTCTTCAAGAATAAATGCATCCAACTTGTGATGAAAGGCCCTGAGATGGATTGCATTGATTGCCTGGGCATCTGTGAGATTGAAGAGGTCCTGCAGTTCCCTTCTTACTTTTTGAAAATAAGTGCCCTTGAATTGATCCAGTCTACTTTGGTAGGTTGGATAGATGTATTTGTTGGCAATTGTACCTATATTATGGACAAGATAGTCAGCCACCTGTCTTGACAGAGGTTGAATTTGAGAGATCCATTGAATGGCTGTCCTGTAGGTAACTCCATTATCCCAAATTGCTTCATAGTTAAAAACTGGTTGCTCAATCTCAGTTTCCAACTCAGCAACAGACTCTGATGCACTCCTTGTGTGGACCTTAAGCTTTTTAGGCTTCTTTGTAATTTGCTGTTCAGAGTCTGGCACACCCAGTGCGTTGAGAACTTCATTTGTCTTGCCTTCTATGAGCCCAGCTGCTTGTACTTGTAATGAAGAGTTGAATAGGTAGCTGTATAGATTTTTGACCACATCCTGTGCAGACATTTGTAGCTCCTGTTCCATCCTCTTCCTTAGGGCTTCATAGGTTGTAAGAAAATCCAAGACTTGAGATTTAGTCTGATATTGTTCTGGATCTTCAACTGATTCCACCAAAGGATATAAGAATAGCAGTGCCTCATCACTTGGAGTAATGATCTCATCAATTAGGCATGAGGCTGCATCCAATGGCATTCCTTCCCAAAATGTGTCATGATCAGAGTCTAAAGGCAGTCTAGACTCTGACTCAACATTAGACTCTGGTTCAGGTGTTTTCTTAATTTCAGAGTCTGTGTTAGGTCCTGGAGATCGTAGAGGGGGGGTGAATACGATTCCCAAATAAAAATCTGACTTTTATTTATTTTTGGGACAACATAAAAATTACTTTGGTTCAAACCCAGGTACTGTTCATCATCTTCTTCAACCTCAAGAACACCATTAAAATAACCAAGATAATGAACGGTAAATCATCCAAAACACACAACACAACAAGATCCAAGAATATAACTTTATATTCATTGAAGTGGGGTAGATGCTACAAACAAGTTCAAGAACATAAGCTCAAGAACACAACAAAGAAGTGATTTTTGTCTCCTCTAAAACTATTACATTTTGTAGATCTAGGAGACAAAAATCAGCCCTATCTTCTATACAAGATTTAGCAAGTGTTTACAATAGAAGAATAGATGAGTGGTGAAGATAAAGAAAATCATGGCCCCAAAATATTAAAGTCTAGTTCGGCCATGGGGGAGAGAAAAATTTTTTCTCTCTCTCCCCTTTTCTTCTTTTTCTTATCCGGATACACTCTATGTATGATGACTTGGGTTTCTTCTATATATATTGAAAAAGGTGTTACTTTTTGTTTTTCCACCTTTTACTTTTGTCCACTCAAATCATATCTTCAAAGTCATGTGCCAAGCATGCCTTTGGAAATATTTAATGTAAAAGTAATATTTAATAAATATATAAAATATAAATAAAGAATATCTTTATTTATAAAATATATAAATAATTAAATAAATACTTTATTTAATTAAATTAAATATTTCCATTCCACTCTTCAATTTGTGTAGACTTCCTTATCCAAATACTTGGCCCCGTATACGTGACTCCACCACGTCCAAGTATTTGGCCTTCTAATCTGTGAAGCTTTAGTAAGATCCAATCAGGTTGTGCCGTCTGTCTCTTATCCATTAGGCTGACATTTCTCCAACACTGATTTACCACCTTTGTTGATCCTCCACATGACTCAAGAAAACCAACAACTTTAGAATGATTAAAATCATATTAACCGACGAGAGCTTGCCTCCAATGTCCTGACACTTGATGCAACGGTCTGGTTCATAAGTGACTAGTCTTGATAGGGGCTCTTGATTCCGAACATGATTCCACATTCTTCTTTGAAAACCTTACTTGTTGCTTCGATTGTAATGCACTAAAATCGTCATAGACTAAGACAATCTTTTATAGCTTCCACATCCTTGAATAGATGTCAATATCTTTTATTCTCCACTGAGGCCTGAACATGTTAATGAACTTCTTCCAGTGAGCTTCAAGTCTGTAGATGATCCTTTGATACTTTGTCTTAACTGAACTTTGTGATCCAAGATTTCTGTGCACCTGCATATTATTACATGTCCTGTTCTATTGTTGAGTTATCATCAACCATTACATAGAGATTACATTTAGCATTTCTAGTACACATGAAAGTGCAGTGAGTTACTTCCCTTCACTCCTATCTCCCCTTTCAATCTCCCCCTATTTGGTTGATATGGAATAGCAATCAAATACTATTTCCATTTACAATTTCCCCCAAAAGCAATTAAATAAAATTAGCTACTAGAGGATAACTCAACTAATATACAAGAAACAATTAAAGTACTGGACATGAAAATAATATACAAAAGGTTCTGGAAAGATATAATCAGTTAAATCCAGATTTCCTGAGTTGCTGAAAATGAATGATGAATTTCTGAATTTCATTTTCCTTTAGCTTCCTCCACTTCAATGTTCTTCAAAGATGGGGTTCTTTCAATAAAGAAACAAATCATTAGTAAAGACTTCTGAACAATCATTCTTGTTTATCTTGCAATTCGAACTAGAACATACAGCTCTCTATGTTCCCCATAAGAGGTCAACTCATTCTCCCCTTAAGGTTGTTCTCTCTTGGAATGAAAGTCACTTCTTCTTTTTCTTCAGGATGTTCTATTTCCAGGAAACATATTTTTCTTTCTTCCCTGCACTACTCCACTGACTTCATCTATCACTGAAACAAGAAATAGAACACACTTGGACACTTCTCAGATGCCCCTTGAAAATCTCCTTCACATTCTTCTTTACCCAGAAAACTTCTACTTAGCAAAAACTCCCCCTGAGTTGATACTCTTCAAAGAAATCTTCATTTTCATTCATTGATCGTGCTAGAAAGAATTCTTCTGCCGAACCTCTCCTAAGAATGTTTCAAGGATAGATCTTCAAACAAATAGAGCAAAATCCCTTAGATATCTTTTCAGAATAAGATATAGCATTGCAAACCAAGATGTTAAGATTCTCCATAACTTCTTCCCTTAGTACGACAAGTAACTTCTTCCCAATTGACAAAAAGTAACTTCTCCACTTCAGATGAAAAATCAGTTAAATCTACAACACCTTTAGGGATTAGGCTCCAACCAATTACTAAGAAACTCCCCCTTAGTAATTTATCCATTGCATCACTAAGGTTTCAATTTTATCTAATTCTCCCCCTTAGTTCATGCAAGCTGCAATCCACCCTTGTGTCTTTAGATATCCTCTAAGTAACCTCCACAAGGTAGGATTGACAGATCTCATTTCTTATATCACCAAGAGATCTCGTTTCTTGTATCACCAAATTCTCCCCCTTAGTTGAGAATATCCTTTAAAACAATAAAAGTATCATCTACATCCAATCGAATAAGAAACTCTCCTCCAATTGAACATAAAATCCTCCTTAGGCCTAAAAATTAATGTCTCCCCCTTTGAGATTGAGAACAACACGAATTAATAGATCCAAAGGTAATAGTTTGGACATTCCCACTAAGCTTCAGCTAGACTCTTCTTCAGCTTGTCTTCCAGAAAAGAATCTCTTCAACATTCCAGAGCTGGAAAATTCAGTAACAGGATTTAGGCATAGTAGCAAGGTTAGTGTTTGGTCTATGGTTTCCTCACTTCTACTACGTTCTGTTGGTGTTTACACTTTCAAGCATAAGTGTTCCACTCATTTCTCTCCCTAATTCTCTCACTCAAGTGTATCACTCCCTCACTTCACTCAAGTGTTTCTCTCCCTTACTTGCACTCATTCCATTTATAACAATTTGTACCTGCAAGTAAATCCATGCTAGTCTCACCAAGATATTATGGATCGTTGACTATAGCATGTTGTCGATCACTAAAGATCTAGGTTCTGAGATGGAATCTCAGACAGGGTTTCAGTTAGGCCGTCACCCAACTCACCATGAGCAAATCCATGCACACGTGGCTCGTCGTCGGGGAATAACCCTTCTGAAATTAGAATCTCCTCCATTCCAGGAGTGACTGAAATCCCAACACCCTGATCCTCAAAAGACTCATCAAATTGGTAAACCAACTGAATCATAGTCTACGAGTTGTTGCTCAGCTACTTTCAGCATCAACAATCTCCCCATATGCAAATCCATGCACTGGATCGTTGAATGTGGTATGCGTCTAGCAGCTATCTAAGCATCAACCGACTCCCCATATGCAAATCCATGCACTGGATCGTTGACGGTGATATGCCTTTAAGTTTTGAGCGATCCATGCATTCCAGAATTTGAATTCCTGGGAGAGTAGACATGTACAAACATCTCTCTCAATCACCTGTGAAGATGAATTAACTCACTATTTTCAGTCATGGAAAACTGTTAGTGATTGCCTCTCAACATCAACAGATTGCTCTGTGGATGTGAAATCCCGTTAGGGAACTAGGACTGTTCCTCCTAGGAAGGTTGACAAGGATTCTAATATATGGCAAGAAATCCAAGTTTCCCTCAAACACCTGTGAAGGTGGCTCAACAACTTCATTCACCATGAATGGTAAACAAAGAAGTTTAGGGGTTTTATCTATACCTCACAATGTGCACTTCTTGCAATGTGTCCTCACAATTGTTAGTCCCAAGAGAGGCTAGAGAACTGTTAGGTCCTATAACATCCCTTAGAAGCAAAAACTTTAGGATTACCATCAGCGTGAATGCATTTGGTGTGCTTGACTCATTACAAGGTGCTCTGGCTGACGAGCGAATTTTCAATGAAATCACCCTGTTGAGAGAGTTCATTCAGAAACGGTTGAATTGCCTTTTCAGCTCTGCATCCTTTTGAGAGAATACAGATGAGCTACAGATACCTCAATTTGTATACTTCTTTCCTTCTCGAGAGGTAGATCTGTGGGTGCACTTCCGACTTCATCCTTATTTGCTGCATCAAGTGCAGTTTCTCCCTTAACAACCGCTAATCTATATAAGTTCCTTATATCACCAAGGGTTGAAAGTTTGAATTAGAATGATACTGTTTGGTACTAAGGCCTTGGTTAGAAATTGATGGATTATTCAACTTCTTGACCTTCCCCTATAGCCACTAAGGCCAAGCCATTACAACTAAATAGATAGAGTTGATCAGAGCTATATAAAATTTGGTAGAGTATGATTAAACTTATTCTCTATTCCTTCTCAGAAATATGGCATCGGAGCAATGTATCCTCAAGAAACAATGCACCAGAGCTAAAATGTGGGAATTAATAAAGAATAGGTAAAAGAATATTAAGCCAAATTTCATAAACTCACAACTTTGAAAAAAAAAGTTTAACAGATTAACAAAAGTGTTCTTTTGAATTTCTCTTAGACAAATATCCAATTGAAATTCAACTCTTTTAACAAAAACATTTTGATTAATAGCTCAAATCTATTTCATCTTGCTCACTGTATGTTTTCAGAAATTGTTTTGCAATTCATTCTTATCGGATATTATCTCCGACTTAAAACAAAAAAAATCGAATGAATGCTTTAGTCATACAGTCCAAGGCACTAATCCCAAAGCAAACAACCATTGTTTTAATACTACAGGTCAATGTGAAACAGACATTAACAAGAGTTTTGAAAAACGTTTTACCAATAGTTGATACCTCAAGATCAAAACAATTTACTCAAATAAAATATCCTGATACCATGCAACCTAAGTTACAAGTTATCAAGTAACTTTATTTAAACAAATCGTGAAGAGAAAACAGTTTTCATTACAAAACATTTAGAGAGAGAGAGGATATATGATTTTGAAATAGAAATAATCCTCAAGAAATGTTCTCTTTCAAGAAAAAAAACTTTTAGTGGCTTTTCATTCTCTGGCAAATGAATGCATGTTTAGATAAAACATTTTTTCACAAGAAATAGACAAGAAATTTCTTTATGCATTCAAGTTCTAAAGAATGAAAAACATATGTTAATACTAATGAATTATCAAAGATATGAGTGATAATACATTCAAAAGTACTAACATCATTCAATCATTTTGTAATAAAATGCATCTTACTACAAAACAATCAAGCACATAAGATACTTACATTATGCTAGACAATTACCATTTGTCGCTTGAAACAAACACATATTGCAATATAGATCATGGTAATTCTAAAGCATAAAAATAAGCATCCGCTAAACACTGAACATACATTGACCGAATGACAGCATTTAACTTCTTACACTACATCTCAACAATTATCACATAAGCATATTGAAAATACTCATGACAATCAGAATGTATGTAAGCTCGAGGTACTAGTTGCATCAGAGATCAAATACCTTTAAATATTAATGCTAAAATTTATGATCTTTGACAACCCCTCGCGATGTAGTAAATTACTTTCAATATCAGTGTTTTTGAAATAATCTTTTTGTCACTTAGTGCAGAAATTCTAAGTGGCATCACTAATATCAAAAAAATGACAACTAATATTAATGGATTTTACAAAAGACAAGAATTACATCACTTAAACTACATATTAAGTGGTTCCATTAATATTAGCATTAAACAATTAAAAGTAAATAAAATTACAATTAATTAATATATACAAATACTTATGCTGAAACATTTGATACATATAGCATGAATAACATATGACAGCACAAAGTACGAAATCCTGGATATAAATTGACTATACAAAGAGATGTTACAATGTTAGGTCCCTAGGTCCCGGGTGATCATAGGTAATCTCATAGCGATAATATTGGGTCCCGGGTGGTCACAAGCTCCTAGAGATCGTAGACATCTAAATAGCATGAACACTCTCTATAAACATTACATTTAAATAAATCAACATTAGACTAGAGTGACATACCTTAGTCAATAGAGCTTTTACTGGTGTATGATCGTTGAATGAACAATTACTCCTCTTTGCCCTAGAGATCGAATGTTTACTCCTTTCGAGATCGAACGTTTACTCCTTTTGGATAGGAATAATTTTTCAGCTACCAGTTAACATTGTTCCTCGAAACAATACCACGCTCATCCAGACGGAAACTGCATTACCTTCAACACCCAAATATTTCCTTGTAGATATTGGTCTTGGCAGCAGCTTCACTAAACTCAGCACTCTAGAAATCAGTAGTCTTGACACTAGCAGAGTAGAACCTTCAAACACTCCGAACTACCCTTCAGCTTCTGTATCAATACCCAGTCTTCATGTGGATTGATTCCTTGTGCTAAGTGTATCTGCCTCTGGTTCAATTGAGTTAGTTCCTCGATTCGAACCCTACTCAATCTTGATTAGTTAGTGCATCTTCAATCTTCATTGAATTCACTCAGAAAAACTAATGAAATACTCTTATACATGCACGGCACTACCAATCACTACTCTACTACCCAGATTCATCAAGAACTGACTCTAGGAAATGTTGTTACACAAAACCCTTTGTCATGAC
This sequence comes from Oenanthe sinensis, assembly GCA_028671895.1. NCBI lineage: Eukaryota > Viridiplantae > Streptophyta > Magnoliopsida > Apiales > Apiaceae > Oenanthe > Oenanthe sinensis. The sequence continues at coordinate 15,110,604 of CM053802.1, forward strand.
AGATGTGTCCTTAATGTTTCCTTAGATATTCAGTGGGTAGAGTAGTTTTCTTCAAATATGATTGAGATCATCTTGCATTATCTTTAAATTGACAATTTCCTTTTTAATATGCAATCACTCAATCTGGATCACTCAGTGTTCCTAAGAATCTCAACTCTTACTCAATGAGCATTGCTAGCCTTTGAACATCAAACACGACTAGTTGATCCAACTTACTGATGCTCCCCCTGTGATGCTGCTTGCAGCTTTTCTTCATCTGGTGTCATCTGATCTTGAGCCCTAAACAGGATGTCACCCTTTAGAAATTCAGAGCTAAAATCAAACGAATGCTAGGGAGCTTGATGATGTTGTTCACTGCATCTAGATCATCTTAAATCAATCACAGACTCTGTGTAAGCTTTTAACTCCAAATAAGATAGCCTTTCATCACACCATGTGACTTCAGGCATGATTAATCGTACTTGATGTCTTCTCTTTACATTTGCTGATTAGACTTGCTGTGTCAATAGATTCAGCCGTAGTGAATAGGAAACCTTAACTCTATCCATTATTCTTGTAATTTCACTCAAGGTCTGGATTTCCCTATCAACTCCTCCATTTGGTCATGAAGTCCGGAGACTGAACTTTACTCTAGAATACTCCTTTCAGTGCAGACATAACATAGAACTTCGTTCGTCAACAAATTCCATTACCTGCCCTCAAAGTGTTCTTACAGCAATCTGCCTAATCCTTTGAATGTGATTAATCACTGAGATGCTTCATCTATCGAATGCATGAACAACCACCAAAACTAAACAGGGTAGTCTTTGACTTGACTTCCCTTCAACTGACATACTTCACTAATGTCCTTCTTAAAAGAATTTCATTAGAAGTAGTCCTTTCTCACCAACTTCATCTTCACCGTCGAATCCGTTATCTTGATAAACCAAGTATTAGTTGATAAACCAAGTGTGAGAGCATCACTTGTTGTTGCAGCTAACTCCATTCTGATAAACTTCAACGAATAGTTGACTTCATCATAAGCATTACATTTCGTGTCAGCAACAACTTCACTTCCAGTAGAGTGAGCTTCTATTTCTCTTGACCCCGATCAATACTGTTCATCCTTGAACTGATATTAGGAAACCCTTCGCAAAGAATTCCCTAGGTCTTCCTTAATATTGTGCTTCAGATCATTCAAGAAAAATAGGTAACCTTGCTTAACCATTTGAATACCAAAGCAAAAGTAGTTACATGCCTCGAACATGAAAATGTCAGAGATATATAACTTGTACATGTTGAAAGATACTCTGCATTCACAAATGATTAAGACACGTGGTCCTCAATTTGATTGAGTCCAAGGGTTAGAGATATTTCTAAACATAGTTAACAACAAAGCATTCAAGTTCAACATGTTCATTCTTATCTGACTGATCACTCCTCATCTATGTCAGCCTCAACAAGTAGTCTTGGCTATGAGCTCAGTGATCCCAACCTAACTTAAGGTGGACTAGCAGTCTATAAGAATCATGTCGTACATATATGTAGTCATAGAAGAATCAATCACTCAGATTCCTAATTCTTCTAAATCACCTTTGTTGTTCACTTTAACATTATATTATCTCTAATTACCTGAGTCAATTTAAATTTAAAAAAAATTTAATTCATGGTTTATTATACTGACCCCTAGGCAATTCCCAAATTAGAAACAAACTCATCTTAACAAGCACATGATCAGATATAGCATTTAATACAACCATGCGAATATAAACAGATTATAGACAATGAAAACATCAAGGCACTTAGCATGCAGCAAATACTCTTTCAGGTAAATGTACCCCTACAAATACCTAAGACTCTATATGCTAACATGATCAATTATCGTAAAGCAAGCATTAAATCACACAAGATCTAATCATGAAGTCAAATACTGATAAACAAGCAACACTAACAAACTAGCATAAGTTATTTAATTTATATAGAAATCAAGGTGAGACATGCATTACATCAAACTTATAATATAATGCAGTTCAGCACTTAATACTCTATAATTAAATCAAACAAGTATAAACTAGTTAGAAAGTATACCTGAGCGATGCTTAGCATTCCATCTCGAGTGATAATCAATTGATCCAAATCAATTTCCATTCTACTGACACTCATGGAAGTATCCTTGCATTTGACCTCAATAAGCAATGATGTTCCTGCTTCAACCCAAATTGATACCTGATTGTTCTGCTTAAAGACCCCGACATAGAATGTCTCATGTTCTGCTTGAAAAGATCATTCTTCTTTGAATGTGTAGCAATAACCCCTTGATTATCATATGTCAGTGATAATCAAACTTTATGTATTTCTGCCACTGATGTCCTTTAACCAAATCTTCAATTGTTGTTTTGGTTCTTTGACCGTTAAACTGATTTCCTTTTCAAAATCCCAAATTCTTCAGATATTGATTCGAAAACCACTGATCGAAGACTCTTCCCTAAATGAACTAATCCCCTTTCAATAACCAAATGATCCACTGAGTAGATCGATGTAGAAATACATCTCCAATGGTAAGATCAGGTCTCAACTCCATTAGAATGTTCTTCAGTCAGTTCGTTTGTCCTCAACGAACGAAGAATCAACTCTTGTTGTTTCGTTTAATAAAACATTTTATTCAAACAGAAGTATTTAATTTTTTTTAGGAATTTAAATAATCAAAATAAATTGAAAATGCATTTTTGATAAATAATAATAAATTTCTCAATTTCAAATTATAAATAAAATAAAATTCGAAAAGAAAGTTTTGATATAGAGATAACAAAATTTTCAAGGGATATTAAATAATCCCGAAAAAGAAATTATTTCAAATCAAAATTAATTTCCAAAGAATTTTATAGAATTTATAATCCAAAACAGTTTCAATTATAATTAAAATAAAACAGATTGAAAATATAAGTTTGATATAAAAATAATAAATTTTCAAGTCATCTTAGATATTCTTGAAAATAAATTATTTCAACCAAAATGATTTTCCAAAAAGTTTTATGAGATTTATAATTAAAACTTCTATAAAAAATAAATTATTAACCCTCAAAAATAATTCTCAAAATACTTTTAAGAATGTTAAACTCAAAAGAAATTAAATTGGATTTTAAGATTAATTTTAGTTTTTAAATTAATAAAATTCTTAACTAAGAATATTAAAAATATAAAATATTTGACTCTAAAATTTAAAAGAAAATAAAATATTTTCCAAGATGTAAAATAAACTTGAAAAATAAATTATTTAAATTTAAAAATTATTTTCAAAATATTTTATATAATTAAATTCAAATTTAATTATTAAATTAATTATTAAACTAAAAACAATTTGAGAGAAAAACAATTTTTGTTTTAAATAAAAGTTAAACTATGTAGCCATGTGTCATGTTGAAACAGCCTTCTAAGAAAAAAAATTCTACATAGAAATGTTCTACTTAGGCTCTATGTAGAACATTAAGTAGAACTTCTGACTTAGAAAATATTTCTAACTCCAGAATTTCTACTTAGGTTCTATCTAGAACATTAAGTAGAATTTCTACTTGGAAATGTTCTACTTAGGCTCTATGTAGAACATTAAGTAGAACTTCTGACTTAGAAAATATTTCTAACTCCAGAATTTCTACTTAGGTTCTATCTAGAACATTAAGTAGAATTTCTACATAGAAATGTTCTACTTAGCCATCTAGAACATTTTGTACTTAGAAAAATTCCGGGCTTCAGAAAAAATTCTGGATGCCCAGTGAACCAATTGTACCCTCTTTAATCTCAAAAATAAAAATAGATCCAATCGATTTGTATGTCAATCGAGTAGCTCTGATACCAATTGTTAGGTCCTGGAGATCGTAGAGGGGGGGTGAATACGATTCCCAAATAAAAATCTGACTTTTATTTATTTTTGGGACAACATAAAAATTACTTTGGTTCAAACCCAGGTACTGTTCATCATCTTCTTCAACCTCAAGAACACCATTAAAATAACCAAGATAATGAACGGTAAATCATCCAAAACACACAACACAACAAGATCCAAGAATATAACTTTATATTCATTGAAGTGGGGTAGATGCTACAAACAAGTTCAAGAACATAAGCTCAAGAACACAACAAAGAAGTGATTTTTGTCTCCTCTAAAACTATTACATTTTGTAGATCTAGGAGACAAAAATCAGCCCTATCTTCTATACAAGATTTAGCAAGTGTTTACAATAGAAGAATAGATGAGTGGTGAAGATAAAGAAAATCATGGCCCCAAAATATTAAAGTCTAGTTCGGCCATGGGGGAGAGAAAAATTTTTTCTCTCTCTCCCCTTTTCTTCTTTTTCTTATCCGGATACACTCTATGTATGATGACTTGGGTTTCTTCTATATATATTGAAAAAGGTGTTACTTTTTGTTTTTCCACCTTTTACTTTTGTCCACTCAAATCATATCTTCAAAGTCATGTGCCAAGCATGCCTTTGGAAATATTTAATGTAAAAGTAATATTTAATAAATATATAAAATATAAATAAAGAATATCTTTATTTATAAAATATATAAATAATTAAATAAATACTTTATTTAATTAAATTAAATATTTCCATTCCACTCTTCAATTTGTGTAGACTTCCTTATCCAAATACTTGGCCCCGTATACGTGACTCCACCACGTCCAAGTATTTGGCCTTCTAATCTGTGAAGCTTTAGTAAGATCCAATCAGGTTGTGCCGTCTGTCTCTTATCCATTAGGCTGACATTTCTCCAACACTGATTTACCACCTTTGTTGATCCTCCACATGACTCAAGAAAACCAACAACTTTAGAATGATTAAAATCATATTAACCGACGAGAGCTTGCCTCCAATGTCCTGACACTTGATGCAACGGTCTGGTTCATAAGTGACTAGTCTTGATAGGGGCTCTTGATTCCGAACATGATTCCACATTCTTCTTTGAAAACCTTACTTGTTGCTTCGATTGTAATGCACTAAAATCGTCATAGACTAAGACAATCTTTTATAGCTTCCACATCCTTGAATAGATGTCAATATCTTTTATTCTCCACTGAGGCCTGAAAATGTTAATGAACTTCTTCCAGTGAGCTTCAAGTCTGTAGATGATCCTTTGATACTTTGTCTTAACTGAACTTTGTGATCCAAGATTTCTGTGCACCTGCATATTATTACATGTCCTGTTCTATTGTTGAGTTATCATCAACCATTACATAGAGATTACATTTAGCATTTCTAGTACACATGAAAGTGCAGTGAGTTACTTCCCTTCACTCCTATCTCCCCTTTCAGTCTGGCTCTGCAGGAGCCTTGGGAGCATCTGTTTCCTGCAAAACAGGGTTAGTAATAATAACAGGCTTGTGTGTGTGTGCAGAATAAGCCTTCCTTAACCTTCTGTACTTCTTAGCAAAAGATTTCTCAGGAGACTCAATATGAGAATCCTGAGGTGCTTCCCTAGGTGTTTCAGAGTCTGTAGCCTTTTGAGAGTCTACAGACTTGGCTTGAAGGTTAGAATCAAGTGTATCATGACCTTCCTTTAGCAAAGAAAGTCCTTCAACAACTTGCTTCTCTAGTGGATTGAGCTCCTCATCACTGTGCTCATCTATAAGCCTAGATTGAATCAATTTTCTCCTCTTTACAACTGGTGCCTGTTGAGAGACACCAGAGGTTGGTTTCTTGTTGGATTTTGGTTTGGAAGATTGTATAATTGAAGGGGATTGGGTGATTTGGGTAGGTGCAGGGGGACTCTCCATTATATGTTCCTGCACCATTTCACCACCAAAAAATGAGGCATTGTAGAGAGAAGGTTTGTAGGATGAGAGTTTTACCTGCATTACCTGTGGATATGTCATTGCAGGTAGACTCTTCTTTTTGTCATCAATTCTCTTAATGTCAGAGAATATCCTCCTTTGCTGTTTGTATGCCTGCACACAGCAATCATCTGCCAACTTGGTTGACATGTCAGGAATGAAGTGATTGAGGAGAATCATAAGAAATCTATGATAGTAGACTTTCTTTCTCCCCTCATGCACATTATTTAATTTTGCTCCCATTTGAGTGAGCAACATATCACCAATGTTGATTATTCTATCAAATAGGAGACTATGACCAATTTGATAAGTAATAGCAGTAATAGCATCAAATCCACTACACTTACCAGTAAAACACTTAGCAATTTGATCGAAGAAAAATGACCATTCTTTCCTTAAGTAAGGCCTAGTTATCTTGCTCATGTTATCTAAGCTAGCAGAATAACCTATTGCCTTAAACATGCTTTTAATGTCATCATCAGATACAATTTCATCAAAAGGTGTTCTTACAGGCAATTTAAACACAGCATTAAGTACATCGGCAGTTACATCAAATGTAGTGGAGCCAAAGGTAAACATGATTTTACCTGGTTGATCCTGAGAAGGATCAACAACCTGTGCAGAACTCCAAGCCTTTGACACAGCATCCATGTGAATCACTGGTGATGCCTTGAGAATGTAACTGAGCTCAGAGTGCTCCATGAAATCCATCATTGGGAAGTAGTCAGCATCTACTCCTTTCTTATCTCCAAGAGCAGCAACATGATTTGTAGTCATGAAATCAAAGTCCCCAAAAGTAAAAGCAATCGCCTTGGGTCCCCTCAGAACAGTAGAAATGGCAGCCATTGAAGTTGTTGATGTTGAAAGTGATGGAAAAACTTGAAGAAATTAACTAGGGTTCGCAAAAAGCTCTGTGAATATTTTTGCCTTAGAAAATAATTGCAATAAACAAGTGAGCAAATTGTATGAAAAATTTTCTATTTTGTTTGAATTGCATACAATACACACGAGTCTACAGTCTATCTCCAGTCAAAAGATAACTGTTACCGCCTATTTCAAGTCAATTGAACCGTTTAAAAGCAATCAGAGTCTGCAGGCGCGAATATTGACGGATTCAGAGTCTAGGCGATATTTTTCTCAGAGTCTACAGACTCTCCGAGTCGACAGTCTCTCAGAGTCTACAGACTCGTCAGAGTCTAAGAACTGGACTCTGTCAAGGTAAAGTACCAAACAAAATTTTGCACTTTTAATTAATCATAGTGTGTTAAGCCAGGGACTATAATTAAAGTACATACCTTGCTTCTTGTAATTTTGATCACTTACATATTTAACATACCTAATTCACCTACCAGTCTGAGAAAGGTAGATTCATCAAGTGATTTTGTCAAAATGTCTGCAATCTGTCTGTCAGTTGGAACATAGTGAAGTGTCACAGTGCCATTTTCAACATGTTCTCTAATGAAGTGATACCTGACATCAATGTGCTTTGTTCTGGAGTGTTGGACTGGATTCTCTGCAATTTTAATAGCACTAGTATTATCACAATACATAGGAATATTTGATAATGTTAGTCCATAATCAAGTAATTGATTTCTCATCCACAGAATTTGAGCACAGCAACTTCCAGCTGCAATGTATTCAGCCTCAGCTGTTGAGGTGGATACTGTTTGTTGTTTCTTGCTAAACCAAGAAATTAATCTGTTGCCAAGAAACTGGCATTGTCCTGTTGTGCTTTTCCTGTCTACTTTGCATCCTGCATAGTCAGAATCTGAATAACCAATTAGTGAAAAATCTGACTCTCTAGGATACCAAAGTCCAAGAGTTTGTGCCCCCTTGAGATATCTAAAAATTCTTTTCACAACTATTAAATGTGATTCTCTAGGGTCAGCTTGAAATCTAGCACATAGACAAGTTGCAAACATTATGTCTGGTCTACTAGCAGTTAAATATAACAATGAGCCAATCATACCTCTGTAGCTAGTGTTGTTAACTTTCTTACCCTTTGGGTCAGAGTCTAGCTTTGTGGCAGTTGACATGGGAGTTTTAGCAGTTGCAGAGTCTTGCATATCAAACTTCTTCAACAGTTCTCTTACATACTTTGTTTGATTGATGAAAATTCCATCATCATTCTGTTTGACTTGAAGCCCCAAAAAGAAGTTTAATTCTCCCATCATGCTCATTTCATAATTTGACTGCATTAGTTGACTAAACTTTTCACAGAGTTTATCATTAGTAGATCCAAATATAATATCATCAACATAAATTTGGACAAGCAAAATATCACATTTACATTTTCTAATAAAGAGAGTTTTGTCAATGGTACCTCTTGTGAAATCATTTTCCAGAAGAAATTTTGAAAGAGTTTCATACCATGCTCTAGGTGCTTGCTTCAATCCATATAGTGCCTTGTCTAACCTGTAAACATGATCAGGAAACTTTGGATCAACAAATCCTGGTGGTTGCTCCACATAGACTTCTTCTTCCAATTCTCCATTTAAGAAGGCACTTTTCACATCCATCTGATACGCCTTGAATTTTGAATGAGCTGCAAAGGCAAGAAACATTCTGATAGCTTCCAATCTTGCTACTGGTGCAAAAGTTTCATCATAGTCAATTCCTTCCTCCTGTGAGTATCCTTTTGCAACTAGCCTTGCTTTGTTTCTTACTACAGTTCCATTCTCATCAAGTTTGTTTCTGTAAACCCATTTTGCACCAACAACAGATCTATTTCTAGGTCTTGGTACTAGTTTCCACACTTTATTTCTCTCAAATTCATTCAATTCTTCTTGCATTGCAATAATCCAATCAGGGTCTTGCAAGGCTTCCTCAATTTTCTTGGGTTCATTCTTTGAGAGAAAACAGCTATAAAGACATTCATTTTGAGTGGTTGTTCTTGTTTGTACACCACTCTCAGGGTCACCAATTATTAAGTCAGGAGTGTGATCCCTTGTCCATTTTCTAGCTGGTGGAAGATTGGTTCTTGAACTTGAAGCTCCCCCTAAGTCATTTGCATCTTCTGTATTTGAGTGAAATTCAAATGAAGAGGCTCCCCCTAAATTGCTTGACTCTGACAAGGTTTCAGAATTGCTTGATCCAGACCCTGATGAGTTAGACTCTTTCTGTCTAGACTCTGTCTGTCTAGACTCTGTCTGGGTAGACCCTGTCTGGGTAGACCCTGACCTGTTAGACTCTGAATTATTTGGAGTTGAATTTTCTGACTCCCCCTCAGAGTGTGCAGATTCCTGTGTTGGTTCAGGAGTTGTTTGAGGGTCTTCATCCTCTTCTTCTTCATTTATCTCAGAACTTTTTAGATTTTCAAATTCCAGTGTAGTAGACTCTGACTCATCCTGCAATCCTGTAAACTTTTTATCATCAAATGCAACATGAATAGATTCCATAACAATTTTGGTTCTGAGATTAAACACTCTGAATGCTTTTGTGTTTGATGCATATCCAAGAAAGATTGATTCATCTGCCTTGGCTTCGAATTTGCTTAGATTTTCAGGATGTACTTTCAGTACATAACACTTGCATCCAAATATGTGAAAGTGTTTTACACTTGGCTTCTTGTTCTTTATCATTTCATAGGGAGTCTTTCCATGCATGTTTATTAGAGTGCAGTTTTGAGTGAAACATGCTGTATTGACTGCCTCAGCCCAAAAATATACTGGCAGCTTAGACTCTGCCAACATTGTTCTGGCAGCTTCTATGAGTGTCCTATTCTTTCTTTCCACAACTCCATTTTGTTGAGGAGTTCCTGGCGCAGAAAATTGTTGAGTAATTCCCTTTGATGCACAGTGGTTCTCCATGATTGAATTCTTGAATTCAGTACCATTGTCACTCCTCAGTATTCTTACTATTTTCTTTGATTTTCTTTCCAGAAAAGTGATATGATCTATTATGTGTTGAGAAGCTTCATCCTTTGAATGTAGAAAGAAAACCCATGTGAATCTTGTAAAATCATCTACAATAACAAGAGTATATTTCCTTTTGTTAATTGACATAACATTTACTGGACCAAATAAATCAAGATGCAATAAATAAAAGGGTTCAGAAATGGTGTTAATTGTCTTGCTCTTGAAGGATGATTTTCTTTGCTTCCCAAGTTGACATGCTTCACAAAGTCCATCTTGCACAAAATCAACCTATGGTAATCCTCTTACAAGATTCTGTTTAACCAACTTATTGAGTGTTTTGAAGTTGATGTGTGACAGTTTCTTGTGCCATTTCCAGCTTTCTTCTGTTGAGGCCTTGCTATATAGACATGTGATTTCACTATGTATGCAATCCTCCAAGCTGGCTTCATAAATGTTACCATGCCTAAGTCCTTTGAAAACCACAATGCTTGTTTCTTTGTGAGTCACAAGACACTCTTTGTTGTCAAAGCCAGTATGGTAACCTTTATCTCCAAGTTGACTTATGCTTATTAAATTATGCCTTAAGCCATCAACTAGAGCTACTTGTTCAATGATGACATTCCCAAGTACAATCTTGCCATATCCCAGTGTTTGTCCTTTGTTGCCATCTCCAAAGGATACTTCTGGGCCAGCCATTTCCACAAAGTCTGTAAGAAGGGATTTCTTTCCAGTCATGTGTCCTGAGCATCCACTGTCCAGGATTAGGGTTACATTCTTTACCCTGGTTCCCTGCATACATAAAGCAACTAGTTAGATGTTTTGAGGACCCAAACAGTTTTGGATCCTTTTCTACTAACTTTAGGATGTTGGGAATATCCAGCATCTTCCTATTCGAACCGTGGCGCTGACTGTTCCCTTTAAGGGAATTAAGTAGCACCTAACCACAACTCCGGGGTTTTGGTGCAATGGTAAGCGCTGAGGTCCTAAGAAGTGGTATCAGAGCCTAACGTATAAAATCGATCAAAGATGTCTGGAAACAAAGATGGCAATTCTAAGATTCCTATGCTTAAAAGAAACGAGTTCACCCACTGGAAGGTTAAGATGCTGCACCATCTGGAAGCAACAGACCCTGACTACCTTGAAAGAATTCATGAAGGACCCTATGTGCCCTTAAAGCTTGTGCCTCAAATCAATGAAGAAGGTAAAGTAACTGAAGAACACTTCATTGGAAAACCCAAGGCTGAATGGACAAGAGAGGACAAGGAGAATGTCCTTAAGGAGGCAAAAGTCAAAAACATTCTCTTCAACAGTTTGGATTCTGTTCTTACAAACTGTGTTATATCATGCACCACTGCTAAGAAGATGTGGGCAAAACTTGAAGTGCACTGTCAAGGGACTAAAGACGTCAAGAAGAATGCAAGGTCTTTGCTAATTCAGGAGTATGAATATTTTGAAGCTAAATCTGGAGAATCTATCACTGAGATGTATGATAGGTTTACAAAACTTCTGAATGAGATGGCTATGCTTGGTAAGGTTTATGATTCTGAAGATACAAACACCAAGTTTCTAAGAGCACTTCCTGAAGAGTGGGACAATAAAACAACAGCCATAAGGGAAGCTAGAGATTTGGATGAACTAACTCTAGAAGAATTGTATGGCAGACTCAAGACATATGATTTGGAGATGCAACAGAGGAAGAATAAGAAGTCTGTGAAGACAAAATATGTGGCACTCTTACTGGAGTCTGAGAAAGAACAACAGGAACAACCCACAGAAGCTAGAATCAAGGATTCAAGGAAGAAGGGTAAAGCTGTTGTGGAGTCAGAGTCTACTGACACAGACTCTGATTCTGATGAAGAGATTGACCTAAGTCAAATGATGGCTATGTTTGCGAAAAATTTCAAAAGAATGAAATTTAATAAAAGAACTGGAAAATTTAGCAAGAGGCCATCATTCAAGAAGGAAGATGAGAAGGTTGAGAAGAACAAGAGTACAATAATCAAACTTGACAAAGCAAAGGTCAAATGTTTCAATTGTGGAATATTGGGCCACTTTGCTAGTGAATGCAGAAAGTCAAAAAGTCAAGGAAAAGGAAAAGCACTTCTATCAACTGGAAAGGATTGGGCAGATTCAAGCTCAGAGGATGAAATTGATTATGAAAATCTAGCACTGATGGCATCCTCCTCAAGAAAATCACAATCTCCCAAAGAACCCTCATCTCCTAAAACTCAGGTATCAATCTTTACTCCTGAATCCTTAATTAATTTAGACTCTGATGGTATAGAAACTGTGCAAAGGGAGGTCAATAAAATAATGACAACATGTAGGTCTCTCACTAGTGAAAGTGAAAGGTTGAGAGAGGAAAATTTGACCTTGACTAAAAGGAATGATCATTTAGAGTCTGAGTTAATATTAATGGAACAATACAAAAAGGATTCTGAGAAACATAGTCATAACTACACTGAAATCTTGAAGGCCTATGACTATGTTAAGAAAGAACTAGAAGAAGAGAGACTCAAGTTTAGAGTCTGGACAGACTCTGGTAGAAAAGTTCAAGAAATTCTCAATAATCAAAATGTGTGTCAAACTGCTGGTCTAGGCTATGACAAGAGTCAAGACAAAAGACCTATTGTTGAGAATAATAACAGTGAAGAAGCTAGCCAAGTTAATAAGACTAAAGACAAAAGTACATTTGTTCCTGTTAAGTTTGTGACACCTAAAGAAAAATCTGAAACCACAAACTCATCTGTCATTAGTCCCCCTGTTGTTAACAAAAAGACAGATGAAATAGGAGCAAATAACTCTAAGAAAAATATAAATATAGGGTACTTGTCTAAGTCAAAATTAAAAGAAAGGCTAGAGAACTTATCAGAGTCTACCAAAACTAGGAGAAATAGGAATGGTAAGGAAGGAATTAATAAGGCAAACAATTACCAAAAGGATCCTAATGCTCCTAGAAAGAAGTGTTATAGATGTGGCAACCACAACCATTTGGCTATAGATTGTAAAGCAAAGATTGAGAAGAAATCAGAGTCTAATCCTTCACAGACTCTGAAAAGTCACTACATACCACAGAAACCATGTTATCACTGTGGTAGCATATTTCATTCTATCTATATGTGTAAGGACTATCATGACTTGTATTACAATTTTTATGAGCTAAAATCTTCTATTGATAAAAGTTGGTATGACACTGTCAAGACTCCACCAGAGTCTAAGGCAACAAAAGAGACAGGTAAATCAAAGGTGAAAACTGTAAAGCCTGCTTCTCCTAAAGTTAGTAGAAAAGGATCCAAAACTGTTTGGGTCCTCAAAACATCTAACTAGTTGCTTTATGTATGCAGGGAACCAGGGTAAAGAATGTAACTCTAATCCTGGACAGTGGATGCTCAGGACACATGACTGGAAAGAAATCCCTGCTTACAGACTTTGTGGAAATGGCTGGCCCAGAAGTATCCTTTGGAGATGGCAACAAAGGACAAACACTGGGATATGGCAAGATTGTACTTGGGAATGTCATCATTGAACAAGTAGCTCTAGTTGATGGCTTAAGACATAATTTAATAAGCATAAGTCAACTTGGAGATAAAGGTTACCATACTGGCTTTGACAACAAAGAGTGTCTTGTGACTCACAAAGAAACAGGCATTGTGGTTTTCAAAGGACTTAGGCATGGTAACATTTATGAAGCCAGCTTGGAGGATTGCATACACAGTGAAATCACATGTCTATATAGCAAGGCCTCAACAGAAGAAAGCTGGAAATGGCACAAGAAACTGTCACACATCAACTTCAAAACACTCAATAAGTTGGTTAAACAGAATCTTGTAAGAGGATTACCACAGGTTGATTTTGTGCAAGATGGACTTTGTGAAGCATGTCAACTTGGGAAGCAAAGAAAATCATCCTTCAAGAGCAAGACAATTAACACCATTTCTGAACCCTTTTATTTATTGCATCTTGATTTATTTGGTCCAGTAAATGTTATGTCAATTAACAAAAGGAAATATACTCTTGTTATTGTAGATGATTTTACAAGATTCACATGGGTTTTCTTTCTACATTCAAAGGATGAAGCTTCTCAACACATAATAGATCATATCACTTTTCTGGAAAGAAAATCAAAGAAAATAGTAAGAATACTGAGGAGTGACAATGGTACTGAATTCAAGAATTCAATCATGGAGAACCACTGTGCATCAAAGGGAATTACTCAACAATTTTCTGCGCCAGGAACTCCTCAACAAAATGGAGTTGTGGAAAGAAAGAATAGGACACTCATAGAAGCTGCCAGAACAATGTTGGCAGAGTCTAAGCTGCCAGTATATTTTTGGGCTGAGGCAGTCAATACAGCATGTTTCACTCAAAACTGCACTCTAATAAACATGCATGGAAAGACTCCCTATGAAATGATAAAGGAAAAGAAGCCAAGTGTAAAACACTTTCACATATTTGGATGCAAGTGTTATGTACTGAAAGTACATCCTGAAAATCTAAGCAAATTCGAAGCCAAGGCAGATGAATCAATCTTTCTTGGATATGCATCAAACACAAAAGCATTCAGAGTGTTTAATCTCAGAACCAAAATTGTTATGGAATCTATTCATGTTGCATTTGATGATAAAAAGTTTACAGGATTGCAGGATGAGTCAGAGTCTACTACACTGGAATTTGAAAATCTAAAAAGTTCTGAGATAAATGAAGAAGAAGAGGATGAAGACCCTCAAACAACTCCTGAACCAACACAGGAATCTGCACACTCTGAGGGGGAGTCAGAAAATTCAACTCCAAATAATTCAGAGTCTAACAGGTCAGGGTCTACCCAGACAGGCTCTACCCAGACAGAGTCTAGACAGACAGAGTCTAGACAGAAAGAGTCTAACTCATCAGGGTCTGGATCAAGCAATTCTGAAACCTTGTCAGAGTCAAGCAATTTAGGGGGAGCCTCTTCATTAGAATTTCACTCAAATACAGAAGATGCAAATGACTTAGGGGGAGTTTCAAGTTCAAGAACCAATCTTCCACCAGCTAGAAAATGGACAAGGGATCACACTCCTGACTTAATAATTGGTGACCCTGAGAGTGGTGTACAAACAAGAACAACCACTCAAAATGAATGTCTTTATAGCTATTTTCTCTCAAAGAATGAACCCAAGAAAATTGAGGAAGCCTTGCAAGATCCTGATTGGATTATTGCAATGCAAGAAGAATTGAATGAATTTGAGAGAAATAAAGTGTGGAAACTAGTACCAAGACCTAGAAATAGATCTGTTGTTGGTGCAAAATGGGTTTACAGAAACAAACTTGATGAGAATGGAACTGTAGTAAGAAACAAAGCAAGGCTAGTTGCAAAAGGATACTCACAGGAGGAAGGAATTGACTATGATGAAACTTTTGCACCAGTAGCAAGATTGGAAGCTATCAGAATGTTTCTTGCCTTTGTAGCTCATTCAAAATTCAAGGCGTATCAGATGGATGTGAAAAGTGCCTTCTTAAATGGAGAATTGGAAGAAGAAGTCTATGTGGAGCAACCACCAGGATTTGTTGATCCAAAGTTTCCTGATCATGTTTACAGGTTAGACAAGGCACTATATGGATTGAAGCAAGCACCTAGAGCATGGTATGAAACTCTTTCAAAATTTCTTCTGGAAAATGATTTCACAAGAGGTACCATTGACAAAACTCTCTTTATTAGAAAATGTAAATGTGATATTTTGCTTGTCCAAATTTATGTTGATGATATTATATTTGGATCTACTAATGATAAACTCTGTGAAAAGTTTAGTCAACTAATGCAGTCAAATTATGAAATGAGCATGATGGGAGAATTAAACTTCTTTTTGGGGCTTCAAGTCAAACAGAATGATGATGGAATTTTCATCAATCAAACAAAGTATGTAAGAGAACTGTTGAAGAAGTTTGATATGCAAGACTCTGCAACTGCTAAAACTCCCATGTCAACTGCCACAAAGCTAGACTCTGACCCAAAGGGTAAGAAAGTTAACAACACTAGCTACAGAGGTATGATTGGCTCATTGTTATATTTAACTGCTAGTAGACCAGACATAATGTTTGCAACTTGTCTATGTGCTAGATTTCAAGCTGACCCTAGAGAATCACATTTAATAGCTGTGAAAAGAATTTTTAGATATCTCAAGGGGGCACAAACTCTTGGACTTTGGTATCCTAGAGAGTCAGATTTTTCACTAATTGGTTATTCAGATTCTGACTATGCAGGATGCAAAGTAGACAGGAAAAGCACAACAGGACAATGCCAGTTTCTTGGCAACAGATTAATTTCTTGGTTTAGCAAGAAACAACAAACAGTATCCACCTCAACAGCTGAGGCTGAATACATTGCAGCTGGAAGTTGCTGTGCTCAAATTCTGTGGATGAGAAATCAATTACTTGATTATGGACTAACATTATCAAATATTCCTATGTATTGTGATAATACTAGTGCTATTAAAATTGCAGAGAATCCAGTCCAACACTCCAGAACAAAGCACATTGATGTCAGGTATCACTTCATTAGAGAACATGTTGAAAATGGCACTGTGACACTTCACTATGTTCCAACTGACAGACAGATTGCAGACATTTTGACAAAACCACTTGATGAATCTACCTTTCTCAGACTGGTAGGTGAATTAGGTATGTTAAATATGTAAGTGATCAAAATTACAAGAAGCAAGGTATGTACTTTAATTATAGTCCCTGGCTTAACACACTATGATTAATTAAAAGTGCAAAATTTTGTTTGGTACTTTACCTTGACAGAGTCCAGTTCTTAGACTCTGACGAGTCTGTAGACTCTGAGAGACTGTCGACTCGGAGAGTCTGTAGACTCTGAGAAAAATATCGCCTAGACTCTGAATCCGTCAATATTCGCGCCTGCAGACTCTGATTGCTTTTAAACGGTTCAATTGACTTGAAATAGGCGGTAACAGTTATCTTTTGACTAGAGATAGACTGTAGACTCGTGTGTATTGTATGCAATTCAAACAAAATAGAAAATTTTTCATACAATTTGCTCACTTGTTTATTGCAATTATTTTCTAAGGCAAAAATATTCACAGAGCTTTTTGCGAACCCTAGTTAATTTCTTCAAGTTTTTCCATCACTTTCAACATCAACAACTTCAATGGCTGCCATTTCTATTGTTCTGAGGGGACCCAAGGCGATTGCTTTTACTTTTGGGGACTTTGATTTCATGACTACAAATCATGTTGCTGCTCTTGGAGATAAGAAAGGAGTAGATGCTGACTACTTCCCAATGATGGATTTCATGGAGCACTCTGAGCTCAGTTACATTCTCAAGGCATCACCAGTGATTCACATGGATGTTGTGTCAAAGGCTTGGAGTTCTGCACAGGTTGTTGATCCTTCTCAGGATCAACCAGGTAAAATCATGTTTACCTTTGGCTCCACTACATTTGATGTAACTGCCGATGTACTTAATGCTGTGTTTAAATTGCCTGTAAGAACACCTTTTGATGAAATTGTATCTGATGATGACATTAAAAGCATGTTTAAGGCAATAGGTTATTCTGCTAGCTTAGATAACATGAGCAAGATAACTAGGCCTTACTTAAGGAAAGAATGGTCATTTTTCTTCGATCAAATTGCTAAGTGTTTTACTGGTAAGTGTAGTGGATTTGATGCTATTACTGCTATTACTTATCAAATTGGTCATAGTCTCCTATTTGATAGAATAATCAACATTGGTGATATGTTGCTCACTCAAATGGGAGCAAAATTAAATAATGTGCATGAGGGGAGAAAGAAAGTCTACTATCATAGATTTCTTATGATTCTCCTCAATCACTTCATTCCTGACATGTCAACCAAGTTGGCAGATGATTGCTGTGTGCAGGCATACAAACAGCAAAGGAGGATATTCTCTGACATTAAGAGAATTGATGACAAAAAGAAGAGTCTACCTGCAATGACATATCCACAGGTAATGCAGGTAAAACTCTCATCCTACAAACCTTCTATCTACAATGCCTCATTTTTTGGTGGTGAAATGGTGCAGGAACAAGTAATGGAGAGTCCCCCTGCACCTACCCAAATCACCCAATCCCCTTCAATTATACAATCTTCCAAACCAAAATCCAAAAAGAAACCAACCTCTGGTGTCTCTCAACAGGCACCAGTTGTAAAGAGGAGAAAATTGATTCAATCTAGGCTTATAGATGAGCACAGTGATGAGGAGCTCAATCCACTAGAGAAGCAAGTTGTTGAAGGACTTTCTTTGCTAAAGGAAGGTCATGATACACTTGATTCTAACCTTCAAGCCAAGTATGTAGACTCTCAAAAGGCTACAGACTCTGAAAAACCTAGGGAAGCACCTCAGGATTCTCATATTGAGTCTCCTGAGAAATCTTTTGCTAAGAAGTACAGAAGGTTAAGGAAGGCTTATTATGCACACACACACAAGCCTGTTATTATTACTAACCCTGTTTTGCAGGAAACAGATGCTCCCAAGGCTCCTGCAGAGCCAGACTCTGAAATCGAGAAAACACCTGAACCAGAGTCTAATGTTGAGTCAGAGTCTAGACTGCCTTTAGACTCTGATCATGACACATTTTGGGAAGGAATGCCATTGGATGACACTAATTGATGAGATCATTACTCCAAGTGATGAGGCACTGCTATTCTTATATCCTTTGGTGGAATCAGTTGAAGATCCAGAACAATATCAGAGCAGGTCGCGTGTTCGAGTCCCAACGTAAGGCATACTGTACAGCCATTGTCTCTTAACATGGACTTGTTAGTACTGGCAGATGCTGGGGGGGGGGATTGTTGGGAATATCCAGCATCTTCCTATTCGAACCGTGGCGCTGACTGTTCCCTTTAAGGGAATTAAGTAGCACCTAACCACAACTCCGGGGTTTTGGTGCAATGGTAAGCGCTGAGGTCCTAAGAAGATGGTGCAGCATCTTAACCTTCCAGTGGGTGAACTCGTTTCTTTTAAGCATAGGAATCTTAGAATTGCCATCTTTGTTTCCAGACATCTTTGATCGATTTTATACGTTAGGCTCTGATACCAAGTCTTGGATTTTCTTACAACCTATGAAGCCCTAAGGAAGAGGATGGAACAGGAGCTACAAATATCTGCACAGGATGTGGTCAAAAATCTATACAGCTACCTATTCAACTCTTCATTACAAGTACAAGCAGCTGGGCTCATAGAAGGCAAGACAAATGAAGTTCTCAACGCACTGGGTGTGCTAGACTCTGAACAGCAAATTACAAAGAAGCCTAAAAAGCTTAAGGTCCACACAAGGAGTGCATCAGAGTCTGTTGCTGAGTTGGAAACTGAGATTGAGCAACCAGTTTTTAACTATGAAGCAATTTGGGATAATGGAGTTACCTACAGGACAGCCATTCAATGGATCTCTCAAATTCAACCTCTGTCAAGACAGGTGGCTGACTATCTTGTCCATAATATAGGTACAATTGCCAACAAATACATCTATCCAACCTACCAAAGTAGACTGCATCAATTCAAGGGCATTTATTTTCAAAAAGTAAGAAGGGAACTGCAGGACCTCTTCAATCTCACAGATGCCCAGGCAATCAATGCAATCCATCTCAGGGCCTTTCATCACAAGTTGGATGCATTTATTCTTGAAGAACAACAGGAGGTAGCAGGTAGTGCCAGGCAGTTGGAGGACGGGACTAGTGCACCAGTGGTGACTAGTGATAAAGATGCTCAGTCTGCCTCACCCACACAAGAACCACCTAGTCAGAGGTTGGGTGATAGTGGGGCAGGGGAGTATGCTGTTAGGCCCTCCTTGACAACTCACCAAACAGCTGATGAGAACCCCAGTGATATGGGAGGACAGACTCTGATGGATGCTCATGAAGAAATTTCCCAATCTATTCTGTCAGAGTCTATCCACCTTGAGGGGGAGTCTCATGCACAAACAGTCCAAGATGGCAACACTCAGACTCTGGATTCTAATGAAGTCATACTGAAGCTGTCAGAGTCTAGAGTAGACCCTGAGACTGGAATACTGGAGCCAACAGACTCTGAAAAGAGAGAAGATGCTTGTAAGGGTTCAGGTTCTGTTGATGCTCACCCCTTGGTGGAAACCCCTAGCCTTCAGACATTTGAAGGGGTTCCCCTCCATCAAGGTGGTTCAGGTATTGAAGCACAACTCTTATCTCTCAACCCCTCTTCTGTAGGATTATTGAGTGCACCCTCCACATTGAGTGAAAAAATATCTGAGAGGCTGGCACTGGACCAGGCAAAAGGAGAGGTAGAAAAGGCTGTAGAGAGCCTGAGTGAGTTTGAGAAAGTGGGTGCCCAACCCCACTGTGAGCATGAGAGATTAGGGTATCCTGAACCTAGCTTTACTTATTGGGATCAAGATTTTCCACAAAGTTGGTCCAATGAGTTGGAGCAGGGGATGGATGAAAATTCACACTGTTTGATTGTGCAGATTGGAAAGGAGGAGGAGACTCTTGCTGCTCAGAAATCATTTACTCAGAGACCACAACTACATTTGGTGGATTCTCTAGCAAGGAGAGCAGATAGAGTCATGGAGGCTATGGTGGAAAACCCTGTCATTTCACCTGAGGCTGCGAATTTGAAGTCAGAAGAACCTCTGTTAATCATGCCTATAAGGGCTAGACTTCCAGAGTCTACAGTCTCTGATAACTCTCAGGAGGAGTCAGGGTCTATAGTCCCGTTTGCAGTTTCGGAGTCTACACCACCAGAGTCTACCCCTCCAATTACAAAGATTGAGCCTGTTGCTGAGGAGTGCTCTTCTGAAGATGATGATCCAGTTCCACCCTCCTTTGTATATTTTGATCAGGTGTTTCCCCAATCTTGGGAGTCTGCACAGCAAAGGGGAATAACAGATAAAGATTCTTTTGCTTGCATTTTGGCAATTCATCAATCTGAGAGGCTTCCAGCTTTTCAGAAAAAATCTTTTCAACAGGAACATGGTTACTATCCTGGTGAAGAAGATCAAGTCTTAGATGGAGCTGTTAAAGCTAAGCTGCCTGATGTTGCTGCTCAAATATCCAGTGTGGTCCAGGATATTTCTCATATTAAAACGAAGCTCACTGGTGTTGATAATACCACTTCTCTTCTCAATACAAGATTTGACAGAATTCACTCCCTTCAATTATCCAAAGAGGTCGCTTTTAAAGATGCTCTGGCTGCTAACACTACCACTCAAGCCTCTCTTCAAACTACAATTTCTGATTTGACCACTAAGGTTGATTCAGTTATTGCAGCCCAGGCCAATATCTCCACTGTTCTTGAGCAGATTCTTTTGGCTGTCACTAGTAATGATGATGTCAAAAAGGGGGAGAAGGTGAAGCAAGGTGAGTCCTCCAGGAGACATAAGGATGAGGGATGCAAGAATCAATCAAGGGGAGTTAAAAGGAGGAGAGATGGTGATGATGGAGATAGTTCTCATGGTTCTAAGGGTCCTGATGGTGTGCAACAAAAGCAATCTGGAGTAGTAAGAACTCCAACACATCAGTCAGGGACTAGACATGGGAAATCAGAGTCTAAGTCAGACTCTGATAAGCAAAGAAAGAAGTCAGACTCTGATCAAACTCAAGAACCTTCATACTGGAAGTGCAGTCAATCAAATCTGCAACTTAGAGCTAAAAAGAAGATAGGTCTTGGAGGATTTGAAGAATCTGACATTGACAGAACATCTACTCTAACCAGGGATCCTCAATCCTTGACAGATAGGCAGTTTGAGAAGATCACTCAGAAGCACTTAAATAAAGTGGTGTCTGCTCAAATTGTGTATAATGTTTTTGAAACGAAGATACAAGGAGGTCAGGGAGGTACAGAAAAGGTGAAGAATGAGATGTTGGTTTACTTCTTAGAAGGTGGAAGTGTAAGATGGATTAGTCAGTCAAATTTTATCTTTTTCAAACAGGCTGAGGAACTACAGTATATTAGATTCCTACTTCAAATTGCTTATGAAGTTAACAAGAGCAAAGAAGCTGTCACACACAAATGGTTCAAGGAGATTGATAGGAAGCTGATTTTGCACAGACAGGCAAATCGACAAATGGGCAAATTTTCTTTAAAATATGTTGATACTGAGGGAAATGATCAAGTCATGCCATTGGAGGAAAAACAGATTAAATTTCAAGAAGGTGTGGTTCATTACTTTGGGTTTCAACCTATGAGTGGGAAAGTTAGTGTTCTGATGTTGAAGGACTTAAAAGATCAAGAAAGCAGTGCAAATGATCTGAGAGCAGCTTACTGTCAAATTAAATGTTCAAATGAAGAAATGAAGAAATTAAAGAAGTTTGTTGGTGAAGCTCTTGCAATTGTGGAAGAAAATATGCTAAACTCATTTTTGAAGAACAATCCAGCCTTTGAGAAGATTAAATGAGAAGTAATTCTTTTTCTTTTTTAATTCTTTTATACTGTTCTAGATTATTAGTGTTATTCTTTAGTTTTGACATCATCAAACCTTGATTTATGCTTACATTTTATAAAGCATAAATAGGGGGAGATTGTTAGGGATATATTCATTTGATGATGTACAAAATACTAGAACAGGGTCTAGATTAGTTTATCTGTAATAAGTCTTTCTAGTCTCTGAAATGAATAATCAGAGTCTAGATAGTCAACATTCATGTTACTTGTACTTAGAAGAATTTCTATAGAAAGTGAAACCAGAGTCTGCATGAAGATCAGAGTCTGGAAGGTGATCAGAGTCTAGAGACTATCAGAGTCTGTGATCTATCAGAGTCTACATGTGATCAGAGTCTGAAGATCATCAGAGTCTGAAGATTTCAGAGTCTATACAGTTGAGGATAAATTTGGAAGAAGATCACAGGAATGGAAAGTCTTCGAAGATCAAGATAAATATATTGCAGATATGCTATGGGAAAGAAAGAGAATTCTAGAAGGAAACTGTCAACTAATAATTAGGAATTCTATTCCTATTGTAATTTATCTTTCTGTTATTAGTTGATAGGCAGCTCTCTATATAAATTCTATGTAACCTAATTGTAAAAGTGTGGAAGTCGAAACATAATCATCTGAGTGAAATTTTGTGAGAGCATAGAAATAGAGAGAGTTGCTGTGATAAACACAGAGAAGCTGCTAGGGTTTGTGTACACCCTAGGAGAGTTTTGTATTCACAAATCAATAATACAAAACAGTACTTATTCATATTTTTGTGTTTGAGTTTGTTCTTAATTTGATTTTAAATCGGGCAGAAAAGACATACAAGTATTCAACCCCCCCCCCCCCCTTCTACTTGTACGACTGGGAAAACATAGGAGAAGCAGGCTTTACAATTTTCACCTTTGATTTACCTGTCTCTTTTGTTGCCTTAGACTCTGGTGGAGTCTTGACAGTGTCATACCAACTTTTATCAATAGAAGATTTTAGCTCATAAAAATTGTAATACAAGTCATGATAGTCCTTACACATATAGATAGAATGAAATATGCTACCACAGTGATAACATGGTTTCTGTGGTATATAGTGACTTTTCAGAGTCTGTGAAGGATTAGACTCTGATTTCTTCTCAATCTTTGCTTTACAATCTATAGCCAAATGGTTGTGGTTGCCACATCTATAACACTTCTTTCTAGGAGCATTAGGATCCTTTTGGTAATTGTTTGCCTTATTAATTCCTTCCTTACCATTCCTATTTCTCCTAGTTTTGGTAGACTCTGATAAGTTCTCTAGCCTTTCTTTTAATTTTGACTTAGACAAGTACCCTATATTAATATTTTTCTTAGAGTTATTTGCTCCTGTTTCATCTGTCTTTTTGTTAACAACAGGGGGACTAATGACAGATGAGTTTGTGGTTTCAGATTTTTCTTTAGGTGTCACAAACTTAACAGGAACAAATGTACTTTTGTCTTTAGTCTTATTAACTTGGCTAGCTTCTTCACTGTTATTATTCTCAACAATAGGTCTTTTGTCTTGACTCTTGTCATAGCCTAGACCAGCAGTTTGACACACATTTTGATTATTGAGAATTTCTTGAACTTTTCTACCAGAGTCTGTCCAGACTCTAAACTTGAGTCTCTCTTCTTCTAGTTCTTTCTTAACATAGTCATAGGCCTTCAAGATTTCAGTGTAGTTATGACTATGTTTCTCAGAATCCTTTTTGTATTGTTCCATTAATATTAACTCAGACTCTAAATGATCATTCCTTTTAGTCAAGGTCAAATTTTCCTCTCTCAACCTTTCACTTTCACTAGTGAGAGACCTACATGTTGTCATTATTTTATTGACCTCCCTTTGCACAGTTTCTATACCATCAGAGTCTAAATTAATTAAGGATTCAGGAGTAAAGATTGATACCTGAGTTTTAGGAGATGAGGGTTCTTTGGGAGATTGTGATTTTCTTGAGGAGGATGCCATCAGTGCTAGATTTTCATAATCAATTTCATCCTCTGAGCTTGAATCTGCCCAATCCTTTCCAGTTGATAGAAGTGCTTTTCCTTTTCCTTGACTTTTTGACTTTCTGCATTCACTAGCAAAGTGGCCCAATATTCCACAGTTGAAACATTTGACCTTTGCTTTGTCAAGTTTGATTATTGTACTCTTGCTCTTCTCAACCTTCTCATCTTCCTTCTTAAATGATGGCCTCTTGCTAAATTTTCCAGTTCTTTTGTTAAATTTCATTCTTTTGAAATTTTTTGCAAACATAGCCATCATTTGACTTAGGTCAATCTCTTCATCAGAATCAGAGTCTGTGTCAGTAGACTCTGACTCCACAACAGCTTTACCCTTCTTCCTTGAATCCTTGATTCTAGTTTCTGTGGGTTGTTCCTGTTGTTCTTTCCCAGACTCCAGTAAGAGTGCCACAGATTTTGTCTTCACAGACTTCTTATTCTTCCTCTGTTGCATCTCCAAATCATATGTCTTGAGTCTGCCATACAATTCTTCTAGAGTTAGTTCATCCAAATCTCTAGCTTCCCTTATGGCTGTTGTTTTATTGTCCCACTCTTCAGGAAGTGCTCTTAGAAACTTGGTGTTTGTATCTTCAGAATCATAAACCTTACCAAGCATAGCCATCTCATTCAGAAGTTTTGTAAACCTATCATACATCTCAGTGATAGATTCTCCAGATTTAGCTTCAAAATATTCATACTCCTGAATTAGCAAAGACCTTGCATTCTTCTTGACGTCTTTAGTCCCTTGACAGTGCACTTCAAGTTTTGCCCACATCTCCTTAGCAGTGGTGCATGATATAACACAGTTTGTAAGAACAGAATCCAAACTGTTGAAGAGAATGTTTTTGACTTTTGCCTCCTTAAGGACATTCTCCTTGTCCTCTCTTGTCCATTCAGCCTTGGGTTTTCCAATGAAGTGTTCTTCAGTTACTTTACCTTCTTCATTGATTTGAGGCACAAGCTTTAAGGGCACATAGGGTCCTTCATGAATTCTTTCAAGGTAGTCAGGGTCTGTTGCTTCCAGATGGTGCAGCATCTTAACCTTCCAGTGGGTGAACTCATTTCTTTTAAGCATAGGAATCTTAGAATTGCCATCTTTGTTTCCAGACATCTTTGATCGATTTTATACGTTAGGCTCTGATACCAATTGTTTTCCCAGTCGTACAAGTAGAAGGGGGGGTTGAATACTTGTATGTCTTTTCTGCCCGATTTAAAATCAAATTAAGAACAAACTCAAACACAAAAATATGAATAAGTACTGTTTTGTATTATTGATTTGTGAATACAAAACTCTCCTAGGGTGTACACAAACCCTAGCAGCTTCTCTGTGTTTATCACAGCAACTCTCTCTATTTCTATGCTCTCACAAAATTTCACTCAGATGATTATGTTTTGACTTCCACACTTTTACAATTAGGTTACATAGAGTTTATATAGAGAGCTCCCTATCAACTAATAACAGAAAGATAAATTACAATAGGAATAGAATTTCTAATTATTAGTTGACAGTTTCCTTCTAGAATTCTCTTTCTTTCCCATAGCATATCTGCAATATATTTATCTTGATCTTCGAAGACTTTCCATTCCTGTGATCTTCTTCCAAATTTATCCTCAACTATATAGACTCTGAAATCTTCAGACTCTGATGATCTTCAGACTCTGATCACATGTAAACTCTGATAGATCACAGACTCTGATAGTCTCTAGACTCTGATCACCTTCCAGACTCTGATCTTCATGCAGACTCAGGTTTCACTTTCTATAGAAATTCTTCTAAGTACAAGTAACATGAATGTTGACTATCTAGACTCTGATTATTCATTTCAGAGACTAGAAAGACTTATTACAGATAAACTAATCTAGACCCTGTTCTAGTATTTTGTACATCATCAAATGAATATATCCCTAACACTAGCCTCTTACGCTAAAAAAATGCTGGACCGGCGTCACTCGGCCTCTTACGCCTCCAATCTATAGGAATCCGCAGAAATCATTTTGATCAGAATTCCTATAATATCAAAACCTTTTTTTTAAAAGTTACCAAATCATTTGATGAAAAAGACTTCTTGAAAGTCGGATTTCATATTTAAATCTATTTTTTTTTTAAAGTCAAGTGAAAGGCTGTATGTATAGACCTATATGTAACATAGGGTTATAACTCAACACAAGAACAGGACGTGTAAATAATATGAAGTTATCACCGGAATCAGGAAGACATGAAGACTTGATAAAGACAAAGGATAAAGAAGAAATCTACAGACTTGAAGCATTAGCTCACTGGAAGAAGTTTATTAATATGTTCATGCCTCGGTGAAGAATAAAGATTGAAGTATTCAAGGATGTGGAAGCAGTGAAGCAGTTGTCAAAGTACCAGAAAGATTCCAGTGATCCAAATCTGCGAATCAGTCAAGCAATGAATTGTAGATCTCAAGTACAGGAATCGAGAAGATAGAATATACGGCAAATACAAAGAATCAAAATATTAGATGGAATCTTGGAGTCTACTATAGATTGCTGGAGGAAGTTCATTCATATGTTCAGACTTCAGTGAAGGATAAAGTTCGAAGATGTTCAGGGTTTCAGATAATTTTGTGGTTCAGCATAAGTGCCAGAAGATTCCAATGTACTTACAATCGAAGCACTTCTAATCAACAAGGAACAAAGTCAATTGTATTGTAAAGAAGATGTGAAGATCAAGATCGTGTTAGTCGTTTGTGAACAAGACCAGTTGCACCAAACGTCAACACAAAAGAGATTGAGAATTGCATCATTGATTCAGAAGAATTGGCTGTATGATTAAATTAGTAACAAGTGAAGTGGTATGTGACTAAGCCCAGAATAAATCAAGGTCGAATTAACAAGGAAATATTTATTAGACTTGGTTGCAATGGGAGAAAATATATTAAGGGCTTATCAGGTTCGAATTTGGCTAAGTAAAGAAGACTACAGAAGCTGTATCCAGAAGTCAACTTGGTCAAGCTATTTCGTCTTATTCCTATTTTGTCCTATTCATAGATGGTTAACAACCATCGGGTGAAATCAAAGAATTGATGAAAACAAAATAAAAGGTAATAAGCACTAGCCGATAGTTTCTAACTATCGGGTAAAGGAAATAAAAAGAAATGCTACCACTTTCCGATAGTTGTTAAAAATAGAAGGAATTTCCGATGGTTATTAACTGCAGGAATAATTTCGAGGGTTACTAATGTGTGAAGTAATTTATTTTACTTCAGGAATTGTTTTTAAGTGTCCGATTGTTATGTTACAGACTCATCGATACTTAAACAATTACTCAGTAAATTGTTCCGATACTTAAGGAAAAACAGAAGTGAAGAAGCAACTCAGTTACTTGGACCACATGAAGCCACGTAGCTGTACTGAAAAAGACTACACATATATTGAAGCAGAGCCATTCATTTGGAAAGTCTTCAACAACACTACAAAAATAACCAGAGAGAGAGAAGGCGAAGCCGGAGAGGAGAGACACCAGAAAAATCTATACCTCCTCACCGGAGATGTATCAGTGGTCGGTTCCTTAATGAAAAATGTTCAGGCCCACTATATATCACTCTCTACGGTCTTAGTTTCCTTTGTATTGATCTAGAAATACTTGTATAGGAAATTGAGAGTTATATGTTTTTGCTAAGCAGCGAAGAACTTGTTCTTCGGACCGGATTTGTTGACCGGGTGTAGCAACCTCAAGGTTTATATTTATCAAATGATATATTCCCCGAATCTTGTGTTGTTTATTTTCCTGCTGATTTTCTAGAACCGAAATGATTAATCCTAAACACAGAAAATTAGTTAACAGCTCCGTAAACACTATTCACCTCAAGAACACGAGCCCACTAACCGAACTCTAAATTATTTATCCGCAAAAGATTCGAAAGAATTTTTTAATTTAGTGAGTATCGTATTCAACCCCCCTTCTACGATACTTCCAGGGCCTAACATCAAGAGACAGAGGTACATTTTATTCAAAGACAAGTTTATATTCAAGTCTCTTTTGCAGTAAAGTGAGCAGGATTTACGTAAAGAATCAGAATCATGCCATAGGCACAAGTTTTAAAACAATTATAAGGGATAGCAAGAGGATCTAAAACAAGTTAAAAGCATTTGATTTAAAACAGTAACTAGGGAGTAGCAATGGGGTACTAATCATGGTTAAGGTTAACAGTTCAGGGTTAACAACATAAGAATTTTGAAACAAGTTCATAAGGTGATAGTTAACAAGGGTTCAACAGTTCAGGGATTGAAAAGTATAAGGTACATTCAAGGTTTATATGGGATTGCAATTTAAGTTTAACATTTAGAATAAAACATGTTGTAGATAATAAAACAGTTATAGGGTGTAAAGCAATTGTAAAAGTGTAAAACAGTTCATATCTTTAAAAGAGAATACAAGCAAGAGTTACTTGCCTCAAAGTTGCTTCGGCTGCTGAACAGGTGGATCCTACTAACACTGTCACTGGCTTTCTACTTTCGCCTTTCCTTTATCTCCCACTTCTACTTCCTTCGAATCTACACATATATAACACTATTTTATAAATTTAATTTAGACATATTTATTTTATAAATTTAATTTAAATGAGTTTATTCTGTAAACTTGAAAAAGTTTATTTTATAAATTTAATTTAAATAAATTTATTCTATAAATTTAAGTTAAATAAATTTATGATTTAAATTTAATTTAAATAAATTTATTCTTTAAATTTAAATAAATTGAATTTATTTTTAAAATTTATTAAACGGATTTTTGGTCCACTTTCGAAGCAGCTTGTTAGTGGAATAGATAGTGAGTTTGTTCTTGACAGTAAGTTTGCACTCTAGCGCATGTTCGACAGCACCTTTCAAGTCGAGTCAAGTTTCTTGACTGTAAGTTTTGAAGTGCACGCGCTAAGTGTTTGACAGTAAGTTTCTGCAAGCTCCCAATAGTTAGCCTGAAAATATATTTTCTCCCGATAGTTATTGTTTTTGGAGAATTATAATTCCGCCCGATGGTTATCTCCACCCCGATAGTTACTCTTTAATTTTTATTTTAGATTTATTTATTTTTCCAGAAAATTTAAAATTCTTGAAAACTAAAATTTTTCTTAAATATTAATTTACGATATTTTAATTTTTAAGAAAATTCGAAATTCTTGAAAATTAATTTGTTGTATATTTTTATTTTTGATTAATTTATTTTCTAAGAAAATTAAAAATTCTGTAAATCTAAATTTGTCTTAAATATTAATTCGAGGGTGCTCAAGGGTTAGTAGTTGAAGATTTTTCCGGGTATTGAAGACAACAAGAATTGACTGAAGATTATCCAATGAAGCTTATTCTGGAACAAGTTGAAGAAATAGTGGTCTTAATTTCCTCAGAGGTTTACTCCATAGGATCCCAATAATATTTTGGAAGCTGCAAAAGAAGAGATTAATTTGGGTACAGTTTTTAGTTGGTTTGAGTTGAATTTTTGGATGAAAAATCTTAGGGGTTTAAGTAGTGTGAAGGAGAACAAACTGGACATCCTAGCATCTCAGTACAGAAGACGTAAAGATTATTCTACAAGGAGATTACAGGAAGTTCGTGCTAACACTGCAGATCATCTGGAACATAGGGTTACAGCCATAGGGAATCTAAGGGTACAACCACATTATCTTTAAAAGATCTATATGTTGTGCTGAAGGCCTATGAACTAGAACAAGAGCTGAAGAAGATAATATTTGGTAAAGCAGAAGTTGTTAGCATATCCACTGTATTTGTGACCCAGGAACCAAATTTGATTGAAGTCAAGGTTGAGAACCTCTGAACAGAAGTGAATTGATCCTAGAAGCTGAATTGAAGATGTTGAAGCTCGAGGTAGTGGTCAAGGTGTTATATGTAAATTTGACACTTTGTAATAACCTGAGAACTGGACGACTAGTCAAGTCGGCAGGACAACTGGAAGTTCAGTGACGTCAGATTCAGATGGAATCCCAATTCTAAATCTATGGTCCTTACCTATAGATTCCATAAGGAGATTTTCAAGATCAGTTCAAGAGGCGGTTGCAAGACAGGGATGGTTTTAATTTGGCAGACAAGTTGAGGTTTGCTACACAGTTTGAAGAAGCCTGTACAAGCAAAAGATGACAGACACTATGTTGGGTTGAAGCAGGAATCTCATGCATTAGTGAGAATGCAGCAAGGGAAATCATTTGTTGATGAAGTTAAATGCAAGGATGATTCTATCAGTGACAGTGATGAACCAAATGAATATCTGGCATCAATGACCAACACTAGAGATGAATCACTAAGCACTTCACAGGTACACTTACTAACTAGTATATCTTTATCTAATTCATAACTGTATGATTATTATGTTTTGAAATGTATTAGACTCGTGTCAGCATGTTAGCATCTTAGAACTTAAATGCTTAATTGATTGCTAAGAATAAGATTGCATGCTAGGATTTATGAGTTTAGTGAGTACATTTCATACTTGATTTTCTATGCAGTAAAATGAATATCTAGAATTAGATAGGGTGTTCTAGACGGTTAGGTGTATCCCTAAACATTTGCTGGAACTTGAGTTAAATCTTCAGTGATTTAATACCTCTGCTAATGTTGTGAAAATTGCTAAATAGACAAACAGGTCATAGATCAAATATTTTATATTTGTTCTTATTGTGATAAATGACTTGATAAGTATATGTGAAATTTGATATTGCTTATAATGTTTTATTCAAATATTCTGCATATTCTTAAATTGTTTATGTGCTTATTTTCACATGATTTGCTTGCACACACATAGTTGCACTTAAATGTCATATTAGATCATGTATTGCTTGTTAGGGATAAGATGGTAGAATTATCTAAGTTGTCAGTAAAATTTGTAGATTCGAAGCTTAATCTAAAACTGACTTAGGTAATTAGAGGTACTGAAAAATGTTAGACAACAACAGAAATGGATTAGACAGAATTAGTAATTATTTTGTTAGTTCTTCTATCCATGTGCTTTTATGCATATTGAAGCTGTTGTTATCTCTGATAATATCTCTAACCCATCTGGACTCAATTAAAATTGAGTACCAAAAAGCTTAATCATTTGTGATTGCAGAGTATGTAAAAAGAAGCAAAAGTTATGTGATTTCTTGACAGTTATTGTTCGAGGCATATGACTAACATTAAAGCTCTTCTATCACTGTTGGTTGAGAAGGCCTCCCTAATGGTAACCTTTGGAGATGACAGCAAAGGATGTACAAGGGATATAACTATCATGATTTAAGAACTGTCATCACTGGAAGCATCTTTCTTGTGAAAGGACTTAAGCACTATCTACAGGGCACTAGGGAATTCTTTATCAAGGGTTTTCTGGAATAGCATTGAAAAGGAAAAGTGTTTGATCTCAAACAAGAAGGTTGGAAGCTCACTCAACTGAGAGTGAAGAAGTATGTTCGTAGCTGACATGGATTATGTATGCAAAGGTGAAGTGGATTTTTCAGTAAAGCTTCATCAGTAAAGAGTTAGCTATGGCATAAGAAGCTCTCACACTTGGTCAACAAGACAATGGATTCTCCGATAAAGATGAAATTGGTGAGAGGACTGCTTCATATGGAATTCAATCCAGAAGGACATTTTGAAGTATGTCACATAGGGAAGTCAATGAAAACATCACACTGGAGCAAATTATGTCATGGAAAAAATATGCTTAATGGTGATTAATGACAACTCTAGTTACAATTTGGTGATGTTCGTGCATTCAACAGACAAAATGTCACAGATGGTAATTGATCACTTCAGGTAGATCAAGTTGGAAGCAAAGTAAGCTGTGAGAACTTTGAAGTCAGATAATGGAACTAAATTTCGCGAGTGAAGTTCTATATGAATTCTGCACTGAAAAAGGTACTTTGAAGCTGAAATAATTAATACAGCATGCTGCTTTATTCAACAAGATCATGAAAAGACACCATATGAGTTAACGACCAACCAGAAGCAAACACTGAAACTCTTTCGTGTGTTTGGAGGAAATTGATATTTACTGAAGACTTATATGAGTAACTTGATAAAATTTAAGACTCAATGAACAATTTTCCTCGGCTACTCATTGATGATAAAAACCAGAAGGTGATTGAAAGTCTGAATGTTTCGACCTACTACACCAAGCTCCCAAGCATTCAAATGAAAGACTATTCTGAATATTTGAAGTTTGACATTCCGTCAGAGTCAAATTCAGATACTGATGATGAAACTGAGGTTGCAGAAGGAAACAATGATAATGTTGGTGATTCAGATCCTAGCAGTGAAAATGGTAGTAAATCTACATAACTCATGGACTTTAAAAGAAACCACTGAAAAAGGTGAAGGATCTTCAACACATCCTAGCAGCAACTCAGGTGGGGCAAAACAATAGAAGGATCTACTAGTCGTACTCAACACAATGAAGATCAAAGGAATACATCAAGAACATATCTGCCGAGACAAAGGGTTTGAAGTCAAAGTCATTCCTGGAGTCTAGTTCTTAGTGATCCGGATTATTGAGTAAAGGCTAGAAGTGCTAATCAAAATGAACATATATTTTTCGGGACCCAACAATCAACATTTGGTATCCCAAGGAATAGTAAAGATGCACTGATTGATCCAGATTGAGTGATTGCAAATGCAAGATGATCTCAATCAGTTCGAAGGCAGAAACTACTGAAGCTGGAACCCATACCACAAAACAAGATGGTATTCGGTATTGCAAGGGTTTACAGAAACTGGATAATTATTGGCATTGTTATGAGGGACAAAGCCAAACTGGTTGCTATAGGTTACTATCAAGAAGAAGGTATCGATGATGATGAAAACAGAATCTTCGGGACTTTCAAGATCTAACAGCAAGCACCAGAGACAAGATTTGATCCTTTTTGGGCCTAAATATTTGGACCTAAAAATAGGATATCTCTAGCACATGTTGAGCATTCAAGCATGAATATTTATCAGATGAATGTGAACAAGTGCACTCCTGAAGGACGAGTTAGAAGAAGAAGTTGATGTACAACATTTCCTGGACTTTGAAGTTGCAGATCATTAGAATTTGTATATCATTCTCTTCACAAGCTCTCTATGAATGGAGATAGGGATTGAAGCAAATCGTCAAAGGACATGGTATGACACTCTAACTACTAATTACTTGAAAATGATTTTTATTAGTGTTGTTATACATACATCTCTCTAGAATACAAGGCACACACATAATGTAATATTAGTGCTAGTATACCATGATTATATTATATGTAGGTCTACTAACGAAAACTTTGGCAAGAGTTTATTGCTAAGTTAATGCAGAATAGGTACAACATGAGCATGTTGGAAGAGTTGCAGTTCTTTTTGAATTATAAGTAATTCGAAAGAATGATGGCAATTAAAGTAAGTTAAGGATCTTTTGAAGATGCGCAATTTGGAATATTCTAGACCTGCCAAGACTACTTTCCAACAGACCACTAAGCTTGATCAGGGCAAATCAGGTATATGAACTGAAATGACAAGCTATAGAGGTATGATCAGCTCATTACTTATTCAAGTGCATAAAGACCATATATTTTATTCTCGATATGCCTATGTGCAAGTTTTCAAGTGGATACTAGAGAATCTTATCTTATAGCTAAGTTATGAATTGTTAGATATCTTAGGAGATCACCAATTCTTGGAATCTGAGACCCTAAAGATACTAGGTTTAACCTAATTAGCTATATAGATATAGATGATGCAGGTTGTAAGAAAGACAGGGAAGTCATTCCTAGAAGCTGTCAATTTCGTGGAAGCAGTTGGATTCTTGTTGAAATGAGAGTAAGCATTCAACACACATAGTTGCAGCAAAGGCTAAACTTAAAGCAGCTAGTGAATGTGATGCTCTGATCTACTAGACAATGAAACCACTTCAACTCCAACAACTCTGTTGATCTCTCCACACCACTTATGGAATAAGCTCATGGACACCAGGTATCAGTTCTTTCGAGATTGTCATTAATAGAATAACTTGCAGATCTTTGCTAAATAACTTGATGAATTCATTTTATCTAAGTTGGTTAGTAAACTTGGGATATTATTTATTTGCATATTTGTTGGAAATCCCATCTGCAAGGAATTCTTAAATGAGTTCCCAAGTATTAGATTGTTCATATTTAAAGGACTTGTGAATTTATTTTAAATCCAGTACCTCATGCTTATTGCTACTAGTTTAATTACCATGCTTACAATGTAATATGCATAAGTGGTAGTTAAATTATTTAGCATAAGTTAGAAGCATAATTATTTGCATGTTAAATATTTGATGAGTATTAGTCAAGATGTCTTGCTTAATTGCTCTGATATTTTGCTCTGATATTCTTAAATATTTTGTTACAAATAATTGTGATACTTTTGATATTAGTGACAGTATTTAGAATTTCTATTCTAAGTAATTAATGCATATTTCAAAACTCACTAATATTGGAAGACGAAGTATTTTCTAAGTTATGTGTATAAAATTCTCAATGTTTTATATACTTAGAAAATATTTCTAAATTTGAGTTTGTTTGCGAGGAGTTGCAATTAGGATCACAAGTATTAAATGCCTATATTTAAAGGATTTGTGAATTTCTTTTCAACTATTTCCTCGAGCTTACGTACATCATTAATAATTGTTATCAGCATGCTTACAATGTGCTTGAGTGACAATTATTAGATATAGCGTAGGAAGTTAGATGCTAATATTCAATTTAATGAATATTTTAGTATTTAGCGAGTTTATTTTATCTTATTAAAATTATGGATTGAAGCAGTTCAATGATTAGTAGTTTCATAATTTTGATTTGATAAAATATAAGAAGCACAATTTCTTGCATCTTGAAATTATTGATAAATATCGAATAATTGGTATCAGCGTGCAATTAATTGTGATATTTTTAATATTAGTGATAACACAAGTTGTTTATCTGAAATCACTAATAATAAAAATATGTCTTAATGCTTATTGTTCTACTAAATGATTGTCATGCCTATTTAATTTATATATATGCATGTTATTGGTAATTGTTTAGTACAATATAAGTATTTAATTTATTTTGATTTATTTAAATTATGATGATATAAAACAATTCAGTGATATATTGGTTCCATGATTTAAGTAAATTAAAATAAATTCGCAGCATAATTATTCGTAGTATAAATATTCTCTTTTATTACTTTGTGATAATTGAATAATATTTTATTACAAAATAATTGTGATATATTGATACTAATGGATTTGCTTAGTCTTTATCCTAAGTAAAATTTGGTTTTTTGAAAAAGCCGTTAGTATTAGTATATTTAGTTTTCTTTCTTTGACTGAATTTTGAATCTGAATGTATTAAAAAGAAATTTTTGTCTGTTTCTTTTTCAAAACATTTTATTCAAAAATGCATTCATTTTTCTATAAGTCTTAGAGAAGAAAACATCAAATTTCTTTTTAAAGTGGCAGAAACTTTGTGACTGCTATTTTATTTGGAAAAATTGTTTTAACTTCGTGGTATCAACCATTTGTAAAATGATTTGTTTTTAAATACTTGTGTCAATGTATGTTTCACATTGATTCTGAGTAACTAAACAGTGATTGTTGCTTTGAAGGCCTAGTACTGTATTGTTAAGCATTCATTCACCCCAATTGTCATGTTTTTATTTTAAGTCGGGGATACTATCAAGTGGACGAAAATGATGTAAATCATAATTGCATTATGAGTCGGAAAATCATAGCCTCCATCTGATAAGGATGTTTTGCAAAACTATTTTCAAAACATACAGTGCTTAGGTTTAAAGGAAAAGAGTCATTTTAATTGAGATAAAATTTAATAAAAGAGTTGAGTTTCTTATTTGGTATAAATTCCCGCGTTTTATTATGAGAAGTTTGCCTTATAAGAAATTCATAAGGGATAGAATTTTTCTCTGATACACTTTCTCGCGTTTTATTATGGGATAAGTATCTTAAAGAAAATTTCTATTCGTATCATGTTCTTAAATGATAAATCTTTAGAACCGACAAAACTCTTTTATTACAAGTGCTTTAATGCAATCCATTACCATTCCTTCATATATTTTTCTTTCTCTTTGAGATGAAAAATATGTTTTGGAATGTTAAAGTGATTATTTCTTTATCTTATTTAATTGATTTTATCCGTTTAGCCGCCAGTGGCTACAGAAGCTGGCCAAGAGGTTGAAAACCCATCAATCTCTTACCCAGGCCTTAATACCAAACACTCATTCATCCACTTCCATATATTAACTGTTAGGCCCCGGAAGTATCGTAGAAGGGGGGTTGAATACGATACTCACTAAATTAAAAAATTCTTTCGAATCTTTTGCGGATAAATAATTTAGAGTTCGGTTAGTGGGCTCGTGTTCTTGAGGTGAATAGTGTTTACGGAGCTGTTTACTAATTTTCTGTGTTTAGGATTAATCATTTCGGTTCTAAAAAATCAGTAGGAAAATAAACAACACAAGATTCGGGGAATATATCATTTGATAAATATAAACCCTGAGGTTGCTACACCCGGTCAACAAATCCGGTCTGAAGAACAAGTTCTTCGCTGCTTAACAAAAACGTAACTCTCAATTTCCTATACAAGTATTTCTAAATCAGTACAAAGGAAACTAAGACCGTAGAGAGTGATATACAGTGGCCCTGAACATTTTTCATTAAGGAACCGACCACTGATACATCTCCGGTGAAGAGGTATAGATTTTTCTGGGTTCTCTCCTCTCCGGCTTCGTCTTCTCTCTCTCTGGTTATTTCTGTTGTGTTATTGAAGACTGACTCAAATGAATGGCTCTGCTTCAATTTATGTGTAGACTTTTTCAGTACAGCTACGTGGCTTCATGTGGTCCAAGTAACTGAGCTGCTTCTCACTTCTTGAATTAACAACCGTCGAGACATTTTATTTATAACCATCGGTGAGTCTGTTGATAACCATCGAGACTGAAATAAATCACTTAATACAATTCTGCTCAAGGATATCAATGATAGGTGGCATGCTGTGACTGGCTGTAGATTAAACAATCTTAAACCTCAACTATCGAAGTGCCATAACTATCGAGACTTAACCGTCGATGGAATAAATAATCTGGATATTTATCTGAGTCCCTTAACTATCGAGATGCTGTAACCGTCGAGACGAAACAGTCGAACCCAATAACTATCGACTCAAAATGCATAACCGTCGAGTGAAATAAAATAAATAATATATCCAAAATGGTAACCGTCGAGTGATTTGCTAACCGTCGGTAAATAAGACGAAATAGCCAAACAGGAAACCCAACCGTCGGAAATAAAACAAAACAGCCAAACAGCCTATAACCAACTATCGGTAAATAAGACGAAACAGCCAAACAGCTAAAACCAACTGTCGGTAATTCACCTTAGCCGTTTTTCCAACGATTCAAAGCTCTGTAATATTTCTTTTCACTGCAACCAAGTTAATAAATTTACCTTTACTACTTGAACTTGATTTTCTCCGAGCTTTAGCACACAACGGTTATACAGCCAATTCTTTTCTAACATAGATGCAGTTCTCAATTCCTTTTGTGCTGACGTTTAGTGCAACTGGTCTGGTTCACAAACGACTAACACGAACTTGATCTTCACATCTTCTTGACTATTCAATTGGCCCTGTTTCTCTAGCTGTTAAGAAGTGCTTCTATTGTAAGTACATTGGAATCCTCTGGCACTTATGCTGAACCATAAACATATCTGAAACCCTGAACATCTTCGAACTTTATCCTTCACTGAAGTCTGTACATATGAATGAACTTCCTCCATCAATCTATAATAGACTCCAAGATTCCATCTAATATTTTGATTCTTTGTATTTGCCGTATATTCTATCTTCTCGATTCCTGTACTTGAGCTCTGCAATTCATTGCTTGACTGATTTGCAGATTTGGATCACTAGAATCTTTCTGGTACTTTGACAACTGCTTCACTGCTTCCACATCCTTGAATACTTCAACCTTTATTCTTCACTGAGGCATGAACATATTAATGAACTTCTTCCAGTGAGCTAATGCTTCAAGTCTGTAGATTTCTTCTTTATCCTTTGTCTATACCAAGTCTTCATGTCTTCCTGATTCCGGTGATAACTTCATATTATTTACACGTCCTGTTCTTGTGTTGAGTTATAACCCTATGTTACATATAGGTCTATACATACAACCTTTCAATCTCCCCCTATTTGTTTGGTAGAGATTAACAAGCAAATCCATAGAGGATAACTCAACTAACTACAAGAAAATATTAATGCTCTAGACTTGTAAATAATACTACTTGGGTTCTGGATCATATAATACATTTCCAGATTTCTATAAAGTAAAGAGAAATAGAAAATGAATGTTCCTTTATCACTAAACGCATCTTCAATAGATATCATCTTCATTCCTCTGTGTTTGAGCTTTTCTCTTCTTCAAAATCCTTCATAACTTGACCTATAAAGAACTTATCATAAACTGAGCTTCATAAGAATCAAAATTCCTAGGAACATCTTCAATAAAATATAGAACATTGCTCAAATAATGTTCTCCCCCTGAGAATGTGATTCTTCTTCTTTTTCTTCTTCTCCCTTTAGATAATCAATGGAAATGTCAATTCTTTTCTGTACATCCCACTTGGATGATGAATCCTCTACTGATAACTCCTTTCAAGTATAGGATACAGTTTCTTGATTCTCCCATATTTCTGTTGTTTCCCTTCAGGATCAGAAGATAAGATTTTCTTCTTTTTCTTGTCTAAAATCTCCCCCTATGGATATTAACTTCTCCCAAGGATGCGAACCCCTTTTCCTCTTAAGGATCCAGGAACTTCCCTTAATGATCCAGGATACGAACCCCTTTAGGATATTAACTTTTCCAAAGTACGAAGATAAGACTTTATTAACTTCTCCTTTTTCTTCCTATAACTTCTCCCCCTTAGTTGAGGAATCCTCCAATGGCCCATTTTTGAATGGTTTGTCTTCCAAAGAAGGTTCTCGTCTGTCATTGATCGGGAAAAATATAGTAGCTTTTCTTTCAGAAGTAGCAAGTAGCAAGGGTAAGTGTTTGGCTTAAGGTTTCCTCACTTCTACTACGTTCTGTTGGTGTTTACACTCAAGTGTCGAGCACTTAGAAGTGTTTCACTCTTTCTCTCCCTATCTCTCACTCAAGTGTATCTCTCCCTCACTTTCACTTAAGTGTTTCTCTCCCTTACTTTCACTCTGCATTACAAATATAGCCTTCTGTACCTGCAAGTGAAATCCGTCAATTCAGTTATTCCCAACACCTGATTCATCAGAATGAACTGAATCACTATCAAGTGGAGAATTGCCTCGTTGAGGTGTTCTTGATCTATCATGCATAAGCACTGTCTCAGCACCAGACTCAATAGCATTTGCTAAATCATTATCTAGTGGAGCCTCACCTCTTTGAGATGGGTTATCCCAAGATATAAAATCTATTAGGGAATCCTGCCTTGTTCTATCAAGGAGTTGCCTCACACCTTCTCCGTAAATGGGAGGTGGACATTCCTTTTCAGGATCTGGAAATGTTCCTTCCAGGAGGGTCAACGTAGTAGACAATGTAATGAATGGCAATTTAGAGCCTACGTTTCCCTCGTAACCCTGTGACGGGTAATTTGTTAACATGCCTATACCTCTCACTGTGCACGTCTTGCAATGTGTTCCTAGAATTTATCTGTTTAGGCTTACCATTAGCGTGAGCGCTAGTGGTGTGCTTGACTCATTACAAGATGCTCTGGCCGACGAGCGAATTTCAATGGACTCACCCTGTTGAGAGAATGATTCCAGAGACAGTTTTATTGCCTTTTCAGCTTTGCATCCTTTTGAGAAGATGCAGATGAGCTTACAGTTACCTCAGTTATATACTACTTTACTTCTCTAGAGGTAGAGCTGTGGGTGCACTTCCGACTTCATCCTTATTTGCTGCATCAAGTGCAGTTTCTCCCTTATCAACCTCTAATTTACATTTGTTCCTTATATCTCCAGGGGTTAATATATGGAAGTGGATGAATGAGTGTTTGGTATTATGGCCTGGGTAAGAGATTGATGGGTTTTCAACCTCTTGGCCAGCTTCTATAGCCTCTGGGGGCTAATCGGAAAAAATCAATTAAATAAGATAAAAAGATAATCACTTTAACATTCCAAAATATATTTTTCATCTCAAGGAGAAAGAAAAATATAAGAAGGAATGATAATGGATTGCATTAAAGCACTTTTAGTAAAAGAGTTTTGTCAGTTTTAAAGATTTATCATTTAAAAACATGAAACCAATAGAAATTTTCTTTAATGATACTTATCCCATAATAAAACGCGGGAGTATCAGAGAAAAAGTCTATCCCTTATGAATTTCTTATAAGGCAAATTTCCCATAATAAAACGCGAGAATTTACACCAAAGAAGAAATTCAACTCTCTTACCAAATTTTATCTCAATAAAATGACTCTTTTTCTTTAAACCTAAGCACTGTATGTTTTGAAAATAGTTTTACAAAACATCCTTATCAAATAGAGGACTATGATTTTCCGACTCATAATGCAATTATGATTTACATCATTTTCGTCCACCTGATAGTATCCCCGACTTAAAATAAAAACATGACAATTGGGGTGAATGAATGCTTAACAATACAGTACTAGGCTTTCAAAGTAACAATCACTATTTTGGTACTATGAATCAATGTGAAACATACATTGAAACAAGTATTTGAAAACAAATAATATTACAAGTGATTGATACCTCGAAGTTAAAATAATTTTTCCAAATCAAATAGCAGTCACAAAGTTTCTGCCACTTTAAAAAGAAAAATTAAGAGAGAAAACGGTTTTGAAAATATAGCATTTAAAATCAGCTTTGGAGAGAGGATAAAATATTTTGAGAATTAAAGAAAGATTATCCTCAAGAAAAGTTTGATTCACACCCTAGGATTTATAAATCAAAGTAGGGTTGTAAATCAAATGATTTTCAAAAGAGAAGTTTTGAAAAAGAATTTTGAAGTTTTCTTATCTAAAACCGATAGAAAGTGAATGTATCTTTGAATAATACATTTTGAAAAAGAAATAGACAAAAATTTCTTTTTAAATACATTCAGGAATCAGTTTAAGAAAGAAAACTAAATATACTAATACTAACGGCTTTTTCAAAAACCAATATTTACTTAGAATAAATACTAAGCAAATCCATTAGTATTAATATATCACAATTATTTTGTAATAAAATATTATTCAATTATCACAAAGTAATAAAAGATAATAATTATACTACAAATAATTATGCTTCGAATTTATTTTAATATACTTAAATCATGGAACCAATATATCACTGAATTATTTTATATCATCCTGATTTAAACAAATCAAAATAAATTAAATACTTATGTTGCACTAAGCAATTGCCAATCACATGCATATATATAATAAATAAACATGGCAAACATTCAGTAGAACAATAAGCATTGAGACATATTTTTATTATTAGTGATTTCAGATAAACAACTTGTGTTATCACTAATATTAAAAATATCACAATTAATTGCACGCTGATACCAATTATTCGATATTTATCAATAATTTCAAGATGCAAGAAATTGTGCTTCTTATATTTTATCAAATCAAAATTATGAAACTGATAATTATTGAATTGCTTCAATCCATAATTTTAATAGGATAAAATAATTTCGCTAAATACTAAAATATTCATAAGATTGAATATTAGCATCTAACTTCCTACACTATATCTAATAATTGTCACTTTAGCATATTACAATTATACTCATAACAATTATTATTGATATATGTAAGCTCGAGAAAATAGTTGAATAGAAATTCACAAGTCCTTTAAATATAGACATTTAACACTTGTGTTCCTAATAGCAACTTCTCGCAACAAAAACAAATTTAGAAATATTTTCTAAGTATATAAAATATTGAGAATTTTATACACATAACTTAGAAAATACTTCATCTTCCAATATTAGTGAGTTTTGAAATATGCATTAATTACTTAGAACAGAAATTCTAAATACTGTCACTAATATCAAAAGTATCACAATTATTTGTAACAAAATATTTAAGAATATCAGAGCAAAATATCAGAGCAATTAAGCAAGACATCTTGACTAATACTCATC
Source organism: Oenanthe sinensis (assembly GCA_028671895.1). Lineage (NCBI taxonomy): Eukaryota > Viridiplantae > Streptophyta > Magnoliopsida > Apiales > Apiaceae > Oenanthe > Oenanthe sinensis. The sequence continues at coordinate 15,152,811 of CM053802.1, forward strand.
AAATATTTAACATGCAAATAATTATGCTTCTAACTTATGCTAAATAATTTAACTACCACTTATGCATATTACAATGTAAGCATGATAATTAAACTAGTAGCAATAAGCATGAGGTGCTGGATTTAAAATAAATTCACAAGTCCTTTAAATATGAACAATTTAATACTTGTGAACTCATTTGAGAATTCTTTGCAGATGGGATTTCCAACAAATATGCATATAAGTAATATCCCAAGTTTACTAACCAACTTAGATAAAATGAATTCATCAAGTTGTTTAATAAATATCTGCAATTTATTCTACTAAGGACAATCTCGAAAGAAATGATACCTGGTGTCCATGAGCTTGTTCCTTAAGTGGTGTTGAGAGATCAACAGAGTTGCTGGAAATAATGACAGCTTCTAGGAATTACTTCTCTGTCTTTCTTACAACCTGCATCATCTATATTTATATAGCCAATTAGGTTAAACCTAGTATCTTCAGGGTCCCAGATTCCAAGAATTGATGATCCCCTAAGATATCTAACAATTCATAACTTAGCTATAAGATAAGATTCTCTAGTATCCACTTGGAAACTTGCACATAGGCATATCGAGAATAAAATATATGGTCTTTATGCACTTAAATAAGTAATGAGCTGATTACCTCTATAGCTTGTCACTTCAGTTCATATACCTGATTTGCACTGATCAAGCTTAGTGGTCTGTTGGAAAGTAGTCTTGGCAGGTCTAGAATATTCCAAATTGCGCATCTTCAAAAGATCCTTGACTTACTTTAATTGCCATCATTCTTTCGAATTACTTATAATTCAAAAAGAACTGCAACTCTTCCAACATGCTCATGTTGTACCTATTCTGCATTAACTTAGCAATAAACTCTTGCCAAAGTTTTTGTTAGTAGACCTGCATATAATATAATCATGGTATACTAGCACTAATATTACATTATGTGTGTGCCTTGTATTCTAGAGAGATGTATGTATAACAACACTAATAAAAATCATTTTCAAGTAATTAGTAGTTAGAGTGTCATACCATGTCCTTTGACGATTTGCTTCAATCCCTATCTCCATTCATAGAGAGCTTGTGAAGAGAATGATATACAAATTCTAATGATCTGCAACTTCAAAGTCCAGGAAATGTTGTACATCAACTTCTTCTTCTAACTCGTCCTTCAGGAGTGCACTTGTTCACATTCATCTGATAAATATTCATGCTTGAATGCTCAACACGTGCTAGAGATATCCTATTTTTAGGTCCAAATATTTAGGCCCAAAAAGGATCAAATCTTGTCTCTGGTGCTTGCTGTTAGATCATGAAAGTCCCGAAGATTCTATTTCCATCATCATCGATACCTTCTTCTTGATAGTAACCTATGGCAACCAGTTTGGCTTTGTCCCTCATAACAATGCCAATAATTATCCAGTTTCTGTAAACCCTTGCAATACCGAATACCATCTTGTTTTGTGGTATGGGTTCCAGCTTCAGTAGTTTCTGCCTTCGAACTGATTGAGATCATCTTGCATTTGCAATCACTCAATCTGGATCAATCAGTGCATCTTCAGTATTCTTTGGGATACCAAATGTTGATTGTTGGGTCCCGAAAAATATATGTTCATTTTGATTAGCACTTCTAGCCTTTACTCAATAATCCGGATCACTAAGAACTAGACTCCAGGAATGACTTTGACTTCTAACCCTTTGTCTCGGCAGATATGTTCTTAATGTATTCCTTTGATCTTCATTGTGTTGAGTACGACTAGTAGATCCTTCTTTTATTTTGCTCCCCCTGAGTTGCTGTTAGGATGTGTTGAAGATCCTTCACCTTTTACAGTGGATTCTGTTAAATTTCACGAGTTGTGTAGATTCACTACCAATTCCACTAATAGGATCTGAATCATCATCATTATCATTGTTTCCTTCTGCAACCTCAGTTTCAACATCAGTATCTAAATTTGAATCTGACGGGATGTCAAACTTCAAAGATTCAGAATAGTCTTTCATTTGAATGCTTGGGAGCTTGGTGTAGTAGGTCGACACATTCAGTCTTTCAATCACCTTCTGGTTTTTAATCACAAATGCCTTGATAGCTTTCGACTAAGTCTTTTCACGATCTTTGTTGAATACAGTGGCATGCTGTGTTAATTGCTTCAGCTTCATAATCCCCTTAAAGTGCAGACTTTACTTAGAACTTCATTCGCGAAACTCAGTTCCATTATCTGACTTCAAAGTTTTCACAGCTTACTTTACTTCCAACTGATCTTTCTGATGTGATCAATCACCATTTGTGATGCTTCAATATATGTTGAATGCACGAACATCACCAAATTATGACTAGGATCATCAATCACCACTAAGCATATTTCTTCATGACATAATTTGCTTCAGTGTGATGTTTTCATTGACTTCCCTATGTGACATACTTCAAAATGTCCTTCTGGATAGAATTCCATTAGAAGCAGTCCTCTCACCAATTTCATCTTTATCGGAGAATCCATTGTCTTGATCAACAAGTGTGAGAGCTTCTTTTGCCATAGCTAACTCTTTACTGATGAAGCTTTACTGAAAAGTTTACTTCACCTTTGCATATCGAATCCATGTCAGCTACGAACAAATTTCCTCACTCTCAGTTGAGTGAGCTTCCAACCTTCTTATTTGAGATCAAACACTTTTTCTTTTCTGCTTTTCTAGAAAACCCTTGACAAAGAATTCCCTAGTGCCCTGTAGATAGTGTTTAAGTCCTTCCACAAGAAAGATGCTTCCACTGATGACAGTTCTTAAATCATGATAGCCATATCCCTTGTACATCCTTTGCTGTCATCTCCAAAGGTTACCATCGGGGAGGCCTTCTCAACCAACTGTGATGTCAGAGCTTTAATCTATGTCTTTTGTTACATACTCTGTGAAGTGCTTAGTGATTCATCTCTAGTGTTGCTCATTGATGCCAGATATTCATTTGGTTCATCACTGTCACTGATAGAATCATCCTTGCATTTAACTTCATCAACAAATGCTTTCCCTTGCTGCATCCTCACTAATGTTTGAGATTCTTGCTATAACCCAACATAGTGTCTGTCATCTTTTGCTTGTACAGGCTTCTTCAAACTGTGTAGCAAACCCCTGTTCTTGTCTTTTATAATCAACCATCCCTGTCTTGCAACCACCTCTTGAACTGATCTTGAAAAACTCCTTTATGGAATCTATAGGTAAGGACGTTAGATTTAGAATTGGGATTCCGTCTGAATCTGATGTCACTGAACTTCCTGTTGCCCTGCAGGCTTGACTTGCAGTCCAGTTCTCAAGATATTCCAAAGTGTCAAATTCACATGCAACACCTTGACCACTACCTCGAGCTACAACATCTTCAATTCAGCTTCTAGGATCATTTCATTTCTGTTCAGAGGTTCTCAACCTTGACTTCAATCAAATTTGGTTCCTGGGTCACAAATACAGTGGATATGCTAACAACCTGCTTTACCAAATATTATCTTCTTCAGCTGTTGTTCCAGTTCATAGGCTTTCAGCACATACAGGTCTTCTGCAGACAAATCCCTGTTGGCTGTATCCTGTGTTCCAGATGATCTGCAGTGTTAGCACGAACGTCCTGTAATCTCCCTGTAGAATAATCTTTAAGGTTTGTACTGAGATTCCAGGTTGTCCAGTCTGTTCTCCTTCACTACTTCAAACCCCTTAGATTTTTCATCCAAAAAATACAACTCAAATTACCCAAAAACTGTACCCAAATTAATCTCTTCTTTTGCAGCTTCCAAAATATTAGTGGGATCCTATGGAGTAAACCTCTGAGGAAATTAATACCACTATTTCTTCAACCTGTTCCAGAATAAGCTTCATTGGATAATCTTCAGTCAATTCTTGTTGTCTTCAATACCCGGAAAAATCTTCAACTACAAACCCCTTAAGCACCCTTAATTTAATATTTAAGAAAAATTTAAATATCCAAAATTTTTAATTTTCTTTGAAAATAAATTAATCAAAAATAAATATTTACAAAAAAAATTAATTTTCAAGAATTTTAATTTTCTTAAAAATTAACTAAATTGTAAATTATTATTTAAGAAAAATTTAATTTTAAGAATTTTAAATTTTCTGAAACATTTAAATAAATCAAAAATAAAAATTCACATGTGTTGTAACAATCGGGGACGTGGCCAACTGCATAACAATCGATGACCAAGTCTACTCAATCAACCCAACTTGACTAGCATGCATTCGACACCCTTAATTTAATATTTAAGAAAAAATTAAATTTCCAAAAATTTTAATTTTCTTAAAAAATAAATTAATCAAAAATAAATATTTACAGAAAAATTTAATTTTCAAGAATTTTAAATTTTCTTAAAAATTAAATAAATCGTAAATTAATATTTAAGAAAAATTTAAATTTAAGAATTTTAAAATTTTTAAAACATAATAAATCAAAAATAAAAAATATCAGAATGCGGTTCCGATAGTTAGTAACTATCGGGGACGTGTCGATAGTTAATAACTATCGGACAAATTGCTCTTTCTCCCGCGCGTGCCATCACTCTGATTGTGCTCTCATTATTCTTGCAATGCGCGTGTGAGTCAAGTCACCTAGTCAACATGGTCGAGAAGCTGTATTTCAAAAAACTGGCCACCAAAATTGCTGCTGTTGAGTACTGCTATTAAAAAATGGACCAACATTTGTTTAATAAATTTAAACTTTAAACTTTATTAAATTTATAAAATAAACTAATTAAAATTTATAATATAAACTAATAAAAGTTTATAAAATATATTTTATAAAAGTTTATAAAATAAATTTAATATTAAGTTTATAAAATAAACTAATTAAAATTTATAATATAAACTAATAAAAGTTTATAAAACAAATTTTATAAAAGTTTATAAAATAAATTTAATATTAAGTTTATAAAATAAACTAATTAAAATTTATAATATAAACTAATAAAAGTTTATCAAACAAATTTTATAAAAGTTTATAAAATAAATTTAATAATAAGTTTATAAAACAAACTAATTAAAATTTATAATATAAACTAATAAAAGTTTATAAAACAAATTTTATAAAAGTTTATAAAATAAACTTATTAAAAGTTTATAATTAAACTTATTTAACAAGGCCTCTAAACATTTAAGTCCAAACAGCTTCCTCCTGGCGAGCTTCACTAGGTTACGGATCCTGATTTGTATATCAATCAGTCAGCTCTGATACCAATTGTTAGGCCCCGGAAGTATCGTAGAAGGGGGGTTGAATACGATACTCACTAAATTAAAAAATTCTTTCGAATCTTTTGCGGATAAATAATTTAGAGTTCGGTTAGTGGGCTCGTGTTCTTGAGGTGAATAGTGTTTACGGAGCTGTTTACTAATTTTCTGTGTTTAGGATTAATCATTTCGGTTCTAGAAAATCAGTAGGAAAATAAACAACACAAGATTCGGGGAATATATCATTTGATAAATATAAACCCTGAGGTTGCTACACCCGGTCAACAAATCCGGTTCGAAGAACAAGTTCTTCGCTGCTTAACAAAAACGTAACTCTCAATTTCCTATACAAGTATTTCTAAATCAGTACAAAGGAAACTAAGACCGTAGAGAGTGATATACAGTGGCCCTGAACATTTTTCATTAAGGAACCGACCACTGATACATCTCCGGTGAAGAGGTATAGATTTTTCTGGGTTCTCTCCTCTCCGGCTTCGTCTTCTCTCTCTCTGGTTATTTCTGTTGTGTTGTTGAAGACTGACTCAAATGAATGGCTCTGCTTCAATTTATGTGTAGACTTTTTCAGTACAGCTACGTGGCTTCATGTGGTCCAAGTAACTGAGCTGCTTCTCACTTCTTGAATTAACAACCGTCGAGACATTTTATTTATAACCATCGGTGAGTCTGTTGATAACCATCGAGACTGAAATAAATCACTTAATACAATTCTGCTCAAGGATATCAATGATAGGTGGCATGCTGTGACTGGCTGTAGATTAAACAATCTTAAACCTCAACTATCGAAGTGCCATAACTATCGAGACTTAACCGTCGATGGAATAAATAATCTGGATATTTATCTGAGTCCCTTAACTATCGAGATGCTGTAACCGTCGAGACGAAACAGTCGAACCCAATAACTATCGACTCAAAATGCATAACCGTCGAGTGAAATAAAATAAATAATATATCCAAAATGGTAACCGTCGAGTGATTTGCTAACCGTCGGTAAATAAGACGAAATAGCCAAACAGGAAACCCAACCGTCGGAAATAAAACAAAACAGCCAAACAGCCTATAACCAACTATCGGTAAATAAGACGAAACAGCCAAACAGCTAAAACCAACTGTCGGTAATTCACCTTAGCCGTTTTTCCAACGATTCAAAGCTCTGTAATATTTCTTTTCACTGCAACCAAGTTAATAAATTTACCTTTACTACTTGAACTTGATTTTCTCCGAGCTTTAGCACACAACGGTTATACAGCCAATTCTTTTCTAACATAGATGCAGTTCTCAATTCCTTTTGTGCTGACGTTTAGTGCAACTGGTCTGGTTCACAAACGACTAACACGAACTTGATCTTCACATCTTCTTGACTATTCAATTGGCCCTGTTTCTCTAGCTGTTAAGAAGTGCTTCTATTGTAAGTACATTGGAATCCTCTGGCACTTATGCTGAACCATAAACATATCTGAAACCCTGAACATCTTCGAACTTTATCCTTCACTGAAGTCTGTACATATGAATGAACTTCCTCCAGCAATCTATAATAGACTCCAAGATTCCATCTAATATTTTGATTCTTTGTATTTGCCGTATATTCTATCTTCTCGATTCCTGTACTTGAGCTCTGCAATTCATTGCTTGACTGATTTGCAGATTTGGATCACTAGAATCTTTCTGGTACTTTGACAACTGCTTCACTGCTTCCACATCCTTGAATACTTCAACCTTTATTCTTCACTGAGGCATGAACATATTAATGAACTTCTTCCAGTGAGCTAATGCTTCAAGTCTGTAGATTTCTTCTTTATCCTTTGTCTATACCAAGTCTTCATGTCTTCCTGATTCCGGTGATAACTTCATATTATTTACACGTCCTGTTCTTGTGTTGAGTTATAACCCTATGTTACATATAGGTCTATACATACAACCTTTCATTAACCCTTGGAGATATAAGGAACTTATGTTAGTTAGAGGTTGATAAGGGAGAAACTGCACTTGATGCAGCAAATAAGGATGATGTCGGAAGTGCACCCACAGCTCTACCTCCAGTGAAGTAAAGAAGTATATAACTGAGGTATCTGTAAGCTCATCTGTATCTTCTCAAAAGGATGCAGAGCTGAAAAGGCAATAAAACTGTCTCTGGAATCATTCTCTCAACAGGGTGAGTCCATTGAAATTCGCTCGTCAGCCAGAGCATCTTGTAATGAGTCAAGCACACCACCGGCACTCACGCTGATGGTAAGCCTAAACAGATAGATTCTAGGTACACATTGCAAGAAGTGCACAGTGAGAGGTATAGGGATGTTAACAAAACACCCGTCATTGGGTTACGAGGGAAACGTAGACTCTAAATTGCCATTCATTACATTGTCTATTACGTCGCCCCTCCTGGAAAGAACATTTCCAGATCCTGAAAAGGAATGTCCACCTCCCGTTTACGGATAAGGTGTGAGGCAACTCCTTGATAGAACAAGGCAGGATTCCCAAAAAGATTTTAAAATCTTGGGATAACCCATCTCAAAGAGGTGAGGCTCCACTAGACAGTGATTTAGCAATTGCTATTGAGTCTGGTGTGAGACAGTGCTTATGCATGAAAGATCAAGAACATCTCTATGAGACAATTCTCCACTTGATAGTGATTCAGTTCATATTGATGAATCAGGTGATGAGAATATGAATGAATTGACGGATTTCACTTGCAGGTACAGAAGGCTATATTTGAAATGCAGAGTGAAATGAGAGAGAGAAACACTTAAGTGAAAGTGAGGGAGAGATACACTTGAGTGAGAGATAGGGAGAGAAAGAGTGAAACACTTAAAATGCTCAATTCTAAAGTGTAAACACCAACAGAACGTAGTAGAAGTGAGGAAACCACAAGCCAAACACTTACCCTTGCTACTTGCTACTTCTGAAAGAAAAGTTACTATATTTTTTCCCGTTCAACGATAGACGAGAACCTTCTTTGGAAGACAAACCATTCAAAATGGGCCATTGGAGGATTCCTCAACTAAGGGGGAGAAGTTAGTACAAGAAATATGTGAAAAGGAAGTCTTATCTATCTTATATTCTTTGGGGAGAAGCTTCAAGAAACATGAGTCTCATATGAAGAAGAAGTTAGGTTTCTTTTCAGTGGAAGATTCTTGCAAAAGAAAGTCCAGTGGAGGATTCCTGATCTAAGATGGACGAGAAAAGAGAAGAAGAAAATCTTACTCTCCGGTGTGCAACATTGAATAACTAAGAAGGAGAGGAAGAAGAAGCAGAATCACATTCTCAGGGGGAGAACATTATTTGAGCAATGTTCTATATTTTATTGAAGATGTTCCCAAGAATTTTGATTCTTATGAAGCTCAGTTTATGATAAGTTCTTTATAGGTCAAGCAATGAAGGATTTTGAAGCAGAGAAAAGCTCAAACACAGAGGAATGAAGATGATATCTATTGAAGATGCGTTCAGTGCTAAAGGAACACTCATTTTCTATTTCTCTTTACTTTATAGAAATCTGGAAATGTATTATATGATCCAGAACCCAAGTAGTATTATTTACAAGTCTAGAGCATTAATATTTTCTTGTAGTTAGTTGAGTTATCCTCTAGGGATTTGCTTGTTAATCTCTACCAAACAAATAGGGGGAGATTGAAAGGCTGTATGTATAGACCTATATGTAACATAGGGTTATAACTCAACACAAGAACAGGACGTGTAAATAATATGAAGTTATCACCGGAATCAGGAAGACATGAAGACTTGGTAAAGATAAAGGATAAAGAAGAAATCTACAGACTTGAAGCATTAGCTCACTGGAAGAAGTTCATTAATATGTTCATGCCTCGGTGAAGAATAAAGGTTGAAGTATTCAAGGATGTGGAAGCAGTGAAGCAGTTGTCAAAGTACCAGAAAGATTCCAGTGATCCAAATCTGCGAATCAGTCAAGCAATGAATTGTAGATCTCAAGTACAGGAATCGAGAAGATAGAATATACGGCAAATACAAAGAATCAAAATATTAGATGGAATCTTGGAGTCTACTATAGATTGCTGGAGGAAGTTCATTCATATGTTCAGACTTCAGTGAAGGATAAAGTTCGAAGATGTTCAGGGTTTCAGATAATTTTGTGGTTCAGCATAAGTGCCAGAAGATTCCAATGTACTTACAATCGAAGCACTTCTAATCAACAAGGAACAAAGTCAATTGTATTGTAAAGAAGATGTGAAGATCAAGATCGTGTTAGTCGTTTGTGAACCAGACCAGTTGTACCAAACGTCAACACAAAAGAGATTGAGAATTGCATCATTGATTCAGAAGAATTGGCTGTATGATTAAATTAGTAACAAGTGAAGTGGTATGTGACTAAGCCCAGGATAAATCAAGGTCGAATTAACAAGGAAATATTTATTAGACTTGGTTGCAGTGGAAGAAAATATATTAAGGGCTTATCAGGTTCGAATTTGGCTAAGTAAAGAAGACTACAGAAGCTGTATCCAGAAGTCAACTTGGTCAAGCTATTTCGTCTTATTCCTATTTTGTCCTATTCACAGATGGTTAACAACCATCGGGTGAAATCAAAGAATTGATGAAAACAAAATAAAAGGGAATAAGCACTAGCCGATAGTTTCTAACTATCGGGTAAAGGAAATAAAAAGAAATGCTACCACTTTCCGATAGCTGTTAAAACTAGAAGGAATTTTCGATGGTTATTAACTACAGGAATAATACCGATGGTTACCAATGTGTGAAGTAATTTATTTTACTTCAGGAATTGTTTTTAAGTGTCCGATTGTTATGTTACAGACTCATCGATACTTAAACAATTACTCAGTAAATTGTTCCGATACTTAAGGAAAAACAGAAGTGAAGAAGCAGCTCAGTTACTTGGACCACATGAAGCCACGTAGCTGTACTGAAAAAGACTACACATATATTGAAGCAGAGCCATTCATTTGGAAAGTCTTCAACAACACTACAAAAATAACCAGAGAGAGAAGGCGAAGCCGGAGAGGAGAGACACCAGAAAAATCTATACCTCCTCACCGGAGATGTATCAGTGGTCGGTTCCTTAATGAAAAATGTTCAGGCCCACTATATATCACTCTCTACGGTCTTAGTTTCCTTTGTACTGATCTAGAAATACTTGTATAGGAAATTGAGAGTTATATGTTTTTGCTAAGCAGCGAAGAACTTGTTCTTCGGACCGGATTTGTTGACCGGGTGTAGCAACCTCAAGGTTTATATTTATCAAATGATATATTCCCCGAATCTTGTGTTGTTTATTTTCCTGCTGATTTTCTAGAACCGAAATGATTAATCCTAAACACAGAAAATTAGTTAACAGCTCCGTAAACACTATTCACCTCAAGAACACGAGCCCACTAACCGAACTCTAAATTATTTATCCGCAAAAGATTCGAAAGAATTTTTTAATTTAGTGAGTATCGTATTCAACCCCCCTTCTACGACACTTCCAGGGCCTAACATCAAGAGATAGAGGTACATTTTATTCAAAGACAAGTTTATATTCAAGTCTCTTTTGCAGTAAAGTGAGCAGGATTTACGTAAAGAATCAGAATCATGCCATAGGAACAAGTTTTAAAACAATTATAAGGGATAGCAAGAGGATCTAAAACAAGTTAAAAGCATTTGATTTAAAACAGTAACTAGGGAGTAGCAATGAGGTACTAATCATGGTTAAGGTTAACAGTTCAGGGTTAACAACATAAGAATTTTGAAACAAGTTCATAAGGTGATAGTTAACAAGGGTTCAGCAGTTCAGGGATTGAAAAGTATAAGGTACATTCAAGGTTTATATGGGATTGCAATTTAAGTTTAACATTTAGAATAAAACATGTTGTAGATAATAAAACAGTTATAGGGTGTAAAGCAATTGTAAAAGTGTAAAACAGTTCATATCTTTAAAAGAGAATACAAGCAAGAGTTACTTGCCTCAAAGTTGCTTCGGCTGCTGAACAGGTGGATCCTACTAACACTGTCACTAGCTTTCTACTTTCGCCTTTCCTTTATCTCCCATTTCTACTTCCTTCGAATCTACACATATATAACATTATTTCAGTATCTCATTCATACTCGATGTTCTCTTTAACGTCTAACTCTATCTACCCCTTTCGTTATTGTAATACTGTAATCCCCTTAACATGTACACTAGTCAGGTATATCACCTAACAAGTATATGTTAGGTCCAAATATGTTGTAGAAGGGGGGTGAATACAACTTTTTACGATTTAAGGAATATGAGAAGCAATGAGAAGCAATAATATTATGTAATAAATCAACACAGAATTTCAAGAATATATCGTTATATTCATTGAAGGATTTGCTACAACATTCATTACAATAGTACAACAGAAGTAAAGAGAGAGGAGTAAATGATACTAAGCTCTGTGAATATACTCCCTCTCTATTACAAGTGTTTTTCTCAATATTGCTTTACATTGCGTTCTATGCTCTCTTTTGAAATGTTACACAAGTACTTCTATTTATACTACTTTGTAATCTATGACTTGTAGACTTGATCTTGTCCTTTTTGTGTACGTGGCCCAATCAGGACTCGTTAACAAAAAGTACTTTCCCAACCACTCTGGATCAACCGTTCACAATAAGCCACTTGTCCCTTGAACATTAAATGCTACATATCGACCCGCATCTCGATCTCGGCCTGGACCCATCTCGATCTCGATCTCGATCTGTGAGAATCTCGATCTCGATCTGTGAAAATCTCGATCTCGATATATGAGAATCTCGATCTCGATCTATGAGAATCTCGATCTCGATCTGTGAGAATCTCGATCTCGATCTCGATCTCGATCTGCCGTGGACAGAGATTTGCCTTGCAATGTTTTACTTCAATTGTAAATCTCGATCCGCATCTCGATCTGCAGTGGATCGACATTTGCCTTGCAATGTTTTACCTTTAATAATCAATCTCGATCCGCATCTCGATCTGCTGTGTATCGACATTTGCCTTGGCAAATATGCACTCATCGAATGTTGACTTTCTTTAGTGACTAATTGTGGATTATCCTTTATGAGCAAGTTTCCCTAGCTTCTTCAATATTCTTCAACAAGCTCTTGAACATGGATCTCTACTACTGACATAAACTTGCTATCAATGTCCTGACACTTGATGCAACGGTCTGGTTCATAAGTGACTAGTCTTGATAGGGTTCTTGCTTCTGAATAGATTACCATGTTCAATTGGTAATGTGGCTTCCCAATAAGTGGTTCGAACATTAACTGTTAATAAACAATGTAACTTCACTAGAATCTTTTCTGGTACTTCGACAACGTCTTCATTACTACTACAATCTTGAATACTTCATTCTCTGTTCTTCACTGATTGTCAGTGAGTATAACTTCAAGACTGTAGCTGTCTTCTTTAACCTTTGTCTTTACCATGTCTTCAATTCTTCTAGATTCCTATGCTTCAAACACTGTCTATCTTCAATCAATGTTATTACACTGAAATCTTTTAGTGGCACTGCTATACTGAATCTTCAACACTTCTGAAACCCTGAAAGTCTTTAAACATTATTCTTCACTGAGGCATGAACATATAAATGAACTTCTTTCAGTGGCCTGTAGTAGACTTCAAAACTTCTTCTAATGTCTTGATTCACTGTATTTGCCTTGTCTTCATGTCTTGCTGATTTCTGTGTAATCGTAGTATTATTTACTTGTCCTGTTCTAGTGTTGAGTTATCACGATTACTATTTATACAGCTTCGTCATTTCCAACAATCTCCCCCTATTTGATTGTTAAACTTTTAGCAAACAAATAACCTAGGGAGGATAACTCAACTAACAACTAGAAAAAGAATGTCCGAGACTTGTAAATAATGCTACTGGTTTTTCTGGATCAAATATTGCATTTCCAGAATTCTTGTGTGACTGAAATGAAAGATGTTCGTTCTTCTGACATTAAACTGATATTCAAGTTGTATCATCTTCATTTCTGTCTGTTTGAGCTCTCTCTGCTTCAAAATCCTTCATAGTTTGAACTTAAATAACTTATCATGAATAGAGCTTCATAAGAATCATTATTCCTGGGAACATCTTCAATAGAACACAGAACATAGCTCATACTGTTCTCCCCTAAGAATGTGATTCTCCTTCTTATTCTTCTTCTCCCTTTAGAAAATCCATGGAATAGTCAATTCTTTTCTGTTCTTCCCACTTGCATTAGGAATCTTCTTCTGACAACTCCTTTCAAGTCTAGGATACAGTTTCTTGATTCTCCCATCTTCTGTTGTTTCCCCTAAGGATCCGAAGATAAGATTTTCTTTTTCCAGTCTAAAATCTCCCCCTAAGGATACGAACCCCCTTTCTTCAAGGATCTTCCCTTAAAATCCTCCAATGGCCTCTTCCCTTAGAATCATGCGACTCCTTTAGGATATTAGCTTTTCCGAAGGTTATGAAGATAAGACTTTATTAACTTCTCTTTTTTCTTGTTATAACTATAACACTATAACTTCTCCCTGTTTATAAACTTGTTATAACTATAACTTTTTCTTACTATAACTTCTCCCCCTTAGTTGAGGAATCCTCCAAAGGCCCACTTTTGAAGATACCAATTGTTAATACCAATTGTTAGGTCCAAATTTTAGATGGTTTGTCTCCCAAAGAAGGTTCTCGTCTGTCGTTGATCGGGAAAAAATAGTAACTTTTCTGCCAGAAGTAGTAAGTAGCAAGGGTAAGTGTTTGGCTTATGGTTTCCTCACTTCTACTACGTTCTGTCGGTGTTTACACTTTAGCATAGAGCATTTTAAGTGTTTCTCTCTTTCTCTCCCTATCTTTCACTCAAGTGTATCTCTCCCTCACTTTCACTTAAGTGTTTCTCTCTCTCACTTTCACTCTGCATTCCAAATGTAGCCTTCTGTACCTGCAAGTGAAATCCGTCAATCCATACATATTCCCAACACCTGATTCATCAGAATGAACTGAATCACTATCAAGTGGAGAATTTGCCTCGTAGAGGTGTTCTTGATCTATCATGCATAAGCACTGTCCCACACCAGACTCAATAGCAATTGCTAAATCACTGTCTAGTGGAGCCTCACCTATTTGAGATGGGTTATCCCAAGATTTTAAAATCTTTTTGGGAATCCTGCCTTGTTCTATCAAGGAGTTGCCTCACACCTTCTCCGTAAACGGGAGGTGGACATTCCTTTTCAGGATCTAGAAATGTTCCTTCCAGGAGGGGCGACGTAGTAGACAATGTAATGAATGGCAAATTAGAGTCTACGTTTCCCTCGTAACCCAATGACGGGTGTCTTGTTAACATGCCTATACCTTACACTGTGCATGTCTTGCAATGTGTCCCTAGAATATATCTGTTTAGGCTTACCATCAGCGTGAGTGCTGGTGGTGTGCTTGACTCATTACAAGATGCTCTGGCTGACGAGTGAATTTCAATGGACTCACCTTGTTGAGAGAATGATTCCAGAGACAGTTTTATTGCCTTTTCAGCTCTGCATCTTTTTTAGAAGATACAGATGAGCTTACAGTTACCTCAGTTATATACTTCTTTACTTCGCTGGAGGTAGAGCTGTGGGTGCACTTCCGACTTCATCCTTATTTCTCCTTTATCAACCTCTAACAAACATATGTTCCTTATAACTCCAAGGGTTAATATATGGAAGTGGATGAAAAGAGTGTTTGGTATTAAGGCCTGGGTCAGAGATTGATGGGTTTTCAACCTCCTGGCCAGCTTCTGTAGCCACTGGGGGCTAAACGGATAGAATCAATAAATGAGATAAAGAAATAATCACCTTAACATTCCAAAACATATTTTTCAACTCAAGGAGAAGGAAAAATATAATAAGGAATGGTAATGGATTGCATTAAAGCACTTTAATAAAAGAGTTTTGTCAGATCAAAAAAAATTTATCATTTAAGAGCATGACACCAATAGAAATTTCTTTCAGATGCTTATCCCATAATAAAACGCGGGAGTATCAGAGAAAAAGTTTCTATCTCTTATGAATTTCTTATAAGGCAAACTTCCCATAATAAAACGCGGGAATTTACACCAAAGAAGAAATTCAACTCTTCTACCAAATTATATCTCAATAAAATGATTCTTTTCCATTAAACCTAAGCACTGCATGTTTTGAAAACATTTTTGCAAATCATCCATATCAGATAGAAGACAATGATTTTCTGACTCATAATTCAATTATGATTTACATCATTTTCTTCTGCCTGATAATATCCCCGACTTTAAATAAAAACATGACAATTGGGGTTGAATGTATGCTTAACAATACAGTACAAGGCCTTCAAAGCAACAATCACTGTTTTGGTACTATGAATCAATGTGAAACATACATTGAAACAAGTATTTGAAAACAAATCATTTTACAAGTGATTGGTACCTCGAAGTTAAAACACATTTTCAAAAGAGAGAAAAAGCTTTTAAAGATAAAACATTTAAAACAAGCTTTTGGGAGGGAATAAAGTTTCGATAGAATAGAAAGATTATCCTTAAGAAAAGTTTTTCAAAAGAGAAGTTTTGAAAAAGAATTCTTAAGTTTTCTTAATTAAAACTGATAGAGAAAATGAATGTATCTTTGAATAAAACATTTTGAAAAAGAAATAGACAAAAAATTTCTTTTAAATACATTCAGGATCATAAACTAGTCAAAGAAAGAAAACTAAATATATCACAATTATTTTGCAATAAAATATTATTCAGTTATCACAAAGTAACAAAAGATAATACTTGTACTACAAATAATTATGCTGCGAATTTATTTTAATTTACTTAAATCATGGAACAGATATTTCATTGAATTGTTTTATATCATCATGATTTAAATAAACCAAAATAAATTAAATACTTATGCTGTACTAAGCAATTGCCGATCACATACATTTATAAAAACTATACATGGCAATTATTCAGTAGAACAATAAGCATATCACAATTAATTGCACGCTGATACCAATTATTCGATATTTATCAATAATTTCAAGATGCAAGAAATTGTGCTTCTGTTATTTTATCAAATTAAAATTATGAAACTAATAACCATTGAATTGCTTCAATCCATAATTTCAATAAGATAAAATAAATTCGCTAAATACTAAAATATTCATTAGATTGAATATTAGCATTTAACTTCCTACGCCATATCTAATAATTGTCACTTTACACATTGTAAGCGTACTCATAACAATTACTAATTGATATACGTAAGCTCGAGGTTATAGTTGAAAAGAAATTCACAAGTCCTTTAAATAGGGAAAAAGTAATACTTGTGATTCTTTTTACAACCCCTCGCAATAAAATCAATTTTAGAAATATTTTCTAAGTATATAAAACATTGAGAATTTTATACACATAACTTGGAAAATACTTCATCTTCCAATATTAGTGAGTTTTGAAATATGCATTAATTATTTAGAACAGAAATTCTAAATACCGTCACTAATAT
The DNA here is from genome assembly GCA_028671895.1 of Oenanthe sinensis. NCBI lineage: Eukaryota > Viridiplantae > Streptophyta > Magnoliopsida > Apiales > Apiaceae > Oenanthe > Oenanthe sinensis. Next base: position 15,169,476 of record CM053802.1, read on the forward strand.
CAAAAGTGTCATAATTATTTGTAATAAAATATTTTAAGACTCTTAGAGTGAAATATCAAGGCAATTAAGCAAGATATCATTGACTAATTCTTATCTGATATGTAATATACAAATAATTATGCCTCTAATTTATTTTAATTTACTTAAATCATGGAACAGATATTTCACTGAATTGTTTTATATCATCATGATTTAAACAAATCAAAATAAATTAAATACTTATGCTAAATAATTTAACTATTACTTATGCATAATACTTTACAAGCAAGATAATTAAACTAATAGCAAAAAAAATGAGGTACTGGATATGAATTGACTATACAAAGAGATGCTACATTGTTAGGTGCCTAGGTCCCGGGTGATCATAGGTAATCTCATAACGATAATATTAGGTCCCGGGTGGTCACAAGCTCCTAGAGATCGTAGACATCTAAATAGCATGAACACTCTCTATAAACATTACATTTAAATAAATCAATATTAGACTAGAGTGACATACCTTAGTCAATAGAGCTTTTACTGGTGTATGATCGTTGAATGAACAATTACTCCTCTTTGCCCTAGAGATCGAACGTTTACTCCTTTCGAGATCGAACGTTTACTCCTTTTGGACAGGAATAACTTTTCAGCTACCAGTTAACATTGTTCCTCGAAACAATACCACGCTCATCCAGACGGAAACTGCATTACCTTCAACACCCAAATATTTTCTTGTAGATATTGGTCTTGGCAGCAGCTTCACTAGACTCAGCACTCTAGAAATCAGTAGTCCTGACACTAGCAGAGTAGAACCTTCAAAAACTCCGAACTACCCTTCAGCTTCTGTATCAATACCAAGTCTTCATGTGGATTGATTCCTTGTGCTAAGTGTATCTGCCTCTGGTTCAATTGAGTTAGTTCCTTGATTCGAACCCTACTCAATCTTGATTAGTTAGTGCATCTTCAATCTTCATTGAATTCACTCAGAAAAACCAATGAAATATTCTTATACATGTACGGCACTACCAATCACTACTCTACTACCCAGATTCATCAAGAACTGACTATAGGAAATGTTGTTACACAAAACCCTTTGTCATGACAGATGTGTCCTTAATGTTTCCTTAGATATTCAGTGGGTAGAGTAGTCTTCTTCAAATATGATTGAGATCATCTTGCATTATCTTTAAATTGACAATTTCCTTTCTAATATGCAATCACTCAATCTGGATCACTCAGTGTTCCTAAGAATCTCAACTCTTACTCAATTAGCACTGCTAGCCTTAGAACATCAAACACGACTAGTTGATCCAACTTACTGATGCTCCCCCTGTGATGCTGCTTGCAGCTTTTCTTCATCTGGTGTCATCTGATCTTGAGCCCTAAACAGGATGTCAACCTTTAGAAATTCAGAGCTAAAATCAAACGAATGCTAGGGAGCTTGATGATGTTGTTCACTGCATCTAGATCATCTTAAATCAATCACAGACTCTGTGTAAGCTCTTAACTCTAAATAAGATAGCCTTCCATCACACCATGTGACTTCAGGCATGATTAATCTTACTTGATGTCTTCTCTTTACATTTGCTGATTAGACTTGCTGTGTCAACTGATTCAGCCGTAGTGAATAGGAAACCTTAACTATATCCATTATCCTTGTAATTTCACTCAAGGTCTGGATTTCCCTGTTAACTCCTCCATTTGGTCATGAAGTCCGGAAACTGAACTTTACTCTAGAATACTCCTTTCAGTGCAGACATAACATAGAACTTCGTTCGTCAACAAATTCCATTACCTGCCCTCAAAGTGTTCTTACAACAATCTGCCTAATCCTTTGAATGTGATTAATCACTGAGATGCTTCATCTATCGAATGCATGAACAAACACCAAAACTAAACAGGGTAGCCTTTGACTTGACTTCCCTTCAACTGACATACTTCACTAATGTCCTTCTTAAAAGAATTTCATTAGAAGTAGTCCTTTCTCACCAACTTCATCTTTACCGTCGAATCCGTTATCTTGATAAACCAAGTATTAGTTGATAAACCAAGTGTGAGAGCATCATTTGTTGTTGCAGCTAACTCCATTCTGATAAACTTCAACGAATAGTTGACTTCATCATAAGCATTACATTTCGTGTCAGCAACAACTTCACTTCCAGTAGAGTGAGCTTCTATTTCTCTTGACTCCGATCTATATTGTTCATCCTCGAACTGATATTAGGAAACCCTTCGCAAAGAATTCCCTAGGTCTTCCTTAATATGTGCTTCAGATCATTCAAGAAAAATAGGTAACCTTGCTTAACCATTTGAATACCAAAGCAAAAGTAGTTACATGCCTCGAACATGAAAATGTCAGAGATATATAACTTGTACATGTTGAAAGATACTCTGCATTCATAAATGATTAAGACACGTGGTCCTCAATTTTGATTGAGTCCAAGGGTTAGAGATATTTCTAAACATAGTTAACAACAAAGCATTCAAGTTCAACATGCTCATTCTTATCTGACTGATCACTCCTCATCTATATCAGCCTCAACAAGTAGTCTTGGCTATGAGCTCAGTGATCCCAACCTAACTTAAGGTGGACTAGCAGTCTATAAGAATTATGTCGTACATATATGTAGTCATAGAAGAATCAATCACTCAGATTCCTAATTCTTCTAATTCACCTTTGTTGTTCACTTTAACATTATATTATCTCTAATTACCTAAGTCAGTTTTAGATATAGCTTCGAATCTACATGACTTACTGACTACTTAGATAATTCTACCATCTTTTATCCAATTATCCCTAACAAGCAATACATGAACTGATATAGCATTTAAGTACAATTATGTGAGTAAAAGCAAATCATATGAAAATAAGCACATAAACAATTAACAAGTCATTTGCTATTAAGAACAAATAAAATCTGATCTATGACCTGTTTGTCTATTAGCAATTTTCACAACATTAGCAGAGGTATTAAATCATATCAGATTTAACTCAAGTTTCAGCAAATGTTTGGGAATACACTTAACCGTCTAGAACACCCTATCTAATTCTAGATATTCATTTTACTGCATATAAAATCAAGTATAAAATGTACTAATTAAACTCATGAATCCTAGCATGCAATCTTATTCTTAGCAATCAATTGAACATTTAAGACCTAAGATGCTAACATGCTATCATGAATATAATACATTTCAAAACTTAATAAACATGCAGTTCTGAATTAGATAAACGTATACTAGTTAGAATGTATACTTGTGAAGTGCTTATTGATTCATCTTCAGTGTTGGTCATTGATGCCAGATATCCATTTGGTGCATCACTGTTAGAATCATCCTTGCATTTAACTTCACCAACAAATGCTCTCCCTTGCTGCATCCTCACTAATGATTGAGATTCATACTTCAACCCAACATAGTGTCTTCATCTTTTGCTTGCTCCTTTTCTGATCTTGTAGGTGCTATACTTCATCTTGAGTAAAAGTGTTTTGTTCTGACCTCAGCTGTACCTTCCATGACGACCTCTATTTCTAGGTTTGTTGAACGAACGTATCGAAAGCTATTTGCTCCTTATCAGCATCTAAAAAGTCCATTCCCTTTTCTGGCTCAGACCGATGTGGTACAATCATATCTCCTTCCATATGCTCAGGAACAACAACCATCAGAACAAATTCATTCTCAAAACCCATCCTTCATTGTGATCTCGGTCGAACACTGGAATCTTGAATTGATTTTAAGGTGCCATCTTAATATAGATTTAGTGTAGAGATAATAAACTTTTCTTATTACTTGAGTAGTAATTAAAAGAAAATCGAATTATCTCCAAATAAATCAAAGTTCCAAAACTGGTCACCAAAAATAATTCTAAGTACCCGACACTAGGCTCTGTAGATAATCTATGTCGATCTCGATGTCAGTCTTGATCTACATCTTGATGTCGATCTCGATGTCGACAGATCGAGATTTACCTTAGCATATTTTAAGCCATTTTCGCAAGTCGATCTCGATCTCGATCCACGAAACTTTTGCCTGCGTCAAAATTTCACCAAGTCCAAATTCTCAAGTAGATATTCTTAAGTCGAACTTTTGTCCTTGGTTGAAATTTGCTGCCTGTCACTTTCACACTTTTTGACTTTTGTGTCTTTTCTCACCTAACTCACCTAACAACCACGTGCTAGGTACAGAGTCTTCTGATAATTACTTTTTGTGCAGTGAGTATGTCCAATCAAAAGCCAATAACACCTTTTTCACTTTATGTCTTTAGAAAAGGTAATCAAAAAGTTGTTGGGTTTATCTTCTTTACAAGAACAGCGATGAACACGTGAAGAACACCACAAACCAAAGTACCCAGTTTAATTCACAACAATTATTTAAAATACAACCAAGTTAAATAATTACACCTGGAGTATTTAAATAATTTTAGGACGAGTTTTCACTGTTTAATTAATTTAAGTACACTTTTCAAGAAAATCTTAAAAAGTAGATCTGGACTTGAAAACTCCCTAATCTTCTACCAAACACAAGGATCTATGTTTTGTATGTCAAACATTTAGCTCTGATACCAATTGTTAGGTCCAAATATGTTGTAGAGGGGGGGTGAATACAACTTTTTACGATTTAAGGAATATGAGAAGCAATGAGAAGCAATAAATATTATGTAATAAATCAACACAGAATTTCAAGAATATATCGTTATATTCATTGAAGGATTTGCTACAACATTCATTACAATAGTACAACAGAAGTAAAGAGAGAGGATTAAATGATACTAAGCTCTGTGAATATACTCCCTCTCTATTACAAGTGTTTTTCTCAATATTGCTTTACATTGCGTTCTATGCTCTCTTTTGAAATGTTACACAAGTACTTCTATTTATACTACTTTGTAATCTATGACTTGTAGACTTGATCTTGTCCTTTTTGTGTACGTGGCCCAATCAGGACTCGTTAACAAAAAGTACTTTCCCAACCACTCTGGATCAACCGTTCACAATAAGCCACTTGTCCCTTGAACATTAAATGCTACATATCGACCCGCATCTCGATCTCGGCCTGGACCCATCTCGATCTCGATCTCGATCTGTGAGAATCTCGATCTCGATCTGTGAAAATCTCGATCTCGATATATGAGAATCTCGATCTCGATCTATGAGAATCTCGATCTCGATCTGTGAGAATCTCGATCTCGATCTCGATCTCGATCTGCCGTGGACAGAGATTTGCCTTGCAATGTTTTACTTCAATTGTAAATCTCGATCCGCATCTCGATCTGCAGTGGATCGACATTTGCCTTGCAATGTTTTACCTTTAATAATCAATCTCGATCCGCATCTCGATCTGCTGTGTATCGACATTTGCCTTGGCAAATATGCACTCATCGAATGTTGACTTTCTTTAGTGACTAATTGTGGATTATCCTTTATGAGCAAGTTTCCCTAGCTTCTTCAATATTCTTCAACAAGCTCTTGAACATGGATCTCTACTACTGACATAAACTTGCTATCAATGTCCTGACACTTGATGCAACGGTCTGGTTCATAAGTGACTAGTCTTGATAGGGTTCTTGCTTCTGAATAGATTACCATGTTCAATTGGTAATGTGGCTTCCCAATAAGTGGTTCGAACATTAACTGTTAATAAACAATGTAACTTCACTAGAATCTTTTCTGGTACTTCGACAACGTCTTCATTACTACTACAATCTTGAATACTTCATTCTCTGTTCTTCACTGATTGTCAGTGAGTATAACTTCAAGACTGTAGCTGTCTTCTTTAACCTTTGTCTTTACCATGTCTTCAATTCTTCTAGATTCCTATGCTTCAAACACTGTCTATCTTCAATCAATGCTATTACACTGAAATCTTTTAGTGGCACTGCTATACTGAATCTTCAACACTTCTGAAACCCTGAAAGTCTTTAAACATTATTCTTCACTGAGGCATGAACATATAAATGAACTTCTTTCAGTGGTCTGTAGTAGACTTCAAAACTTCTTCTAATGTCTTGATTCACTGTATTTGCCTTGTCTTCATGTCTTGCTGATTTCTGTGTAATCGTAGTATTATTTACTTGTCCTGTTCTAGTGTTGAGTTATCACGATTACTATTTATACAGCTTCGTCATTTCCAACAGTATATATCAACAAGTATTTAGTACATAAACAATTCCTTAATTATATAACATTACTGCATTCTCAATTAGTAGCGTTGCCTATACAGGAGCGATGTGCCAATATCTTTTTAAAAGAATCGTTTGGTGTTAGAAAAAATCCGGCAGCATCTCCTCTGTAATTGGAGCTACCCATCGGAATACAACCGACACAATCAATTACAATAATCAAAACAAATAAGCATATATGCACCTTAGTCACATATAACACCAATTATAGATCATGCCAAATTATAACTACTCTCATCACAAACCAATACTCCCATCATTATTAAATTACAAAATTCAATTATAACATAACATATATTCGAAAATGCAATGTTAAAAGATATTACAATTTGAAATTTTTGAATAACCAAACAGATTTGTAGCCTCAATTACTCTAATCAAACCCCAATTACAAAACTCAAATGATTATATTGCTACTTAATTCAGAAATTAGCATTCATATGCATAATATATTCAAAAATTTATATAAAGAGAAAACAAGTAATATTTTGGCTCTAATTCCAAAACCAAGCAGTCTAGCAATGTATTTCATACTCGGCACCAATTTTCAACATCAAAAAAAAAATCAAACTACCCATCATATATTAATTCATAATTATCAAACCCGAATGAAAATCAAGGCATGCAAGTCGGAAAAACGGAACCAAGCTCAAGAAATTCTCATATAATCGGATTAACTACAATACAATCAAGCAACCAAGATCAAACATAACTAAACCCACACCACCGGCTCCCCGGAGGTCACGGCCGGTGGTAGCACTTCCGGTGGAGACCCGAAAATGGGTGTCTCTACACCAACGAGTGCTCCCTTCCACCAATTTACATAACCTTGCATCTAGACACTACAATGACTTCAAAATCAGGCCTCAAACCCATTGCATGTCACAAAATCCACAGCTATACATACACACGAATGCATATACATACATGCAAAGCTTAAAAAAAACTCTACACACAAAATCTACCTCAAATACTAGTATATGCTCAAGGAATCAATATGAATTCATGATATTTACTTAGAAATCGATTGAAAACATTAGATTGCAAGAGAGAGAAAGGAAACCGGACCTGAACAAAGAAATGCAGAGTAAAGAGGAAGGGAAGTGGGCGGTGGGTGTTGATAAAAAGCTAGGGGTAAAATCGTAATTTCATAATTGCTGATTTCTGAATTAAAATAATTTAAAATTCAAATTTTGATGGAAAATGGTTACAAAAATAATTTTTATATTTTTAAAATAAGGAACATGATTTTATCAGCTCACATGTATTTTTAAAATATTTTTCTGATTAACATATAATTAAATAAAAATCTTTGAAGATAAATCACTTTAAATAGAAATAAGAGTAGGAAAATCTTTAAAAATACTTTGGAATTCGAATAAAATAAAATTTTATTTTTAAAAAGTCTCTGAATATTGAGGAAACATTTTGGAAAAGATTTCATGATTTTTGGACATTCTAATAATTAAATATGGAATTTAGAAGATAAACATTTTCAGGATAAAACAAGACTGAGAAAATTATTTAAAAATTCTGGAGTTCGAAATAAATAAACCACTATTTTTAGAAAGTCTCAAAAATCACATAGAAGCTTATACAATTTCATAATTATTGGACATACCAATAATTTTATAAAAATCAAACAGTGCCTCAGATAAGCATTTAAAAGTCATAATTCACTTTAATAATTCACATAAGCATGTACCAGTCAACAAGTAGTCAAACGGGCATACAATATGACCACACATCACACCTTACACATTTGATCAATAAAATAATATATATCACATTATTTTAATATATAATTAACACAGTCGTTAGAGTATCAGATTCATAACATAAAGTAGAAGTCCAATTTTTATTAGTCAGCATTTGTTGGACTCTCTTTCCAGCAGTCATAGTTTGTATTTCAGATTTTAATCTTTCATTTTCCAAAGTCTGTGATTTAAAACTAACATGCAAAGATCTAAGAAAAGACTTTAATTCACAGATATTATCAGTTTGAAAATTAAAGACAGAGTCTGGTACCTTATTAGAGTTTAGAGAATCAGTGTTTGCCATGAGTGCATAATTTATTTCTTGTTCAGAATCTGAGGAATCCATCCAATCTTTCTTTGATGTGATTAAAGCTTTTCCTGATTCCTTACTTCTGCATTCAGTAGCAAAGTGCCCCATCTTGTTACACTTGTAACACTTAATATTTGACTTATAAACAATATTTGATCTCCTATCTCTATCTTTTCTTTTCTTGAATCTGTCTTTCTTTTCTGACTCACCATTCTTCTTTTGAAAATTTGTTTGCTTCTTATATTTTCTGTATTTCATCTTTTTGAAGCCCTTAACAATCATAGCAACCATCTCCATCATATCAAAATCTGTGGAGTCATCAGAGTTTGCTTCAGAGTTTGTTTCAAACTCTGATTCACTGTCTTCTTGGATCACTACTTCTTTCCCTTTCCTTGTTGAAGCCTTAAACACCTTTTCTTTTGGTTCTTCAATCTTGGCTTCAACATTCAAAGCAATAGATCTTGCCTTGATGCTCTTCCTGTTTCTTCTTTGCTGTAACTCCAGATCATGAGTTTTCAATTTGCCATAGACTTCATCTAAAGACATCTCATCTAAATCAGCCATGTCTCTAATTAAAGATGTCTGCAGATCTCATTCTTCTAGAAGAGCCCTTAGAAATTTAGTGTTAGAATCTTCATTATCATATACTTTGTCTACCAAGGCTAAGTTGTTCAACAAGGTTAAAAATCTGTCATAAATATTTGTGAGAGATTCATTCTACTTAGCCTCAAAATATTCATACTCTTGTATGAGCACAGATCTCCTATTTTTCTTGATTTCTCTTGTTCCTTGACATTGAACTTCAAGAGCATCTCAGATCTCCCTTGCCGTTTTGCATGCTATTACCCTGTTGGACATTACAGAATCAAGACTATTGTGTAATATATTTCTTACCTTAGCATCTTTGAGGACTTCTTATTTTTCCTTATTAGTCCACTCCTTCTTGTCTTTAAGAGTATAGTATTCAGGAATTTGTCTTCCTTCCATAATAGTTGCAGGTACTAGTTTTGTTGGTAGATACTGGCATTCATTGATCATGTCCAAATAATCAGGTCTGTTGCTTCTAGGAACATCAACATCTTCACCCTCCATGTAGGGTACTCAGTTTTTTTTAAGATAAGAATTATTATGTTCTCATACTTGTTTCCAGCCATGATTTATGATCTAACAGTTGAATTTAAACAGCCTGCTCTGATACCACTGTTTGCCCAGATAAGTAAACTATTACATAAGGGGAGTTGAATGTAATAGTACCAGTAAATCGATTAAGAACACAACTATGTAACAGGTGAATATTGTTCTATATTAAAGATAATGAATTGGTTACAAAACTCTCTCAAGAAGTTCTTTGTTCTCAAGAGCTGATAGGTTATGAATAATATGATTTACAAATATTACCTTGACGTTAACCTATGTATGTGTTTATATAGACACAGTTACAATTAAATTGCAAATCAGATTAGAAATAGAACAGCTTTACATAAGGAAATAGACTTGCATTAGGATTCCTTCTTACTATCATATTCAGACTCTGATTCGAATTGCTTCTTGAGAAACTCTGATAATAAACTCTGTTGGTTGTTATTATCTGATAGAGCATTCTCTGTTATAGTAAACTCTGATTGAGTATTCTCTGATAGAGTAAACTCTGTCCGACAGCTCCTTAAACTCTAATGACGTCAGCAGTGTAAGCTCTGATTTGTATTGTCTGACAGCCATTAGTATTTGATTCCTAACAATATTATAACTAGAGCTAAAGTACAATAAAAAAATTTCAATATTTTTAGATTTTTAATATTCAGAAAAATTGAACTAGATTGATTTTTTATAAACAAGTATATATACACATTTATATGAATGTATTTATACAAACATAATTATTTTAATTCTTTTTTTTATTTCTTACCTACTGCTTAGTGCCTCTTTAATATTTGTTTCAATGTATGTACTTTTTTTATAACCAAATATACGTATTCATATAAATGAATATGTTTATGCAAAAATAATCGTTTTACTTCCCTTTTTTATAGTTTTTGTATATCTTTATTTTTTAATTTCTTTTAGTGTGTATAATTTTTTATTCAAAGTACAATTAAGATTAAAGTTTAAATACAATATTTATTACAAAATAAGTTATATAAAAGTAGATTATAACTATACTTAATGTAAATAAAAAATCTAATATTTTTAATATTTAACATTTAAATATTATGTATCATTATTTATATTAATTTTAATAGGATTTAACACTTTTTATAATGAATAGTGTAATATTATTATAATTAAAACAATTGTATACTCATTTTTAGTGAAACAATAAAACTAAAATAATAAATTTCATACCTATAAAACTCGACCTGGCATGAGTAGCAGTCTAGCAGAAGAATTTTTTGAGTTTATATATACATGCATTTACGCTTTTATCGGGAATTAACATTATTCATTATTTTCGGTACACCGTTAATACATATAAGTCTGGTAATTTCGGGTCCTGGGTCGAGTTCATGTCGGGTCTGATTGTACCTAGTTGTTTCGAGTTGATTTTTTCCTAACCCTAACCCGTATCTACCGGGTTCGTGTCGAATTTTGGGTCATTTCGGATTTCACCACCTTTAGTTTTTTCCAAAGTGTTGTAGAGGGGGGGGGGGGTGAATACAACTGTTTAAAAAATAAAGAGAGAATAAACAATATGCAGGTAATAAATGATGACACAGAATTTCAAGAATATATCATTATATTCATTGATGGATTTGCTACAACATTCATAAAAGCATCATGATCAGTTGAACAATAAATACAGCAATTAAAGCTAGATTCAACTGATCCTCTCTCTCACTTTTTGTTTTACAGTAAATGCTCTCTCTTATAAAAATTATCGTTGAAAATACAGAGATACAAGTTGCTACTAAATAAAAACAAAGTGCTGCTTTTATAATGTCATGTAGTCTTGATCTTGTCCTTTTTGTGTACGTGGCCCAATCAGGACTTCGACAACAAAAAGTACTTTAACAACAACTCTGGATCAACCGTTCACAATAAGCCACTTGTCCCTTGAACATTAAATGTTACATTTCTACCCGCATCTCGATCTTTGCCTGGACCCATCTCGATCTCGATCTGTGAAAATCTCGATCTCGATCTGGGAGAATCTCGATCTCGATCTGGGAGAATCTCGATCTCGATCTGGGAGAATCTCGATCTCGATCTGCCGTGGATCGAGATTTGCCTTTGCAATATTTTACTTCAATTGTAAATCTCGATCCGCATCTCGATCTGCTGTGGATCGACATTTGCCTTAGTAAATATGCACACATCCAATGTTGACCTTCTTTAGTGACCAATTGAGGATTAACCTTTATGAGCAAGTTTCCCTAGCTTCTTCAATTTCTTTTCCTCACTCAATTCAAATGAGATCTTCTATTACTGACATGAACTTGCCTCCAATGTCCTGACACTTGATGCAATGGTCTGGTTCATAAGTGACTAGTCTTGTAGGGGTTCTTGCTTCTGAATGTCAGTTCTCATTTGTTGATTAACCTTTGCATTATCCAGATGTTGATATACATTACATGAAATCACTTTGGTCTTCTTGATACTTCCTTGACATTAATTTGATTCTCCATTAGATAAGTTAGGGCATGAGCAATACTCAGATTGAACTTCTTCTCACTTATGCATCCTTGATTAACCAAATTAGTTACTTGTAGTTACCAAGTATCATTACCATTTCTTCAGTTGATTGATTCCATGTGCTTCTTCAGTTTCTCTTGTTTTGCTGTTGTTTTATCTTTTACTTAATTGAGTTACAAAATAATTAAGTGTTACAAGTTAGTACACCTATGCCTTTCAATCTCCCCCTATTTGATTGTCTAACAATGACAACCAAATTCACAATGAGGATAACTCAACTAAACAGGGACTGAAAAAGATAAAATAACATTCATAAAGGATCATGTCAACTTACATAATGCTTGGCTTGATTAATTAACTTCATGTCTATTACTGATACTTCAAGTGCCAAAATTGGACACCTGTTGGCTCGATTAAATGGCTTCATGCTCTTCTAGAGATTTTCTCTAAGTACTTTAAGAGCACGGTCCACTCAATCTTCAATTATCCTTCTGAAGTCCTTTTAGCAGTATTACCATCGCCGAACTTCGCGAAATAATTGATGCCTAATATAAACCAGTTTCAAGACACTTAGCTAACTAACTTCTACCTTACACTACACAAGAAAACAGATAATATTTTTACAATGCAGGAAAACAAGAAAACAAATTACAACGCAAAGAAACATTACAAGCATAATACATTGAAACTTTTATTTCTTGCGCTCCTCTTCCTCACGAGCTTTCTTCTTGGCTGCTTTTTCTTTCTTCATGAACTCAGGGTTGCAGACTTCATCCATTCTTTTCTTAAGAAGATTAAGTCCTTCTGCTTCCACATGATTTCTGATCTTGTAATTCCGAAACAACCTTAACCACCTTTCAACCATGCTGCGAGTGGTAAGCTTCGTGGGAATGTCTTCAAACCTCAGCTTTGTGACTTTGTCAGGGTACCCCTTTTCCCCTTTCTTCCTTATAACCAGCTGCTTAGGGTATCCAATGACAATAGCGGTGGTGCATTGCTGTAGCCTCTGAATATCAAGCTGTTGTCTTCTCTTACAGAAGTTATCAAACGTGACCCTCAGATAATCCTGATCAAACTCGTCAATATCATCCATCTCCTCAATCAATTCTCTTATAATACACAGTGTTTCATGACTGTGTTCTGCAAAGATGTCGTACTTGATTTCAATGATGGTTTCCACCTTATGCTTGTCTGTATAGATCAGCAGATCATTCTCATTCTCAGCTTTGCTCTTGACAAACTTGACATTTGCACCAGCCACTGCACCAGCTTCCTTCCTTATTTCCCCTTCTTCTGGAATGTCTGTCATTGGATCTCCGTATCTTTGCACATGCACTCTTATTGCCTCGTTTTGTAGCTCGAATGCATAGTCTTCAGGTTCCTTCTTAACCACTAGTAGTGTAGCTTCAGGCAACTTGTATCTAGCGTCTTGCCTTCTTATCAGCTTCTCCAAGTCCTTAGCCACCAGCTTCTTTTCCTTTGTTAGAAAACCCTTAGAGAGGACTAGCTTTGCAACTGCCTTCAACACATTTCCGCTCGGAGTTAGTTTCGAGTCATGCAGATTTACGATCCTCAAGACCTTGTCATGGACATATCTGATCTGGTAGGGATTTAGAATGATGTCAACCCCTCTGTCTTCAGCCATCTTCAACAATTTCTCCTTAAACAGCACTCCAGTCTTGACAGAGGTGTCTACCTTGTGAGCGAATTCTACCAGTTCACTTGCACCCCTTTCTTGGAAGAAAGCTTCATCGACCATACACGGCCCGATTTTTGTTATGGGTGTCCAAGTGATCATCAGATTCCATGCCTTCTCCTTGAATATGACTTGTACGGAGGTGCATCCCTGTCTTATGCAATTTAGATAATTCAGCAGCCCAGGGTTTAGGTTTTCTAGCTTATGAAGAAGAAAGCTCAATCTTCCTGAGTCATGAGCATAGGCTCTTGGTCCAGCTAAGGCTTCTCTAGCCTTGTCCCACTCGGGACCTTCCCTCCTTATGTCAGCCTGGACCTTAGGATCTTTGATCTTTTTCATTTCATACTCATGCTGAGTTTTCTGAGCCGCTCTCTTCTCCTTTGCCATTAGTTCTTTTTCAACTATCCCTTGTAGAACTTCTTCATTTACTCTTTCTCTGGCTTCCCTGAAAATCTCTCCTTGCATCTCCGCTTCATCAACTTCTTCTTCTGGAACATGCTCGTCAGCAACCGAGTGGTCTCCTGCATCACCTGCAACTCCTGCGCCAGATCCGCCAGGATTTAGACCTCTTTCTTGTTCCCATTCTCTTGCCCGTTGCTCGAGTCTCGACCTCCTTGCCACTAAGGCTTCTACATCCATCTCGTCATCATCAGAATCTTCAATAAAGTCTCCCATAAATGCATCGACAAGAGGTGTTTCTTTCTCAGCTTCTTCTTCAACTACCATCTTCTGCTTGCCTTTGTCCTTAAGAGCCGGTTGAGCCTCCTCCACCTTTTCACCAGATTTGTTTGATGACTCGATCACCGGACCCTTACTAGTCAGCTTTTTCAGACCCTGATCCTCCTTCTCCCCCTTAGGTGTGTTATCCTCATCAGGAGCATCATCATCATTATTATCGTCACCACCACCACCGGTGGAAGCACCAGGTCCATCCTTGTTACGTCCAAAGACAGCATCGAGTAGTTCATTGAGCTTCGTCCAAACTTGAGACATGCCATAAGTGACATCATCTACTGATCTTCCAACCTCCACCTGTGCCAATCCAAGATTATTTATCTTGTCAATCATTTGATTTTGGACGGCAATCAGGTTCTCCATGAACTGAGCTCCAACCTCCAATCTTCCAGAGTGAGAAGAGACAGCAGCAGTAACTCCAGCAACTCCAGCCTCCAAAGCCTCCACTTTCTTCACTAGATCCTGCAATTTGGGGGACGGTGTTTGGCTGGGGTTAGACTGTTTACTCTCGCCGGGTTCTGTTTCACTCAAGATCCCTAAAAAGAAGGGATCTACTCTCCCTGTCTCTCCCTCGTGTTTATAGTCTAACAGTACTAGAGCCTCATCCACTAATCGCTGGGGACTAGCGGTGAGTTGGTCGGCGATATCGGTCAGTGAGACTGAGCCTTTAAGCGCTGTGTCTACGATAGGAGATGGCGTTATGACCATGTCATCCCCTTGTTCACTTAGAACCTTTTCTGGTTCGCTGGGCTGTTCCGGAGGCGTAGACCCACCAGTCACCAGATGTCGTTGCTCTGCGAGCAACTTGTTTTCTGATTTAGATGAGGAAGCGTCATCCGTACTGGATTCGACAGACTCTTCCTCATTAAAACTTCCTGAGATACTAGTATCAGAAGTGCTAGTCTCAGTTTGCCATTCCCCTTCCGAGAAATTGCTCAAAGAGCCCTGAGCGGACAACTCAGGGGAGGTAGGGCCAGCTCCTATTGGCTGTTGAGCTGGACCCCCTCCTTGACTCTCACCAACATGCCTAGGCGAGTGCGAATGTGTTGAAATGTTTTGGAGAGGAGAGCCACCAGCGTGAGGTGTGGTGGCTGTGAGAGGTGAACTAACCTTAGCAGGTTGTGCAGTTGCCACTGGGTTTGAATCCACCTTTTGCTTCTTTGGAGGTGGCAGAGCTGCTGAAGTGACTACTCTCTCAACTCCTACACTCCCTCCACTCGAATCACTCGACTCAGATAAGCTTGCCTTCCTTTTATCACCAGTTTTAGGGCTGGCTGAACGTTTATGAACAGAAGGGCTTGCAGCCGGGGATAGAGCCTGGGGGTTTTCAGGCCCACGGCTGTAGAAAACAGGTTGAATTGATGATTGATCAAGATCAGCAAGAATAGGTACCTGACTCAGAAGATCGTCATCCTTGTCAGCTCCAGCTTCTGCAACATTTGCCTCGGCCATGTCAACATCCATACCTGCTTGTTCCAAATTTCTAGGCACTTGATCTCCACCTTCAGCTTCGTTACCGCTACTCTCAGCTTCTACTGCAGTAAACTGAGAAGCATGCCTCCTAGCATACTCATCTTGCAGATCCTGGAAGTACGGAGTCAGGCGCAACTCAAAAAGTCTTGACTTTTGCTGGGTTTCCATGGTGGAGATACTCTTTAGAGTCATATCAAAACATGCCATCCTTTCAGAGCCTTGAAATATTCTTCTGTGTTCCTCTGAAAGGACGTCATCCAGAACCATCTGAAGAAATCTTGGCATCCAGCATTTGACTGGACCATCTTCTGGATTCCTTGAGGCATTTTTCTCCAATGCCCACCTCTCATGCAACTGAATCAACAGATGTTTGCCCACATTCACTCTCCTGTTGTTTGCCACTCCATATAGTATTACCCGGCAGCTGTTGTTCATTGGCCTGTAGTCTTTGTCCTTTGGGAACATGCAGCGCTGAATGGCCTGAACTACATAATCCCACTCAGCTGGTAGCATACCGGTGTTGACCTTTGTTACCTTGATAGGACCCGTGGGAGGGCGACAACCTATCTCTGTGAATAATTGCAACATATCCTCCATAGTGGGTTCCGGAGCATAATCTTCTGTAGGAAGCCCGAGTAACTCATTGAACTTCCGCAGACTGACTTCATATTTGACACCACCAATAGTAAAGGATAGGCCTGTTGGATTGGCTTTTCCACCCTGAATCTCTAGTGTAGAGTAAGCAGCTTGAAGGGCTGATGTCAATGTGCTTGGTCCTTGAGTGATCCACAGGATTGTTGGTCATTGCAATAGCACTTGTGTTGTCACACATGATAGGAATCTTAGATACTTCCACACCGTAGTCCTTGAGTTGGTTCTTCATCCACAGTATCTGGGCCACACAGCTTTCAGCAGCAATATATTATGCTTCAGCTGTCGAGGTAGATACTGTGTGTTGTTTCTTGCTTTGCCAAGACACCAACCTTCTTCCAAGGAACTGACAGCTTCCTGAAGTGCTCTTCCTATCTATTCTACAACCTGCGTAATCTGAATCCGAATAGCCAACAAGATTAAACCCTGTATCTCTTGGGTACCAAATCCCAAGATTTGATGTTCCCTTGAGATACCTGAAAATACGCTTTACAGCTATGAGATGTGACTCTCTAGGATCCGCTTGGAACCTTGCACATAGACACGTAGAGAACATAATATCAGGTCTGCTAGCAGTTAAATACAAAAGTGAGCCGATCATACCTCGATAGCTTGAGATGTCTACAGGTTTACCCGCTTTGTCCTCGTCAAGTTTCGTGGCTGTTGCCATAGGAGTCTTAGCTTGTGATACATCTTGGAGACCATACTTTTTCAATAGATCATGAATGTACTTGGTCTGGCAGATAAATATCCCGTCCTTCTTCTGACTAACTTGAATGCCCAGAAAGAACGTAAGCTCTCCCATCATGCTCATCTCATACCTTGATTGCATTAACTTAGCGAATTTAGCACACAGCTTCTCATTTGCAGACCCAAAGATAATGTCATCCACATATACCTGCACCATTATTAGATCATCTTTGCATTTCTTGTAGAAAAGCGTCTTGTCGATTACTCCTCTGGTGAAACCACTTTCTAGTAAAAAGTCTGACAGAGTTTCATACCACTTTCGCGGAGACTGCTTAAGGCCATATACTGATTTGAAGAGTCGATAAACATAATCACAATATTTGCTGTCGATAAACCCGGGAGGTTGCTCAACATACACCTCTTCATCCAGTTCACCGTTTAAGAATGCACTTTTGACATCCATTTGATAGACTTTAAAACCATGATGTGCTGCGAAGGCCAAGAACATCCTTACTGCTTCTAGCCTTGCTACTGGTGCATAGGTTTCATCATAATCAATTCCTTCTCTTTGAGTATAACCCTTAGCAACCAGGCGAGCTTTATTTCGTGTTACACGTCCGTCTTCATCCAGCTTGTTCCTGAATACCCATTTTGTCCCAACAACAGATCTATTCTTTGGTCTGGGTACCAGCTTCCACACCTTCTGCCTTTCAAACTGATTGAGTTCCTCTTGCATAGCAATCAACCAATCAGCGTCATCTAGAGCTTCTTCCACCACTTTAGGTTCCATCTGAGAAAGGAACACTGAATATAGACATTCATTCTCAGTGGCAATTTCAGCTCTAGCTTTTCCTCTAGTAGTCACTCCGGCTTCTGGATCACCAATAATTAGCTCGAACGGATGGTCCTTGTTCCAAGTGCGATCCCTAGCAAATGTTCTTGATGATTCAGCTTGATCTTGTAAGTGAAGGTGACTTAGTCTAGAAGTACTTTCACTAGCTTCCCTTGAGCTAGTACTGGCTCCCCCTGAGTGAGCTGCTCCCCCTGAGTGCATACTGACTCCCCCTGAGTTAGTACCAGGTCTGACGGAAGGTGATCCCTCAGCCCTAGTGTTTTGAATTTGCGAAACACTAGACTCTTGATTAATTTCATTATTTATAGTTGGATCACTACCCTGCACTACTGACTCAGGAACTGTATCCACTTCATCAATATCCATATTTTCAAATCTTAGGGAAGTGGGCTCACTATCTTCTTTTTGTATAGAAGGGAGCTTTGAGTCGTCGAATGTGACATTAAGGCTTTCAACCACCTTGCGATCATTAAGCACAAACACCCTGTACGCTGCTACTACTTCAAGAGAATATCCAATGAAAACCCCTTCATCTGCTTTGGCATCAAACTTTCCAAGTTGTGCATTGTCTCTTAACACAAAGCATTTGGCACCAAATACGTGAAAGTACTTGATAGATGGTTTTCGTTTATTCATCATGTAATACGGCGTCTCATTATGGTCCTTTATAATCAGGGTTCTGTTCTGTGTATAACAGGCCGTGCTAACTGCTTCAGCCCAAAAATATAAAGGAAGTTTTGACTCATACAGCATTGTCCTAGCTGCTTCAACCAGTGTCCTGTTCTTCCTTTCTACCACCCCATTTTGCTGTGGTGTTCTCGGTGCTGAATACTGTCGTCTGATCCCTTTAGATATGCAGAAATCCATTAACACTGAGTTCTTGAATTCTGTCCCATTGTCGGATCGGATAGTCTTCACAGTCAGACTTGCTACGTTTTCAATTACCAGTACATGTCTAATGATCTCATGTGGCACTTCATCTTTCGATGTCACAAACTTCACCCATGTGTATTTGGAAAAGTCATCGACAATTACCAGCGCATATCTTTTCCTTGACATTGACATAACATTAACAGGTCCAAACAAATCCATGTGAAGGAGTTGTAGGGGCTCGGTAATGCTATTCACTTGTTTATCCTTATGCGAGGCTCTTTTTGATTTTCCCATCTCACATGCTTCAAAGAGTCCATCTGGGGTGAACTCCATCTGCGGCAGCCCTCTCACCAATTCTCTCCTTACGAGATTATTCATTGCTTTAAAGTTCAGGTGAGATAATCTTTTATGCCATAGCCAACTTTCATCAGCAGAAGCCTTGCTGTAGAAACACGTGACTTCAGACTGATCAGCAGAATTCATGTCAGCTATGAACAAATTTGACTTCCTTACTCCTTTGAGAGCAAGGCTTCCATCCTTTTTGCTTCGAATCGAACAATCATGCTTCCCAAAGTTGACGTCAAAACCCCTGTCGGTGAACTGACTAACGCTGAGAAGATTATGTCGCAATCCTTCCACAAAAGATACATCCTCAATGATAACATTTCCACAAACGATCTTGCCATATCCCCTGGTGTAACCTTTGCTGTTATCTCTAAAAGTAACCACGGAGCCGGCTCTCAACACCAAATCTGTTAGCAGGGACTTATTGCCGGTCATATGCCTCGATGCTCCACTGTCCAGCACCCATATGACTTTACTCTTTTCCTGTTCACTGCCCTGCAAATCCAGAAAGATTAGGTGTTCTTCGGAACCCAATGATGTTTGGGCCCGGCATCAAAAATTTCCTTTTTCTTTTCAGATACAGAAGGCTTTGCCTTGTTGCCATCAGGGGCATTCATCTTGACTTTGTCTTTTCCCTTGTCAACCTTGACTGGTTTGTCAGGTTTGGGAGTAGACTGGTCACTCCTAACTTTAGGAGGACTTGAAGTCTTAGTCTTTGACCCCACATGCTTTTTCTTACCACTACTAGATGTATGTTCAACAGATGCACTAGCAGTATTCATTAAATTAAAATAAGCATGCATGATGTTTACAGCACATGGCATACAATTAGGATTATTGCATTTAGCATGATTTGCATGCATGTTAGGCAAAGCAGTAGTTGCAGGCATGGTATTACAACCAACAGATTTTTCTTCCTCTACATAGAACGGGCAATAGTAAGACAAATGATCAGTTTGATTACAGATATAGCATGCCTTTCTAGCTCGTGTAGATGTAGATACAGATGCAGGTTCAGTTTTAACTGCCTTTACAGGTGCTTTCATTTGGTCTGACCCTGCTACCCATTGTTTATATGACACCGTCTTAGCCTC
This sequence comes from Oenanthe sinensis, assembly GCA_028671895.1. NCBI lineage: Eukaryota > Viridiplantae > Streptophyta > Magnoliopsida > Apiales > Apiaceae > Oenanthe > Oenanthe sinensis. Next base: position 15,189,740 of record CM053802.1, read on the forward strand.
CTTGGTTCCTACACCTCTCTTAGCATAAGCAATCTTACTCGCTCTCTTAGAAGTTGTAGGTTCTACTACTTTTTCTTCTGAATCTCCTTCAATTTTAATTTCTTGTTCAATTTTAGTAGCAACAGGATCAATGGTCCTGGGCTCAAACTGCTTAAAGATAGGTTTTCTAACATCCATTAAAACCTCAGGCACATTTTCTTTGACTAACACTGGCTCTAACAACTCAACAGCCCTATTTTTCTTTTTCTGTGTGTAGTCAAGTCCTATGTTTACTTTTTCATTTTTACTCTTGCCTGCCAGTTTCATGTACATGTCCCTTTCTACGAAAACTTTATTAGCGGCTTCTTCAAAAGATTGACATGTTATCTTAAGCTCAGCTAATTCATTTTTAAGTTCTTCGTTAAGGTCTTCCCTAATCTTAAGCTTGTGTTCTAAAACGTCTACCTGATTCATTAACTGCCTTTCTTTACTTTCTCCTGATTCTAATTCCTCTACCCTGGCCTCGAGAAGTCTATTCTTAAGGGAGAGTTTAGCATTTTCCTCATTAACAGCAATTAGATTTAGTTGGAGATTGTACATATCTTTAGTCATGGCAGCTAATTCATTTTGGTACTCAGGAATAGACATTTCATTTACGGTTAGAATTGGTACCTCTGATTGTTCTGAAGATTTTGCCATTAAAGCGAAGTTGCATAGCTCCTGATCTTCATCTTCATCAGACTCGTCCCAACCCTTCCCTTCAGTCACAACATACGCCCGGCTTCCCTTCTGTTGCTTGCTAACCAAGGCATCATATTTCTTTTCAGATCAGCATAGGATTCCTTGGGATGAACGTACTTGGGCTTCTTGCACTCTGTTGCGAAGTGCCCCAACTCATTGCAGTTGTAGCATCTGAACTTGTTCTTGTCTACCAGGTTAGGTCTGTAGCCACTACCGGATGTGCTACCTCGGCCACTGTGACTTCCCCGACCACTTACACTACTGCCTCTGCCGCTACTGCTGCCTCTTCGGCTGAAAGAACTACCAAATCGTCCTTTACCACTTCTTTGCTTCCTGAAGCTGATATGAGCAAATTCTCGAGCAATACAAGCATATGACTTGTCTTCTAATTTGTCCAGCTCTTCAAGGGTATAGTATTCATCCTCACTTTCTTCGGATGGATCTTCAATGTCTAATACCACCCTTTCAGGATTAGCAGTTTTCAATGAGACAGCTGCAAGTGCCTTTACAGCAGACTCTTCAGCTACAAGTCCAGACTCACTTACCGCTTTGTTTTCTCCACTATTGTAGGATCTTCTTCTGTCATTTTGTTCCTGCTCCAGCTCGTAGGTCTTCAAAACACCATACAGCTTTTCGAGAGAAGTATTTTTCAAGTCTCTTGACTCTCGAATGGCAGTGATCCTGTGTTCCAGATGTTTAGGCAAATTCAATAGAAACTTGATATTTGAATCTGCTAGTGGATAGACTTTATCTCTTATACCCAGCTCGATAAGCAATTTACTGTAACGTTTGTAAACATCTGCTACGCTTTCTCCTCGTTCGCATCTGAACGATTCATATTCAGATATCAGAATGCGTTTGTGATTATCTCTAACTTCCTCGGTTCCCTCCATCACCACAGCCAGTTTATCCCACATGGCTTTAGCTGTTTTTAATCCCTTTATTTGAACATAGTACTCTGAGTTTAGGGATTCAATTATGACGTTGCGTAACGACGCATCCATACCAACCAATTCTTTATCTGCGTCTGAAAACTCCATTTCCTCTTTAGGAACGGACCGGGATGGTATTAGTATCCCTCCTTCCATTCGCTCTGGCTCAATTCTCATGGGTATGTATGGACCGTTTTCCAATATTCTCAAGTATACCTTGTTTATTGATTCAAGGTAAGCTCTCATCATTCCGGTCCATTCATCATAATGTTGTGCATCAAACGGAGGTATCTTAAATCTGTGTGCGGCGGCCATTTTAATAAAGTTTAAAATTAAGATAATACACTTTTCAAATTACAATAAATTGTATTTACTTGAAAAATTAATTATCTCACTTTAAATATCCAACACTTAATATTCAACGGATTTTGCACTTAAGATTCAAGCAAGTTAGTTCTAATCACAGGAACAGTAGCAGGGTCCACCACTTTCTCAAGTCCAAACAAAAAGGTGTCCACTTTCTAGTTGACAGAAGTTCGAAATTGTCCTTTTTGTTTAGTCAATCAGTTGATTCCAGCTTTGACCACAAGAAAATCCACAAAGCTCTAAAGTACAATATTTTGGAATTTTGTACAAATATTCCTTACACCATTACTTAGAACTTTTTAGATCTATGACTTTTCCAGGAAGAAACACACAAAATCTTTCGGCACAAATTTCAACAAAAAAAAATGGATCTGGGATTTTCAAGAACCAACTCAAACAACACAATAGGATCTCTGTTAGATGTGTTTAACAGTAGCTCTGATACCAATTGTTAGGTCCAAAGTGTTGTAGAGGGGGGGGTGAATACAACTGTTTAAAAAATAAAGAGAGAATAAACAATATGCAGGTAATAAATGATGACACAGAATTTCAAGAATATATCATTATATTCATTGATGGATTTGCTACAACATTCATAAAAGCATCATGATCAGTTGAACAATAAATACAGCAATTAAAGCTAGATTCAACTGATCCTCTCTCTCACTTTTTGTTTTACAGTAAATGCTCTCTCTTATAAAAATTATCGTTGAAAATACAGAGATACAAGTTGCTACTAAATAAAAACAAAGTGCTGCTTTTATAATGTCATGTAGTCTTGATCTTGTCCTTTTTGTGTACGTGGCCCAATCAGGACTTCGACAACAAATAGTACTTTAACAACAACTCTGGATCAACCGTTCACAATAAGCCACTTGTCCCTTGAACATTAAATGTTACATTTCTACCCGCATCTCGATCTTTGCCTGGACCCATCTCGATCTCGATCTGTGAAAATCTCGATCTCGATCTGGGAGAATCTCGATCTCGATCTGGGAGAATCTCGATCTCGATCTGCCGTGGATCGAGATTTGCCTTTGCAATATTTTACTTCAATTGTAAATCTCGATCCGCATCTCGATCTGCTGTGGATCGACATTTGCCTTAGTAAATATGCACACATCCAATGTTGACCTTCTTTAGTGACCAATTGAGGATTAACCTTTATGAGCAAGTTTCCCTAGCTTCTTCAATTTCTTTTCCTCACTCAATTCAAATGAGATCTTCTATTACTGACATGAACTTGCCTCCAATGTCCTGACACTTGATGCAATGGTCTGGTTCATAAGTGACTAGTCTTGTAGGGGTTCTTGCTTCTGAATGTCAGTTCTCATTTGTTGATTAACCTTTGCATTATCCAGATGTTGATATACATTACATGAAATCACTTTGGTCTTCTTGATACTTCCTTGACATTAATTTGATTCTCCATTAGATAAGTTAGGGCATGAGCAATACTCAGATTGAACTTCTTCTCACTTATGCATCCTTGATTAACCAAATTAGTTACTTGTAGTTACCAAGTATCATTACCATTTCTTCAGTTGATTGATTCCATGTGCTTCTTCAGTTTCTCTTGTTTTGCTGTTGTTTTATCTTTTACTTAGTTGAGTTACAAAATAATTAAGTGTTACAAGTTAGTACATCTATGCCTTTCAATTATATACTCTTTCTGTTCCGATTTATATGGTCCGATTGTTTTTGCACAAATTTTAATATAAAACAATTCATTTCTCTTTTATTACATTAGAAAGTTACTTTATTGTATTTAAATTTATTTATTTTAAACATAAAATATTTCAAAAGTAGGGTTATAAATAGAGGATTCATTAATTTTCAGGTTATTATCGAGTTTGGAGTTCGTGTCTAATTATACTTAGTTATTTTGCATTGAATATTTATTGACTCAAATTCATTTTTTTTTTTGGTTGGGTTCGTGTCGGTTTTTGGTTAGGTTAAAAATTACTACCCTAGATAAGTCTTATTTAATGTAAAATGGTTTATATTATGGACCAAACAAAAACGCTGTAAACGTCGTGTAACGGCCCAAGAGGGAATATTATATTATTTATCAGAATTTACGAGGTCATTCGCAATTATGCCCTTTACCCTGACTTTAGAATTAAGGTGGTCTATCATCACACTTTTCTAAACCGGCTAAAGATCCAGCCTGCCGTGAACTCACTCTGCCAATATTCAAAATTAGGGTTCCATTCATTTTCCTCATTTCAAAACCTAATTTAAAACTACCAGTATCTCAATCTAATTCCTTACCGACATATACGTACATCCATGTCAAATACATGATCACATCCAATTTACGCAATTCATTTCATTCCAACACTCCAAAATCCAAGCTTCAATTCACTTATTAATCACCCACAAACACACACTTAAATTTAAAATGGATGTGGAGGAAAATAAGCGTGTGTTTCAAAGATTAGGTCATTCGAGCTCGAACACAAATTCGAATAATTCAAATTTTAATAAGAACAGGAGTCAACAAGTTTGTTATCATTGGAGAGCTGGAAAGTGTAATAGATATCCATGTCCTTTTCTACATAGAGAACTGCCAATGCCGCCGCAGCATCAGCAATCTCGTATGGGAAATGGAGGAGGAGCTGGGGCACTTTCGTCTAAGAGACCTTATGGATTTGCGGATGATCAGGCCAATTTGCCACGCAGGAATTCTAATTTTAATGCTACTTGGGGGAGATCTCAAGGCGGAGTTGTGAAAAAGATGGAGAAAATTTGTAATTTCTGGATGCAAGGGAATTGTAGTTATGGAGACAGATGTAAATTTTTGCATTGTTGGTGTACAAATGCGTTTACGTTGTTAACGCAGCTTCAAGGTCATCAAAAGGTAGTTTATTTTTGTCATTGAATACATTATATCTATATTTGGCATTGTTACATTTTTTGCAAGGCATTAGGTGTTTAAGTATGCGGGAAGGAGAAGGGGAAGGGGAAAAGGATCCTATCTACTAGGCTATTCAAGAATTCTCAGAAAATTTTAAATTTGAATTGTTCTCCTTTGAGACTGTTGAGTTAGGAATTTTAGGATATGACTTGATGTACTGCCCATCTACCCCCCATGAATCGACAGAAGCAGACAAGCACTAATTAACATATAAAAGACAATATAATCCAACTGCATAATAGACTACAGAAAATTATGCGTATATTTATAATTTATAGTGTATATGACGAACAATATTGTATTGTGGTTTCTTAATCATGATCAATGCACTTGAGGCGTAAGCTGCTTACTCCTATAGTATGCTTATCTCAATTAAATTATTTTTGACAACCTAAAGAATAGATTTAATGACAACTGTTCAAGGCCATATCTTTATCCATCTTTTTGTTTATAATCTTACAGTTTTGAGTGTTAATTGGCTATAATCTTTGAGTACGATTCAGCAAGTATCCTAATTTTGTTTCCTTTCTTTTCCACTTTGTTGTTATTGTTTTCTAATGTGTTTGCCTATGGGTCTCTTTGTATATTTCCTTTAGGGTTTTATTAGAGGCATGATACTTGTACTAAGTGAAGGTTATGCAAACAGGTTGTTAGTGGAATAGCTTTGCCTTCTGGGTCCGACAAGCTTTATACAGGGAGTAAAGACGAGACTGTAAGGCTCTGGGACTGCCAGTCTGGTCAGGTTGATATGTGATTTTCATATTTTTATTTATAATCATTTATTGAAATAATCTGTCAGTTACTGCATATCTGACTTTCTTTATTTTAGAACTGATTAGATGACATGTAATAACATATTGCATCTCTTTTCTTTTCTTTTTCCTCGTGGTTTGAGTCTAAAATAACCCTAATACATTTATATCTTCAAGAGAAGGGAGAATTCTTATAGGTCTGTATTTTGATAATTTGAAGAAAGTGCACTGCGGAAATAATTTGTGTAAATAGCTAACTAAAATAATAAAGAAAAAATGAAAGAAGGCTCAAGTTTCTTCTTATCTGCAAAGAAGACTTTCTTTTTCTGTTTTGTGTTTGAGATATAAAACAAAGTTATTTACAAAAATGGTTTCCATCATATAAGCTAAGTGCTGGAAATGTGGTCTTCTATTTTTCTGTAGTGCGGAGCGGTGATTAATATATCGGGTGAAGTTGGATGTATGCTTAATGAAGGACCATGGATTTTTGTAGGTCTGCCAAACACGGTGAAGGTAAATTGGAAGTGAATATGTCTAATACCTATCTGTTTACTACTGTATATTTTAATCTCGATTCCTAATATATTTATGCATTTATGCATTTCTGTATTTACTATTTGTATTCAAGTTTATACATTACTCGACTGTGCTGATTTGGCAGGCATGGAATGCTCAAACCACCACCGATCTTAATCTTGATGGACCTGTTGGCCAAGTATATGCCCTTGTTGTGGGTAATGATTTACTTTTTGCTGGTACACAGGTATACTGTTACAACTACGTGTACACTTAGGATTAGGTCTCTCAAAGTGAAATGTCTTCTTGTTTAGGTCCATTTATCTTGATAGAGTTCTTCTTAACTCGTAACAAACATGTCTGAATGATCTGATCTTGACTAAGAAGAATTATATTTGAATATCAATCATTTTCGTCCTAGAATATATTAAACAATCATAATCACGCCTTGATGTAAAACTGGACCTAAAGTTGGCTATAAAATTTTTGACACAATTTTGTAAACATGCACACTACTATCCTATTTTTCTTTTACATCTCTATTTTGGGTTTACTAAGCAATCGGCAATCTGCTGCAGGACGGAACTATCTTGGCATGGAAATATAATGCTGTTACAAACAATTTTGAACCTGCTGCACAACTTAAGGGTCACAATCTAGCTGTTGTTACCCTTGTTGTTGGTGCCAACAAACTGTACTCTGGTTCTATGGATAAATCCATAAGAGTATGTTGGTTAATTGTCGATGCTTTGTAATTTTTATAAGTTGTATATGGTTACTTGATGAAGAATAAAGGAAATTTGGCATATTAAACTGGCTTTATCTTTCATATTTTTTATTTCGTTAGTTTTTTTGAATTGGTGATATGCTTTCAGGTGTGGAGCCTCGAAACTTTGCAGTGCTTACAGACTCTTACAGATCATACATCGGTCGTGATGTCTGTTCTTTGCTGGGATCAGTTTCTTTTGTCATGTTCTCTCGACAAAACAATAAAGGTTTGCTTTCATAACCATGAGATACTTGTGCCAACTGAATTTTTTTTTATTTAGGTGTACCTATTATGCAGGTATGGGCTGCTACCGACAGTGGAAACCTGGAAGTAACATACACACACACCGAGGAACATGTATGTCTTTTTGCTTCTTTTACACTTTTACAGTATAATTCTTGGTTTTGTATATGATAGAAGATTGAAATCTGTGTTTTTATTGTGCCATATAATACATCTGTTCTTACAACCCTTGGCTGAATGTGAATTTATCTCAATTAGAATTGTGCCAGTGTAATCATTGCTTTCGTGATCGGGCAGCACATATCAACTTCGCCGTATTTTCTAACTTATGTTTGAGGGGAAAATTAATTAACATTACACTGACGTGCTGCCACTGATGCCTATTATTTATATCTGTTATCATTTATTGTGGCCTATGTTTTATTTGGTCTGATTGGACTGGGATTGCTTGGTTAAACGCAATTAAAATATGGTCGTCGACAGAATATTTCTTATTTCTATAGATTTTGAAGGGTTTCTCTGCTGAATAGAATGAATGTAATTCTCCACCTGTGATGTTAAGGAAGACTTCCGGCCCTCACATTTCCTCTACCTCTTTTCATTCAGAAGTTTGATCTATGATGTTATAATATTGAATTCTTCTGGGTGTTGACTCGCGAGTCTTTTTTCTCTGATACGGATAGTGTCTCCGGGAATACCTAGGCTGCTTCACTAAAATTCCTGTGTTTCATTTTATAGGATATTTGCAGGTCGCTTAAAATTTAAAACACATAAAAATTAAAAACAAAGAGCTTATTCTAGCTTTCAACCTTTTTTATGAGATAGGATGTTCTCTTAAAAGATGTAGAAGGGATGTCTATGACGGCAGCATAAATGAAATTGTTTTTGTCCTTGTCATTATGATGCTACAGTGATTTTAACTAGATTTGTTTAACTCATGAATTTTTTCTATGCACGTAGTTTAAATTGTTAAGATTTAATTTGCGTTTGCTGAATCTCTCTATTCAAATTTTAAACCTCCGAAATATGGTTATATAAATTATTAGGATATAATCAATTGTCGTTTTAGAACTCGGAATAGACCATATAGGTTTTCTTAGGACTATGGAGCTTTTTAGCTGGAAAGATTTTTCTTGGTTATGATTCATAAAGCATCCGTGGCTTGGAAGATTAATAAAAGACCTATATATCTATACGATGTCGTTTTTTATTTACTTTTTATTAATTATGCAAAAATAAAGCTTTGGGCTGTTTTTTATGACTTTATGGACAACCATTATTTTTTTGCTAAATCAGACAACCATTACTAAGATACAAAATACAAGTGCCACGGGCTAAATAAATTAATATGGCATTTTGTTTTTCGTGGTGTTCATAAATTTTATTTATAATGTAGGGACTTCATATGACATTTTGTTTTTCATGTTCATAAATTTTATTCACAAATTAGGAACAGAAAAATGTATAACTTAAATTTGAAGTTCAAAACTATTTTACTGCTGTTGTGTATGCGGTTACATTTTGTACCCCCATAGGCGAATGATGCTAGCAACAAAATTCTGAAATGCAAGTTTAATTATCTTTGGATGATGTATGAATGTTGGTCTGGAGTAAAGGTTGAGGCAGAATAATGGTTTTAAAAGTGTTTTTTACTACTTGATTATTGTCGAGGGCTCATGTCTCCGTGCCTCATGTATAGGCCCTGAATTGAAATTTTTTTACTGCTTGTTCTTTTATTTTGGTTTAAGCCTTACACATATTAATTAGTTAGGTTTGAAATATATTTGGCAGGAAATTTTGTTGGAGAAGTAGGTACAGCATCTCTGTTTTGCAAGCTTATGCCCATTCTATGAAATTCCCCAAGATCTGTTTTGCATTGATGTAGTTATTTACTATTTCAGTTAAACCAGAAACAATATATTAAGTAGTTGAATAATCCCTGATTTGTTTTTTGTTTTTTGTTTTATGTATGCCTTGAAAGTTGAAAGGCTTCTTTTAGAATTTGAATATTTAAATTTCCTCTTGATAGAAACCTCTCCTTTAGTATTCGATATGGTATTGTGGTTAGTGATGGGAAACGAAAGTGAAGATACACACACACACACGCACAAACAAACATATGTAATTAATTAGTATATATATTTAATGTCGAGATAAATAGTATATTTATCAATATGTTTATGTGGGGCTAGTAGTTTATTAATTATCTAAGTTATTTTTAATAAGCCCAATTGTTTACGGATTTTATCACCTTAGTCCTTTAGGTTATTTTATTAAGGTTTTTATTCCCTATATAAACATTGTAATTCCCACATTTTTTATAAGACTTCATAATTGAGATATTAGTGAATATTGAATTGAGTGTGTTCTTTGGATTGCGATCTATTGTTTTAGCAATTCTGTGGCTGGGGAGTGAGTTTTCTGCCATTAATTCACTCAAGTTTTTCTTTTTATTGTTTTTATTCAATAAATCATGTTCCTATGGGTTGCCGCATCAAATGGTATTAGAGCTTAGGTTTCTCCATCAATTTCTTAGTTGAATGATCTTGGATTTTGCAAAAAATAAAATAAAAAATAGTTATTATTCATTGGCCGGAAGGTTACTGTTCACTGCCGGAAAGCACTGTTCATCTGGGGGAAATAAAAAAAAGTAGAGTCAGAGACAGATCTGGGGTAAAAGGAGAGAGAGGAAAATGAAGAAAAATAAGAGAACAAGCAGTGAAGGCTATAAGGGTAAAACCCTAATTTTTAGTTGTATATATTCTGCAAATTTACAATTAGGTACCTTCAAGCTTCTGAAAATTTCAAATCAGTCTCTGAAATTTTAAATTCTTCCAAACCAGTCCCTGAAGTTTCAGAAATTTTAAAATCAATCCCTAATGTTTCCAGGATCATATTTAGTCCCTAAAGTATTTGTAAAATATTTTGTTGACTATCCTACAGCTATACAAGGTTTGGTATCTTTTGCAGTACTTTGTTATTGATACATATTCTCAACATATCATTATGTAAAAATGGAAGAACTTTTCTATCCCCGCGGTTAATTAGACTTGGAGGGATAGTGACTATTTTATGAAGTGTAGTTCTGTTTGTATAGTAGTATAAGTATAGGAATATGTCAGAAGCTAAAAAGCATGGGTACGGCTGGGGTGCGTACCGGGTGCGCCACGCTTCATATTCCCGTATTTCTTGATAGGAATTCAGCAATGTGCGGGAGTGGCACATTTTTGTGATTTTTGATTGAAAGCATTGCCTCAATAACATCATGACTCTTCGCCTTCTCTCTGATCAGGTCAATGCCAGCGTCTTGTGTTGTTCCATCATCTCAGCCTTTTAAACGCCGGCTCCCCTTTCTTCGTTCGTCTTTTAGAGTGGAGCTAACATACAATATATATATATGTATGTATATATATATGTATGTATGTATATATATGTATATATGTATGTATATATATGTATGTATGTATAAGAAGGGGAAGAATATCAGTCATTAAACTGGAGTCTATGTATCAAAATCATTATTGATTTCACTGAGGTCTCAATTATACCATTCTAGTGGACATAAATCATTTCTTTAATCCGTTTATTTTACAAACGGATTCTGTTAACATCAACGTGAACAGGTTGGACATGATGTGGTCATCACCTTCATCTCTCAACAATAAAAGCTATATTACAGAGCATATATGCATCTATTCCTTCATACTTTTTGAAACTATTTTTCTTTCATTAGCAAATATTAATTAAAAATATTTAACATTTTTCATCTTCAACCAGTGAAATATAAAAATCCAACTGTTTGATAATATTCAATAAAAATAGATTCATAGCAAAAATTGAATATATTTTAGATGACAATTCTGGCATATTTTTAATATATTTCGAAAGTACCAGCAAACAAAAATTGAACAGAGCATAGATAATATGTACAGTGAATTCTTAATATAATTCAGAAGTATTATGCAAATAAGTTGACATAATAAGTTGTCTTCAAAAGATTCTCATTGACTTAATCTTGAGAAAGTTTGACGGCAGTGTCATCACTATTGATGAATTTAAAATTTTCCCTTGCTTGCTGTTGGAGATCCATTCTTTGACATCATTGAAATCTGACCTGGAGTTGACATGAAGAGTGCATTTGAGTTCTCAGCCATTTGGGCCCTTTTTGCATTTGAGTTTTGCCCTTCGTTGTTCTTTTGAAGTCTTTGCCCTTACTGTTCCCTCCACTTCATCTGCCATCTTTTTAGTTGGTTGGTTTCTTTCTTGAGGTTCAGTTGTTTGGTTCTGTATTTCAGGATCAGTACCTCCAGTTTCATTGATTTCGATTGTTTTACTTGGGCATTTATTCTTTCTATGTCCAGGTGCTTTGCAAGATCTGTAGTGCATCTTCCTTCTGAAACTAAATCTTTAAATATTTGGCACCTGTTGAGTATTCTGTGTGGCTTGACTCTTGCTTTTGGTTCCACCCTCCCAACCTTCCCTTCTTCTCAATCTCTTAGGTCTGCTTCTTAACTTTTTGGGAATTTCAGGCGGAAGCAACTGGTCTGATGAATGAAAACCCCAATATTCTTCTCCTTTCATGGCTTCGGCTTCTAAAGATAGGTTGTAACTTGCCATGTATCTTTCCCTCTTGTATTCACTTAGTCTATAGGGAAGTGCCTTCTATCATGAATAGCAGCAATTGCATGTACACATGGAATCCCTGTCAAAACAAATACTCTCCAATCACATGATTTCTTCTCTAAGTCCACTCTTACAGCTCTTGTTCCTTGCTTAACCTAAAAAGACAAAGATGCATGACATGTATGATATTATATTAAAGATGCTTACTAAGTACTGCCTTTGTCCATCCCACGATGCCCTCCACTCTCTTGACTCGGTCACAACCATGTCCAATTTTTTTTTAAATTCTTGGACATAATTGATGTTCACTGGACAACATCTCATCCCTCTTTTCTCTGATTCTTGTCATCAATTTACAGTGAATTTCTTGTAGCATTGTCATCAAAGGCCTTCAGAGTCAAAGTCCGACTTCAAAAACATCAACCACATTGACATTGCCGTCTTCCATTGCTACAGACATATTTTCTTTGAATTTTTTTTAAAATTTCTCTATTATTTAAAAGTTCATCTCTTGAAAATTCACCTAATCACTCACACAATCAGATTCTTCAGTCTCACTATTATTAACATAATTTAGATCCACACTATCATCATCGCTACATAACATCTGCTCATTATGACTACCATGAATATCTACACCATCTGTTTGTACATATGTTGATTGTCCAGGGGTTTGTGGACAGTCAATCAAGGGATCAAGAGATACATGGTCAATATATAATTCAATTCTTCCATATGGAGTGCATAAATTAACCATATCCCTAACACTATTATCATCCCATAGCAGCCTTACACCATCACTAAAGTTAAAACCATTACTTTTGAAATAAACCAAAGAATTAGGATCATATGAGTATTTGGTTGCGAATTCTTCCATATCACGGAATGATAGTAGATCTGTATCGAAACGGAGATTACCTTAGTTGCAACACCAATATATGTAATGTTAGGAGTTTTTACAAAGTCACCATGATGGTGAAGAATCAACTTAACTATTGTATTCATCTTGTTGTAATATATATATATATATATATAATCAATAAGATGCTGTTCAAACATGCATATACTGTTCAAACATGCATTTTAAAAAAAAAATATTTACAATAACACATACCTAGATATTGAATAAAGATAGTAATCACTATTGTAATCGCTTTTAAGTGTTCTTCAAATGAGAGCTGATTGAGAGTTATACACAGTAGATCGTTGTGTTGGGGTTTTTTCTTAATCTCCCAATAAGGCTGCGTAATGAAATGTTTGAGATATGATTTAGGATTTGTGATATATGTATAATTATTTGATATTTAATTGTATTGTACTGGATTTTCACATGTCGCCATATCACATCCAACTTGTCAAATATCCATGTAGTTGACGGAATCCGTCTTCAAAACAAACGGAAGCTAATGGGTTGATATTTATATCCACTAGATTGGTTTACTTGAGACCCCAGTAAAAGCAATAATGATATTGATATATAGTCTTGAGTTTAATGACCACTTTGATATATTTCCCCATATAAGAATTAAGAAGTGGTTAGTGAAATACTCTATATATGTGTGTGATATTGTATGTGTTTGACAAATATGGCGTGTTAGTGTAATACTTTGGTCAGCACTCAACAACAATTATAATATAATATATTTTAAATTGTTATTTATTTAATTTAATTCTTTATCACATGTCATCCTAATATCCTATACTATTATATTAAGTATCACTAGTTAGTTAAACACGTGCATTTGCTAAATAGAAAAAAATTGTGTACTTTATGATTAGGTTTAGTTTAGATGTATTTTTTGATTTTTTTTATAGATTTTGTACTGAATATATAAAGAAAGAAAAGTTTAATGGAGACCATATATGTTTATGTAGAGTAACATTTTAGAGAGAATTTTTATATAGAGTTAAATAGAGAATCACTATATATACACACACACACACACAAAATACATGCATCTATTTCATTATTCATAAAATATAATTAAAAATGAAGTTATATAATTTTTTCTTTGAGAAAATATTGAAAAACACTCATAATAGTGGGAAAAAAATTAAACTGATTCTATAGTAGAATCAAATCTTCCAAAATGACTCTACACTATAATCAAATTTAGAATCAATTTTTTCGCTTATTTTTTACGTATTAATTTTTTTGTGAAAGTTATATATGGTTAATATTTAACATTAGAATCAAATTTTCTATTATATGATATATAAATATGATTAATTTTAGAATTATTTATATGATTCTACATTGGAATCAAAGAATTCTCTCTGCTCTCATTATAAGAGGATTCTATGTAGAATAATGGCATGTTTATGTATGTATGTATGTATATATATATATAAATTTATATGCTTTCTATTGGAGGCGTCGGAGAACATTGTAAAATATATTGTACTGCAACATATGTTTTTCTTGCGTTACATATACGGTCTCTGACGTTTCCAACAAAAAGGCAGTCTCCATATAACTTTTCCATATATATATATATATATATATATATATATATATATATATATTATTTATATAAATGCCGCCCTAGCATCCCCATCCCATATTTTAGAATTTGTCAAATTTCCATGTTTCCGTACTCCACACTCGTGCTTCTTAGATAAGAAGTAAGGGGAATTCTCCGGTGTTTGGACTTTTAGTACACCGAATACGAATCTTTAAATACATGGTATGGGTATGTGTACTTGACTTCTTATGAATTGGATATGAGGACTTGCGAATAATATTTATCTCTTTGTACCTATGTTACTCGGACTCGGCTAGAAGTGTCCAACATGGATATGTATCCAAGTATCGGACTCGGCAACATTTTGAAAACCTAAAATAAGTGTCCAAGTCCGAGTGTCCATGTCCGAGTGTCGAGTGTTCGACACGGGTACTCGAAGGTAAAATGAAGAGTCCGAGTAACATAGCTTTGTACAACATACAAAATTGATTATCCTGTGAAGAATAAAAAAACTAGATCAGTTAATATCATAATTAAACTAGAACATGTAAATGTTTTAAAATATTCATTTTCATATGATAATTTATTTTATTTTCACCCACCACCATAAAAATTGGCTCATAGGCTGATTGATCAATTGATTAATAGGTAGGCAGGCAGGCAGAAAGCTGCCAAAATTGCCGAAATAAAAAAGTTTTTCAATGAATCAGGTCAAAGTTTATATACGGGTATGTTTGGTTCGGTTTATTTAAGAGTTTGAGGAGATAATAAGAGAGGGAGGACAAGATAGATATGACTAGTGACCAATGAAAGATAAGATGAAGGGGTTGTTGCAGTGCTAGTAGAGACACGCATCGTGAATTAAAAAATGAAGCTGCTGGGAAAATTTGGTTGAAGTTGTCCATGATTCGTGATGAGCAATGCGGTTTACAATTCCACAGCTCGACCGACTCGTAGCATTGGTCTGGAAATATGCCATGTTACAAAGCTAAAAATTTAGAAGTACCTCCCTAGGTGCTTTCGTACTTAATACTTTGAAAATACGTTATCGCTGCTGGATTGGCTGTAGGGCTTGCTTCTATTGGACCTGGAGTTGGTCAAGGTACTGCTGCGGGCCAAGCTGTAGAAGGTATCGCGAGACAGCCGAGGCAGAGGGAAAAATACGAGGGACTTTATTGCTTAGTCTAGCTTTTATGGAAGCTTTAACAATTTATGGGCCTGGTTGTAGCATTATCACTTTTTTTTTGTGAATCCTTTTGTTTAATCTTATTAATTCGAAAAATCAAATTTTTGCATATTTTATTGTCTTGAACCTGTCATTTGCTTGCCAAAGAGGCTCTAGCTGATCATGACTAAAATTTGACATTCTTTTAAAGAGAACTTTTATAAGCAAGACTCAAAGGTTTAGGCTGCTAGCTTGGAAAATATGTCTATATGGTTCATATGCTTGCATTGCAGCCTCACTACTTGCGAGATGCATGAAATTTTGGCTTCTATTAGGTCAATATTAATCACTACTATTGGAATTATGGTTCTCATTAGAGATAATTATATTGATTAAGCTATAGTTTGCTCATATATTGTATTATATACTAGATTGCTGGATATAACTGGATATAATTAGTTCTCAAGAAAGATATAAATTTTGAAGTCAATTGCAATGTTATATATTTTTTCCTCTAGTTGCCATAGTATTATATGATGGACATTATGTTCCCTTGCATTGTTTCCTTTTTTGTTGGTTCTGTTTGTTTAGCAGCAATGGACCTTTTTTGCATAAATATATCTAACGGCTTGACATGAGAGAGGGGACATGGTTTAACTCTATCTATTTGCTGCAGGGTGTACTTACCCTCTGTGGAATGCACGATGCAGAATCGAAGCCAGTCTTGTTATGCTCATGCAATGACAATACGATCCGTGTCTACGACTTGCCATCGTAAGTTTGAATTTAACAGCGGAATACATCTTTTATGCTTTTATATATAGAATGTTTACAAATAACTTTTCTTGTATATTGGTTCAGTTTTTCAGAGAGGGGAAAATTATATTCAAAAGAGGAAGTTCGATGCATGCAAATAGGTCCAGCTGGTTTGTTTTTTACCGGTGATGGAACCGGTGAAGTGAGAGTATGGAAGTGGTTAGCCGAACCAACGGCAACTCCTTGATCAACGGTACTGTATGTAGTCATCATAGTGCATGCCATTTTGTTATACTTCAAATAAATATCCTTTCATCTTTAAGTGTGAGTTCTATGATGAACCCTAAGATGAGTGGATGCAGGTTTTGACTTTCAACACCCATGAACATCATTGTACCGTAAGAGTGTAAGATAAGTGGAAGAAGGTTTTGACTTCCAAGTCGTGACTCCCATCATCATCATTGTATTGTGTATCATATAAAGATGTTACTTTCACAATAGGGATTGTGTCCTATGTTGGTATCGGCTAAAAGATTTAACAGGCAGAGGTGTGTGTATACCTTTTCCTACCACAGCAGGTCCCAGTTGAAATTTCTTTATTATACATGGAACTTTATGAGTTATACGTGAAGCTTGTTTTTAGTTTCTTCTAAAATATTCATGGCGATGTTAAATCTATCCTCTTGTCATGTAAAGTTCATGCATCAATTTGAAATGAAGTTGGCTTAAATAGGGTCTTCAGTTCATAGAGCTGATCATATGTTAGAGAAATCTCGTAGACAGCATAAAGGTTGTGATATGGAGCTTGCAGGAACATTTAAAAATAAAATTCTTTTTTTTTCCTTTTTGTGTTTCAAGGAATGGGCAACAGAAGGCTAGTTCAGAAACTGAGAAACTAGCTATAGACTAGACAAACAAGCTAATAGATATGTAGCCTTTCGTAGTGCAAAGGTAATTTGGTTAATGTTTTGAATGTTATTTAGTTACTATAATCGATCAGGATTTTGTGTTGGCTTAATCTTCTTCTCATTTCATACTTTCTTTATCCCATGTTATGTAAACCGGTACTGGCTTTTTTTAAAAAAAAATTGACCCTCTCTGGAATTGATATCTTTTTTTGTTGTTGTTGCAAAGAAGGAATTGATATCTAATTATATGGCAATTGGCATTTGACATAGAAATGGTAGTGTCTATTTACTATATATTACATATAGAAGCGTTATATATATATACTGTACGTTGAGTCGTTGCTTTACATGGGAAATTATAAATTGTTTAAGAAATTTCATTGTTTAGTCCAAGAAATTAAAAAAAAAAATATAGATAGAAAGTAAATTACTAAACCAATATTGCAAATAGTAACCCGAACTGTTGGACTCTAATATATATGTATATGGGATTATGGGGAGCTTCCGATAGAAATTTTGTTAAAATATGAACTTTCTAAACCGTATTAAATCCAAAATATGTGCTAATTGGGTGTGGGAACATTTTTTTGAAATTAGTTGAAAAATAATGCTTGCATAACTAATTACAGTTGAATACAATTGTCGAATCTTTATAAATATTTAAGATTTTCATATAGTTGAGGTTCAATATGTATAACTAAGGCTAAAAAGGTATATATGTTGAATCATTAATTATATTTGTCTTGAATCTTATGTAATATAAATGTTTAAAAAAAAATAAAAATAAATCATATTAGTTCAATTCATATTGTTATATCTTAAGAACATGGAAGTTTAAAAGAATAGTTGAAATTATAGATGGAAACGGAAAAGAGATGGAATTTTAGTTCACTTGATCACTTGAAGTTTTTTGGCGCAAAAAGGGTTTGATCTATCTGTATGATTTTAATTTAATTTTGCTTCCCCTATTTTTTTTAATAATATCAAATCGGGTTCTTGTACCCATATCGAATAATGAATATTGTTTAACATCTCGAGCTATATTTTTTCGTTTAATTTTGATCATTGAATAAATAAAATTTTAACTAATAACTAATAGATTTCGTTTCTTTCATTTATTAATTTTCACTTTTCTAGTCCACTCAACAAAGCTTTTTTTTTTTGTCTAAAAATTATCTAGGTTTTTTTGCAATGGATAAACTAAAATTTCCAATAATAGACTACTATACCCTTTTAAATAGTTTCAAACCTTACGATTGATAAAAGTATATTATAATTTTTCTTCAATGACAGAATATTTCTCAACATTTAATACACGTGGCTATTTTTGCGGGAGTATATTCGATGAAATAATTTTTTGGATATATTACCATGCTCATGCTAATACCCATTTATTTGTTCATGCCATATTTATTATAATATCCTCTGATATATTTATATCCAATGCAACAGGTGAACAAGAAGAGAAGTATTTTTTTTCTCCGTATTATATGATATGTTCGGACTAAGGATGAGAAACGAGTAAGCGATCGCTTTAAGTAATTTTAAATCAGCGGGTAAAATGCAAATAAAAGAAGGACTTGGTAAATTGTAAATTGTAATA
Organism: Oenanthe sinensis; assembly: GCA_028671895.1. Classification (NCBI taxonomy): domain Eukaryota; kingdom Viridiplantae; phylum Streptophyta; class Magnoliopsida; order Apiales; family Apiaceae; genus Oenanthe; species Oenanthe sinensis. The sequence continues at coordinate 15,208,478 of CM053802.1, forward strand.
CCCCGTAAAACGAGTCATCAACTAGAAGTTACCAGTGTAAGAAAAACATGAACTATTTATTTAATTAGAACTTCGGACGCTATATAAATATATGGTGTTTACTATGCCCGTGTGCTCATGTTTTCTTTTGTTATTTATATCGATCCTATATATATATAGGTATCATATTCGAAATAATTTTGTTTTTGTATTTTGCATATTGCTTATGTGTGTACTTAATAATGTAACTTCGTCAATATAAATAATACGAGTTCATTGGTCATTTGGTCTATTATTAATGCTAACTATTGTTCTTACACTACGATTCAAAGGCATGATGTGTTGTACTGTATGATTTTGAGTTCGAAGAAATTTCGTTACAAGCGCGAACGAGAATAAGTTTTCCAGAATCTATGATTTTATTACATTTGTTTTAATGCTAGAAAATATCTTTCTAAATTAAACAATAATGAAAATAACAAATATTTTTGTATATATTATACACTGAAGTTGTAGCGGTACTGCGGTAGTAACTTGTGACTTCTTACTTGGATCATCTGTGCTGAATTTTTGTAATTTCAGGTAATTAACATTTTAATTTTACAAATTGTAATTTTATTTTGTAGTCCACTACAACTTCATCGGTAAATATATTATATATATATATGGACCAGACTTAGGAGGATAATCCAGAATTCATCATCAGTCCAGTGGTAAACATAGTTACATACTAAACATAAATTAAAGCTTCTTTCAGCCAGCATGCTATGAATGATGATGCCGTCCCACGCTCCAAAATCACCTGGTCAATTCTATAATCTTAAATGTTTATCTATTATACTCGCGACAAATTTTTAACATCATGTAATTAAACTCAGGTTTTTCAATAAAGCGAAAAGAAAGTTTATCTATGATAATCATAAAATATAATATTTTCATAGTACTAAAATTATCATGTAAGTAACATATTTAAAGAATATTTAAAAAAGTGTTATGCGAATAAATCGAGCTTACATAATATTAACTAATATAATTTTTAAAAACGATATACAAGTTAAAAAATAAATGCTATGCAAATTAATATGTGTAGTAACGTAATTACGTAAATGTTTACGATTTATCAGCTTCTTGGTTGATTGCTGACTACAGGGATATAATGCTTTATGAGCAGAATATGCTAGTTCATTCATGTTGTTTAATTTGAATCATTTGATCATGTCATTATGAAATGACTTCTTAGATTCGGTGTACAATTATTATTTTTAACCTTCATACAATTCTGAATAATTATATACTTGTGATAGCTAGTTCTAATTTATTTATTTTATTTTATTTTTTTAAGTTAGATTGATCAAATTTTAATTAAAAATTACATTTATTATGTAATTAAAAATTATATCACTAGAAAGTATATATGATCTACTTTTAAATATAATTTTTAGTTTTTTAAAAGTATAAAAAAAATAATCTATAAAATACAATCAAAATTTAATTAATACGATGGTAAAAAAATTCAAACAAAACGGTTAAACAAATTCTCAGTTTCAAATGTGTAGGAAAGGCGGGCGATACATCATACATACTGTATTTAATTTTATAATTAGGCATGAAAAGTCTCAACCAACAAAAAGTAAATATAAAACCATATTTATGAACTAAATCGAACACCACCGCTATCTACAGGGGACCTTATTTAGAGTTTATCTCTGTGAAAGACGTCACTGCCTCACTGGTTACATCTCAGCACATGCATGCATCCAGAATGCGAGTTTGAAAATATTTATGAATGTCGAACCATAATAATAATGCAGGGTCCCGTGTCTTGAATAGTTTGGGGTCCCCTTTTACAACGTTGCTTCGCTTTGAATATATCCAAAAAAAAAAAAAAAAACCTCATTTCAGACTATGTATTGCGCAAATTTTTCCTTAATGACATAAAAGAGATGTCCCACGCGATCACAGTGTCTATCTTAACATATTATTAAATCAACATACTCTAATAAACGGGCCCCCAGTAGGGACCACCGCATGAGACTCAAAAAAATTTAGAGCACATTTTTAAATAAAAAAAATTAGTATATATATATATCTTACTTAATTAAAAAAATTATCAAGTCAATAATATTCACAAAATATAAATTAATAATTGGACTATAAAATTAAAAATAAGTATTAGTTAAGTATGTGTATACATAATATATATGTATATATTTTAAAAACTATATAATTCATTATTAAAAAAAATGTAATTACACTGATATTCGGTTAATTATATTTTATATTAAAACAATATTAATTTAGTATTAGTAAAATTTTGTCTTAAAACTCATATATATATATATATATATATATATATATTGTCTTTATTTTGATGTAAAGATTCATTTTTTCTAAAGGTTTAGTGATAATTTTGAATTTGAACTATATATCTGAGGTGTTATTATGATGTTATTTTTAGTGAGAATTTTACTGAGATTTGTATGATATCGTCTAAAAAGCAATTATATGTGAAAAGATCAAAAAATGAGTTGATAAGTGAGAATAGTCACAAATGAATTATGACTAAATTTGTTATCGAAAATGTAAGCAAATTTAATAAATTTTTGGTGGAAATAAGTGAAAATTTGAAAAAATTTACCATAACTTTTTGTTATATCATATGATTTTTTTTATAGTTATGACAGGGAAAAATTTTTAGGAGGCTCATTTAAAATTTTTCCCCCGAGTCTCGGATATGTCAGCAACGGCCCGGCTAATAAAAACTCTAGTAACATATATATTATAGTATTAGATTATGAAACTCGACGCATGCGAACTCAAAGGTCGTGGCTTCAATTAACTAGCACTTGAGTTGAGTCAATAGCCATCTGTAGATACATTATACATACATATAAATAAATACACAAATAAAATTATTTTCGAATAGCTTACCGACAAAGTTACTCTCACCGTCGTCACGACAAGCAGGGAGCTGGTTAGAGTTTTTTGTTTAATATAACAGTAAAATAAGCCGGGAGCATTGGTGCGATTAATATACTACTTAAGAATATTACCTAGTTCAGCTGGCCGGTGTGCTAGAGTGCTAGCTGTTTGTTTTGTAGTTCGGTTTTTCTAGTGTGACAAGGGCATATAATTGATAAATCATCACATTTTAATTGACTATTATTTATTAATGATATTGGATCCGTTTATAAATAAAAAACCCCATTTATAATTTATGTCTAGCGACTAGCATGAATAAGTATTTTAGTCGACCCAAAAGGAAAACTGCAGCAACAGACTCCAACTGCTTTAATTTACTTCTGTTGAAAACTCTTGCCTTGTTCAAAAAAAAAGATATCAATCCAATTCAATCTTCTTACTATATTATTTTTGTTGTTAATTACTAAATATTATACTCTAAACTAATTATTTTATATAAATTTAATTGGTGAAAAAATAACAGTTGATAATGTTGGGTGTAATTAAAAACTAAACACAACAATGAGTCAGTTATATAAACAATTAATAAGAACAGACAGATTAAATCAATTAACAAAACAAAACAAAGCACGAAGGTCAAAACAAGATATATAAATCAGTAACTGCAAAGACAAGAGAAAAGATAGAAAACTTAGCTCTAACAGAAGCTTTAAACATATATTGATAGAACTAAAAGAACTACTGAGTCGTCAAATCTTGCAAGAAGTCTTGACTATTCTTGAAAAGATTATTGTCTCACTACGATGTGTTGTGTTGCAGCAATATCACTTCCAGGATAAAAACAGCACAGAGTACTTCGTCCACAGATACGCAGCACTCAACAGCGACCTGCACCTCAGTTTGCCCAGAAAACCTTATGCAAAATCTGTATAATATGAATGTGGAAGATACAAAGTATGGCTACTAGGGTTTTCTCAAACTTGTCACTTCTTTACACTTTTTAATTTTATCTCCAACATTTTTCTGTATATATAATACAATAAAACATGACAGCAGATAAAACATTTAATTAAAATAATTATTCTGACTTAAAGTGCCTTTAATAGAATATATTTCAGAATCAGCAACAACCATCAGAGTTTAGCTAAATTCTGATAGGCTCATCAGAGTATATAAACTCTGACCATCAGAATTCTCATCAGAGTTTGTTAAACTCTGATGAGTCAGTCCATCAGAGTTTATTAATAAACTCTGACTTAGCTCAATTCACTGAATATATACTCTGACAGTAACTTTAACTCAGCTCAAGTCACAGAATATATATACTCTGACAGTAACTTATTGTCAGAATATATATACTCTAACAGTAACTTGTTGACTCAATATTCATATTAAAATAAAAGTAATAGTTAAATTAATTAATCAAGTAAACTCATTTAACCCATTTCAAGCAAACAACTTCTACTCAATTTATTTATGGATTACACTACGAAAATGTCTTAGATCCAAACATGAAAGTTTAAGTCCTCGTAGCAAGGAAAAACTTCCATCAGTTAGTTTCCGAAAATTACATCAAGAACATATATAAAATATGTCTTAAACTTTCCATTTTCTAACAATCCCCCACAAATCCATACAAAAATGCATATCAGGTTCTACTCATGACTTGCTTTTCAGAGTCGGTACCCGTCAAGGTTTGAACCCTCCTAAGTCCTCTACTTATATGGCTATCGGATATAGATGGAATTTTTCACCTTGAATCTTTATCCATTTTTGTGTAACCACACTCTATAGACGATGACAAGTCAAAGGCTATGGTGCCGATCTACGGCTTTGAGACGTTAATGGTCATGTCTTGATCCTGTTCGTCGAATGCTTCAAGGAATAACCCTATCCTCTAATTGCGACCTCACAATAACATTCGCTTAGCTGGGCATCTCCAAAGATGTACTGCCAACATCTCGTCTCACGACTTGACCCCATTCAGAGTTCTTAAAACTCTTGCTAACTAGCAGTTACAGTACCTCTTGAAGTTTACAGGGAAAAGACTTAGATACGTGAGTATCCACATATATGTAGTAGAGGTACTACTGAATCATCCTCACAACTTTTTATTACCACATTGAATACACTTCGAGGGATCCCCTCTCAGGTGTATTGGGTTCCCGCTGTTGATGATTCAAAATGGGTTGTCAGTCACATCCTCAACCTTGACTTAAGGAAAACAGCATGTTCAAATCCCTTAATCAAAGGATCAGCCAGGTTATCTTGAGTTCCAATAAACTCAATAGCCATGATCCTGTCAGACATCAAACCCCTTATAGACTTTAGTCTAACTTGGACGTGTCTCTTTGTTTTCACATTATACTTCTTACTATTTATCTTGTCGATAGTTGTACGACTATCACAATGAACAGCAAGAGCCGGAAGCGGTTGGCTTACTACAGGAATCACAGATATAAGTACATGCAACCATTCAGCTTCCGTCTCCGTGACATCTAATGCACACAACTCATCCTCAAAAGTAGACCGAGTTATAATAGTTTGTCTTGCAGACTTCCAGGATATAGCTCCATCCGTAAGGGTAAACACATATCCAGTCACTCCATTAGAACCAGATTTCTTAACTATCCAACTTGCATCACTATATCCCTCTAGCACTCCAGGAAACCTCCTGTAATGCAAACCAAGGTATATGGTGCCTTTCAGATATCTAAGCACTCTATCAAGAGCATCTCAATGAGTCTTGTTTGAACAACTTGTATATCTAGCTAACTTAGACACAGAATATGAAATATCTGGTCTAATACCATTAGCAAGATATTGCAAACTCTCAATAATCTGAGAATATCTTAACTGAGACACATGAACTCCTGACTTATTCTTAACAAGCACAACTTTTGAATCATATGGTGTGCTAGCGATTCTACAATTTGAATATCCATACTTCTCAAGTATAGATTTCTCTATATAATGAGATTGTGACAAGGTTATTCCATCAGCTGACTGAGTCAGCTTGATACCAAGAATCATATTAACCGCACCCATATCTTTCATTTCAAAGTGCCTTTTCAAGAAACTTTTTGTCTCGTTAATAATCTCAATATTGGTTCCAAACAACAGTATGTCATCCAAATACAGGCACAAAATCACTTTATCATTTTCTTAAATCTTATAGTAGACACACTTGTCACTTTTATTAACCAAAAAATTCTAAGTCAAAACAGTCTCATCAAACTTTTTGTGATAGTCTCTAGGAGCTTGTTCAAGCCATAAATAGATTTGACTAATTTACAAACTTTCCTCTCGTTTCCAGAAGCAACAAATCCTTCGGGCTGATCCATATAAATCTTTTCTTCAAGATCACCATGAAGAAAAGTTGTCTTTACATCCATTTGATGGATGATAAGATCATGTACGAAAGCCAATGCTATAAGCATTCAAATTGTTGTCATTCTTGCAATAGGAGAGTATGTGTCAAAATAGTCAATGTCTTCCATTTGCCTAAAACCCTTAGCTACCAGCCTAGTCTTATACTTATCTATTGAGTCATCTGAGTTCATCTTTCTTTTGAAGATCCTATAGTAGTACACCCAGGAGGGAGATCAACTAACTCTCATGTTCCATTAGAGCCTTGACTCTGAAGAGTCCATGGCCTGCCGAAAAGATAAAGGTTCATCCTCGACATTGTAAGTGATACAATCACTTCCAAAATCCTTGACCACATTTGCTCGCTTACTCTTTATAAGTTCATCTACTTCGTTAGGAGTAGATCTACTAGCAGAATCCGCCCCCACATTTGTCATCTTTTCCACATGATAAAGAATGGAACTCAATGTGCGAGTGGGATCATCATTAGAAATACCCTGAGGTGTACCAGTCTTCATAGGGAATACATTCTCAAAGAATGTTGTATCGCGAAACTCAACTATAGTGTTTGTCACTATACCATCTATGTCAGATTTTAACACTAAAAATCTCATAGCGGTAGTGGTTTCAATATAGCCCAGAAAGATGCAATCAAAGGGTTTTTGGCCCCAGTCTCTTTCTCTTGTGTTCAGGGACAAGTACCTATGCAAGGTAGCCCCACACACGAAAACAATTTAAATTAGTCTTTTTGCCTTTCCATAATTTATAAGGTGTCTTTTTCATATATTTCAGAGGGACTTTGTTCAGAATATGGCAAGCCGTATTCAGAGCCTCTCTCCACATGTACTTAGGCAACCCAGAATTAATTAGCATACTGTTAATCATATCTTCAAAAGTTCTGTTCTTTCATTCTGCCACCCCATTAGACTCAGGAGTGTATGGTGGAGTCACCTCATGAACTATACCATTATTTTTGCAAAATTCATTAAATGAGGTACCCGTATACTCTCCACCTCTATCAGATCTCAAACGTTTAAGTAATTTACCGGTTTGTGTTTCAGTTTCATTTTTATAAATAATGAATTTATCAAGTGCTTCATCCTTATGTTTAATCAAATAAACATGGCAATATCTACTATAATCATCAATAAAGGTAATGAAATATCTTTTATTATCCTTAGTCAAAACACCACCGAATTCACATATGTCTGTGTGAACTAATTCTAAAACTTCTGAATCCCTAACAACATTATGAAAGGGTTTCCTAATTAGTTTAGCAGTCATACATACTTGACATTTAGATTTCTTTTCAATGGCATGCTTTGGAATCAACTATAAATTCATCATATTATTTAGAGCACCAAAATTTAGATGACCAAGACGCGAGTGTCATAAATCGGATGATTCAACACTATTTATAGAAGGAATAACATTATCATTAATAAAACTGCCCAAAACAGGCTCCACATTTATTAAAAATAATCCATCAGACAAGTAACATTTGCCAGTATGTGTAATGACTACTTTATTACACTTCAAAGAAAGTTCGAAACCATTTCTAACTAAACAAATTCCACTTATTATGTTTCTACGAATGTTAGGAACATGATCACTCTAGTAAGGGATAGAACACGCACAGAAGCAAACTTCAGGTCCACGTTTCCTACTCCAAGTACTTGAGCAGCACTAGCATTCCTCATCGTCACTGTCATGCCTTGAATCTGTTGATAAGATACAAACAGAGTAATATCAGTACAAATATGTACATTAGCTCCAGTATCAATCAACCATTCATTTGACAGATAAGTGGAAAGTAGTGTAGGGTTGTAGGTAACATACCCGTCATTGGTTTCAGAAGCAATAGCCTCACCAACAACCATGTTAACCACAGGCCCACCAGTGATTCCAAGCACAGTATTAGCTTGTGCTACAACATTAGGTTTCTTTGCTTTCTTTACAGGACATTCCTTGCTCTAGTGACCAACTTGTCCACAAGACCAACATGGTTTGTTTACCTTTGATTTTTTAGCCTTGTTCTTGTCATTTTTAGGCTTAGTGTTTTCCTTCTTAGTGACAGACTTTCTTTTCTGTCCTACAGTCACTACGTTCACCTTCGAACTCCCATGTTTAGCAGACATCACATGTCCATATTTAGACTTGTGTTGTTCATGCACAGAGATGTCCAACATCAGGTTAGTCCATGTGATCTCTCTTTTCTGTCTTTTCAGGGAGAGAGTAAACTCTTCCCAAGACTTCAGGAGCTTTTCAATCACCGACATGACTTGAAACTTCTCAAGAAGGTCCATTCTGGACTACTTCAAAGCATGAACTAATATCTCAAATTCGTGCACCTGCTCAGTCATGGATTTTATATCCACCATCTTGAAATCAAGGAACCTTGCCACACTATACTTTTTCAGACCCTGAGAGTCAGTATTGTGGGTTTGGTCCAGCTTCTCCCATAAGAGTTTAGCAGTAAAGGCATCCGATGAATAAACATCGAACAGAGTGTTTCCTAAAGCTGCCAAAATGGTAGCCCTTGCCACTCCATCCTTTTCAGCCCACAAAACATAAACCTTAATAGAGTTAGCCTGCTCTTGATTCACAACAGGAGGATCATACTGCACCACCGGCCATAGACCCTTAACTGTTAACCACATCTTCATCTTTTTCTGCCAGCAAGAAAAGCCAACACCACCGCTGAACTTATCAGGCATACCTGACAGATCAATAAGCTGTGGAAAACAGTACGTAGCCCAATCAATGGCAGTAGCAGTAACCCCAGACCCAGAACTAGTAGCACCAGCAACATGAGTTTCAGTTTCGTTAATCATCTTGTTAATTACAATATATAACAGTTAATCTCTTTAAGATTGTTGGGTGTAATTAAAAATTAAACACAACAATGAGGCAGTTATATAAACAATTAACAAGAACAGACAGATTAAACCAATTAACAAAACAAAACAAAGCACGAAGGACGAAGGACGAAACAAGATATATAAATCAATAACTGCAAAGACAAGAGAAAAAATAGAAAATTTAGCTCTAACAGAAGTTTTAAGCATACACTGATAGAACCAAAGAAACTGCTGAGTCGCCAAACCTTGCAAAAAGTCTTGACTATTCTTGAAGAGATTATTGCCCCACTACGTTGTGTTGGGTTGCAGCAATATCACTTCAAGGATAAAACAGCACAGAGTACTTCGTCCATGGATACGTAGCACTCAACAGCGACATGCACCTCAGTTTGCTCAGAAAACCTATGTATAATCTGTATAATATGTGTGTGGGAGATACAGAGTATAGCTGCTAGGGTTTTCTCAAACTTGTCACTTCTTTGCATCTTTTAATTTTATCTCCAATGTTTTTCTGTATATATAATACAATAAAACATAACAGCAGATAAAAAAATTTAATTAAAATAATTATTCTGACTTAAAGTGCCTTTAATAAAATATATTTCAGAATCAGCAACAGCCATCAGAGTTTAGCTAAATCCCGATAGGCCCATCAGAGTATATAAACTCTGACCATCAGAATTCCTATTAGAATTTGTTAAACTTTGACCTGACCATCAGAGTTTGTTAAACTCTAACTATCAGTTTCATCACAGTTTATTAATAAATTCTGACTCAACTCAAGTCTTAGAATATATACTGTGACAGTAACTTTGACTCAGCTCAAGTCACATAATATATATACTCTGATAGTAACTTTGACAGTAACTTACTGTCATAATATATATATATTTTGGAAGTAACTTGCTGACTCAATATTCATATTAAAATAAAAGTCATAATTAAATTAATTAATTAAGTAAACTCATTTAACTCATTTCAAGCAAGCAATTTCTACTTATTTTATTTATGGATTACACTTAGAAAATGTCTTAGATCCAAACATGAAAGTTTAAGTCCTCGTAGTAAGGAACAACTTTCATCTGAAAATTACATCAAGAACATATATAAAATATGTCTTAAACTTTTCATTTTCTAACCGGTAACACGTACCTATATTATTATTAATTACAATAAGCAATAATATAGTACTTGTCCATTATTTTTTATCTATAATACTATTAAAACAGTTTACTCACTATAAAAATTTAGAATACCTTTGAAATATGTTCCAGACAAGATTATAATTTAGGGTAATGTTACCGGAACCAAATTTATTCCTAAAAATTGCTTCCAAATAACGTGAATTTGATGATGTGTCATTATGAAATATTTTAGTTGGTGAGATTTATGTGAATGTGGCGAAATTTATTATTATTAATATATTAAATTAGAGACAATCACAATATAATACGTTTTATTTAATAAAGATTTTAAAAATAAATTTGGGACATGTAAGATTACTTTATAATTTAATACTTACGTCCTCGAGGTACTTAAAATTTTGCTATATTTGAAGATATAATATTATATTTTAAAAATACAAATTTATATAACATAATAAAATATATAGCTCTCAGGCTAGAGTTCGACTTGTTTAATTCGAGATCGGCTCGAATTCGATTTGAATTGATTTTGCTTGGTTCGAGTAAATGAAATGTGCACTTTTTAGAGTCGAAATAAAGTGATTTTTTTTATAATTTAATTATATTCTATTATTATTAGATCGAATAAAATATGTATATGTTATTATTTTTTATAAATAATTTAAATATGTTAAAATAAAACTTATGTTTTAAATTATTATCTTATATTTACATTAATGTGATTTCTAAATTTATATATAATATTGATTTTCATGTTACAAATAATATGATTTTGAATTTTTGATATGTATAAAATATAATTTCATGTATTAGTTTTACACAAAATATGTATTTACAAAAGCCAATTAATAAAATATAAATTAGACCTGAAAACTCGATACATTAAAATCTCTTCGTCATCATTTATTTCATATATAATTTATTATTATTAAAATAGGGATTATGTCTTGAAAAAAACATAATTACATATTTAATTTAATTTGAAAGTCCGATTCAACTCAATTTGATTTATTTAAATAAAAATATAAATTCATTCAAAATTAGATAAAACTTAGCGCGACTCGATTTTATTTTTTTACCAAACCCCGAAAGCAGCACACGGGATGTTAACGTTCCTATTAATCACAGGGGATGTTATCGTTCATGTTAATCAAATGGTGAAATGAGAAGAATTGAATTGACACATACAGTAGTCAAAAGAAAGAAAAAGAATTTACAAGTGTTGGTTGTCTCGCAAGTCTTCATAATGAGGGGTACACATGCTAAAATACATGATGATAATATCAAGTTGTAGCCTTGTAGGCAGCTGATGGTACTCTTCCATATTAAAAGCCACGAGTAGTACGCATTGAAACAGACGGTGCAACAACCCTCGAATGACACTTACGTACATGAAAAATAGAGTAAACTCAACGAAAGACTACTATAAATTATTTTGATTTTTGATACTTACGCGGAAAGAGGAAGTAATATACTGTATTTGTTTGATTGATATGCAGAAATCCCTCAATTTAAACTTTTAAAATAATATTAATAATATTCTTTCTAAAAAGGATGATGATAGATTTTAAGTGCTTGTTTGATTATATATGAGTATTTGATTTTCATAAAAAGTTATAATATCTTGATATTTAGTGGATTTTATATTAAACTGTTCACTCATCTTATAAAAAAATTACGTAACTATCTCATTTTCACAACGATTCATTTAAGACATTAAATTGTTAATATATATTAGTTTGCTAATTTTTAAAAAAAATTAACGATTAATATTAAAATTGTTAAGGCATAGTCTCATCAGTTTATAATGCATGTGTTTTAATGTTAATCGTTAACTTTTTTTAAAAAAAAAGTTAGCGAAATGATATATTTTAACAGTTTAGTGACTTAAATGAGTCGTCGTGGAGATAAGATAGTTACTTGATATTTTTCTGTGGAATGGGTGGATAGTTTAATATAAAATTTATGAAAAGTTAAAAAAATTATTTGATTATGATGTAAGAATTTGTATTAACTAGGTATTGTAAACCACTAAAATAAGGGTTGGGTAATTAACTTTGCCCGGTATATAAAAAAATAAATTTACCAAGTACTTTTTGTAGATGTGTTTTACTTCGTAGTACAACTTCCTCATATTTTTCTGTCAACTAAAAAAGCACCAAAACTAACCGAAATGATGAACTTATAAGAATTATTATAATAGGATAATTAATAATTAATTAAAATTGTTAATCAGCATACTAATTGAATTTATGATAATAATAACTACTATATTAATTTCAGTATTTTAGAAATTATTTACTAATCAAAAAATATTTATTATATCATAAATTTAAGATAATATATTTTTAATTAAAATATTATTAGTATCTAATAATTTTTTAAAAATTATCTGATGATTAATTAAATTTTTAAAGTAGAACTGGCATAGTTTCTAAGGATTAATCAGTCAAATTTAAGATTTTTCAGAACCATGCTTGCATACAAAGTGAGACTTTCTGCAAAATTCTAATTACTATTTACGGTAAAAGTTGAATTTTTTTTTAATTTCACCCCTAACATCAAAAAGGAAAAATTGTTTAACTAGAATTTTTTTGGTGACATACTGGGGGTGTTTGGGGTTCCTTAAACTTAAAATAAGTAGCTTATTTTTTATTTTATTTTACATATTTTCATATTTTTTTTAAAGATAAATATTTGTTTTAGAATTTTAAGACCAAATATGAACTTAATTATTTCTGGAAATAAGGGCTTATTTCTGGAAAGTACATACATCCCTACTTTTTTCCGGAAATAAGTCCTTATTTCCATAAGTTGCAGTTTGCCAAACAGGCCCAGTACTCTAGTACAAATTCCATGTTAGTCAAAAGTATTTTCGTATTTCTTAAATATTTTATAAAATAAATTACCCCGTCCCATTTTAATTGTTTGTTAGTAATTATGTCTTTGATGATAACATTTATCTTAGAATCATGTAAATGTATTTCAACATTGTAGCTAGTCAATTAATATGTGTTATGTAAATATCAATTGACTAGGTAGCACTTATCGATCGATATTGGTTGTAAATCAATTCATAATGTGATAGATATTATTAGATATATGTAGCAATTGACTTGTATCTCGTATAGTCGATTGATATGTGCAAATAAAGATCAATTGATGTTCAAGACTTCGATGGATGCTGTTAGGAATTATGAGTTTTGATGATAACAAATTACTTAGAATTTCAATAGGGACTTAAAATTACTTTGTAACTGGTTGATGGATATGACTTATAAATATCCATTGACTAGAAAACTAGTTATCAGTTGAAGCTTGTTTATCAACTGATAAACTGGATTGTAGCATTGATTTATGTTTCACTATCAATTGATTGTATTGTTTCGATGGATGCTATGAAGTAGTCGACTGATGTTATTGACTTCAATTTCTAGCTTCTCAACAGATGTGAAGAATGGCTGATCAATTGTAAATATTCTAAGTCAGAATTCTCACAAGTGAAGTGATCAACTGATGTTGAAGTCGATGGATGAAGACACTACTCAATGGATGAAAGCTATCAACAGATACAAGTCATCAATGGATAAAGATAGTCAACGGATAAGGAACCATCAATGGATAGGGAGTCGATGGATAACTCAATTATCCATCGACACATCAACTGATCAACAGATATCCTATCCATCGATGGATAAGCAAAGGAGAATCAACTGATAAGCTTAACAGCATTTATCGGTTGATTAAGGTTTCCCAATTTAGTTAAAGACAAGAAAAGAAGTATGGGAACTGTGCAGAAACTGAATCAATGGAAGACAGTCATGTCAGGATTGTGAAGACTTTCAAGGCAACAAAGTATTCAAGGAATGTATCAAGACAAAGATACTTCTAGGGCTAGTCAGTTCAAAAAGAAGACTGTGCAAGTAGCTAGTTTCTATTTTCATGTAAACAATATAAGTTGTAATTTTATATTGCTATCTGTCGATAGAAATTAGGTGAAAAAAAACTTCTATATAGTTGTTAGAAGTACACAGTAGCAAAGAGTGTAGAAAACATCAAGAACTCAAAAAGCACAGTAAAAATAGGCAGTATCTTGTAGTGTTTTTCTGAGTTCAAAAACTCACTTTGTAAGCAGCTTGGTATTCGTACTAAGATCAATTGAAAGCAAAAACATACTAGTGGAAAACCAATCCACTAGTAATTTTTAACATTGTTGTGTTTTGTTTTCAATATTTTTCTTGTCAAGTTCTTAGTTACATCAGTTCTCTCTAAACACAAAAACACTGTCCTTGAACAAACTTTATTCCGCAAGAATTAAACTTAATTCTTAAGTTTGTATACAACCCCCCCCCTTCTCCAAACTTAGTGTACTTAAGGGCAGATAACAATTGGTATCAGAGCTAGCTTTCAACATACAAAAAGTTAAGATCTAAAAGTACATCAAGTATGGGTCAAAAAGACACAGGAGTTAAGATTCCAGTTCTAGAGAAAGATGAGTATTTTCCCTGGAAAGTGAAAATGCACTTGCATCTGCTATCCATTGATCCTTCCTATGTTCACTGCATAGAGAAAGGTCAACATGTGCCTATGAAAATAGTTACAAGTGTAAATACAGATGGTACTCAGGCACCAGACAAACTCATTCCTAAACCAGTGAGTGAATATACAGATGAATATGAGAAGGAAGTACACAAGGATAAAAAGGCTATGAACATTTTGTTTAATGGTCTTGGCAAGGATATGTTTGACAATGTTATCAACTGTACAACCTCCAAAGAAGTTTGGGATACTCTTCAAACCCTCTGTGAAGGCACTGAACAAGTAAGAAAGAACAAGATGCAACTCTTGATTCAAAAATATGAAGCCTTTCACTTCAAGAGTGGTGAAGCAATCAATGATACATATAGTAGGTTTCAAAAGCTGCTGAATGAGCTTAAACTATATGGAAGAGTATATGCTGTTGAGGACACCAACCTCAAATTCTTGAGGTCCTTACCCAAGGAATGGAAACCAATGACTGTTTCTATAAGACAATCTCCTGACTTTAAAGAATATACTCTTGATAAGTTGTATGGCATCTTGAAAACCTATGAGTTGGAGCTACAACAAGATGAGGAAATTAAGAAAAGTCAGAAGAAAGAAAAGTCCATTGCTTTGGTTGCCAAGGATAAGCAAGTTGCAGAATCAGGTGAAGTTGCTCCTGTCAAAGAAGGAAAGAAAGAAGGTCATGGCAATGGTGCAAATAATGTTAGATATGATGAATCTTCTACTGGGAAAGGAAAAGAAATTTGTGAGGATGATGAGTCATTCACTAAAGATGAAATGGATGAAATAGATGAGCATTTAGCTTTTCTATCAAGAAAATTTTCAAAACTCAAGTTCAAAAGGAATCCTATGCAAAGGCCTGGATCACAGTTCAGGAGAGACACTCAACAAAGCAAAAATCTTGTTGACAGGACTCAATTCAGATGCTTCAACTGTGGATCGGCTGGTCATTTTTCAAGTGAATGCAGAAAGCCTAAAATAGAAAATAAGTCAAAGTTTAGTGATGGTATTGACTATAAGAAGAAGTACTTTGACTTGCTTAAACAAAGAGAGAAGGCTTTTGTGACAGAAGAAAAGGGCTGGGCTGCTGAGGAGGATTCTGAAGAAGAAGAAGAACACATCAACCTTGCACTAATGGCCAATCAAGATGACCAGGAAGCTAGTTCATCTAGCAATCAGGTAATTTCTACAAACCTATCTGAGTTATCCAAAGATGAATGCAATATTACTATTAATGAAATGTCAAATAAATTGTATAATTTTCATGTCACTCTTAAATCCTTGAACAAAGAGAACACTAGGCTCAAATTAACCTTAGAAACTCTCACTGAAAGAAATAATTTCCTAGAGAATGAGCTAGTGCAAATGGACAGACTCAAGGTAGAGAACAAATATGCTAGAAATGAGCTTGTTGAGAGCAAAAAGGAAATAGAAAAATTGAAAGAAAAATTGGAAGAAGAACTAAGAACCATTGACAAGTGGAACATGTCAAGTAAAGCTAGTAAGAAGATGAATGACATTCATGGAACAAATTTTTTCACCATGTTGTCTGAAACTCTTGAGAAATTAGCCATTAATGAAGATCAATCTTTGGAAAAGAAGCAATCGATTGCTAATTCTGAATCAACTGATAAGAATTATCCATCGATTGATAATGTCAATTCAACGGATAATCATCCATCGATTGATAATGTTATTCCAACGGATAATTATCCATCGATTGAGGAATCATCAACTGCTAAGAAGTGTGTTGTTAAAACCAAGCTTAACAGACCTGTTAAATTTGTCAAAGAAAGTAGCTCCTCTAAATCTCAAGTCAAAATTGAACAGGCTAATATAGGGTTCTTATCTAAAGATCAGTTGAAAGAAAAATTGGAAAAGATAGAGCCTAATATTCAGCCAAATGAAAAGAAGAAGAAAAACAGAAATGGTAAAGTAGGCATAAATAAGCACAATAACTACACACCTGACAAATATGCTCCTAGGAAGATATGTGCTAAGTGTGGTAGTAAAAATCATTTATCTGTGCAATGCAAACTCAACATGCCTACAACAACCAATGTGCCTGTTATACCTAACATGCATTCTAATTCTGTTTTTCCTCATTTAGTTGATTCTCATGTTATTCATGCTCAGTATGCATCAATGCCTTATATGTTTAATCCATATCTTGCATTTGCCAACATGAATATGCCTGTTATGCCATGGAATATGCTTAATAACCTTCATGCACCAAATTTTTCCAATTCTGCAAGCATGAGCATTCCAAATATTAGCACTGAGAATTCTGAGGTAAGGAAACCAACACCTAAGGTTGAAGTGGAAGTAAAACCACTTAAACCAAAGGTATAAAAATTGGAAACCAAGCCGAAGATAGCAACTAATAAGAAAGGACCCAAGGCAACTTGGGTACCAAAATCAACTTGATTTGTTTTAACTGTGTACAGGGAAAAAGAAGAAATCTTTGGTACTTGGACAGTGGGTGTTCAAGACACATGACTGGAGATAAATCTCTGCTCACAAAGTTTGAGGAGAAAGCTGGCCCTGGAGTAACTTTTGGAGATGACAGCAAAGGGTACACCATGGGATATGGCTTGATTTCAAAAGAGAATGTCATCATTGAACCTGTTGCATTAGTTGATGGCTTAAAACATAACTTGTTAGGCATAAGTCAACTATGTGACAATGGAAATAAAGTTTGTTTCACAACAGAAGCATGCATAATTTCCAACAAGGTAGATGGAAGCCTGGTTATGAATGAGAATAGAAAAGGAAATGTGTACATAGCTGATTTCAATTCAACAAGTGCAGATTCAATGACTTGCCTTCTCTCTAAGGCAAGTACAAATGAAAGTTGGTTGTGGCATAAGAAATTAGCTCACTTGAATTTCAAAGCCATGAATCTGTTGGTCAAGAAAAATCAAGTGAGAGGCTTACCACAAATGGAATTTGTCAAGGATGGACTTTGTGATGCTTGTCAGAAAGGAAAACAAAGGAAGGCATCATTCAAGTCAAAATTGGAATCATCAATTGAAAAGCCACTTGAGTTATTACATATGGATTTGTTTGGTCCTGTAAATATCATGTCTATTGTAAAGAAGAAGTATGCTCTAGTCATTGTGGATGATTTTTCAAGATTCTCATGGACTTATTTTCTGCATTCAAAGGATGAAGCTAGTCATCTCATCATCAAGCACATAAGAGAAGTTGAGAAAAACCTTGAATTGGATGTAAAGAAGATAAGGAGTGACAATGGGACAGAATTCAAAAATTCCATAATGAAAGAGTTCTGTGAATCAAAAGGAATAATACACACATTCTCTGCACCAAGAACACCTCAACAAAATGAGGTAGTTGAAAGGAAAAATAGGACATTGATTGAAGCAGTTAGAACCATGTTGGAGGATACCAAACTACCAACATATTTCTGGGCTGAGGCCATAAACACCGCATGTTACATTCAAAACATCTCCTTAGTAAATCAAGCTCAAGGGAAGACCCCTTATCAATTGATCAAGAAAGACAACAAGTCAAAAGTGGGGTTTCTTCATGTTTTTGGCTGCAAGTGCTATGTGCTAAGAAATCAAGGTGAAAACCTAGGAAAATTTGAAGCCAAGGCTGATGAAGCTATATTTGTTGGGTATGCACTATCAGGCATAGCCTATAGAGTCTATAATCTCAGACTACACATTGTTATGGAATCTGTACATGTAGTATTTGATGATAAAAAGATTCAAGGCTTGTTTGATGAAGGAAATCATGACATACTGCCCCTTTGAGAATGAATCAAATGATGTAAATGATGATGAAGAGGCAGAAATTATAAACCTCAAGTTTTCAGAAACCCAATATCAGTTGATGTTACTGCATCAATGGATAATTTATCAGTTGACAGAAATCCATCAACTGATAATGCATCAACTGATAACTCCTCAACGGATAATCAACAATCTACATATAAGGTATCCACTTCAGGGGGAGGGTTTCAGAATCAATCTACAAATTCAGATCACTTTAAGTTCAATACAAATGATCATGAAGCTTCATCATCAAGGCAAAATTTGCCTCCTCAAAGAAAATGGACAAGAATCCATCCATTTGAACTAATCATTGGAAATGCAGAAGATGGTGTCAAGACAAGAAGTGCTACTCAAAATGAGTGTCTGTACATCAGTTTTCTATCTTAAGAAGAACCCAAAAGAATTGAAGAGGCTCTCATGGATCCTGATTGGGTTTTGGCTATGCAAGAAGAACTGAATCAATTTGAAAGAAATAAAGTATGGAAGCTGATGCCCAGACCAAAAGATAGATCAGTAATTGGTACAAAATGGGTATTCAGAAACAAAATGGATGAAACTGGTATTGTGACTAGAAACAAAGCAAGGCTTGTGGCAAAGGGATATTCACAAGAAGAAGGAATTGATTTTGATGAAACATTTGCACCAGTTGCAAGGTTAGAAGCAATCAGAATATTTCTAGCTTATGCTGCACATGCTAATTTCAGAGTCTATCAGATGGATGTGAAGAGTGCTTTTTTGAATGGGGTACTAGAAGAGGAAGTCTATGTGGAACAACCTCCTGGCTTTGAAGATCCAAATTTCCCTGACTTTGTCTACTATCTACTCAAAGCACTATATGGCATGAAGCAAGCACCAATGGCCTGGTATGACACTTTATCTCAGTTCCTCATTGAGAATCACTTCACAAGAGGTACTGTTGATAAAACTCTATTCAGTAGAAATGTTAATGGCTCTATTATTCTTGTACAAATTTATGTGGATGACATTATTTTTGGCTCAACTAATGAGGGACTTTGCAAAAAGTTTGCCAAATTAATGCAGAGTAAATATGAAATGAGCATGATGGGAGAGCTTACCTACTTTCTTGGGTTGCAAGTCAAACAAGTTAAGGATGGTATTTTTATAAATCAAACAAAGTACATTCATGACTTATTAAAGAAATTTGACTTAAGTGAATGTTCTTCTGCAAAGACTCTCATGGCCACTGCCACCAAACTTGAATTAAACACTAAGAAAGCTAAGGTGGATATTTCAAGTTATAGAGGCATGGTAGGCTCTCTTTTATATTTAACTGCTAGTAGGCCAGATATAATGTTCTCTACATGCTTATGTGCTAGATTTCAGGCTGATCCTAGAGAATCTCATTTAGTGGCTATTAAAAGAATTTTTAGGTATCTCAAGGGAACATCAAATTTAGATATTTAGTATCCTAGAGATTCTGGTTTTAATCTAATAGGCTACTCAGATGCAGATTATGCAGGTTGTAAAATAGACATGAAAAGTACTACAGGTACCTGTCAATTTCTAGGAAACAAACTTGTGTCATGATTTAGTAAAAAGCAACATTCAGTATCAACTTCAACCGCAGAAGCTGAGTACATTGCTGCTAGAAGTTGCTGTGCACAAATATTATGGATGAGGAATCAACTATTTGACTATGGGTTCAACTTGAACAAGATTCTCATCTTCTGTGACAATACAAGTGCCATTGCAATAACAGAAAATCATGTGCAACATTCCAGAACCAAACACATTGACATAAGGTATCATTTCATTAGGGAACATGTAATGAATGGTACAGTTGAATTACATTTTGTCCCTAGTGAACAATAACTTGCAGACATCTTTACCAAACCTCTAGATGAATCTACTTTTAATAGATTAGTCTGTGAGTTAGGTATGCTTAATTTTGCTCAATCTTAAAATGCCTGTCAAGTTTTCTTTGTTTTGTAGCCATTGTTCACAATTATCTGTTGAAACCAAGTAATCAATTGATAAATGTGTTAATTATCAATGGATATTTTATTCCTATCAATGGATATTTATCTATCGACAGATAATTACCTCAGTAATTGTTTATCGATGGATAAATTCTTTCTTATTTGATCAACAGATAAATTTTATTCCTATCGATGGATATTTATCTATCGACAGATAATTACCCTGGTAGTTAGTAATCGATCGATAAATGATTAACTCTTTATTTTATCCGTCGATAGTAATAGAATTTCTACAGTTTTATACATCCGTTGATCATATTATAGTCATTGGATAATTGCCATTTAGGGTAATATACTACTTTCTTTTATTCATCAACGGTTATATCCTTAATTAAAAAGACTTTTCGAGTCATTTTAATATCAGAAAATATAAATAGTAGTTACAATTAACAATTCATTCTTACTTGCTATTCTATTTTCTATCTCTAATCTCTGCAACTTTGTCTCTTTCTCAAGCTAATTTTCTCTAATTCTCTTAATCTCTTCCAAGTTCTCTTTAATTTCTTAAGAATAAACTGACAAATGGCACCACAAAAGAAGATTGTTTCATCCACTGGGTTCATCTACGAGCAGAACAACTTCACAGCATGCCTGACGTTGAACGATGCTCCCGTGGATTTCCATCCCTTGATACGATTCCTGGGTGACTGCAAAGTGTCCAAAGCTCTCAGCGAAGCACCCACAATTGTGTGTTCATTTGTTGAGGAACTGTGGAACTCTGCAGAAGTATATCACAAGATGGGAAGGTAATCACTTACACTTGCAGAGGTAATTCCTACACCATTACTAGTACTTCTTTATCTGAATGCTTAGAATCACCTGCAAATAATTGTGATGAGCCTCCAACTGAAGAAGAAATTAGGGACATGCTAGAATCTGTTAATTATGCAAATGCTGAAACAGGATTAGGAGAATTTGTTAGGAAAAACCTTAGAAAAGAATAGAGTTACTTCTTTGATGCCATTATTAAAGTATTTTCTGGAAAAATAAGTAATTTTGATGCAATTACAACTAGTATGTAAGAAATTGCTTATTCTGTCCTGTTTGATAAATACTTCGATTTTGGCACACTACTCCTAAATGAATTAACTGCTAAGTTAGGAACCAAGGCATCTAGGAAAAATAACATTTATTTTGCTAGATTTTTCATGATGATTATTAATGCCTCCATTGGAGAATACAATATTAGTGCAGATATGGAGTCCTTGGATCCTTGGATGCAAAATAAGAGGGTTTTCAAGGATCTTGTGAGAATCAACTTACATCCTAAGTTGTGCCTCATTTATTCTCCTCTTGTGCAGGTATATCTTAAGAATCTCAATCTTTTAACTTCTTCCTCAAAACTCAAATTTCTTTGCCTTCTGCAACAATGGAGGGAGATGGAAATGCCTCCATCCCTCCTACCCAAGTTGCACAACCTTCCAAATACAAGTCTAAACAAACCACCTCAGTAGTTTCTCAAAAGACTACTGTTGTAAAAACTAAGAAAAAAAACCATTGAGGGGAGTGTGAAAGTGGTTGATAAGGGTGAGGGAACTGGCCAACATCAAGAAAGCCAGAAGGATAAGGAGAGTGAGATTGAGAGGAACCAGCCAGCCACCAGCCCAATCTCCCAACAGATTGAGGCTGTAGTAAAGGACTTAAACAAATCCCTAGTTGCATCTTCTCAAAAAGGTGTAACTATTGAAAAGAGGTCTCAACCAGGACCATCAGATGGGGATAAGGGTCACCAAACAATACAGCCATACAAAAGGAGAAAGAAGGTTACAAATACTGCACAGGGTACACACACACATGCAAAGCCAAATGAAAATTTGGTGGAGCATTCACTCTCTTCTTTTGATGTGTCTCAGAATCTTCCTGAGGCACAGCCCCATTCTTTATCTGTCTCTTATCCTCAATCTCCTTCAAAATCTATTTCTTCAGAAACAGTGTTGATTGACAACTTCATTGTTTCAAATTCACCCTCTTTACAACTCAGGGTGGAGCCAACACTCTCACCTGCATCACCAAATAAGGTTAACACCTTGGTTGATCAGGAAAATGCTGAAAATCTCAACAAGTCAATGGATGGCATTCCATCAACTGATAAATTTCAACATCCATTGACTAGTTCACTTCCATCGATGGATGTCCTTACATCCATCGACGAGCTCCTATCAACGGATATTCCTTCATCGATGGATATCTCTTATCCATCGATTGAGCCTTTTATTCCAATTCATGAACCATCCACTGAAATAATTGTGGCCAACACCCTACTAGGATTGAGTGGAGTGGGTGAGGTGAGTGAGAGGCAAGGTTTGCATACCTTGGCAAAAGGAGAGTGTGTGAATGAGGGGCCCTCAACTTCTTCTGAGGTGGCAAAAGGAGAGGATGTGAGAAAAGAGAATTCCACCTTAGAAGCTGATGCAAAAGGAGAGCTCAGTGAGGGAGAGGTGAGAATCTAGAATGAGATCCTGATGCAAAAACAGAGCGATGAGAGTGAGAGATAAAAGAATAGAGAGAAATCAGTTTTTCAATCTAATGAAGCATCATCTTCTAAAACTGAGCAGGTTGCATCAGAACTCACCCAGGAGTTGGGGCTAGAGTCAGGGGGAGTTGTAGACTATGGAGTTCCTGCAGGAGTTGCAGAAGTCAACCTGGAGGTGGAGGATGAAATTGAAGTCAATCTTGATGCTTCAACCTTTCAACATGGAGATCCTCATTATCAAGAACTAGCAGCAGCATCTAATCAAGTAGCTTAGCAAATGCTGGGTTTGGTGCAGACAGAGGAGCAATTCAGGAGTGGGAATGAGTTTTTGGCCTGTCAACCTGATGATGTATCCCACATGAACCCTGAAGATTTTGAAGACAGTTCTGATGATGAACTTCTAGATCCACAAGTGGCCAGTGTTAGGAATATAATAATTTGATGATGTACAAAATACTAGAACGGGATTTAGCACAGTCTATCTGCAAGAATCAATCAACGGATATCTATCTACAAGAAGCAATCGACTGATAAATATCGATCGATAAGTCATCAACTGATAAAGCCAATCGAGAAGTCATCGATCGAGAAGTCATCAACTGATATTTATCAATCGAGAACTCAAGTCATCAACTAATATTTATTGATCGAGAACTCATCAACGGATATATACTCATCAACGGATATTTCCTGATCGAGAACTCATCAACGGATATTTATTGATCGAGAAGTCATTAACGGATATTTACCAATCGAGAAGTCTCACAAGTACTCGATTGATTAGCTCACAGCCTGACTTCTCGAAGCTTAAAGGAGATGAGTATTCGGTTGATTCAAACAACTAGTTTCAAGGAAAGTCTTCAAATATCAAAACAAATATATTGCAGATATGCTATGGGAAGGAAAGCAAAAATTAAGGAAGCTGTCAACTAATAATTAGGGATTTTATTCCTATTGTAATTTTACTTTATGTTATTAGTTGATAGGCAGCTCTCTATATAAACTCTATGTAACCTAATTGTAAAGGTGTGGAAGTCGAAGCATAATTATCTGAGTGAAATTTTGTGAGAGCATAGATATAGAGAGAGTTGCTGTGATAAACACAGAGAAGCTGCTAGGGTTTGTGTACATCCTATGAGAGTTTTGTATTCACAAATCAATAATACAAAACAGTTCTTATTCATATCTTCGTGTTTGAGTTTGTTATTAATTTGATTTTAAATCGGGCAGAAAAGACACACAAGTATTCAACCCCCCCTTCTACTTGTGCAACTGGGAAAACAATTGGTATCAGAGCCTAACGTTTAAAATCGATCAAAGATGTCTGGAAACAAAGATGGCAATTCTAAGATTCTTATGCTTAAGAGAAACGAGTTCACCCACTGGAAGGTTAAGATGCTGCACCATTTGGAAGCAACAGACCCTGACTATCTTGACAGGATTAATGAAGGACCCTTTATGCCCTTAAAAATTGTGCCTCAAATCAATGAGGAAGGCAAAATAACTGAAGAACACCTCGTTGAGAAACCAAAGGCTGAATGGACAAAAGAGGACAAAGAAAATGTCCTTAAAGAGGCAAAAGTAAAGAACATTCTCTTTAACAGTTTAGATTCTGTTCTAACTAACTGTGTCATATCATGCAAGACTGCTAAGGAGATGTGGACAAAACTTGGGGTGCACTGTCAAGGGACTAAAGATGTCAAGAAGAATGCTAGGTCTTTGCTCATTCAAGAGTATGAGTACTTTGAAGCAAAATCTGGAGAATCTATCACTGAGATGTATGATAGGTTTACAAAACTCTTGAATGAGATGGCTATGCTTGGTAAGGTTTATGATTCTGAAGATACGAATACCAAGTTTCTGAGAGCACTTCCTGAAGAGTGGGACAATAAGACTACAGCCATAAGAGAAGCTAGAGATTTGGATGAACTAACTCTAGAAGAATTGTATGGCAGACTCAAGACATATGATTTGGAGATGCAACAGAGGAAGAATAAGAAGTCTGTGAAGACAAAATCTGTGGCACTCTTACTGGAGTCTGAGAAAGAACAACAGGAACAACCCACATAAGCTAGAATCAAGGATTCAAGGAAGAAGGGTAAAGCTGTTGTGGAGTCAGAGTCTACTGACATAGACTCTGATTCTGATGAAGAGATTGACCTAAGTCAAATGATGGCTATGTTTGCAAAAAATTTCAAAAGAATGAAATTTAACAAAAGAACTGGAAAATTTAGCAAGAGGCCATCATTCAAGAAGGAAGATGAGAAGGTTGAGAAGAGCAAGAGTACAATAATCAAACTTGACAAAGCAAAGGTCAAATGTTTCAACTGTGGAATATTGGGCCACTTTGCTAGTGAATGCAGAAAGTCAAAAAGTCAAGGAAAAGGAAAAGCACTTCTATCAACTGGAAAGGATTGGGCAGATTCAAGCTCAAAGGATGAAATTGATTATGAAAATCTAGCACTGATGGCATCCTCCTCAAGAAAATCACAATCTCCCAAAAAACCCTCATCTCCTAAAACTCAGGTATCAATCTTTACTCATGAATCCTTAATTAATTTAGACTCTGATGGCATAGAGATTGTGAAAAGTGAGGTTAATAAAATAATGACAACATGTAGGTCTCTCACTAGTGAAAGTGAAAGGTTGAGAGAAGAAAATTTAGCCTTAACTAAAAGGAATTTTCATGTAGAATCTGAGTTATTATTAATGGAACAATACAAAAAGGATTCTGAGAAATATAGTCATAACTACACTGAAATTTTGAAAGCCTATGACTATGTTAGAAAAGAACTAGAAGAAGAAAGGCTTAAGTTTAAAGTTTGGACAGACTCTGGAAGAAAAGTTCGAGAAATTCTCAATAATCAAAACGTGTGTCAAACTGCTGGTCTAGGCTATGACAAGAGTCAAGACAAAAGATCTATTGTTGAGAATGATAACAATGAAGAAACTAGCAAAATTAATAAGACTAAAGACAAAAGTACATTTGTTCCTGTTAAGTTTGTGATCCCTAAAGAAAAAACTGAAGCCACAAACTCATCTGTCAATAGTCCCCCTGTTGTTGACAAAAAGACAGATGAAACAGGGGCAAATAACTCTAAGAAAATTATAAACATAGGGTACTTGTCTAAGTCAAAATTAAAAGAAAGGCTAGAAAACTTATCAGAGTCTACCAAAACTAGGAGAAATAGGAATGGTAAGGAAGGAATTAATAAGGCAAACAATTACCAAAAGGATCCTAATGCTCCTAGAAAGAAGTGTTATAGATGTGGCAACCACAATCATTTGGCTATAGATTGTAAAGCAAAGATTGAGAAGAAATCAGAGTCTAATCCTTCACAGACTCTGAAAAGTCACTACATACCACAGAAACCATGTTATCACTGTGGTAGCATATTTCATTCTATCTATATGTGTAAGGACTATCATGACTTGTATTACAATTTTTATGAGCTAAAATCTTCTATTGATAAAAGTTGGTATGACACTGTCAAGACTCCACCAGAGTCTAAGGCAACAAAAGAGACAGGTAAATCAAAGGTGAAAATTGTAAAGCCTGCTTCTCCTAAAGTTAGTAGAAAAGGATCCAAAACTGTTTGGGTCCTCAAAACATCTAACTAGTTGCTTTATGTATGCAGGGAACCAGGGTAAAGAATGTAACCCTAATCCTGGACAGTGGATGCTCAGGACACATGACTGGAAAGAAATCCCTGCTTACAGACTTTGTGGAAATGGCTGGCCCAGAAGTATCCTTTGGAGATGGCAACAAAGGACAAACACTGGGATATGGCAAGATTGTACTTGGGAATGTCATCATTGAACAAGTAGCTCTAGTTGATGGCTTAAGGCATAATTTAATAAGCATAAGTCAACTTGGAGATAAAGGTTACCATACTGGCTTTGACAACAAAGAGTGTCTTGTGACTCACAAAGAAACATGCATTGTGGTTTTCAAAGGATTTAGGCATGGTAACATTTATGAAGCCAGCTTGGAGGATTGCATACACAGTGAAATCACATGTCTATATAGCAAGGCCTCAACAGAAGAAAGCTGGAAATGGCACAAGAAACTGTCACACATCAACTTCAAAACACTCAATAAGTTGGTTAAACAGAATCTTGTAAGAGGATTACCATAGGTTGATTTTGTGCAAGATGGACTTTGTGAAGCATGTCAACTTGGGAAGCAAAGAAAATCATCCTTCAAGAGCAAGACAATTAACACCATTTCTGAACCCTTTTATTTATTGCATCTTGATTTATTTGGTCCAGTAAATGTTATGTCAATTAACAAAAGGAAATATACTCTTGTTATTGTAGATGATTTTACAAGATTCACATGGGTTTTCTTTCTACATTCAAAGGATGAAGCTCCACAACACATAAAAGACCATATCACCTTTCTGGAAAGGAAATCAACAAAAACAGTTAAAATTCTAAGGAGTGACAATGGTACTGAATTCAAGAATTCAATCATGGAGAACTACTGTGCATCAAAGGGAATTACTCAACAATTTTCTGCACCAGGAACTCCTCAACAAAATGGAGTTGTGGAGAGAAAGAATAGAACACTCATAGAAGTTGCCAGAACAATGCCGGCAGAATCTAAGCTACCAGTCTATTTTTGGGCAGAGGCAGTCAATACAGCATGTTTCACTCAAAACTGCACCTTAATAAACATGCATGGAAAGACTCCCTATGAAATGATAAAGAACAAGAAGCCAAGTGTGAAACACTTTCACATATTTGGATGCAAGTGTTATGTACTGAAAGTACATCCTGAAAATCTAAGCAAATTTGAAGCCAAGGCAGATGAGTCAATTTTTCTTGGATATGCATCAAACACAAAAGCATTCAGAGTGTTTAATCTCAGAACCAAAATTGTTATGGAATCTATTCATGTTGCATTTGATGATAAAAATTTTACAGGATTGCAGGATGAGTCAGAGTCTACTACACTGAAATTTGAAAATCTAAAAAGTTCTGAGATAAATGAAGAAGAAGAGGATGAAGACCCTCAAACAACTCCTGAACCAACACAGAAATCTGCACACTCTGAGGGGGAGTCAGAAAATTCAACTCCAAATAATTCAGAGTCTAACAGGTCAGGGTCTACCCAGACAGAGTCTAGACAGACAGAGTCTAGACAGACAGAGTCTAATTCATCAGGGTCTGGATCAAGCAACTCTGAAACCTTGTCAGAGTCAAGCAATTTATGGGGAGCCTCTTCATTTGAATTTCACTCAAATACAGAAGATGCAAATGACTTAGGGGGAGCTTCAAGTTCAAGAACCAATCTTCCACCAGCTAGAAAATGGACAAGGAATCACACTCCTGACTTAATAATTGGTGACCCTGAGAGTGGTGTACAAACAAGAACAGCCACTCAAAATGAATGTCTTTATAGCTGTTTTCTCTCAAAGAATGAACCCAAAAAAATTGAGGAAGCCTTGCAAGATCCTAATTGGATTATTGCAATGCAAGAAGAATTGAATGAATTTGAGAGAAATAAAGTGTGGAAACTAGTACAAAGACCTAGAAATAGATCTGTTGTTGGTGCAAAATGGGTTTACAGAAACAAACTTGATGAGAATGGAACTGTAGTAAGAAACAAAGCAAGGCTAGTTGCAAAAGGATACTCACAGGAGGAAGGAATTGACTATGATGAAACTTTTGCACCAGTAGCAAGATTGGAAGCTATCAGAATGTTTCTTGCCTTTGCAGCTCATTCAAAATTCAAGGTGTATCAGATGGATGTGAAAAGTGCCTTCTTAAATGGAGAATTGGAAGAAGAAGTCTATGTGGAGCAACCACCAGGATTTGTTGATCCAAAGTTTCCTGATCATGTTTACAGGTTAGACAAGGCACTATATGGATTGAAGCAAGCACCTAGAGCATGGTATGAAACTCTTTCAAAATTTCTTCTGGAAAATGAATTCACAAGAGGTACCATTGACAAAACTCTCTTTATTAGAAAATGTAAAGGTGATATTTTGCTTGTCCAAATTTATGTTGATGATATTATATTTGGATCTACTAATGATAAACTCTGTGAAAAGTTTAGTCAACTAATGCAGTCAAATTATGAAATGAGCATGATGGGAGAATTAAACTTCTTTTTGGGGCTTCAAGTCAAACAGAATGATGATGGAATTTTCATCAATCAAACAAAGTATGTAAGAGAACTGTTGAAGAAGTTTGATATGCAAGACTCTGCAACTGCTAAAACTCCCATGTCAACTGCCACAAAGCTAGACTCTAACCCAAAGGGTAAGAAAGTTAACAACACTAGCTACAGAGGTATGATTGGCTCATTGTTATATTTAACTACTAGTAGACCAGATATAATGTTTGCAACTTGTCTGTGTGCTAGATTTCAAGCTGACCCTAGAGAATCACATTTAATAGCTGTGAAAAGAATTTTTAGATATCTCAAGGGGGCACAAACTCTTGGACTTTGGTATCCTAGAGAGTCAGATTTTTCACTAATTGGTTATTCAGATTCTGACTATGCAGGATGCAAAGTAGACAGGAAAAGCACAACAGGACAATGCCAGTTTCTTGGCAACAGATTAATTTCTTGGTTTAGCAAGAAACAACAAACAGTATCCACTTCAACAGCTGAGGCTGAATACATTGCAGCTGGAAGTTGCTGTGCTCAAATTCTGTGGATGAGAAATCAATTACTTGATTATGGACTAACATTATCAAATATTCCTATGTATTGTGATAATACTAGTGCTATTAAAATTGCAGAGAATCCAGTCCAACACTCCAGAACAAAGCACATTAATGTCAGGTATCACTTCATTAGAGAACATGTTGAAAATGGCACTGTGACACTTCACTATGTTCCAACTGACAGACAGATTGCAGACATTTTGACAAAACCACTTGATGAATCTACCTTTCTCAGACTGGTAGGTGAATTAGGTATGTTAAATATGTAAGTGATCAAAATTACAAGAAGCAAGGTATGTACTTTAATTATAGTCCCTGTCTTAACACACTATGATTAATTAAAATTGCAAAATTTTGTTTGGTACTTTACCTTGACAGAGTCTAGTTCTTAGACTCTGACAAGTCTGTAGACTCTGAGAGCCTGTAGACTCGGAGAGTCTATAGACTCTGAGAAAAATATCGCCTAGACTCTGAATCGGTCAATATTCGCGCCTGCAGACTCTGATTGCTTTTAAACGGTTCAATTGACTTGAAATAGGCGGTAACAGTTATCTTTTGACTGGAGATAGACTGTAGACTCGTGTGTATTGTATGCAATTCAACCAAATAGAAAATTTTTCATACAATTTACTCACTTGTTTATTGCAATTATTTTCTAAGGCAAAAATATTCACAGAGCTTTTTGCGAACCCTAGTTAATTTCTTCAAGTTTTTCCATCACTTTCAACATCAACAACTTCAATGGCTGCCATTTCTACTGTCCTAAGGGGACCCAAGGCGATTGCTTTCACTTTTGGGGACTTTGATTTCATGACTACAAATCATGTTGCTGCTTTTGGAGATAAGAAAGGAGTAGATGCTGACTACTTCCCAATGATGGATTTCATGGAGCACTCTGAGCTCAGTTACATTCTCAAGGCATCACCAGTGATTCACATGGATGCTGTGTCAAAGGCTTGGAGTTCTGCACAGGTTGTTGATCCTTCTCAGGATCAACCAGGTAAAATCATGTTTACCTTTGGCTCCACTACATTTGATGTAACTGCCGATGTACTTAATGCTGTGTTTAAATTGCCTGTAAGAACACCTTTTGATGAAACTGTTCCTGATGATGACATTAAAAGCATGTTTAAGGCAATAGGTTATTCTGCTAGCTTAGATAACATGAGTAAAATAACTAGGCCTTACTTAAGGAAAGAATGGTCCTTTTTCTTTGATCAAATTGCTAAGTGCTTCACTGGTAAGTGTAGTGGTTTTGATGCTATTACTGCTATAACTTATCAAATTGGTCACAGTCTCCTGTTTGACAAAGTAATCAACATTGGTGATATGTTGCTCACTCAAATGGGAGCAAAATTAAATAATGTGCAAGAGGGGAGGAAGAAAGTCTACTATCATAGATTTCTTATGATTCTCCTCAACCATTTAATTCCTGATATGTCAACCAAGTTGGCAGATGATTGCTGAGTGCAGGCATACAAACAGCAAAGGAGGATATTCTCTAACATCAAGAGAATTGATGACAAGAAGAAAAGTCTACCTGTCATGCACTATCCACAGGTAATGCAGGTAAAACTCTCAACCTACAAACCTTCTATCTACAATGCCTCATTTTTTTGGTGGTGAAATGGTGCAGGAACAAGTAATGGAGAGTCCCCCTGCACCTACCCAAGTCACCCAATCCCCTTCAATTCCACAATCTTCCAAACCAAAATCCAAAAAGAAACCAACCTCTGGTGTCTCTCAACAGGCACCAGTTGTAAAGAGGAGAAAATTGATTCAAACTAGGCTGATAGATGAGCACAGTGATGAAGAGCTCAACCCTCTAGAGAAATAAGTTGTTGAAGGTCTTTCTTTGTTAAAAGAAGGTCATGATACACTTGATTTTAACCTTCAAGCCAAGTCTGTAGTCTCTGAAAAGGCTACAGACTCTGAACAGCCTAGGAATGCACCTCAGGATTCTCTAATTGAGTCTCCTGACAAATCCTTTGATCAGAAGTACAGAAGATTGAGGAAGGCTTATTCTGCACACACACACAAGCCTCTTATTATTACTAACCCTGTTTTGCAGGAAACAGATGCTCCCAAGGCTCCTGCAGAGCCAGACTCTGAAAGCAAGAAAACTCCTGAACCAGAGTCTAATGTTGAGTCAGAGTCTAGGCTGCCTTTAGACTTTGATCATGAAACATTTTGGGAAGGAATGCCATTGGATGCACCCTCA
Source organism: Oenanthe sinensis (assembly GCA_028671895.1). NCBI lineage: Eukaryota > Viridiplantae > Streptophyta > Magnoliopsida > Apiales > Apiaceae > Oenanthe > Oenanthe sinensis. Next base: position 15,240,474 of record CM053802.1, read on the forward strand.
AGTCTAATTGATGAGATCATTATTCCAAGTGATGAGGTACTGCTATTCCTATATCCTTTGGTGGAATCAGTTGAAGATCCAGGGCAATATCAGACTAAATCTCAAGTCTTGGATTTTCTTACAACCTATGAAGCCCTAAGGAAGAGAATGGAACAGGAGCTACAAATGTCTGCACAGGATGTGGTCAAAAATCTATACAGCTACCTATTCAACTCTTCATTACAAGTACAAGCAGCTGGGCTCATAGAAGGCAAGACAAATGAAGTTCTCAAAGCACTAGGTGTGCCAGACTCTGAACAGCAAATTACAAAGAAGCCTAAAAAGCTTAAGGTCCATAAAAGGAGAGCATCAGAGTCTGTTGCTGAGTTGGAAACTGAGATTGAGCAACCAGTTTTTAACTATGAAGCAATTTGGGATAATGGAGTTACCTACAAGACAGCCATTCAATGGATCTCTCAAATTCAACCTCTGTCAAGATAGGTGGCTGACTATCTTGTCCATACTATAGGTACAATTGCCAACAAATACATCTATCCAACCTACCAAAGTAGACTGGATCAATTTATGGGCACATATTTTCAAAGAGTAATCAATGCAATCCATCTCAGGGCCTTTCATCACAAGTTGGATGCATTTATTCTTGAAGAACAACAGGAGGTCGCAGGTGGTGTAAGGCAGTTGGAGGATGAGACTAATGCACCAGTGGTGACTAGTGATAGAGATGCTCTGTCTGCCTCACCCACACAAGAACCACCTAGTCAGAGGTTGGGTGATAGTGGGGCAGGGGAGTATGCTGTTGAGCCCTCCTTGACAACTCACCAAAGTGCTGATGAGAACCCCAGTGATATGGGAGGACAGACTCTGATGGATGCTCATGAAGAAATTTCCCAATCTATTCTATCAGAGTCTATTCACCTTGAGGGGGAGTCTCATGCACCAACAGTCAAAGATGGTGACACTCAGACTCTGGCTTCTAATGAAGTCATGCTGAAGCAGTCAGAGTCTAGAGTAGACCCTGAGACTGGAATACTGGAGCCAACAGACTCTGAAAAGAGAGAAGATGCTAGTAAGAGTTCAGAATCTGTTGATGCTCACCCCTTGGTGGAAACCCCTAGCCTTCAGACATTTGAAGGGGTTCCCCTCCATCAAGGTGGTTCAGGTATTGAAGCACCATTTTTATCTCTCAACCCCTCTTCTGTAGGATTTTTGAGTGCACCCTCCAAATTGAGTAAAATATATATATATATATATATATATATATATATATATATATATATATATATATATATATATATATATATATATATATATATATAAATTAATTGAGAGGCTGGGACTGGTCCAGGCAAAAGGAGAGGTAGATAAGGCTGTAGAGAGCCTGAGTGAGAATGAGAGAGTGGGTGCCCAACCCCACTGTGAGATTGAGAGATTAGGGTATCCTGAACCTAGCTTTACTTATTGGGATCAAGATTTTCCACAGAGTTGGTCCAATGAGTTGGAGCAGGGGATGGATGAAAATTCATTTCTGTTGTTTGACAGAATTCACTCCCTTCACTTATTCACAGAAGTAGCTTTCAAGGATGTTATTGCTGATATTACTCCCACTCAAGCTTCTCTCCAAACAACAGTCTCTGACTTAACCACAAAGGTTGATTCAGTAGTTGCAGCACAGACCACTTTCTCCGCAGTCCTAGCACAGATTCTTTTGGTTGTCACAGGTGGTGATGATGTCAAAAAGGGGGAGAAGAAAGGTGGTGATTAAGGAAAGGGGGAGAAGAAATGTGATTCCTTCAGGAGAAACAAGGATGATATCTTCCTTGACAGATAGGCAGTAAGAAATGATTATTTTATACTGTTCTAGATTAATTGTTTCATATTTTAGTTTTGACATCATCAAATCTTGATTTATGCTTCATTGTTTATAAAGCATAAATAGGGGGAGATTGTTAGGAATATAATAATTTGATGATGTACAAAATACTAGAACGGGATTTAGCACAGTCTATCTGCAAGAATCAATCAACGGATATCTATCTACAAGAAGCAATCGACTGATAAATATCGATCGATAAGTCATCAACTGATAATAAGCTATCGACTGATAAAGCCAATCGAGAAGTCATCGATCGAGAAGTCATCAACTGATATTTATCAATCGAGAACTCAAGTCATCAACTAATATTTATTGATCGAGAACTCATCAACGGATATATACTCATCAACGGATATTTCCTGATCGAGAACTCATCAACGGATATTTATTGATCGAGAAATCATTAACGGATATTTACCAATCGAGAAGTCTCACAAGTACTCGATTGATTAGCTCACAGCCTGACTTCTCGAAGCTTAAAGGAGATGAGTATTCGGTTGATTCAAATAACTAGTTTCAAGGAAAGTCTTTAAATATCAAAACAAATATATTGCAGATATGCTATGGGAAGGAAAGCGAAAATTAAGGAAGTTGTCAACTAATAATTAGGGATTTTATTCATATTGTAATTTTACTTTCTGTTATTAGTTGATAGGCAGCTCTCTATATAAACTCTATGTAACCTAATTGTAAAGGTGTGGAAGTCGAAGCATAATTATCTGAGTGAAATTTTGTGAGAGCATAGAAATAGAGAGAGTTGCTGTGATAAACACAGAGAAGTTGCTAGGGTTTGTGTACATCCTAGGAGAGTTTTGTATTCACAAATCAATAATACAAAATAGTTCTTATTCATATCTTCGTGTTTGAGTTTGTTATTAATTTGATTTTAAATCGGGCAGAAAAGACACACAAGTATTCAACCCCCCCTTCTACTTGTGCAACTGGGAAAACAGCCAGTGATGAAACCAGTTTGGCTGACACAGAAAGGGCCATCATCTCTCACTACAGAAGATCAATGGCTGAAGTGGATGTGGTGGATCCCTTGCACAGAAGAATTCTGAACTTCTACAGAGACAACCTGAAGATCCAGAAAATGCATGTCACAGGCTCCAGACATGAGTTGAAGAAGATAAGGGAGGAAATTGACAGTTCTAGGATGCATTTTGACACCACCATTGATTCTAGACTCAGCCTCACAATGTTAGCCAGAATCAAGCAAAGGTTAGATACTGAGTATTCAGCGAAGGACAAGGTAGTTGAATTGGAGAAAAGAGTAACTGCCATGGAGCTCCACATGCAGCAAATCATGAAGAACCAAGTCACTCAAATCAACCTCCTGGGTAAAATCTTGGAAACCCCTATCATGTCACAGTCATTAGCAAAAGAGCCAGTTGCTGATAACAAAAAGGGGGAGAAGCAGGAAAGTGAAGCTGTGGTGACAAAGTCTACAGATCCAAAGAAGGAGTTGGATAAGAATATTGTAAGGCAATTTGATTCAATTGCCAGCAAAATCAGGAAGACCAGTTCAAGTAGCTCAGAACCTGGTGACAGGAAAGGAAAGGGCAAGCTGAATGAAGTTGGCAAAAAGAAAGTGGAAGTTGTCACAGGTGGAGGTGAAAAATTATTGCGCAAAGCCATAGTAGTTGGCATAAAAGAAAAGGAGCAACAAGAAAAATCTCAAGAAGAATTAGTTATTCAATTGCAAAGGGAATATGATGAGGAGGATAGGCTAATTAGAGAAGCCAGAAGAAAAGAAGGTGAAAGGAGGCCAAGAATGAAGCAAAGAGCAAACAAGCCTGTAGATGCACCAAGAACTTCTGGAGTTAAGAGAAAATTGGTTGTTGAAGACAAAGGAGACAAGGAGAAGAAGCCAAAAGAAGTCAAGGTTGAAGGTCAAGCTTCTGGGAGTAATCAAGCTAGAGAGATAGAGGTGTTCAAACACAAATCTGAAGACTTTGTGCCAATCAAAGCTGAATGAATGATTGCAGCAAAAGGACAAAGGAAGAAGGATGTTGATCTTCTTCACATTGAGTATGAAGATGGATCACATTCAACTTTTACATTAAATCAAGTCCTGGATCAGGGATATGGCATCTTAAGGAAAATCTACACTATGCTCAACAGGAAGTATTATCTAACTGAAGAGCTAGGAAAGGCCATCCTTGAGAGAATGAAGAAGATGATGGAGGCACCTGTTCAAGAAGAAAGGGATGACAGGATAAAGATTTGGAACCCTGAAGGAAGAAAGGTGCTTCATGAGCCATTCTACTTGATGATATATAAGGACAGAGAAGGCAGAGAAAAGTGTATTGACATTTGTCAAGAAATAGACAAACTGCCTAATCTGGAATTGAATCATCTAGCAAGTCAATTGGACTACAGGGTTGAAGAAGATAAGATCTTGAAGGGAACTCTATACAGGAAGATGAAAGAAAATGAAGACAAGATGAATGAGTCAAAGGGAATAAGAAGAAGATAGAAGATTCAATCTCAATCATTAAAATTATCAGAATTCATCTTTTACTGGTATCTGATTACTCTGTCTCAAACTATCTTTGTCAATATTGTAATTCTTGTTAAGAATAAAAATGTTTAGGAGTTTTGTTATCATCAACAGAAAATTTATGCATATTTTACATATTCATAAATAGGGGGAGATTGTTAAGAATTATGAGTTTTGATGATAACAAATTACTTAGAATTTCAATAGGGACTTAAAATTACTTTGTAACTGGTCGATGGATATGACTTATAAATATCCATTGACTAGGAAACCAGTTATCAGTTGAAGCTTGTTTATCAAATGATAAACTGGATTGTAGCATTGATTTATGTTTCATTATCAATTGATTGTATTGCCTCGATGGATGCTATGAATTAGTCGACCGATGTTATTGACTTCAATTTCTAGCTTCCCAACAGATGTGAAGAATGGCTGATCAATTGTAAATATTCTAAGTCAGAATTATCACAAGTGAAGTGATCAACTGATGTTGAAGTCGATGGATGAAGACACTACTCAACGGATAAAAGCTATCAACAAATACAAGTCATCAATGGATAAAGACAGTCAACGGATAAGGAACCATCAATGGATACAGAGTCGATGGATAACTCAATTATCCATCGACACATCAAATGATCAACAGATATCCTATCCATCGATGGATAAGCAAAGGAGAATCAACTGATAAGCTTAACAGCATTTATCGGTTGATTAAGGTTTCCCAATTTAGTTAAAGACAAGAAGTATGGGAACTGTGTAGAAACTGAATCAATGGAAGACAGTCATGTCAGGATTGTGAAGACTTTCAAGGCAACACAGTATTCAAGGAATGCATCAAGATAAAGATACTTCCAGGGCTAGTCAGTTCAAAAAGAAGACTGTGCAAGTAGCTAGTTTCTATTTTCATGTAAACAATATAAGTTGTAATTTTATATTGCTATCTGTCAATAGAAATTAGGTGTAAAAAAACTTCTATATAGTTGTTAGAAGTACACAGTAGCAAAGAGTGTAGAAAACATCAAGAACTCAAAAAGCACAGTAAAAATAGGCAGTATCTTGTAGTGCTTTTCTGAGTTCAAAAGCTCACTTTGTAAGCAGCTTGGTATTCGTACTAAGATCAATTGAAAGCAAAAACATACTAGTGGAAAACCAATCCACTAGTAATTTTTAACATTGTTGTGTTTTGTTTTCAATATTTTTCTTGTCAAGTTCTTAGTTACATCAGTTCTCTCTAAACACAAAAACACTATCCTTGAACAAACTTTATTCCGTAAGAATTAAACTTAATTCTTAAGTTTGTATTCAACCCCCCCCCCTTCTCCAAACTTAGTGTACTTAAGGGAAGATAACAGATGCTCAATCAATGGATGTAAAGAATGGTTGATGAAGTGTAAATATTTGAAGTCAGAATTCTCCCAAGTGAAGTGATCGACAAATATAGGAGTCAATGGATGTCAACTAATAGACAGCAAATAACAGATGAGCTAAGGAGTCGATAGATGAAGGTACGATTGATAACAATCGATTGATAACACATTATCAATCGATAGGTAAAGATATCGATGGATAAGCTATCAATTGATAAAAGATCAATCGATGAGAACAATTCTCTTATCAATTGATAAGGTTTCAAAAGGAAAATCAAGTACAATGTTGCAGAATCCTTTCAAGGAGCAAGTCAATGGAAGATAGTCCTTTATCAGACTGTGAAGACTTTTGAAAGAAGCATAGCCATCAAGACAGTGCCAACAGTTGAAGTTGTTAAAAAAGCAACAGAAGGCCATGACAGTTATGGAAAACTACATGTCTATTTCCATCAAAAAAACAACTGTATTTTTACAAAAGTATTTTTAAATTGTACTATCTGTTTTAGGAAAGGACAGTAGACATGTTTTGATATATATATATATATATATATATATATATATATATATTCAAAGTATGGTAGCAAAGAAGTGTAGTGTAGAACATTAGAACAATACACTCAGCCAAGAAAGTAATTGTGCTAGAAAGAAATATTGTAAAGTACTTTTTTGGGTTCTTTATAAGCAACTAGGTTTTCAGACTCAAGATTTTCGAAAGCAAAATAATAACTAGTGGAACAACAAACCCACTAGTAATTTTTAAAAGCTTCTCTTGTTTTCGATTATCATTTCTATATGTGTTCTTAACCATTATAAACTACAAAACATATCTCTGAACAACAACCATAATATGCAAACTTATATTCCGTAAAGAAATTATCTATTCCAGATAAAGAGTTTGTATTCACCCCCCCCCCTTCTACAAACTCATTGTTAGTGCTAGGGCAATAACAATTGGTATCAGAGCAAGTTTTGAACAAACAGAAAGTTTAAAGATCTAAAGCACTGCAATACAATGGGTCACAAAGACATAGGAGTTAAAATTCCAATTTTAGAAAAGGAAAGCTATTTCCACTGGAAAGTGAAGATGCATTTGTATTTGTTGTCATTAGACACTTCTTATGTTCATTGCATTGAGAAGGGTCCACACGTGCCTATGAAGATAGTCACAAGTGTGAATGCTGATGGAACTCAAGCCCCAGACAAACTCATTCCTAAATCTATTTCTGAATACACTGATGAGGATGAGAAAGAGTTGCCTAAAGATAAAAAGGCCTTGAATATTCTGTTCAATGGTCTTGACAAGATATGTTTGATAATGTCATAAATTGCACAACCTCTAAAGAAGTTAGGGATACTCTTCAAACACTTTGTGAGGGCATTTAGCAAGTAAGAAAGAACAAGATGCAACTCTTGATTCAAAAGTATGAGGCATTTCACTTCAAAAGTGGTGTGTCAATAAATGACACATATAACAGGTTTCAGAAATTTCTAAATGAGTTGAAGCTATATGGAAGAGTATATGCCACTGAGGACACCAACCTCAAATTTCTGAGGTCCTTACCTAAAGAATGGAAACCCATGACTGTTTCCGGTAGGCAATCTCAAGATTTCAAGAATTATACCTTGGAGAAGTTGTATGGTATCTTGAAGACTTATGAGTTGGAAATACAGCAAGATGAAGAGATGGAGAGAAGACAAAGGAAGGACAAAGTTGTTGCTTTGATGGTGAATGACAAACATGTAGCAGAGCCCTATGTTGAGAAAAGTGAAGATGGAAAGATTTGTGATGCAGTAAAGAAGAAAGGTACTGATGAAGTCATGATGAGCAGTTGGCATGAGAAATCCAAAGTTAGTAAAGAAAAGGGTGTAGATGAGGATGATGATTCATGAATTCAAGAGGAACTTGATGAGATAGATGAGCACCTTGCTTTTCTATCTAGAAAATTCTCCAAACTAAAGTTCAAAAAAAATAACAATGCAAAGGCATGGATCTCAGTTTAGAAGGGGATATCCTCAAAATAAGAATTTTTTTGATAGATCCAAGTCCAAATGTTTTAATTGTGGATTGGCTGGTCATTTCTCAAGTGAATGCAAAAAGCCAAAGGTGAAAAAGAAATCAAAATACAGTGATAAAATAGACAAAAAGAATTATTTTGATCTCTTGAGACAAAAAGAAAAGGCTTTTGTAACAGAAGAGAAAGACTGGGCTGCTGAGGATGATTCTAAAGATGAGGAGTACATCAACCTTGCACTCATGGCAAACCAGGATGACCAAGAAGCTAGTTCTTCTAGCAATCAGGTAATTTCTACAAATCTATCTGAATTATCTAAGGATGAATGCAATATAACCATTACTGAAATGACAAATGAATTATACAACTTACATGTCACTCTTAAATCATTGACCAAGGAAAACTCTACTTAAGAATTCAATAGAATCCTTAATAGAGAGAAATGTCTTCTTAGAAAATGAATTGGTATCAATGAAGAGATTCATGATAGAATGCAAAGATGCTAGAGAGGAGTTAGTATGCTGCAAGAAGAGGGAGGAATTGTTTTCAGAAAGATTGGCTAAAGAACTAGAAACCATAGATAGATGGAACAGGTCTGCAAAAGCTACCCAAAAGTTGAATGATATTCAAGGAACAAATTATTTCTCTAGAATGTCTACATCTTTTGAGAAATTAGTTGTTGATGTTGATCAATCGACAGATGTGAAGGAGTCGATCGATAACTCTTTATCGACAGATAAGAATTATCCATCGACTAACACTGTTCAATCAACAGATAAACATCCATCGATTGAGAAGCCATCAATTGCTAAATATCATGTTTTAAAATCCAAGCTTAGCAAACCCATTTCATTTGTAGTGGAAGGTAGCTCTTCAAAATCCAAAGATAAGGTTGATAAAGCAAACATAGGTCTTTTATCCAAAAATCAAATCAAGAAGAAATTAAAAGGGATAGAACCTAATGTTGCACCCAAGGAAAGCAAAAAGAAAAACAAGAATGGTAAGGTAGGCATCAACAAACATAGTAATTACACTCCTGACATGTATGCTCCTAGGAAAATATGTGTTAAATGTGATAGTGTAAATCATTTATCTGTGCGCTGTAAATCTAACATGCCAGAAATGTCTACCATGCCAAATTTACCTATCAATCATGTGTTTCCTCAATTTTTTGCACCTCATGTTGTTCATACTCAGTATACATCAAGACCTTATATGTTTAATCTATATCTTGCATATGTTCATATGAACATGTCTGTCATACCTTGGAATTTAAATGCTAATAGTCATGCATCAAATATTGTAAATTCTACTTGTATGATTAACTCAAGCATGTGCCCAGAGGTGTCCTTAACCAAGGAACCAACTCCTAAAGTTGAAGTGGACTTAAAACCACATAAACCAAAGGATCAAAATCAACTTGATTGCTTTTAGATGTGTGCAGGGAAAAAGAAGAAATATGTGGTACTTGGATAGTGGTTGTTAAAGACACATGATTGGAGAAAGAACCCTGCTCACAAAGTTTGAGGAGAAAGCTGGCCCTGGAGTAACTTTTGGAGATGACAGCAAAGGTTATACTATGGGATATGGCTCAATATCAAAAGAAAATGTCATCATTGAACCTGTAGCACTAGTTGATGGATTGAGGCATAATCTGCTAAGCATAAGTCAACTCTATGATAATGGAAATAGTGTATGGTTCACAGCAGAAGCATGCATTGTTTTTAACAAGGAAAATAGAAGCCTGGTCTTAACCGGGAATAGAAAAGGAAATGTGTATATAGCTGACTTCAACTCAATAAATGCAGATGTTTTGACTTGTTTAATCAGCAAATCAAACACAGAAGAAAGTTGGCTATGACACAAAAAACTAGATCACTTGAACTTTAAATCAATGAATCATTTAGTCAAGAAAAGTCAAGTTAGAGGATTACCACAAATGGATTTTGTGAAAGATGGTCTTTGTGATGCTTGTCAAAAAGGAAAACAGAGAAAAGCATCAATCAAATCAGAAGTCATATCATCAATTGAGAAACCTCTGGACTTAGTGCACAGACTTATTTGGACCAGTAAATATAATGTTTATTGCTAAAAAGAAATATGCATTGGTGATAGTGGATAATTTTACAAGATTTATATGGATTTACTTTCTTCACTCCAAGGATGAAGCAAGTACATTTATTATCAACCATATAAGGAATATTGAGATTGGTACCGAATGGATAGTGAAAGGTATAAGGAGTGATAATGGTATTGAATTCAAGAATTCTACCATTAACGAATTTTGTGATGAAAAGGGAATCACTCATACTTTCTCAGCACCTAGAACACCTCAGCAAAATGGGGTTGTTGAAAGGAAGAACATGACATTGATTGAAGCAGTCAGGACTATGCTTGAGGAAGCAAAACTTTCTACATATTTCTGGGCAGAAGCAATTAATATTGCATGCTACATTCAGAATATATCCATGATGAACAAAGTTAAAGACGAAACTCTATATCAATTGATGAAGAAAGATAAGAAGCCAACTTTTAATTTTCTTCATGTTTTTGGCTGCAAATGATATGTATTAAGAAATCAAGGTGAAAACCTAGGGAAATATGAAGCCAAAGCAGATGAATCAATTTTTGTTGGATATGGGATTTCCACTAAGGCCTACAGAGTCTACAATCTAAGATTGCATATTGTTATGGAATATGTACATGTAGTCTTTGATGATAAGAAAATTCAAGGTCTGTTTGTTGAAGGAAATCATGACACTCTTGTTTTTTAAAATGAATTAAGTGGGATAGATGAGGAAAGTGATGAAGAAACATTTGTTGAAAGTCCTCAAGTACTCAGGAACCCTACAACAGCTGATGTCAATGGACCAATGGATAATTTATCAATTGATAGACTTCAATCGATTAATAATACATCAACTGTAAATCCCTCAATGGGTAATCAAGATTCTGGTAATAGAATGTCCAACTCAGGGGGAGGGTCCTTCTCTATGAGAAATAAAAATGAGTACAACAACAATGATAATGAAGCCTCATCATCAAGAAACAATTTACCACTACAAAGAAAATGGACTAGAAGTCATCCATTTGAGCTAATTATTGGAAACACAGAAGATGGTATAAAAACAAGAAGTGCAACTGTCAATGAGTGCCTGTATAGTAGCTTCTTATCTCAAGAAGAACCAAAAAGGGTTGAAGATGCCTTAAATGACCCTCATTGGGTGTTGGCTTTGCAGAAGGAACTCAATCAATTTAAAAGAAGCAAGGTATTGAAGTTTGTTGGTCCCTGATATTGTAGAAGGGAGGGGGAATACAATATCTGAAAATTAATCACGGAATAATTGGATTTAAAATATTGTTTTAATTACTCGCGAAATATTAATTAGAATGAAATACTGTTCAAGTGAAAGATATAATTTTAACTTGATTAGTATTACAAAATTAATATTAAGAAAACTGTAATATAATTGATAAAAGTTCTAGAACAAATTTGACATGAATTGTTCGTGTCTTACAATTATATTCTAAACTCAGCACAGAAATCTGTGAAAATTACAATGCAGATAAATTACTGAATTTGATCTGATTTCTAACACTAATAAATGAAGCAAACTCCTCATATTTATAGAGGTTGGAAAAAGGCTGGTATGACCTTTTTCAATATGACTTAATTTAGAGAAATAAAGTCTGTATGACCTTTTATAACACTTGTATGACTTATAAAACACTGGGCAAGACTTATTTCTCTCGGTATGACTTATTATATTAATTAAAAAATCGGTATGACTTTTTAATTAAATAAAAAATCACTCCAGCATGACCTTTTGATCAAAGAAAATTCGGTATGACTTATTATATATATATATATATAAAAAGTCTCGGTATGACTTTATGTCGGCAGTAGCTCGGTATGACTTATTTATATATATATATATAAATTTTTTTCGGTATGACTTATTTATATATGTATAAAACAGTCTCTCGGTATGACTTATAAAAAATCATCCGGTATGACTTATTTAAGTCATTCGAATATATATATATATATATATATATATATATATATATATATATATATATATATAAGTCATTCTAACTAGTTTCTTTTATGATAAATTAATTCTTCTTTAAATCAATTAAATAATTTATAAATTAAATTAAATTCAACTTGAATTAATTTAATTAAATAAATTAAATAATTAAATTACTTGGTTTGTAAAAATAAAATATCATAGAGAACTTGATTCAACTGCAGTCTTCTTGATTTTTTCTTTGACTTCTGATCTTGAAACCTCTTGATTAAATGAAGAATAAATATTTATATTTAGTTGACACACAAATGTACTGTCTGGTTCATTTGTGTCATACTAATAAATATTCTCCTTTTAATAACCTTGAATTAGAGGCCTTCTGTCATTTCTTCTGCTTCACTGTCTTCATTCTTCTTCTGGAATCTACTTGTAGTAACCACTTGAAATCTTCTGTACCTTCTGTCTTCTATGGAAGTACTACCACATTATTATTTTTTTCACTGACGCTTGAACATAAAAATAAACTTCTTCCAGTGTTGAGTAGCAATCCTATAAAAATACTTCTGATACTTGGATCCTTTGTGATTAGTTGACTGTCTTCGTCTTGATTCCTGATTGGTGCTTATTATTTACTTCTATTTATTAGCTAGAGTTGAGTTGTCATCTAATTATTACAAATAGGCCTAGTCATATGCCTTTCAATCTCCCCCTATTTGTTGTTAAACATTTAACACACAAATTCCTAGAGGATAACTCAACTAACAACTAAGAAAGTAGTACGACATTTAATGACTGTAAATAATAAACAAAAGTTCTGGTTTTATATTTAACAATTTTCCAGATTCATACATAAAAGATAAGTACAAGATAGTTGTTCCTCTAGCACTGAATAAAAATAACATTGATTCTATCTTGACCTATTCAGGACTTCAGTCTTCTGCAGTATCAACTTCACCTTCTTCTAAATTTGAACTTCTGTGCACAGGTGTCCTTGGTACCTCTTCAACTTCAGCCGGAGTTGCGGTGGACTCTCCATACAATCTTCTCTGTTTAGCCTTTGCTAGCTGAAACATGACTTCCTCTTCAATAGGATCTACAGCTTCTTTTTGTACATCATAAGGCTGTGTAGAATCTATCTTTTGCATTTGCCTGATGTATGATTTAATGTTCTGGATAAACAGTAGTTCCTTATTTTCTGTGCAGCATCTAGCTTGGCTTGTGATCTGAATCCTTTTGATCTCAACATCCTTTCAACTTGGATCATATACCTCACCGTGTACCCCTTAAATGATTCCTCATCTAGCTTTATGATTTGATACAACTTGTTTGAGAAAAATCTCACTTCATGAGGATCATTTAATATCTGAGGACTAGCAGCCGTTGCTATATCTCTGAGTCTGTCCCTGAGTAGTTCATTTTCTTCTGAGCTTCTCTTTACTTTGTTTAACAGAACCCATATTACTGATAGTGATCTCTTTCGGAAGAATTCCAAAGATACTCTGAATGTTCCATTCCGGTGAGTGTAGACTAGTATTTGCCAGTCTTCAAGAATGTGATCCACTAGAACAGTGATATAATCAACTTCTTCTTTCAATGCCTTCATGAAGTTATCCAGATTATCATTTGAATCTTCAAGACTTTTGATAACTGAAAGCATTTGTCTATCTTCAAACGGTCCTTGCTGAGACTTGTCTAGTATTTTCCTTGCTGCATCCCATCTGTCCCCTATCTTCATCTCAATATCTTGTTTTTTCTTCTTCACTGCTAAGGCCCAAAGCTTCTGTTTTTCTAAGCTTGCCTCTCTTTCAGCTTGGGTTCTTTCCTTGACTAGAGCTTTTAAATTTATAGTTTTGGCATGGCTTGCCTTGATGTCTTCCTTTAGCTTCCTCATTGCCTCTTCATAGGCAGGATCATGCTCTTTTTTTTTTGGAAATAGAAATTCATCATCAAAGATAGCTTCATCTTCAGCTCTGCAGTAGTCAGGATTGAAACCTTGATTTTCCATACTTACTTCATCAATGAGTTTTTCTTGTTGATAAAACTGTTCTTCTGGTTCTTGATCATACGATTGAAATTCTTCTTCAGAAAACAGCTTTGCTTTACCTTTATCTTGAGTAGTAGCCCCTTCATCTCCAGCTACTTTCACCTTTGCTTTCTCCCCCTTAGTTGAGGGATCCTCTTGAGTTTTAGAGGCTTCAAAAGATGTCAACATTTTCTGCATAGTCAGATAGACTTGCTTCATTCCTTCATTTAGATGCGTCATGCCATCATCCAGTTTGCTGAAGCGTTGAGTAGAAATCTTTTCATTTTCAATGATTGTGAGGGTTAAGTTTTTCTCAACGTCATCAATTCTTTCATGCAGTTTGCTCACTTCTTTCATATCCTCAGCAATTAGATTCTGAACGTTCTGGATGTCTTGAGTTTTTAGTAGAATGGAGGATTTGACATCTTCAACATCTTTTCTCACTACTGACAGCTGCTGTGTTACAGAGGCAGATGTAGAATTTTCTTCTGCTTGTGCTTTAACTTTTAATAATTCAGCTTGAACAATTTGCATTTCATTCTGGAGAGCTTCCATTTTGGATAACAGTTCACTTTGTGTGTGTGCACTCATCTCACTTGCACTCTTGTTTATCTCACTATCACTCTATGTATGTGTTTCACTCTGTGTTTGCCTCACATCACTCGTGTTTAGCTCCTTTCCAGATCCTGAAGCTGTACCTGCATATATAACAATAGCTTTTGAAGAGTCGAAATGCTCTTCTGATGCCTGTGAAGGCGCGTCCTCAACAAGATTAACTTGCCTTGGCTCCGCTACTGACGTAGCTACTCCGTGAATGGAGTCTCATCTCCCTCTATGGAGTGGTTGCCTCTCAAATCCACCAGTGGATTCGAGACCTTCTCTAATGAGAACTGGATGTAAGAAATCCAGGGGAGTCACCACCTTAGACAATGTAATGACAGGCTCTTGAGAGTCTGTGGTGCTCCTTAGTACCTCAGAGGGTAACTGATGCTGCACTGCATCGAAAATGTCATGGTCCACAACATAGGTGGCATCCGACGAGTTTTCATTAAAAACATTTTCTTCAACAAATGTGCCCTCATGTGTTGGTTTTTCTTCAAGTGAAGGTTCTGCTAGAGTGATTGCTAGCAGTGTATTTTCCTCACTATCTGATGCTGTGGCCGAGCAGCGAATTAGATCACCTGGTTGAGCAAGTGTATCTAGAGAATCTTGGATGGCCATGTTAAAATCCATATCCCATTGACTAGAATAGGTAGAGGCTG
This sequence comes from Oenanthe sinensis, assembly GCA_028671895.1. Lineage (NCBI taxonomy): Eukaryota > Viridiplantae > Streptophyta > Magnoliopsida > Apiales > Apiaceae > Oenanthe > Oenanthe sinensis. The sequence goes on from CM053802.1 coordinate 15,255,551, forward strand.
CAGTTGTCTCAGGGTCAACTCTAGAAATTTTTGAAGGAGGAGACAGAGTTGCGGGTTCACTCACATCAGCACCAAGACCTCTAACTATTCTGACAGGTTTCTTCCTTTTTCTGACTTTTAATGAAGAGGAGGATGAAGGAGAAACTGTTTGAGGCTCTAATTCAGCTGGGGACGGAACCTGTGTGTTTTCAGGTTCGTAGCTGATATCCTGAAGTGTAAGACCATAATTATAGTCCGCCACAGATAAATCTAACAGAGCAGTGGATATATCTATAGGTATTGAACTAGAAGATTGTGATTGAGATATTACCTGTTGATCTTGTGCCACTTGATTGACATGCTGAGCAGCTTCAAGTAGAAGGTGCACAGGATGATCCATTTGCATTGGCACTTGCTCTGGCTCTTGTTCCTGCACTGGATGAGCAATAAGATCTAATATCTCAGCCATGTAATCTGTCCTTTCCACTGGCACATTTTGAAACTTGGGGTTGTTGTGGAGCCTTGCAAATAAGTTGTTCTGAGAAGTAGGAGATTCTTCTACAGGACTATTCTGATATAAGGCTTTGTCTTCATCCATCAACAAGTCATTCATGAACAGCATCAGGAACCTCGGATAGTAGACTTGTACATTCTGTTCCCTGCTTTCTGGTTTCCCCATCTTCCTTATAATTTCTTTCAGAAGCAACTTCCCAAAATTTATCCTTCTGTTGTGGGCCACAGAAAACCCAAAGATTTCCAGTAGTGAAGATATATTGTTGAAGTTGTTCTTTGTAGTGGGAGCAAACACTTTGGCTAACGTGTCAAAGAAGTAGTCCCACTCGCTTACCAACTTGGACTTTGTCATTCTTACCAAATTGATCTCACCCTGATATCTAATAGAATAGAAAAATTCTAGAATTTCTGGTACAGTGGGTGGATCCACGAAATTGTCAGTTGGAAAGCCCAAAATTCTGTTCACGTCCTCTTCAGTCACCATGTATTCACGATCTCCTATGTTGAATGAGAATTGAACTCTGCCTGCAGTACTCCTATTCCTAGCAGTGGAATACAGAGCCCTAAGTGCTAACACTTGCAACGGGGCGTCCAGAGTAATTGCAGTTCTTACAAGTGAATGTTCATTCATAAATACGATCCACGGTCGAAACCTCTCGACTGAACAATTCACTGGATTAAAAAATCCTACAAAATTAGTTTTTACTAATTCGCAAAAACCAGCCATATTTTTTTTTGATTTAAGCTATTACAAATAATAAAATTATAACGTGCGATTACAATTTAAAATAAAACAGTAAAGTTAATAGTCAAACTTTGAAAATTACACTGAAAAATTAAAAACCTAATTGCTATTAACAATCTAACCAGTCGATTCCAATCAGTTAACAAATACACAGATAGCTTCGATTTACCCCAAAAATTCGAACAGTCACTTGATTTCTAATGAAAATCGGGCAGAGTTTCGATTAACAAGGTTCGATTTCGACACACAAGCAAGCAACAAAGCTTGTAAACAAGGTATAACGACTGTTAGCAGTTGTATTTGTTGGAAATCAATCGATTCAAGAAGGAAAAAAATAGCCTGAGTGTGTGTATGTATAACAACGTGTGTATTTGAATATTAGAACTGAGTATGACTTTTCCAATATGACATATAAAAGAGATTGAATTAGAAAGGGCTCGGTATGACTTACTAATAAGTCATACCGAGAAAAACAACCTATAAAAAAATAAAATAAAAGACATAATAGATATTTCTCGGTATGACTTTTATTGTGAACTCTCGGTATGACTTTTTCTTTTAAACTTTCGGTATGACTTTTACTAGAATAAAAAGTCATGCCGAAAATTTAAATATTAAAGTCATACTGATATTAAAATAAAAGACATGCTGAGTAGTAAAGATAAAATAGAATAATTACTTATATTAATAATTGTTTCTAAATTCGAAATAAAATACTAAAAATCTTATTCGAATATTAGATAAATTATTAATTGTACAATAAATATTAACAAACAATACTCTTTTTAGAAACTATGAGATAAATAATAATAATTTACATAGTAATAAATATTTACATTATTAATTTATTTTAATTAATTTAAGAATTAAATTAACTCATGTTTGAATTAATTTAATAAGCAAATTAATTTGAATAATTAATAACATAATTATTTATATATAAGTACACTAAAAATTAGAAAACTATATACATTAATTTACATAAATGCTTATAAATGCTTAAATTAAACAAAAGTACTTATGCTTTAATTGAAATAATTATCTTCTAAGAATATTGATTTAATCTTAAGATAATTTTCCAAAAATTCATAAGCCCTAGGATTTTATTAATTCAAGCCTCATAAACTCTTTAAATATTAACATTTAATATTTATGAGCTTAAATTAATTCCTAGCAACCAAAAATTTAGTCATTGTTTAACATCCCTAATTCAATAACCAGCTTTGAGAAAGTGGATTCATCAAGTGGTTTTGTGAAGATGTCGGCTAATTGATCTTCTGTGGGTACAAAATGTAACACCACAATTCCGTTCATGACATGCTCTCTTATAAAGTGATACCTAATGTCAATGTGCTTGGTTCGCGAATGTTGTACAGGATTGTTGGAAATAGCTATAGTACTTGTGTTGTCGCAGAAAATTGGAATTTTGTTCAACGCAAGTCCATAGTCATTTAGCTGATTCCTAATCCACAAGATCTGTGCACAACAGCTACCTGCCGCAATGTATTCTGCTTCGGCTGTCGAGGTAGATACTGAATGCTGTTTCTTGTTGTACCAGGAGATCAACCGTCGTCCTAGAAACTGACAGCTTCCAGAAGTACTTTTCCTGTCCATCCTGCACCCTGCATAGTCTGAATCTGTATAACCAATTAGGTCAAAACCTGTATCCTTAGGGTACCAAATTCCAAGATTTGGTGTACCCTTTAGATATCTAAAAATTTGTTTAACAGCTATTAGATGAGATTCCCTTGGGTCAGATTGAAATCTCGCACATAAGCATGTTGCAAACATTATATCGGGTCTACTAGCAGTTAGATATAATAATGAGCCTATCATACCTCTGCAGCTTGTGATGTCAACTTTCTTACCAGTTTCATCTTTGTCAAGCTTCGTGGCTGTTGGCATTGGGGTTTTTGCCGGTGAAGAATCTTCTAGACTGTATTTTCTGAGAAGATCTCTTACGTACTTTGATTGGAAAATAAAAATCCCATCTTCCTTTTGCTTTACTTGCAATCCAAGGAAGAATGACAGCTCACCCATCATGCTCATCTCATATCTACTCTGCATTAACTTAGCAAATCTCTTGCACAAGTTTTCGTTAGTAGAACCAAATATAATATCGTCAACATAAACTTGGACAAATATCATATCTATATTATGTAATTTATAAAAGAGAGTTTTATCTATGACACCTCTAGTGAAATCATTTTCAAGTAAAAACACAGAGAGAGTGTCATACCATGTCCTCGGTGCTTGCTTGAGTCCATAGAGAGCTTTGAAAAGAAAGTACACAAAATCAGCAAACTTTGGATTTTCAAAACCAGGGGCTGTTCCACATATACTTCCTCTTCTAGCTTTCCGTTCAGAAATGCACTATTCACATCCATTTGATAGACTTTAAAATTGGAATGTGCTGCGAATGCCAGAAATATCCTGATGGCTTCAAGTCTTACAACTGGTGCGTAGGTCTCGTCATAATCAATTCCCTCTTCCTGGGAGTAACCCTTTGCCACCAGCCTGGCTTTGTTTCTTGTAACAATGCCATCACCGTCTAACTTGTTCCTGTATACCCATTTCGTGCCAATAACAGATCTATCTTTAGGCCTGGGTACCAGTGTCCAGACTTCTTGTCTTTCGAACTGATTGAGTTCTTCTTGCATGGCAAGAACCCAATCTGGATCAATTAGTGCCTCTTCAATCTTCTTTGGTTCTTCTTGAGATAGAAAAACTGAAAATAAACATTCATTTGAAGTTGCACTTCTGTTTCTAACTCCAACATCTGGATCACCTATGATCAATTCAAAAGGATGATGTTTGCTACATATCCTTTCCCTGGGTAGGTTTGATCTTGATGATTCGCCTCGAAATTCATTGTGATGTTGTGTTCTGCCAGTTGATCCTTCATCTCCCCCTGAGTTGCTACCAGGATGACTTGTTGATCCACCACTGGTATTAGTAGTATTTCCAGTGTTACCATTGTTTCCACCACAATTACCTGGATTATCATTATTATTGTCATCATCATTTCCTGTTGCAACCTCAGGTTCTTCTTCGTCATCAGAATGTGAGTCTGGATAATTATCAAATTTTAATGACTCAGAAGAATCTTCAGTTTGGATACTTGGGAGTTTTGTGTCATCAAAAGTTACATTGACACTTTCCTTTACTTGGTGCTGATCAATTATGTATACCCTATATGCTCTTGTTGAGTAACCGACAAAAATAGCTTCATGTGCCTTGGCCTCAAACTTGTCACGATGTTCATCTCCATCTTTTAGCACAAAGCATTTGGCTCCAAATACATGAAAGTACTTGAGAGTAGGTTTCTTGCTAGCCATTAATTCATAGGGAGTTTTCATATGATCTTTGTTGATCAGAGTTCGATTCTGAGTATAACAAGCTGTATTAACTGCTTCACCCCAGAAGTAGATAGGTAACCTTGATTCACTTAGCATAGTCCTTGCAGCTTCAATCAGGGTTTGATTTTTCCTTTCTACAACTCCATTTTGTTGCGGAGTTCTTGGTGCTGAGTATTGCCTTGTTATTCCCTTGTCTGAGCAGAAGTTATTCAGAATTTCATTTTTGAATTCTGTTCCATTATCTGATCTGATTGCCCGGACAGGTAACTTTGAATCTAACTCAATCAGCTTTATATGATCAATCACCAAATGTGGAGTTTCATCCTTAGAGTTCAAGAATAAAACCCATGTAAATTTTGTGAAGTCATCCACAATCACTAAGGCGAATTTCTTCTTTGACATAGACAGAATATTTACTGGACCAAATAAATCCATATGAAGGAGTTGAAGTGGTTCAGTGATGTTTGTAGTGTCTGTGCCTCTGTGAGTTGCTTTCTTTGACTTCCCTTTCTGACATGCCTCACACAAGCCTTCTTATGTAAATTCCATCGGAGGCAGTCCTCTCACCAAATCCCTCTTGACTAGAGAGTTCATTGTTTTGAAATTCAGGTGTGAGAGCTTCTTGTGCCATAACCAACTTTCCTCCGTTGAAGCTTTTGAATAAAAACAGTTTGCTTCAGCTTCAGTTGCCGAGTTGAAATCAGCTACGTACAAGTTTCCTTTCCTTACTCCACGCAAGGCTAGTCTGTCTTCTTTAGAATGAGTTATTAAGCATTTCTCCTTGATAAAGTTTACCTTGTATCCTTTATCACAAAATTGACTGACACTGAGTAGATTGTGCTTAAGTCCTTCCACCAAAGAGACATTTTCAATGATAACATTTCCTGTATTTAACTTGCCATATCCCGTAGTCATTCATTTGCTGTTATCTCCAAAGGTGACGACTGGGCCATCTCTCTCAACCACGTCTGATAGCAGGGCTCTATCTCCGGTCATATGCCTTGACGATCCGCTGTCCAGGATCCATATAACTCGGTTTACTTGTTTAACTCCCTGCACATACCAAACGGATTAATTCGTCTTCGGAGCCCAAAATTGATTGGGCCCGGCATACTTAAAGAATTGACTTTTGTCTGCTTTAACAACAGATCCTTTTCGAATAACATCATTTTCTTCCTTGACTGTTCCTACCTTCCTAAAAACAGTCTTAACAATTTTCTGTTTAGACTTAGGAATATATGATTCCTTCTTTTCAGGTGAAGGAGTCGCAGTCTTGGATTTAGCAAATTTACTATTGATATGCTGTCTAGGTGTCATGTTATCTTTCTTAGCTATCATGCGTTTAAAGTAAGCAGTCATAGCATTAAAAGCACATAACATACAATTCATTATACCACATGGTCTATGGAAAGCATCAATAGTAGGCATGTTATTCAATACAGTAGGAGGCTTAATAGATTCTACTTCAATTTTCTCAGAATCTTTGAAGTTTTCACTAGAATGAAATTTATTGTTACTGTTCCTACTGTTCACAAATGTGTTGGGTCTGTTCATTTTATTCTTTAAGTCTTTTGCACCTACACCAGGTCTGGGGGAATCAGAAGTTCCCACATCTTTCACTGGTGTCTTTGGTGCACACTTCTCTTTCTGGACATTAACTCCTTTTATGTCTTTAACCTGTTCCCCTCTCTTCTTCTCTTCCTCAAGATCTTCCAACTGCATTTCATATGCAATCAATACAGAGCTCTCAAGGATAGGTTCAGCTATCGGTGTTATGAAGAGAGGTTTTGGTGTGTCTTTAACAACATGCGGGATACCCCTTTCTACAGCACTTTTTCTAAAGGGGGTTATGTTGCTTGGCTTTCCTATAGATTTATTGTACTCGAAGCCTATCCCAACTTTACGACTTATTTCTTGTTGGTCAACTAGGTTCTTTACAATATATGAGGAATTCTTATATGCAAGACACTTCTTCTTTTCTTCTTCTATCTGGTTTCTGAGATTGGCTTCTGTTACAACATGACAACTGACTTTACTGACTTGAACAGCTAAGTCTTCAGTCAACTTAACAGTCAACTTGTCATGATTTCTTTTTAACTGTTTAAAAACTTCACTCTCATCAACTAACTCTTTGACTTTGAGTCTGAGTTTCTTAACCTTATCTCTTTCACCATCTAGTTCTTTACATAGCAAAGCAAACATCTTAGGACAAGAAGGATTTACCTCTATTCCTCTGTCACGGGTGGGAGACGGTGATTCCTCTCATGAAGTCATAAGAGCAAGATTTCCTAGCTCTTCCTCATCATCGTTATCTGAATCATCCCAGCTTTTTCCTGCTGCTAGATAGGACTTTCCTTGATGCTTTTTCACGAGCGCATCATACTTCTCCTTGAGCTCTTCGTAAGACTCTCTCTTCTTCCCTTGCTTAGGCTTCTTGCACTCAATTGCAAAGTGGCCTAGCTCATTACAGTTGAAGCAACGAAACTTGCTTCTATCAACTAAGCCGGTCTTGTAGCCGCTTTTCGATACTGCTGTCGAAGAACCTCCTTTTTGGAATCTTCCAAAATTAGGCTTACTTCTGAATGAGGAGTTTCTTCGGAATCTCATGTTGTCAAACTTCCTGGCAACCATAGCTAGAGATTCATCTTCCAGCTGATCTAGTTCTTCCAGCGAGTAGAAATCACCGTCTTCTTGTTTGTCAGAAGTATGTCCAAGTTCTGGAACCACATACTCTGTAGAACTGTTAGAAGGTGCAACAGCCTTCACTTCTTCTTTCTCTGGTGCTTCTACCATTAATGCCTTGGAGGAACTCAGTACTTTACCTCTTCCGTACATCTCTCTGGTTTGGATTTGTTCCAGCTCATAAGTTTTTAAAACTCCGTAGAGTCTTTCTAGGGTTACCTCTTTCATATCCCTAGATTTCCGAATAGCTGCAATCCTGTGTTCCAGATGCTCTGGTAAGGTCAGCAAAAACTTCATGTTCACCTCTTGGTTCTGATAAAACTTTCCATTCATGTTGAGCTCATTTATCAGTTTGTTTAGTCTCTGAAACACCTCAGAGATACCCTCACCAGGGTTGGATCTAAACTGCTCATATTGGGTGGTTAGGATCTTCAGTCTATTCTCTTTAACTTCTTCAGTTCCCTCATTGATAATTTCAATTGTTTCCCAGATCTGTTTTGCATTCTTGCAATTTACTACTTGGTTGTACATGATGTAGTCTAGGGATTCAATTAATATGAGCTTCAGGTTATTATCAAGGGACACAGCTTCTGTTTCCTCATCTGTATAGTCTGCCGGACTTTTTGGAAACTGTCTGTGGGGAATTACGACCCCATCAACCGTGTGTTCGAGAATAACTGATATAGGGGGTTCAACACCTTTGGCCAAGACTAATGCATACTTGGGATTTGCAATCCCGATAAACAGTAGCATTTTGTGTTTCCACAAGTTGTAGTGTTCTCTGTCAAATTGTGGAATTTTGATGCTAGTGACTTTCTGGGTACTCATCTTTAATAAGATTAAAAATTAAGTGTTTCAAAAAATATTTTAATTTTTGACTTAAAACAATTTTTGATCAAAAATAATTTTTCAGAAAAAAAATTATTTCGAATAAAAAATTATTTCGAATTTAAAATAATTTTTTAGATCTGAATGAGTTCGCGGAATTTGATTTGGATCTGATATTAACTATATCAACCAGCTCTGATGCCAATTGTTGGTCCCTGATATTGTAGAAGGGGGGGGAATACAATATCTGAAAATTAATCACGGAATAATTGGATTTAAAATATTGTTTTAATTACTCGCGAAATATTAATTAGAATGAAATACTGTTCAAGTGAAAGATATAATTTTAACTTGATTAGTATTACAAAATTAATATTAAGAAAACTGTAATATAATTGATAAAAGTTCTAGAACAAATTTGACATGAATTGTTCGTGTCTTACAATTATATTCCAAACTCAGCACAGAAATCTGTGAATATTACAATGCAGATAAATTACTGAATTTGATCTGATTTCTAACACTAACAAATGAAGCAAACTCCTCATATTTATAGAGGTTGGAAAAAGGCTGGTATGACCTTTTTCAATATGACTTAATTTAGAGAAATAAAGTCTGTATGACCTTTTATAACACTTGTATGACTTATAAAACACTGGGCAAGACTTATTTCTCTCGGTATGACTTATTATATTAATTAAAAAATCGGTATGACTTTTTAATTAAATAAAAAATCACTCCAGCATGACCTTTTGATCAAAGAAAATTCGGTATGACTTATTATATATATATATAAAAAGTCTCGGTATGACTTTATGTCGGCAGTAGCTCGGTATGACTTATTTATATATATATATATAAATTTTTTTCGGTATGACTTATTTATATATGTATAAAACAGTCGCTCGGTATGACTTATAAAAAATCATCCGGTATGACTTATTTAAGTCATTCGAATATATATATATATATATATATATATATATATATATATAAGTCATTCTAACTAGTTTCTTTTATGATAAATTAATTCTTCTTTAAATCAATTAAATAATTTATAAATTAAATTAAATTCAACTTGAATTAATTTAATTAAATAAATTAAATAATTAACTTACTTGGTTTGTAGAAATAAAATATCATAGAGAACTTGATTCAACTGCAGTCTTCTTGATTTTTTCTTTGACTTCTGATCTTGAAACCTCTTGATTAAATGAAGAATAAATATTTATATTTAGTTGACACACAAATGTACTGTCTGGTTCATTTGTGTCATACTAATAAATATTCTCCTTTTAATAACCTTGAATTAGAGGCCTTCTGTCATTTCTTCTGCTTCACTGTCTTCATTCTTCTTCTGGAATCTACTTGTAGTAACCACTTGAAATCTTCTGTACCTTCTGTCTTCTATGGAAGTACTACCACATTATTATTTTTTTCACTGACGCTTGAACATAAAAATGAACTTCTTCCAGTGTTGAGTAGCAATCCTATAAAAATACTTCTGATACTTGGATCCTTTGTGATTAGTTGACTGTCTTCGTCTTGATTCCTGATTGGTGCTTATTATTTACTTCTATTTATTAGCTAGAGTTGAGTTGTCATCTAATTATTACAAATAGGCCTAGTCATATGCCTTTCAAAGTTGGTGCCCAAACCAAAAGATAGATCTGTTATTGGAACAAAATGGGTATTCAGAAACAAAATGGATGAATCTGGTATTGTGACAAGGAATAAAGCAAGGTTAATAGCAAAGGGATATTCACAGGAAGAATGAATTGATTTTGAAGAAACTTTTCCTCCTGTTGCAAGGTTAGAGGCAATCAGAATCTTTCTAGCTTATGCTGCTCATGCAAATTTCAAGGTCTACCAGATGGATGTCAAAAGTGAATTTCTAAATGGGGAGTTAGAAGAGGACGTATATGTGGAGCAACCGCCTGGTTTTGAAAATCCAAATTTTCCAGAATTTGTCTATCTCCTCCTCAAAGCACTTTATGGACTAGAGCAAGCACCCAGAGCTTGGTATGATACTTTATCGCAGTTTCTTATTGATAATCACTTCACAAGAGGTACTGTTGATAAAACCCTATTTCATAACAATGTTAATGGCTTTATTATACTTGTTCAAGTTTATGTAGATGACATTATATTTGGCTCAACTTTTGAGAAACTTTGTAAAAAAATTTCTAAGTTGATGCAAAGTAAATATGAAATGAGCATGATAGGAGAGCTAACCTACTTTCTTGGTTTGCAAGTCAAGCAAATTAGTAATGGTATTTTCATAAGTCAAACTAAGTACATCAAAGATTTATTAAAGAAATTTGATTTAACAGACTGCACATCTGCAAAAACTCTCATGGCCATTGCAACTAAACTTGAGTTGAACACTAAGGAAGCTAAAGTGGACATCTCTAAGTATAGAGGCATGGTTGACTCACCTTTATATTTAACTCCAAGTAGGCCAGATATAATGTTTGTTACTTGTCTATGTGCTAGATTTCAGGCTGATCCTAAAGAGTCTCATTTAATAGTTATCAAAAGAATTTTCAAATATCTCAAGGGTACACCAAATTTAGGTATTTGGTACCCTAGGGATTCTGGCTTTGACCTAATTGGCTATTCAGATGCAGACTATGCAGGGTGCAAACTAGACAGGAAAAACACAACATGAACCTATCAATTTCTAGGAAATAAGCTTGTGTCTTGGTTTAGCAAGAAACAACATTCAGTCTCAACTTCAACTGCAGAGACTGAATACATTGTTGTTGGAAGCTGATGTGCACAAATATATGGATGAGGAATCAACTATTTGATTATGGGTTCAACATGAACAAATTTCCAATATTCTGTGATAATATAAGTGCAATTGCAATCACTGAAAATCATGTGCAGCATTCCAGAACCAAACATATAGACGTAAGGTATCACTTCACTAGGGAACATGTAATGAATGGTATTGTTGAATAACATTTTGTCCCTAGTGAAAGACAACTTGCAGACATTTTTAACAAACCACTAGATGAATCTACATTTATTAGATTGGTCTGTGATTTAGGTATACTTAATTTTACTTAATTTTTGAAATATCTGTTAAATTATATAAATTTATTTATGACCATTGATTATATTTATCTATTGATTTTATAATGATCAATTAGTAATCATTTTATCTATCAATGGATAGAGTAGCTGTTGAGAGTTAGAATTATCAATAAATGGTAATTTTGCAAATCAATAGATAGTTTTTTTTCTTCTTCGATGGGTAAAGAAGCTATCAACAGGTAACATTATCAATCGATGATAATTTTTATCCGTCGATTATCATAATCGTTGATTACTAAAATTAGCAATCGATATATACATACAATACTATATGTATACCTGTCGACTGTCAATTTTAGTATTTTGCATCATTTCTTTATTTCCAACAGTTACTTTTTAGCAATTATTTGGGGGAATTAAATCGATTGAGAAATTAAAACACTTATTTATTTTGAAAAGTATAAATAGTTGTGTTAAAGTTCAATGGAAGACAGACCTTTATCAGACTGTGAAGACTTTTGAAAGAAGCATAACCGTCAAGACAGTGACAACAGTTGAAGTTGTTGAAAAAGCAACAGAAGGCCATAACAGTTATGGGGAACTACATGTCTATTTCCATCAAAGAAACAACTTTACTTTTATAAAAGTATTTTTAAATTGTACTATCTTTTTTAGGAAAGGACATAGTAGACATGCTTTGATATATATATATATATATATATATATATATATATATATATATATATTCAAAGTATGATAGCAAAGAAGTGTAGTGTAGAACATTAGAACAATACACTCAACCAAGAATGTAACTGTGCTAGAAATAAATATTGTAAAGTACTTTCTTGGGTTCTTTGTAAGCAACTGGATTTTCAGACTCAGGATTTTCGAAAGCAAAACAATAACTAGTGGAACAACAAACTCACTGGTAATTTTTAAAAGCTTATCTTGTTTTCGATTATCATTTCTATCTGTGTTTTTAACCATTATAAATTGCAAAACATATCTCTGAACAACCATAATATACAAACTTATATTATGCAAAGAAATTATCTATTCCAGAGAAAGAGTTTGTATTCAACCCCCCTACAAATTCATTGTTAGTGCTAGGGCAATAACATTGTCCCTTTTGGGGGGAAAACACACATTTTAAGAAAATATTAATTTGATAATTTATTTCCATGACTACCCCTCGTTATTGCATTAAATTAGTTGAATTGTTTATATATTTGAATTAGTCAAATATTGAAAATAGTAATAGGAGGGTATTATTTGGAAAAATCTATATAAAATCGTTTTGAAAACAGATAAGGACAAGTAATTGAATACAAAAAAAAAATCAAAAGGGGCAACTAAAAAGGAACGGAGGGAGTAATATTATTAAAAAAATACAATATATAAGTTTTGTTTTATTTATTGAAAAATAACTTGTTTTTGAAAAAAAATGAATGAATTTCTCAAAAATATTTGTCCAAAAATGAATTATGGTAAAATATTTTTTCAAAAGATGATTTCCAAATATTTTCAGTCATTTAACTATATAAAAAAATTATAAAACATAGTACGATAGTGTTGAATTTGAAAAAAAATCTGTTTTAAAAGTGATAAATCATTTTTTAAAATATTTATAACATTTTTCAGATAATTTTTGTCCTTTTGCAAATATATTATTTATCTGTGACTAAACAAATGCAGGAATAATTTTTTGAAAATATATAATTTTATTACATAAGTAAAGCCTAATGTTTAACTAAAAAATTAAAATTATTCTTTTATAATTTCAAAAAACTAAAAAATATATTTTAAAATAGATTATATATATACTTTTCAACAATATAAAATATTAATATTTTTCAATTATATATTATTTTTAAATTATAATCAAAGATAAATCAATTTAATTGTATTAAAAAAAAGTGAACAGCTGAAACGGAGGAGTGATTCTTATGCTGAACAAAGCAATGACTCTGTCTGACACTCCTTATATGAAAGTATTTTTATTAAAATTAAATTTTATAAAAAATCTTCTTAAAAATAATTTTATAAAGATCATCTGTGCTGAATTTTCGATATTTTACATACATTTTCTCTAATTTTAATTTTATTTTGCACTCTACTACAACATCCGTAAATATATGGACCAGAATATTAGGAGGATAATCGGGAATCCATCATCTAGTCTAGTGGTGTAACACATTCATACTAAACATAAAAGCTTCTCTCAGCCTGCACGCTATGAATGATGATGCCGGCCCACCCTACAAAAATACCTGGTCAATTCCATATAATTTTCTTCCACGCTAAACCAAACAAATTCAAGATTGTAACTACTATCAAGAAAATCTCGTCTGACAAACGTAGCCCCAACAGGCCTTTGTTATCAAAGTGAGGTGTCAAATCTCACAATAAATAAATTTTGCCAAATTAAGTTTTAATGGTTTTACAATGCAAAATTCATACTATATTTAAGGGTTGGAATCATGATTTTTTTTTGCTTTACTGAAAGTATATATTATAAAAATAAATAAATTAGGTCAATCATGTTAAACATCGAAAAAAAGATCAAAAAAGTAACATGAATTGTTAAGTGCAAATGTGCAATCATTATGTGTCACTTGACTTTTCTTTACCAATAAGGATGCCTCCAAGAAGTTTGTTGAGGGTAGGAAGGTTCAGTAAACAAAGGAGTGAAATAAAAGAGATAATATGTTGCAGATACCTGGTTTGAGGGAGGCAATACAAGCAATTGTTCAAGCTTGTTGCTCAACCCCTTTCTCTAACATGCCAGAGCTTTCAAACACCACCACTCCTAAGCCCACAGGAACTCTGACAGCCTCTCGCCGCAACTTCGTAGAATCAACAGATTCTTTCTTCTTGCCAAATACCCAATTCACCAACCATGAATCTCTCCCCTCCATGAAGGAATCATTCACTCAGTTCAGGAAAGCATTTCCACAGTATTCGGAAACTAACAAGGTTGACCTGATCAGAGCAACAGAATACAACCATCTATCCCTTTCCAAACATGTTTGCTTAGATTATCTTGGCATTGGTCTTTTCTCCCACTCACAGACCATTCCGGACTGTTCTTCATCTTCTTCACCGCCTCAGTGTTCCGATTTTCCATTCTTTAGTACATTGTACAAGTCGGTCAATCTTAAGACACAACTACTTCATGGTGATCATGGTTCGGAATTGGAATCTGAAATCAAGAAAAGAATTATGTATTTCCTTAATATCTCTGAAGATGATTACTGCATGGTTTTTACAACAAATAGATCATCAGCTTTTAAACTTGTGGCCGAGTCTTACCCATTCCGTTCCAGTCGAAAACTTCTAACTGTCTATGACTATGAGAGTGAGGCTGTGGAAGGTATGATAAATACATCAGAGAAAAGAGGAGCAGAGGTCATTTCAGCTGAATTTAAATGGCCCAGATTTAGAATTCACTCTGAGAAGCTGAGGAAGATGTTGGCAGGGAAGAAGAAAAAGAAGAGACACAGGGGATTGTTTGTCTTTCCTCTTCAGTCAAGATTAACCGGAACGAGTTACTCTTTCCAATGGATGAGGACAGCACAGGAAAATGGATGGCATGTCTTGCTTGATGCATGTGCTTTGGGGCCAAAGGACATGAACAGCTTTGGCCTCTCACTCCTCCACCCTGACTTCCTAGTTTGCTCCTTTTACAAAGTGTTTGGGGAAAACCCAACTGGATTTGGGTGCCTCTTTGTCAAGAAATCGATTATACCAATCTTGGAAGACTCCACATCAACAGGTATGGTTAATATTGTCCCATCAGATATGCTATTTAGGTCATATGAATGTTCTCCAAGTACAGATACAGAACTTGAACAAGCAGATGAAGCTGCTGTGGCGAACCACAGTTCTCTCTTAGATAATACCTCTATTCAAACCAAAGTACCTGCAGAACTTAAGGTTAAAAAGCTACCTGACTACGGGAAACAGAGTCCAAAGATTAGTCGTAATGCAAATGAAAAAACTAAAGAAGTTGGAAAATCAGTGTTACTCACTGTACAGGAGAAGAAACCCAAACTTGGTGTGAATGGAAGCCTAGAAATCAAATGTAGAGGCTTGGATCATGTGGATTCATTGGGACTCATGCAAATCAGCAACAGAATGAGGTGCTTGATAAACTGGCTTATAAATGCACTAATGAAACTCCAACATCCTCATACAGAGAACAAAATATCCTTGGTTAGAATCTATGGACCAAAGGTCAAATTTGACAGGGGACCAGCACTGGCATTCAATGTCTACGACTGGAAAGGTGAAAAGGTCGAACCAGTTCTTGTTCAGAAGCTTGCTGATCGCAGCAATATATCTCTCAGCAACGGATTCTTACATCAAATTTGGTTCTCGGACAACTATGAAGAAGAGAAGGTTAGACTCTTGGAGAGCAGATGTGAAGAAAAAGAAAGAAATAAAAACAAGAAGACTTGCAATGGAATAGCTGTTGTCACAGCAGCACTTGGGTTCCTTGCCAATTTCGAAGACACTTACAGGCTTTGGTCTTTTATTGCTCGGTTCCTGGATGCAGACTTTGTGGAGAAGGAACGATGGAGATATACAGCTCTGAATCAGAAGACAGTTGAAGTGTAAGTATGTAAATTATCAGACATATGAACATTTTTTAAATGAATTTTTTTAGTCTATATCCGTATCAGATTGCAAGACAAGTATTTAGCAGATATAAAACCACAAAAGAAAAGGAAAAGGTACAGTAATATTCTTCATGTTGATGTTTAAATACTGTTTCCAGATCTATACATATGCATCAACCAATTAATTAGACGCATAAATGTTTTTAGTTGCTTTAACAGTTAACATGATGAATGTATGCTAATTGGAAAAATGTCAAAAACAAGGTATTAGATCATTAAGCCAGTCCAAAGTATAATATGTATAACAGGACAAGTAATCCACAGAAGACAGCACATGTTTCATTTGCAGATATAGGCATCAGTTCTTACAGTTCATAAAATGCAGTGGACAAAAAAATGATAAAAAAGATGCCCAGTTGTTTCTTATGTTGTTCTTACCATCGGACGCTTGAGCAGAACCTAAATAATTAAGCAGCCAAAAAAATTGAGTTGGCACGGAAGCTTCTAGCACTTAAGTGGAGGCTATATTGGTCTAAGTATGGATCTCTAGAACTATGTATTTTAGGTGTTAGAGATTCTAAATATGATCGGTCGATAAGCTAGTAATAGGTTGATACATAACCTTGTAGTGAATTTCTTGTGACAGGTAAGGGAAAATTTGGCTCTGTTATTTAGTTCATCAGAAAGGAGTTTACCTGTTTTCCAGACAGGAACATTACCCTGAGATTAAGTATTCAACTTTAGAAGTCTTGAGGCGACTACAAATGCTAAACCTTATCCAACAACAGTTAATATGCCCCTCCAAGAAGAATAACAAACAAGTAAACAAGATTTGGCTGTTGGTGTTTGTCAAGTTTCTAATGAAAAACTTAAGAGAATGCTACTGCTATAATCGGGCTGGTTTTATTGCGCTGTAAGTCTGTAACTACACTAACCAAATAGATACCAAATCAATTTTTTCAATTGGTTAGAATGTTAGGTAGTAAGCATGATGACCGTGCTCAAGCGAAAAAAATCATAAATAGTGGGAACAGATCATAAACTAATTAAAACAATAATATGTATAACAAGACATGATCAGTTGTATTTGAAGCACACATGACAAGCTTATATATCAGAAGCAAGATATATGCATCTGCATCTACAAACTACAATTTACAAATTTGATTGGACAAAAAAATGATACAAAAGATCTCCAATTGTTTCTAGTGTTTATTTATTGATTTTCCTTTTTACTAATATTAGCAAATTTTAATTTGGATGGAGACCAAGACATGCAGATCAGTGAGAGAAGCGGCTTTAACGAAGGGGAAATCTGGTTCTGGTAGGTAGAGAAAGGGGTTATTAGTCAGGAATGTTATTTTCAAAAAGAACATAAAAGTTAAAAAGACTACACAATCAAAAAGGTAAAGCCAACTAGGTGAATTCAGTCTTGGTATACCAAAAACCTAGAGGGAAATACAACTGTTGAACTTGATTGAATCCTATACTCAGTTTGGGTCCGGTTTCGGCCCGCAAACCTGAACGGACAATATATTTTTCAGAAGAATATTACCCAGTCCGATACTCCGATCCAATAAAAATCCATTTTTAAGCTCAGTCCGGAAAAAATCCTAACTTACACCTAGTTTGGAAAAAATATAATCCGGTTTTGATTGAACTCAGTCTGTCCCAGTGTAGTCCGAATTAGGTCAAAAATCCAGATAATTTATTTTGTTTTAAGTTGAAGTGAAATATCTATACTTTTATTTGATTTTTCATTTAATATTTTAAGATTATAGTTAAAATTCAAAATATTAACATTGAAATATTAAAAAAATAAATTTGGGTCAGGCCCGACCCGATCTGCGGGCCTAACATGAGCTTAATATTTTTTGATAAAATCTGGCCCGATCCAGTTCGATTTTTATAAAAGCTTGACCCAATCCGATTTTTAAAAATTCAGATATTTTAATTCGATCAATCTAGCCTGATTCAATGTTTGTGCATCTCTAGTTCAAAGTTGACACATATATTTAAATTAAATAAAAATATAATTTTATTTTAATAATAATTTAACGAAATTTGTGGTTGATGTTTATTTTATTTAACATATAATATATTTATTGATTGATGTTACAAAATTAATTAAATCACCGTATTGACAAAATTTAATTCATAAAGATATTTCATCCATTATCTGTACTTTAACAAAATGAGAAGCCAAACAAAGCCATCTCAAGGCTAACCTTCCTGAAAAAGTAGGAGCATTTTTAATTGAGTTAGACCATCGACGTGTCAACTTACGAAGACATATATCAGCAGATGAGTTTACAGCCGTCGATCTCCTTGCTCGTCCTAATATAAATTATATCCATTCTAGGGTTCAGGGGTCCCCATGCCGTGTAGGATTCTTAAACAAGTGGGTCTACCCCTCCCCTCTTACTTACCCACTCACACTGTTCCTAATAAATCTTCATTTCAACACACACACACACACATATTTATATTAGCATCACATATGGCATCATCTTCTATTGATAACAATAACAAGAAGAATTTTCAAGATGTTGATGAAGAAGACGAGGTTGATGAAATCCCATCTGATCCGTTGATTGGGGACCCCACTTTGTACACAATCTCAGCCGTTGATGGGGTGGTGCCTCCGTTGACTATGGTTCCGGTTCCTAAACAAGAGCCGCCGGAGAATCAAGTCGGTCGGTCTATGCTCGTTCCGGTTCAGGAAAAAGCCGTGGTGGCACAAACTTCGAGGAGGGTTTCCAAGGATAGGCACACCAAAGTCGAGGGCCGTGGCCGAAGAATCCGCATGCCGGCGACTTGTGCTGCCAGAATATTTCAGTTGACGAGAGAGTTGGGTCATAAATCCGATGGTGAAACAATCCGGTGGTTACTTGAACGGGCTGAACCGGAGATTATTAAAGCCACAGGAACCGGGACTATTCCGGCGATTGCCGTGAACGTGAACGGGACTTTGAAAATTCCGACCACGTCCCCGGCCACTGAGGGTGATACGAAAAAGAGGAAACGGCCGTGTAATAGTGAGTTTATAGACGTAAGTGAGGAAAATGGGTCGTCTAGTTTTGCACCGGTGGCTCCGATTATGCCCGCGATGTGGGGACCCACCGGGGTTGTAGGGTCCAATGGGTTTCCTGGTGGGGCATTTTTCATGTTTCCTCCAGGAAACAACAACCAGGCTCAATTGTGGGCTTTCCCGGCCGGGGCAACGCCTGTTTTTAATGTAACAGGGAGGCCCGTATCAGATTATGTTTCGATGCAGCCAGTGGCAATGATGGCGGAGTCTGGTTCGTGTTCGACAATGGCAGGTTCGATGGAGACATATGATAAGAGGGAGCTTCAGTTCATGGCTGGGTGTTCTACTTCTAGTGCTGATGAGAAACAGCACTCTTCTGATTCTTAGTTATATTACTAGTACTGTATTATGTTTTTAGCCTTTTAGGGTTTTAGATGTATGATGAGGTCTTTCTGTTTATTACTACTAAATTCTGTTGATGATGAGAAACATGTATGAATGGAATTTGCAACATTTTTTAATTATAAAGTTTTGTTTCTTTTACCTCTCAAAGTAATGGTTACAGTGCAATATTGGATGAAAAGTGTCTCTCTTTCGGGCAAGGACGGGAAATGTTACTCTGTTAGTCGAGTTTATAAATTTTCTATATAAATAAATGTTTGATGAAAAATGTGTAATGATTAATACGAGCCTCCAGTATTTAAAAAAATAAACTTAGATTTATATTAAAAACATTTCTTCAGGAGCAGTGAACTCAAACTTATTGATGTAAATATTTTAATAATTAATTGAAAATATGAACTATAATTAACAAATTTATAGGTAAATATTAAAATGACTAATCAAGCGTTTTGTGTGGTTACAAATAGTATTTGGTAGCTTCGGCATACATGTAATGCGTTATATACATTTGGCCGAGGCCTTCCTATTTAGGTCGTGGAGGAGTATAAAGTATGGCAACGAGCCTCCTCGGGTTAGGTGAGCATGTGATGTTTCATTATGCACGTGAGTAAGTAGTTTCAAGGAAGGTGGTGGCCAGTGGGTCCCACTTTCGTAGTGGTGGATTTTGGGACTCGGGTCCACACTGAACAAAAAAATGAACAGATAATGGGCCCCATCTTGATTCGTGTAAGGTACTAATTAAAAATTATTTATAAACTTATTAAATAATTATTAAAGGGATCTGCTAATGTAATTTTGGAGGGTTATAAAATATTTATTTCGATTTTTTGTGATCAGTTGGCTGCAATGATTTATATTATTCAGTTATTTTATATAATTTGTAACTATATAATACTAGTATGAAAAGAGTATTCATTTTTATTTATGAATAATGAAAACAATTTAAGCTAAATATAACCTTTAAAAAAATAATACAAACGGTCCCCCAAATATAATAAAATTAACGGCCATTCAAGAAACCTGGGGGCCACAAAAAGTATGTGGGCCGCTACATCCCCCATGTGATATTGCTTCGTTATGTGGACCCCGACTGTTGTGGTCCCCACCTATCTATAAGTTAAATAGGGGTAATAGTGGGGTAGTTAATGTGGGGATCCAAAAGGAGAAATGAGCAAGGCAAAGTGACACGTGTTCATAGGGATAGCTGTCATTACGGGGATAGTGGGACCGACTGCTTCATCGGCTGACCTCCTGTATCCAACTAACTAGCTTGAGTGTCTGCTTTTTACTGCTCTGCACCTATCTTCTCCTACCTATATAATAGTCATAGTAATGAATTTTAGCAGTATATACTACGGAGTAGTAAAACTAAAATAAATATTATTATTATATTTATTATTAAATTTAAAATTTCATATGTTAAAATCTAAAATTTAAAGTTTTATTTATAAATTTAAAAATAAACAAAAAGAAAACGAAATTAAAATGACTACCATATAGAACTGAAACAGTTACATACAAGTACATACGAATTAGATAGCGAACCTGTATATCGGTGGCACTTTCAATTTTTTCAATTAGTAACGTCGGTCGTCGGAGACCTCAAAATTATTATTATTATTTTTTAAAATTCTAAGTCAGTGCTCACATGATTGAATAAATTATTTTAATTAATTATAAAAATAATATAAACCCTTTACATTTTATTAATTATATCAATTAAAAATTTTCATTCTATATTGTCAAATTATTTAAAAAAATATTATTTTGAGAACATTTATGAGTCTCCAACATTATTCTTTTTTCATTCATTTCACTTCTATATCAACTTATTTGCCATATTTTTTTATTCTCCAAATAAACATATATTTTCTGAAATAAAATTTTACCAAACCTACAATATTCTCACGTTGATTTATAAAAGTTTAAATTAAGTAAATTCATCACATAATTATTTTTAAATTTTTACACTCATTTCTCAAATCCAAAATGTATAGATTTTTGAAATCCAAGGAAAAAAATGGATATAATTGATGAGAATAAAATATCAACTTTATTAGTTAAATTAATATTTAATTGTTAAAACAAATTTTCAATCATATGTATATTACATTAGATATGCTGATTATAAATTGTATAAAAAATTAATTCCATATAGTATAATGTGTGTGCATGATGAATTATATTTTGATATTAAGATGTCATAAAAAAAAAAAAAACTACTATTAATACAAATAAATATAATTATTAAAAATATATAAAAATTACTTTTATTATAAAATTGATTTAAATAATAACTCATAATATTTTAAATTATATAAATATATTTTAATATTAAACCAAATATATAATATTAATAATAAAATTTTCATTTCTTCCCAATCTAATTACTAATATTAAATTTATACTGTATTATAAGCCAAAGTGGCAATGCACTCTTTAAAGTTAAAACATATTTTAAAGATGTAAGTGTTGACGTTTTGATCACAATTCATATGCAAAACAAAGCCAATTTTGGCCACAAAAATCAATTTAGCAGCATGATGCCTGGACGAACATATTCCGTTGATTTAGTCTTCTATTAGTATTATTGTTGAAAATTGTTGTATTATGGGAAGAAATTTTATTGAAAAAGATATTATTAGAAAAATTAAATAATTATTTGATAATTTTATATATATATATACATATTTTAAAATATAATATATATTATATACATGAGGTCCTATTCTATGAGAAATTAATTTAAAATAGAAAATAAAAGTGAATACCCACCCAACAAATCCCGCCTAACCACCAGCCCACTCCGGTCTCCGGGCATCCCCCATCCCCCAACTTTACGATCTACCATTTTTTTTCTTCATCTTAATCGATTTTTATTATTATTTATTGGTTACTACCGTGTCTCTACTATTGGATCGTAATTAAAAACTACACATAACAATGGGACAGTTATATATAATAGTTTAACAAGAACATGCAGATTAAACCAATTAACAAAACAAAACACGAAGGTAAAATAAGATATATAAATTAGTAACTGTAAGGACAAGAGAAAAGATAGAATACTTAACTCTAACAGAAGTTTTAAGCATACACTGATAGAACCAAAACAACTGCTGAGTCGCCAAGGCTTGCCAGAAGTCTTGACTGTTCTTGAAGAGATTATTGCTCCACTACGCTGTGTTGGGTTGCAGCAATATCACTTCCATGATAAAACAGCACAGAGTACTTCGTCCACAGATACGTAACACTCAACAGTGACCTGCACCTCAGTCCACCCAGAAAACCTTATGCAAATCTGTAAGTATGTGGTAAACACAGAGTATGGCTGCTAGGGTTTTCTCAAAAATTATGTTAAGACTTCAGTCCCCTCTATCTACAACGTTTTTATGTTATGTATTTATAATACAATAAAATGTAACAGCATATAAAACATTAATTAAAATAATTATTCTGACTTAAAAAACATTTAATAAAATATTTATCAGAATCAGTAACAATTACCAGAGTTTAGCTAAAGTCTGATTAGACCCAGGCCCATCAGAGTTTATTTGTTAAACTCTGACCAGCAGATGCATCAGAGTTTATTTGCTAAACTCTGACCTGACCCATCAGAGTTTATAAACTCTGACCATATTAGTTCCATCAGAGTTTATCCGGTAAACTCTGATCGAGCTAGTCCATCAGAGTTTATTCATAAACTCTGACCCAGCAAACTCTGATTCGTTACAGAATATATAAACTCTGATCTGACCATTAGAATTTGTTTTTGTCCATCATAGTTTATTATAAAGAATGAGAAGATATGTATTAAGAAATCAGTTTTATTATAAAAAATGACATGTAAATGAATATGAAGGTAATATTATAAAATTTCTTATATTGGGTGAAATAACAGGAAAGGTCTTGGTTTTTTTGTTTTTAAATTCGAATAAATCTTCAGAAGGGAGCCTGAAAATCAAAAAAATCTTACCCGAATTCAAACTCTACTGAAAACTTGAATTAAAATAATATATTTATTTATTTATTTAATATTATATATATTAAATTTATATTATCATATATATAGTTTAAATAATTGACGACTAATAATTGGTTAAATTTTGAATTATTTATTTATACATATTTGTAAATCCGTACTCATTTGACACAGATATTGTACGTTTATTTTACTTAAATATCGTGCATTAGATTATTAGAAGTATAATAATTATATCTTATATATAATTGGAATAAGAGTAATAATATGGTATGCTCGTTAGGGGTAAAGATGTAAATTCATAAATACTATTAATTAATTAAATATTTGATTCATGTTCAATTCCGGGCCAGTACAAAGATTAACCGAATAATATTTTAAAATTTATTTGTTAATAAAATGATTAATTTTTTATTATCAAACAATATCAATAATTAATTTAATATTGTTTAGAAGAAAATATATTAAAATTGAATAAAAACAAATTTTCAAAAATTTAAATATTTAATTTTATAAATCATTATTAAAAAAACTCATCCATGGATATAAAGCTAGTAAATTTAGAACAAGTTGAATGATCACCTATCCACCGCCTGCATATAAATTTGGTATATTTTACTCGTATATAAGTATATTGAGCTATATGGAACACATGAAGCACTATTTTAATATTTTTAATTTTGTTTTTTTTTTTAATTTTTTAATTTTAGATCTAATCTAACCCAAATCCGAATTGAAATTTGAATAGATTTTATGATTCGTGTTTAACTTTCATGTTAAATATTTAAATCCAAATTAAATGAAACTGAAATATAAAGATTCGGATCTGATTTTAATGAAATCCGAATCTATTCAATCTCCTGCTGGGCTGTATGAACAGTTGTTACTTTTGATTCATTTTATTTTTTTGTCTCAATTTTTTAAAAAAAGAGAATTAATTCAATAATAAAAAGTCATACGTCATCTAGAAACACTAAACAAAACCAAGTTCTAAGCAAACGATTTTTTTAAGATATTATGAATATATGTATTTGTTGTCATCTAACTGATCTGATCTGACAATCGATAGTAGATGCGATCCCATAAAATTTTTTATCACAGAATCAAATCCATTAAAAATAATCTATAATCCCGAATATAAAAAACACCAAACAAAACCAAGTTCTCACAAGAAGAAAAGACTAAACGAAACTAAAAAAAATTGAGAATTTATTGAAGGAAAAAATGCTTAACCAAGAAAAACGAAAAAATAAAAAAAATATCAGGAATTTTCACGGATGAAAATCGATAGAAGTCCCTCACAAAATATTAGGGGTAACTGCTCAAGAGAGAGATGTAGGGTTTTGAAATTTTTTTACTTTTATTTCTCAATTAATTAAATGTAAAACTATACAAATAGACCAGGTATGCGAGTAACAAACTACGCCACAAGTCTTAGGTAAATAGTCAATCCTGTTTTTTTTAATACATTTAAGAAGTTATAGTTTATTTTTGTATATATATTTTGGAATATTAGGAGAACGACTTGTTATTCACTCCAGTTCATATATTTCATTATTTTGTAAAACAAATTCGAAGGATTTATTGTAATTTTATTATAAATTAATCTTCAATGGAGTCCCGGAGAATGAAATCGCGCGTGAGAGTGTACGAGCTATTCGACGACACATGAGTCTCGAATATAGTTGGACACATTTTTTCATGTAAGTATATACATACATGTATACAGAAATGGAAAAAATTTAGCAAAAAAAAATTATAATTTTTATTTTTGAATTTTAAAAATTGTAAATAAAAAAGGATTAGAAAATATTATATATTTAAATAATTCTTAATTGTTATCTTGAATAAGTCACATAAATTCTAGAAACAGTGATATAGAAAACATGTTACAGTAATAAAAATAAATATTTGCATTGAAAAGTGTCACAAGCTCCCCTTTAACGAGATAAATTACTACTCTTTCCGTTCCCTTTTAGTTGTCCCATTTGAAAAAAAAAATTGTCCTTAATTACTTGTTCTTCTCTCTTTTGAGAAGAACTTTAGTAAATATTTTTCTAAATAATACCCTTATATTATCATTTTCAATGTTTGACTTATTCAAATATACAAAAAAAATTAATTAATTTAATGCAATTATGAGAGGTAATAATAGAAACAAGTTATGTAATTAATACTCTTTCAGTCCCACCCATTGTTAACGTTTCGGAGAGAACGTCCGACACGCATTTTAAGGTGCATATAAAATATAATTCCATAATTTTTTTTCTGAATTTTAAATTTTTATTCAGAAAAAAAATTAAAAATATGCTATGTTGTATGCTTTTTGAGAGCAGTGAACAATTATATTCAATATCTAATAGTAAACATTGTTGCCAAATCATTAAATTAAGAGTAAAGAGCACTTCGTGTACCCGTAGTTTGTGTGTCAGACCACTTGGGATACCACACTTCAAAAAGTATCACGCGCTATACTGCACTTTTTAACGTCCTAACATTTTGCTGTTTTCCGTTAAATTGGACTAACGCCGTCATCGTCTCCGGTGACCTTGAACGACGACAAAACAAAACCCAAACAAAGCTTGTCAGTTTTTATATCAAAATAACGCTAGCCTTGCCAGGAGTACGTATATAACAATTATACATACAAACAAGCAACCATGTGGCCGTAAATCAAAGAAATCCGACGAGCTTTACTGGAAAAATAATTTTCCGACGAGCTCCAAAAATAACCCATAAACACAAACAAAAAATATCACTAGCATGTCCTTTCACCGATCTACGTAACCATGTAATTAGTTTATGCAACAAATCAACGGAAAAATAAATAAGAAATTCAAGTATAACCCGAAAATTATGAATTACAAATCAAGCAATTTCTAACGAAAAGGGAGCACGTAGTCATGTACTTCAACACATGGGATTCAATTTGGTTACTCATATGAAGAAAACTAAGTTCAGAATCATCTTCAAAAGTTGCTTTGATCTTCAAGAACACGAAGAACACTTTCTTCTCCAAAACAAAAAAACTGACGGCGTTAGTCCAATTTAACGGAAAACAGCAAAGTGCTAAGACGTTAAGAAGTGCAGTATAGCGCGTGGTACTTTTTGAAGTGTGGTATCCCAAGTGTTCTGACACACAAACTGCGGGTACCCGAAGTGCTCTTTACTCTTAAATTAATGTAACTGTTAGATTCTGTCTGTTGCTTATCAAATATGGTTGTCAAGTGTCAACAATGTCTCACAAGGCGAAGCCCCCAACATTTACATTTTAAAGAAAATTAAAATGTACTCCTCCAAAGCCAAGAGGAACATTGTAGGATTATTGTTTTTAGCATTTTTAGTCGACCAAGGCAATGCTTATATATAAACTGAAAACATTCAGTTCAGCGCAAATCAAACATAATAATTTGATGGCCCATCCAATGCTGAACTCTTTTTTATTCTTCTGTTTTGCTGCAGTTTTTGTGCTCAATAGCCATTGCCATGAAGACAGTAAGGTTGGTTAATTATCGAAGACACACACACAAAAAAAAGAATCTAGCTGCCATAATATGCAAGAAAAAGGTACCACACACATATCGCTGGTTGAAAATCCTATTTCCTTTCTTCAAATTGTTAAACCAAACATACTCGATACATCCTGCTAATAAGTAACATCCGTATTTTAATAAAATGTATGCAAATTTTACCCAGCATACTCTGACTCTGTTTAGACCTCAGACTTGTGAAAAGTAAAATTTTGAAAAAATCTGAAATAATTATGTTGTTAACTATGTTTTTTAAATGAAAAAAGTATAAATATATGTTTTATTACACACTCACATTTTATAACATAATCTAGTCACATATCTAAGCGCGGTAATGAATTTTTAGGTTCACATTGTGTACATGGGAGATCTTCCAAAAGTAAACGTAGGAGAGAGCGTAACAGTCCAATCAATGCATCACAATATCCTCTCACAAGTCCTTGGAAGGTTAAAGTACTGCATTGCATAAACCACTAATGATTTAATAGTATGGATCATAAAATTGTTAGCTTTGATATTAAACTTTGGAAATTGATTGGATCACAGTCCTGCTCTGGCAAAAGAGTCACTAATTTACAGTTATGGGAGGAGTTTCAATGGATTTGTAGCTAAAATCTCCGATAACGAGGTGGCGAAGATTCAAGGTAATTCAACGTGATGATATTTTAACTTAACTACCAAGTAGCAACAGCAAATTTTGCGATTCACGTGAGTAATATTGTCAAATTTATGGTGTTCATAGACATGAATGGAGTGGTTTCCGTGTTTCCAAACACCATAGTACCACTTCACACTACAAGATCATGGGATTTCTTAGGTTTTTCTGAATCCCATTCTATTGCTGCTACTGAAGGAGATATCATAATTGGAATGCTAGACACAGGTAACTTGAGTACTATTATATTGTATTAGAAGAAACAAGTAATAAAGTTATTAGACTAATTCCCCTCCCCCCCCCCCCCCCCCCCCCCCCCCCCCCCCCCCAAAAAAAAAAAATTTATAGCAGGAATTTGGCCTGAAAGCAAGAGTTTTCAGGATATGGGCTATGTCCCTCCACCAGCAAAATGGAAGGGAACTTGTCAGACAGCAAATAACTTTACCTGCAATAAGTAATCTTCCCCTCTTCCTGAATTATACATGTTCACACACTGTAATATATACATAGGTGTCCATTGGTATACGAACAACAAATCAGTGATTTGTAATGTGTGGTACTGTGGTAGTAATTTGTAGTAATGTGTAGCTGGTAGTAAAATTTGTAACGCAACATGACTTTATTTACATATACACTTGGTCACTTGTTACATAGCTTAACTGAGAACTTATATTGTATAACAGCAAGGTGATAGGGGAGCGATTCTGTGACACTGCTAACAACTCTGACCCTGACTATGATATAATGTCTCCAAGAGATACCTGGGGTCATGGATCTCACACTGCTTCAATGGAAGCTGGGGAATTAGTGCATAACATAAGCTACCATGGGATAGCTGAAGGTGTCGTAAGAGGTGCAGTTTCAGATGCAAGGATTGCCGTGTACAAAATCTGCTGGACAAATGGTTGTGCTGCCGCAGATATTCTAGCTGCCTTTGACGATGCAATTGCTGATGGAGTTGACATTTTATCAGTTTCTCTTGGATCCTTGTTCCCATACCCCTATCATAAGGAGCCAATCTCTATTGGTTCTTTTCATGCAATGAAAAATGGTATATTAACCTCTTGTTCAGCTGGAAATAATGGCCCATACCGCAGAGAGATTTCCAACTATTTTCCTTGGGCACTGACTGTGGCTGCTAGCACTATTGACAGAATTTTTGTCACTAAAATAGTGCTCGGAAATGGACAACAAATTCTTGTAAGGGTTTATATACACAATAAAGATTGTTATATCTTAGTAATCTACCTCTAGGTTAAAAGAGCTCTGAAAGCATGTTATAATACTATGTTTACTAACGGAGAAAGATGTGATGTCTCCTACTGTCGTCGACTTTTCATCGAGAGGGCCAAACCCCATCAGCCCAAATATTTTAAAGGTAAATAAACACATGCATATTATCAGTTCTCTTACTGTCTCAATCTCAAGTGTATTCTAGTCTCTTCTCATTAACTTAACTTTTTTTTTATATTACCACGTATCCTAACAGCCTGATGTGACTACACCTGGTGTAAATATCCTTGCGGCCTGGTCTCCCCTTGCATTCCCTTCTGTAGACGTGACTGATCAACGACAAGAAGCCATTGGTGCTGCTGCATATGTTAAGGCTTTCCATCCATCATGGTCCCCTGCTGCTATCAAGTCAGCCCTCATGACTACGGGTAAAGACCAGAATATAGTCATATGGCCCGTGTAGCACGAATTTTATGTGTATAACTAACGAAAAACAAAAACTTTTAAGATACAGACGTACTTTTTAATGTTCATTACATTTCAGCAACAATTGTCGACCCAAGGAAGAACGAGGATGGAGAGTTTGCTTAGGGCTCTGGACAAATCAACCCATTGAAGGCAGTTCACCCTGGTCTAATCTTTGATGCATCAGAAGCAGATTTTGTAGATTTTCTATGTGCAGAAGGTTACAACAGCACTCTAGTAGGATTAATATCAGGTGATTCAAGCACTTGCCCCGACAAACTTGGTAAAACATCGGACCTCAACTACCCATCTTTCGGTCTCTCATTGCTTAATGGAGAGCAGATAGATGTCACCTATCCAAGGACTGTTACCAATGTGGGTTATCCTAATTCCACATATTACGCCATAGTTTCAATGCCTCCAGAGTTCAATGTTGTCGTAGAACCTGCAGTACTAACATTTGCAGAAGTTGGAGAGAAACAATCATTTACAGTAAAAATAACCGGATTGCCTTTATTCCAAGTACCACTTGTCTCAGGATCCCTGCAGTGGACCGATGGCACTCACATTGTTAGAACTCCGATACTTTTCAATAACATGCCTTCTATTTGGGCATCTTTGGGTAGCACCTCTCCAGTAAAGAAGAACACTCAACCATGGAAAGGCTCTGCAGTATTCAATAACAAATAAAGTATCCCCCATATCTTTTGGTAATTAGAGGTTAAGGATATTCTAGTGGATGCATGGGTGCATTCCAGAATTTAGCTCCTGCAAAAACCCTGATTGCCTTTCAAAGAAGATTACAATAATATTCATGGTGCAAACGATTTATATCAATGCTAGGCATCATGTCAAGGCAACATAGTTTTCAAATTTTAAGCTCGACTAGTAGAGATTCGAATAACAATTGTATCACAAAATGTATTATAATATAGTACTGACTTTTTAATAAAACTATACATCAAACAAAGGGGTTAAATGATTGAAAACATCATCAAATTATCGACCAACTTGTATATAGATCATCAAACTCAAATATTTGTGGTTAATTAGTTCAACTATTAAAAATTTGCAAATAGGTTTCAACAATTAAAAAAAATAGACGGAAGCCTTTTTTTTAAAAATTGCTCAATGGTCATTAAACCGGATATAATCTTGCATTTGGGTCATTAAATTAAATTAAATTGGATATGGGGGGGGGGGGGGGAGGGGGGGGATTGCCCTCCATAAAACACACCTTATATAAAAAATACGGAAAAACATCATCAAAACACTTATTTTTTTAATGAGAAATGGTCTGCTAAGATTACAATCATAAAATTGAATTATAATAAACCCTAACATATCGAGTTTCATCTAAATTTTAAAAATCAAATATTACAGAATCTAACATGTAATCCAACATAAAATCTTATATATATTTTGTAAAAATGAAATTTACACATAATCATGTTATGATTTTTTGTTAATCTCATTTAGATTCTATTTTTATTCATAAAAAACATAATTGATGTTAAACTTTAGAATCTAAATGAGTTTTTATGTAATATTCTAAAGTGTTTTTTCTTGTTCTTTATATAAGGGTGTTTTTTATATATAAAACAATGGCCTATATATATATTATTGAGAATTAAGTTTTTGAGATTATCTTATGATTATGTTTGGAAACTTTGATTTCATTTCAAATGACATGATTTGAGTTGTTATTTCAAATTCTCATATTTGTACTAATATATGAATTCCTTAAAATTCAAATTCTTATAATTGCCCAAACATGTCATTTGATTAAATCTAGAATTTTAAATGAAATCTATATTTCCAAACAGGTCATAGAGGAATTACCTAATTTGCAAGTATTTTTTAGTGTTAGTATTTTATAATTATAGTAAAATTTATGTATTATCATATATTTATATGAGAATTTTTAGAAAAAAAAAACATTAATCCCTATTTATTATATGCAATTATAGTAAAATGGTAATTTAGTCTAACTCGTTTCGGAGAGTCCGACTGCTCGTCCAGCCCTCGTCATATAATCGATGCTAGATTTTTTTTCTCCCAATAATCGGACAGGATAGCATTCCAAATCAACTAAGCAGCTGTTAGTCATTACTAAAAGGTATACTGATATATCTATTTAGTGCTCGAAGGTTTTTTTCTATATAGTTTTAAAAGAAAAACAGAAAAGTAATCAAATTTGTGCTCTATATATGTATCTTTTATTTATACAAAATACCTAAAAATGTTTAGAAGAGAACTAATAATTTTTTTAAATATAAATATATGAAAATATATTGTCTTTAAACTTGTTTTTAATAATTATCCAACTTGTTTTTAAACTTTTAAATTTATAGTAATTATACTATAACATAAAAACTTTTAAATTTATACTATAACATAATTATAGTAAAATTTATATATTATCATATATTTAATAATTATTTATTAACAATATAAATAATTGAGTTGGCTTAATATTATCCAACTTGTTTTTAAACTTTTAAATTTGGCTCATTTTGAAATCAAACCTAAATGTTATGTTATATTCAATTTAGGGTTGTAAACAAATCGAGCTGATCGTTAGACTCGACTCGATTCGTTTAACTCGACTCTACTCGACTCGTTTAATAATCGAGCTCGAACTCGAATCCGGAAAAAAACTCGTTAAGCTTAACGAG
This sequence comes from Oenanthe sinensis, assembly GCA_028671895.1. Taxonomy (NCBI): domain Eukaryota; kingdom Viridiplantae; phylum Streptophyta; class Magnoliopsida; order Apiales; family Apiaceae; genus Oenanthe; species Oenanthe sinensis. Next base: position 15,287,297 of record CM053802.1, read on the forward strand.
TCGATCCGAGTTTTGTAAGTGTCCGACTCGAACTTGACTCGAGTTTGACTCGAACTCGACTTAACTCGTTAAGCAATATACATAAAAATTTGTAAAAATAATAAAATATACATAAACTCTGCATTACTAGATTGTGTGTAATTATGTTAGTGTAAGTGTAAGACACTTGGACTTAAGTTTTTATTTGTATTTAAGTCTCATTTGGTCAGTTAAAAACAAGTCCAAATCAAAAAAAATAAAATTAATTAACCAACATCGAACTAGAACTCGACTCGATTCGAAAAGTTCGTGAACAACTCGAACTCGATTCGGTTCTTAACGAACTCAAGTTTGAATAACAAAATCTGACCGTTAAGATAATCGAGTTCGGCTCGACTCGTTAAGAAAAAACCCGAACTCGAACTCGTTAATGAAAAACTCGACTCGACTCATTTACCGCTCTAATTCAATTCAATTAAAAAACAAACCTAACTTAAGCCAAATCGGTAATTGGGCAAATTTGCCCTTTTACCAATCCAAATCTCTTCTTATGAACTGTTTGGGAATGTATGACTCGATTTGGTTCGTAGTAAAAACACAGGAACGTTAGATATTTAAAAACTGAACAGAGTGGATGAGGTGTTAGATTGCGGATCTCAAAAAAACTAACTTGACGTAGCTAACTCTAGTTAAAGTATTTAATTTGAAAACCCACATAAAGGTCACTCTGCCCATTTCTATATTTTGCCATCACCTCTAGCCCTCTCTGCTGCATATATTTCTTTAAACCCCCCATTTCAATTCCCGATAACTTAAGAGCGTACCAGTAGATTATATACAAAGTTGTGGTCCTATTTTCTCAGTTCCATAAATCTTTTCAATTTATTTCTTTTCTCTATTTTGATTTTGCACTTTGTTGTTAACTTTTATGTTTTTTTCTTGTGTGTGTCTTTTAATGTTACAAGCTTTGAGTTGCAGAACCTTTCTGTGAAAACTGGGTTTTGTAATGGGCAAGGAATGGTTGTATAATTGGGTTGGCGGTCGCGGTGGCAGTGGCATTGGTAATGGTAGTAGTAGTAGTAGTACTAGTGGTAGATACAGAAAGAAAGGAGGATTAAACAACACATTCTCTAGTTCATCAGGAGCTGACAGTGGAAGTGTTGTTAGTAATAGTACTAGTAGTAGTAGTACACCTCCTGGCTGCATCAATGCTGTCATTCAACTCTTTGATTTTCATCCTTTTCATTTTTCCAGTAACTTACATCATCAATCTCATGACAACACTACCTTCCTTCCCCATGAACCAACTACTACTGATGTTCCTCTCAAAGGTCTTCCACCATCTCTCCTTCCACACACACACTTTTCCATGCATTATGCACACACATGGTGTGTCTCAATGCATGTTAGTATTATTAATTGTTTTTAATAATAGGTGCTGTCTACTTGTGAAATATGCAGGAGCAGAAGCTCCAAGAAACAGTCTGGACATACATGATGGGACCAACATCATGGAAGCTGCTAAACTATCATCATCAAACCTGAAAAAAGATGAAACTTTACATATCGAGGTAAGAAAAGAAATACTATTACCAGTAAATTTATCATTATGTTTGTTTTCATGTGTTTGTAAAGATATTCCATATAACTTTTGTTTCTCACAAGTCACAACTGATCAGTATTGCTTTATCAAGTAAATATTTATTGTGTTGATTATTTGTATCAAATATTTTAAAGATAATGGTTTGATTGTGTTTTTGAAAAATCAGAAGGATATGCATATCAAAACAAGTGGTCACACAAGATCGTCATTTAGAAGAGACGATGAAAATTCAAATTTTAGCAGCAATTCACCAGGGGGGACCAAGACTCCAACTTTGGTAGCTCGGTTGATGGGTCTGGATCTTCTTCCTGATAGCCCGTCTCCTCGTCTTTCTTCTTCATCTTCTACGATTAATCATTCTTCATCTAGTTCTCATCCATTACAAAATCTTGTATTGAACAAAAAGAAATCTAAATCTTCTTCTTTTGCAAATGCTAATGATTTCATTAGCCATTCATTGCCAGTGACACCAAGAACATCATCATCGTCATCAGCAAGAAAATCAGATATTGATCAGAGGTTTTCTCTTCAGATCAACAAAGAAAACAATGATGTTGCAAGTTGTCAAGACATAGAGTTCTCAAAATTTTTGAAATCAAAGATTAATGCAGCGAGAATGCATGAAGATGAGAATATGAGCCCGGGACACTATGCAAAACAAATAGTGAAACAGTTCAAAGAAAGTGTCAGTAGGCGAGTTGGTAAGGACATTACCAACACTGTCACCAATCATGATTATCAGAGAAGAGATCAGAATGTTGTTCTTTTAAAACCAAAGAAACCATCTAATCTTGGTAATGGATCTGAAACGGCAAGTAAATCTCCGAAGCTGAGGTTGTTGGAGACACAGAGCAAGCCAGTTGCAACAAAAAATCACCAAGATATTCAACATTCCCCAAAGCTCTTGTCATCGCAGTTATGCGAGGATAAACAATCCAAATGTGAAACGGTATCTTTAAGATCTAAGCCGCAAAAGGCAGCTGTGTTATTACTGAGGGAAGAAAAACAGAAGCAAAAAAGTTCACTTGCAAAGTCCAAACTGGTTATTCATGGTGATGAGAATATGAAATGCAGTTCAAAGTTCAAAAAGCCACCACAAATACTGGATCTGATGAGGAACAAGCAAGAAGAGCCCTTTGTAAGGTCATCAGCATCAACAAATGGCAGAGCATCCCAAATCTCAGACAATAAATGCAAGAGAACTCCACTTCCAACTCTTCTTTCACCCAAAAACAAGGTAATAAAATTTTATTTAAAACGTATATTTACTGTTTCTTTTTTTACTACAAGAGGAGAGTACTAAATTTCAATGCTAGGCTATTCTTTTGTATACTCATGCATGCATATTATTATCTGACTTTGGGTTAGTAATATGTGCAGAGTGTATGCAACCATAAACTGGTAGTCTGGTATATATGTGTTGCGTCTGATTCTTAATAATTGTTTCAGTAGTAGTATATACTTTTCAAAAAAGGGAATCATATATGTTATTCTTTTTAATATATTGTTTGGTTTTTATTTATATATATAATAGGAAATGAAAAGGCAAAAGAAATCTTATGATTCTGAAGCACCTGATCCTCCTCCATCAAAAGAGAATACACGGCTGCTATCTTGTAACTTGAGCCAATCGTACAAACAAGACCTGAATGACCAAAACAGTTTGATGGGAGCAGAACAACTAACTGACTACATTTCAAGAATATTGAACCGTACGGGAATTTTTCATTGTACTCCAATATTAATCTCCAAATTTAACTCTACTTCACACCCTCTACATCCATCTATATTTCATAAATTGCCAAAACTACATAACGGGAAGCTCATTTTCGATCTAGTCGATCAGCTTTTGGCCGGAATCTTGCAACCCCATGTTGGCTATAATAGCACCTTCATCCTTAGTAAAAGGTTTATGTTCGGGGAGCATTTAAAATGTTATACCCCATGCACAAAACTCGAGCATGAGGAGGTCATGGGAAATGTTTTGATGTACGGAGAGCAATTTAAACGTTATACTCGGTGCACAAAACTCGAGAATTGTCACGTTATGGGAAAGGTCCCGATGTACGGGGAGCAATTGTTAAATATATTGTTCAACAAAATCAAAAACTTTGAGTCGGTGAATTGTCTGGTTCTTGAAGACATTGATGCACTGATAGATAAAGATTTACCACCCAAGTTGGAATGTGAAGAAGAAGTTGAGGGAATAGTAACGGAGATTGAAGGTTACATCTTGGAATGGCTTGTGCATGAAACTGTGACCCTTGTTGATTGTGGTGTCCGTACAGCATAAACACAATTATTATGTTTTTCATTTTAATTGTGAGGGGACACAATCTGACTTGGATCACATGTGATTGAATTTCACGTGACAAAATGAGATGCTATTCTCAGGATCCAACTTGGAGTCTTATTTTTATCCTCAGAATTACATATGTAAATTTATTCATAAGTCGAGACATTATTTAAAAGATCATTGCTATATATTATTTGATCTAATACAATGCATTTGTATATTATTCTCGTTATTTGATCGATTAAGAGCCTGGGTTTAATTTTAAAAAGTTATTTATAATTTAAAATATAATTTATTTACTTTAAGTTAAAAATGATAACTTTTACTTTAAGTTAGAATAATGTGTTTGAATAATTTTATTTAAAGTGATTTAAAAAAAATAAAATATGACTAAAAAAGTAAATTTATATTTTTAAATATAAAATAATAGTATAAAGTACAAATATATGCAATAAATAAATAATAAGATAAAGAATATTTCAAATCTGTATATTTATATTAGAGTTTGATATAAAAAAAAGATAAATTAAAAATTATCTAAAAAATACTTAATTTTTTTAAATTAATATTAGATTTAAGATGAAAATTTTAAATATACATACGTGTCACTAGACATAAAATGATGGGTATCAAAGTATCAAACTGTCAAAAACTCAAAATCACTTGTTTAATAATTTTAGAATTTATAATGGAAAAATTACTTCATGTTTCAATATTAGGCCCCGAAGAGATAAAGAGACAAATAGTTATTAACAATTGCATTTGAATACAAACTTTATTAATTTACAAAATTCATAAATTTAGAGAATTTATGGACTTGAGATATAGTAAAATATAAATAAATTTATACAATTATGAAAAAAATATTTGTATTGTACATAAAATATCATTTATATATTTTATTTTTAAAAATTTTGATACTTCGTATTATAATTTTTATGCATTCTACAGCGATATTGTTGAATTTTATAAAATTTTAAACATGATTAAAAATATTTATCTAAGTGCTTGTTTGGTTGCACATAGGAATTAATTTTCTATAGAAAATATCATTTCCTTGGTATTTAAAATTAATAGAAAGTGTAAAAAATTGTTTGACTACTCATATAGAAATTTAAATACATAGTAAATACAAATAACCACGAGTGGTGGATAAACAACTTCCATATTTTATAGATATTCATTTTCTTAGTTTTGTGAATTAGGCGGATATCCACTTCCAAGAATTTCAAATACCTAGGTATTGAATGATTAACTGATGCTCTAAGTCTGAAAATTTGGCATCTGTATAATCTGACCTTTTTATAATTTCTCTAAACATATTACATGTATGCCACTGCACTCGATACATTCTATTGCCAGATATGCGAATCAAAAGAATATCCCTTACTACTATTATTTTTTATCATTTTAATTAATTGCGTTCAAGACAAAAAAACCAAATTCAACTAGTCTCATTTTCGATCAAAGATTTTTATCCCAACTCCGCTTAAAGTTAAAATGAATACGTGAACTATTATAAGAAATCAAATAAATTGAAATAATTAAGTTCCTCAGTTCGTTCATATATATCACTCGCTGCTTTTCTTAAGTTTGGAAATTTGAGTTTCTTCTTAAATATCATTGGTGAAAAAGAATGAAAATTCTCATACTTATCAATCCCTATTACTTAGTGCATCTATTCGTAACATTTTAGTGATCAATTTTTTTGTGAAATTCACAGTAAAATAAATACAAATATTTTGCCGATTTAATAAATTACCTGTATATAATTTGAACACAATGACAACAACCCGTATTTAAACTTGAATGTAATTTAAATGTCACACTATAATTGTTCATAATTGTACGTCTGAACTAAGATGACAGGAGTAATTAAAAACTGAAATGTCAATAAAAATAGACGAAATGGGTGGACCACTTGACACTCAATTTAATTTAATAGGGGAGCCAAGGACGAGTCACTCAGATTTTCTACTTGGTAAAATGCTAAAGAAAAAGGAATGGAGTCGTGGGCAGTCATTTAAATTTCCCTCACCAAATGTGGATCCGGACAATTGTATTGTCCTGTGTGACTCAATTTGTATATGAAATGTCTAAAATGGTACAGCGTTAGAAAATAGTCCGAAATAGTACTCAAAAATGTTAGATTTTCTAGCATTTAGCTAAAATACTTAAAACGTTAAATCATCTAGTATTTGGGTATAATTTTTTTTTAAAAAAATCTCAAACGCAAGACAATCTAAGCATGTAGGAGCCCTCAACGCTAGATCGTCTGACGTTTGGGGACTCTAAACGTGACTTGAAGTTGGGTTTTATGCTAAAACACGGCATAATGTCACGTTTTTCTCAAAAAATTTACAAAAAAATAAAAGTAAAAATGCAAGTTGATGTTGAGTTTTAAAAAAAATTAAGCTTAATATTTCAAAAACCTAAACCCAATCAGGAAATTAATAAATCCTAAAATATTAAAAATGATTAAATTAGGGTCCTAACTTTAATTAGGCCATAAACCATAAATCGTTGAATATTCTATTATAATTTTATAAATTCAAATACTCAACTTTTAATTCAAGTTTAATATTTCTAAAAATCAATTAGGAAATTGATAAACCCTAAAGTATTAAAAACGGTTAAATTAGATGTGTTTGGTGTTGGGTTATGTTATTATTATTATTTTATTAGGAGTAAAAGCAAAAAAAAATTGTAAAGGCTACACGATGCAGCGTGTAGGGCTAAAAAAATAGTAAACGCTACACGATGTACCGTGTAGGGCAAAAATAATGAGACACTACTAGCGTCTCCAGGTGCCGTTTTGGGTCATCTCTCCGAATATTATCATTTTAGACATTTGAATTAAAAATAATGACATAGTGGACCTTTTCTCATTTGCATCATCATCCCCACCAAATGGGTTAAGAGAGATTAAAACACGCTTTCAAGCCGATCTTGATAAATTAATAAATGAAAATTTCGAACCTTTAAAGTGAAAAACAAACATGACATTATTTCAGTCCTGAATCGATTAAAATTCTAGTCCGTCACTAGTCTTCCCACATGCTAAAAAGAGCTCGATAGTTCAAAAATATATGGAAACTGTAAAAGAATAGTCGTGCACGCATGGACTGTTAGCTGGACAACCTAGATTGCTAGTACAATTTTATGCGATTGCAAATAAAACTAGTGGATAAGGTATCTTTTGAAAAATTTTGTATTTAAAAAACATCGGACAGAAATACGAAGGTGTAAACTCAATATTTATGTCTGGAGCTACAAATCTGAAATCTTCCGACTGATAAAGTAAATGTTGTTTGAATGGACAGTCATGACTCTACTCGGTGTAGAGATGAGTCAGGTATATTTATCCTTACTGCATGCAGATTAAACTCTACGAATAATGTATATATGGAGTATTACTTTGTTATACAGGCTAGTATGGAGTATTACTTTGTTATATAGGCTAAGACGTGTTTGTGGTTCTTTATAAGAAGTTTATAAGTTGAGAAATACGTACATTTTTCAAACCGATCCATAACACAACTATCCTGAAAATTTGTGTAATAAGTATGGAATTTATACTTATAATTTACGTACATTTTTGATAAGTCAAACTGAGACTGCCTAAGCCTGGGAGCCCAGAGAAGTTGTATAAGCCTGGGATTTATGCTTATCTTTTACGGCTGCTGTGAGTTTTTGTTTGATTGATATTTGTTAATTGTGAATAGTTACAATGTTACGATGGTAACATTGTCCCACAAAACCTCCCAAATGGTTTGTAAAGGCTGATACATCACAGTATAATTGAATTCCAATAATTCTTCTCATTTGAAAGCTTGGATCATTTTCTGGTGGCTCCTACAACGCTCTTGTTAATTATACACACACACAGAGATCCAGATATGTGTATGTATGTTTGTCGTCAAGAGTTGAATTTGATGGACATCGTATCTACTTGGTTTATGCTGGGAAAAGGTTATTCTACCAGGGAAGAAGCCAATTAGCCAAGCAGTAGTGGGGAGCATTCAGGATATAAAACGAAGTACGTTTTCGGAGAATCTTCAGATTTATCCCTGTTTACCTTTTAATTTGTCACTGGATCACCTCACCTCTAATCTTCAGAATAATCCAATGCCAATGTTCCATTCCAACCAACCAGACACATTATAAATCTAAACATAATTTCGAAATCGTTACTTTGCAATATACAAGCCCACAATAAATCTAACGTAAATCTAAAGGAAATAAGTCTCTCAGTTTCAAACAATATGTCACAAAATAATGCTGTTGTCAGATTAACTGCAGCAGTAAGTATGTTACGACAAAAGATTCCAGGACAAACCATTGATGTCCATATCAAAGTTAACTTGCTAACTTGGAGAAAAAAAAGAGGTAAAAAGACAACTGCCAGAAATGTGGGTTATACATATATGATTCTGATCATCACCACAAGACAGAATCACACTGTTATATTTCAAATAATGTACATGAAACCATTTAAAATATACTCATCACTGGAAAAGGTGTAGCTACTATAACATGACATAAATACCTGAAGTGATGTAAACATTGGCAAATCAAACTGTTGTAGTGTAGCATGTGTTCATGTTTATAATAATTGATATAAAGCTACAGCACTACTGAGTATAGTCATTGTCAATAATCAATATATATATGAGGTATATAGCATGTAGCCAAGGCACTTGTTAGTTGTTACAGTATAATTTGTTCAACTTAAGTTCACATACCAGATTATGCAGTTCTATTGTTGGTTTAGAAAGTTGAACAAATTAGAGAAAGTGAACAAATTATTATACAGTATAATAACAGGCACGCCTACCAGATTATGCAGTTTTATTGTTGGTTTAGAAAGTTAAGATGAATAGAGTAACTTCCTTTTCGTACTTGCTACCAGATCCCCTGGTAGCAATTTCGATATTGGGGGATTCAGCAATATTAAAATTTTAGCAACTTTGTTCAACAACTCTAAATATTATAGCGCGAAGGCTACACAAGGGTTCAAGATTAAATCCGACTAAAGACCGGAGTCACGTATCTCTATGTACTGCAGACAGGACCAGTTATGTTTAATCTTAGGAACAACATGGACTGGACCAAAATCAGACCGGATATGGACCGAATATATCAATTCATTATCTACATGATTGCTAACAGCTTCCTTCATTAATAATAGATGTTCTGAAAATCAGAATCAACCATTTATCTTTAGATAGATAACTGAGAATAAGGTCAAAGCACTAGTCTGGGTTTCTGTTGATTCTTGGGGAATGGTAATAGACTATTTCCTTTGCATTATAATCTATTGTTTAAGATGGCTCCCTATTTCTCCTTTCCTGTTCCTGTAAATTAGAGAAAGTGAAATTACTTTTGTGGTTTCCATCCCATTGCATGTGCAAGAACAAACCAACTCAGCTCAAACTCATATACTAGTCATAAAAAATAAGAAAAAAAGCAATAATGAAGTTATAAAACAAAACAATTTTCAAAATTATGGACCAACATTATCACCACAATCGAAGAGGTTCAATATTTGACCCTGAAACACCCAGTCATTCTGAGATGGTAAATATTCAGTCCTATCAGATCTCTTTTCAAGCAAGAAACATCTAGCAAGGAAAAGGATGCTATTACTGTTTGTGCAATCGGAAACAGAACTAGTACTTCAAAAAAAAACAGAACTAGTTCACCAACTTATGTGACTATACCAACATTACTAAGTCTAATTATTGTTGCTTGGGGAATAAAAAGCAAAAAAGATAGGTCCTTTCTGTTTTTTCACGATCCTGGACCGGACACCGGATCAAAAAAAATCTTGGCTTTTACCAACCGTGGACCAGATTGGATTTGTCCGGTCTGGTTCTGGAAAAAAAACCCAGTTCAGACCAGCTTTTTGCCCAGGAAAGATGATTTTAAAAAATTACGCTTGGAAAATGGTGAGAGATGGTAGTATTCAACTATCCACCAGTGCAAAGAGCTCTCACGTCTAAAGTCCGGAGAAGGTAGCAATTCACTTTTTCTGTTTCCCATCTTTTTAACAAATCATAAACTAAATTGTACAGTGCTATCTACTACCTATTTCCGTCGAAAGCTATTCAACTCTATGCATCACCACTATATAACAGAAAATGGGAGTTGGGCAGATTATTAAAGATCAAAGAAATTGGAATATGCACCTTTAACAATGACAACTATAACCGTGAAATAATAGGCAAGAACCTTGACAGGTTCTATGTTCTTTCCAATTATTGTTTAAACATGTTTTCTTTTTTAATTACAGAACTCATAAGCAAATGGTCATGGATATTTAATATCTGAAACAAAAGAATTTTGCTCGACACTGGGTGGTAATGAACAGGTATCATAAATATAGGAATAGTTTTGTACAATTACTCGGTTAATATTCTGTACAAAAGAAATACTAGGAAAATACAGAGATACGAAAATATTGTGAAGAAAAGGACTAAACAATATACCTGTAACTTTAAAAAGTCTTTCATCTCATAGTTATCAACTTCTACCATCATTGAACCCAGTCCCCGTCCAACCTGGCCCAGCATGTCCTCTATCCTTGGGTACTGCTCCAACTTCCTTTCCTCATCCTTAGACTACAGTTCTCTTCTTCCTTCCTTCACCATCAACTTGAGCTTGTTGATGCTGACCATTCGTTACTGTAGCATTCCCATCATTTCCTTGATCAGACAGATTGCCGAGGGATCCAATAGTTGATCCTAGTGAACTGGGGACTCATACTGTAACAGAAGCTGTTGTCCTCTGTGCAGCCCTCACATTCTAAAATTATTATTTAACAATAGTTATTGTACTTTCTACTGTATTCACACAATAATCCACATTTAAGCAACTGAAATGTCAACTGAGCAACCAGAAAGTCTCAATTTTTTAGAGTAAATGTTAATTCAGTTTGGCAACACATTCAAATAAAAGACAATTAGGTATACTTATCCCCTGCCCAGGTAACTGCAGACTTTCAGCAACTAGTAGTATTATACGATCTACTACAGTGCATGCATATAATATGTATTACATTAACTATTACTGATTAATGCTTTCTGACAGCGCATGTAATGCACATTTCTTAACCAACAGATAAGAAACCGCATAATTTATTTAATCCGTGTAAAGATAATTCACGATAGTGCTAATATTATTAGTGATTTTATGAAATACTGCTTGCATATATGTATACACACAAATACATCATCATCATCAGCCTAAAAAGGTGTCATAATGATACCAATCTAGCTAGAAACATTGGGACTTAAGGTAAGCTATAGAGTAGCTAGACACATTTTGCTCAAAGGTTAAAAGGGTTTAAGGTAGTTGATAGGTTTCTAAGAGAATCAAATAAATTATATATGCTTATGTTATGTTTGCTTGTTCGCAGGGATTTACATAAAGATAACTCCATGTCAGATTCCTGGAAGATAAGCAAAATCTTGCCAGAATTTTTATTTATTTATTTTGGGAGTATGGGAAGTCAGCAATCAGCATCATCTCCAGTCTGAACAATCGAGATTTCCACTGCAACCTTCATATATCTATATTATTTCAATATCTCTATATCCCGCTTTGAGTTTAGTTATTATTCAGTATTAATCATCATGTCGTGCTTTTAAATTAATAATTTACTTTTGTTTATTATATTGCAAGTCTAAGCAAATATATCCCAGGAGAAGACGAAATTAAGTTAAATAATTATTTCCAGGTTAAACTCCTCAAGAAGGAATTCTATAACTTGGTTTTCAACAACAGTGATAGGCCTCTGAGTATTGTTCTAGGTAACTTGATTTGGGTTCCCATTCCTAGATTAATTCTAATCATTTCATTTAATATAAATAATAATTCTTGTTCACTTTTGTTATCAAAATTTCTGGATTTAAATATTTAGGGCATTATTTGGATTATAATTTTCTTTTAAGAAGTTTTCTCTTCATTTGCTCAACCAATCAATTTAGATAAAACATGACTACAACGAATCAACACTATTTTATGCATTTACAGGTCTATAATTAGTGGAATATATTTATAACATAAAATAGTACAATGTCTAATCTCAGATGTCCTGTAAACAGAGGGCTTTCTAGACAAACTCTTACCAAAATTCTTCATGGTCCAATCATCAACGTATCTTCAATTTACTCTGCTTTAGAATTGAGTTTTTAAGCAAAAAATAACCACCAATTGTCTTCAATTTACTTTGCTTCTGGTTTCAATGTATGGAGAGATTTTCGGTTTTACTTTGTGATGCAGGACAAAAATAAAAACAAGTAAAGGGATAGATAATTGTGGATTAACCACAGAAAACCCATACGCATCCAACCGTAGAATAACCACTACCCCTGAGATTTCTCAATCGCAAAAGAGAAGAATATGCATGGATCGCAACCCATAACAAGAGAGAAACAATTCTCAATTTCAATATCAATCAAAATCTTTCAATAATAAAATATTACATCTCCTGGAGTAAATCCCTAAACTTAGTCACCAAGTAAGATCTCTATAATAAAGGAAATAAATCATTTTTCTAATTCTCTACCATATTCTAGAATATTCCTAATAATATACTCCCTCTGTCCCAATTCAAGTGTCTTGCTTGACTTTTAGAGGTCAATTTGACAAAGTTTTGACCGAAAATTATATATATAATATAATTATAAAAAATTAAAAAAGTAATATCATTAGAAAATATATTATATCTACTTTAAAATGTAACTTTTAATTTTTAAAAATTGTAAAAGAATAATCTTTAATCTTCGGTCAAAGTTTGGTCAAATTGACCACCAAAAGTCAAACAAGCCACTTGAATTGGGACGGAGGGAGTATATAATTAAACTATATAATGAATTACAATTAAATTTACACCTAAACAATAACATAAAATATATACAAACTAATATTTTAATTTCTCGTTCCACATCATTCTCCTCGCCTTTGAAAAAACTCGTCCACGAGTTTTATAAAATTTAAGAATCAACGAACAAAGAGATGATTCGTAGTAGCACTCGAAGACATTCAATTCTAACTCCATAAGTGAGATCTTTGGAAGCAATATGGAAAACATATGATATCTTGATGTGTTAGCAGTTTTCCTTATGATGTCATAGCCTAAAAAATCAATATGCTCCACTATGATATTGTCAGTTTTTTCCCCCACAACTCCAATTTTAGACACATCCTCATCTCCATGGTAGTTAATTGGTGTTCTTTGCACTCTTTCTCCATGAAATTCAACAAATTCAAGTTCCACGTTCCTTTGATCGTCATTAGATTGATGTTGGGTCGGGAACGAAGGTCTTACAGGTGGAGTATTATGTCGTATACCAAGTTTATCCATAATTTCTTTGAGTGTTGCTTGCACATCTACAAACTCAAATCTTCAACTTTATTCTCCAAATTTCGTAATCTCGTATTGTTTTGCTCCATAAAAACATCAAGGCGGTTGTTAACCATCATCGTATCAAGCATCTCTTATATCTCGGCCATAGAAGTTTTTTTTCCAGATATACAGTGCTGATGAACAGTGATGGTGAATAGTGCTGATGAACAGTGATTTTTTTCATGTGTGTGTGAAAACCCTAGATCTATCAACAATTAAGAAATTGATGTAGAAACCTAAGCTCTTGATACCACTTTGATGCACGACGAGAATAAAGACAATGAAAAGGATAGATAATAGTGGATTAACCACATAAAACCCACGAACCTCTAAGTGATCCAACCGCATAAGAACCACTACCCCTAGGATTTCTCAACCGCAGAAGAGAAGAACATGCATGGATCACAACCCATAGCAACAAGAGAAACAATTATTAATTTTAATATCAATAAAAGTCTTCCAATAATAAAATACTACATCTCCTTGTATAGAAGTAAATCCCTAAACTTATCTCTATAATAAAAAAAATAAATCCTTTTTCTAATTCTCTACCATATTCTTGAATATTCCTAATAATTTATAATAAATTACGATTAAATTTACACCTAAACAATAACATAACAATATATATAACCTAATATTTTAATTTCTCGTTTCGCATCATTTTGATTTTGAGCATCTCTAAGATTTAGCTTTTGATGTTTGATCAGGCTTAGTTTTGGTGGACTGGAACAAATGGCACCAGCAAGGAGTACCCAGTGGAGGATCTTCTTGTTTTGCCTACGAAGCCATGACGAAGTTTGGCTCAGTGTAGCCAGAATCTGGATGCTAACTGGTACAGGGCCAGTGAAGGAGTGAGGAGTCTGCTGAAGTGGGATTTTGACTCTGTTCATGTTGCAACAGGTCCCTTTGCGTTCTTTTAGTGGGGCTACATTTTTGGAATATGTTTTCTCAAAATTTCCTCTTCTGGATTGGATTTGAAGTCTGTTGTAGCCATATTTAAATAATTTTTAAAGTTGCGGAAACATTGGATTGACTTAATTAAAAAAAATCTCTTCTTTAACAGGCTCTAGTAAAATGTCCATAGTGACAGCTTTGGATTGTTGAGAAGGAAGAAAAGGATTTGTGGTTGAATCTGTTTTGGCGAATCTCTCATTCTTGTTGAAACTCCATTTTCACAGGGAAGTGAAATGTGCACAACACGCCAAGTTTTCTTTCCATTTTTTCCAATTAGTTGAAGCAAAATTGTCCAAAATATCCTAATACATTAATTGCATTGATTATTTTGGACAATAAATGGCTCAGATGATGTAAAGTGACACGCTTTATATAGTTTGGTGATCGAAGTTCTGGGTGGTTCCATAATAGGTCTACCATACTGTATATGGCAATATGGCGGGGGATTGAAATTCCAATTTACCCTTAAAAGGAATATAGAACTTCTCTTGGAGTTAATACAAGTCAAAAGAAGTTGCAGAACTAGTCTAAGGTTCACTGATAATAGTATAACATTTGTACCACGACATTAAACAATAGTAAAGCCAAGAGTTTGTGACTGTAAATTGTGATAGTTTGATTGTAATAAAATCTAGAGTTTTGAAACATTTTTAAGTAAGAGAACTTCCTAGGTGCAGAAATTTGTAAAATCTTACCTTAGATTTCACATGGCAACAACAATCTATATATGGAACACTGTAGCGTGCAAGAACTGTGTAAGTACTTGCATTAAGAGGCAGAGGTGGAAAATCAGGTCGGATTTAAAGCCACCAGTCTTCTTTTTAGTTCTTCTACTTTTCTAAATTGAGTATTGTTGCTTTCTTGAACCTATAAAGGTTGATATGTCAAAAAAAAACACAATTAGTATTATCTTACATTAGAGCTTCAAATCATGTCTATCAAGATTTTAATTATATACCAAACGATTAAGTCTTCGTAACACTTCTTCTTTATTGCCTCCTCATCCTTCACAGCTTTTTATGCATCTCCCCATACCTAGAGAAAGCAACAATTTTTATTAGATGAATGAGTGAGACACATATAACAAGGCCTACATAGTTTAGGATAATTTCTCCGTGTAAGAAAATAAATTATAAATACACAATGACAAACATATGAAAATATACACAATTGCAGTAGGAATGTAGAATTCTAACTAATATTTCAAGTATTAATATTGTATCAAAATCTAGAGAACTTGACTATCACTTTTATTTCTAGTTCTCCGGGGAACTAGCTCTCTCATTTGAGCACAGCCCTATATGTGTGTGTGTGTGTGTGTTATCCAATACTTTGGAAAAAGCGTTACTTGTATATTGTAATCGTGTTCTCCCATGAATAAAATATATTAACATAATATCCATATTAAAATTAAAGTTTAATTAAACTGATTTTTTTTGAAGTTCAAATTGATTAGCATTTGTTAGTGGAGGGTCTATACAAAAAAAAGACAGTTTAGTAACAAAAATCTTAATAAATAAAACATTGTTAATCAATCATTTTGAAGTAAAGGGAGTGTAGGAAATCATATTCCTGTACTACAGAGCTAAAAGCCGGCTTATTTACTAGAAGTTAATTCAAACAACAAATATTCTTCCTCCCTCGTGCCAACATTTAGAAACAAACCTAATATACAAGGCCCTATCAGGTAGTAAACATCTCTACCATGTTTGTTACCATTTTGTTTACACATTTTAACAAAGTTAGTAGTGGTGTCGGTTCAGTGAACCATGTGATTCAGCTGATCTGTTCATGCAATAAATTTAGGAAGAACATGATGAAGAAACAAGAAGTAATTTTGTGACGATTGGAATGAATGGTATTAATATACTGGACAATGTTAAGGGTATTATACACCCTTAAGAGATGAACAAATATAAAGTGTTTAAATAAGAAAGGAGATGAGATAGTAGATAGAAAGAGATGAGAGTTGCAAAGAAGACATTTATATTTTTTCACATATTCCCCATACAAATAGATATATCTCCTACTTATACAATCTATATTCTTAAAAGATATATAAACTGTCATGTAACCGTCGTAAATCAGTTATTGTGTAAACTGATTTTCCCTCTAAATGATATTTACTTAAATTATGACAAATACAACTCATGTAACATTGCTCCTCCCTTCAAGAAGACTTGTCCTCAAGTCTGAAGTCTAGCCAAAGCTGCATCAACCGGAAAATCTGGAAATTTTCACAAAAAGTTTTCTGCAATTTCCCAAGTGGCCTCGTGGTCAGGTTTGTGTAACCATCGAACCAAGTACTGAACTTGAACCGCATTATTAACTTTTCTGATTCTTTTCTGAAGAATAGCTTGAGGAATCTGTATAGAAGTAGGATCAGTGACGTTCATCCAGCTAGGCAAGGTGAGAGTAAGTGGAGGAGTTCCATGGAAAGCTTTAAGTAAAGACACATGGAAGACATTGTGGATTTGTGCATCTGCTGGTAACTTGAGCTTATAAGCCACTTTGCCTATCACTGCTTCAACCTGGAAAGGTCCAAAATACCTTTGAGACAATTTCTGATTTGTTCTTCTGTGTATTGAAACCTGTCTATAGGGTTGGAGTTTTAACCAAACCCAGTCTCCAACTTGAAAAATTCTGTCACTTCTATGTTTATCAGCTTGGTTCTTCATTCTACATTGAGCTCTTAGCAAATGGTGTTTTAAATCAGCAATCATTAACTCTCTTTTCTGCAAAATTCTATCAATTGTGACATTAGTTGATTCTCCAGCTAAGTAAGGCAAGTGCAGTGGGGGAGGTTGATTATAAACCACTTCATAAGGTGTAAGACCAGTAGCTGTATGGAAATTGGTATTATACCACCATTCAGCTAAAGGTAACCAAGAACACCATTCCTTCACATGATCACCGCACATACACCGCAGATAAGTCTCCAAACACCTGTTGACAACTTCAGTTTGACCATCAGTTGCAGGATGATAAGCTGAAGACAACAAAAACTCTGTACCATGTATAGTGAACAGATTTTTCCAAAATTCGCTCAAGAAAATAGCATCCCTATCACTCACTATGCTTCTAGGCCAACCATGCAATTTAAACACATTATCTAAATATATTTGTGCCACCTGAACCGCTGTAAAAGGATGAGAAAGTGCTATGAAATGCCCATACTTACTTAATCTGTCCACTATTACCAAAATTACATCCTTACCATTTGACTTAGGCAAACCAGTGATAAAATCCATAGATATGTCTATCCAAACCTCTTCAGGAACAGGTAGTGGTTGCAACAGTCCTGGATAAGCCGAAGTGTCATATTTTGCAGATTGACATATTTGACAACTTCTAACAAAACTTCTGACATCTTTTGTAAGCCCTTTCCATGAAAAAATAGCTTTGATTCTTTTAAGAGTGCTATCTCTACCTGAATGCTCTCCTCCTGGAGTCATGTATTGCCAAGATAAAATCTTCTCCTTTAATGTAGAATCAGGTCCAATAAGAATTTTATTTTTTTTTCTTAATCAGATTACCAACTAGAGTATAATCTTCCCATTTACCCTGATTCTGTTGCAATTTTGCCAAAATATCCAAAATCTTCTCATCATATTGATAACTTGCACCAATTAATACTTCTACATCAGAAGAAACCACTGAGATAGCTAAGCATAAAACCTCAGCATTTGTAACCCTTGACAAAGCATTTGCAGCTAAATTTTCTTTACCATATTTATATTGTATCTCGTAATCAAAACCTAAGAGCTTAGCTAACCAGAATTGTTGAAATGGAGTTGAAATTTTTTGTTGTAGCAACCATTTGAGACTTTTCTGATCTGTTTTGATAACAAAATGATTACCAGTGAGATATTGTTCCCACTTCTGGACAGCAAACACAATTGCTAACAACCCTTTCTCATAAACTGACAATTTTTGCCACTTTGGTCCCAATGATCTACTAATAAATGCCAAAGGGTGGGAATCTTGCATTAAAACAGCCCCTATGCCACTTTTAGATGCATCAGTTTCCACGACAAACTCCTTAGTAAAATCAGGTATAGCTAACACAGGTGCTGTTGTCAATGCATGTTTTAATAACTCAAATGATTCTTGAGCTTTCTCATTCCACTGAAATCTACCTTTTTTCAACAAATCAGTCAAATTTCTACTTATTACAGCATACCCTCTTATAAATTTTCTATAATAACCAGTTAGGCCCAAAAAACTTCTTACCTCCTTAATTGTTCTTGGAACATGCCAACTCTCTACAACTGATATCTTTCCAGGATATGTCTCAACTCCCTTTGTAGATATAAAATGACCCAAATATTCTACTTTTTCAACAGCAAATATGCATTTACTCTGTTTAGCATACATCTTGTTATCCTTCATTAGTTGAAAAACTGCTTCAAGGTGTTTCAAATGATCTGCTAAATTCTTACTATACACCAATATGTCATCAAAGAAAACAAGCGCACATTTCCTAAGTAAAGGCCTAAAAACAGAGTTCATCCAACTTTGAAAAGATGCAGGTGCATTTGTCAAGAAATTCGTAATGACCGGTATGTGTTTTAAATGCAGTTTTGAATACCTCATCCGGATGCAATCTGAGTTGATGGTAACCAGCCCTCAAATCCAATTTGCTAAAACATTGGGCACGAGCTAACTCATCAATGAGTTCTTCAATAACATGAATCGGAAATTTGTCTTTGACTGTTTTTCTATTCAATTCCCTGTAATCAATGCACAACCTCCAAGTTCCATCCTTCTTACCTACTAGTACCACCGGTGAAGCAAAAGGACTGCTACTATCTTGGATAATCCCTCTTTCGAGCATTTCTTGTACTAGTTGTTCAATAATGTCTCTTTGTTCCAATGGAATCTTATGATCATATACCCCTCTATGTGGAGGTAATTCAGAAGGTTCCTCGAAAATTATAGAGTAGTTACTCTTCAATGCTTCTAATTCTGGCCATTTCTTCTGCACATTATCCTGCACATTATCCCTTGTTGAAACTGAAGCTTCCATATTGGACAACTCCTTCACTTGAATGAAACAAAGTTGTGCAGCATTGTTTAGCAGCTTCTTAGATGGTTGCTTCTCAAGTATTTTCAACTTTTGAGATGGAATCCCCTTTAAGGTTACCTGGTGATCTTGATATATAAACTCCATCCTTAACTTCTGAAAATCCCAATAAACAGGTCCTAAAGTACTTAACCATTGAATACCAAGTACCATATCACAACCTCCAAGGGGAATTAACATAGTTTCTGCTACAAACTCATGGCCATTCATTTGCCAAACAAACTTTTTACACATCTGAGTACAAGGAATGTGATTTCCATCAGCCACTGTTATAGCTTGAGGATTAATGAAGTCTAGATTGCACTGTAGTTCCTTGGCCAAGTTTACATCAACAAAGTTATGAGTACTCCCTGAATCCACTAAAATATGAAGTGTCTTGTTCTTTGTAAATCCCTTAACTCTCATGGTTTGGAAATTCTGGTTCCCAGCCAAAGCATTCACTGAAATACAAGGTTCACTTAGATCTACAGTTTGTTGCACTACTTCTGCCTCCATTTCTTCTTCAGATTCTCCTGGTACTTCAACAGTAAACAATTGCGGCTCTCTAAACTTACATTTATGCCCCCCTAATATGGTTCATCGCAAAAATAACAAAGCCCTTTCGCGATTTTCTCAGCCCTGACATCAGCTGGTACAAACATGTTGTTTCTTGATTGTTTAGGATTGAATTTAGTCAAAGCCAATTGGTTAGTTTTGTTATTGGGATTTGGCAACAAAGGTGGTTTAGTATTAGCCAATAAAGGAACAGTTTGTATTGGTTTTGGCTGAACATTAAAAGAAGGTTTGATAGATTTTTGGGACATCATATTTAACGATTCCTCCTGCAACCTTGCGTACTCTATAGCTTGAGAAATTGTGTTAGGTTTAAAAGCCCTCACAAATGGTTTCACAGATGGTTTAAGACCCCCAATAAAACTATCAAGGATGTATGTGTCTGGGAGTACATGATTAATTTGTGTCATAATAGCCCTCAAATTTTCAAATTCATCTATATATATCTCTAAGCTATCATGCTGCATCAATTTGTTAAATTGTTCTACTATGTTGCTTCCATTATCTTCTCTAAATCGTGCAGTCAAATCAGCAGTAAACACTCCCCATTCCACATTCTTTCTCACAGACAAATAACTAGAAACCCAAGTTTCAGCCTTATCTACCATGGACAATGAAGCTAAATCTACCCTCTGTACATCTTCAATTTTACAAAGTTCAAAGTACTTGCAAGCTTTCTTGATCCAAACTCTAGGATTAGATCCATCAAATTTTGGAAATTCTAATTTAGGCATAAATCCAAGAGGTCTGGTTACAGAATTGTTACCTTGATGAAGGGCATTTACTGGAGTTTCTTCTTGATTTCTTGGTATATTGTCACGAGTCTGAATCTGATCTTTCATATCAGTAATTGCTTGCATCATCTTAATCATATTTTCTTAAAGTCTTTTAATATGTTCATCTTGTTTCTTCGAATTGCTCTCAATCATCAACCGTAACTGTTCT
The DNA here is from genome assembly GCA_028671895.1 of Oenanthe sinensis. NCBI lineage: Eukaryota > Viridiplantae > Streptophyta > Magnoliopsida > Apiales > Apiaceae > Oenanthe > Oenanthe sinensis. The sequence continues at coordinate 15,308,127 of CM053802.1, forward strand.
TCCATAACTGATACTCTTCTTGTACGCGCTGCCAGATTTAATGAAAAATCAAAAAGATCCCTAGATGATGGCTTTGATACCAATGTTAAGGGTATTATACGAGATGAACAAATATAAAGTGTTTAAATAAGAAAGGAGATGAGATAGTAGATAGAAAGAGATAGAGAGTTGCAAAGAAGACATTTATATTTTTTCACATATTCCCCATACAAATAGATATATCTCCTACTTATACAATCTATATTCTTAAAAGATATATAAACTGTCATGTAATAAACTGCCATATAACCGTCGTAAATCAGTTATTGTGTAAACTGATTTTCCCTCTAAATGATATTACTTAAATTATGACAAATACTACTCCTGTAACAAACAAGTACCAAGTCAATTGAAAGAGACAGACTTTCTATGCTTGTTCTTCCTTGAGCTTAGCAATACGAATCTTCTAAGAAATAATAATGATGACAGACAGTTATTGTAGCTATAAGTTTGGTCTCAAAATTAAGATTTGTAAGCTCATTGTGATATTTTGAGCTAGCTAAAAAACTAGAGATGCATTTATTAAAAGAGAAAGCAAACAAGTTGTCAATTGTCAAAAGGAAATGTAAAGTACAAGGATTAATATGCAATCTGCAAAGCAGATCATCTACTTCCTACACATAACATAAGTTTAGGACTCTAAAGTCAAATTATTATTAGTTAACATACATAGTCCTCGATAATCAGAAACAACAATTAATATTACAAATTTTGTGTTATGTGTGAGGGTATATAAAGAGAGAAAAAGATACTAACTTTCGTTGGTGTGGATGATGAGGGAAGATTCGGTCGGGGCAGGACTCACAAGGCGGAGCTGTCAGCTGTGTCTGTTTGGATTTTCGAATCCGACCCAATTCCCCGACCATGACTCCATGAGCCCACAACTATAGGCCGAGAGAAAATCGAAATTAAATCCAACCACACCGTTAAAATTCGATAAAAATTGAATAGCATAAAATTGAATGGAATCAAAAAATTTAAAACTAAATCATCGAAAAAATCGAATCATGTCAATTATTAAATATATATATATATAGGGGTTGCTCAATAGAAAACTTTTATTTTGTAGAAAACTGAGGTACTCTTTTCATCCATTAATTTACTTTCCATCTAACGGTTGTTAATTTTCTACTAAAATAGCTTGATTTTAAGTGTGAGGGTAAAATAGTGAACTTAATATTCTTTGTTTCATAAATTATTTTGCATTGATCATAAAATTTAAAAATTCGAATACTTTCCTTTCCTAGTTGAAACTTATTGTAGTTATTTATTCCTAAATTTTGCATTTGAATATAATACTTACCAATTTCAACATAATCATAATATTCTTTATTAAATGCAAATACTTTCCTTATGTAAATATTAGTTATATTAAATATGTGATTTATTTATGTGCATATATTTTCGTATATATTTTACACATATTATGTTCATTATAATGTGTTTTACCATGTATTATACTCGTTCAAATTCATCAATATTTTATACTATATATTTTACTCTCGTTTCTGATATACAAATAATAGTAATCCACTGCGTCTTTTATTATATATTCTAAATGAGATTCAAGATTCTATTAAATGTTTAAATAAATTATTTTTTAATTTTATTTTATATTATACTAAATATGTAATAATGTAATACAAAAAATTAATTATATTTATAAATGGCTATGATTTTTAAATAACTATTTGGAGATTAATATTAATATATGATATTTATTAGACTAAATTTATAATTAAAATTTTTAAAATATATTTAAAAATTTAAAAAATTTAATTATATTTATAAATGGCTATGCTTCAATTATATATTCAACTAAATTTTTCATTTAAATTTAAATTTTATATTTCATTTAGTTTATTTCAAAATTCCATAAACTATTCCACTAAATTTTTTATTTAACTTTTTAAAGATTCCACAAAGTGTTTTAAGATTATAGATAACATTTAAAATTTTATTGTATATTCCACTAAAAATTTTCATTTAATTTTAAATTTTGATATTAAAGTTTATGTAAATTTTATTATAATGTATGATAATATTTTTATTATTTTATTATGTGTTCTAATAAAATTTCAAAAGATTCTTGACTATTTTAAAATTTTCAAAAGATTCTTGAATATTTGGTAGAACATTTAGTGGAATCTTAATTAAAAATATTTAGTAGAATAGTTAGTGAAATAGTTAATATAATCTTAATATTATTTTAAAATTAATAGTGAAATATCTAGAAGAATTTTAAAATCTTTAAAAGATTTTTGACTATTTAGTAGAACATTTAGTGAAATCTTAATTAAAATATTTAGTGGAATAGTTAATAGAATAGTCAATAGAATTTTAATATTATTTTAAATTAATTGTGAAATATATAGAAGAATTTTAGAATTTTTAATTTTTTTTGACTATTTAGTAGAACACTTAGTAGAATCTTAATTAAAATATTTAGCAGAATAGTTAATAGAATATTTAATATTATTTTAAATTAATAGTGAAATATCTAGAAAAATAATTACTATTTTAAAATATTCAAAATATTTTTGAATATTTAGTGGAATCTTAATTAAAAATATTTAATAAAATATTTAGTAAAATAGTTAATGAAATAGTTAATAGAATCTTAATATTATTTTAAAATTAATAGTGAAATATCTAGAATAATTTTAAAAATTTTAAAAGATTTTTGACTATTTAGTAGAACACTTAGTGGAATCTTAATTAAAATATTTAGTAGAATAGTTAATAGAATCTTAATATTATTTTAAATTAATAGTGAAATATCCAGAAGAATAATTACTAGAATCTTAATAATATGAATTAGTGATATATTAAATGTTAATATACGGTATTTATACAAATTAATGTTAGTATGCAGGACAATCAATTACATGTGTGATTATTACTTTCATAAAGATAGTTTATTTATTTACATTTGTTTCTTATTCACATTAGTACATGTTTTTTTTTAAATATTACTAATTTGCCATTATGAGTTATATATACAAATTAATTATTATTATATTTAATTAACGGTCTAGATGGAGTTTCTTAAATTTTCTATTTAAGGAGTTTTCCCTAGATCCCTACTATATATATATATATATATATATAACAGGCCAACACGAACCAATTTAATCGAGATTTGAAGCCACGTCAATCCATTCAACAAATTAATTTAGTCCACCTCAGTGAACATGTACGCATCGTATCTGTATATTCTCTTGAAACGGCTGCACTCCTTCCTATAAACCATCATCTCAACCGCTGTGTCAGTTTTATTGCACCACCCAGACACCTTACATATCTATACATCTAGCACCCACGGATGAATTACAACCACTTCTGACATTCGTTTTATACTGAAACTATAAAAGGTGTTTCACTTTGTATACTGAATTCCAATCACCTCTAACATTCGTGCCTCAGATGTTGCATGAAATTCCTGAATCCCGTATGCCGGTTTCCAATTCCTTTATTGATGATATGCATCAGATAGATGAGAAAATCACTGAAATTCTTCATACACTTATAAAAGGCATTCTGCTTTCATTATTCTAATCCTTATTTTTTACTTTATGCAGGCTAATCAAACTTGGTCTGCAAGTAGTAGTTTTCTATGTTTGGGTTGAGGTATGTTCAGTCACTCAACTTAGTTTTAGATTATTTCTACAATTTAAGCTCTTATACCCCCTCAATTATTACTATTTTTACCTTGTAAGCTCGTATACCCCCTCAATTATTACTATGTTAATATTACTACAATGACACTTTGAAAAAAATATACACTCACGGATGGCGTTATCTTGCAAGCTTGTATATTTAATTATATAGCTAACTAAAATAAAATCTGCCCTTTAAATTGTGACCATGAAGTTGTTGGGACAATCGAATCATGATGCTGCGTTTTATGATATGAAAACGAACGAGTTTGAATAGAAAATTAACCTTAATCGCTACGGCGCAAGCGATTCAAATCCACGTCTTCTACTGTATTCCCGTATTCACCTTGAGCGAAGTGTGGCCTTCGATCCTCCCAAGGTTGCCTCCCTTCTAACTTTGAGATCTTGGAACCCTAGTTCTTGGTTGCCTCCTTGAACGGCTGCTCACAAAAACCCTAGTATTTTCCAACTCATAGCTAGAAGAGAATAAGATGAATATATAGGCTACAGTAGGGATCCTGGATAATTAGGTCGGGCCTTCCAATGACATTCTGGGTCAAGCCCAATGTCATTAAATATTAATTCAATCCACTAAAGAATTAATATTTGCACTACCTCTCCTAATGCCGTAATTTAATTATTTAATTCGGCTCCAATATTATTTGCTTATTAAATTCCCCATGTTTAAGATATCGAATGTCCATTAATTAAATTAATTTCTGATAATTAATTTAATCAATATCTTTTATCCTTGATCATCCACTCAACCTTATAATTATGCAAGAACAAATCTGCCTGCAGGACTAAAGCATAATTATCTTTATGAGCTTTCAAGAGGACATCATCACCCGAATATTTTCGGACACGGTTTCCTTTTATAGTCAATATCCCACTCTGTATGCAATGTCATTGTCCAAAACATAATATTGTGATTAACAAAAAATCACATCACATATGAATCAAAACATATGCATTGCATACAAGTGTCAATCACTGTATCCGGATTAAGAACCTAAGCAATAATAATATTATAGAATCTTAGTTCTTCTTTATTATCAGAATAGAAGAACAATTCTAATATTTTAATCCCGTTCAATATACACAAAGCATACAAGTATTATTCAATAATCAAGATAGATTATTTCCAAATAATACTTCAGTCATTCCAGTGGTTTGTTTAACTCCACTTAAACTGTGAACATTTATTATATTATATATAGACACTGACAATCTAATCTTCTGTTATCCCATTTGATACTAGATTATCCACAATATATAATATACAAACAGTGTTAAAATACGCATTCAAGATTCTCAATAAAAAAGGACAATGTCATATACTTCAAACGAATAGTTCAGTATACTCCCTAACAATCTCCCACTTATACTCAAGCTATTCTTTGAGTATATCAGTGTTTTATTACAAGCAATCCACTACCAATTAAATAACTATTATGTGACCATACATCTGACTCCTATCGCCTCCACGTGCTGCTCAAAAGCCTTAGCTGGTAAGCTCTTTGTGAAAGGATCTGCCTGGTTGTCCTTTGATGCTATATCAGTCACAATAATATCTCCTCGCTTAACGAATTGTCGTATAAGGTGATACTTACGCTCGATGTGTTTTGCTGCCTTATGGTCTCGCGGTTCCTTTGCATTTGCCACAGCACCAGTGTTATCACAATACACTGTCAAGCTCCTAGGCAAATTAGGTACCACATCTATGTCCAAAAGAAAGTTTCTGAATCATATTGCCTCTTTGGCTGCCTCCGAAGCTGCCACATATTCGGCTTCCATGGTAGAGTCAGCAACGCATTTCTGCTTTACACTCCTCCATATTACAGCTCCACCTCCTAAGGTAAACACATATCCCGAGGTTGATTTCCTCTTATCTCTATCTGCTTGGAAATCTGAATCGGTATATTCTAGAGGTAACAAATCTGAGGCCTTGTAAATTAGCATATACTCCTTAGTCCTTCTCAGGTACTTGAGTATAGCCTTTACTGCACTCCAATGTTCCTGTCCTGGGTTTGACTGATATCTGCTAACCATGCCCACGGCAAAACAAATATCAGGTCTCGTACATAACATTGCATACATTAAGCTTCCGCATGCCGAAGCATAGGGAACCGCTTTCATGCTCTCTATCGCCTCTGGTGTCTTAGGACACTGTTTCTTTGATAGAGCAACTCCATGTTTATAAGGTAGGTTACCCTTCTTGGAGTCCTGCATGTTAAAACGAGCCAATACCTCATCAATATAGGGCTCTTGGGATAAAGCCAACATCCTTTTCTTGCGATCCCTTATAACTTTGATCCCAAGGATGTATGCCGCTTCACCTAAGTCCTTCATTTCGAACTGTTTGAACAACCATGCCTTTACCGCTGATAACATCCCTACATTGTTTCCAATGAGTAAAATATCATCTACGTATAGCACTAGAAAAGTCACTGAACTACCCTCAGATTTCTTGTACACACACGACTCGCTTGGACATTGATCAAATCCGTATGTCTGGATTACCTGATCAAAGCGAATATTCCAATACCTAGAAGCTTGTTTAAGTCCATAAATGGACTTCTTAAGCTTACATACCAGATGCTCTTGGCCTTCCTTAATGAATCCTTCTGGTTGTTGCATATAGATGATCTCATCATCAAGACTCCTATTTAGGAAAGCTGTCTTGACATCCATTTGCCAAATCTCATAATCGAGATGAGCTGCTATAGATAAAAGAATCCGGATCGACTTTAGCATGACTACTGGCGAAAAGGTTTCCTCATAATCGATCCCTTCTTTCTGAGTATACCCTTTCGCAACAAGTCTTGCTTTCCAAGCTTTTACCTTTTTGTCAGATCCTCTTTTTCTCTTGTAGATCCACTTACATCCAATGGGTTTTACACCTTTGGGTGGTTCCACGAGCTCCCAGACTTGATTTGAATACATAGATTCCATCTCAGATGTCATTGCTTTTTGCCATAGATCTGCATCTTTGTCTTGCAGTGCTTCCTCGTATGTCATGGGATCCTCATCATGTTCCTCAGAGACCAAGTCCGAAGACTCTCCCAATAACATGAATCTGCTGGGTTTACGAATAACCCTCCCACTACGACGAGACACCGGTGTGGTATTAGTGATAGGTTGTGTGTTCTCTTGTGGCTGTTCTACTTGTACTATTGACACTTGTTCATTATTTGTCTCTCCCACTAGTTCCTCTAAAACGACACTGCTCATGGGTTTATGGTTCATCATATAGTCCTCCTCTAGGAATCTAGCATTGGTACTAACAATGACATCCCGATCCTTAGGACTATAAAATAAATATCCTTTTGTTCCCATGGGATAGCCTACAAAAAGCCTTACTTCTGTACGAGATTCTAACTTAGTCACGTTCTTGTTCAACACATGTGCTGGACAACCCCATATCCGAATATGTCTTAGACTAGGTTTTGAACCAGTCCACAATTCTTTTGGAGTCTTAGGAACTGACTTAGAAGGAACTAAATTCAAAAGATAAGCTGCTGTTTCTAAAGCATGTCCCCAAAACGACTTGGGTAATTCTGAATAACTCATCATCGATCTAACACTCTCCAAAAGAGTACGATTCCTTCTCTCCGCTACACCATTCTGTTGGGGTGTTCCAGGTGCAGTCAACTGAGACATGATCCCATTCTTTGATAAGTAATCCCTAAATTCTCCAAGCAAGTATTCGCCACCACGATCTGATCGTAGTGACTTGATACATTTTCCATGTCGCTTCTCCGTTACAGTTTTGTACTCCTTGAACTTGTCAAAGCACTCTGATTTACGGCGCAACAAATAAATGTATCCATATCTAGAATAATCATCAATAAAAGTGACAAAATATTCATAACCACCTCTTGCTTGAATATTCATGGGTCCACATAAATCAGTATGAACCAATTCTAACACTTCTTTGGCTCTATTCCCCTTTGCCTTAAAAGGCCTAGTGGTCATTTTACCTTCCAAACAGGATTCACAGACTGGAAATGGCTCCACTGCCAATGAGCCTAAAGGCCCATCTACTACCAGTCTTTGAATCCTCCTCAAGTTAATATGACCTAATCTTAAGTGCCAAAGATATGTTTGGTTCAAAGAAGAAGGTTCCTTTCTTTTAGTAGTGATAGAAGATGTGTTATTTAATACCCTATGTTGTAGTTGCAGTGCAGGTTGATTAGGAGTGATTATGTATAAATTGTCTTGCAATGTACCAGAACATATAACTAGTTTATTCCTCATAATTGAAACATTATGATCCAAACAAACATTATAACCATCCAAAGCAAGTTTAGAAACCGAAATTAAATTCCTTCTAAACGAAAGTACATAAAGACAATTGTTCAAAACCAAATTCCTATCATCACCAAAAGATAAATTAACATCTCCCACTGCAACTACTGCTACTTTCGTAGCATCTCCCATGAACACATATATCTCGCCATCTCTAAGCATTCTGGATTACTGGAACCCCTGCATAGAATTACAAACATGATCAGTGGCTCCTGTATCTACACACCAAGTGCTCGTAGATATAGCCGCTATATATGTTTCTGTAACTAGAGAAAGAGACATACCAGTATTGTTTTTCTTCTTAGGAAGAGGACAATCCTGTTTCCAGTGACCCGACTGCTTGCACCTGAAGCACTTGCCCTTGGGCTTTTTCACAGCACCACCTTGAACTCCCACAGCTTTCACAACTTTCTGTGTCTGAGCCTTTTTCTTCTTCTTGGCTTTCGGCTTAGAAGAAGAAGGTTTCTCAGCCACATTGACTTGAACACTCTGCTGAAAAAGTCCTTCAGCTGCCTGAAGTTCTGTCAGAAGTTCCGCAAGACTATACATCCTTTTGTTCATGGTGTAATTCAAGCGGAACTGCTCAAAACTTTTGGGTAAACTCATAAGGATGATATCGATCTGGGTTTCCCCATCAACCTCAGCACCAAGGATCTCCATCTCATTCAGATGTGACATCATCCTGAGAACATGATCCCTTACAGGTGTCCCTTCAGCCATCTGAGTGTTCATTAAAGCTTTCATTGCTACTTGCCTTGCAGCCCTATTCTGATCTCCAAAAAGTTCTTTGAGATTAAAGAGCATATCTGAAGCAGTGGCCATAGCCTGATGCTGATGCTGCAAAACACCTGACATTGCTGCCAGAATATAACATCGCGACATCTCATCAGCCTTAATCCACTTCTTATAATACTCCTTCTCAACTTCAGAAGCATTCTCAGCAGGCTCCTCTGGCTTGGGTTCATTAATGCAAAATTTGTACTCCTCAGCAGTCAACACAATGTCCAAATTACGTTTCCATTCAATATAGTTAGGTCCAGTAAGTTTGTTATCCTTAAGTATGGTAAAAAGTGGATTAAAGCCCATTATATCCTGAGAATCATACACATAATTAGAGGGTGTTTAAAAAAATTGGTTCCTCTAACAATTATTTAAAATTAAAGCACCAACACTTAAACACCATAGGTTTCCGGTATGCCACGTTGGGTGACTTATATACCACCTAAATTTATTTAAATGTTACTTCGGTCCTACTACTAAATAATTAGTCACGTTAGGGTGATCTATATTATTTTTCATAGCTAAGTGTATACCATTATTAAATCTTAAATTAATAATAATAATACCAGATGCGCCTTTTGACTATGATAAATTCTTGCTCCTAACAATAAGTTACTACTAAAATTACAAATCTAAAGAGTATTCAGACTGACTGGCCAGGCCGGTGGAAGCATTGCCAAGAGGCTAACCACTTTTCTAGACACCAATCTAAATGGCTAGGTAAGCTGCACGCTTTCCTAGACACCAACGCAAGAATACTCAAAGATGTGTTATTTTAGATTCTCTTCCTAGTTGAGCGTGAAAGCTATCAAAAAATAGGGTATCCTTTTATTATTTGAATTCTATGAAACTTAGTACGCCACGTTGGGTGACATATGTACCTTCCAATATTCATAATTAATTTTAGAAGTTTGTTCTAGTAATTTCCATAACACTCTAGACACCATAAATTACATGCCACGATGGGTGACGTATACATAATTTATATTCGACTTAGTGTTAAATTACATACAAACAATAATGGAGACCATGGGATTTAATACCAAATTAATTCCCTCTCCCACTTAGTATTTTACTATGAGGATTTTATCTAGATGCATCGTCCTATGTTATTTTTTCGCAGTCCACATGTATCATAATAACAATACATATAACACATAACATAGCAGCATACTCATCATGATTAAAGCATAATAAAACAGCCCTATGTCCATGTCGTTCTAGCATGCGAAGGGTTAGTATCACATGGCATAACAAACAAACATGGAACACATAGTAGTAATAATCAAGATCAGCAAACATTATGTAAAACATAATAAAATACATCCACTATTATGGCCCCGAAGAATAATCTTCAAAATCATCCATCGATAAATTTTCTAAAATCTTCAGCCGCCTGTTTGACTGCCTAAACGAGCTCAGAATGGCTTGAAAAATCTGAAGATGGTTTCCATCTTAGCCTGTAGGTCTCGTTCTGCCGTTTCCGAAAAGGTATTATTCGCCCCAATCGGATATCGTATGCAAAATCTGTAGCCAGAACAGCGAAGCAGCCACGAAAACAGCATATAGCAGCAGAAGAACTCTGTTTCTCGCATCTTCGTTGATCAAACAATTACATACGACAAATACAACAGAAAAATCTATTCTATTACATCAGATCATAATCTAAATTGAATACAATTCGAATTACAAGATTACAATCAAAATAGAAATCAAAATTTAAAACTAATCATGATCAACCCTTATGATTTAATTTACAACCACGATAAACCACGTGGGATCCAAAAACATAATTACAACCATGGCCATAATAGTGGATAACAACCTGCATCAAAAAACAATACAAACCCACCACCATATACATACATAATTACGACATGAACATCATATCATATAACGCAGAACCCTAGAACCTGGCTCTTGATGCCAATTGTTGGGACAATCGAATCATGATGCTGCGTTTTATGATATGAAAACGAACGAGTTTGAATAGAAAATTAACCTTAATCGCTACGGCGCAAGCGATTCAAATCCACGTCTTCTACTGTATTCCCGTATTCACCTTGAGCGAAGTGTGGCCTTCGATCCTCCCAAGGTTGCCTCCCTTCTAACTTTGAGATCTTGGAACCCTAGTTCTTGGTTGCCTCCTTGAACGGCTGCTCACAAAAACCCTAGTATTTTCCAACTCATAGCTAGAAGAGAATAAGATGAATATATAGGCTACAGTAGGGATCCTGGATAATTAGGTCGGGCCTTCCAATGACATTCTGGGTCAAGCCCAATGTCATTAAATATTAATTCAATCCACTAAAGAATTAATATTTGCACTACCTCTCCTAATGCCGTAATTTAATTATTTAATTCGGCTCCAATATTATTTGCTTATTAAATTCCCCATGTTTAAGATATCGAATGTCCATTAATTAAATTAATTTCTGATAATTAATTTAATCAATATCTTTTATCCTTGATCATCCACTCAACCTTATAATTATGCAAGAACAAATCTGCCTGCAGGACTAAAGCATAATTATCTTTATGAGCTTTCAAGAGGACATCATCACCCGAATATTTTCGGACACGGTTTCCTTTTATAGTCAATATCCCACTCTGTATGCAATGTCATTGTCCAAAACATAATATTGTGATTAACAAAAAATCACATCACATATGAATCAAAACATGTGCATTGCATACAAGTGTCAATCACTGTATCCGGATTAAGAACCTAAGCAATAATAATATTATAGAATCTTAGTTCTTCTTTATTATCAGAATAGAAGAACAATTCTAATATTTTAATCCCGTTCAATATACACAAAGCATACAAGTATTATTCAATAATCAAGATAGATTATTTCCAAATAATACTTCAGTCATTCCAGTGGTTTGTTTAACTCCACTTAAACTGTGAGCATTTATTATATTATATATAGACACTGACAATCTAATCTTCTGTTATCCCATTTGATACTAGATTATCCACAATATATAATATACAAACAGTGTTAAAATACGCATTCAAGATTCTCAATAAAAAAGGACAATGTCATATATTTCAAACGAATAGTTCACTATACTCCCTAACAGAAGTATTACTTTCGTCGCATCTAATTTATGCTATATAATTTTTGTGCATTCATAGCTCTCGTGGGCCACTCTAAAAGTGACCGACAATAATTGTTGATTCTAAACAGGTTATGGTAGGAAACTTGTTGGAGTCTTATGCAGGAGAAAACACAAATAATTTTCTGTGGAAAGACATTAAAATTACATAACTGATAACATGTGTTTTTATCACGGAAATACTAACTGCTAGTCCTAGAAATAAGGCACTACAAGAAAAACAACTGCATGATCCGCAACTTCTACTAATTGTCTACAATTACCACTAATTTTATATTAGCATAATATAGCAACTAAGAGATAAAAATAAATATCTAAATTCCAGCATAACAATGTTGCAGCAACTCAAACATAATTTTAACAAAACTAGAGAATGCTGATACTGGTGCTAAACCAGATTTTATTGTTAACGTACAGAAAAGAGCGGATGATTTGAAATCACATTCAGAAACTAACGATGCAAACAGGTTTGGCAAGAGGCTATGCCAACTATAAAATTTTACAATTCACTTTTCTCCCTCTTCTATGTGCTTATCTTACTACCTTTACTGGCAGGTAGAGGTTATGCATGAAACTATTCGTGCTATTAAGAACACCAAAATAAAGCCTAATGAGCAGAATGTGCACCATACCAGCATAAACAAGTACCTACAAATGGCCTTCTTTATAAAATCTAATTATTAGATTCCCTGGTGTGTATGATTTCTGTGCCCCATACCAGGAGGTGGCAATAGAATTGAAGAGTTCACAGTTTTACCTTGTGCGGTTTATTCATTGTATCCTTTTCTTGATTCAGTTTAGTTGAGGCCTTTCATCTGTCTGTTCAGTAGTTTATTTAGTACTCCTAGTGTCAGAGTTTGTAAAATAGTTGCTACTTCAGTTAGGCACTACAATGTTCTCTACAAACATGAATCTATATCTATATGAAGATTATTAAAAACGAAATAGGAAAGGTTGTCAACTTCTCAGCTATTTGAGATTAAAATTCAATATACATTAGTCAATTCTAGATTATAAGCCTAAAATTTTATTAATATTATTTTCTGTCATTGCTAAACAAGTACATTTCATAAATAGTTGGAGCTAATAGTTGGAGATGTACAAAGATTTTTTGTTCGTCTTAATTTGTTAAATTATTCCTGACATTTTTTTGTAGACAAAAGACTTGTCCAAAGAGTAATTTGTTCACATACTTCACCGCCAGAGCAGTGTATTATCTCGGAGTAGCTCAAAATACAGATGAGTAAGTTTGCATAATAATGCTCGACGGGGAACTCAAATGGATCAGTTTCTGGGAAATAAGTAAGATTCACTGCAATATGACCATATCTTCCGAATTCTTGTTGCATATGTTATGTGTACCTCATTGTAATTTCTCTGATTGTATGTGTAGAGCACTACAAGTAACAATGCTTTATTGCAGCTATTTTTATCTAGGATTAAATAGTAGCCCAATAGGGGCTTCTTTCCATCAAAAGTTGTTGCTTCTCTGACTGAATGTCTCGCTTGTTCTATTTCTCATGTATCACAACAAAATAAACATGGAAGATATCTGCTAATGTTACATACTGACAAGGTATAAGCAACTTTGCATCTTTTTTTTTTGCTAAATAAACAGAGTGTTTTGAATGTGGAGGTGTGCGTAACCCTTAACCTATCTTTGAGGGGATAAATACCACTTTTTTAGGTCTATATTTGTAAATATCAAATATGCTTTCAATCAAGGAGAACTGGAATTCTCAACCTATCTTTGAGGAGATAAATACCACCTCATTAGGTCTATATTGTAAATATTAGATATGCTTTCAATCAAGGAGAACAAAAATTTGCAATTCTTGTGAGGATTCAATGGTTAAACGACAAACCCTGCTTCAGAAGACGACTGAAGTTCACAGTTTATTTCGTTAATAGTTCTATTTTAAAATATCTTTTCATTTTCTTTAAATTTCTTCTTATACAGGTTGGACTAGAGTTGCTTCTGAGAGACTATGCTATGTAAAGTCAAAACCCCTTTAACAGTTTTGACATTGTCAGCATGTTTCTTGTTTCTAAAGATGGTATTAGTTCTAATCTCAGCATTACCATAATAGGTACACCACCCCGTATATGTTGAGGTCACTCCATTTTGTTTGATATAAGTATGGGAAAAATAAAAAACTACAAGTTCATGAACAGTCCTAATAGAAGTACTTACAGTATCACATACTATCAGAGTGCCAAATGAAAAAGCCTTCTCTTTAGTATTCTAGAACACTGGAAAGAGTTATCATTTATAGAAGTGTATTATTTAGTCAATTGTTATAGGCCCCTGCTTGTGTATTGTATGTAAGAGAATGTCTGCATGTGTAGGACACTGTTATGAATAAGCAAGCTAATGAATCTTTGTTATTTTGAAGCAAAATGCTTGGTATAATGACACTTGGGAGCTCTCAAGTTCACTACTATTTCTATTTTCGGTTGCAGCATCCTGCATTGCAGAGAGCCAGGACAGGACACTGGTTCATCTGCATCAGCAGCATCAAGAATGATGGCACAAGATTTGAATGAGTATGCTTAACATATTAGACTCTCTATCAAGAGTGCTCATCTAGGTGGCATATTAATTTAAACAGTGGCTTCCAAGTCACCGAGGCTTTGCGAGTTCAGATGGAAGTTCAGAGAAGGATGCATGACCAACTGGAGGTTAGTCTTCTAGCATGGTAATTTCAAAGATGTTGCAGAATATTGCGTTAGCCTCTTTGAGCGTTATTTAAAGAAAAATCTGTATAGCAATTAGACTGGTCCTTATTGGCAAACTTTAATAGATTTTGATATCTTCATACCAAATATTAGCCCTTGAGTTTCAGAAAATGTTTGTAGGTATATAGTTTTAGGTTGTGCAATAGTCCTTTTACCTGTTTCACATGTTTATATATATCACAGTGAGATGGGCAACAGCTGATAAGAACGTTTAGAAAATTAAATAGATTGCTGCTAAAAGCCTCTCATTTGTTACCTGATGGGAAACCACAATTCTCCATGTAGATACCAACACTATATGCGACTTTATCTTAAAATGACTCGGTAAATTATTGGAGAGAACTATATACTTGGATATATTGAATTTTTTAGATAGCAAGTTAGCTACGAAATATCTGTGTTAATGACACTCCTATAATCTGATGACAAATTAGTTAACAAAGAGTAGCCACCAAAATCATAATTTGACCACAAGGAAGACAGTAAAGTTGTTTTAAGTCCACTTTCATATGCTGTCAACGTATATTCACCACCACAGTGCACCCATTTTAATTAGGTAATTGCTGTTAACTTATTTAAATAAGATTTCTATGAAATATATATTTCTTGTGATTTCCTTCAAAGTAGGCTCTGCTCCGTCTTCATCTACGTATTGAAGCACAAGGGAGATTCCTGCAATCAATTCTTGAGAAAGCTTGTAAAGCTCTTGATGACCAAACTGTTGCTTCCGTTGGGCTTGAATCTGCTAGAGAAGAAGTCTCTGAACTAGCTATTAAGGTCGAAAATGACTGTCAGCAAGTGATGATAGTTTCTTCCCTCTCTCAAATTGCTGCATCTCTAGAAAGCAAAAACCATATCACTGTTTCTGGTAGAATCAGTGACTGTTCCCTTGACAGCAGCTTGACATGAGCTGCCACACTTAAAAAGAGATCAAGACCTTTCAGTAACTTGTCACCCTTAGATAGCAATTTGAGGCAAGTGGAGTGGATGATGAGTAATATTAGCTAAGTTTCAAAATGGTCTTTCAGATTTATCTTTCAAACATATTTCTTTATCACTTCTTGAGATGATTACGTATATAGTCAGCTGATGTGTTGTCAGTTGTTCTGTATATTTCTTTTCTTAACTAGCTCTTATACCGTGGAAATTACCTGTGACAAAGTTTTGATAAACCTGGAAATACCTTTTACCAGGATGTCGACTCGGTTGGAATTTTAAAACTGGGTTTGAAAGGTACCTCAGTTCTTGAAAAAGTAAAGATCATCCTTCTTTAGGTGAATGTACAAATCATTTACAAAACTAGCACTCTTAATGCAATCCCAATCCCAATCCCAATAGTAGTTCTAAACTTCAAATACAAAAGTCAATTTAAGATTGTAATCCTAAAAATTTATGAATATTATTTTCTGTCATTGCTAAACAAGTATTTTTCGTAGATAGTTGGAGATAATAAATTAATTATAATAGTTAATTTAACAATAATTAAATGTTATAGATAGTAAGTATAAAAAATATATATTACTTTGACCCGGAAAATTCAGTTATAATAATTAGAATTTAGTTAAAAGATAATCCACATGTATTATTCATTGTTATTTTATACATACTTTGACAATTTGTTTATTTCCTGGTTTGCCATACATTGCTCCGCGACTTTGACCAAGTAACACATTTTTTTGGCATATCATTGTTTAAGATTAATAGATATAGAACTAAACAAATTTATTTCCCTTGCATACACCGGCCTTGCACCCTTCAATATTCCTGACTATACACATGCATGCCTGCATCTCACTGTGTTGAATATGTCCATATTCTGTATGTTTGTATATATCAGTTTGAGGCACTTAGCTATGCCTACGGTTACATAATATTAATTTTCCGGTTCAATACTGAATTACTGTTAAAAACAATTTCAGAAGAACATATATATGTCCTCACTAAACTGAAGTCAGGTGGTGTTAATCAAAAATTTTATTTGTAAACTTCTTATCACGGACTTCACATACATGAAATATTAATCTTCCCTACACAAGTCACAAATTAAATGGTTTTAAATATGGTCACATGCATATTCCACAACAATTACAATCCAATAATAACTTGCAGATGCACAACTTATTACCTAACTTATCGATAAAGTTCCATGACTGCAAACATAGATAGCATATTCACTGCAATAAAAACATACACCAACCTCCAACCTCTAGAATATGCCTGTCATTTACACGGACTCTAGGGCTAGTTGTTAATATTAAAACCGAACTGACCAAATTATAACGATTTGGTTTGGATTATAGACAAATCATAACATTAAAACTAAATCAAACCGTAAATTAATCTGAATTTTTGGTTTGGCCTATTGCATTTGGTCAGTTTTACATTATCATGCTCATCCCTATTTATTTGCAGAAAAATAAGTTAGTACAAGTTCAAAAATCAAGGATTCAAGACACTTGTGAACTGATAAAGTGATAATTGATGCAAGCAATGAATAGTTGTTTAAATTATTTGTTTTAAACTTTTCAATGAATTTAGAATTGATCCCATTTAATTTTCATTATTATATTACTCTTATGAATTTGAATTTTGTTAAAATTTGGAAGTTGTTCCTATTTTTACAATTTCATGACTTGAGTTTTGACTCTTATGTCTCAACAAATCGAGGCGTTGTACTCCTTACATCCAAATTCTATAAAAATATATAAATTTAACTTAAAAAAGTGTTGTGTGTGAGATTATATATATTTAAACGTATGTTATGATAAAATATTATAACTTTAAATTTAGAAAACTTATATCTCTTCAAAGAAGACAAAATAACTTGATCTGACAGATATTTAATCTATTCCGATTTGAATGAATTTTTCTGAAACCGAAGTTTTAGATTTAAATTTATTTTTTATATTTGAATTTTAGATATTCCGAACAAAATCTGATCCAAAATTCAAATACCGTTGTAAATCTGAAAACCATTTCAAACCCGAACGCCGATATTTGTTATGTATGAATATAAAATAATACTTTAATTCACAAATTATTATTTTAAATATAGGAAAATAATCTATATACTTTCATTTTATTATTTTATTAATAATTAATTAGAAATACTAATTTAATATATTATAACTTTTCTTTCTTAATCTCGTATTTTATTAATACTAATTTGCATCTCGTTCAATGCACAAGTTTTTCATAATATTTTTTATTTTATTTAAATATTTTATTTATATGATTTAAAATTCTTTTTACTTCTAAAATAATAATTTTAATTTTATTTAATATCTTGTATAAAAATATTTATATATATTTTTCCTATATTTTTATTTAAAGTGAATAAAATTATTATTATATTCAATTAAATATTTTGTTAAAAGACTAATTTAATTAAAAAAAACTAATACTTAAAAATTAAACCCAAACACTAATCGAACTAACACGGCCCGTTATCAATCAACTAACACTGCCCATTAGTGTTCTTAACCAACTAGATAAACGCAATTTATAGCTATCTGCTAAGATCATCGATTCACAAAACTGTATTAAAAAGAATGTTTTCATCTCCCCATGGCCAGGTGACCAGGTCTCATTGGTTGGAATTTTAATGAATGCTGCCAATATGTGCGGAAGAAAATATTGGAACAGGGTCTGACCATATATCAGCAAGAAGGATGGCACATGATATTTCTATATATATTCTGATAATAGAGTTTCTGATTTAAGAAAATACTTTTCTTGATATGACTATTTGATCATAATGTATATTCAATTTATTAGAGTAAGTTTTTAGTATCCGAACGTCGAATTTTTAACTAGAAATGTGACTCTGAAAGTGCCAACAAAATGGTAGAGAGTATTTTAGAGATTGTGTCTGAGTAAGGGTGGGCTTAACCTTCCCCAAAACCCACTATGTATCTGCCACTAATTGTAGAAAATTATATCTTTCAAGTTGCTAATGACTTCACGTCTACTGATCCAGTATGTTGATGAGCATTTTTAAAATTCAATCTATTATCACTAGATGAAACCTGGAAATGCTTACATTCAGCAATTAACTAAGAGCTTAAAGATACGCAGATAATATTGTTTTGTGTCTAAGCAAGGTGTGAGGTAATTTTACTAAACGGATCTATATACATTTATATATTGCTTATCAGTCTCTACAATCTATAGCCTTTTCTTTTACTTTTAGCTTTTATAAACCTTCCCACTGCAAATTTTTCCTGCGGCATACATAACTTATTCTGATTTTTTTCCCAGGGACCTGGTTCTGCTGGTATAGCAATTATAATCTACATTTCCTTGGTACAGAAGGTTTAGTGAAGGTACCTAAAACTAGTATATAAAAATCTTAAGCGCCCGACAAAAAGATCAACCATTCAATTACTTGTATAAAATCAGAAGAAACACCCTCTGCAATTAAATACTAAACCGACTTTAATAAACTTTATATATGTAGATCAAAAATCTCAACAACTAAATATGTATATGTATATAAGAAACCTTCTGCAAAAAGCAAGATATCATACACACTCTTTAGTGCAACAAATGTTCAAGCTCTATACCTTAAATAAGTTACATATATAAAACAAGGGTACATAATATTGTCCTTCATAACAATATTATGAGAGTTAAAATAAAAGAAAAATAACATCAAATAAATTAGAAAATAAAAGAATTGCTCAACATGCTACAACATTTAACTTACTGTCTTTACATGTTCAGAATACTCTTCATGTAATACCGGTTTCCCCTCTGAGTATTATCTGTGAAATTCGAGATAGACAACTTATTCTAGTTCATTATTCCAGGCATTGTATAGCTGTTGATATACTGTAGTATTTCCTCCTTTCCTAAATAATAGTCGATTTGACTGACACGTATATTGAGGTCCAAAAACATAGTTATTCTCATTATTAAATTTAAAATATTACATCAAATAAAAACATAGATTCTAAACTTTTATTTGATATTAAAATTTGCTGTGTGTGTATTCCCTTGTTAACTAGAGATGTGTGTCTGAGCATTGTTATTTACCCATGACAGTGGTGTAGGCTCTGCAAGTGCTTCTAATACAATTTATTGTTCATCACTAACTTATTCTAGTTGCTTTTAATCTCTATAAAAGAAAGATTCCTAATTAATCTACGTGTCTTAATTGTTATATGACCAAATCAGTCATGTAAGTGTATCTTTATTAAGAATATAGAGATTGATTTATAATTTTGAGGTCCAAATTCACCGTGTCCAATGTATTGCTGACAGATGGAAACAGTGGTGCTCTAGACACACTCACCAGACTCAGGATTTTATAAGTAGTAGAGTAGATGTGATACAGGTGAGTAAACAAATACATATTTTTCTCCAGTGTTTTTTTGCAGAAAAATTAACAATTTTTTTCTTTATTATTGTAATTTGATTTTAGATTTATAAAATCAAAGTCACAAAACCTTACCGCACTAGTAATATTCAGGTCAGAGGAATTGTAAGATGAACTCTGTTTGCTATGAACTATGATGTACACAGTGTATTCCATTAACTAGATGTCATGTTAGTATTCATGCTAGTATGCTACACTGCAATCCTGATCAGTTTTATGTGGTCTAATAATGGGTTGGGTAGGACATTACTCCTATCTGTGCTTGAACATCATGCATGACTATGTGCTGTGCCTTTTGGATCTTGCAGTCTTGCTACCAGTTGGGTCATGCCACCTGTTGTCGTTTATCTAATCTTTTTCTATATTATCAGCTATCAAATTTCTTGCCTTCGAATAGTAGATCAACACCTTTGCATTTGCACGTGTAAGTTCAGTTGTACAATTACTAGGACATGAAAGTACCCCAGCTTTTGAACAGAAGGCACAACATATATATGTATGTAATAGAGCTACAGGTATAGCTGTACATCTTGGCCCTTGCTGATTTTTTTAATTATTTATTATTATTACTTTGACTATTAACCAACCAAACCGGCCCATAAATAATTCAGCCCATGATATCTTTACTTCTTAGACCTTAGCCCAAAATTATTATTAAATCCAAACAAAAATTAAAACAAATACAATTACAAATTTATACAATAAGCATAATATACATAGAATTAAAAAAAACTCATCACTCCTGACTCCTCCTCGATAAGATGGTGCTTGCTGTTTTAATTCGTTGTCACTGGCCCGCTGCTCGTGTGATCAATGATCACTCAGTGAATCTTCGGTTAAAAATATATATATCTATCTCAGGTTTTATTTAAACTACTTGTTTAATTTTATTCACATATTTTGAATGCTACAAGTTCCAGTTCTAGGGTTTGATTTAGGGATTGAATTGATTTGTGAGTTGTGACACTTAAATTATTTATGGGATTGATATTATGTGATTTACTGTTACTTTTTTATTTATTACAATTTTATTAATGGGAAAATCACTTGCTATCGAATCATTTTTTAAGAGGAAAAATTCAGAAAATTTTGAGGTTAATAATCAAGAGACTCAAGCTTCAAATAATCCTATTGGTCCCAATATTGTGATTAGTGAAAATCAATCTAGAAAAGTTCCAAGAATCGAAAGAAGCATCAATTGTGACACTAACACTTTAGAGCGAGATCCTGGATTACGGCCATTGATATGGGATTATCCTGTTGATAAGCGAGATGAAATTCGGAGAGCTTATATCAAGGCTGGTCCATATCAATTTATTCTTTCAAAATATCCAAAATCCAAGGAAAAGCATCCGCGAAGTTTTCAATCGTCATGGTTTAAGTTATTTCCTTCATGGTTAGAATACTCTCCTAGCAATGACGCTGCATTTTGTCTGCCATGTTACTTGTTTCGTCTAGAAGGTGGGCCTTTTGGACTTGATGTATTCCCGGTTAATGGATTTCAATCTTGGAAGAAAGTAAGAAATGGAAAAAATTGTGCATTTTCGACTCATGTCGGGAAAGGTATGAATTCTTCTCATCACAATGCAGAACGAGCATGTGACGATTTTATGAATCAATCTATTCATATTGTTCAAAGGTTAGAGAAATACACATCTCAACAAATTCAAGACAATCGACTCCGGTTGGAAGTTTCAGTTAAAGTTGCTAGGTGGCTTTCATTTCAAGGATGTGCCTTTAGAGGTCATGATGAGACAAAAGACTCGTTGAATGCTGGAAACTTCAGAGAATTACTTAGTTTCATAGCCTCTTATAATGACAAAGTGGAATGAGTGATATCTAATGCTCGAAAAAATGCAACATACACATCACCAAGAGTGCATAAAGAAATTTTACATGCCTTTTCTACTAAAGTAAAAAATATTATCCGTGATGAAATTGGTGATGCAAAGTTTTGTTTGATGGTTGATGAAGCACGAGATGAGTCTAAAAGAGAACAAATGTCTATTGTGTTGAGATTTGTTGATAAAAATGGTTATATTCGAGAGCAATTCTTTGGCCTTGTTCATGTTAAAGACACTGCAACACTAACATTGAAAGATGGGATTTATACAATATTATCTCATCATAATCTTGATATACAAAATATTAGGGGACAAATTTATGATGGTCTTGTAACATGAGAGGAGAATGGAACGGGTTGCAAGCTTTGATTTTACGTGAATGTCCATATGCTTATTATGTTCATTGTATGGCTCATCGTTTGCAATTGGCATTAGTTGCTGCATCAAGGGAAGTTATTCCTATTCATCAATTCTTCTCCAAGTTGAATGTCATCATCAATATTGTTGGCTCCTTATGTAAGCGCAGTGACCAATTAAAAGATGCTCATGCTTTAAATATTGCCTATTTACTTTCAATTGATGAGCTTGACAGTGGCAAAGGTAAAAATCAAACTGGTAATTTACAAAGAGCAAGAGATACTCGATGGAGTTCTTATTTAAAATCTGTTTCAAATTTGTTAAATATGTTTAGCACTACATGAGAAATTTTATTAAAATTATTGATGATGGAGTCACACCCGCTCAGTGAGGAGATGCAGATGCTGCATATAAATCAATGACTTCATTTGAATTTGTTCTCATTCTGCATATTATGATTTTTTTTTTTGAGATTAATGATTTACTTTTCCAAGCTCTACAACATAAATCTCAAGATATTTTAAATGCAATGCAACTTGTTTCTTCTACTAAACTGCTAATTCAGAAGTTTTGAGATGAAGGATGGGATGGGTACTTTCGGATGTAAAGTCATTCTGTGAAAATGTTAGTATACCATTACCAAATATGAGTGATAGGTATGTTGCAAGGAAAGGAAGGGCTCGTCATCAACAAGATTAGTTTACGATTGAGCGTCATTACAAGATTGATATTTTTCTTGCTATGATAGACACTCAATTGCAAGAGTTCAACAATAAGTTCAATGAGGAAATAGTGGAGTTGCTTGTGCTAAGTTCGGCTTTAGATCCAAAAGAAATGCTTATATCAATAAGGATTGATGATATTGACAAGTTGGTACGAAAGTTCTACCCACAAGATTTTGCAGAACATGAGATGATTCAACTAAATATGCAATTTGAGCATTTTAGTCATGAACGTCAACATCAAATGTTTGGATCATTATCTACCATTTCTGAATTGTGTCAGTGGTTGGTAAGAACAAGAAAAGTAGACATATATCCTCTTGTGTATAGAGTACTTACTCTTGTTCTAACTCTTCCAATTTCTACGGCAACAATGGAGCGATCATTTTCAGCTATGAGCCTTGTGAAAAATAAACTTCGGAACAAAATGGAAGATGAATATCTCTCAGATTGTTTGATGTTGTACATTGAGAAAGAAATCGCTCGTAGTATAAGTATAAATGCTATTATAGATGATTTTCGTGACTTAAAAGAGCGACGGTCTCGATTTTAATGTATTAGAACGATCTCTGTTTTAACTGACTATGAATCATATAATCTATTTTGGCCTCCCTGGTAATAATTTTCTGTGTCCGCCCCTGTCGAGAGTCGTTTGTGTTTCAGAATGACGGCACTTCAAGCGTACATGAAGCGCCCGTGCATTTCAGTTTTACTTTCCTTGTCATTTTCCGCGCCCGATTTCGTAGGGCCAGTAGGCTATGGTGTTTGTGTTTTTCGGTATCAAAGATGCGTCTGACTGTTTTATTTTTATGAGTGTAACGTGTGTTTTTGTAGAAATCTTCCTAGTATTTAGCTACTACTGACGTACTGTAATGGAACTGATGTTACTTTTCTGTTAGCCGAGGCGGTGATGCACTACCAGTTAAAGGAAGGAAAATAATATTGTAATCTTGAATCCTGATTAAGCATTGAGGTTATCTACATGGAACTGGCTGTTACCTTAGTTGTGATTTGGAAGCAATACGAGGTAAAGAAAGATAAGTAATGTTGTAAACTGTAAAATCCTAATTAAACAGCCATATTACCTACATGGACCAAGTCATGGTCACCTGACTCACCCAGCCATAGCAGAGTGATCGCATGTCTTGGAAGTTGGAACAGTTCAAGAGAAATTCTGGATATCTCCCTTT
Source organism: Oenanthe sinensis (assembly GCA_028671895.1). Taxonomy (NCBI): domain Eukaryota; kingdom Viridiplantae; phylum Streptophyta; class Magnoliopsida; order Apiales; family Apiaceae; genus Oenanthe; species Oenanthe sinensis. The sequence goes on from CM053802.1 coordinate 15,332,274, forward strand.
TTGTTTTGGTTTGATCTTGAAATTAATATATTTGTGTGGTATAGAGGTACCAAATTGGTTATCAATTTTTTTTCAAAATAACGTGACTATTTAGAATGAATTTTTTTTAGTGGGGAGGGGGTTAGGAGGCCAGAATAATTTTAAATAGAGTTGTTGTAGCCAATGTGACATGTGACATTTGAGAATCATTTTGGGACATAATTTACGACATTTAGCATTTTCCCTCTAATAATTATGGTTAAATATCAAAGTGGTCGCTGAAGTGGAAGTATAATATTATTTTTATCATCAATCTCAACGGGGTATCATTTTCATCACTTAAGTTGGTATAAATATCATATTAGTAATCCTTACAATAAAAAAATAGGTATAAATATTTTTTAAAATTATTAAATTTTTTATAAATCATTAAAAATCATACTATGTATAAATTTACATTCATGGATTATATTTTGCAAATAAAATGAGTTATACTATATTTAATTATTTTTTAAAATTATAAATCAAAAGAATAAATTTTATAAAATCAATAAAAATAGAAAATTAATTTCATAAATTTTGAAAATATTATAAAAATACTAGAATTTATAAATTTTCGTTTGATTATTATAGCATGTAAAACAAATATGTAGAACTAGAAAAAATGACATCATCAATTATCTAATACGTATTTAGAGTTACCAATATGATATTTATGAAAATTTAAATGATTCAAATGATATGTCATTGAGATCAATAACGAAAGTGATATTATGACTCGATTTTAGTGACCACTTTTTTATGACTCGATTTTAGTAACCACTTTGATATTTAATCCCTAATAATTATGTTATTACACTTGTTTTAATTGAGGTTTATGTCTGCTTTGTTCTGAAATACTCCTGTAGAGCAGATATCAGTGGAAGTCTATCATTCAACTTATAAGATGTATTTATGCAAATTGGTGATAAGGTGGGTCAACAAAACTTGTACTAGCATAAAATTTTAGTAGTCAGATGGTAAAATTCTTGTGTATGTTTTTTTAATAGAATCATGTCAATAACAAGCACTTCGCAACCAATCAAACTTCTTTAGCCAAAAATAATGAATCATAACGAGGATTTCGTTTGCTCCCCATTGCTAATAATATCTTAATCCCTTGCTGAATCCCTATATTGGAGTCCAACTCTTTCATAGGTTATTTGGTTCACGGAGTGATATCGGACTGGAATAAGAAATCTTGTTAAAGTGCAATGGGTATGAAATATCATTCGTGATATCATGTGTTTGGTTGAATATTTAAAGAAATTTATTAATTTAATATATCTTTAATGAATAAAAAAATAAAACACTGCTTTTGTTGTTTGCACAAGCTTATTTGTTGGGTCCCATCTTTTTTGCCCACTTCACTCCACCATAATTCAGTAGCCCCTATTCATGATTAAACATGGATGTTTCTCATCTCTATCCCAACTTCGAACATTTTGTACTCCAAAACTTGAACATTTGTTATTTTTAATAGTGATAAAAAGACAATTGGGTTGATCAGTGTTAGAAAGTGTTATAGGTAAAATATGCATTTTTTATATTTAAGGCAACCTCGCCTAACAAATAGTCTTACCTATTAATTTTGACCTAGATTCATGAATATTGGAAGATTTCCCATCATTTCAACATAAACTCGTCCAAAGGGTAGAAAAGTAATGAATAGATACGTAATTTATACATTGATTCTTTGACATTAGGTCTCGCCCAGATGATCAACCTCGCTTCAAAGAATGAAACTCTCCTGGATGTATTGACATTAGTCTGCACGGCCGCTCGTGCGGCCTCGTCCGCTCAGTGCGGTCTCGTCCAACCTCATCCGCATATTTGATAATCCTACCTCGTCCGCTCGTGCAGCCTTGTCCAACCTCATCCGCATATCTGCTAGTGCGGCTTCGTCCGACCTCGTCCGCTCGTCGTTCTTATCGCATGTTTGCTTATACGGCTTCGTCCGATCGGTTAATCTCGCCCAAAAGTATAGGCCTATCCCGAATAAATCGACTTAAACCCATGGAACATAAAGACCTTACCTCTATGAATGAGGCCTTTAGACACATCTTTACATATACCTCGCCTACTTTGCGGAGGATGGAGACATATACACTCTTCAGGTACATCAATATTTTGGAAGAACAGGAAGTTGAGTCTCGCCTTTATCATCAACCTCGCATAATATTTTTACTTGTCAGAAACTTGTTGCTGCTGAAGGCTAGACTCCATCCAGGCTAATTGGGTTCTCACCCAGTTAGGGGAGTCTAGTTACATTGTTTTGAGTGACATTTCTGGAGAGTCAGCCTATTACGGTTATGACTTAGGGAAAAGATAGGACAAACCTAGGCTGATTTATGATAGAATCGGGTCGAGCACCTAGCCGCCACATTCTTTATACGTAACTGGGTTTCAACGGCCCGAGCCCAGGTGCGCTTGAGACGGTGGTCCAAGTCCGCATTGGGTAGGAAATCTATTTCTATTAGGTTTCTTACTCTCTAAGAATTATGTTGGGATTGATCCCTATATAAAGGGTACGTAGGCACATTGTTGGGGACCCCGAGTAGTCACTGGCATGCAAAAACCCGAATTCTTGTGTGTTAAGATTTTTCGCCCTCAGCAATCTCAGCCCCCAAAATACCTATCACCATCATCAACCTACGTCGTTCATCGTTATCAACCACCACCATAATTCCAATAACCCTCCCCGAATTTGTTATCACCAAATTCTTCCATTAATAATTGGCGCTAGAAGGAGGGGGTCTTGACATCTCTGGAGGAAGGATGTCGCCCACAAAATCGTTGATGATGATCGGACAGTAGATGAGGAGATCATTCAATGCTACGAATCCAAGACTTATGCGCGTCACGCAGTCGTAACTTCATCGGGGGAAGACTACCGGTCATCGTGAGTAGTGTAGAGCTCTTGAACAACGTTGTCGAACAGGAAATTCATTCTTGGTTTTGCTAGACGCATGAAGTCCATGAAGAAGTGCGCTAGGAGTCTTCAAAGAATGAACGAAGGACGTAGGTTAGATGACAGAATGATGGCAGGCTTGTTGAAGAGAGAACACCTACACTAGACCAGAAGTTTCGAAGAGGGCTTTAAACTTTGGGAGAGCACCACTCTGAATATCCATAATGAGGACTTGGAATTCTGGGGTTCATGATCGAATCAGAGTGAGGTTGTCTAATGATGTTCTGAGGAAGATGCTTAACAATTCTGGTGTATCGTGAAAGCGAAGTCGCTGAGAGGTCTCCCTAGTTAGCCGTGAGAGAGCGTCACCCTTTGATAAAGAAGAGAGTCTGCCTTGGGAGAGGTTCATCATTTGATGAAGTGGAGATTTTTAAAAGTGACGACGCCCAGAGATTCCACGCTTGATGACCAAGCTCTTGCATAAGGAAGAAGAGAGCCCTTAAAGGAACACTTTCATAGTGGTACTTCATCTACCAATTTTTACGGAAGACCCTAAAAGGTGTTGCTACAAATAGGTTTTATATTTTTTTCATTTTATAATCTTGCAATATACTCATGGCGTTCGTAATATGCATGATATTTATCATATAATGATAGAAGGCTTTATCTTATTTATTTTTCACTAAAGTCTGGGGGTAGTATATGTAACCCTCTAGTTAGGTTTTTTTGTGACCATGTTTCGATCTTTTCAGATAAGACATTCTTTATCCACATCTTCATTATGAATTGCAAAGTTGAATGTTTGGATTGAGGTCTGATCAGACATATTATTCCTGGGAGTCGTCTAGCCCCCAGATGTGTTTATTATTCCTGAGAGTGGCCTAACCCCCAGATATATTTATGATGTTCTTGGGAGTGGCCTAGCCCCCAGATGTGTTGATGATGTTCCTGGGAGATGCCTAGCCCCAGATGTGTTTATTATTTCTAGGAGTGGCATATCCCCCAAATGTGTTGATGAGTGTACCAGGGAGTGTCCTAGCCCCCAGATGTGTTTATGTTTCTCGGGTGTGGCCTAGCCCCCAGATGATTGACTTTACGGACTGCTGGGTGTGGCGATGCCCCCCAGTCGACTTTATGTCTCCCGGGTGTGGCCTAGCCCCCATATGATTGACTTTACGGACTCCTGGGTATGACGAGGCCCCAAGTCAACTTTATATTTCCCGGGTGTGGCCTAACCCCTGGATGATTGACTTTACGGACTCCTGGGTGTGGCTAGGCCCCCAGTCGACTTTATGTTTCTCGGGTGAGGCCTAGCCCCCGATGATTGATTTTATGTATTCCTGGGTGTGGCGAGGACCCTAGTCGAATTTATATTACCCGGATGTGGCTAGCCCCCGGATGATTTATTTTACGTATTTCTGGGTGAGGCAAGGCCCCTAGTCGAATTTATGTTTTCTAGCTATAGCCTAGCCCTCAGATGATTGGTTTTACGGAATCTTGGGAGAGGCTCGGCACCTAGATCTGTTTACATTTCCCGGGTGTGGCTCGGCCCCCGGAAGTTAATTTTACGAATCCTAAGAGTGGCTCGGCCCCATATGCTTTTATAATCACCTGGTAGAGGCTAGGCTCCTAGACAAGTTTATTGATGCTCGTTTGGAAAGATGAAGACAATAATATTATTTTTCAAAGATTATAAATGATAATGATACATGGGTAAATGTCGTCTAAACTTCGATTTCGGAGACATAATAATGACCTCGCCCGGTACCGAGAAGAAGTGCAGATTTTTGAAGAGTAATAATTAGTCTCTTGTAATTGAATAGAATCATAAGACACTGAGGGGTAGTTGTTATAGGTAAAATTTGCATTCTTTGTATTTAAGGCAACTTCACCTAACAAACCGTCGCGCCTATTGATATTGACCTATGCCCATGAATATTGGAAGATTTCACCATTTCAACATAGAATCGTCCAAATGGGAGAAAAGTAATGAATGGATAGGTAATTCATGATATATGGATTCTTTGACATTAGACCACACCCGGATGATCAACCTCGCTTGAAAGAATGAAACTCTCCTGGATGTATTGACATTAGTCCGCACGACCGCTCGTTCGGCCTCGTCCAACCTCGTCCGCTCGGTGCGGCCTCGTTCGACCTCGTCTGCATATTTTCTCATGCGACCTCGTCCGCTCGTCATTCTTGTCGCACGTTTGTTTATACGGCTTCGTCCACTTGGTTAACCTCGCCCAAAAGTATAGGCCAATCCCGAATGAATCAACTTAAACCCGTGGAACATAAAGACCTTGCCTCTATGAATGAGGCCTCGCCCTTGTTACGACAATTGGTTTAAAAGAGTAATAGGTTCAGACATATCTTTACATAGACATCACTTACTTTATGGAGGATGGAGACACGTACACTCTTCGGGTACATCAATATTCTAGAATAATAGGAAGTTGAGTTTCACCTTTATCATCAACCTCGCCTAATATTTTTAATTGTCAGAGACTCGTTGCTGTTGAAGGCTAGGCTCCATCTAGGCTAATTGGGTTCTCACCCAGTTAGGGGTGTCTAGTTACATCGTTTTGAGTGACATTTCTGGAGGGCCACCAGCCCATTACGATTACGACTTAGGGAAAAGATGGGACATGCCTAGGCTAGTTTACGATAGAATCGGCCCGAACACCTAGCCGCCACATTCCTTATACGTAACTGGGTTTCAACGGCCCGAGCCCAGGTGCGCTTGAGACGGTGGTCCAAATCCTCCTTGAGTAGGAAATCTTATTCTATTAGATTTCTTATTCTCCAAGAACTATGTTGGGCTTGATCCCTATATAAAGGGTACGCAGGCATATTGTTGGTGACCCCGAGTAGTCACTGGCACGCAAGAATCCTAATTCTTGTGTGTTAAGATTTTTCGCCCTCAACAATCTCAGCCCCCAAAACACCTATCACCACCATCGACCTACATCGTTCATCGTCATCAACCACCACCATAATTCCAGCAACCCTCCCCGAATTTGTTATCAACAAATTCCCCCGTTAACAGAAAGAAAGTCGTGTTCTCCCAAAACTTCTTATAATGAAAACAATCTAGTAGATTAGACCGGGAAAAAACAACCCTACTACTGGAAGTTTGTCCTCTCTGATGATACCAGTGCTTATGAAAATCTCAGCTCATTGAGGGCCAGTCCCGAAAATGATTTTGCTTTTTGGGGCTGACCTATTGTAAGTGAAAATATTGCGTGAAAAAAGTGTTTTACACCTTACTCCCGAATTTTAAAAAAGGAGGAAAACAAATAAAATGTATGCAAAGTAGTTTCACTTTGACTCTTGAGCTTTTAAAAAGGAAGGAAACAAATGAAAATCAATATAAATTAGCCATGCTTTCAATCCAAAACTTTCATCCCAAAATTGGGATGAAAGTACTTTACTCTGTATTCACTACTTTCCTTAGTTTTTAAAATTCGGGAGTAAGGTATTAGGAAAGAAAGCTGATAATTTTTTACGAATTTATTAATATTGTATTTAGTCGGGGTGAATGAAGTTGAGACGAATGAAATCGGAGGGAATGAAATAGAATTTGAACTACATCATGGCTTAGAGTATGCAATTTTCATTTATTCTCTCATTAACCATGGTAAATTGTAGAATTTTAAAATTAAATATACTCATATTTCCTAGTGGTGGTGTATACAAATGTTGCTTTTAGCTTGAAATGAGGATAAACCACTTAATTTGCTGGTTTGAGAAAGTAGGGCTGCAAATGAACAGAGCTGTTCGTGAACAAAACTCGAGCTCGGCTCGTTTAAGTGAGCTCGACTCTGTTCGTTTATTAAAAGAACCTGGTCTTGAACATAAAAATCCGCTCGGTTAGTAAACGAATCCGAGCCGAGCTTTATGCCTGTTCGGCTCGAGCTCGGCTCGTTTAGCTCGGGATCGGCTCGAGTTCGGCTCGAGCTCGTCTAGCTCGGCTCGGATAAAATTTATATATATTATAAATAAAAAAATATTATGAATAATTTAAATATTTAGATCATATTTAATATATTAATGTTTATATGAAATTATTCATATTATATATATATTGTTAATGTTTATTCATATTTAATATATTAATGTTTATATATACCGCCTAAAATATTTATAGTTTGATTATGTATTTGTGTAAATTGTGAATCTGTGATGTACTGATGTGTCTTAATTTTTAAACATTTTATTTTTAAAATCTCTAAATATAATAATTAACACAAATTCAAATTTTATATTATGTTTTTATTATGATATGTATAAATATATACACACACGCATATATTATAATGTATTTATATTTGATTATTTGAATCATATTTAATATATTAATTTTTATGTGACTATATATATATATATATATATATATAACATACATAATTTTATAATCTTTTAATTTTCTTAAATTGATTACAATCTCATTTTAGAAAATGAATATCAATTTTATTTAATTTGTCAAAATTAAAAAATTGATTAAACCATGCCATTTTTCTCACAAGTCACAACACAAATATGAAATTTGGAATTCAACATCAAGAATTAAAAAAAACAACTTATGACCTATTCAACTTCGATCACATAGAGAAATTGACCATAATTAAATATGTTACATTTGTATTATTATACATAATATATATATATATATTAATAAATATAATACATTAAATTTGGGAATATCATTAAATTAAATATATCTCGACATCTGTACGGTTGGATCGTCGAGAAATATTTTTAAAAAAATGGAAAGAACAATTCGTGACAAAATACTAGTTACGAATTCTAGTCAATATAGTAGTGATATACTAAGATCTCCAACCAAATTAATTTTATATTTTTTTAAAATTTGAAAATATCATTATATTAGATATATCTTGACATCCGTACGGTTGGATTGTCGAGAAATATTTTAAAAGAATAGAAACAACAATTCGTGACAATGCACTAGTTACGAGTACTAGTCAATATAGTAGTGATATACTAAGATCTCCAACTAAATTAATTTTTTATTTTTTTTAAATTTGGGGATATCATTATATTATATATATCTTGACATTCATATGGTTGGATTGTCGGGAAATATTTTTAGAAAAATAGAAACAACAATTCGTGACAAAACACTAGTTACGAGTACTAGTCAAGTAGTCAATATAGTAATGATATACTAGAATCTTCAACCAAATTAATTTTTTATTTTTTTAAAATTTGGGAATATCATTATATTATGTATATCTTGACATCTGTACGGTTGGATCGTCGAGAAATATTTTTTAAAAAATAGAAACAACAATCCGTAAAAGTTATTTTTATTAATTGGACTTAATTGAGTAAAAAATATTTGTTTTGTTAGCGAACAACTCGATTCGGCTCGGACTCGGTTCGAATTCGACTCGACTCGGACCCGACTCTATTTGTTCGCGAAAAACTCGTGTTTGGCTCGTTTATTAGGAAACTCGGCCCGACTCGGTTCGTTTTAAAAAAAAGTCAAATTCGGCTCGGTTCGGTTCGTTTAAAAAAAAGTCAAACTCAACTCGGCTCGGGCAAAACTCGGCTCGACTCTGTTCGTTTGCAGCCCTATGAGAAAGTGATTGTCCTCTACAGGTTGTACATGTGAATTCGTACATGATGGTGTAAAGTCCAATATTAAATGAAATAGTATCTTTAATTTTAATTCTATATTATAACTATAGAACCAACATTTAGTTATGTATTGAACTTGTTCAAATACACCTTGTATATTACTCTTTCTGTTTCACTGATTTCTTAACATTTTTTAGAGGCACATATTTTAAGGTGCATATAAAGTACAATTTCATAACTTATTTTTAAATTATTATTTTTCTGAATATAAATTTAAACATTTAATTTTTATTCAAAAATAAAATATTGTGAAAATAAATTATGTAATTATATTTTATGTATATTTTAAAATACTAGACATTTTGTCAGAAATGTTAAGAATTAACGGGACGGAGGAGCATGAAAGTAGAAACAAAAGTCACTTTTGTCCACTTTTCTGTTCTCGGACCCTCAGGTATTAGTAATGGGCAATTAAATTATCCCTTCACGGTACACCTCAAATATAGAAATAGAAGCCTGGAAGGGTTAAGATAAATAATTTATGCAAATTCAAAATACTAATGGTAAGTAGTATCACAGAACATATTTGTCCGACGACTGTTTTAAAATACCTGGATGAAATATTATTCTCTCGATCTCATTTTATTAGTCCATTTTTAAATTTTGGAGAAGTGGATAATTTGAACATTTGATCCTGTCTCAAAAATTTTTTTTTGAACATTTGAGAAATTTATTAAAAAGGAGACAAGTGTTTAGCCAAAAAATTAAAGCTAGACGGTGCATGACCATGATATACAGTAAAAGCTAAAGGTGTTAGATGATGGTACTATGATTTGGTGTTGTTTTTACCAGGCAAATGGAAGTGCCATATATGATTCCTACTAGATTTCCCTGTGACATGGTTGGAGTTTAGAAAGTTCATACATGTGGTGTGGACTGTGTGCGTATATATAATGAAGTAGAGATGAAGTTTATCCAAATAGGCAACACTGTTAGATGAGGATCTTGATTAGACTGACTCTGTCTTTCCACCAATATTCGTTGTGTGTAACTCGTACACGATTTTGTCGGAATTAGATAGGTTGTTTATCTTGATTAGACTGACTCTGTCTTTCCACCATTCTTTGTGTGTAAATTGTACACGACTTTGTCGGAATCTGATAGGCTGTGGAAGGAATGAAACTGTGAAAGAGGAAACATTCTCTCTATCTTATTTTGTGTATTTACATCCATTGTGCAGGAACCAATCACAATTATACATATATTGGAGGTGGCTTCACTGAAATTTTGATTTTGGTAATTTGGCAAAAAAAATGGGGCCGAAAGATCTTTGCGTAATGACACTAAAATTGTACGTTAGACTTGGACATGCACATTCAAATGGAGAGCTATATGAATGTCGAAAGGACTTGAGTTGGCCTAATAAGAGCTAGCTGCCCAACTTAAGACATAAAGACATGATGTAGATAAGGGTGCGCAAATAGGCCTAGAGACAGGCGCCTAAAATTTTATTCATAATAATTATATAGATAATTAATTACTAATTTTTGGAAATGTTATAATCATATATAAATTTATTATTAGTATAAATAAAATGTGTGGAGTTTTGTAATTCATTTTGTATAAATTTATTTATATATAATAAAATAGTTCATATAATCGGTGTATTAGCTTAAACCATAACTAATTTTACAAAAAGCATATCCCTCCATCAAAACCTTCTTATCTATGATTTTTGAAATTACTAGGATTTTTTAAATCTCCATATCTAGTATTCATATTTTTTAGATTTGTTTCATGTCTTCCAGATTTGAGCTTTTGAATGATTTTAGTATTATATATGATACTTTTTTATTCTTATATGAGGCATTGTCATTTTTTATGACGGTTTGATTATATATGTTGATTGTTATATGTCGTTTAATGATGATTGTGTGTCATATTAGATGATTTTCTATTATAAATTGAGAGTTTTACGCTATATATAATATCTTTTTTATTTAGTTAATTTACAAAATCTATAAATTCTACTCTTCCTATCCTGATGTTTGTGTAAGTTTTTAATCAAAAAGGATACCTTTGGTTTAATATAATAATTTATTAATTTTATGATTTTATATTATAGCTAATATTTTAGAGACGTATTATTTTATTCATTTTGTAATCTCTGGTATGCTTTTTAACATTTTTTAGACGGGATGACAAAAGTATTTATTGAATGAAGTACTACGGTGGACATAGTCACGATCATGGTATGTTGAACCAAATCAAGCCTACTCTATGTAATTATTTGTCTTGTTATAACATATTTAGAACTTCTGTAATAGGGTAGTGACTTAGACATTTCTATGTACTTCTGCAAATAGAAGTATGATCAAATTGTAATTCCAAGTTATAATTAAAGTCAAAGAATAAAGTCTGTTAGAAGATTCAAGTTGAATCATGCAACAAGACAAAAAAGACTTATTGAAGAAATAAGGAATGTAGTCTGAGAATTCGACTGAGGCAAATGCACATTCGAGAAGTCACCCATTCGAGAAGTCAGAAATATGCAACTGGTCGAGAAGTCTCAAAACACTCATTGGCTCAGTATTCGATCGAGAAGTATCCATTCGAGAAGTCAAGATATTGAAGCCAATCAAGTAGTGTGAAAATGTATACATTCGAGAAGTCCAGTAAATCAATTCGAGAAGTTAGTAAAAGGAGCATTCGAGAAGTGGTAGACCTGAACCAATCGAGAAGTCTCAATTTCAAGTGATCATTCGAGAAATCTAGTCTAATCGAGAAGTCATCAAGTACAGTATGCGATCGAGAAGTCTAAACATTCGAGAAGTAAGCCATTCAAGGACTAATCGATAAGTCACAGCTAGTACTCAATCGAGAAATCAATCACCATGACTTCTCGAATTAATTTCAACAGAGTACTCGACTGTTCTGAAGAGCTATTTTCAAGGAAATTGCAGAAGAATAAGACAAATAATTTGCAGCTCTGTCTTTGCAGGATAAGTCAAGCCTATGAAGATAGAGACAAGACTACAATAAAGCTAGGAAGACAAACAAGACAAATGACAGAAGATATAAAGCTGAACATAGCAGACTGTCAAAATAGGTGTTAGCTAGAAATAGATAGTAGTCAAATGTAAAGTATTTCTTGTCTATTTCTAGTTTTACCTAAATTGTCTTATGTGAACATGTGCAATAGGACATGTTGTCTTTATAGTTTATGCACAACCTCATTATACAGTATCTAAGAAAATTGTATCAAGTGTATTCATACATTTGTATTCTTCCTAGAATAAGAAGCTGAAATTTAAGTTGAATTTCAGATTGTAGCAAAGTTCATTCTAATATAATTAGATTGAAAGTTATATATGGTGTTTTATTACTTATTGCTTTATGTTCTTGAAAATACCAAGCTTGTTTCAATAAACTCTCGAATCAAAATAACAAACAATTCATCACAGTTAAAAAGAAGGATAAAATCTTTGAAGTATACATTCACCCCCCCTCTGTAAACTTCTGGGACTCTTAATTCTTAACAAGTGGTATTAGAGCTCAGGCTGTTAACATACATACAGTTTAAAAGATCAAGATGAGTTCTCAGAAGCTAAGTAGTATAAAGATTCCTACTTTTGACAGAGAAAACTACAACTTATGGAAGAGAAAAATGCTGATGTTCATAAAGGCTGCAAACTCCATGTACCTAGACATATTGAAGAATGGCCATTTCATGCTAGTAACTCTAGTTCCTGAAACTACCAGTGGTTCTGAAGTTATCCCTGCAACATGGATACCTAACTACCCATCTCAGTACACAGATACAGAAAATGAGAAGGTGTCTCTTGACAACAGTCTAATGCTCATACTAATTGAGTCATTGGACATTGTCATGTATAATAATATTGTCAATCGCACATCTGCCAAACACATATGGGAAACCATATAAATTCTGTGTGAAGGAACTGAAGAGGTAAGGGACAATCAGCTCCTTGTTTCTCAGTATAAGGCCTTTATGGCAAATCCAAATGAAGGCATAACTGAAGTATTTGAGAGGTTCAACAAACTAATCAATGATCTTCAACTTCATGGGAAGTACTATGAAACAAAGGAGAAAAACATGAAGTTCTTGTTGACTCTCCCAGAGCACCTAGAGCACAAAATCTCTGCAATAAGAGAGGAAATAGATCTCACAAAGCTTCCACTTGAGACTCTCTATGGAATACTAAAGACATATGAGCTTGAGTTTTATCAAAAGAAAGTCATTTTATCAAATAGAGGGAAAATGGTAAATATCTCAAGTGCCTTGGTTGCAAAGGAACCCTAAAAAATTGAGAAGACTGGTACAAGCAAAAAGTTGAAAGCTGAAAAACTTGAAGAACAGGAACAGGAAAAGAAGGACTCTGTCAAGAGTGAATCAGGGGAAGAAGATTTCTACACCATTTAAGAACTTGAGGGGATGGACAACAAAACCATGGCCTTCATGGCAAAGAAATTTGGAAACTTAAGATTCAAAAGAAACAAAAGTTTTAAACCAAGACCAAGTTTCAAATCTTCAAACAAAGGAAAGAATCCAGTAAGAAGCAATACCAATGGAGGGTATAAAACTGGAACAGTTGATAAATCTAAAATAAGATGCTATAACTGTAATGAGCTTAGACATTTTGCAACAGAATGTAGAAAACCTAAATCAATAAAAAAGGATAAAGATTACTTGGAATTAGAAGCCAAGTATGAAGCTCTCCTAAAAAAGAAGACAAGAAAGTCTTATATTGTTGAAGGAAAATGTTGGGATGACACATATGAAGATGAGGAGGAGGAATATGGGAATCTGGCACTTATGACCAATTCACATGATGGAGCTTCATCCTCAAATTCTCATGTACCTTCATTAATCTCACTTGACATGTCAAATTCTTAATATAAGAAAACTGTGAAAGAATTGAGCATTGAAATGTTTAATATTCATACCAGTATGACTGTTGCATATGAGGAAATTTCTAAGTTACTAAAATCTAATGATGAACTAATTGCTAGGAATGAGACTTTAGAATTATCTTTGATAACTCTGGAAAACTTGAAACAGGAAAATGAGTATCTCAAAAATAAAGTTGTTTGTTCTGAATAAATTAAAAAATTTCTTAAAGAACAAATTTCTGAAAATGAATTGAAAATCAGATCTTATCAAAACTCAGCTACTATTGTTCAAGAATTCCATGATAAGCATAAGGAAAACTCTAGGATTGGAGTTAGTTTTGATTATGAGAACCTCAAAAAGAAGAAATATATTTCAACAAAAGGCAAGAAAGTTGAAATCCTTGGAAATTCTCACATCTTGAAAAATATCAAGGAACCAATTTTTAAGAAAGCAACTGTTGAACTTGATTAGATCAGTATGGTTATCAAACAACAGTTGGATGATGAGGATAAGAAAACAACTAAACATAATATGCCCTCTGTTGAAGAAGAAGAACCAATAATCAAAGACAAGTCCATTCCTGCTAAAACTGAACCAAAACAAAATGTTCAGAAAATTGATACCATGCATGCTAAAAAGAAAAAGGCAAATAGGAATAGAAAGATATGTATTAACAAACACAACAATTATGCACCTATTCATAATGCACCTAGGAAGATTTGTAAATACTATGGTTCAACAAATCATCTTACTTATATGTGCAAGAAACCTGTTATTAAAAATGATGAATATGCTTGTGGATATGTAAAATCTTTGATGCATGATGATCATAAATTCTGTGACAAATTTAATTGTATGCCATACAACATGAATATCATGAATACTTGCTTTAGGCTCAGGAAACAGTTTGTTGATGGATGCATAAGTCAGAACCTAAACATCAACAGCCCTAGGCCTAAATCTGTTAGTCCTGTTAAACATAGAAAACACTCCATGTCACCTAAGCATGCATCTAGTTCTGAAGGCACTAATCAAGCTAAAAATCAAAATCAGAAAAATGAGAGCATGCATGTGCAAGTAACTAAAAATTTTAAACACATGAATGACATTCATGTAACTAAGCATAAAGGACCCAACCTTGTTTGGGTACCAAAGAAAACTTGATTTATGTGTGTTTATAGGGCACAGGTAAGAAGAAGGTCATGTGGATCTTGGATAGTAGATGTTCAAGGCATATGACTGGTGACAAGGCCCTACTGTCACAATTCAAAGATGAGGCTGGCCTAATAGTAACCTTTGGAGATAATAATATTAGTTTCACCATGGGATATTGCAAATTAATTCATGGAAATGTTGTCATTGAAGATGTAGCCCTGGTCAGTGGTTTGAAACATAATCTTCTCAGCATCACTCAATTCTGTAACAAAGATTTGAAGGTGGAGTTTGACAAAGAATTGTGTTTCATATCACACAGGAAGACCAATGAGATTGCTATGCAAGGATTAAGAAAATGAAGCCTGGTTGTAGCAGATTTGGATTCTGTAAACAAGGAAAAAATTTGTTATTTCTATACCAAGGCCTCAGAAAATGAAAGTCTGCTTTGGCACAAGAGGTTATCTCACTTATATCTCAAAAACATTAACTCTTTAGTCAAAAGAGAATTAGGGAATGACCTTCCCTCACTTGAATTCTGCATAGAAGAATTGTGTGAGGCATGTCAAAAAGGGAAAATGAGGAGATCAAGTCATAAGAGTAAGGAATTTACTTTAATCATCAAACCACTGCAATTAATTCATATGAATTTGTTTGGACCAGTAAATATCATGTCCATGTCTAAGAAAAGATTTTCTCTAGTCATGGTTGATGATTTTTCAAAGTACACTTGGGTAAAATTCTTGCACTCAAAAGATGAAGCTCATGAAGTTATCATTGAGAATTTGAGAAGATTGGACAAAGGCCCTACACCAGTAGTAGCCATAAGAAGTGACAATGGAACATAATTCAAAAATGCTATACTCGATGAATTCTGCAAAGATAATGGAATCACTCACCAATTCTCAGCCCCAAGAACTCCATAACAAAATAGAGTGGTTGATAGAAAGAATAGGACTCTTATTGAAGCTGCAAGAACCATGTTAGCAGAAACAAATCTACAAACTAGTTTTTGGGCTGAAGTTGTTAGAACTGCATGTTACACTCAAAACAGAACACTCATCACAAAACCAGTTGGAAAGATTCCTTATCACATCATGATAAATAGAAGACCATATGTAAAGTACATGCATGTGTCTGGAACAAAATGCTTTGTTCTCAAGGATGATGTTAACAACCTTGGGAAGTTTGAAGCGAAGGTTGCTAGTAATTGTGCCCTAGAGACAATTATTTTTATATTTTAAGGAAAATATTTTATTATTAAGGATTATGTTTTATTGCTTATTATTTATTTATTATGTTTTATTTACTGCGTAATAAATTGAAAGCATAATAAATGTCCTTCGAATTTTGATATGTATTATATAACTTTAAGTATGTGACTTAAAAATGAGATTATATGAATAGTATCTTATTCCTAAAATTTTATAGTCGAGTATTATTATATAAGGACAATAATAATGCAATAAGACTAGTATGTTTGTTGATAGATGACCACATCTCATTGGTCATATGTATGGTGATACTAAAGTCAAGAACATAAGTGCATGTCTCAATGAATGGCACTGAAATGACTCGCTGTGAGATTCTACATGTTAATAAGTGTCATAAGAAATTCTCACTGTGATAATGATGTAATGATCCTCTGACTTGAAATCATTATATTTCTATACGAGAATTAATATACTTTGATTACACTAAAATTTACCTTTAACCGGGTGATGATAAAAGTGAACATTGGGTATACTATGAATCATATGAGAAATATGAATGATAGATAAATGATTTAACCTTCCTATTTAAGAGTGATATTATTGGCCTCTTGATTGAGTGAGACTATAAAATGCATGGTCGTGCTCAAATGTTGATTTGTTTAATAGTCTATTCATTGATCAAGGAAACCCGGATTAAACGTTGAAGATGATGACACGATACATGCCTCGAGTTTGATCTATAATATAAGGTTAAATGGATTATATTACATGGAACATTATTCACGAAATGCTTAATCAAATCACTGATTTTATTATTATTAATTGGGTAGCAATGATGTATTACTAGATGTCGCTCATTGTTTAGAATTTTAATTAGATATTAAAATTGTTGTCAACGTAATAATAACCTACATGGTCACACACAAAGAATGCTTGAAGGATAAATAATTTAAATTATGAATTTAAATTATATAAGTAATTTATTTTATTTATGATATTAATTAAGTATGACTTAATTAATTATATAAATAGAATAAATGAATTACTTAAACTAATTCCAAAATTAGTAATTAATTAATTAAGTGAGACTTAATTAAATAATTTGGAATTTTGGATTAGTATTTAATTATAATTAGATTATAATTAGAAAACTTATCCCTCTCTCTATATTATCTCTTTATGGGCTGATTTAATAGTAAGACATATATTTTTCTAAAACCCTAGCCGTTTTGAGAAAAGAGGAAGATAGAGAGAGAGAAACAGTTTTCAGGTGCTAGTACACATCAATCCTTCATGAAAAGTGTTCGTGTGGATATCGTAGAGCGTAGATCGCGTGAGCGGGATACGTGGTGATTAAAAAAACTTTAGACCTCCATTAATCTTCCATTGATGAACTGTTAAAGCTTTTTAAGGTATTTGTTTTTAATCTCCGAATTAAATTTTTTGTTTTCTCATGGATCCTGCGGAGGGTTTCGATTTATATTACGTTTTGTATTTAATTTTCACGTTTTTTCACTACATTTGTGCCTCGAAATCCTTCAAAGGCATATGAAGGAATTTTTGTGGGATACACTTTGGACAAATCTGTCTATAGTGTATATGTGATTGATCAACAAAATGTTATAGAAAGCTCAAATGTGACATTTGATGATTTCAAATTCCCTGCTATGAATTTGGAAAGTGAAAACTGTGACACCTTGAGATTTGAAAATGAAATGGATTCTGAAACATTTGCAACTGAAAATTTTATCAACACTCATGAAGAGTCACATGTAGATATCTCACATGGAACAATTGAGGAAAGAAAAAATGAAGATTACAGTCATATTCAACTTGAGAATTCTCCACACAACCCTGACATCAACTCAGGGGGAGATTATCAAGGATCTGCAACAAATGGCAACAACTTCAATCAGGAGGAAACATGCTCAAATGATAAAGATGGAGCTCATCAAACTAAATAGAATAGAGCTCACACGGCTGATCAAATTATTGGAAATCCTGATGAAGTTATGAGGACAAGAAGAGCAACTATGAATGAATGCCTATTTGCTTGCTTTCTGTCTCTAAATGAGCCAAAAAAGATTGAAGAAGCTATGTTGGATCCAGACTGGATAATTGTCATACAAGAGGAATTGAATCTATTTGTGAGAAACAATGTTTGGGAACTAGTGCCACCTCCAAAGGATAGATCAGTAATTGACACTAAGTGGGTCTATAGGAACAAAATGGATGAACATGGAATTGTGATAAGAAACAAGGCAAGGTTGGTTGCAAAAGGGTATTCACAAGAAGAAGGCATTGACTATGATGAAACTTTTGCTCCAGTTGCAAGATTGGAAGCAATCAGAATTTTCCTAGCCTTTGCAGCACACTCAAACTTTAAGGTCTATCAAATGGATGTTAAAAGTGCATTTCACAATGGTGAATTAGAAGAGGAAGTATATGTGCAACAACCAGCTGGCTTTGAAGATCCAAACTTTTCAGACTTTATTTATAGACTCATCAAAGCATTGTATGGACTCAAACAAACCCCTAGAGCATGGTATGACACTCTGTCAAATTTTTTTCTAGAGAATCAATTCACTAGAGAAACTATTGACAAAACTCTTTTCTACAAGAAGCATGGTGAAGATGTTATACTAGTTCAAATTTATGTGGATGATATCATTTTTGGATCTACAAATAAAAAATTATGTTAAAGGTTCTCTAAGCTTATGCAAAGTGGATATGAGATGAACATGATGTGAAAGCTCAATTATTTTCTAGGCCTTCAAATAAGTCAAAGGTCAGATGGCATTTTCATAAGTCAAACTAAATACATCAATGTCTTACTCAAGAGGTTTGATATGCAAGATTGCTCAACTGCCAAGGCTTCAATGTCTACAGCTACAAAACTTGATGAAGATAAGAAAGGAAAAAGTGTATATATGAAGACCTACAGAGGAATGATTGGATCTCTCCTATATCTCACAGCTAGCAGACCTGACATTATGTTCTCTACATGTCTATGTGCAAGATTTCAGGTAAATTCCAAGGAATCTCATCTCATTGATGTAAAAAGAATTCTGAGATACCTCAAATGAACACCTTTCATGGTGGGTTACGGTACCCTAAAGAAATATGATTCAACCTAGTTGGATATTCAGATGCTGATTTTGCTGGATGCAGAGTGGATAGAAAAAGCACCTCAGGAAGCTGTCAATTTCTTGGACAGAGATTGGTATCTTGGTTTAGTAAAAAGCAACAATCAGTTTCTACTTCTACAGCTGAGGCTGAATACATTGCTGCTGGAAGTTGTTGTGCTCAAGTGCTTTGGATCAGGAATCAACTAAGGGACTATGGACTGGTATTAGAAGGAATTCCTATCATGTGTGACAACACTAGTGCCATATCAATTGTTGCCAATCAAGTAAACCATTCCAAGACAAAGCATATTGATGTAAGGTACCATTTCATAAGGGAACACGCAGAAAATGAAGTGATTAAATTATTCTATGTTCCTACACAAAAATAGTTGGCTGATATATTTGCTAAACCACTTGATAAAGCCACCTTCAACAGGTTGGTTAGTGAAATTGGAATTCTAAATTCTTCAGGTTAAGTGGCCCAATAAATATATCTCTCCAACTGTTACAACAATTGTTTCACAGACATGAACCTAAATGATTTATCTAAGTGAAAAAAAACTGGTGTATATTTATAAATATATCAGTTATATTGTTGTACATGATTTTACTTAAAAATATATTTTTTAAAAGCTAACTTAGAACTATTTTTTTGTTCTGAGACAACCTGAAAATAATTATTATACTTGTGCATTGTTAAATAACAAGCGTGATGATCAAAATTTCAGGAATATCAAACAAACACATTTCTCATTTTAAGATGAATAAATAAATTTTATTTATCTAAGAAATGAGGTTTTTAAATCATTATTTTGTTTTTCAAGTGAAAATAGAATAATCTTTCAAAAACTGGAGTATGTGATTAAGTTGTCATTCTTTCTGACTTCTCGATTAGGTATAAATTCTTGAGTTCTCGAATAAGTTCAATTCTAAGAGTTCTCGAATGTCTTGAGTTTTCAAATAATTCAATTCTAAGAGTTCTCGATTGTCTTGAGTTCTCGAACAACTCATTTTTGAGTTCTCGAATAGTTCGTTTCTAGAGTTCTCGATCGAGCACTGGTGAGAGTTCTCGAATCATTAGAGTTCTCGACTATAGTTTGGATGAGTTCTCGACTGTCTTAGTTCTCGATCAAAGTCTGACAGTTCTCTACTAAAACAACTTTACTCTTTTATGAGTTCTCGAACATACAAAATCGATTACTATTTTAGTCGAGTTGTTTGAGTCATATAAATAGCAAAGTAGATCTAACATTTCATTTCTACACTTAACTGCAAACTCAAAGAAACTCTTGCTCTCAAACAGTTACACTTGAACCCTTGTTTTCTACTCTCTAAAACTTCTGTTTCTTCTTTTCTCTCTTTCTATACACTTATTCAATGGCGTTCTCCAGTTCCACCCCTGCAACCGAAGTCTGTGTCATTCCTGAAACCAACTTTCTAGCCATATCCAGGGGTGTAGATGCTATACCTCAATACAAATGTTTCACTAGGTTTCTCATTAATTCCTACCTGAGAGAAGCTCTGTTGGCGAACCCCACACTATATCTTGACATTGTTGAGCAGTTTTGGATGACTGCAAACTGGGAAAATATAGCTTTGGGGATTGTAGGTCAAAAGTGGTTGTCACCTGCAAAATCCACGGAGAGGACATAAGTTTTGATGAAGATGATGTGAACAAAAGTTTGAAAGTTCCAACAGAGGAATTTAATGAAGAACCTACTGAAAATGATCTTCTAGACTTCCTGGAGTTCATTAGGTATTCTGATACTGTGGAGAAAGGAGCTGAGAAGTTCAAGCTGGGAAAAATAAACAAGAAGTTCATGAGGAAGGAGTGGTCATTCCTGTTTGACACCATCCTAAGAGTTTTCACCTGTAGAAAAACAGGGTTTGACCAGATAAGCCTTATTGCCATGAAGCTGGCCTACTCATTGGCATACAACCAAAAGTTCAATGTTGGAAGGCTAGTTCTTAGGGAACTTATAACCAGGATTCCCAAGAAAGGTAATGAGATTTTCTTCCCTCGCTTTATTCAATTAATTCTCAATTATAAAAATGTTGGTTTAATTGAATTGCCTAGGATGGACAAACAAAGAATTGACTACTCCAAATCCATGTCAAAAATTATTTTTGTTACATTGGATAGGAGAAACACAGTGAATGTACCTCTTTTAATTACACATCACATAGAGAGTGTATTTAGAGAGTACCCACTTGTGCATCCTAAATATGGTTATCATGATGCAGTAGGAGGTCATAAGGTTGCATAAGAACCTAATGCACCTAACCCAAGGACTTCTAACCCAACTGCTAACCCTTCTTTGAATCCACTAGATGTTAGTAAACCAACCTCTACATCCTCTCAATAGGATGTAGTTGTAAAGAAGAAGAAGGAGAAACCTGTCAAGAAAAGAATGTTAGAGGTAGTTGTAAAAAATGAAGAAGATATTAATGACTCACATGTGGAACCTTTGACCAGGAAGAAAAAGAATAAAAAGGCCATAACAGACCACTCTACATCCTCCCAACAGGATGCAGAGATTAACATGGGATTAAACCTGCTTCTAGGTGCACTTTCTCAACAAGGTGCATCTATTGAATTTGGGAGCCAACCCACTCCACCTTGTACAGAGTCTGTACCATTGCAAGAACTCACTCCTGTCAATGAAGAAGTTTTAGTAGAAAAGGAGACATAATGTGCACAATTAGGATCTTCTATTGAAACTTCCCTATTTTCTCAGGGGGAGTTGTCAACACTCATTTCTACTCACAATCTCTCTTCAATTCCTCAAATTTCTTCTCAACCAAATGTGTCTAGCCAAACACATGAGGTTGTTGATCATCGGGATTTCTATTTCCCTGGTGAGCCCAATTCAAGTGAGTTGGTGCATGACACCTTACTTACCACTTAGGAAACACATTTAGATGGTGATGAAATGCATGCTGAGGCATATCCTGATGACACCATCAAAACCACAGTGGCTTCAGGAGTCTTTACTTCAGACTCTATGGTGGCTAAGGCATATGAAAGCCAAGTATCTTCACAGATATTGGGTAATCTAGGGGACCTCCACACCATGCAAATGGCATCCCCTGGACACTCCCCAGTCATTCAAAGAATGTCTCCTCAGGAGAAATCACATATCCATCCAGTGTCTAGATAATCATCTGAGAAATTGGATGAAAAAATAGATATCGAGGGGACCACTGTAACAAGTGGCCATAGCTCTCACTCTTTGTCACAATGGCTGAAACATGTGCAACATGACAGGGAATCAGGGCCATCATCTCTTGGTGGGTCACTTTTTGATGAAAAGTTAAAGGAACTATATGGAGATCAGTTGGAAGGTTTTTATCACATAGCTCAGCAACTTCTCACCTCACATTTACCTAATAAGGACTATGCTGCAATCATGCTAGAGTATGCCAAGGACCAAGAGGATTTAAAGGAGAAAAATGCTAATTTGGCTGAAGATGAAGATGCCAATGTGGATGCTTGGTTGGACAGTAAATCTACTGTAAGCATGGAGGAGGTGCTGGAATGGAAAAGACAAAAATACTTGACCTCTCTTGTATCATGTGAGAAAATCTTCACTCTCAGTGACATGTATGATGCCATCCATGAAGCTGTCAAGGTTCAACTCCAATCAAATCACTACATTGCCAAAGGTGTGCAAGCTGAAATCAATGATCATAGAATCAAGGTAGAGGGCACTCTAAAAGAAATTGAAGACAAATTGAGGCCTGGAGGTATTTATGGAAATATATCAAGAGAAGAATCAGTAAAGTCATCCCTACTCAACTCAAAGATAGATGCCATGGAGAAGGACTTCAAAGAAATGGTCAATAGTAACACAGCCATCTTGGACAATCAAAGAAAAATCAATAATATGGTTGAAGTGTTCTACAAAAACAGGCATGCAGATAGGTTGCCTGAAGATGTGCCCATTCATACTTTGTCACCACTTCAAGTGGACATCTACTATCAATCCAAGGCAAAGGATGAAGCTGTCAAGGCCTCAAAAATTGATGAATTGAATGCTAGAGTTGACTCTCTGTCCACTATTGTTTCTACAGTTGTGTCCAATGTATAAAATCTAAAAAAGGAGTTTGTCACTTCTTCTACCACTCAAGGAACCACACTTGCAAAGATTTCTGCTCAGCTTACCTCATTGCAGAACCTCATCTCCAACTTGGGTCAAGCAAATCAAGTTCCTCCAGAACCAATACAATCTCACATCAAGCCCATTCATTCTACATTTCTTCCAAAACAAGATATCAACCCTAAGGGGGAGAAGGAGAGAAGAGAAGAAATAGAGGCTGAGAGGCAAAAGGCTATTATGAGGAAACTAAGGAGAGAAATTCTAAAGCCTAATGCTGATAAAGACTTCTTGGACTTTCTACAACATACCAAAGACTATCTTACACTGAGCTGTAATGCCTGTACAAAGCAGTTGAACTAGTTACTTAGGAGGATGAAGAGTTAAAAAATCAGATATTGGGTCCTCTCCTACCTAATGCTCTTCCTGAGACATACTGCAACCTAGATGGTGTAATGACATGGCAAGAGGAGAGAAGCTTGCTCACTTCAAAATTCCTCAACATCTCAATTCAGGAAACAGAAGTCAAATCATAAACCTAATTGAGTTAATTGAGAAGAAAAAGGTCAAGCAAGTGGAAGATAAGTTGATTGTGGAGAAGATGAAGAAGTTTATCAATGATCAAGTGTCTGACTTTGCAAATGAGGAGCTGAAGAAACAGAAGAGGGATGATGAGGACAAGGATCGGGGCAAGAATGACAAGAAGCCTCAGTCCAAGAGTGATAAGGGTGGAAAGAAAGAAGATAAGAAAAAGGAAAATGTGGACAAAACGAAGAGAGTGGATTCTGAAAATGAGAAGAAATATCAGAGAAAGAAGCCTTCCAAGCAGCAATCTGTTGGTGTTCATTCTAGTACACCTACCAAACTTCAGGGTACTAGTGTGGTCTCAACAGTTTCTGAAACTACTATATTCCCTAAATCCAAATCTCTAAGAAGAATGTTTGTAAAAGTTACTGCTCATGGAGTGATAAGGAAGGAAGTTGAAAAGAATATCATCAGGAAATTGAAGCCATGTCAACAGGTAAAGGTCAACACTGCTACAATAATAAAATTCAAGAAATCTACTAGCTCATTTCTAGTTAGATGTCCTAAATGGAGAAAGAAGCTCATTGTTCCTGTTAAGGGTCTTCAAATTAAGCATATCCAAGAAGTTGCAGAGATTGATAAAGAAATGATCAAACAATGGAAGGCAAACAAAATCATCAAGGTAGAAATTAGGGACAAGAGGATGTTTGTAACAACTGTTGATGGAGAAGAAAGAGGCTTTCATCATGACAACTCAAATGCAACCACTCATGACATTAGAAGAGTGATCAGTCTGTTTGACAAAAGATGCATGATTGATAAACTAAAAATGATGGAGATGACTGAGTACCTGGCTAAGAAGTATCAAAAGAAGATTGACAAAGTCAAGTATTTGGAGGAGATGGTAGACAAGAAAATGAAAGAAGAAGAAAGAATAGAAAGTTTGTCTGAAGAACTGAGAAGACAGGGAAAGTGCAGAGTATTCAAGGATCCTGATAGAGTTGAATTTAAGCTGAGAAATGGGGCAACAATCAAAATCAGATTCAAGTTTATTCATGACTATCCTATGCATACCCTCAAAATTACTGCTAACATGTTAAAAGATGCAATTCTAATTGAAGAAGTCATGGTCAGACAACATATTCTTGAGGTAATTGAAGAAATCAACATAAGGCAAGAGAAAGAAAGGAAATAGAGATATAATCATGCCAATAAACAACAATAAAATAGGTAGGCTTGATATCTTATATTAATTTGTGAAATTTATTATTTCCCAAATTGGGGGAGATTGTTGGACCAAATCAAGTCTACTCTATATAATTATTTGTCTTGTTATAACATATTTAGAACTTTTATAATAGGGTAGTGACTTAAACATTTCTATGTATTTCTACAGATAGAAGTATGATCAAATTGTAATTCCAAGTTGTAATTAAAGTCAAATAATAAAGTCTGTTAGAAGATTCAAGTTGAATTATGCAACAAGACAAAGAAGACTTATTGAAGAAATAAGGAATGCAGTCTGAGAATTCGACTAAGGCAAATGCACATTCGAGAAGTCACCCATTCGAGAAGTCATGAATATGCAACTGGTCGAGAAGTCTCAAAACACTCATTGGCTCAGTATTCGATCGAGAAGTCAAGATATTGAAGTCAATCGAGTAGTGTGAAAATGTATATATTTGAGAAGTCCAGTAAATCAATTCGAGAAGTTAGCAAAATGAGCATTCGAGAAGTGATAGACCTGAACTAATCGAGAAGTCTCAATTTCAAGTGATCATTCAAGAAGTTTAGTCTAATCGAGAAGTTATCAAATACAGTATGCGATCGAGAAGTCTAAACATTCGAGAAGTAAGCCATTCAAGGACTAATCGAGAAGTCACAACTAGTACACAATCGAGAAGTCAATCAACATGACTTCTCAAAGTAATTTCAACAGAGTACTCGATTATTCCAAAGAGCTATTTTCAAGGAGAATTGCAGAAGAACAAGACAGATAATTTACAGCTTTGTCTTTGCAGGATAAGTCAAGCCTGTGAAGATGGAGACAAGACTATAATGAAGCTGAGAAGACAATCAAGATAAATGATAAAAGATATAAAGCTAAACATAGCAGACTGTCAAAACATGTGTTAGCTAGAAATAGATAGTAGTCAAATGTAAAGTATTTCTTGTCTATTTCTAGTTTTAGCTAAACTGTCTTATGTGAACATGTGCAATATGACATGTTGTCTATATAGTTTATGCATAGCCTCATTAGACAGTATCTAAGAAAATTGTATCAAGTGTATTCATACATTTGTATTTTTCCTAGAACAAGAAGCTGAAATTCAAGTTGAATTTCAGATTGTAGCAAAATTTATTCTAATACAATTAGATTGAAAGTTACATCTGGTATTTTATTACTTATTGCTTTATGTTCATGAAAACACCAAACTTGTTTCAATAAACTCTCGAATCAAAACAACAAACAATTCATCACAGCTAAAAAGAAGGATAAAATCTTTGAAGTATACATTCACCCCCCCCCTTAAATTTCTGGGACTCTTAATTCCTAATATGGTATACGAGCTATCTAAACAGAGTTAACTTAAGTTTCACATTTTAACATGTATTTTATTATTCGAGTATTATTTTTTTGAATATTAAAATTTTATTATCTAAATTTTTGTCGACATCTTTAGATGAACTTCAGTTAGATAATAAAATTTTTGAATGAAAAAAACTCTTTTCTCCGGATATTGTATTTTAATTCTTAATATTATATTTCGATACTATTCA
This sequence comes from Oenanthe sinensis, assembly GCA_028671895.1. Lineage (NCBI taxonomy): Eukaryota > Viridiplantae > Streptophyta > Magnoliopsida > Apiales > Apiaceae > Oenanthe > Oenanthe sinensis. The sequence continues at coordinate 15,358,625 of CM053802.1, forward strand.
ATTATGAGAAAATATATTTATCAAAAAATAATAATAATAAAATAATTCATATATTAACGTGTATTTTTTGCTTATAAATTACTTCTTTCATTCTTAATTAGTTATCTATTTTAACTTTTTTATGGTCAAATTGACTAATGGATTAATTTTTAACTAAAAATTAATAATTATTCTATTATAATTTTAAGAAGCTAAAAATTATATTTTAAAAGAGATTATATATATTTTTTAATAATATATTATTTTTAAATTACAGTAAAATATTGATCAATTTGAATGTACAGAAAATAAATTATGTCAACTTATTAGGGACCAAAGAAGTATAAAATTATTACTCCCACCAAAATTTAATATTAATATGAAAAAACTAATTGAATAAAATATATCTATGATATAATACCACAATATGCAATTTTGAGAAATGATTTTATTCCAACTCATTTGCCACATCACTAGCCACACAGTCTCAGTATGCGGAGTCTATCAACTAATTAATTTTAACATCTACATTATTATTATACCCTTTTATACATTTAATTAGTGTACCATTATACTCTTGCATATATTTAATTAGCTTACTAGTATACACTTATACATATTTAATTACCCTTACAACATTATATTTTTAAGAAATGATTTTATTTAATATGTTATTACTATTATATCTTTTTCACACATTTTTCAATTAATTCAACATTTAATAAAATTGGGTATCTCAAAACATGCGGTCAACAACAAAATATATAATTCCTCTATGATGAATTTGAAACAAGTATTTTGATTTGGAGAGTTCAAACGCACACTGGTCAAAAGAATAGAGTTTTCCTAGCAACATAGATTTTTTAAAAATTAGCGTAATCTTTAAATATATATTTTAAAATCATCATATTATCACTTATGAATTTTAAAAAATAATACATTTAAATAAAGTACAAAATGTAACTCGAATTTTAAAGATTACACGTGTCTTGCACGAGTATAAAAGTTAGTTTAATATTAATATAGAAAAGTTAATTGAAAGTAGACATGTAAAAGTGGACTAATTTCTTCATTAATTTGTAAATTTTATGTGATTTAATCATATTAATATGTTAATTAATTTAATTAAGTGTTGGAAAATACTTAACAAGATAATATTTAGGGGGTGTTTGACTAAATTTATTTTTGAAAAATAAGTATTTATTTTCATTTATGTACTTTTTCTTAGAAATAAATATTTATTTTTTAAAATTAAATTAAATACTAAAATTATTTCTGAGAAATAAATATTTATTTATAAAAAATACACATTTTTAATTTTTTTTTCGAAAAATAACATTAACTAAACGGGACATTAATTAGGCTATGCATATCCACTCCGGATTCTTCCATCATATCCTGTCTCAAAAAGTAGAGATGAAATGGCCCTATAGTTGTGATTTTGATATCCACACCGCACGATATCAAAACAAAATGTTTGACAAGCTCCCCTACCAACTAATTTAATTGATACTCCTCGGTCCCATTTTATTTGGATGAATTTTTATTTTAATTTATTTCAAAAATATGTCTTTTTTTCTTTAATATAAATTTAAATTTCACTTATACTCTTATTAATTATGCATGATATACTATTTGTATTATTTAAGACAAATACTACACATTAATACAATTACAAGGATATTATAGTTAAAATAGAGATACAATTTACTTTTTCTTAATATATATGTAAAAATCAAATAAGTCAATTAAAATGGGACGCATGCCTATTTTACTGTCTTCGAGATTGTTGTGTTTAACAATAACGATAGTCTTTTTTAAAAGAATAGATAAAAAAGTGTTTGATAAAATTTGAAAGTATTTTCTGAATTTTTTTATTTAAAAATTGTTTTTAGTGAAAGCGGTCCCCTATTTTTGTAAAAAATTACTTTTCATCTTTTATCAAAGAGTAATCATCAATTTTATTATTAAATTTTTTCAAAAATATTAATTTTTTATATTATATTTCAAAATATGTATAAATAAAAAATACTATCAAACAATTATTTAATTTTGTGAGAGCGCTTTTTCAACCATATTTTTTAAAAATACAATAATGTTTAATAAAATTCCAAACGCAGCCTAATTTATTTATCTTTACTCATCCCATATTGAAAATCCTACCACCATTTTCCAACTTTAGCCATGGATACTCTTTATTGCTATTACTAGCAATCACTTTTCTTGGTTATTGTTAAAAAATTAGGGAACTTAAACTATGCCTAATATTTTATATGAGTTCAGTTTGTTAAAATTAAACTTCAGAAACAACTTATAAACATGTCTCACCTGTAACACTTTTGGGAGTATTAATTTTAACTCAAATATCAGAATTTAAAATCTCACATATCATATATCTTTTGAAGAAAAATATCCAAATATGACATTAAAGTTTTAAATACTTAAAAACTGAAACGGAAATACATAATTTAATATAAAATCAAATTTACGAAGACAAAATTCTGAAATTAAATTACTATCAACAAAATGAAAATTAAAGACATTGTTCCGACTTGCTAGTCCAAATCTAATCCACTCCAATCCGATACCAAAAGTAAAAAGTTGAAATATATAGTACAACAACAAAGAACAATTCGAATTAGATGGTGGATCAAATAATTTCATAGTTTCCATTGACGTTTCAAATTTCTTCGTTAATATTCTTGTGAAGTATATAGTACTATTGTTTTTCAAATATTTTTCTTTGTTTTTAAATATAGATTGTTGACTCATTCAAATAAAACAGACAATTTCGAGAAATTGTTTAAATCAAACCAAATGTAATCGTAAAAAAATCAGCATATGCAGCACTCGATAAATTTAATTAGTCCAGTTTTTATGCATCATTTATAGTTTTTACCAATTATTATAATTTTTGGTCTATTTCGGTCAAAATTTTCGGAACCGTTTGCCTATGTTCAAATCCGCACTCTTATAATTTTAATTAAAAATAATGTGTTTGTATAAATAAATAAAAAGTTATTTAAAATTAATAAAATAGTTTAAAGCTAAAAGTTAATAAAAATTAATTTTTTGAATATTTTATTTTATTAATTCTCTTATAAAAGTTATTATCATCATTCACATGTATAATTTATTATTTAAAATATTTAATAACTCTAAATGACGGTAAACAATGAAATTAATTTAAGAAATGATAATATAAAATTAAAATTTTTACTTCAATTAACTAACTTTAGATTAAAAATAACTTGTTTTTAAGTTTATCAGAATGCAGTTTAAAAAAAAATCATCACGGCGTCGTACTATACTCGAATAACAATAACAGCACTACAGCAGTACCGTGTTCATCAGTCTGAACTAACGTTACGAACGGTGGCAAAAATCTTCTAAAATCATGTTGTTGTAATGAAGCACAAGTAGAGTTGACTTAGGTACTTAACTTTCCCGGGTGCTCTCTCCTGTGCATGAACACTTGGTTTCCACCACGTAGCTGCCGGCCATCAGTAACAATTGTGGTGCATAGTCATCAATAGTTATATTGGCTTTGCTATCATTTTTCGTGCATATTTATGTAGTAGCACAATCAATATTACTCCGTTTTATTTGACATTTGACTTTTTGACCCACATTTTTAGAAGTTTTGAGTATATAGTTAAATTTATTATTTTTTAATTTTTTAATTTTGAATAAAAATATTAAACTAAAACTTTTATTCACAAAAAGAAATTAAAAAAAAAAATAATTATAAAATAAAGTGATTTTTTTTGGAGTAGTATTAAAGATTCAGTCAAAAGAAATTATTTCTCATTTCTAAATTCTAAAAGTCATCCAGGTCTACACAAGAAGAAATTTTTATTAATTTTGAAAAACCAGTTGAGACTTGACTTGCAAAATCTTTTCCTAGTGATTTTAGATTATCAACCGAAATCTAGCTGTCTCTCCTCTGATTAACAAATTGTTTGTAAAGTTTAGTAAATATTAAGTCTACAGCACATTAAAATTTAATATTTAAGATATTATAATTTAATATCTATATTCAAAATGATTAAAAAATAATTAAATTATTTGATAACTCAACGGTTTTTGTTTTCTTCTCCGCCCTTGATTCTCACTTTTTTGCAAAATGGAGAATCCATTATATATGTAAGAGAGGATGAGAAGTAAACTGAAAAACGAAATAGTCTTGGCGTGAATGAACACTGCCCTAAAGTTGAATTTGCTCTATTACTTACACACGACCTCTTAGCAATGAACTTCCAGGGATACACGACTTCTAGTTCTTTGGTGTAGTACAAAGAAATAAATTGAAATTACCCTTGATAATTGCCCATAAATTTGAAAAAATTTATAAGCAATGAATAATCAGTTTTTAAGTACCAATATCTTGTGGACTTGAATTGATATCAGTGCATACAAATATGTCTCACAACTATGTTATGTGAAAAAATTCTTGAACCTCTCATAGCAGTTAGTGAGTGTTAATCTGATGTGTTTTGATGATATATAACAACGTGATGCTTTGTTAGTTGTTACTGTAATAACTAGCTATGTTACAAGTTTTACTCTATAAAACTTACCATTATATGATTGGCTCACTTGATATATCCTGCATATATATGAGTTTGCTATGTTAAAGTATATTCTCAGGTAACTTGGTTGAGTATGTGGCAAGACAAAGTTTCAGAAAAGTGTTCGTAACAGCCTTCTAAGATCAGTCGCAGAACCGTAACAACAAGGTAACACTGGTACGCCCAGAAGCTATTCAAAATCAATTTCGATAATGGATATTCCTTGAAGATGCTTGGAGATATCAGAGATTGGTTAGGATTTAAATCTGTAAGGACTCTATTATATAATATATAGTTTATATATTTAATAGAGCTCAAAAAGGGTTTTCAAATACCTTCCTTATTTACTCAGATTTGATTCTCCTTACCATATATTTCCAAAACTGATTTCTATCAATCATTTCTATATCAAAATCTTTCCATAATAGCTCAAATTCATTTTGATCTTTTTCTAGTTATTCGGAAATTGATATTACCTTTCAAAATTGTTTTGTTAGAAGATTTAAACTATTTTGAATTTCAAAATTCAAATCTTCTAATTACCTAGTTGTTGAAGAATATTTTGATGCAAATCAAATCTCTTATTATTGCATAATATCTTCACAACCGTTGTATGCGTCTTATATATATTCACTTGCAATCTTTATTGTAAGTAACCAATCGATATACAACATCAAAAGTTTTGAGATCTGAATACACACAGTTTCTCTCTTCTCTCTCAAAACACTTTGGTTTTATAAACTCTGAGCTTTATTGTTATATACACGTATATTATATACAAGATTTTATAGTTTGTTGTAACACACTTATTCTTTCATTGTTATAAAGTTGTATTGATTAGTTGTTGAAGTAGTGGCAAGGGATCTTGGTGATCAGGGAATATAGTGCTCAAGAGAATTCTTTGTACTAGAGGACATGTTGTTCGGGAACTAAGGAATTCAAAGGAGTGGTTTGCTCGAGGAATTAAGGGTTCAAGAGGAACAATCTTGTTAGAGGGTCTTGGAGTTCAAGTGGGCTGATTATTCAAAAGGAAACATAGTGTTTTAGCAAGCCATTTTCAGCAACTGGGTTAAAGGGAGATATATTATTGTATCATGTAATTGGTATTTTTATTGATCAATAATTTATTCTCTTACCGGGTTGGTAAGAGACCAGGACGTAGACCATTAGTGGATATGGGTCGAACCTGGTTAAAATTGATTGTGTTTTTTATTGTTTTCAGTATTTACATTATGCACTGCATCATAACAGCAAACTATTATACTCTGTAATCTGTAATCAACAAGCTGACAGTTCAGCAGCAGACTGTGTTATTTCTAATAGTTGATACAAGTTGGTAAAAGTTAAAATTGGCCTTAATTAGTCATATACACCTATTCACCCTCCTCTAGGTGTGCATTCACAGTGAGAACATATTTGCGCACACAAACTTTTCTCAAATCAAGGTGTAATTTCGCAATTTATATATAGAAAAGCCTCACATTATACCTGGATTTCGTGAACTCTCTCGAGGTCCAAGTCTAAAGGACTCTCCTAAGGGGTTGGGCATAGCCCCCACATTCATATAGGTAAATTCATCAAGTTTGTATTATCGCAAACTACCTTTACAAGACTCTGAACTTATTAAGAGCATTAGCTCAGCCTAACACATATGACAATAAAAATATTACATCACTTTATTAATAGTTATGGTAGTAATATATATAAAATGAGTTCTTTTGTGATTTCATTTGACCCATTAAACTTTGACAAATCCTAAGATAGGTATCCATCATAATTTACTCCACAATAAGCTTTAAACCCATTTCCAGTGCTGACTCCAACACCAATTTTCTACAAAGACCTTTAGCGATAGGATCTGCAATATTCCTCTCTGATTTTAAATACTCGAGTGATATCACGTTGTTTCTGATCAGACTTCTGATGATAGCATGCCTCAAGTGAATATGTGTCTTCTTCCCACTGTAGACTTGATTATTCGCTAGTCTCATTGCAACTTGTGAGTCAGAGTGCATTGAAATTGATGGAGCTGAATTCACCTACAAAGGAATATCAGCAAGTAAACACCTTAGCCATTTGGCTTCTTGTCCTACCAACTCTAATGCAATAAACTCTGATTCTTGTGTAGACTTAACATGATAAGTTTGTTTTGAGGATTTCCAAGATATAGTAGCTCCAACAAGTATAAAAACATAATCACTAATAGATTGAATCTCATCATTGTCCGGCACCCATTTTGCATCACAATATCCTTCTAACACACATAGAGTTCTTTGATAATTAAAATCTCAATTGATGGTGCCTTTTAAATACTTCAACACTCTTGTCAAAGCACCTCAATGATCAGGATTAGGATTATAAATCTATCTACTCAATCTACTGACATCATATGGTATATCAGGTCTGGTATGATTCATAAAAAACATTACACTTCCAACTATCTTGGAATATTCTTCTTGGGAAATGCTAACACCTTTATTCTTTTTCAAGTGAATACTAGGATCATATGGAGTTTTCACAACAATACAATCAAATTGATTAAATTTCTTCAAAATTTTTACAACATAATGAGACTGATTAAAAGACAACCCATATGAACTTCTAGTAATTTTTATGCCAAGAATCACATCTGTTTCTCCTAAATCCTTCATATCAAAAGAGGAACTTATGAAGGTTTTGCTTGTATTAACAACATCTATATTATTATCAAATATTAACATGTCATCCACATATAGACATATAATCACACAACCAGATTGGTCAGATTTAGAATATACACAAGCATCAGAACCATTTACCTGAAAGCCATTAGAGGTGATGATTTCATGAAATTTTCCATACTAGTCTAAAGTGTTTTCCTAAGACCATATATTGATCTTATAAGTTTGCACGCCTTGTCTTATTGTCCAAGGACAACACATCCCTCTGGTTACTTCATATATATCTCCTCGTCCAAATCATCATTCAAAAAGGCAGTCTTCACATCCATTTGATGCACAACAAGATTATGAACAGATGAAAATGCTATCAAGGCTCTAATGGTAGTAATTTTAGTCACAGGGGAGTAGGTATCGAAAAATTCGATACCTTTCTTTTGTCAATGTCATCCAACCACTAGCTTTGTTTTGTACTTCTCTATTGATCTATCAGGTTTGCATTTCTTTTTGAAAATCCACCTTCTTCCCAATGTTTTACACCCTCTTGGGAGATCACATACAACCCAAGTGTTATTAGACATAATTGACTCTATTTCATTGTTTATGGCTTCTAACCAAAAATTAGAATCAATTGATCTCATAGTTTTATCATAAGTTCTGGGGTCTTCCTCAGGAATGAAAGCATTTATCTCCTCATCACCTATAAATTCTTTCTCAATCAAAAAAATAGTAATAAAATCAGGTCCAAAACTTGTCTCAGTCCTAGCCCGTTTACTCCTTCTAGTCTAAGGAGTGTCATAAAATGATGCAATATTAGGACATGATATATATGAAGAAGATGCATGAGTTAAACATGACTGTCTATTCACTTTCATAGGAAATATGTGCTAAAAAAATTCAACATCTCTTGATTCTTTATATGCACCAGAATTATATGCATCTTTAAGAATGAGTCTATATGTAACACCATTAAACCCAATAAAAATACCATCTATATTGTTGGGCCCGATTCTACTTCTTTGAAAATCTTGGAGCCCTATTTTTCCCAAACACCCCCACACTTTGAGATAACTCAAGTTAGGCTTGAAGTCTTTCCACAATTCAGAAGGAGTTTTATCTAACCTTTTATGTGGTATACGATTAAGCACATGACAAACATACAATATAGATTCACCCCACATGTTAATATGCATACATGAACTTATAAACATATCATTCATCATGTCTTTGAGAGTTCTATTTTTTCGTTCCACTATTCCATTTTGTTCAGGTGTGTATGGTGTTGTAACCTCATGAATAATCTCATTTACTTCACAAAATTTCTTCAGGAGTTCCATCATACTCTCCACCCATATCTATTTTTGAGTTTAAAAAATTGAAATTGTTAACTTTTAAGTATATCAAATTTAATATAGAATAAATAATAAATATGTAAGATATAATATTCATATGATATTTAAATTGGAGAGAAGTTCAACGTTTGAGATATCTGAGATGTGATATTTTTGATTGGTTATTAAGGATTGAATATATGTTCTAAGATGATATGAATTATCTGTTTATGGAATTGAGGTAAGTGACTTTTTGTTGCTCACTAATATTATTAAATCTGGTTTTATTAGAGTCAATTATATTGTTTTCGAAATATATGATTGATTTGATTATCAAAATAAAATGAGATTTGATAAATCCCTAGTTTTAGTTATGCATCGAATCATAGAAGTCGGTCACTAATATAATATGACATTTAAAACTAGTTTACACAAATTCTGGAATATGTGGATATCTTATTGAGTTAAGTCTTATTTGTCTTACCAAGGGATGTAAACTAGCATTCCTCAAATTATAAAATCCATGTCGCAGACATAGGGTGACCGTAACTTAGAACTGTGATAGTAAAATATAAATACAATGTTTAGATTTCTTTATCGATTTAAAAAACTTACAACTATTTTTGAAAGTATTATTTTGAGTAATTGAACAATAGTTACTTGCTGATTTTGCAGCTCATTATTTTTAATATATTTCAGGTTACAAAATTTTAGATCGAATAAGGATGTGAGTCTTGCAGATATTAGTGCTACTTGATTTATGACAATTGCCGAATAAGACATGTTTATTTAGAATAATTTCATATTTGTTAGTTATTAAGTATATATGCGGAGTTACGACTCCGAATTTTTATTGTTTCGATTATTATGTTTGACTTTAGGTTGATTATTGTTTAGATTTATTGAATATAAATTTAATTATTTTAGTTTAAATATAATAGTCCGAAAAAATCGGGATATTATATTTATCTTCCTTACAGAATTATATAAAATTTATAGTCCAACACATAAATTCTATATAAGTATATTAGGTAAGTATTTTAGGTCGGTAATCTATTTTCAGGTATTTTGGGATAACTTTTATACAAATTAGATAAAATAGTTCACCGCCTCGAGTTAGGCTTCTCAATGGGGGGGGGGGGGGGATAATGGGTAACTCGTCCCTAACCCGTTTTGAATGGGACAACCCCACACCGATTATATGGGGAATGAGGTAGTGACGAGAATTAATTATTTGTCCCATTAATATATGGGACAAGTATGGTATTTGTCAAATTCCCGTGGGGATTCCCCGCCCCGCCCCGCCCCGCCCCGCCCCGCCCCGCCCCGCCCCGCCCCGCCCCGCCCCGCCCCGCCCCGCCCCGCCCCGCCCCGCCCCGCCCCGTCCCGCCCCGTCCCGCCCCGTCCCGTCCCGTCCCGAATAATATATATATATGGAAAAATTATATGGAGAGCCACTTTTAACTGAAGATTTGGAGACCGAATAACAACCGCCAGATTAAAATATTATAGATCGTTTAGATTTACTTTTCCTCTCATCCATCTTCCTTTAATACACACATAAATGCAGTATACAATTAAATATAAAACCACATAAATACTAATTTATATATTCATAACTATGTAAATGTATTCTACATATTATTTTACATTATAAATTTGTATAATATTTTATATTTATTTTCACTCATTGTATTTATTTAACGATATATATATTTGTTCCGCAAATATAAATATTATTCTACAAGTATAAATATTATGTTCTGCAAGTAGAACACTATTTTACATTACATTCTGCGTATATTCATTACTATATAAATGTATTCTACTTATTATTTTACATTTTATAAATTTGTATAATACTTTATATTTTTTCACTCAATATACTTATTTAATATTATATATATTTGTTCAACACTATGTTCTGCAAATATAAACATTGTTCTGCAAATATAAACATTATTCTGCAAATATAAATGTTATGTTCTGTAAGTAGTATATTATTCAACATGTACAAACACTATGTACTGCATGTATATACAATCTGTTCTGCAAACAAAATATTATATTTTGAAAATGAAAATATAATTGTTTTATAAATGTGATGTAATTTTTGAAATGTGTATTTGATGTATGTATTTTTCTTTTTCATATATATCATTTAATTTAGTTCTTTAATTTTTAATATAATCTAATAATTATTAGAGTGGTCTTAGGGTCTCCAATTTAAGTTGGTCTCTGTATAAAAGATACTTAATAAATATTTTGATTTATATATCAAAGTTTCTTGATTTGTTTGACCGTATATGTATACAAAACATATATTATATACCCTTGATTGTTCCATTTATTTACACAAATACCATTATATACTGTATTTATAATCATTTAAATACTATATATAATGAATGGTGGAGATTAGGGGTCTCTAGAGTCTCTTGATGATTGGGGTCTCTACCTAGAACGTTATCATATATATATATATATATATATATATATATATATATATATATATATATATATATATAAACTGTTCACCAATCACAGTTGAATAAAAGTTAAATTCTAGCCAACATCATTTTTTACAATTGATTTATCAAATGGACAGTTAGGATAATTTTTTTTAAAAGTTTACCCTATATAATACAGCGTATACACTGTACAATACAGCGTATACGCTGTATTATATAGCGTAAACTTAAAAAAATTCCAAAATTGCCCCTCTAAAGCTTACGCTATATTATATCTTGTAGGTTGATTGCGACTCACTTATACTTCTAGCTGAGTAGTAAGTTATACTATTTTGTATAACATTTCACCACTTCTCTATCACTTCCCACTTCTTTATAATCTTGTAGTTTGAATTTAGGAGAAGTAGATTTCACTTGGTTCAAGATTTAAAAGTTTGAGTTTGGGAGAAGAAGATTCATATAGTTCAAGATTTAAAAGTTTGAGTTTGGGAGAAGAAGATTCATATAGTTCAAGATTTAAAAATTTGGGCTTGAGAGAAGAAGATTTAAAAGTTTGAACTTGTTAAGATTAACTCTCTTTATTGAAACCCCCTCTTTATTTCATGGCTTCTTTCATTTTTTCAAAATTAAAGTCTCCTAAGAAGTCTCTTAATAAGTTTAAACTTGGGATTGATGATGATGTTAATGAAGAAGATAAAAAATCTAGTCCTATTATAATTGTTAGGAATATATTCATTTGATGATGTACAAAATACTAGAACAAGATTTAGCATAGCTTATTTGTAATAAGTCTTTCTAGTCTTCGAAACTTTATAATTAGAGTCTAGTTAGTCAACATTCTTGTACTTAGAAGTTTTTCTGTAGAAAGCGAAACCAGAGTCTAGATGAAGATCAGAGTCTGGGAGGTGAGTAGAGTCTATAGACTATCAGAGTCTACAATCTGTCAGAGTCTACAAAATGATCAGAGTCTATAGTCTATCAGAGTCTATAGTCTGGCAGAGTATGAAGATTTCATAGTCTATGAAGTCAAAGCTGAATTTGGAGGATGATTACAGAAAAGGGAAGTCTTCGAAGATAAAGCCAAATATATTGCAGATATACTATGGGAAGAAAGGAGAATTACAGAAGAAAACTGTCAACTAATAATTAGGAATTATATTCCTATTGTAATTTAATTTAATTTTATTAGTTGATAGAAAGCTCTCTATATAAGGACTCTATGTAACCTAATTGAAGTGTATGAAAAATAAGTCAAAGTTTTTGAGAGCATAGAGATAGAGAGAGTTGCTGTGAGAAACACAGAGAAACTACCAGGGATTGTGTCACCTTAGGAGAGTTTGTTTTTATACATCAATAAAACAAACAGTTTTTATTCATATCTTTGTGTTTAATCTTTGTTCTGTATTCAAGTCTTTAATTCTTATTGAGTTGATTTTAATCAGGCAGAAAAATCACACAAGTATTCAACCCCCTTTCTACTTGTGCAACTGGGAAAACAATTTGTATCAGAGCCTAACGTTTAAAATCGATCAATGATGTCTGGAAACAAAGATGTCAATTCTAAGATTCCTATGCTTAAAAGAAATGAGTACACCCACTGGAAGGTTAAGATGCTGCACCATCTGGAGGCTATAGACCCTGACTATCTTGAAAGAATTCATGAAGGACCCTATGTACCCTTAAAGCTTGTGCCTCAAATCATTGATGAAGGTAAAGTAACTGAAGAACACTTCATTGAAAATCCAAAGGATGAATGGACAAGAGAAGACAAGTAAAATTTCCTTAAAGAGGCAAAGGTAAAAAACATTCTCTTTAACAGTTTAGATTTTGTTCTTACAAACTGTGTAATATCATGCAAAACTGCTAAGGAAATGTGGACAAAACTTGAAGTGCACTGTCAAGGGACTAAAGATGTCAAGAAGAATGCTAGGTCTTTGCAAATTCAGGAGTATGAGTATTTTGAAGCTAAATCTGGAGCATCTATTACTGAGAGGTATGATAGGTTTACAAAACTCTTGAATAAGATGGTTATGCTTGGTAAGGTTTATGATTCTGAAGATACAAACATCAAGTTTATGAGATCACTTCCTGAAGAGTGGGATAACAAAACAACAACCATAAAGGAAGTTAGAGATTTATATGACATAACTCTAGAAGGATTGTATGGCAGACTCAAGATATATGATTTAAAGATGCAATAGAGGAAGAATAATAAATCTGTAAAGATAAAATCTGTGGCACTCTTAATGGAGTCTGAGAAAGAACAACATGAACAACCCACAGAAGCAAGAATCAAGGATTCAAGGAAGAAGGGTAAAGTTGTTGAGGAGTCAGATTCTACTGACACGGACTCTGATTCTGATGAAGAGATTGATCTAAGTCAAATGATGGCTATGTTTGCAAAAAATTTCAAAAGAATGAAATTTAATAAAAGAACTGGCAAATTTAGCAAGAGGCCATCATTCAAGAAGGAAGATGAGAAGGTTGAGAAGAGAAAGAGCACAATAATCAAACTTGACAAAGAAAAGGTCAAGTGTTTTAATTGTGGAATATTGGGGCACTTTGCTAGTGAATGCAGAAAGTTAAAAATTCAAGGAAAAGGGAAAAAACTTCTATCAACAAGAAAGGATTGGGCAGATTCAAGCTCAGAGGATGAAATTGATTATGAAAATTTTGCATTGATGGCATCCTCCTCAAGAAAATCACAATCTCCCAAAGAACCCTCATCTCCTAAAACTCAAGTATCAATCTTCACTCCTGAATCCTTACTTAATTTAGACTCTGATGGTATACAAATTGTGCAAAGTGAGGTTAATAAAATAATGATAAACTGTAGATCTCTCACTAGTGAAAGTGAAAAGTTAAGAGAAGAAAATTTAACCTTGACAAACAAGAATAATCATTTAGAGTCTGAGTTAAAATTAATGGAACAATACAAGAAGGATTCTGAGAAATATAGTCACAACTACACTGAAATTCTGAAAGCCTTTGACTATGTTAAGAAGGAACTAGAAGAAGAGAGACTTAAGTTCAGAGTCTGGATAGACTCTAGAAGAAAAGTTTAGGAAATTCTCAATAATCAACATGTGTGTCAAACTACTGGTCTAGGCTATGACAAAAGTCAAGGCAAAAGACCTATTATTGAGAGTGATAACATTAATGAAGCTAGTCAAATTAATAAGACTAAGGACAAAAGTACCTTTATCCCTGTTAAGTTTGTGACTTCTGAATTAAAGAATGATTTGCCTAAAGATACCACAAACTCATCTGTCAGTGTTCTCCCTATTGTTGATAAAAAGACAAATGAAATAGGAGTAGATAAGTAAAAAAAACATCAACATAGGGTACTTGTCTAAGTCTAAGTTAAAAGAGAGGCTAAATAACTTATCAGAGTCTACCAAAACTAGGAGAAATAGAAATGGTAAGGAAGGTATAAACAAGGCCAATAACTATCAAAGGGATCCTAATGCTCCTAGAAAGAAGCGTTACAGATGTGGTAACAACAACCATTTAGCTCTAGATTGTAAAACAAAAATTGAGAATAAATCAAAGTCTATTCCTTCACAGACTCTGAAAAGTCACTACATTCCACAGAAGCCTTGTTATCACTGTGGTAGCATATTTCATTCTATTTATATGTGTAGGGACTATCATGATTTGTATTACAACTTTTATAAGCTAAAACCTTCAATTGATAAAAGTTGGTATGACACTATCAAGACTCCACTAGAGTCTAAAGCAACAAATGAGACATGTAAAACAAAAGTGAAGAACTCTAAACTTGTTTTACCCAAAGTTAGTAGAAAGGGATCCAAAACTGTTTGGATCCCCAAAACATCCAACTAGTTGTTTTATGTATGCAGGGAACTAGGGAAAAGAAAGTAACCCTAATCCTGGACAGTGGATGCTCAGGACATATGACTGGAAAGAAATCTCTGCTTACAGACTTTGTAGAGATGGCTGGCCCAGAAGTATCCTTTGGAGATGGCAACAAAGGAAAAACACTGGGATATGGCAATATTGTACTTGGAAATGTCATCATTGAAGAAGTAACTCTAGTTGATGGCTTAAAACACAACCTAAAAAACATTAGTCAACTTGGAGATAAAGGTTACCATACTGGCTTTGATAACAAAGAGTGTCTTGTAACTCACAAAAAAATAGGCATTTTGGTCTTCAAAGGGCACAAACATGGTAACATATATAAAGCTAGCTTGGAGGATTGTATTTACAATGAAGTTACATGTTTATACAGCAAGGCCTCAACTGAAGAAAGCTGGAAATGACACAAGAAACTATCACACATCAACTTCAAAACACTCAACAAGTTGGTTAAACAGAATCTTGTGAGAGGATTACCACATGCTGATTTTATGCAAGATGGACTTTGTGAATCATGTCAACTTGGAAAGCAAAAGAAAACATCCTTCAAGAGCAAGACATTAATTACAATTTCTGAACCCTTTTATTTATTACATCTTGATTTATTTGGTCCAGTAAATGTGATGTCAATTAATAAAAAGAAATATGTTCTTGTCATTGTAGATGATTTTACAAGATTCACATGGGTTTTCTTTCTACATTCAAAGGATGAAGCTTCACAACACATAGTAGACCATATCACTTTTCTGGAAACAAAATCAAAGAAAAACAATTAGAGTTCTAAGAAGTGACAATGGTACTGAATTCAAGAATGCAACCATGGAGGAATATTGTGCATCAAAGGGAATTACTCAACAATTTTCTACACTAGGAACACCCCAGCAAAATGGAGTTATGGAGAGAAAGAATAGAACACTCATAGAAGCTGCCAGAACAATGTTGGCAGAGTCTAAACTACCAGTATATTTTTGGGCTGAGGCAGTAAGTACAACATGTTTCACTCAAAATTATACATTGATTAATATGCATGGAATGACTCTATATGAGATGGTAAAGAACAAGAAGCCAAGTGTGAAGCATTTTCACATATTTGGATGCAAGTGTTTTGTACTAAAAGTACATCCATAAAATATAAGCAAATTTAAAACCAAGGCTGATAAAGCAATTTTTCTTGGATATGCATCAAATACAAAGACATTCAGAGTATTTAATCTCAGAACCAGAATTGTTATGGAATCTATTTATGTTGCATTTGATGACAAAAAGATTACAGGATTGCAGGATGAATCGGAGTTTACAACATTGGAATTTGAAAATTTAAAAAATTCTGAGATAGATGAAGATGATGAGGATGAAGAGATTCAAATAACTCCTGAAATAACACAGAATCCTGCACACTTTGAGGGGGAGCCAGAAAATTCAACTAAAAATAATTCAGAGTCTAACAGTTCAGAGTCTACTCATACATAGTCTAGAAAAATAGAATCAAGTTTTTCAGAGTCTAACTCTTCAGGGTCTGGATCAGGAAACTTTGAATTCTTCTCAGAGACAAACAATTCACGGGAGTCTCTTCAGTTAAATTTCACTCTCACTTAGGAAATACCAATGATTTAGGGGGAGCTTCAAGTTCAAAAATTAATCTTCCACCAGCTAGAAAATGGATAAGGGATCATACTCCTGATTTGATAATTGGGGATCCTGAGAGTGGTATACAAACTAGAGCAGCCACTCAAAATGAATGTCTTTATAGCTGTTTTCTCTCAAAGAATGAACCTAAGAAAGTTTAGAAAGCATTACAAGACCCTGATTGGATCATTGCAATGCAAGAAGAATTAAATGAATTTGAGAGAAATAAAGTGTGGAAACTTGTAGCAATACCAAGAGATAGATCAAATA
This sequence comes from Oenanthe sinensis, assembly GCA_028671895.1. Taxonomy (NCBI): domain Eukaryota; kingdom Viridiplantae; phylum Streptophyta; class Magnoliopsida; order Apiales; family Apiaceae; genus Oenanthe; species Oenanthe sinensis. The sequence goes on from CM053802.1 coordinate 15,375,412, forward strand.
TTGGAGCCAAATGGGTGTTCAGAAACAAGCTTGATGAAAATGGGACTGTGATTAGAAACAAAGCAAGCCTAGTTGCAAAAGGATACTCTCAGGAGGAAGGAATTGATTATGATGAAACTTTTGCACCAGTAGCAAGATTGGAAGCTATCAGAATATTTCTTGCATTTGCAGCCCATTCAAAATTCAAAGTGTATCAAATGGATGTGAAAAGTGCCTTCTTGAATGACAAATTAGAAGAAGAATTCTATGTGGCGAAACCAACAAGATTTGTTGAACCAAAGTTTCCTGATCATGTTTACAGCTTAGACAAGGCACTATATGGATTGAAGCAAGAACCTAGAGCATGGTATGAAACTCTATCAAAAAATTTCTTGAAAATGGATTCATTAGAGGTATCATTGACAAAAATCTTTTTATTAGAAAACATAAAGGTGATATTTTGCTTGTCCAAATTTATGTTGATGATATTATATTTAGTTCTGCTAATGAAAAATTCTGTGAAAAGTTTAGCAAATTAATGCAGTCAAATTATGAAATGAGCATGATGGGAGAATTGAACTTCTTTTTGGGACTTCAAGTCAAACAGAATGATGATGGAATCTTCATCAATCAATCAAAGTATGTGAAAGACCTATTGAAGAAGTTTGATATGCAAGACTGTGCAACTGCCAAAACTTTCATGTCAACAACCACTACACTAGACTCTGACCCAAAGGGTAAGAAAGTTAACAACACTAGCTATAGAGGTATGATTGGATCATTGCTATATTTAACTGCAAGTAGATAAGATATAATGTTTGCAACATGCCTGTGTGCTTGATTTCAGGCTGACCCAATAGAATCACATTTGTTAGCTGTAAAAAGAATTTTCAGATATCTCAAGGGTGCACAAACACTTGGACTTTGGTATCCTAGAGAGTTAGATTTTTTTACTAATTGGTTATTCAGACTCTGACTATGCAGGTTGGAAAGTAGATAGAGAAAGCACAACAGGTCAATGTCAATTTCTTGACAACAGTTTAATTTCTTGGTTTAGCAAGAAACAACAAACAGTTTTAACCTCAACAGCTGAGGCTGAATACATAGCAGCTGGAAGTTGATGTGCTCAAATTCTGTGGATGAGAAATCAGTTACTTGATTATGGACTAACATTCTCAAATACTCCTATGTATTGTGACAATACTAGTGCTATTAAAATTGCAGAAAATCCATTCCAACATTCTAGAACAAAGCACATTGATGTCAGGTACCATTTTATTAGAGAACATGTTGAAAATTTTATTGTGACACTTCATTATATTCCAACTGACAGACAGATTGCTGACATATTAACCAAATCACTTGATGAATCTACCTTTCTCAGACTGGTAAGAGAATAAGGTATGTTAAATATGTAAATGTTCTATCATAAAGGAAGCAATGTATGTACTTTAATTATAGTCCCTGATTTCTCAGACTATGATTTGCCTTTACAAAATTGTTGAGGTATTGTATCTTGACATATTCTAACTTTTAAACTCTGATGATTCTGTAAACTCTAATGAGTCTGTAGACTCTGAAAAGTCTGTAGACTCTGACGAGTCTGTAGACTCTGAGAATGTTATAAGCACCTAGACCCTAAAACGGTTAACATCCGCGCCTACAGACTCTGATTACATTTTAAACTGTTCAAATGACTTGAAATAGACGGTAACGGTTACTTTTGACTGGTGACAGGCTGTAGACTCGTGTGTATTGTATGCAATTTAAACAAAATAGGAAATTCTTACACATTTTACTAACTTGTTTATTGTAAATTATCTTCTAAGGAAGAAATATTCACAGAGCTTTTCATGAACCCTAACTAATTTCTTTAAACTTTTTCATCACTCTCAACTCAACAATATCAATGACTGTTATATCCACTGTCATGAGGGGTCCCAAGATGATTGCATTCACTTTTGGGGATTTCAAATTCATGACCACGAACCATGTCACAACTTTTGGAGACAAGAAAGGGGTAGACGTTGACTACTACCATGTGATGGACTTCTTGGAGAAATCTGAGCTCAGCTACATTCTCAAGGCATCACTAGTCATTCACATGGATGCTGTCTCACAAGCATGGAGCTCTGCAAAGGTATTTAATCCTTCTCAAGATCAACCAGGTAAAATCATGTTCACCTTTGGCTCCACGACATTTGATGTAACTGCTGATGTGCTTAATTCTGTGTTTAAGTTGCCTATTAAACAACCTTTTGATGAAACTGTTTCTGATACTGATATTAAGAAAATGTTCAAATCACTAGGTTATTCTGCTAGTTTGGAAAATATGAGTAAATTAACTAGGCCATATTTGAGGAAAAAGTGATCTTTCTTTTTTGATCAAATTGCTAAGTGATTTACTGGTAAATATTGTGATTTTGATGCTATTACTTTTATTACCTATCAAATTGGTCACAATCTCCTGTTTGACAAAGTGATCAACATTGGAGATATGTTGCTCACTCAAATGGGAGCAAAATTAAACAATGTACAAGAGGGGAGGAAGAAAGTCTACTATCATAGATATATGATAATTCTCCTCAACCACTTCATTCCTGACATATCAACTAGATTGGCAGATGCTTGTTGTGTGCAGGCCTACAAACAACAAAGAAGGATATTCTTTTACATCAAGAGAATAAATGATAAGAAGAAGTGTCTACTTGCCATGACATATCCACAGGTAATGCAGGTAAAATTCTCCAACTACAAACCTTCTATCTGTTAGTATTGGTGTCCTAGAGACAATACTTTTAATGTTTTATTGAAAACAATTATGTTATGTGATTATTTAATTAATATTTATTATGTCTTTATTTACTGCATCATAAATTAAAAGAATAATAAATGTCCTTGAAATATTAATACATAATATATATCTTTAAGTATGTGACTTAAAAATGAGATTATATGAATAGTATTTTATACCTAAAATTCCATAGTCAAATATTATTATTTAAGGACAATAATAATACAATAAGACTAGTATGTTTGTTGACAGATTACCACATCTCATTGGTCATAGGTATGGTGATACTAAAGTCAAGAACATAAGTGTATGTATCAATAAATGACACTAGAAAGACCCGCCGTGAGATTCTACATGTTAATAAGTGTCATAAGAAATTTCACAGTGATAATGATGTAATGATCCTCTGACTTGAAATCATTATATTTCTATACGAGAATTAATATACTTTGATTACACTCAAAGTTACCTTTAACCGGGTAATGATAAAGGTAAACATTGGGTATGCTATGAATCGTATGAGGAATATAAATGATAGATATAGGATTTAACCCTCCAATTCTTGGAGTGATATTATTGGACTCTTGATTGAGTGAGACTATGAAATGCATGGCCATGCTCAAATATTGATTTGTTTAAATAGTCTACTCATTGATCAAGGAAATCGAGATTAAACGTTGAAGAGGATGACACTATACATGTCTCGAGTTTGATCTATAATATAAGGTTAAATGGATTATATTACATGGAACATTATTCACGAAAGGTTTAATTGAATCACCAATTATTGTTGTTACTTGGGTAACAATGATATATTACTAGATGCCACTCATTGTTTATAATTTTATTATTAGATAATAAAATTATTGCCAACATAATAGTAACCTAAAGGGTCACACACAAAGAATATTAAAACGGAGGTTTATTTAAATTATGAATTTAGATATTTTTTAATTATTATTTCGAATTTAATTATTGAATTAATTAAGTGGGACTTGATTAATTATATTAGAATTCAGATTTAATTATAATAATAACCCAAAGTCATAATGGGTTTTGGAAACCACATGGATTAGGGTTAGGCCCAAAATCTCTTTCTCCCCTATATATACATAATGATGTATCGTATTATGGTTTAATCATTAAATTTCTTTTTTAGAGAAAAATACTAGTTGCTCAACATCAAGAGAGGCTAGAGAAAGAGAGAGAGAGAGAGAGAGAGAGAGAGAGAGGCAAACAATTCGGCTAGTACCGACTCCGGTGATCGTAAGAAGATCGGGCGTTCGTGTGGACTTCTTTGGAGAACAAATCTTTGCAACAAAGGGCTGCTGTGATTCATCTTTTCTGGACCTCCATTAAACAGCATACGGAAAGCTTTGTTAAGGTACAGACTTCTTCACCATAATCATCCAACGTTATACATGGATTCTGCGATTGGGTTTCGAATTTTATTGTTTTTATGTCAATTCCGCTGCGTTTTCATGCACGAAACCCTTTAATGGCATCAGAGCTACATGTATAAGATGATAGAAAAACAAACTGATGGAAGTATTAAGACTATACGATCTGATCGTGGAGGTGAATACTTAAGCCATGAATTTAGGAGTTTATTAAAAGAGTGTGGTATTGTATCACAACTCACTCCTCCCGGAACACCACAATAGAATGGAGTTTCTGAAAGGAGGAATCGTACTTTGTTGGACATGGTACGATTGATGATGAGTCATGTAGATCTTTCAATTAGTTTCTGGGGCTACGCCTTGGAGACGGCTGCTTATACACTTAACCGAGTTCCTACTAAAATGGTTCAGAAGACTCCGTATGAGATATGGGCTGAGAAACGTTATAGCATGTCATTTATGAAAATTTGGGGATGTGAGGCGTTTGTGAAATGTCTAACTTCTGACAAGCTAGGACCTAAATCAGAAAAATGTAATTTTGTGGGTTACCCAATTGAAACAAAGGGTTATTCTTTCTATAATCCTTCAGAGAAAAAAGTGTTTGTTGCTCGAACTGCAGTGTTCCTTGAAAGAGAAATGCTGTCTAAGAAAGACAGTGGGAGGATAATAGATCTTGATGAAATTCGAGACCCACATGAAAACATTGAACCAATGGAGGAACCTGAGCAGAATGTACAAGAAAACAATACTGCTCTGGAAACACATGTTGTTCGTAGGTCTGGTAGGATTCGTCATGAGCCCGAGAGATATTATGGATTTCCCTTGACTCAAGATGGTGATCTGATGCTTGTGGATGAAGATGAGCCTCTCACGTACCAAGACGCTATAAACACTCCAGAATCTAAGAGATGGCTGGATGCCATGAAATCTGAGATGGAATCCATGTATACTAATCAAGTTTGGACTTTGATTGATCCACCTGAAGGGGTAAAACCTATAGGGTGCAAGTGGGTTTTCAAAAAGAAGACCGACATGGATGGTAACGTACAGACCTATAAAGCACGATTGGTGGCAAAAGGTTTCAAGAAAATTCATGGTATTGACTATGATGAAACTTTTTCACCAGTGGCTATGGTCAAGTCCATCAGAATTTTGCTTGTTATAGCTGCTTACCATGACTATGAAATCTGGCAAATGGATGTCAAAACCTCTTTCTTAAATGGGAGCCTAGAAGAAGATGTGGATGTGTACATGACACAGCTTGAAGGTTTTGTTGATCCAATGGATGCTGGAAATGTATGTAAGTTGCGTCAATCCATTTATGGTTTGAAATAAGCCTCGAGGATATGGAACATCCGTTTTGATGAAACCGTCAAAGAGTTTGGGTTTATTCAAAATGAAGATGAACCATGTGTTTACAAGAAGGTTAGTGCGAGCAAGGTGGCATTCCTAGTATTATATGTTGATGATATATTAATAATAGGGAATGACATTCCTTCTTTACATGCTGTTAAGACTTGGTTGAGTAAGAATTTCTCAAAGAAAGACTTAGGCGAAACGACCTATATTTTAGGTATCAGGATCTATAGAGATAGATTAATAAGAACGATCGGCCTAAGTCAGAGTATATACATTGACAAAGTTTTACATCGATTTGGGATGCAAGATGCAAAAATGGGATTTGTCCCGATGTCTCATGGGATATCAATCTCAAACGATAACAGTCCTAAATTATTGGATGATAAGGACCGTATGAGTAAAGTTCCATATGCTTCAACAATTGGTTCTATAATGTATGCAATGATATGTACTCGTCCTGATGTCTTGTATGCTTTGAGCATGACGAGTAGATACCAGTCTAATCCAGGTGAAGGTCACTAGACAACAGTCAAGAATATTCTTAAGTACTTGAAGAGGACTAAAGATCAATTCTTAGTATATGGAGGAGAAGATAAGCTGGTTGTAAAAGGTTACACCGACGCTAGTTTCCAGACAGACAAGGATGATTCGATTTCTCATTCTGGGTTTGTGTTTTGTCTAAATGGAGATGTTGTATGCTGGAATGGTTCACAACAGAGACAGTTGTTGATTCTACAATAGAGCCTGAGTATATTGATGCTTGTGAAGCAGCCAAGGAGGTTGTTTGGGGATGTACTTAGGTGATATCACCTAATTAATGAGATTAATGATCAAGGAGATATACATATATGTAAAGTGCATACTAATAAGAATAATGCAGACCCACTGACTAAGGCTTTGTCGCAGCAGAAGCATGAAGGTCATACTAATTCCATGGGTATTAGATACATGAGAGATTGACTCTAGTACAAGGGGGAGATTATTAGTATTGGTGTCCTAGAGACAATACTTTTAATGTTTTATTGAAAACAATTATGTTTTGTGATTATTTAATTAATATTTATTATGTCTTTATTTACTGCGTCATAAATTGAAAGAATAATAAATGTCCTTGGAATATTAATACGTAATATATATCTGTTGGTCCCTGATATTGTAGAAGGGGGGGGGGTTGAATACAATATCTGAAATTTAATCGCTGAATAATTGGATTTAAAAAATTATTTTAATTACTTGCGAAATGTTAAATAGAATGAAATACTGTTCAAGTGAAAAATATAATTTTAACTTGATTAGTATTACAAAATTAATATTAAGAAAACTGTAATATAATTGATAAAAGTTCTAGAACAAATTTGACATGAATTGTTCGTGTCTTACAATTATATTCCAAACTCAGCACAGAAATCTGTGAATATTACAATGCAGATAAATTACTGAATTTGATCTGATTTCTTACTCTAACAAATGAAGCAAACTCCTCATATTTATAGAGGTTGGAAGAAGGCTGGTATGACCTTTTTCAATATGACTTAATTTAGAGAAATAAAGTCTGTATGACCTTTTATAACACTTGTATGACTTATAAAACACTGGGCAAGACTTATTTCTCTCGGTATGACTTATTATATTAATTAAAAAATCGGTATGACTTTTTAATTAAATAAAAAATCACTCCAGTTTGACCTTTTGATCAAAGAAAATTCGGTATGACTTATTATATATATATATAAAAAGTCTCGGTATGACTTTATGTCGGCAGTAGCTCGGTATGACTTATTTATATATATATATATATAAATTTTTTCGGTATGACTTATTTATATATATATAAAACAGTCTCTCGGTATGACTTAAAAAAAATCATCCGGTATGACTTATTTAAGTCATTCGAAATATATATATATATATATATATATATATATATATATATATATATATATATATATATATATATATATATATATATATATATATATATATATATATATATATAAGTCATTTTAACTAGTTTCTTTTATGATAAATTAATTCTTCTTTAAATCAATTAAATAATTTATAAATTAAATTAAATTCAACTTGAATTAATTTAATTAAATAATTAACTTACTTGGTTTGTAGAAATAAAATATCATAGAGAACTTGATTCAACTGCAGTCTTCTTGATTTTTCTTTGACTTCTGATCTTGAAACCTCTTGATTAAATGAAGAATAAATATTTATATTTAGTTGACACACAAATGTACTGTCTGGTTCATTTGTGTCATACTAATAAATATTCTCCTTTTAATAACCTTGAATTAGAGGCCTTCTGTCATTTCTTCTGCTTCACTGTCTTCATTTTTCTTCTGGAATCTACTTGTTGTAACCACTTGAAATCTTCTGTACCTTCTGTCTTCTATGGAAGTACTACTACATTATTATTTTCACTGACGCTTGAACATAAAAATGAACTTCTTCCAGTGTTGAGTAGCAATCCTATAAAAATACTTCTGATACTTGGATCCTTTGTGATTAGTTGACTGTCTTCGTCTTGATTCCTGATTGGTGCTTATTATTTACTTCTATTTATTAGCTAGAGTTGAGTTGTCATCTAATTATTACAAATAGGCCTAGACATATGCCTTTCAATCTCCCCCTATTTGTTGTTAAACATTTAACACACAAATTCCTAGAGGATAACTCAACTAACAACTAAGAAAGTAGTACGACATTTAATGACTGTAAATAATAAACAAAAGTTCTGGTTTTATATTTAACAATTTTCCAGATTCATACATAAAAGATAAGTACAAGATAGTTGTTCCTCTAGTACTGAACAAAAATAACATTGATTCTATCTTTACCTATCCAGGACTTCAGTCTTCTGCATTATCAACTTCACCTTCTTCTAAATTTGAACTTCTGTGCACAGGTGTCCTTGGTACCTCTTCAACTTCAGCCGGAGTTACGGTGGACTCTCCATACAATCTTCTCTGTTTAGCCTTTGCTAGCTGAAACATGACTTCCTCTTCAATATGATCTACAGCTTCTTTTTGTACATCATAAGGCTGTGTAGAATCTATCTTTTGCATTTGCCTGATGTATGATTTAATGTTTCTGGATAAACAGTAGTTCCTTATTTTCTGTGCAGTATCTAGCTTGGCTTGTGATCTGAATCCTTTTGATCTCAACATCCTTTCAACTTGGATCATATACCTCACCGTGTAGCCCTTAAATGATTCCTCATCTAGCTTTATGATTTGATACAACTTGTTTGAGAAAAATCTCACTTCATGAGGATCATTTAATATCTGAGGACTAGCAGTCGTTGCTATATCTCTGAGTCTGTCCCTGAGTAGTTCATTTTCTTCTGAGCTTCTCTTTACTTTGTTTAACAGAACCCATATTGCTGATAGTGATCTCTTTCGGAAAAATTCCAAAGATACTCTGAATGTTCCATTCCGGTGAGTGTAGACTAGTATTTGCCAGTCTTCAAGAATGTGATCCACTATAACAGTGATATAATCAACTTCTTCTTTCAATGCCTTCATGAAGTTATCCAGATTATCATTTGAATCTTCAAGACTTTTGATAACTGAAAGCATTTGTCTATCTTCAAACGGTCCTTGCTGAGACTTGTCTAGTATTTTCCTTGCTGCATCCCATCTGTCTCCTATCTTCATCTCAATATCTTGTTTTTTCTTCTTTACTGCTAAGGCCCAAAGCTTCTGTTTTTCTAAGCTTGCCTCTCTTTCAGCTTGGGTTCTTTCCTTGACTAGAGCTTTTAAATTTATAGTTTTGGCATGGCTTGCCTTGATGTCTTCCTTTAGCTTCCTCATTGCCTCTTCATAGGCAGGATCATGCTCTTTTTCTTTTGGAAATAGAAATTCATCATCAAAGATAGCTTCATCTTCAGCTCTGCAGTAGTCAGGATTGAAACCTTGATTTTCCATACTTACTTCATCAAGGAGTTTTTCTTGTTGATAATACTGTTCTTCTGGTTCTTGATCATACGATTGAAATTCTTCTTCAGAAAACAGCTTTGCTTTACCTTTATCTTGAGTAGTAGCCCCTTCATCTCCAGCTACTTTCTCCTTTGCTTTCTCCCCCTTAGTTGAGGGATCCTCTTGAGTTTTAGAGGCTTCAAAAGATGTCAACATTTTCTGCATAGTCAGATAGACTTGCTTCATTCCTTCATTCAAATGTGTCATTCCATCATCCAGTTTGCTAAATCTTTGTGTAGAGATCTTTTCATTTTCAATGATTGTGAGGGTTAAGTTTTTCTCAACGTCATCAATTCTTTCATGCAGTTTGCTCACTTCTTTCATATCCTCAGCAATTAGATTCTGAACGTTCTGGATGTCTCGAGTTTTTAGTAGAATGGAGGATTTGACATCTTCAACATCTTTTCTCACTATTGACAGCTGCTGTGTTACAGAGGCAGATGTAGAATTTTCTTCTGCTTGTGCTTTAACTTTTAATAATTCAGCTTGAACAATTTGCATTTCATTCTGGAGAGCTTCCATTTTGTATAACAGTTCACTTTGTGTGTGTGCACTCATCTCACTTGCACTCTTGTTTATCTCACTATCACTCTGTGCATGTGTTTCACTCTGTGTTTGCCTCACATCACTCGTGTTTAGCTCCTTTCCAGATCCTGAAGCTGTACCTGCATATATAACAATAGCTTTTGAAGAGTCGAAATGCTCTTCTGATGCCTGTGAAGGCGCGTCCTTAACAAGATTAACTTGCCTTGGCTCCGCTACTGACGTAGCTACTCCGTGAATGGAGTCCCATCTCCCTCTATGGAGTGGTTGCCTCTCAAATCCACCAGTGGATTCGAGACCTTCTTTAATGAGAACTGGATGTAAGAAATCCAGGGGAGTCACCACCTTAGACAATGTAATGACAGGCTCTTGAGAGTCTGTGGTGCTCCTTAATACCTCAGAGGGTATCTGATGCTGCACTGCATCGAAAATGTCATGGTCCACATCATAGGTGGCATCCGACCAGTTTTTATTAAAAACATTTTCTTCAACAAATGTGCCCTCATGTGTTGGTTTTTCTTCAAGTGAAGGTTCTGCTAGAGTGATTGCTAGCAGTGTGTTTTCCTCACTATCTGATGCTGTGGCCGAGCAGCGAATTAGATCACCTGGTTGAGCAAGTGTATCTAGAGAATCTTGGATGGCCATGTTAAAATCCATATCCCATTGACTGGAATACGTTGAGGCTGCAGTTGTCTCAAGGTCAACTCTAGAAATTTTTGAAGGAGGAGACAGAGCTGCGGGTTCATTCACATCAGCACCAAGACCTCTAACTATTCTGACAGGTTTCTTCCTTTTTCTGACTTTTAATGAAGAGGAGGATGAAGGAGAAACTGTTTGAGGCTCTAATTTAGCTGGGGACGGAACCTGTGTGTTTTCGCTGATATCCTGAAGTGTAAGACCATAATTATAGTCCGCCACAGATAAATCTAACAGAGCAGTGGATATATCTATAGGTATTGAACTAGAAGATTGTGATTGAGATATTACCTGTTGATCTTGTGCCACTTGATTGACATGCTGAGCAGCTTCAAGTAGAAGGTGCACAGGATGATCCATTTGCATTGGCACTTGCTCTGGCTCTTGTTCCTGCACTGGATGAGCAATAAGATCTAATATCTCAGCCATGTAATCTGTCATTTCCACTGGCACATTTTGAAACTTGGGGTTGTTGTGGAGCCTTACAAATAAGTTGTTCTGAGAAGTAGGAGATTCTTCTACAGGACTATTCTGATATAAGGCTTTGTCTTCATCCAACAACAAGTCATTCATGAACAGCATCAGGAACCTCGGATAGTAGACTTGTACATTCTGTTCCCTGCTTTCTGGTTTCCCCATCTTCCTTATAATTTCTTTCAGAAGCAACTTCCCAAAATTTATCCTCCTGTTGTGGGCCACAGAAAACCCAAAGATTTGCAGTAGTGAAGATATATTGTTGAAGTTGTTCTTTGTAGTGGGAGCAAACACTTTGGCTAACGTGTCAAAGAAGTAGTCCCACTCGCTTACCAATTTGGACTTTGTCATTCTTACCAAATTGATCTCACCCTGATATCTAATAGAATAGAAAAATTCTAGAATTTCTGGTACAGTGGGTGGATTCACGAAATTGTCAGTTGGAAAGCCCAGAATTCTATTCACGTCCTCTTCAGTCACCATGTATTCACGAACTCCTTTGCTGAATGAGAATTGAACTCTGCTTGCAGTACTCCTATTCCTCGCAGTGGAATACAGCGCCCTAAGTGCTAACACTTGCAACGGGGCGTCCAGAGTAATTGCAGTTCTTACAAGTGAATGTTCATTGATAAATACGATCCACGGTCGAAACCTCTCGACTGAACAATTTACCGGATTAAAATATCCTACAAAATTAGTTTTTACTAATTCGCAAAAACCTGCCATTTTTTTTTGATTTAAGCTATTACAAATAATAAAATTACAATGTGCGATTACAAATCAAAATTGACAATTACAAGTTAATAAATCGAAAATTACACTTTAAATAGAAACCCTAATTTCTAAGAATCCCAAAACAACTTTACTCAACAAGCCACTACACAACTGACTTTAATCACAATCAATACTACTCAGCTTCGATTTTTAGCACAACTTAAGAACAGTCAGTTCGCTTTTTGATGAAAATCGGGCAGAGTTTTGTTAGATTCAAACGATTTTGACACACTAGCAAGCAAAGAGCTTGAGAATAGCAATTAACAGCAACTAATTGCAGTTGAAAAGATTAAGATCGGTCGATTTCTTGTTTAATGACAAAAACTGTTCGATTATATGTGTGTATGTATGACTGCGTGTGTGTAAATGACTATTTAGAACTGAGTATGACTAAGAAGGAGTGATAAGCTGTGCTCGGTATGACTTATTAATAAGTCTCGGTATGACTTTTATTTTAAAGTCTCGGTATGACTTTTATTTTAAATAAAAGGTCATGCCGAATATTTTAAAATTAGAAGTCATGCTGATATTTAAAATATAAGTCATGTTGATTGCAATAATAAAATAGAATAATTACTTATATTAATAATTGTTTCTAAATTCGAAATAAAATAATAAAAATCTTATTCGAATAATAGATAAATTATTATTTATACAATAAATATTAACAAACAATACTCTTTTTAGAAACTATGAGATAAATAACAATAATTTACATACTAATTAAAAATTAAAGATATATAATAAATATTTACATTATTAATTTATTTTAATTAATTTAAGAATTAAATTAACTCATGTTTGAATTAATTTAATAAGCAAATTAATTTGAATAATTAATAACATAATTATTTATATATAAGTACACACACACAAAAAAATAGAAAACTATATACATTAATTTACATAAATGCTTAATTTAAACAAAATTACTTATGCTTTAATTGAAATAATTATCTTCTAAGAATATTGATTTAATCTTAAGATAATTTTCCAAAAATTCATAAGCCCTAGGATTTTATTAATTCAAGCCTCATAAACTCTTTAAATATTAACATTTAATATTTATGAGCTTAAATTAATTCCTAGTAACCAAAAATTTAGCCATTGTTTAACATCCCTAATTCAATAACCAGCTTTGAGAAAGTGGATTCATCAAGTGGTTTTGTGAAGATGTCGGCTAATTGATCTTCTGTGGGTACAAAATGTAACACCACAATTCCGTTCATGACATGCTCTCTTATAAAGTGATACCTAATGTCAATGTGCTTGGTTCGCGAATGTTGTACAGGATTGTTGGAAATAGCTATAGCACTTGTGTTGTCGCAGAAAATTGGAATTTTGTTCAACGCAAGTCCATAGTCATTTAGCTGATTCCTAATCCACAAGATCTGTGCACAACAGCTACCTGCCGCAATGTATTCTGCTTCGGCTGTCGAGGTAGATACTGAATGCTGTTTCTTGCTGTACCAGGAGATCAACCGTCGTCCTAGAAACTGACAGCTTCCAGAAGTACTTTTCCTGTCCATCCTGCACCCTGCATAGTCTGAATCTGTATAGCCAATTAGGTCAAAACCTGTATCCTTAGGGTACCAAATTCCAAGATTTGGTGTACCCTTTAGATATCTAAAAATTCGTTTAACAGCTATTAGATGAGATTCCCTTGGGTCAGATTGAAACCTTGCACATAAGCATGTTGCAAACATTATATCGGGTCTACTTGTAGTTAGATACAATAATGAGCCTATCATACCTCTGTAGCTTGTGATGTCAACTTTCTTACCAGTTTCATCTTTGTCAAGCTTGGTGACTGTCGGCATTGGGGTTTTTGCCGGTGAAGAATCTTCTAGACTGTATTTTCTTAGAAGATCTCTTACATACTTTGATTGGCAAATAAAAATCCCATCTTCCTTTTGCTTTACTTGCAATCCAAGGAAAAATGACAGCTCACCCATCATGCTCATTTCATATCTGCTCTGCATTAACTTAGCAAATCTCTTGCACAGGCTTTCGTCAGTAGAACCAAATATAATATCGTCAACATAAACTTGGACAAATATCATATCTTTTTCATGCAATTTATAAAAGAGAGTTTTATCTATGACACCTCTTATGAAACCATTTTCAAGTAGAAACACACAGAGAGTGTCATACCATGTCATCGGTGCTTGCTTGAGTCCATAGAGGGCTTTGAATAGAAAATACACAAAATCAGCAAACTCTGGATTTTCAAAGCCAGGGGGCTGTTCCACATATACTTCCTCTTCTAGCTCTCCATTCAGAAATGCACTCTTCACATCCATTTGATAGACTTTGAAATTGGAATGTGCTGCGAATGCCAGAAATATCCTGATGGCTTCAAGTCTTGCAACTGGTGCGTAGGTCTCGTCATAATCAATTCCCTCTTCCTGGGAGTAACCCTTTGCAACCAGTCTGGCTTTGTTCCTTGTAACAATGCCATCACCATCTAATTTGTTCCTGTATACCCATTTCGTGCCAATAACAGATCTATCTTTAGGCCTGGGTACCAGTGTCCAGACTTCTTGTCTTTCGAACTGATTGAGCTCTTCTTGCATGGCAAGAACCCAATCTGGATCAATTAGTGCATCTTCAATCTTCTTTGGTTCTTCTTGAGATAGAAAAACTGAGAATAAACATTCATTTGAAGTTGCACTTCTGGTTCTTACTCCAACATCTGGATCACCTATGATCAATTCAAAAGGATGATCTCTGCTCCATATCCTTTCCCTAGGTAGGTTTGATCTAGATGATTCGCCTCGAAATTCATTGTGATGTTGTGTTCTGCCAGTTGATCCTTCAACTCCCCCTGAGTTGTTGCCAGGATGACTTGTTGATCCACCACTGGTATTAGTAGAATCTCCAGTGTTGCCATTGTTTCCACCATTATTACCTGGATCATTACCAACATTGATGTCATTATTTCCTGCTGCAACCTCAAGTTCTTCTTCGTCATCAGAATGTGAGTCTGGATAATTGTCAAATTTTAATGACTCAGAAGAATCTTCAGTTTGGATACTTGGGAGTCTAGTGTCATCAAAAGTTACATTGACACTTTCCTTCACTTGGTGCTGATCAATTATGTATACCCTATATGCTCTTCTTGAGTATCCGACAAAAATAGCTTCATGTGCCTTGGCTTCAAATTTGCCACGATGTTCATCTCCATCTTTTAGCACAAAGCATTTGGCTCCAAATACATGAAAGTACTTGAGAGTAGGTTTCTTGCCAGCCATTAATTCATAGGGAGTTTTCATATGATCTTTGTTGATTAGAGTTCGATTCTGAGTATAACAAGCTGTATTTACCGCTTCAGCCCAGAAGTAGATAGGTAACCTTGATTCACTTAGCATAGTTCTTGCAGCTTCAATCAGGGTTCTATTTTTCCTTTCTACAACTCCATTTTGTTGCGGAGTTCTTGGTGCTGAATATTGCCTTGTTATCCCCTTGTCTGAGCAGAAATTATTCAGAACTTCATTTTTAAATTCTGTTCCATTATCTGATCTGATTGCCCGGACAGGTAACTTTGAATCTAACTCAATCAGCTTTATATGATCAATCACCAAATGTGGAGTTTCATCCTTAGAGTTCAAGAATAAAACCCATGTATATTTTGTGAAGTCATCCATAATCACTAAGGCGTATTTCTTCCTTGACATAGACAGAATATTTACTGGACCAAATAAATCCATATGAAGGAGTTGAAGTGGTTCAGTGATGTTTGTAGTGTCTGTGCCTCTGTGAGTTGCTTTCTTTGACTTCCCTTTCTGACATGCCTCACACAAGCCTTCTTGTGTAAATTCCATCGGAGGCAGTCCTCTCACCAAATCCCTCTTGACTAGAGAGTTCATTGTTTTGAAATTCAGGTGTGAGAGCTTCTTGTGCCATAGCCAACTTTCCTCTGTTGAAGCTTTTGAATAAAAACAGTTTGCTTCAGCTTCAGTTCCCGAGTTGAAATCAGCTACGTACAAGTTTCCTTTCCTTACTCCACGCAAGGCTAGTCTGTCTTCTTTAGAATGAGCTATTAAGCACTTTTCCTTGATAAAGTTTACTTTGTAACCTCTATCACAAAATTGACTGACGCTGAGTAGATTGTGCTTAAGTCCTTCCACCAAAGAGACATTTTCAATGATAACATTTCCTGTATTTAACTTGCCATATCCCGTAGTCATTCCTTTGCTGTTATCTCCAAAGGTGACGATTGGGCCAGCTCTCTCAACCACGTCTGATAGCAGGGCTCTATCTCCGGTCATATGCCTTGACGATCCGCTGTCCAGGATCCATATAACTCGGTTTGCCTGTCTAACTCCCTGCAATTATCAAACGGATTAACTTGTCTTCGGAGCCCAAAATTGATTGGGCCCGACATACTTAAAGAATTGACCTTTGTCTGCTTTAACAACAGATCCTTTTTGAACAACATCATTTTGTTCCTTGACTGTTCCTACCTTCCTATAAGCAGTCTTAACAACTTTCTGTTTAGACTTAGGAATATATGATTCCTACTTTTCAGGTGAAGGAGTCGCAGTCTTGGATTTAGCAAATTTACTATTGATATGTTGTCTAGGTGTCATGTTATCTTTCTTAGCTATCATGCGTTTAAAGTAAGCAGTCATAGCATTAAAGGCACATAACATGCAATTCATTATACCACAAGGTTTATGGAAAGCATCAATAGTAGGCATGTTATTCAATACAGTAGGAGGCTTAACAGATTCTACTTCAATTTTCTCATTATCTTTGAAGTTTTCACTAGAATGAAATTTATTGTTACTGTTCCTACTGTTCACAAATGTGTTGGGTCTGTTCATTTTATTCTTTAAGTCTTTTGCACCTACACCAGGTCTGGGGGAATCAGAAGTTCCCACATCTTTCACTGGGGTCTCTGGTGCACGCCTCTCTTTCTGGACATTAACTCCTTTTATGTCCTTAACCTGTTCTCCTCTCTTCTTCTCTTCCTCAAGATCTTCCAACTGCATTTCATATGCAATCAGTACGGAGCTCTCAAGGATAGGTTCAGCTATCGGTGTTATGAAGAGAGGTTTTGGTGTGTCTTTAACAACATGTGGGATACCCCTTTCTACAGCACTTTTTCTAAAGGGGGTTATGTTGCTTGGCTTTCCTACATATTTATTGTACTCGAAGCCTATCCCAACTTTACGACTTATTTCTTGTCGGTCAACTAGGTTCTTTACAATATAAGAGGAATTCTTATATGCAAGACACTTCTTCTTTTCTTCTTCTATCTGGTTTCTGAGATTGGCTTCTGTTACAACATGACAACTGACTTTACTGACTTGAACAGCTAAGTCTTCAGTCAACTTAACAGTCAACTTATCATGATTTCTTTTTAACTGTTTAAAAACTTCAGTCTCATCAACTAACTCTTTGACTTTGAGTCTGAGTTTCTTAACTTTATCTCTTTCACCATCTAGTTCTTTACCTAGCAAAGCAAACATCTTAGGACAAGAAGGATTTACCTCTATTCCTCTGTCACGGGTGGGAGACAGTGATTCCTCTGATGAAGTCATAAGAGCAAGATTTCCTAGCTCTTCCTCATCATCGTTATCTGAATCATCCCAGCTTTTGCCTGTTGCTAGATAGGACTTTCCTTGATGCTTTTTCACGAGCGCATCATACTTTTCCTTGAGCTCTTCGTAAGACTCTCTCTTTTTCCCTTGCTTAGGCTTCTTGCACTCAGTTGCAAAGTGCCCTAGCTCATTACAGTTGAAGCAACGAAACTTGCTTCTATCAACTAAGCCGGTCTTGTAGCCGCTTTTTGATACTGCTGTCGAAGAACCTCCTCTTTGGAATCTTCCAAACTTAGGCTTAACTCTGAATGAGGAGTTCCTTCGAAATCTCATGTTGCCAAACTTCCTGGCAACCATAGCTAGAGATTCATCTTCCAGCTGATCTAGTTCTTCCAGCGAGTAGAACTCACCATCTTCTTGATTGTCAGAAGTATGTCCAAGTTCTGGAACCACATATTCTGTTGAACTATTAGAAGGTGCAACAGCCTTCACTTCTTCTTTCTCTGGTGCTTCTACCATTAATGCCTTGGAGGAACTCAGTACTTTACCTCTTCCGTACATCTCTCTGGTTTGGATTTGTTCCAGCTCATAAGTTTTTAAAACTCCGTAGAGTCTTTCTAGGGTTACCTCTTTCATATCCCTAGATTCCCGAATAGCTGCAATCCTGTGTTCTAGATGCTCTGGTAAGGTCAGTAAAAACTTCCTGTTCACCTCTTGGTTCTGATAAAACTTTCCATTCATGTTTAGCTCGTTTATCAATTTGTTTAGTCTCTGAAACACCTCAGAGATACCCTCACCAGGGTTGGATCTAAACTGTTCATATTGGGTGGTCAGGATCTCCAGTCTATTCTCCTTAACTTCTTCAGTTCCCTCATTGATAATTTCAATTGTTTCCCAGATTTGTTTTGCATTCTTGCAATTGACTACTTGGTTGTACATGATGTAGTCTAGGGATTCAATTAATATGAGCTTCAGATTATTATCAAGGGACACAACTTCTGTTTCCTCATCTGTATAGTCTGCCGGACTTTTCGGAAACAGTCTGTGGGGAATTACAACCCCATCTACTGTATGTTCGAGAACAACTGATATAGGGAGCTCAACACCTTTAGCCATAATTAATGTGTACTTGGGATTTGCAATCCCAATAAACAGTAGCATTTTTTGTTTCCACAAGTTATAGTGTTCTCTATCGAACTGTGGAATTTTAATACTAGTTACTTTCTGGGTACTCATCTTTAATAAGATTAAAAATTAAGTGTTTCAAAAAAATATTTTAATTTTTGACTTAAAACAATTTTTGATCAAAAATAATTTTTAGAGAAAAAAAATTATTTCGAATAAAAAATTATTTCGAATTTAAAATAATTTTTGAGATCTGTATGAGTTGCGGAATTTTTGGTTTGGATCTGATATTAACTATATCAACCAGCTCTGATGCCAATTGTTGGTCCCTGATATTGTAGAAGGGGGGGGGGTTGAATACAATATCTGAAATTTAATCGCTGAATAATTGGATTTAAAAAATTATTTTAATTACTCGCGAAATGTTAAATAGAATGAAATACTGTTCAAGTGAAAAATATAATTTTAACTTGATTAGTATTACAAAATTAATATTAAGAAAACTGTAATATAATTCATAAAAGTTCTAGAACAAATTTGACATGAATTGTTCGTGTCTTACAATTATATTCCAAACTCAGCACAGAAATCTGTGAATATTACAATGCAGATAAATTACTGAATTTGATCTGATTTCTTACTCTAACAAATGAAGCAAACTCCTCATATTTATAGAGGTTGGAAAAAGGCTGGTATGACCTTTTTCAAAATGACTTAATTTAGAGAAATAAAGTCTGTATGACCTTTTATAACACTTGTATGACTTATAAAACACTAGGCAAGACTTATTTCTCTCGGTATGACTTATTATATTAATTAAAAAATCGGTATGACTTTTTAATTAAATAAAAAATCACTCCAGTTTGACCTTTTGATCAAAGAAAATTCGGTATGACTTATTATATATATATATATAAAAAGTCTCGGTATGACTTTATGTCGGCAGTAGCTCGGTATGACTTATTTATATATATATATATATATATAAATTTTTTCGGTATGACTTATTTATATATATATAAAACAGTCTCTCGGTATGACTTAAAAAAAACCATCCGGTATGACTTATTTAAGTCATTCGAAAATATATATATATATATATATATATATATATATATATATATATAAGTCATTTTAACTAGTTTCTTTTATGATAAATTAATTCTTCTTTAAATCAATTAAATAATTTATAAATTAAATTAAATTCAACTTGAATTAATTTAATTAAATAAATTAAATAATTAACTTACTTGGTTTGTAGAAATAAAATATCATAGAGAACTTGATTCAACTGCAGTCTTCTTGATTTTTCTTTGACTTCTGATCTTGAAACCTCTTGATTAAATGAAGAATAAATATTTATATTTAGTTGACACACAAATGTACTGTCTGGTTCATTTGTGTCATACTAATAAATATTCTCCTTTTAATAACCTTGAATTAGAGGCCTTCTGTCATTTCTTCTGCTTCACTGTCTTCATTTTTCTTCTGGAATCTACTTGTTGTAACCACTTGAAATCTTCTGTACCTTCTGTCTTCTATGGAAGTACTACTACATTATTATTTTCACTGACGCTTGAACATAAAAATGAACTTCTTCCAGTGTTGAGTAGCAATCCTATAAAAATACTTCTGATACTTGGATCCTTTGTGATTAGTTGACTGTCTTCGTCTTGATTCCTGATTGGTGCTTATTATTTACTTCTATTTATTAGCTAGAGTTGAGTTGTCATCTAATTATTACAAATAGGCCTAGACATATGCCTTTCAATATCTTTAAGTATGTGACTTAAAAATGAGATTATATGAATAGTATTTTATTCCTAAAATTTCCTAGTTAAGTATTATTATTTAAGGACAGTAATAATGCAATAAGACTAGTATGTCTGTTGACAGATGACCACATCTCATTGGTCATAGGTATGGTGATACTAAAGTCAAGAACATAAGTGTATGTATCAATACATGACACTGGAAAGACCCGCCATGAGATTCTACATGTTAATAAGTGTCATAAGAAATCTTACAGTGATAATGATGTAATGATCCTCTGACTTGAAATCATTATATTTCTATACGAGAATTAATATACTTTGATTACACTCAAAGTTACCTTTAACCGGGTAATGATAAAGGTGGACATTGGGTATGCTATGAATCATATGAGGAATATGAATGATAGATATATAATTTAACCCTCTAATTCTAGGAGTGATATTATTAGCCTCTTGATTGAGTGAGACTATGAAATGCATGACCATGCTCAAATATTGATTTGTTTAAATAGTCTACTCATTGATCAAGGAAACCGAGATTAAACGTTGAAGAGGATGACACTATACATGTCTCGAGTTTGATCTATAATATAAGGTTAAAGGGATTATATTACATGGAACATTATTCATGAAAGGTTTAATTGAATCACCAATTATTATTGTTACTTGGGTAACAATGATGTATTACTAGATGCCACTCATTATTTATAATTTTATTATTAGATAATAAAATTATTGCCAACGTAATAATAATCTAAAGGGTCATCCACAAAGAACGTCAAAACGGAGGTTTATTAAAATTACGAATTTAGATATTTATTATTATTATTTCGAATTTAATTATTGAATTAATTAAGTGGGACTTGATTAATTTTATTAGAATTCAGATTTAATAATAATAATAATCCAAAGTCATAATGGGTTTTGAAAACCACATGGATTAGGGTTAGACCCAAAATCTCTTTCTCCCCTATATATACATAATGATGTATTGTATTATGGTTTAATCATCAGATTTCGTTTTTAGAGAAAAACCCTAGCTGCCCAACATCAAGAGAGGCTAGAGAGAGAGAGGCAAATAATTCGGTTAGTACCGACTCCGGTGATCGTATGGCGATCGGGCGTTCGTGTAGACTTCTTTGGAGAGCAGATCTTTGCAACAAAGGGCTGTTGTGATTCATCTTTTCTGGACCTCCATTAAACAGCATACGGAAAGCTTTGTTAAGGTACAGACTTCTTCACCATAATCATCCAACGTTATACATGGATCCTGCGATTGGGTTTCGAATTTTATTATTTTTACATTAATTCCGCTGCGTTTTCATGCACGAAACCCTTCACTTTCTACAATTTTTCATTTTTTTGTGGTGAAATGGTGCAGGAACAAGTAATGGAGAACCCCCATGCACCTACCCAAGTAACCAAATCCCCTTCCAATAAACAATCTTCAAAACCAAAATCCGAAAAGGAACCAACCTCTGGTGTCTCTCAACATGCACCAGTTGTAAAGAGGAGGAGACTGATACAATCAAGGATTGTAGATGATCCAAGTGATGAGGAGCCCTAGAGAAACAGGTGGTTGAAGGACTCTCTTTGCTAAAAGAGGGTCATGATGCACATAATTCTAACCTTCAATCCAAGTCTGTAGACTCTCAAAAGGCTACAGACTCTGATAAACCTAGCGAAGCACCTCAGGATTCTCAAATTGGGTCTCCTGAGAAATCTTTTGCTCAGAAATACAAGAGGTTGAGGAAGGCTTATTCTGCACACACAAACAAGCCTATTATTGCTACTAACCCTGTTTTGCAGGAAACAAATGCTCCCAAGGCTCTTGCAGGGCTAGACTCTGAAAGTAAGAAAACATCTGAACTAGAGTCTAATGTTGAGTCAGAGTCTAGACTGCCTTTAGACTCTGATCATGAAACATTTTGGGAAGGAATGTCATTTGATGCAGCCTCAAGTCTCATTGATGAAATCATTACTCCAAGTGATGAGGTACTGCTATTCTTATATCTTTTGGTAGAATCAGTTGAAGATCCAGAGAAATATAAGACACAATCTCAAGTCTTAGTTCTTCTAACAACCTATGAAGCCCTAAGGAAGAGAATGTAGGTGGAGCTACATATGTCTGCACAAGGTGTGGTCACAAATCTATACAACTATATCTTGAACTCTTCATTACAAGTTAAAATAGCTGAGCTCATAAAAGACAAGATAAATGAAGTTCTCAAAACACTTGGTGTGCTAGACTCTGAACAGCCTAAATCAAAGAAGCCTTAAAAGCTTAAGATCCACAAAAGGAGAGAGTTAGACTCTGTTGTTGAGTTAGAAACAGAGATTGAACAACCAGTTTTTAACTATGAAGCAATTTAGGATAATGAGGTTACCTATAGGACAACCATTCGATGGATTTCTCACTTTCAAACTCTGTCAAGACAGGTGGCTAACTATCTTGTCCACAATATAGGTACAATTGAAAATAAATACATCTATCCAACCTACCAAAGTAGATTGGATCAATTAAAGCGCACATATTTCCAAAAAGTAAGAAGGGAACTGCAAGAACTCTTCAATCTCATAGATACCCTGGCAATCAATGCAATCCATCTAAGGGCCTTTCATCAAAATTTGGATGCATTTATTATTGAAGAACAACAGGAGGTAGCAGGAGATATAAGGAAGTTGAAGGATGGGACTAGTGCACCAGTGGTTACTAGTGATAAAGATGTTCAGTCTGCCTCACCCACACAAGAACCACCTAGTCAGAGGTTGGGTGATAGTGGGGCAGGAGAGCATGCTGTTAGGCCCTCCTTGGCAACTCTCCAATATGGTGTTGAGAACCCCAGTGATATGGGAGGGCAGACTCTGATGGATGCTCATGAAGAATTTCCACAATCTATTCTGTCAGAGTTTATCCACCTTGAGGGGAGAGTCTTATGCACCAACAGTCAAAGATGGTGACACTCAGACTCTGGCTTTTAATGAAGTCATACTGAAGCAGTCAGAGTCTAGAGTAAACCCTGAGACTGGAATACTGGAGCCAACAGACTCTGCAAAGAAAGAAAAAGTATGTAAGGGTTCAGGGTCTGTTGCTGCTCACCCCTTGGTGGAAACCCCTAGCCTTCAGATATTTAAAGGGGCTCCCCTTCATCAAGGTGGTTCTGGTATTGAAGCAAACTTAATCTCTCTCTCACCCTCTTCTGTAGGACTTTTGAGTGCACCTATCCAAATGAGTGAAAAAATAATTGAGAGGCTGGAACTAGTGAGAATGAGAGGTAGAAAAGGCTGTAGAGAGTCTGGGTGAGAATGAGAGAGTGGTTTCCCAATCCCTTTGCGAGGATGAGAGAATAGGGTATCCTGAACCTAGATTTACTTATTGGGATCAAGATTTTCCAAAGAGTTGGTCCAATGAGTTGAGGCAGGGGATGGATGAAAATTCATTCTTGTTGATTTTGCAGATTGGAAAAAAGGAGGAGGCTCTAGCTACACAAAAATTATTTACATAAAGACCACAACACCATCTAGTGGATTCTTTAGCAAGAAGAGCAAAAAGAGTCATGGAGACTTTGGTGGATACCACTACTATTCAGGTTGAGACTACAAAATTGAAGTTAGAAGAACTAATTTTGATCATGCCTATAAGGGCTAGGCTTTCAGAATCTACAAACTCTGATCACTCTAAGGAGGAGTCAAGGTCTATTGTCCCTTTTTGCAGTTTCGGAGTCTACTCAACCACCAGAGTCTACCCCCTCCAATTACAAAGATTGAACCTATTGATGCTGATATGCAGGAGGATTGCAATTCTGAGGATGATGTACCAGTCAATCCATCCTTTATCTATTTTGATCAGTTTTTTCCTCTCACTTGAAAATCTACAAAGCTCAAAGGTATAACAGATAAAGCTTCTTTTGAGTGCATCTTGGCCATTCACTAGTCTGAAAGACTAAAGGCTTTTCAGAAGAAGTCTTTTTTACAAGAACATGGTCATTATCCACATGAAGATACCGATGCCTCTTTCCTTGAAGATGACAGAACTATCAATGCAGAAGTTAAGGCTGAGACAGAGAATGTTATTGCACAATTAGCTAGTGTGGTCAAGGAAATTTCTCATATTCAAACCAAACTTACTAGTGTTGATAATACAACTTCTCTACTCAGTACTAGATTTGACAGAATTCATTCCCTTCAATTATCCAAAGAAGTTGCTGTTAGTATTGGTGTCCTTGTTAGTATTGGTGTCCTAGAGACAATACTTTTAATGTTTTATTGAAAACAATTAAGGATTATGTTTTATGTGATTATTTAATTATTATTTATTATGTCTTTATTTACTGCGTTATAAATTGAAAGGATAATAAATGTCCTTGGAATATTAATACGTAATATATATCTTTAAGTATGTGACTTAAAATTGAGATTATATGAATAGTGTTTTATTCCTAAAATTCCCTAGTCAAGTATTATTATTTAAGGACAATAATAATGCAATAAGACTAGTATGTTTGTTGACGGATGACCACATCTCATTGGTCATAGGTATGGTGATACTAAAGTCAAGAACATAAGTGTATGTATCAATACATGACACTGGAAAGACCCGCCGTGAGATTCTACATGTTAATAAGTGTCATAAGAAATCTCACTGTGATAATGATGTAATGATCCTCTGACTTGAAATCGTTATATTTCTATACGAGAATTAATATACTTTGATTACACTCAAAGTTACCTTTAACCGGGTAATGATAAAGGTGTACATTGGGTATGCTATTGAAAGAGGAGATAGGAGTGAAGGGAAGTAACTCACTGCACTTTCATGTGTACTAGAAATGCTAAATGTAATCTCTATGTAATGGTTGATGATAACTCAACAATAGAACAGAACATGTAATAATATGCAGGTGCACAGAAATCTTGAATCACAGAGTTCAGTTAAGACAAAGTATTAAAGGATCATCTACAGACTTGAAGCCCATTGGAAGAAGTTCATTAACATGTTCATGCCTCAGTGGAGAATAAAAGATATTGATATCTATTCAAGGATGTGGAAACTATAGAAGATTGTCTTAGTCTATGAAGATTTTAGTGCATTATAATCGAAGCTACAAGTAAGGTTTGCAAAGAGGAATGTGGAATCATGTTCAGAATCAAGAGCCCCTATCAAGACTAGTCACTTATGAACCAGACCGTTGCATCAAGTGTCAGGACATTGGAGGCAAGCTCTCGTCGGTTAATATGATTTTAATCATTCTAAAGTTGTTGGTTTTCTTGAGTCATGTGGAGGATCAACAAAGGTGGTAAATCAGTGTTGGAGAAATGCCAACCTGATTGGATATTACTAAAGCTTCACAGATTAGAAGGCCAAATACTTGGACGTGGTGGAGTCACGTATACGGGGCCAAGTATTTGGATAAGGAAGTCTACACAAATTGAAGAGTGGAATGGAAATATTTAATTTAGTTAAATAAAGTATTTATTTAATTATTTATATATTTTATAAATAAAGATATTCTTTATTTATATTTTATATATTTATTAAATATTACTTTTACATTAAATATTTCCAAAGGCATGCTTGGCACATGACTTTGAAGATATGATTTGAGTGGACAAAAGTAAAAGGTGGAAAAACAAAAAGCAACACCTTTTTCAATATAAAAAGAAAAAAACTCAAGTCTCCATCTGAAGTGGTCAGGGTGTGTATCCGGATGAAAAAAAGAAAAGGGGAGAGAGAGAAAAATTATTTTTCTCTCCCCCATGGCCATACTCCATATCTTGAATATTATGGGGCCATGAATTTCTTTGTTTCACCACTCATCTATTCTTCTATTGTAAAAATTGCTAAATCTTGTTTAGAAGATAGGTTTGATTTTTGTCTCCTAGATCTAGAATTTGTAATATTTTTAGAAGAGCCAAAAATCATTTCTTTGTTGTGTTCTTGAGCTTTTGTTCTTGAACTTGTTGTAGCATCTACCCCACTTCAATGAATATAAAGTTATATTCTTGGATCTTGTTGTGTTGTGTGTTTTGGATGATTTACCGTTCATTATCTTGGTTATTTTAATGGTGTTCTTGAGGTTGAAGAAGATGATGAACAGTACCTGGGTTTGAACCAAAGTAATTTTTATGTTGTCCCAAAAATAAATAAAAGTCAGATTTTTATTTGGGAATCGTATTCACCCCCCCTCTACGATCTCCAGGACCTAACAATTGGTATCAGAGCTACTCGATTGACATACAAATCGATTGGATCTATTTTTATTTTTGAGATTAAAGAGGGTACAATTGGTTCACTGGGCATCCAGAATTTTTTTTGAAGCCCGGAATTTTTCTAAGTACAAAATGTTCTAGATAGCCAAGTAGAACATTTCTATGTAGAAATTCTACTTAGATGTTCGAGATAGCCAAGTAGAACATTTCTATGTAGAAATTCTACTTAATGTTCTAGATAGAACCTAAGTAGAAATTCTGGAGTTAGAAATATTTTCTAAGTCAGAAGTTCTACTTAATGTTCTACATAGAGCCTAAGTAGAACATTTCTATGTAGAAATTCTACTTAATGTTCTAGATAGAACCTAAGTAGAAATTCTGGAGTTAGAAATATTTTCTAAGTCAGAAGTTCTACTTAATGTTCTACATAGAGCCTAAGTAGAACATTTCTATGTAGAAATTCTACTTAATGTTCTAGATAGAACCTAAGTAGAAATTCTGGAGTTAGAAATATTTTCTAAGTCAGAAGTTCTACTTAATGTTCTACATAGAGCCTAAGTAGAACATTTCTATGTAGAAATTCTACTTAATGTTCTAGATAGAACCTAAGTAGAAATTCTGGAGTTAGAAATATTTTCTAAGTCAGAAGTTCTACTTAATGTTCTACATAGAGCCTAAGTAGAACATTTCTATGTAGAAATTCTACTTAATGTTCTAGATAGAACCTAAGTAGAAATTCTGGAGTTAGAAATATTTTCTAAGTCAGAAGTTCTACTTAATGTTCTACATAGAGCCTAAGTAGAACATTTCTATGTAGAAATTCTACTTAATGTTCTAGATAGAACCTAAGTAAAAATTCTGGAGTTAGAAATATTTTCTAAGTTAGAAGTTCTACTTAATGTTCTACATAGAGCCTAAGTAGAACATTTCTATGTAGAAATTCTACTTAATGTTCTAGATAGAACCTAAGTAGAAATTCTGGAGTTAGAAATATTTTCTAAGTCAGAAGTTCTACTTAATGTTCTAGATAGAGCCTAAGTAGAACATTTCTATGTAGAAATTCTACTTAATGTTCTAGATAGAACCTAAGTAGAAATTCTGGAGTTAGAAATATTTTCTAAGTCAGAAGTTCTACTTAATGTTCTAGATAGAGCCTAAGTAGAACATTTCTATGTAGAATTTCTACTTGATGTTCTAGATAGAGTCTATGTAGAACATTTCTATGTAGAATTTTTTTTCTTTGAAGCCTGTTTCAACATGACACATGGCTACATAGTTTAACTTCTATTTAAAACAAAAATTGTTTTTCTCTCAAATTGTTTTTAGTTTAATAATTAATTTAATAATTAAATTTGAATTTAATTATATAAAATATTTTGAAATTAATTTTTTAAATTTAAATAATTTATTTTTCAAGTTTATTTTACATCTTGAAAAATATTTTATTTTCTTTCAAATTTTAGAGTCAAATATTTTATATTTTTAATATTCTTAGTTGAGAATTTTATTAATTTGAAAACTAAAATTAATTTTAAAATCCAATTTAATTTCTTTTGAGTTTAATATTCTTAAAATTATTTTGAGAATTATTTTTGAGGTTTAATAATTTATTTTTCATAAAACTTTAATTACAAATTTTATAAAACTCTTTGGAAATATTTTTGGATTGAAATAATTTTTTTTCATGAACATTTTAAATGTTTTGAGAATTTAGTATTTCTATTTCAAAATTATGTTTTCGAGTTGTTTTATTTTAATTATAATTTAAGCTTGGAAGTTTTAATTATAAATCTCATAAAACTTTTTGGAAAATCATTTTGGTTGAAATAATTTATTTTCAAGAATATCTAAGATGACTTGAAAATTTATTATTTTTATATCAAACTTATATTTTCTATCTGTTTTATTTTAATTATAATTGAAACTGTTTGGATTATAAATTCTATAAAATTCTTTGGAAATTAATTTTGATTTGAAATAATTTCTTTTTCAGGATTATTTAATATACCTTGAAAATTTTGTTATCTCTATATCAAAACTTTCTTTTCGAATTTTATTTTATTTATAATTTGAAATTGAGAAATTTATTATTATTTATCAAAAATGCATTTTCAATTTATTTTGATTATTTAAATTCCAAAAAAAATTAAATACTTCTGTTTGAATAAAATGTTTTATTAAACGAAACAACAGGAGTTGATTCTTCGTTCGTTGAGGACAAACGAACTGACTGAAGAACATTCTAATGGAGTTGAGACCTGATCTTACCATTGGAGATGTATTTCTACATCGGTCTACTCAGTGGATCATTTGGTTATTGAAAGGGGATTAGTTCATTTAGGGAAGAGTCTTCGATCAGTGGTTTTCGAATCAATATTTGAAGAATTTGGGATTTTGAAAAGGAATTCAGTTTATCGGTCAAAGAACCAAAACAACAATTGAAGATTTGGTTAAAGGACATCAGTGGCAGAAATACACAAGGTTTGATTATCACTAACATATGATAATCAAGGGGTTATTGCTACGCATACAAAGAAGAGTGATCTTTTCAAGCAGAACATGAGACATTCTATGTCGGGGTCTTTAAGCAGAACAATCAGGTATCAGTTTGGGTTGAAGCAGGAACATCATTGGTTATTGAGGTCAAATGCAAGGATACTTCCATGAGTGTCAGTAGAATGGAAATTGATTTGGATCAATTGATTATCACTCGAGATGGAATGCTAAGCATCGCTCAGGTATACTTTCCAACTAGTTTATACTTGTTTGATTCAATTATAGAGTATTAAGTGTTGAACTGCATTATATTATAAGTTTGATGTAATGCATGTCTCACCTTGATTTCTATATAAATTAGATAACTTATGCTAGTTTGTTAGTGTTGCTTGTTTATCAGTATTTGACTTCATGATTAGATCTTGTGTGATTTAATGCTTGCTTTACGATAATTGATCATGTTAGCATATAGAGTCTTAGGTATTTGTAGGGGTACATTTACCGGAAAGAGTATTTGCTGCATGCTAAGTGCCTTGATGTTTTCATTGTCTATAATCTGTTTATACTCGTATGGTTGTATTAAATGCTATATCTGATCATGTGCTTGTTAAGATGAGTTTGTTTCTAATTTGGGAATTGCCTAGGAGTCAGTATATTAAACCATGAATTAAATTTTTTTTAAAATTTAAATTGACTCAGGTAATTAGAGATAATATAATGTTAAAGTGAACAACAAAGGTGAATTAGAAGAATTAGGAATCTGGGTGATTTATTCTTCTATGACTACATATATGTACGACATGATTCTTATAGACTGCTAGTCCACCTTAAGTTAGGTTGGGATCACTGAGCTCATAGCCAACACTACTTGTTGAGGCTGATATAGACGAGGAGTGATCAGTCAGATAAGAATGAGCATGTTGAACTTGAATGCTTTGTTGTTAACTATGTTTAGAAATATCTCTAACCCTTGGACTCAATCAAATTGAGGACCATGTGTCTTAATCATTTGTGAATGCAGAGTATCTTTCAACTTGTAGAAGTTATATATCTCTGACATTTTCATGTTCGAGGCATGTAATTACTTTTGCTTTGGTATTCAAATGGTTAAGCAAGGTTACCTATTTCTCTTGAATGATCTGAAGCACAATATTAAGGAAGACCTAGGGGATTCTTTGTGAAGGGTTTCCTAATATTAGTTCGACGATGAACAATATTGATCGGGGTCAAGAGAAATAGAAGCTCACTCTACTGAAAGTGAGGTTATTGCTGACACAAAATTTAATGCTTATGATGAAGTCAACTATTCGTTGAAGTTTATCAGAATGGAGTTAGCTGCAACAACAAGTGATGCTCTCACACTTGGTTTATCAACTAATACTTGGTTTATCAAGATAACGGATTCGACAGTAAAGATGAAGTTGGTGAGAAAGGACTACTTCTAATGAAATTCTTTTAAGAAGGACATTAGTGAAGTATGTCAGTTGAAGGGAAGTCAAGTCAAAGGCTACCCTGTTTAGTTTTGGTGTTTGTTCATGCATTCGATAGATGAAGCATCTCAGTGATTAATCACATTCAAAGGATTAGGCAGATTGCTGTAAGAACACTTTGAGGGCAGGTAATGGAATTTGTTGACGAATGAAGTTCTATGTTATGTCTGCACTGAAAGGAGTATTCTAGAGTAAAGTTCAGTTTCCGGACCTCATGACCAAATGGAGGAGTTAATAGGGAAATCCAGACCTTGAGTGAAATTACAAGGGTAATGGATAGACTTAAGGTTTCCTATTCACTACGGCTGAATCAGTTGACACAACAAGTCTAATCAGCAAATGTAAAGAGAAGACATCAAGTAAGATTAATCATGCCTGAAGTCACATGGTGTGATGGAAGGCTATCTTATTTGGAGTTAAGAGCTTACACAGAGTCTGTGATTGATTTAAGATGATCTAGATGCAGTGAACAACATCATTAAGCTCCCTATCATTCGTTTGATTTTAGCTTTGAATTTCTAAAGGTTGACATCCTGTTTAGGGCTCAAGATCAGATGACACCAGATGAAGAAAAGCTACAAGCAGCATCACAGGGGGAGCATCAGTAAGTTGGATCAACTAGTCGTGTTTGATGTTCAAAGGCTAGCAGTGCTCATTGAGTAAGAGTTGAGATTCTTAGGAGCACTTAGTGATCCAGATTGAGTGATTGCATATTAGAAAGGAAATTGTCAATTTAAAGATAATGCAAGATGATCTCAATCATATTTGAAGAAGACTACTCTACCCACTGAATATCTAAGGAAACATTAAGGACACATCTGTCATGACAAAGGGTTTTGTGTAACAACATTTCCTAGAGTCAGTTCTTGATGAATCTGGGTAGTAGAGTAGTGATTGGTAGTGCCGTGCATGTATACGAGTATTTCATTGGATTTTCTGAGTGAATTCAATGAAGATTGAAGATGCACTAACTAATCAAGATTGAGTAGGGTTCGAATCAAGGAACTAACTCAATTCAACCAGAGGCAGATACACTTAGCACAAGGAATCAATCCATATGAAGACTTGGTATTGATACAGAAGCTGAAGGGTAGTTCAGAGTTTTATTTGAAGGTTCTACTCTGCTAGTGTCAGGACTACTGGTTTCTAGAGTGCTGAGTTTAGTGAAGCTGCTGCCAAGACCAATATCTACAAGGATATATTTGGGTGTTGAAGGTAATGCAGTTTCCTTCTGGATGAGCGTGGTATTGTTTCGAGGAACAATGTTAACTGGTAGCTGAAAAGTTATTCCTGTCCAAAAGGAGTAAACGTCCGATCTCGAAAGGAGTAAATGTTCGATCTCTAGGGCAAAGAGGAGTAA
Source organism: Oenanthe sinensis (assembly GCA_028671895.1). Classification (NCBI taxonomy): domain Eukaryota; kingdom Viridiplantae; phylum Streptophyta; class Magnoliopsida; order Apiales; family Apiaceae; genus Oenanthe; species Oenanthe sinensis. Next base: position 15,407,422 of record CM053802.1, read on the forward strand.
TTGTTCATTCAACGATTATACACCAGTAAAAGCTCTATTGACTAAGGTATGTCACTCTAGTCTAATATTGATTTATTTAAATGTAAAGTTTATAGAGAGTGTTCATGCTATTTAGATGTCTACGATCTCTAGGAACTGATTATTGTTTGGCTTGTGACCACCCGGGACCTAGGGACCTAACAATGTAGCATCTCTTTGTATAGTCAATTTATATCCAGGACCTCGTACTTTGTGCTGTCATATGTTATTCATGCTATATGTATCAAATGTTTCAGCATAAGTATTTGTATATATTAATTAATTGTAATTTTATTTACTTTTAATTGTTTAATGCTAATATTAATGGAACCACTTAATATGTAGTTTAAGTGATGTAATTCATGTCTTTTGCAAAATCCATTAATATTAGTTGTCATTCTTTTTATATTAGTGATGTCACTTAGAATTTCTGCACTAAGTGATAAAAAGATTATTTCAAAAACACTGATATTGAAAGTAATTTACTACATCGCGAGGGGTTGTCAAAGATCATAAATTTTAGCATTAATATTTAAAGGTATTTGATCTCTGATGCAACTAGTACCTCGAGCTTACATACATTCTGATTGTCATGAGTATTTTCAATATGCTTATGTGATAATTGTTGAGATGTAGTGTAAGAAGTTAAATGTTGTCATTCGGTCAATGTATGTTCAGTGTTTAGCGGATGCTTATGTTTTATGCTTTAGAATTACCATGATCTATATTGCAATATGTGTTTGTTTCAAACGACAAATGGTAATTGTCTAGCATAATGTAAGTATCTTATGTGTTTGATTATTTTGTAGTAAGATGCATTTTTATTACAAAATGATTGAATGATGTTAGTACTTTTGAATGTCTTGTCATTCATATCTTTGATAATTCATTAGTATTAACATATGTTTTTCATTCTTTAAAACTTGAATGCATAAAGAAATTTCTTGTCTATTTCTTGTGAAAAATGTTTTATCTAAACATGCATTTATTTGCCAGAGAATGAAAAGCCACTAAAAGTTTTTTTTTAAACTCCCTTTGAAAGAGAAAATTTCTTGAGGATTATCTTTCTATTTCAAAATCATATATCCTCTCTCACTAAATATTTTGTAATGAAAACTGTTTTCTCTCCACGATTTGTTTAAATAAAGTTACTTGATAACTTGTAACTTAGGTTGCATGGTATCAGGATATTTTATTTGAGTAAATTTTTTTGATCTTGAGGTATCAATCATTGGTAAAACGTTTTTCTAAACTCTTGTTAATGTCTGTTTCACATTGACCTGTAGTATTAAAACAATGGTTATTTGCTTTGGGATTAGTGCCTTGGACTGTATGACTAAAGCATTCATTCGATTTTTTTTAAAATGATTTATGTTTTAAGTCGGAGATAATATCCGATAAGAATGAATTGCAAAACAATTTCTGAAAACATACAGTGAGCAAGATGAAATAGATTTGAGTTATTAATCAAAATGTTTTTGTTAAAAGAGTTGAATTTCAATTGGATATTTGTCTAAGAGAAATTCAAAAGAACACTTTTGTTAATCTGTTAAACTTTTTCTAAAATTGTGAGTTTATGAAATTTGGCTTAATATTCTTTTACCTATTCTTTATTAATTCCCACATTTTAGCTCTGGTGTATTGTTTCTTGATGACACATTGCTTCGATGCTATATGTCTGAGAAGGAATAGAGAATAAGTTTAATCATACTCTACCAAATTTTATATAGCTCTGATCAACTCTATCTATTTAGCCGTAATGGCTTGGCCTAAGTGGCTATAGGGGAAGGTCAAGAAGTTGAATAATCCATCAATTTCTAACCAAGGCCTTAGTACTAAACACTATCATTCTAATTCAAACTTTCAACCCTTGGTGATATAAGGAACTTATATAGATTAGCGGTTGTTAAGGGAGAAACTGCACTTGATGCAGCAAATAAGGATGAAGTCGGAAGTGCACCCACAGCTCTACCTCTCGAGAAGGAAAGAAGTATACAAATTGAGGTATCTGTAGCTCATCTGTATTCTCTCAAAAGGATGCAGAGCTGAAAAGGCAATAAAACTGTCTCTGGAATCATTCTCTCAACAGGGTGAGTCCATTGAAATTCGCTCGTCAGCCAGAGCATCTTGTAATGAGTCAAGCACACCACTAGCGTTCACGCTGATGGTAAGCCTAAACAGATAAATTCTATGAACACATTGCAAGAAGTGCACATTGTGAGGTATAGGTAAAACCCCTAAACTTCTTTGTTTACCATTCATGGTGAATGAAGTTGTTGAGCCACCTTCACAGGTGTTTGAGGGAAACTTGGATTTCTTGCCATATATTAGAATCCTTTTCAACCTTCCTAGGAGGAACAGTCTTAGTTCCCTAACGGGATTTCACATCCGCAGAGCAATCTGTTGATGTTGAGAGGCAATCACTAACAGTTTTCTATGACTGAAAATAGTGAGTTAATTCATCTTCACAGGTGATTGAGAGAGATGTTTGTACACGTCTACTCTCCCAGGAATTCAAGTTCTGGAATACATGGATCGCTCACAACTTAAAGGCATATCACCGTCAACGATCCAGTGCATGGATTTGCATATGGGGAGTCGGTTGATGCTTAGATAGCTGCTAGTACGCATACCACATTCAACGATCCAGTGCATGGATTTGCATATGGGGAGATTGTTGATGCTGAAAGTAGTTGAGCAACAACTCGTAGACTATGATTCAGTTGGTTTACCAATTTGATGAGTCTTTTGAGGATCAGGGTATTGGGATTTCAGTCACTCCTGGAATGGAGGAGATTCCAATTTTAGAAGGGTTATTCCCCGACAACGAGCCACGTGTGCATGGATTTGCTCATGGTGAGTTGGGTGATGACCTAACTGAAACTCTGTCTGAGATTCCATCTCAGAACCTAGATCTTTAGTGATCGACAACATGCTACAGTCAACGATCCATAATATCTTGGTGAGACTAGCATGGATTTACTTGCAGGTACAAATTGCTATAAATGGAATGAGTGCAAGTAAGGGAGAGAAACACTTGAGTGAAGTGAGGGAGTGATACACTTGAGTGAGAGAAATAGGGAGAGAAGTGAGTGGAACACTTACGCTTGAAAGTGTAAACACCAACAGAACGTAGTAGAAGTGAGGAAACCATAGACCAAACACTAACCTTGCTACTATGCTTGAATCCTGTTACTGAATTTTCCAGCTCTGAAATGTTGAAGAGATTCTTTTCTGGAAGACAAGCTGAAGAAGAGTCTAGCTGAAGCTTAGTGGGAATGTCCAAACTATTACCTTTCGGTCTATTAATTCATGTTGTTCTCAATCTCAAAGAGGGAGACATTAATTTTTAGGCCTAAGGAGGATTTTATGTTCAATTGAAAGAGAGTTTCTTATTCGATTGGATGTAGATGATACTTTTATTATTTTAAAGGATATTCTCAACTAAGGGGGAGAATTTGGTGATACAAGAAACGAGATCTCTTGGTGATACAAGAAACGAGATCCGTCAATCCTATCTTGTGGAGGTTACTTAGAGGATAAATAAAGACACAAGGGTGGATTGGAGCTTGCATGAACTAAGGGGGAATTAGATAAAATTGAAACCTTAGTGATGCAATGGAGAAATTACTAAGGGGGAGTTTCTTAGTAATTGGTTGGAGCCTAATCCTTAAAGGTGTTGTAGATTTAACTGATTTTTCGTCTGAAGTGGAGAAGTTACTTTTTGTCAAATGGGAAGAAGTTACTTGTCGTACTAAGGGAGAGAAGTTATGGAGAATATTAACATCTTGGTTTGCAATGCTATATCTTATTCTGAAAAGATATCTACGGGATTTTGCTCTATTTGTTTGAAGATCTGTCCTTGGAACATTCTTAAGAGAGGTTTGGTAGAAGAATTCTTTCTAGCAAGATCAATGAATGAAAATGAAGATTTCTTTGAAGAGTATCAACTCAGGGGGAGTTTTTGCTAAGTAGAAGTTTTCTTTGTAAAGAAGAATGTGAAGGAGATTTTCAAGGGGCATCTGAGAAGTGTCCAAGTGTGTTCTATTTCTTGTTTCAGTGATAGATGAAGTCAGTGGAGTAGTGCAGGGAAGAAAGAAAAATATGTTTCCTGGAAATAGAACATCCTGAAGAAAAAGAAGAAGTGACTTTCATTCTAAGAGAGAACAACCTTAAGGGGAGATTGAGTTGACCTCTTATGGGGAACATAGAGAGCTGTATGTTCTAGTTCGAATTGCAAGATAAACAAGAATGATTGTTCAGAAGTCTTTACTAATGATTTGTTTCTTTATTGAAAGAACCCCATCTTTGAAGAACATTGAAGTGGAGGAAGCTAAAGGAAAATGAAATTCAGAAATTCATCATTCATTTTCAGCAACTCAGGAAATCTGGATTTAACTGATTATATCTTTCCAGAACCTTTTGTATATTATTTTCATGTCCAGTACTTTAATTGTTTCTTGTATGTTAGTTGAGTTATCCTCTAGTAGTTAATTTTATTTAATTGCTTTTGGGGGAGATTGTAAATGGAAATAGTATTTGATTGCTATTCCATATCAACCAAATAGGGGGAGATTGAAAGGGGAGATAGGAGTGAAGGGAAGTAACTCACTGCACTTTCATGTGTACTAGAAATGCTAAATGTAATCTCTATGTAATGGTTGATGATAACTCAACAATAGAACAGGACATGTAAATATGCAGGTGCACAGAAATCTTGAATCACAGAGTTCAGTTAAGACAAAGTATTAAGGGATCATCTACAGACTTGAAGCCCATTGGAAGAAGTTCATTAACATGTTCATGCCTCAGTGGAGAATAAAAGATATTGATATCTATTCAAGGATGTGGAAACTATAGAAGATTGTCTTAGTCTATGAAGATTTTAGTGCATTATAATCGAAGCTACAAGTAAGGTTTGCAAAGAGGAATGTGGAATCATGTTCAGAATCAAGAGCCCCTATCAAGACTAGTCACTTATGAACCAGACCGTTGCATCAAGTGTCAGGACATTGGAGGCAAGCTCTCGTCGGTTAATATGATTTTAATCATTCTAAAGTTGTTGGTTTTCTTGAGTCATGTGGAGGATCAACAAAGGTGGTAAATCAGTGTTGGAGAAATGTCAACCTGATTGGATATTACTAAAGCTTCACAGATTAGAAGGCCAAATACTTGGACGTGGTGGAGTCACGTATACGGGGCCAAGTATTTGGATAAGGAAGTCTACACAAATTGAAGAGTGGAATGGAAATATTTAATTTAGTTAAATAAAGTATTTATTTAATTATTTATATATTTTATAAATAAAGATATTCTTTATTTATATTTTATATATTTATTAAATATTACTTTTACATTAAATATTTCCAAAGGCATGCTTGGCACATGACTTTGAAGATATGATTTGAGTGGACAAAAGTAAAAGGTGGAAAAACAAAAAGCAACACCTTTTTCAATATAAAAAGAAAAAAACTCAAGTCTCCATCTGAAGTGGTCAGGGTGTGTATCCGGATGAAAAAAAGAAAAGGGGAGAGAGAGAAAAATTATTTTTCTCTCCCCCATGGCCATACTCCATATCTTGAATATTATGGGGCCATGAATTTCTTTGTTTCACCACTCATCTATTCTTCTATTGTAAAAATTGCTAAATCTTGTTTAGAAGATAGGTTTGATTTTTGTCTCCTAGATCTAGAATTTGTAATATTTTTAGAGGAGCCAAAAATCATTTCTTTGTTGTGTTCTTGAGCTTTTGTTCTTGAACTTGTTGTAGCATCTACCCCACTTCAATGAATATAAAGTTATATTCTTGGATCGTTTTGTGTTGTGTGTTTTGGATGATTTACCGTTCATTATCTTGGTTATTTTAATGGTGTTCTTGAGGTTGAAGAAGATGATGAACAGTACCTGGGTTTGAACCAAAGTAATTTTTATGTTGTCCCAAAAATAAATAAAAGTTAGATTTTTATTTGGGAATCGTATTCACCCCCCCTCTACGATCTCCAGGACCTAACAGCTATGAATCGTATGAGGAATATGAATGATAGATATAGGATTTAACCCTCCAATTCGAGGAGTGATATTATTGGCCTCTTAATTGAGTGAGACTATGAAATGCATGGCCATGCTCAAATATTGATTTGTTTAAATAGTCTACTCATTGATCAAGGAAACCGAGATTAAACGTTGAAGAGGATGACACTATACATGCCTCGAGTTTGATCTATAATATAAGGTTAAAGGGATTATATTACATGGAACATTATTCACGAAAGGTTTAATTGAATCACCAATTATTATTGTTACTTGGGTAGCAATGATGTATTACTAGATGCCGCTCATTGTTTATAATTTTATTATTAGATAATAAAATTATTGTCAACATAATAATAATCTAAAGGGTCACACACAAAGAACGTCAAAACGGAGGTTTATTTAAATTATGAATTTAAATATATTATTGTTTATTCGAATTTAATTATTAAATTAATTAAGTGGGACTTGGTTAATTATATTAGAATTCGGATTTAATAAGTATTATTATTATTCAAATTTAATTATTGAATTAATTAAGTGGGACTTGATTAATTATATTAGAATTTAGATTTAATAATAATAATAACCCAAAGTCATAATGGGTTTTGGAAACCACATGGATTAGGGTTAGGCCCAAAATCTCTCTCTCCCCTATATATACATAATGATGTATAGTATTAGGGTTTAATCATCAAATTTCGTTTTAGAGAAAAACCCTAGCTGCTCAACATCAAGAGAGGCTAGAGAAAGAGAGAGAGAGAGGCAAACAATTCGGCTAGTACCGACTCCGGTGATCGTAGGACGATCGGGCGTTCGTGTGGACTTCTTTGGAGAACAAATCTTTGCAACAAAGGGCTGCTGTGATTCATCTTTTATGGACCTCCATTAAACAACATACGGAAAGCTTTGTTAAGGTACAGACTTCTTCACCATAATCATCCAACGTTATACATGGATCCTGCGATTGAGTTTCGATTTTTTTATTGTTTTTACGTTAATTCCGCTGCGTTTTCATGTCCGAAACCCTTCAGTTGCATTCAAGGATGCTCTTGCTGCTATCACTACTAATCAAGCCAATATCCAAACTACAGTCTCTAATCTAACTACCAAGGTTGATTCAGTCATTGCAGCACATGCCAATATCTCCACAGTGCTTGAACAGATTCTTTTGGCTGTCACAGGAAGTGATGATGTCAAAAAAGGGGAGAAGAAAGTTGGTGATTCTTCCAGGAGAAATAAGGATGATGTGTGCAAGGATGCCTAAAAGAGAGTTAAAAGGAGGAGAGATGATGATGATAAAGCTGGTGATAGTTCTCATGGTCCTAGGGATCTTGGTGATGTGCAACAAAAATAATATGTAATGGCTGGAATAGCAAAAACTTAAACACACCAGGCAGGGTCTGGACATGGGAAGTCAGAGTCTAAGCCAGACTCTCATAAGCAAAAGAAAAAGCCAGACTTTGATGAGGTCAAAAAACCTACTTACTGGCAATGTAGTCAATCTAATCTGCAACTGAGAGCCAAAAAGAAGACAGGACTTGGAGGTTTTGAAGAATCTGACATTGATAGAACATCAACACTATCCAGGGATCCTCAATCCTTGACAGATAGGCAATTTGAAAAGATCACACAAAAGCACTTAAACAAAGTGGTGTCTGCTAAAATTGTTTATAATGTTTTTGAAAGAAAGATGCTAGAAGGTACATAAAAAGTAAAGAATGTCTACTAAATCTTGGAAGGTGTATATATATATATATATATACGAGTAAAGTTTTAGGGAGACACCAATCATCAAGTGACCCTAGAGACCCCTAATCTCTACCGTTCATTATATATAGTATTTAAATAAATATAAATGCAGTATATAATGATATTTGTGTAAATAAATGGAATAATCACGGGTATACAATATATGTTTTGTATACAATACAGTCAAACAAATCAAGAAACTTTCATATAGCAATCAAAATATTTATTAAGAATCTTTTATTTAAGGTAAGTATATAATATAATTGTATATTAGTTTATGTACGCTAATTACAACCATTAAATATTTTCTTATATAAAATCTGTTTTTAAAAATTTTAAAAATATTAAAAAAAACTAATATTTAAAAAGTTTTAGGTCTACTACCTTTATATTAATGTTTCATGTAAATGTTTTTAAAAAATTCTTTCAGATAATTATTTAATAGAATAACACATAAGGAAATCTCAGTCCTCTTTAATATAATATATTAACTATATTATTACATTAGCTATATTGTAAGTGAACATTTTAAAAAAACTTATTGTCATATATATATATATATTGTCATATATACATTTTAAAGAATCTTATTTACTTTCATATTAACTATTTGAATTATTATTTTGAATTTTTATTTATTAGTTGTAGAATACTTAAGAAAATTTAATCTTATCAAATAATATTAAAACAAATAATATATGGATGGACAACACCTAAGATAATCTTAAAAAATTATAATTTTTTCAAATTAAATTAAATAAAAAATTAAAAAATAATAAGTTTTTAATATAAGATTCTCTTATGTGTTATGTATCTTAAAAATTATAAATTTTTTAATATAAGATTCTCTTACTGTTATATATTTTTCAAAATATAAAATTTTATGAAATATTTTTTCATATAAGGTTTTTCTAAATGTTTTGTATTTTTTAATACAAGATTCTCTTAAATATTTTTTATTACAAGATTTTCTTACGTGTTTTTTAAATATCAGATAGTCTTAAGTTTTTTATATTATTAAACACAAAATTCTCTTAAATATTTTTTAATATATTATTCGCTTTAGTGTTTTGTATATTCGAATTCAAGATTCCTTAAAGTGTTTTTTATTTTTTAATACGAGATTTATATTATTTTGGTATCTAAAGAATAATTGATACACGCTACAAAAAAGTAGTTTTATGCGACGAGTTTATAGGGCAGTCAAAGCGGACCCGTCGTATAAAATAATTTATACGACGACAATAATTTATCGTCGTATATATGTTAATTATATACGACGGTCACTTGTATACATCATATAAAAAGTAACCCGCCAATATTTTCCTCAATTTATTTTCCTAATACGACAATGTTTTAATTTACCGTCGTATATATTAATATACATAAATAGTATTTACGATGTTAATTTAGAGACCGTCGTATATAGTTCTATTCCTTACTGTTAAAATGTTTCCCCAAATTTTTTTCCCGACCTCATAACTTTTATTTCCGTCATAACACTTTATTCCACTTGCACTTTATTTCACACTCATCTCGTTATTTAGGGCTGACGGCTGCATCTCATCATCTCTCTCGTCATCTATTAACAGGTTATGCTTGAATTTTTATCATCTCATCATTTAGGGTAAATTGAATTTAGGACTGGCCCTAAATTGAATCTTGTGTTATGCTTGTTGTCTCTCTGAATCTTGTGTTTACTCTAAATCTTGTGTTTGATTTATCAAACATAATCGTATGTATGTATATATACCATTGTTTCTATGTGTGTCTCTATGTATGTATCAATTTAAGTAATTTGTATATATAACCGTAGGAGTTAAATATATATAATCGTAATGTGTTTTTGTATATATAATCGTAATGTGTTTTTGTATCTGCCCCAATTTTTTATGTGCAATATGTGGTATCTGCCTTTGCCTTTTGCTTGTAAAGTGTAATTAAAATATTTGTTAGTTTACATTTTGTTTGACGTTTTGGTTCTTCATAGGTTAATAATGTCTAATATAGATAAGGGTTAGATTAATAGTAATAATAGAGCTTCACATGAGTATATCTCAGGGGTAGAATTATTTTTGGAATTCGTATATTCAAGTAAGTTTCCTGGAGATAAAATTCTCTGTCCATGTCGAGATTGTTCTAATCGGAATTAACAAGATCGAGAAACTATAAGAACACATTGTATTGTGGTTGTGTTTAAGAAATGCTACACAAATTGAACCTCTCACGGAGAAGCATACATAAATGTGCACATATCACATTGTCAAAATAATATGTCTAAACAGGGACGCGGAGATGCCAATGATGACATTGCCAATGATGACATTACAAGAATGGTTTATGAAGGTTTAGGCATTCCAAGCATGAACGAACGACGACCCGAGATCAGTGAGGTGGTACAATCTGATGAAACAACGAATAAGTTTTTAAAACTTCTGAAAGATGCTGAAACAGAATTATGGAAATGATGTGAGGAGTTTACGACTCTCTCCTTTATTGTCGAGCTCTTGCACTTAAAGGCCATTTCTAGATGGTTAAGTTCATCATTCACTAGTTTACTAAAGTTATTAAACCGTGCAATGCCAAAATCTTCTAAGTTACCGAGTTCATGTAATGATGCCTTTAAAATGACTAGAGACTTGGGATTCAGTTACAAGACATGGGATGTATGTATTAATCATTGCATGTTGTACTGCAATGAAAATGAAAAGCTCAATAAATATAAGATCTGCGGTGAGTCAAGATATAAACATATTGATGGTGGAAAAATGAGCAACCAAGCAGCTGTGAAAAAGATGTATTTTCCTCTTAAACCAAGATTGCAAAGAAAATTCTGGTCATCTAAAATAGCAGATCTCATGCAATGACATTCTGATGATAGAGCGGATGACAGTGTTTTAAGGCATCTTGTTGATTCACATGCTTGAAAACATTTTGATGAAAGATTTCTGGATTTTACAAGTGATGCTCGTAATGTAAGGTTGGGGTTAACAGCTGATGGATTTAATCCATTTAGGACTATGTCAATTTCTCACAGTACATGGCCTGTCGTACTCATTCCATATAATCTGCCACCTTGGTTGTGCATGAAACAAACTAATTTCATTTTATTTGTACTCACCCAAGGCCCGAGGGAAATATGTAACAAAATTAATGTATATCTTCAGCCTTTGATCGAAGAGTTGAAAGAATTATGAGAGTATGGTGTTCAGACTTATGATGCATCAAAAAATAAGATATTTACTTTACGAGCGGCTTTAATGTGGACAATAAACGATTTCCATGGATATGCAAACTTGTCTAGATGAAGTACAAAAGGAGAATATGCGTGTCCGATATGCAACAAGAGACCACAAGGCCAGTGGTTGAAAAATAGTCGTAAATGGTGTTATATTGGACCTAGGAGATTCTTACCAAATAATCACAAGTTTCGCAGGGACAAGAAAGCGTTTGATGGATCATGTGAAGTTAGAACAAAGCCAAAATTTCTTTCGGGTATTGAAATAATACAACAAGTGGATAATATTGAAATTGAGTACAAAATAAAAGATGTACAAGGTAAGAGAACCAGGTTACAAAGGGAAAAGTATCAAGCTAGAGTCGGGAAAAGAAAGATTTGTAAGTTGCCTCATAATTGGAAGAAAAAAAGCATTTTTTTAATTACCTTATTGACAACATAATCTTGTTCACCATAATCTTGATGTTATGCATATTGAGAAGAATGTATGTGACAATTTGTTATATACATTCTTAAATACATCAAAATCAAAGGACAATCTGAATTCCAAGTTGGAATTTAAAGAAATGAATATTCGGACACCATTATAGCCACAACCCATGGGATCTCGTAAAAGTGTCTTACCTCCGGCTCAATTCACATTGAGTAAAAAGCAGAAAGAGACATTTCTTAAGGTGTTGAAGCAAGTCAAAGTCCCCGATGGATATTCTTCGAACATATCAAGATGTGTGCACTTGGATGAAAGGTCTACGTGGGGATTAAAGAGTCATGACATCCACATTTTACTACAACAAATCCTTCCATTGGCTACTTGAAAAACATTGCCACATAATGTTGTTAATACTTTAATGAAGTTGGCAAATATTTTCAGAAAACTATGCTAAAAAATTAATACAGTAGTTGAATTGGAAGATATAAATGGTCGTATACCTCTTATACTTTGTCAACTTGAAAAGATATTTATACCCTCTTTTGTTGATGTCATGAAACACATTCCTGTGCATCTAGCTGATGAGGCGCTCTTGTGTAGCATTGTACTTTTTCATTGGATGTATCCAATTAAAAGTTATTTGCTCACAATAAAACTTTATGTGCGTAATCGTACCCATCCAGAGGCGTCAATTTCTAATGGATATATTACAGAAGAATGCATGACCTTTTGTTCTCGATATCTAGAGGATGTTGAGACAAAACTGAATCATCCTGGAAGAAATGAATATGGAGGCAATATTAGTGGTCGTTCTGTGGGAAAAGTAGAAGATTTAACTCTAGACAACATCACAAGAATACAAGCTCACAGATATATTTTATTTAACACGGAAGCAATAGCGTCATACATAGAGTAAGTTCAATCATCTCGTAATTAAGTCCTGTTTTTGTAGAGCTAATTCAGTGTGTATAGTAGATTTAAGTTTGTATATATACATTCTAATAATTATTTGTTGATTTACAGAATGCATTTAGCACACCTAAAGAGGAAAATTCCTTGTAGTCAGTCACATCGAATTCAGATTGAGCATAATCTGAATTTTGATACATGGTTCAAAGACTATGTAAGTAAATATTTCTTATGATAATTTATAAATTATATATACAAGCCAATCAAATTGATCATACATCGTCTTCTATATTTTTTCCCAAGGTATGCACGATGAAAAATGCAATACCAGATGATGTCAAGTTATTGGCATTAGGACCGCACATGGATGCCAGGAGGTTTAAAGGATATCTAATAAATGATCTTCATTTCAGAATCAAAGAGGTCGATTTAAAAAGAAAAATCCAAAATTGTGGTGTTATGCTAAGTGCAAGTGTCACTAGCTTTGCAAGTCGAAAAGATAATAATCTTGTTACCGGTGACATGAACTTTTACGGAGAGTTGACTGATATTATTGCGATACGCTATAGTAATTCACTAAGGTTTACTTTATTCAAATGCAACTGGGTGGACCATCACACCAGTTTAGTGAAAGATCCATTTAAGTTTACTCTAGTGGATTTTAAACATATGTTATACAAGGAAAATCGGGTTAGTGATGAACCTTTTATATTAGTGACTCAAGCCGAGCAAGTGTGGTATGTTTAGGATCCTATAGAAACTGATTTGAGTGTTGTGATGAGGATGACAGTCAGAGATAATTTTGATATTTATATGACTGAAGATTCTGCAGAGTGAGCACCTATATCTCAAATTCAACCATTTAATGTACAGGACTTTGATGATAATGTTATAGACACCGAATATTCATGGGTGCATGAGGAAGTAAAAGGGATGAAGGTTGATTCAGTATATCAAGGAGATAACGACACAGAAATAAGTTATCAAATTGTTGAAGATGATGATGATCTTGAAATATGACAAATGGAGAATTTAATGTGATGTTTACTTATTTTTCTTGTATTTATTCATTTTGCTTTAGGTTATAATGTTAAGCATGCTAGGTAGCCAACAGGTTGGGGGCAAGTTCTTGGCTTGTTGGACCCACCAAATATGTATCATTCTCAATTTTCCCTTTGGGGTCATGATATATATAATCGGCTTATATAAAAAAAATGAAATATTTTCTTGTATTAGTTCATTGTGTCTTAAATGTGCTTTATTTGTTTCATATATTATTATGTGCTTTCTTTGTTTTATATATTATTCTCTGCTTTCTTTGTTTTCTATCGACTCAAATGTGCGTATATTCCATTGCTAACTAATTTTCTTTTGTATTTTTTTTGTTTTTTTAGGATGGCATATATAGACTATATTCTCAGTTTCTACCATAAATGAGAGTTCATGAAATAAGTATATGTAGGTGGGACATGTACCAATATTTTAAGTTATGGTTATTAGTAGAAGTTTAATATCAATAATTAGATTTAAAAAATCTATATAACCATGGACAGTGCTTGTTCTATATTCTATTTATATGCAATGGAAAAGGGGTCGTAGTAAACAATCTGTTGCATACCTTATATACGACAGATGGATCCAAACTGTGGCATAAAGTATATATGATGGGCATTTCCTTCGTATATGCTATATACTACGAGGTTTTATCCGACGAAATATTTTCCGTCGCAAGGGCGTCATATATAACATATACGACGAATTTTTCTCTATATACGACCCTATTTGACTGCCGTATAAACTAAAAAATTTAGTAGTGACATAACATATTAGTATTTATATTTTGAAACACTTTAGAGGGATCTCATAAAAAATATTTAAGATTTTATAAGGTGATCGTTAATAAAAATGTAATAACTTTTTTGTAGAGGACATGAATATTCTGAAGTTTCTTGTAAAAATATTATTTATTTTTGTTAGATAGTATGAGTATTGCAGAATGGGGGGTTGAATGCAACTCGACAATTTATCACTTATCTTGCTAATAACAAAACAAGAAGTAATAATATCAAATACCAAATACAAACAACAGTAAGTAAATGAAGAAAGGTGTTTAGATTCAAAAATTAATTTTATTAATTTTTGTTTTGCTACAACTGACAGGAAGATGTTTCCAGCTTTAATAGATACAATAACAAGAGTTTGCTAGTGTTTCAATGCTTGAGAAAAGTTAAGCTCAGTTGCATAAGAGAAATTATTTGTGAGATATGTGTATTTGTACTGAACACATACCCACTTATAAATGTACTTTCCCTTGTTCCTAGGACAAAACTTGAAATAGAAACTTTGCTTTTTCTATTCAAATTTATCTTCATTCTATTTGTAGATAAAGCAGCTCTGAGATGTACTGATATCCTTGACTCCTTGAACATGCTTTATCTTTTTGCTTGCCTTTTCCCAATTTGCAGTAGTAGACTTGACAGATTAGATAGAATTGTCAAGATCAATCTTTGAATTTTTACTACCTAGTCTGCTACTTGAAACAGACTGTCAGCTTCATAAAAAGGTTACTGTCAACCTTTAGCTTCTCTTTGCTGATAACATCTTTGACTCCACATACTTTACTGTCAAGCTTGATAGTCTTCTAAAATATGTTGTCATCCCAAGGTACTATCAACTATCCTCACCAATGTTGCTGTCAACTATCCCCGCCAAAGTTGCTGTCAGTAAAACTTGTTGTCTTCGATTCTTCAATCTCCGCCAAGTTTACTATCAAGGGAATAGTTTATGTCAGTAATACTTGATGTCTTTTATTCTTCAATCTCTGTCAAGTTTACTGTCAAGGGAATAGTTGTTGTCATTTATTCTAAATGTGTTGTCACTTGAATATGATGTCGTAGGCTTCAGTTTGCAGAATTTTACTGTCAATTATTTGATCCATGATGTGTATGAATAATTTGTGAACTTCTACTTCATAGATCATTTATTACATTTTTACAAGACAGTAACTATTGATACTTACTGTTACCTACTTGGCTTTAATACATACTGTTCCAAGTGATAACTAAACATACTGTCAATATACATATGACAATATGTTTTACTTAGTTTCTTCAATCTCCGCCAAGTTTACTGTCAAGTGAATAGTTATTGTCGTATGTTCTAAATGTGTTGTCACTTAAATATGATGTCGTAGGCTTTAGTTTGTAGAATGTTATTGTCAATGATTTGATCTATGATGTGCATGAATACTTTGTGAACTTCTACTTCATAGATCATTTATTACATTTTTACAAGACAGTAACTATTGATACATATTGTTACCTACTTGGCTTTAACACATACTGTTTCAAGTGACAACTAAACATACTCAATATACATATGACAATATGTTTTACTTAGTTAAATTCTAATTAATCTAAGTATCTTATAGTTGATTACAATGTTAACATCACAATCCCTAACAATCTGCCCCAATTTATTTTTATGAAAAATAAAGATAAATTCAAAGTAAATTACAGATGCTAACTCAACTGTTGGGTCCCGAAGATCGTAGAGGGGGGGTGAATACGATTCCCAAATTAAAAAATCTGACTATTAATTATTTTTGGGACAACATAAAAATTACTTGGGTTCAAACCCGGGTACTGTTCATCATCTTCTTCAACCTCAAGAACACCATTAAAATAACCAAGATAATGAACGGTAAATCATCCAACACACACAACACAACAAGATCCAAGAATATAACTTTATATTCATTGAAGTGGGGTAGATGCTATAAACAAGTTCAAGAACATAAGCTCAAGAACACAACAAAGAAGTGATTTTTGTCTCCTCTAAAACTATTATATTTTGTAGATCTAGAAGACAAAAATCAACCCAATCTTCTATACAAGATTTAACAAATATTTTCAATAGAAGAATAGAGGAGTGGTGTAGATAAAGAAAATCATGGCTACAAATATATTCAAGATCTAGTTTGGCCATGGGGGAGAGAATAATTTTTCTCTCTCTCCCCTTTTCTTTTCTCATCCGGATGCATACACACCCACACTAAAAAATGGAGACTTGAGTTTCTTCTTTTATTATAGAAAAAGGTGTAGTTTTTTGCTTTTTCCACCTTTTACTCTTGTCCACTCAAATCTTATCTTCAAAGTCATGTGCCAAGCATGCCTTTGGAAATATTTAATGTAAAAGTAATATTTAAATAAATATATATAATATAAATAAAGAATGTCTTTATTTATAAAATATATAAATAAATAAATAAATAAATACTTTATTTAATTAAATTAAATATTTCCATCCCACTCTTCAATTTGTGTAGACTTCCTTATCTAAATACTTGGCCCCGTATACGTGACTTCACAACGTCCAAGTATTTGGCCTTCTAATCTGTGAAGCTTTAGTAAGATCCAATCAGGTTGTGCCGTCTGTCCCTTATCCATTAGGCTGACATTTTTCCAACACTGATTTACCACCTTTGTTGATCCTCCACATGACTCAAGAAAACCAACAACTTTAGAATGATTAAAACCATATTAACCGACGAGAGCTTGCCTCCAATGTCCTGACACTTTATGCAACGGTCTGGTTCATAAGTGACTAGTCTTGATAGGGGCTCTTGATTCCGAACATGATTCCACATTCTTCTTTGCAAACCTTACTTGTAGCTTCGATTGTAATGTACTAAAATCTTCATAGACTAAGAAAATCTTCTGTAGCTTCCACATCCTTGAATAGATGTCAATATCTTTTATTCTCCACTGAGGCCTGAACATGTTAATGAACTTCTTCCAGTGAGCTTCAAGTCTGTAGATGATCCTTTGATACTTTATCTTAACTGAACTCTATGATCCAAGATTTATGTGCACCTGCATATTATTACATGTCATGTTCTATTGTTGAGTTATCATCAACCATTATATAGAGATTACATTTAGCATTTCTAGTACACATGAAAGTGCAGTGAGTTACTTCCCTTCACTCTTATCTCCCCTTTCAATCTCCCCCTATTTGGTTGATATGGAATAGCAATCAAATACTATTTCCATTTACAATCTCCCCCAAAAGCAATTAAATAAAATTAACTACTATAGGATAACTCAACTAACATACAAGAAACAATTAAAGTACTGGACATGAAAATAATATACAAAAGGTTCTGGAAAGATATAATCAGTTAAATCCAGATTTCCTGAGCTGCTGAAAATGAATGATGAATTTCTGAATTTCATTTTCCTTTAGCTTCCTCCACTTCAATGTTCTTCAAAGATGGGGTTCTTTCAATAAAGAAACAAATCATTAGTAAAGACTTCTGAACAATCATTCTTGTTCATCTTGCAATTCGAACTAGAACATACAGCTCTCTGTGTTCCCCATAAGAGGTCAACTCATTCTCCCCTTAAGGTTGTTCTCTCTTGGAATGAAAGTCACTTCCTCTTTTTCTTCAGGATGTTCTATTTCCAGGAAACATATTTTTCTTTCTTCCCTGCACTACTCCACTGACTTCATCTATCACTGAAACAAGAAATAGAACACACTTGGACACTTCACATATGCCCCTTGAAAATCTCCTTCACATTCTTCTTTACCCAGAAAACTTCTACTTAGCAAAAACTCCCCCTGAGTTGATACTCTTCAAAGAAATCTTCATTTTCATTCATTGATCGTGCTAGAAAGAATTCTTCTGCCGAACCTCTCCTAAGAATGTTTCAAGGACAGATCTTCAAACAAATAGAGAAAAATCCCTTAGATATCTTTTCAGAATAAGATATAGCATTGCAAACCAAGATGTTAAGATTCTCCATAACTTCTCCCCAATTGACAAAAAGTAACTTTTCCACTTCAGATGAAAAATTAGTTAAATCTACAACACCTTTAGGGATTAGGCTCTAACCAATTACTAAAAAACTCCCCATTAGTAATTTCTCCCTTGCATCACTAAGGTTTCAATTTTATCTAATTATCCCCCTTAGTTCATGCAAGCTCCAATCCACCCTTGTGTCTTTAGATATCCTCTAAGTAACCTCTACAAGATAGGATTGAAAGATCTCATTTCTTGCATCACCAAATTCTCCTCCTTAGTTGAGAATATCCTTTAAAACAATAAAAGTATCATCTACATCCAATCGAATAAGAAACTCTCCTCCAATTGAACATAAAATCCTCCTTAGGCCTAAAAATTAATGTCTCCCCCTTTGAGATTCAGAACAACATGAATTAATAGACCCAAAGGTAATAGTTTGGACATTCTCACTAAACTTCAGCAAGACTCTTTTTCAGCTTGTCTTCTAGAAAAGAATCTCTTCAACATTCCAAAGCTGGAAAATTCAGTAACAGGATTTAGACATAGTAGCAAGGTTAGTGTTTGGTCTATGGTTTCCTCACTTCTACTACGTTCTGTTGGTGTTTACACTTTCAAGCGTAAGTGTTCCACTCATTTCTCTCCCTATTTCTCTCACTCAAGTGTATCACTCCCTAACTTCACTCAAGTGTTTCTCTCCCTTACTTGCACTCATTCCATTTATAGCAATTTGTACCTGCAAGTAAATCCATGCTAGTCTCACCAAGATATTATGGATCGTTGACTGTAGCATGTTGTCGATCACTAAAGATCTAGGTTCTGAGATGGAATCTCAGACAGGGTTTCAGTTAGGCCATCACCCAACTCACCATGAGCAAATCCATGCACACGTGGCTCGTCGTCGGGGAATAACCCTTCTGAAATTGGAATCTCCTCCATTCCAGGAGTGACTGAAATCCCAACACCATGATCCTCAAAAGACTCATCAAATTGGTAAACCAACTGAATCATAGTCTATGAGTTGTTGCTCAACTACTTTCAGCATCAACAATCTCCCCATATACAAATCCATGCACTGGATCATTGAATGTGGTATGCGTACTAGCAGCTATCTAAGCATCAACCGACTCCCCATATGCAAATCCATGCACTGGATCGTTGACGGTGATATGCCTTTAAGTTTTGAGCGATCCATGTATGCCAGAATTTAAATTCCTGGGAGAGTAGACGTGTACAAACATCTCTCTCAATCACCTGTGAAGATGAATTAACTCACTATTTTCAGTCATGGAAAACTGTTAGTGATTGCCTCTCAACATCAATAGATTGCTCGGCTGATGTGAAATCCCGTTAGGGAACTAGGACTGTTCCTCCTAGGAAGGTTGACAAGGATTCTAATATATGGCAAGAAATCTAAGTTTCCCGCAAATGCCTGTGAAGGTGGCTCAACAACTTCATTCACCATGAATGGTAAACAAAGAATTTTAGGGGTTTTACCTATACCTCACAATGTGCAC
The DNA here is from genome assembly GCA_028671895.1 of Oenanthe sinensis. Taxonomy (NCBI): domain Eukaryota; kingdom Viridiplantae; phylum Streptophyta; class Magnoliopsida; order Apiales; family Apiaceae; genus Oenanthe; species Oenanthe sinensis. The sequence continues at coordinate 15,427,122 of CM053802.1, forward strand.
TTCTTGCAATGTGTCCTCACAATTGTTAAGTCCTATAACATCCCTTAGAAGTAAAAACTTTAGGATTACCATCAGCGTGAATGCTTTTGGTGTGCTTGACTCATTACAAGGTGCTCTGGCTGACGAGCGAATTTTCAATGAAATCACCTGTTGAGAGAGTTCATTCAGAAATGGTTGAATTGCCTTTTCAGCTCTGCATCCTTTTGAGAGAATACAGATGAGCTACAGATACCTCAATTTGTATACTTCTTTCCTTCTCGATAGGTAGAGCTGTGGGTGCACTTCCGACACATCCTTTGCTATAATTAATGTAGTTTCTCCCTTAACAACCGCTAATCTACATAAGTTCCTTATATCACCAAGGGTTGAAAGTTTGAATTAGAATGATAGTGTTTGGTACTAAGGCCTTGGTTAGAAATTGATGGATTATTCAACTTCTAGACCTTCCCCTATAGCCACTAAGGCCAAGCCATTACGGCTAAATAGATAGAATTGATCAGACCTATATAAAATTTGGTAGAGTATGATTAAACTTATTCTCTATTCCTTCTCAGAAAGATAGCATCGGAGCAATGTGTCCTCAAGAAACAATGCACTAGAGCTAAAATGTGGGAATTAATAAAGAATAGGTAAAAGAATATTAAACCAAATTTCATAAACTCACAATTTTGAAAAAAAGTTTAACAGATTAACAAAAGTGTTCTTTTGAATTTCTCTTAGACAAATATCCAATTGAAATTCAACTCTTTTAACAAAAACATTTTGATTAATAACTCAAATCTATTTCATCTTGCTCACTGTATGTTTTCAGAAATTGTTTTGCAATTCATTCTTATCTGAATTGTTTTAATACTACAGGTCAATGTGAAACAGACATTAACAAGAGTTTTGAAAAATGTTTTACCAATGGTTGATACCTCAAGATCAAAACAATTTACTCAAATAAAATAGCCTGATACCATGCAACCTAAGTTACAAGTTATCAAGTAACTTTATTTAAACAAATCGTGGAGAGAAAATAGTTTTCATTACAAAACATTTAGAGAGAGAGAGGATATATGATTTTGAAATAGAAAGATAATCATCTAGAAATGTTCTCTTTAAAAGGGAGTTTTTTGTTAAAAAAAACTTTTAGTGGCTTTTCATTCTCTGACAAATGAATGCATGTTTAGATAAAACATTTTTCACAAGAAATAGATAAGAAATTTCTTTATGCATTCAAGTTTTAAAGAATGAAAAACATATGTTAATACTAATGAATTATCAAAGATATGAATGACAAGACATTCAAAAGTACTAACATCATTCAATCATCTTGTAATAAAATGCATCTTACTACAAAACAATCAAGCACATAAGATACTTACATTATGCTAGACAATTACCATTTGTCGCTTGAAACAAACACATATTGCAATATAGATCATGGTAATTCTAAAGCATAAAACATAAGCATCCGCTAAACACTGAACACACATTGACCGAATGACAACATTTAACTTCTTACACTACATCTCAACAATTATCACATAAGCATATTGAAAATACTCATGACAATCAGAATGTATGTAAGCTCGAGGTACTAGTTGCATCAGAGATCAAATACCTTTAAATATTAATGCTAAAATTTATGATCTTTGACAACCCCTCGCGATGTAGTAAATTACTTTCAATATTAGTGTTTTTGAAATAATCTTTTTGTCACTTAGTGCAGAAATTCTAAGTGACATCACTAATATCAAAAGAATGACAACTAATATTAATGGATTTTGCAAAAGACATGAATTACATCACTTAAACTACATATTAAGTGGTTCCATTAATATTAGCATTAAACAATTAAAAGTAAATAAAATTACAATTAATTAATATATACAAATACTTATGTTGAAACATTTGATACATATAGCATGAATAACATATGACAGCACAAAGTACGAGGTCCTGGATATAAATTGACTATACAAAGAGATGCTACATTGTTAGGTCCCTAGGTCCCGGGTGATCATAGGTAATCTCATAGCGATAATATTGGGTCCCGGGTGGTCACAAGCCAAACATTAATCAGTTCCTAGAGATCGTAGACATCTAAATAGCATGAACACTCTCTATAAACATTACATTTAAATAAATCAATATTAGACTAGAGTGACATACCTTAGTCAATAGAGCTTTTACTGTGTATGATCGTTGAATGAACAATTACTCATCTTTGCCCTAGAGATCGAACGTTTACTCCTTTCGAGATCAAACGTTTACTCCATTTGGACAAGAATAATTTTTCAGCTACCAGTTAACATTGTTCCTCGAAACAATACCACGCACATCCAGACGGAAACTGCATTACCTTCAACACCCAAATATTTCCTTGTAGATATTGGTCTTGGCAGCAGCTTCACTAAACTCGGCACTCTAGAAACTAGTAGTCCTGACACTAGCAGAGTAGAACCTTCAAAAACTCCGAACTACCCTTCAGCTTCTGTATCAATACCAAGTCTTCATGTGGATTGATTCCTTGTGCTAAGTGTATCTTCCTCTGGTTCAATTGAGTTAGTTCCTTGATTCAAACCCTACTCAATCTTGATTAGTTAGTGCATCTTCAGTCTTCATTGAATTCACTCAGAAAAACCAATGAAATACTCTTATACATGCACGACCAATCACTACTCTACTACCCAGATTCATCAAGAACTGACTCTAGGAAATGTTGTTACACAAAACCCTTTGTCATGACAGATGTGTCCTTAATGTTTCCTTAGATATTCAGTGGGTAGAGTAGACTTTTTTAAATATGATTGAGATCATCTTGCATTATCTTTAAATTGACAATTTCCTTTCTAATATGCAATCACTCAATCTGGATCACATAGTATTCCTAAGAATCTCAACTCTTACTCAATGAGCACTGCTAGCCTTTGAACATCAAACACGACTAGTTGATCCAACTTACTAATGCTCCCCCTGTGATGCTGCTTGCAGCTTTTCTTCATCTGGTGTCATCTGATCTTGAGCCCTAAACAGGATGTCAACCTTTAGAAATTCAGAGCTAAAATCAAACGAATGCTAGAGAGCATGATGATGATGTTCACTGCATCTAGATCATCTTAAATCAATCACAGACTCTGTGTAACCTCTTAACTCCAAATAAGATAGCCTTCCATCACACCATGTGACTTCAGGCATGATTAATCTTACTTGATGTCTTCTCTTTATATTTGCTGATTAGACTTGCTGTGTCAACTGATTCAGCCGTAGTGAATAGGAAACCTTAACTCTATCCATTATCCTTGTAATTCCACTCAAGGTCTGGATTTCCCTATCAACTCCTCCATTTAATCATGAAGTCCGGAAACTGAACTTTACTCTAGAATACTCCTTTTAGTGCAGACATAACATAGAACTTCGTTCGTCAACAAATTCCATTACCTGCCCTCAAAGTGTTCTTACATCAATCTGTGTAATCCTTTTATTGTGATTAATCACTGAGATGCTTCATCTATCGAATGCACGAACAAATACCAAAACTAAACAGGGTAGCCGTTGACTTGACTTCCCTTCAACTGACAAACTTCACTAATGTCCTTCTTAAAAGAATTTCATTAGAAGTAGTCATTTCTCACCAACTTCATCTTTACCGTCGAATCCGTTATCTTGATAAACCAAGTATTAGTTGATAAACCAAGTGTGAGAGCATCACTTGTCGTTACAGCTAACTCCATTCTGATAAACTTCAACGAATAGTTGACTTCATCATAAGCATTACATTTCGTGTCAGCAATAACCTCACTTTTAATAGATTGAGCTTCTATTTCTCTTGACCCCGATCAATACTCGAACTGATATTAGGAAACCCTTCGCAAAGAATTCCCTAGGTATTCCTTAATATTGTGCTTCAGATCATTCAAGAAAAATAGGTAACCTTGCTTAACCATTTGAATACCAAAGCAAAAGTAGTTACATGCCTCGAACATGAAAATGTCAGAGATATATAACTTGTACAAGTTGAAAGATACTCTGCATTCACAAATGATTAAGACACGTGGTCCTCAATTTGATTGAGTCCAAGGGTTAGAGATATTTCTAAACATAGTTAACAACAAAGCATTCAAGTTCAACATGCTCATTCTTATCTGACTGATCACTCCTCATCTATATCAGCCTCAACAAGTAGTCTTGGCTATGAGCTCAGTGATCCCAACCTAACTTAAGGTGGACTAGCAGTCTATAAGAATCATGTCGTACACATATGTAGTCATAGAAGAATCAATCACTCAGATTCCTAATTCTTCTAAATCACCTTTGTTGTTCACTTTAACATTATATTATCTCTAATTACCTGAGTCAATTTAAATTTAAAATTTTAATTCATGGTTTATTATACTGACCCCTAGGCAATTCCCAAATTAGAAACAAACTCATCTTAACAAGCATATGATCAGATATAGCATTTAATACAACCATGCGAGTATAAACAGATTATAGACAATGTAAACATCAAGGCACTTAGCATACAGCGAATACTCTTTTCGGTAAATGTACCCCTACAAATACCTAAGACTCTATATGCTAACATGATCAATTTTCGTAAAGCAAGCATTAAATCACACAAGATCTAATCATGAAGTCAAATACTGATAAACAAGCAACACTAACAAACTAGCATAAGTTATCTAATTTATATAGAAATCAAGGTGAGACATGCATTACATCAAACTTATAATATAATGCAGTTCAGCACTTAATACTCTATAATTGAATCAAACAAGTATAAACTAGTTAGAAAGTATACCTGAGCGATGCTTAGCATTCCATCTCGAGTGATAATCAATTGATCCAAATCAATTTCCATTCTACTGACACTCATGGAAGTATCTTTGCATTTGACCTCAATAACAAATGATGTTCCTGCTTCAACCCAAACTGATACCTGATTGTTCTGCTTAAAGACCCCGACATAGAATGTCTCATGTTCTGCTTGAAAAGATCACTCTTCTTTTTATGTGTAGCAATAACCCCTTGATTATCATATGTCAGTGATAATCAAACCTTGTGTATTTCTGTCACTGATGTCCTTTAACCAAATCTTCAATTGTTGTTTTGGTTCTTTGACCGATAAACTGAATTCCTTTTCAAAATCCTAAATTTTTCAGACATTGATTCGAAAACCACTGATCGAAGACTCTTCCATAAATGAACTAATCCCCTTTCAATAACCAAATGATCCACTGAGTAGACCGATGTAGAAATACATCTCCAATGGTAAGATCAGGTCTCAACACTATTAGAATGTTCTTCAGTCAGTTCGTTTGTCCTCAACGAACAAAGAATCAACTCATGTTGTTTCGTTTAATAAAACATTTTGTTCAAACAGAAGTATTTAATTTTTTTTAGGAATTTAAATAATCAAAATAAAATAAATGTATTTTTTTATAAATAATAATAAATTTCTCAATTTCAAATTATAAATAAAATAAAATAATTCGAAAAGAAAGTTTTGATATAGAGATAACAAATTTTTCAAGGTATACTAAATAATCCTGAAAAAGAAATTATTTCAAATCAAAATTAATTTCCAAAGAATTTTATAGAATTTATAATCCAAAACAGTTTCAATTATAATTAAAATAAAACAGGCTGAAAATATAAGTTTGATATAAAAATAATAAATTTTCAAGTCATCTAAGATATTCTTGAAAATAAATTATTTCAACCAAAATGATTTTCCAAAAAGTTTTATGAGATTTATAATTAAAACTTCCAAGCTTAAATTATAATTAAAATAAAACAACTTGAAAACATAATTTTGAAATAGAAATACTAAATTTTCAAAACATTTAAAATGTTCATGAAAATAAATTATTTCAATCCAAAAATATTTTCCAAAGAGTTTTATAAAATTTGTAATTAAAGTTTTATGAAAAATAAATTATTAAATCTCAAAAATAATTCTCAAAATACTTTTAAGAATATCAAAGTCAAAAGAAATTAAATTGGATTTTAAGATTAATTTTAGTTTTCAAATTAATAAAATTCTTAAATAAGAATATTAAAAATATAAAATATTTGACTCTAAAATTTAAAAGAAAATAAAATATTTTCTAAGATGTAAAATAAACTTGAAAAATAAATTATTTAAATTTAAGAATTATTTCCAAAATATTTTAAATAATTAAAATCAAATTTAATTATTAAATTAATTATTAAACTAAAAACAATTTGAGAGGAAAACAATTTTTGTTTTAAATAAAAGTTAAGCTATGTAGTCATGTGTCATGTTGAAACAGCCTTCTAAGTAGAAATTCTACATAGGAATTTCTACATAGACTCTATCTCGAACATCAAGTAGAACTTCTACATAGGAATGTTCTACATAGATTCCATCTCGAAATTTCTATCTCGAAATTTCTATCTCGAACATCTAAGTCGAACATCCAAGTCGAACATCCAAGTCGAACATCCAAGCTCGAATATCCTAACTCGAATATCCTAAGTCGAATATCCTAAGTCGAATATCCTAACTCGAATATCCTAAGTCGAATATCCTAACTCGAATATTCTAACTCGGATATTCTAACTCGAATATTCTAAGTCGAAAAAAAAATTCTAAATCGAATATTCTACATAGGAATATTCTACTTGGCCATCTAGAACATTTTGTACTTAGAAAATTTCTGGGCTTCAACAATTAACAAAACACCTACTGCTTCCTTTCTGGATGCCCAGTGAACCAATCGTACCATCTTTAATCTCAAAAATAAAAATAGATCCAATCGATTTGTATGTCAATCGAGTAGCTCTGATACCAATTGTTGGGTCCCGGAGATCGTAGAGGGGGGGTGAATACGATTCCCAAATTAAAAAATCTGACTATTAATTATTTTTTGGACAACATAAAAATTACTTGGGTTCAAACCGGGTACTGTTCATCATCTTCTTCAACCTCAAGAACACCATTAAAATAACCAAGATAATGAACGGTAAATAATCCAAAACACACAACACAACAAGATCCAAGAATATAACTTTATATTCATTGAAGTGGGGTAGATGCTATAAACATGTTCAAGAACATAAGCTCAAGAACACAACAAAGAAGTGATTTTTGTCTCCTCTAAAACTATTACATTTTGTAGTTCTAGGAGACAAAAATCAACATTATCTTCTATACAAGATTTAACAAGTGTTTTCAATAGAAGAATAGATGAGTGGTGTAGATAAAGAAAATCATGGCTACAAATATATTCAAGATCTAGTTTGGCCATGGGGGAGAGAATAATTTTTCTCTCTCTCCCCTTTTCTTTTCTCATCCGGATGCACACACACCCACACTCACAAATGGAGACTTGAGTTTCTTCTTTTATTATAGAAAAAGGTGTAGCTTTTTGCTTTTTCCACCTTTTACTCTTGTCCACTCAAATCTTATCTTCAAAGTCATGTGCCAAGCATGCCTTTGGAAATATTTAATGTAAAAGTAATATTTAAATAAATATATATAATATAAATAAAGAATGTCTTTATTTATAAAATATATAAATAAATAAATAAATACTTTATTTAATTAAATTAAATATTTCCATCCCACTCTTCAATTTGTGTAGACTTCCTTATCTAAATACTTGGCCCCGTATACGTGACTTCACAACGTCCAAGTATTTGGCCTTCTAATCTGTGAAGCTTTAGTAAGATCCAATCAGGTTGTGCCGTCTGTCCCTTATCCATTAGGCTGACATTTCTCCAACACTGATTTACCACCTTTGTTGATCCTCCACATGACTCAAGAAAACCAACAACTTTAGAATGATTAAAACCATATTAACCGACGAGAGCTTGCCTCCAATGTCCTGACACTTTATGCAACGGTCTGGTTCATAAGTGACTAGTCTTGATAGGGGCTCTTGATTCCGAACATGATTCCACATTCTTCTTTGCAAACCTTACTTGTAGCTTCGATTGTAATGTACCAAAATCTTCATAGACTAAGAAAATCTTCTGTAGCTTCCACATCCTTGAATAGATGTCAATATCTTTTATTCTCCACTGAGGCCTGAACATGTTAATGAACTTCTTCCAGTGAGCTTCAAGTCTGTAGATGATCCTTTGATACTTTATCTTAACTGAACTCTATGATCCAAGATTTCTGTGCACCTGCATATTATTACATGTCATGTTCTATTGTTGAGTTATCATCAACCATTATATAGAGATTACATTTAGCATTTCTAGTACACATGAAAGTGTAGTGAGTTACTTCCCTTCACTCTTATCTCCCCTTTCAATCTCCCCCTATTTGGTTGATATGGAATAGCAATCAAATACTATTTCCATTTACAATCTCCCCCAAAAGCAATTAAATAAAATTAACTACTAGAGGATAACTCAACTAACATACAAGAAACAATTAAAGTACTGGACATGAAAATAATATACAAAAGGTTCTGGAAAGATATAATCAGTTAAATCCAGATTTCCTGAGCTGCTGAAAATGAATGATGAATTTCTGAATTTCATTTTCCTTTAGCTTCCTCCACTTCAATGTTCTTCAAAGATGGGGTTCTTTCAATAAAGAAACAAATCATTAGTAAAGACTTCTGAACAATCATTCTTGTTCATCTTGCAATTCAAACTAGAACATACAGCTCTCTATGTTCCCCATAAGAGGTCAACTCATTCTCCCCTTAAGGTTGTTCTCTCTTGGAATGAAAGTCACTTCCTCTTTTTCTTCAGGATGTTCTATTTCCAGGAAACATATTTTTCTTTCTTCCCTGCACTACTCCACTGACTTCATCTATCACTGAAACAAGAAATAGAACACACTTGGACACTTCACATATGCCCCTTGAAAATCTCCTTCACATTCTTCTTTACCCAGAAAACTTCTACTTAGCAAAAACTCCCCCTGAGTTGATACTCTTCAAAGAAATCTTCATTTTCATTCATTGATCGTGCTAGAAAGAATTCTTCTGCCGAACCTCTCCTAAGAATGTTTCAAGGACAGATCTTCAAACAAATAGAGAAAAATCCCTTAGATATCTTTTCAGAATAAGATATAGCATTGCAAACCAAGATGTTAAGATTCTCCATAACTTCTCCCCAATTGACAAAAAGTAACTTTTCCACTTCAGATGAAAAATTAGTTAAATCTACAACACCTTTAGGGATTAGGCTCTAACCAATTACTAAAAAACTCCCCATTAGTAATTTCTCCCTTGCATCACTAAGGTTTCAATTTTATCTAATTATCCCCCTTAGTTCATGCAAGCTCCAATCCACCCTTGTGTCTTTAGATATCCTCTAAGTAACCTCTACAAGATAGGATTGAAAGATCTCATTTCTTGCATCACCAAATTCTCCTCCTTAGTTGAGAATATCCATTAGGCTGACATTTCTCCAACACTGATTTACCACCTTTGTTGATCCTCCACATGACTCAAGAAAACCAACAACTTTAGAATGATTAAAACCATATTAACCGACGAGAGCTTGCCTCCAATGTCCTGACACTTTATGCAACGGTCTGGTTCATAAGTGACTAGTCTTGATAGGGGCTCTTGATTCCGAACATGATTCCACATTCTTCTTTGCAAACCTTACTTGTAGCTTCGATTGTAATGCACTAAAATCTTCATAGACTAAGACAATCTTCTGTAGCTTCCACATCCTTGAATAGATGTCAATATCTTTTATTCTCCACTGAGGTCTGAACATGTTAATGAACTTCTTCAAGTGAGCTTCAAGTCTGTAGATGATCTTTTGATACTTTGTCTTAACTGAACTCTGTGATCCAAGATTTCTGTGCACCTGCATATTATTACATGTCATGTTCTATTGTTAAGTTATCATCAACCATTATATAGAGATTACATTTAGCATTTCTAGTACACATGAAAGTGCAGTGAGTTACGTCCCTTCACTCATATCTCCCCTTTCTTCAACTAATAAAAAAATGAAGTGTTTGTACCAGGAAATATTCAAGAAAAATTACAAGTACAATTCTATCTCAAACTAGGCTCCTATAAATTGAGCAAATCTTCAACTTCAGCTTGAGCTTCCACTTCATTTATTTTCTGCAGTCATCCTTCCATACAAACCTTCAAGAGCTTTCAATGCATGTTTTTCTTCTTCTCTCTTGGCATGATCAGAAACACAATATAAGACTAGTTTTACCATTTTGTAAGAAAGATCCTTCAAATCTCTGTAGGTGTAGTAGTTCTCAATTGGTCCTTTGGAGATACATAGATATTTCATCGCAAACATGTCCTTGACAAATCTGTCTTTTCTAGAAGAGAAAACCTGCTTCACTCTGACTTTTTCAACGGCTTCATATTCTTCTTCTCTAGAATCAATAATCTCACAGACAATCTTTCTTAAATCTCTTTCTACTTCTAGAGATGAGCCTGTAGTGAGTCTAAAGATCCTCCTCAAATTTTCATTGTTGAGCACCCTGAAATTAGCAGTCCCCACTTCAATGCTATCAATTATAACTCTTAGGGGCCCAAATAGGACTAAAGACACATAATTAGCTCTTCTTGAGAATTGATCATTCAGCATTGCATGCTTCATGTCAATCTCAGCCTCCTTTATTCCCTTAGTAATCCTCTCCACCTTCTTTTTAGCAGCTTTAACCTCACTTTCAAATTTTCTTATTTTCTGCCTTTCTTCTTTCTCCTTAGAGTAACAGATCTCCAATGCCTTCCTTTTGAGATCAAATACCTCAAAATTTGTGACATTTAGGAGTTGTCTCTTGATCAGCTTGATTATCTCAGGATCTTTCTCAACCAAAATTTTCAAATCTTCAAATGTAATTTCCTCAGCAGATCCACCAGAGTTATAGAAGACTATTCTTTCAGGATTTCTTAAGAGATATTGTTGAGTCTTCTCATACCCCACCTTCTTCTCATACTCCTGGTGCTGCTTTGTTGAGATGATCCTTTGAAGTTTGGGAATAAATCCTTGCATGATATGGAAGTTGTTGAAGTTGTTCCACTAGTTTAACTAGAAGTTCAGTGTTTTTATCTTACAAAAATCTATACTCCAGAATTCCTTGACTCCATCTTCATTTTCAAACATGACTCCATCTGATTATACCATTGTTTTAGGCTTTTCAACATCATTTGAGTCCAAAGGATGAGTCTTGAATGTTTCCATTAATTCCAAGAATTTTCTAATCAATATACCTCTAAACACTTGAGTTCTAATATCAAGACCCTTTGTGATTTGAAGCATCCTTTTCACCATAAAGTAATTGGTTTCCTTCAACTCATGTCCCAAGGCTTCAACTTCACCAGTGGCATAGAAGAAATTTATTCTGCTCAAGGAGTTTAACTCAGTCCATTCAGCAATAACTTTAGTAATTAATCCTGCCTTTGACTGAGCCATGTTGTTGATGGTGAGTCTCCTAACATCAAGACATTCTACATGCATTATCTCAGTAACTAGCTTCCAAATCTTTCTGTTAGGATTCCTGCTTGAATGAGGCTTAGGTCTTTCAGCCCTTGCCTTCCTGCGTTTCATGGTCATAGAGATTTTTCTTGATAGTAACTCTTCCCTCATTTTGATAGTGACTTTGAAGTTACTGTCAATACAGGCTTGACATCATGTTCCATGATAATAGGTTTTGCTTCTATGACAGTGTGTTCACCCTTATCATTCCTGACAACATCTTTCTTATCATCTTCAAAACCAAGTACTACAGTTTTCAAAACCCTTCCTTCAATACCATCCTCGAACTCCTTCTCATTTTTCTCCTCATCTTCATCCACCTTATTTCCAGTTCCAGATAATCATTCACCATTGTTATTGTGTTGGCTGGAACTACCTGCACCTCTATCAGACTTTCCCTCATCATTTTTATCTTTATTTCTTCCCATTCTATCAGCCCTCAATTTTTCAACTCTTTCAATTTCCTTCTTCAGAATCTTCACCATATCCATTACCTCCTCACCTTGATCTAATTTGTAAAAGTACTCAAATGCTTCTCTTACCAACTTTAGCTTGTACTCACTGATTCTTTCCAGGTTCATGAATCTGTACTTGTCATCATTTGAGAAACTGTACCTGATGCTTAGAGGGTTGTAGGTGACTTCTGGAAGCTTCTCCCTTATCAATTTCAACGGGGTCCTTTTAAGATTTTCATTCAAGAAGGATTTCTCAGCCTTGATTTTGAGTCTGATTGCTTCTATGACTGTAATTTCCTGCCTGCTGAGAAATCCTAGGCTGACATACCAACTCAAACCTCCTAGCATTCTTACTGTTATCACCCATTTATTACTGACATATATCATCACAGAAGCTCCCATTATTGACTGTTTCAATTGTTCATAGAATTTCTTTGGGTCTATGTTGGATGACATCTTTAACTCTTTAATCTTCTCATAGAAACTAGCATCCTAAAATACATTTTTATTTTCATTTTCATCAATCATGAGCACAGTGGCTTCCTATTCAGTTAAATCTTCCATATCCACCAGAATTATATCATCAGCATCCATCTGATATAACCTTTTCTTTCATTTGCCAACTTTATGCACCATAGGAGCCTCCTTTACACCACCTTCTTTTATCACAATGCCTTTCTCCTTAGGCCTCTCAACATTCTTCTGTTTCTCCACCTTATCACCACCAAGCTGTGTAGCATTTTCAGCAGCCACACTAGATAGTAATGCTAGTTGACTCTCCCCCTGAGATGCAACTTGTGTTTTCTCCTTCTCCTTTTCAACTTCACCAACAAACACTTCATTACCTCCACTTTTCTCCCCCTTAGTTCAGGTATCAGCTACAAGCTTGGAATTGAACTCTTCTAATTTTTCAAAGACAGCTTTGAAGCCCTTAGTCATCATATTTTCCAAATCTGACATCTTGTTGATAAGATTCACCTGGTTTCTGCCAACTGTATCCAGGTTCTTTGACAATTTAGTGACTTTGTGAGAAAGGGATTTCAACCTTTTATCAGCTTGTTTTGAGGATTTTGAGGCTGTGGGGGTGTTAGTATTGGTGTCCTAGAGACACTACTTTTAATGTTTTATGGAAAACAATTATGTTATGTGATTATTTAATTAATATTTATTATGTCTTTATTTACTGCGTCATAAATTGAAAGAATAATAAATGTCCTTGGAATATTAATACGTAATATATATCTTTAAGTATGTGACTTAAAAATGAGATTATATGAATAGTATTTTATTCCTAAAATTCCCTAGTCAAGTATTATTATTTAAGGACAGTAATAATACAATAAGTTGTTGACAGATGACCACATCTCATTGGTCATAGGTATGGTGATACTAAAGTCAAGAACTAAAGTCAATTCTAGGAGTGATATTATTGGCCTCTTGATTGAGTGAGACTATGAAATGCATGGTCATGCTCAAATATTGATTTGTTTAAATAGTCTACTCATTGATCAAGAAAACCGAGATTAAACGTTGAAGAGGATGACACTATACATGCCTCGAGTTTGATCTATAATATAAGGTTAAAGGGATTATATTACATGAAACATTATTCACGAAAGGTTTAATTGAATCACCAATTATTATTGTTACTTCGGTAACAATGATGTATTACTAGATTGTAGGGTTTCGTGACACAAACGCAGCAGAATAAACGCGAAAAATAAATCAAAATAGCGAAACCCTCCGCAGGATCCATGCGAAAACAAAAGATTTAATTCGGAGATAAAGAATAAATACCTTTAGAAGCTTTAACAGTTCATTAATGGAAGATTAATGGAGGTCCAAAGCTTTTTTAATCACCACGTATCCACACGAATACTTTTCATGAAGGATTGATGTGTACTAGCACCCGAAAACTTCTTCTCTCTCTATCTTCCTCCTCTCTCAGAGCGGCTAGGGTTTTTGTAAAATCTCTATTATTATTAAATCAGCCCATAAAGAGATTATATAGAGAGAGGAATAAGTTTTCTAATTATAATCCAATTATAATTAATACTAATCCAAAATTCTAAATTATTTAATTAAGTCTCACTTAATTAATTAATTATTAATTTTGGAATTAGTTTAAGTAATTCATTTATTCTATTTATATAATTAATTAAGTCATACTTAATTAATATCATAAATAAAATAAATTACTTATTTAATTTAAATTCATAATTTAAATTCATAATTTAAATTATTTCTCCTTCAAGTGTTCTTTGTGTGTGACCCTGTAGGTTATTATTACGTTGGCAACAATTTTAATATCTAATTAAAATTGTAAACAATGAGCGGCATCTAGTAATACATCATTGCTACCCAAGTAATAATAATAAATCGGTGATTCGATTAAGCCTTTCGTGAATAATGTTCCATGTAATATAATCCCTTTAATCTTGATATTATAAATTAAACTCAAGGCATGTCTCGTGTCATCCTCTTCATAATTTAATCTTTATTTTCTTGATCGATGAGTAGACTATTAAAATCAAATCAACATTTGAGCACGGCCGTGCATTTCATAGTCTCACTCAAACAAGAGGCCAATAATATCACTCTTAAAATTAGGATGATTAAATCCCATCTAGATCATTCATATTTCTCATACGATTCATAATATACCCAATGTCCACTTTTATCATCACCCGGTCAAAGATAACTTTTAATGTAATCAAAGTATATTAATTCCCGTATAGAAATATAATGATTTCAGGTCTAAGGATCATTACACCATTATCACAGTGAGAATTACTTATGACACTTACTTAACATGTAGAATCTCACGGCGGGTCATTCCAGTGCCATGCATTGAGACATGCACTTATGTTCTTGACTTTAGTATCCTCATACCTATGACCAATGAGATGTGGTCATCTGTCAAGAAACATACTAGTCTTTGTGCATTATTATTGTCCTTAAATAATAATACTCGACTAGGAAATTTTAGGAATAAGATACTATTCATATAATCTCATTTTTAAGTCACATACTTAAAGATATAAAATACGTATCAAAATTCTAAGGACATTTATTATGCTTTCAATTTATTACGCAGTAAACAAAACATAATAAATAAATAATAATCAATAAAACATAATCCTTAATAATAAATATTTTCCTTAAAATATAAAAAGTATTGTCTCTAGAGCACAATTACTAACAATCTCTCACTTGCACTTGAGCCAATTACCCAAGTATCCAATACTCATAGAACTAGTGTGACTTTCGTGCTTCTGCTGCGACAAAGCCTTAGCCAGTGTGTCTGCAATATTATTATTAGTATACACTTTACATATATGTATATCTCCTTGATCATTAATCTCATTAATTAAGTGATATCTCCTAAGTACATGCCCAAACAGCCTCCTTGGCTGCTTCACAAGCATCAATATACTCAGGTTCTATTGTAAAATCAACAATTGTCTTTGCTGTGAACCATTCCAGCATACAAAATCTCAATAAAACACAAATCCAGACAGAAACATTAAATTATCTTTATCTGTCTAGAAACCAGTATCACTGAAACCTCTTACAACTAGCTTCACATCTCCCCCATATAACAAGAATGAATCTTTAGTCCTCTTTAAGTACTTAAGAATATTCTTGATTGTCGTCCAGTGACATTCACCTGGATTAGATCGGTATCTACTCATCATGGTTAAAGCATACGAGACATCAGGACAAGTACATATCATTGCATACATTATAAAACCAATTGCTGACGCATATGAAATTTTACTCATGCAGTCCCTATCATCCAATGATTTAGGACAAATTTTATTTTGAGATCACTATCCCATGAGACATTGGGACATATCCATTTTAGTCTCTTTGCATTTGAAATCGATGCAAAACTTTGTCAATGTATGTACTCTAAATTAGGCCGCTCAATCACCTTGATCTATCTCTATAGATCTCGATCCCTAATATATATGTCACATCGCCTAAGTCTTTCATTGAGAAATTATTTCTCAACCAAGTCTTCACAGTCTGTAGAGAAGGAATGTCATTCCCTATTAGTAATATATCATCAATATATAATACTAGGAATGCCACATGGCTCCCACTAAACTTCTTGTAAACACAAGTTTCATCTTCATTCTGAATAAAGTCAAATTCTTTTTGATTGTTTCATGAAAACAAATGTTCCATCTCCTCGAGGCCTGCTTTAATCCATAAATGGATCGACGCAACTTACATACATTTCCAGCATCCTTTAGATCAACAAAACCCTTAGGGTGTGTCATGTACACATCCATATCTTCTTCAAGACTCTCATTTAAGAAAGCGGTTTTGACATCCATTTGCCAGATTTCATAGTCATAGTAAGCAGCTATAGCAAGCAAAATCCTGATGGACATGACCATAACAACTGGTGAAAATGTCTCATCATAGTCAATACCATGAATTTTCTTGAAACCTTTTACCACCAATCGTGCCTTATAGGTCTGTACATTAGCATCCATGTCGGTCTTCTTCTTGAAAACCCACTTGCACCCTATAGGTTTTACCCCTTCAGGTGGATCAACCAAAGTCCATACTTGATTAGTATACATGGATTCCATCTCAGATTTAATGGCATCCAGCCATCTCTTAGAATCTGGAGTGTTTATAGTATCTAGGTAGGTGAGAGGCTCATCTTCATCCACAAGCATCACATCACCATCTTGAGTCAAGAGAAATCCATATTATCTCTCGGGCTCATGGCGAATCCTACTAAACCTACGAACACCTGTGTTTCTTGAGCAGTATTATTTTTCTTGTACATTCTACTCAGGTTCCTCCACTGGTTCAACGTTATCATGTGGGTCTCAAACTTCATTGAGATCTATAATCCTCCCACTGTCTCTCAGCAGTTCGAGCAACAAACACTTTGTTCTTGGAAGGATTATAGAAAGAATAACCCCTTGTTTCAGTTGGGTATTCCACAAAATTACATTTGTCTGATTTTGGTCCTAGCTTGTCAGAGATTAGACGTTTCACAAACGCTTCACATCCCCAAAATTTTATAAATGACATGCTGTGACGTTGCTCAGTCCATATCTCATAAGGAGTCTTTTGAACCAATTTAGTAGGAACACAGTTAAGTGTATGTGGAGCCGTTTCTACGGTGCAACCCCAGAAACTAATTGGAAGATTCATTGACTCAACATTGATCGCACCATGTCCAACAAGGTGTGATCTCTCCTATCAAAAAAACTTTTCTTTGATATTTTCTACTTCATCTTTATAGTCTTTGAACTTTTCAAATGATTCGGATTAGTTCTTCAAAAGATACATATATCCGTATCTACTAAAATAATTAGTAAATTTTATGAAGTTAATAAAATCTACCTTTTGTCATCGTACACATATGACCACATACATCACTATGTATAAGTCATACCCATTCAATGATCCCTTCACCATGTTCGGTAAAAGGAGCTTTAGTCATTTTACCAAATAAACCAAGATTCGTATCCTTTGGTATGATTCATAATCAAACTTATCCATGAATGCATCCTTATGTATTCTGGAAATGCGTTTCTCATTAATATGGCCTCAGCGACAGTGCCAAAGGTAATATTTGATTTGAGTCACTTTAGAACATATAAATTGTTAATTAGATGTGCAACATTATAAGGCTCATCATCAAAATAGAATAAACAACTATTGTTATAAAATGAAAAAGCCTTTCTTGTCCAAACAAGAAACTGAAATAATGTCTCTGCCAATTGCAAGCACGCTATAACAATTATTAAGTTCTAAATTTTCCTTATAGGCCAAAAATTAAGTAACGAGTTCCTTGAACCAGAGCAACTATCTTTACTCCAATTCCAACCCGATACCTTAAGCTTGACCCTTATTGATCATCATCTTCCGATCTTCCAATTAAGCATGACAGTTTAATTTCCAGTCTCCCAACTTTCCACAGAAGTGACAATCGTCTTCTTTATCAACACCTCATTCAGACTTTAGAGTCTGCTTTAGGGATTGGACTTTGGTTTGACAACGGAACTAGATCAAATCTTCTCCTTGCCTTTCCATTTTCCTTTCCCTTTTGCATTCCCTATGTTTACCATCAATATAGTAGTAGTTCATGCATTTATCATATTACTTTCAGCAGTTCTCAACATGCTTAGCAACTCAATGGGTGTTTTACCAATCTTATTCACTTTATTATTCATAACAAAATAAGAATAATATTTGTCCGAAGATTGTAAGATCAAATCTAACTGTCTCCAGACCAATCTGGAAACCCAAAATATCAATGGTATTCATTATACCCTATAATCTTTAGAACATGTGGTGTAACCGGGTCTCACTCTCCCTACTTGTAAGTGTATAGTGCCCTTTCAAATATATCTTATGCTCAATTGTTTCATAAGCATCTATATGCTTGTATTGCTTCTTAAGCTCGGCACATATATTTGCGAGCATGAGACATGAAACATCAGTCGCAACATCAATTTGCTTCCAATAAGCACTATGATTTGCACATGTTACATTCTCAACTTTAAGAGCAGGGGAAGAGATTGACTAATATCGTGGTGCCCGAGGACGATCCTCAAGCTCCTATGTCAGTCAAGGAAATATATTCTCGTCAACTTGTCTTTCTCAATAACTGATCGCATAGAGAAGTTGTTTGTGTTTATCATTTGATATCTACAATATTAAAGTGCATAAAATAAACTAGATTGCAAATTTAATATTAATTATGTTTAAGTGATTATGGTATATCATCATATACCTCCCACTATTTTTATCAAACTAATAGCCCTTACTATTAATTTGGAAAGTATATCCCATAATTCTTTCTAGTGAGACAAGATCCATATTTCGTCATGTCCTAAGTCAACCATTGGAAGTCCTTAGAAAATGATTATTTAGGTAGACAACAGTTGTCAATTATATCATATATAATTCTTGGATAGTTTGGTGAACAACGATTGATCTTATCTATCTAATAGACTTTTAACCAAACTCTATGCTTCTAAGTTCATAATAGTTGAATATAACCGTTTATTTTCACTTATTATGACGACTCAGTTAAGTTAGACCCAATGACACAACGGCCGAATATAACCGTTTATATTCGTCGCATCTCACCACGATAGATAGGAGTCCCCTGCCACTGACAGTCCTTCCCCTTATCGATCTAGAATTCGATGAGTGTTCATTCATTGGAAAGCATCCGAGTAAAACTTAATATTTTGTTAAGGGGTTTTAGAAAATTTATAACGATCATGATCACATCATAAAGAGATCCTCAATTTTTCCTTGAACCAAATATTTCAAATCGACATCTTAAATTGTTCATTTCCCAGGTAGATGGAGGATACCAATGGTCACACTTAAAACCCATCAGCCTTACGAATACGCATATCCGCTTTTGTCAGAAAATCCCAATTATAGATATCAAAAATCCATATTTAATTCCGTGTTTTAAAAATCCATATTTCATAAACACAAGAATCTCATGATCGTTTGTTAATTTTAAAATTTTGAATCGTTATAAATTTTATCTTGTTTAAGCAAACATGGCATGGGTGTCGTATCTAATACATACATAATTAATCAATATTAAGCATGCATCTCAATTATATCTACGCATACATACCAATACATGCAATCATATACATATATGTAATGTGCGTAAATTAAACGTGTTTGGTTATGGCCCCATCCTATATGATATTTCCAAGCTAATGGAAATATCAAGGTCAGTCTATGGTGGTTTTAAAAATACTATCTATTACATGTCTTCTTTCTTCATTGCTCCATCATCCCCTTTTGGATCGCCTCCTTGCTTGCAAGTCTTCATCGATAATTACATTGAATAATAAAAATAAAACTATTCTAATGAAATTACAAGAAGAACTCGAGTTACATTCGAGATAATTAAATTACAATGAATAAACGACATGCAAGTCGTATTTAGAAACCAAAACCATAAATCAAAACCACTATCCTATGGGTCTTTAGGCCATAACCATCCACCATGCTATCATATAACACATATAATATATCTCATATTATATAATCATATCATATAATCATATATAACAAATTTCAAAATTTCAGAAAATTAAAAACAGATTTCTGAAGACAATAAATCGCTATTTTGAGGCCCTTAACGACGTCAAACGCCTTACAGACTCGTTGGTGATAGAAATACTATCAGTTTTGTTCATTGGCCCGATTCCAGTCAGAAAACACATATCGTTTACGAAAATCGGATACAGCAGTCAGATTTCTCCAAATCTGACGGTGTTTCAGAAATCGTATCATATACAATTCTCATAACAAGAACAAGCATATATCATATATACATACACAGTGATACATACAATCATCATATGATTATACATCACATGAATATCATATATTCATAATATATACATACATATATTCAAAATTTTAGAAAATTAAATAATTTTCAGAAAATAATAAATCACCGTTTTGGGGGCTGTAACGACATCTAATGGCTTACATACGCAAAGCTGACGTATCAGTATTTCTCATTGACCCGATTCTAGTCAGAAAATACATATCGTTTGCAAAAATCGGACATTGGACACAGATTTCAAAAAATCTACGGCAGCCGTTTCAGAATTCGTATCGAATACGATTCTCATAATAAGAACAAACATGTATCATATACATACATCAACACACATAATCATCACATGATTATACATCATATGAATATTATATATTCATAATATATATAAACATATACATATTATATCAATATAAAATCATGATAGATCGCATACATGCTTATATATCAAAAACTGTTAAGCACATAACCGAATTAAAACGTTTCGCAAGTAGATCTGATGCCATTGTAGGGTTTCATGACACAAACGCAGCAGAATAAACGCGAAAAATAAATCAAAATAGTGAAACCCTCCGCAGGATCCATGCGAAAACAAAAGATTTAATTCGGAGATAAAGAATAAATACCTTTAGAAGTTTTAACAGTTCATTAATGGAAGATTAATGAAGGTCCAAAGCTTTTTTAATCACCACGTATCCCTCTCTCGCGATCTACGCTCTACGGTATCCACACGAACACTTTTCATGAAGGATTGATGTGTACTAGCACCCGAAAACTTCTTCTCTCTCTATCTTCCTCCTCTCTCAGAGCGGCTAGGGTTTTTGTAAAATCTCTATTATTATTAAATCAGCCCATAAAGAGATTATATAGAGAGAGGAATAAGTTTTCTAATTATAATCCAATTATAATTAATATTAATCCAAAATTCTAAATTATTTAATTAAGTCTCACTTAATTAATTAATTATTAATTTTGGAATTAGTTTAAGTAATTCATTTATTCTATTTATATAATTAATTAAGTCATACTTAATTAATATCATAAATAAAATAAATTACTTATTTAATTTAAATTCATAATTTAAATTATTTCTCCTTCAAGTGTTCTTTGTGTGTAACCCTGTAGGTTATTATTACGTTGGCAACAATTTTAATATCTAATTAAAATTGTAAACAATGAGCGGCATCTAGTAATACATCATTGCAACCCAAGTAATAATAATAAATCGGTGATTCGATTAAGCCTTTCGTGAATAATGTTCCATGTAATATAATCCATTTAATCTTGATATTATAGATTAAACTCAAGGCATATCTCGTGTAATCATCTTCATAATTTAATCTTTATTTTCTTGATCGATGAGTAGACTATTAAAATCAAATCAACATTTGAGCACGGCCGTGCATTTCATAGTCTCACTCAAACAAGAGGCCAATAATATCACTCCTAAAATTAGGAGGATTAAATCCCATCTAGATCATTCATATTTCTCATACGATTCATAATATACCCAATGTCCACTTTTATCATCACCCGGTCAAAGATAACTTTTAATGTAATCAAAGTATATTAATTCCCGTATAGAAATATAATGATTTCAGGTCTAAGGATCATTACACCATTATCACAGTAAGAATTACTTATGACACTTACTTAACATGTAGAATCTCATGGCGGGTCATTCCAGTGCCATGCATTGAGACATGCACTTATGTTCTTGACTTTAGTATCCCCATACCTATGACCAATGAGATGTGGTCACTGTCAAGAAACATACTAGTCTTTGTGCATTATTATTGTCCTTAAATAATAATACTCGACTAGGGAATTTTAGGAATAAGATACTATTCATATAATCTCATTTTTAAGTCACATACTTAAAGATATAGAATACGCATCAAAATTCCAAGGACATTTATTATGCTTTCAATTTATTACGCAGTAAACAAAACATAATAAATAAATAATAATCAATAAAACATAATCCTTAATAATAAATATTTTCTTTAAAATATAAAAAGTATTGTCTCTAGAGCACAATTACTAACATAGATGCCACTCATTGTTTATAATTTTATTATTAGATAATAAAATTATTGTCAACGTAATAATAACCTAAAGGGTCACACACAAACAACGTCAAAACGGAGGTTTATTTAAATTACGAATTTAGATATTTTATTAATATTATTTCAAATTTAATTATTGAATTAATTAAGTGGGACTTGATTAATTATATTAAAATTCGGATTTAATAATAATATAGATATATTATTATTTTGAATTTAATTATTGAATTAATTATGTAGGACTTGATTAATTATATTAGAATTCAGATTTAATAATAATAATAACCCAAAGTCATAATGGGTTTTGGAAACCACATGGCTTAGGGTTAGGCCCAAAATCTCTTTCTCCCCTATATATACATAATGTTGTATAGTATTATGGTTTAATGATCAGATTTCGTTTTTAGAGAAAAATCCTAGCTGCTCAACATCAAGAGAGGCTAGAGAGATTGAGAGAGAGGCAAACAATTCGGCTAGTACCGACTCCTGTGATCGTAGGACGGTCGGGCGTTCGTGTAGACTTCTTTAGACAGGAGATCTTTGCAATAAAGGGCTGTTGTGATTTATCTTTTCTGGACCTCCATTAAACAGCATACGAAAAGCTTTGTTAAGGTACAGACTTCTTCACCATAATCATCCAACGTTATACATGGATCCTGCGATTGGGTTTCGATTTTTATTGTTTTTACGTTAATTCTGCTGCGTTTTCATGCCCGAAACCCTTCAGGGGGTGCTCACACTCTCTGTTTTTTTAATGATCTCATCACTCCTCACCAACTCACTCTCAAGGCCTATTGCCTTAGATATTTGGGCTCCCACAATTTTCTTTTTTATTTGGCCTTGCTCAGGGCCATCTCCTTTTGCTTGGGATTTTCCTAGCCCCTCATTTTTATGCTCAACTCTCTTTTCTTTTATCTCTCTTTTTCTTTTCACACCCTCACTCATTCTAGGTGCAAGAGATTGAGTATGTACATCTTGCACAAAAGGTTTAGATTGTACCTTGATTATAGTGGAAATAAGAGCAGAGTCATCATCATCATGCTGAGAAGTTGCAGCAATTGGAGAGTTACTGTCTGGAATGTGAATGTTAACAGCATCTTTGGTAGCATCTGTTGAGAAGTTACTATCATGAGGGTTGACAGCAACTTTGTCATTAACAGCTACAGAGGCTGTGACATCAATCTCTTCCACCCATTGAGTGGAAGGTTCTTATGGATTGCTATGATCAGTCTCATCCAATTATTGGAATAGTGCATCAACATTTTATTCTTCAGTTGTTGCAAAATGTGATGCACCATAATTGAATGAGTTGTGTTCCACATTTTCTAACCCTATTGTATGTATATCTTTAAGTGGGGACTCAGGTTGAGTGTGTTCAACCTGTTGTGTAGACTCTGTACAAGTTGTCATGAGAGACTGACCAATTTCAATAGATTCCTAGTGTTTAGAGGAGACATCCAGAGATGTGTTTTGATCCCTTTTAAGGGATGTGTCTTTTTGAGAGGACACAACCTGGCTAACAGAGGTTGATAACCTTCTTTCTCACAGGATCACCAGGGCCCTCTATGGGTTCTGTGATCACACTACCAACCTTATTTGCTGCAACTTGTACAATTTCACCACCTACCCGTGGAATGGTTTCTAGCCTAGGGTTTGTGATTCTCCTCTTTTTAGGAGCCTGGTCCTTTTAAGAGGAACTAGACCCTTGGCTAACAGATTTAGAGACTCTTGAAGGCCGAACTCCTTCAAATGATTTGGAGTGTGGGTTAGGAATGGTGAGGTCAATACCATTCTCATCAATCAATGAGAATACAATGTAGTCCCCAATAATTTTTAAATTTAATGCATTTATTGTTGAAAACATTAAATCAGTAATAAACAATCCCAATTCTGTGTTAAGAGGTTTACTGGCTAACATAGAATGAGTGTTCTTCTTGAGTGTTAGGGACTCCGTGCATTGAACACTATCTAAATTATTTATGCCTACATCAGAATTAATGATAAGCATAAAAAATTTAGGATAGTAAATTACCGGTTTTCTTGTTTCTTTCTTGTCAAGCACAAGTTTGAATAATGGCATCAGGAGCTTTCCAATATCGATTCTGTAGTTGTGCACCATAGAATGTACAATCTTTCTTATGTAGGCTAATACCTCATTCCAGCTACTGGTTTTGCTAGACATGGACCTTGAAACAACATCTAACATCATGCTCCATTCTTTATTTAGGTATTTTCTGTCCATGCCTCCTGACAGGTATCATTCATCACTGTCAGGGCTTGTCCTGGGTCCAGTATACCCAATCATTTTGAAGAACTTAGAGAGCTATTCTTCAGTAGCAGGTTCCTGAAAAGGGGCATCCTTCTGAGCTTCTGTGTGGCGATAAGAGTTGACATGGGTTGATTCAATGGTATAGGAGACCCCATTGATTTGAAACTTGATGGAGCTTGAGTCCTGATCCACCTCACAAATTGTAAAGGTCCAAAAGTGTGATAATATTGGGATTTCCAACATGGGACTTTGAGTTAGAGCAAACGAGAGGTACGAGTTGTTCATAAAGCTAACAAATGGTTTGAAGGCTTCTCCAGCTTCACCCACTATAGCCATGGTAGTGAAGTTGGTTTGGCCAAGAGAGCAAATGATTTGGGGTCCAGACATAATTAAGAATTTGAAGGTTTAGAAATGTAGAACAATTTAGAGAAGAAGTTGCAAAGAAAATAGAGGGTTTTTAGGGCGTTAGAGAATTGAGGGTTTAAGAGAGAAATAAAGTAAAGTAAAGAGTGGGAGAAATTTTAGTTTTGTATATATATGATGTGAAAAAGAAACTGTCAAGAAGGAATTGTAAACGATTTTAAGTGACAGTTGTCTTCTAGTTCCATTCCTTGACAGTAACCCCCGTGCTATAACTTACACACACTCTTGACAGTAACATTAGTGGTTAGAGAATATATAAAACAAGTGAATAACCATAATATTTACTGTTGACAGTATGTTATGCAGGGATTTTAGAAAACTATATTGTCAATGTTGTTAGACAGTAAGTTTCACAAGGATTTAATTGTAAGTTTCAGTCCCGCATAATATGCTGTCAAAACTTCACCATCATTTGACAGTAAGTTCCACAGGATTCGACAGTAAGTTTCAGTCCCATGTACTATACTGTCAAAACTTCTCAATCATTTGACAGTGAGTTTCACAGAATTTGACAATAACTTATCACTATGTGACAGTATGGATAAATCACACTGTCAAGCAACTTGACAGTATCTTTTATTAACCACATATGAATTAAGTTACTTAAAAATAAATTAGTTAACCTCTCAGTAAAATATAATCATGTCTTTCCACTGTGATAAAAATCAAAACACCTCAAGAGGCCATTAGTTCACAGTGAAATTCAGTTAACTAAATTTTTGTCAATTAAACAGAATTACATTAACATGACAAATTTAACATACCCAATTCACTCACTAGCCTATTGAATGTCTTTTCATCCAGTGGTTTGGTGAAAATATTTACAAGTTATTTTTCTGTGGGAACATAGATTAACTTTATTGTGCCTTCCTCCACATGATCTCTAATGAAATGATGTCTGATGTCAATGTGTTTGGTTTTAGAGTGTTGAAAAAGATTTTCAGAAATTGCTATGGCACTAGTGTTGTCACAAAATATTGGAATTCCTTGCAGAGTCAACCCATAGCCCAATAGTTGATTCCTCATCCAAAGTAACTGAGCACAGCAACTACCAGCTCCAATGTATTCAACCTCTGCAGTTGAATTTTATACTGAATGTTGCTTCTTGCTAAACCATGAGACCAATCTTTCTCCCAAAAATTGACAACTACCTGTTGTGCTCTTTCTGTCTATTCTGCACCCTGCATAGTCCGAGTCTAAATATGCAACTAAGTCAAAACCAGAATCTTTAGAATACCAAAGGCCTAAATGTTGAGTGTCTTTTATGTATCTAAAAATTATTTTTACAGCCATTAAGTGAGACTCTTTTGGATCAGACTGAAAACTTGCACACAACACTGTTACAAATATGATGTCAGGCCTGCTAGCCATTAGGTAGAGGAGAGAGTCAATCATTCATCTATACATTTTATTGTCCACCTTCTTTCCTCTTGGATTCTTGTCAAGTTGAGTTGTTGTTGGGATTGGAGTTTTCGCAGGAGATGAGTCTTCCATATCAAACCGTTTCAAAAGATCATTGACATATTTACTTTGGTAAATAAATATTCCATCTTCTTTTTGATAGACTTGAAGTCCAAGAAATAATACCAATTCACCCATCATACTCATCTCATATTTGTTCTGCATCAACTCAGAGAATTTCTTACATAAATCTTCATTTGTTGAACCAAAGATGATGTCATCACCATATACTTAAACTAGAATGATATCATTTCCATGCTTCTTGTAGAAAAGTGTTTTATCCACAATCCCTCTTGTAAATTTGTTATCAAGAAGAAACTTGGAAATAGTATCATACCAAGGCCTTGGTGCTTGCTTTAAGCCATACAATGCCTTTAGTAGTCTGTACACAAAGTTCTTCATTTTTGGATCTTCAAAACCTGGGGGATGTTCAACATACACTTCTTCTTCTAGTTATCCATTAAGGAAAGCACTCTTTACATCCATTTGAAAAACTTTGAAGTTGTTGAATGCAACAAAAGCCAAAAAGATTCTTATTGCTTCAAGTCTAGCAACAGGAGCAAATGTTTCTTCATAGTCAATCACTTCCTGTTGACAGTAACCTTTTACCACCAGCCTTGCTTTGTTTCTTGTTATAGTACCACAATCATCAATCTTGTTCCTATAAACCCACTTAGTGCCTATTATGGATTTGTTCTTTGGTCTAGGCACTAATTCCCAAACACATATTCTTTCAAATTGATTAAGCTCTTCTTGCATGGAATTAATCCAATCAGGATCAGCCAATGCTTCTTCTAGGATTTTGGGTTCATTTTGAGAAAGGAAACAAGAGTACATGCATTCATTGGCAACATTTCTTCTTATTTTGACTCATGTTCCTGGATCACCAATGAGTAAATCATTAGTGTGATCTCTGTTCCATTTTGTTTCTCTTAGAGAATCACTGGAGTCTTCAACACCTTGTTGATTGACAACATCTTTTGCTTTTGCACAATTGACATCATCAATTTCTTCAAGCCCACTATTCATGGGAACATTCCCAGAAAAATTAGTTGTTTGAGCAGTTCCTTCATTGTATTCAGACTGGATAGGAATAATTGTTGGACCAGAAAATGTGTGATCAATTCTTGGTGAATCTTCATCAATCTCTTCTAGATAGCCTTGATTTTCAAAGGCCAAAGGTTTTGCTTCTTGACTTCCTTCAATTCCAGGAAATTTTGTTTCATCAAAGGTGACATTTATACTCTCCTCCACAATCTTGTGATCAATGATATAGACTCTGTATACAGTCCTGTCAATGCCATATCCCATAAAGATTCCTTCAAGTGCTTTAGTGTCAAATTTTCCTTATTATGGTCACGTGGATATTATTGTCTGTACATACGTTTTTTTATATAGCGTACCTTTTTTTTTAGACTAAATAGCACTTTGCACCCCTTATCTTTAGTCGTTTTTTCGATTTCATCTCAAATTTATAATTTTGGTACAATGCATCCCTCAACTTTAAATTTCATTTCATATTGCACTTTTTTAATCATTTTCCATCCAGAATAACAGTTACCGTTAATATGCATATGTGTAAAATTGGAAGAATTTTTTCAAATTTATATTTTAACCGAATGCACCCCCAAATTTTTATATTTTGGCAAATGACATCCTAACTAAAAATTTAACTCTTTTAAAATAAAAAATTATTATATATAAAATATATTTTATTTTATTTTATGTGTATATAATTTTTTATAATTCATTTTAATAGATATGTTGTGTACTACTGTACTTATAAATTTAACTCTGTTTAATCTATCCATTACAATATATAATATTATTTTTTTAAGATAATTATTATATATTAAAAAAATTAGGATATCTCGTGGGATGCACATATTTTTTAATGTTTGATATTTATTATTTGTAAATTTATATTTGTTTTAGTTTTAAAGATGTGTTTTAATTAGATTAATTGTAATAAGGTTTTAAAATAAATAAATCATTGGAGATGTGTTTAGATTAGAATTGTTAAAATACAATAAATTTTTGACAAGATTAAATTTGTTAAATAGGATTGTAATACCAGACTTATATTTAAGTAGTAACCAACAAATCCTAGACAAACTATTGACAATAAAATTTTTAAAGTTTCGATTTTAATAGTACAATATAAATTTATAATTTTTAAATAAAAATTATAAATAGTATATCGATAAAATAATATCACAACACAAATTTGTGATAAAATATATATGTGTTCATATTATTATTTAAAAATATTAAATTTTAAAATATGGGAATAATAATTAAAATAAGGACTAATTATTAATTTCATTTAAAAAATTATTACTACATTTTAAAACTATTTATTTTGATTATATTAAAGTTCAATTTTTATTAAAATGAAGTCAAAATAATTAATTAGGATATGATATGTTACAATATTATAACTACATGGTGCATTTTGTTATAACCTAAACAATAAAATATAATCTTCTGATTTTACCCCTGTGCATATGACGGTGACCGTTTTTTTTACGGAAATTGATTAAAGAAGTGCAATATGAAACAAAATTCAAAATTAAGGGATGTAATCTGTCAAAATAAAAAGTTTATGTCCAAATCAAAAAAGTGACTAAACGTAAGGGATGCAAAGTGCTATTTATTCTTTTTTTATTACTTAAACCAATTAATTCAACTCCAAAATATAACCAAAAATCAAGATCGATACAAATCTAACTTCAAAATACCATAAACAACTTAAAACCATAATACAACTTCAACTTTGAAATCGAATCTTCTCCCGAGCTCAATTTTTGAAATCTTCAAAAAATTGAATCTTTTCCCAAGTTCAAAGTTCATAAAAAATGGGTATTAAATAACTCAAAGTATATTGGGTTATAAAATGGGTTATGAAATGTGTAAAGTTGAAATGAGTTTTAGAGAGCTAATAGAAATCTCCAAAAATGGTATGATAAAAGAACAACTTTGTTTCTGAGAGATAAGGGTGTATATTCTCGGGAGACATATAATAGAGCATAACTTTAAAAGGGTAAAATGAGAATTAAAAAAATATGTTCATACGCTCTATAATAGAGCGTATGAGCATATTTGTTTTTTAAATCTCAGCCATTGATTTATTTTTTTAACTGTAAAAGATGAGTTGGTTGAATATTAAAAGATATCCAGTGAGCCGTGAACAGTTTCCATAAAAAAAAAAAAAGGAAGTAAAAATAAAAAAATGTTAGGAGTAAAGGCCAAAAACATTGGGAACCGACTTCCTGCTACACCTCAGCAATAAAACAAGTATATTGTTGTCATCCTACGCTAATTGTCTGTACGAGCCTTGTCCTGTAATTATGAAAGGTGATAACTCCTCAATCTCCATAGAGAAAAGAAATGTTTTGGTACCCACTTCAATGTAGTTTGAACTTGTTTCTATGTTGCATAACATTTAACACCCTATATATATATATGTCATACCCTGCGTCTACACTTAACACATTCAAGCATTCCTATTGACTGTCCGATAAAATTATGGCAGCTTCTACATTCATTTTTCATCGTCATCAACCATTTTACCAAGGAAATGATCATCATCCTAAGTCACTAGTTTTCGATTCCTCAATTATTCAAAATGAGCTAAACATACCTAAAGAGTTTATATGGCCTGACCATGAAAAACCATGCTCAAATACTCCACAACTAGATGTTCCCTATATCGATTTTGGAGGCTTTCTCTCCGGTGATCCTATAGCATCCGAGAAAGCTTCCAAACTCGTGGGACAAGCATGCCGAGAGCATGGATTTTTTCTTGTTGCTAACCATGGGGTTGATGAAAATTTAATATCGGATGCTCACAAGTTTATGGACTTGTTCTTCGACCTGCCTCTTCATGAAAAACAAAAGGCTCAAAGAAAATTAGGTGAACATTGTGGTTATGCTAGTAGCTTTACAGGAAGGTTTTCTTCCAAGTTGCCATGGAAGGAAACACTTTCATTCGAACACTCTGCTAAGAAGACGTCATATAATATGGTTGAGGATTATTTTACAAGTGCATTGGGCCAAGATTATGCCGAACTTGGGTAAGTACTAATAACAATCATCATAATTCATTGGTATTATACAAGTAGCTGGATGTCATGGTCTCCTATATAGACTAATCTATCTCTTGCATGTTTGTTAATTAATTAGGAAGGTATACCAAGGTTACAGCAACGCCATGAGAACACTTTCACTTGGCATCGTGGAGTTATTGGCAATCAGCCTTGGGGTAGATCGATCTCATTTTAAGAATTTATTTGAAGAAAATAACTCCATAATGAGACTCAATTACTATCCAACTTGCCGGAAACCAGAGTTTACTTTAGGAACAGGACCTCATTGTGATCCAACTTCATTAACCATCCTTCACCAAGACGACGTTGGTGGCCTTGAGGTTTTTGTTGACAACCAATGGCATTCTATTCGGCCTAACCTCAGTACCTTTGTTGTTAATCTGGGCGACACTTTCATGGTAAAATTTCAACACTGAATGATCTAATTTTTTGATAAGAGACGAATGACTTATTTTCATTTCCGGTTAATATTTAGCATGTGCGCAAATATATATTCTGCGAAGAGCCTCGATCACTATCATAATATGGTGATTTGGAAGTGCCTAGCTACAAGGAGGACACGTTTGATATATTTATATACATGTACTAATACTCTAAAAACTGCAGGCTCTATCTAACGGAAAATACAAAAGTTGCTTGCACAGAGCAGTGGTGAACAGCCAAAATCCTAGGAAATCTCTTGCTTTCTTTCTGTGCCCACAGAAAGATAAGGTGGTGAGGCCACCAACAGAGCTGGTGGACCAAAACAACCCGAGAATGTATCCAGATTTTACATGGTCAACCCTGCTTGAATTTACACAAAAACATTACAGAGCTGACATGAACACCCTCGAAGCTTTTTCGTCTTGGCTGCCTACTTTCAACAACACAGAGCAGCTGGGAGATGGACATGTTTAATACATCATCTTTAAGTAGATAGATTGCATGGTAAAAATAAAAAAGATTTGTAGCTCTCTGCGAGAATGATTTTGTACTTTTTTCAATTTTTTATCGATCAGGTAAAATAAAATGCTCAAATCCGTGGCTAGCCGCTAGCTGTACCCCTTGTATAGAAATGGTCGGGATTTGCTATGTTTTATGTTCTTGTTTTTTCTTTTTCTTTTTACAAATTTTATCTTTCTGCGTTACAAATTTTGATTTATCTATATATTCACTCACCAGGTTGATTCAATGGAATACTCGGGGTGTAAATTGGAAACTTATATATCGGATTTTTCAATATATAATAAATAAAATATAAACCAGAATATATATATTTTTTAATTAGTACTTATACACAAAAAATCCCACTAAAAAAATAAGTTACCTCATAAAAGTGTAGTGAAAATATAAGTTACCTCATAAAAGTGTGTCTCGACAAACACTAGAAAGACCTAAAAATAAATATCAAATACTGACAAATTATACGGAGTAATTCTTAACTTGATTAACGAGAATGGTAAGTTCCGCATCGAAACGGACGTACAGTCGTACATCAATTATCAACAAAATTGTATGGTAATGATATTGGATAGAGTGCTTGATAGATAAATAATAAATTGACGGACGACCTAAATGATCGTCATGGGCAGGGACTCACGGGGATAAAAAAACTGGTTATATTGGCACAAAAACTGATAAATTATAGAAATTTAATTCGATAATTACTAAGTGTTTTCAAATTCAGAAAAGAATAGAAAATGAATTTGTTTTTTTGCAAAAAGATTTTATTAAACCAATATATCCCAGCTGGAACAAATCTTCAAGCTGTCAACTACAACCTGAATGTAAAACAAAGAACGAGCTAAATACATAGTTGTTTTGTTTTCAGATCGCTTAACACATAAAATATTCATATTCTTTAATCTAAAAAAATATTACAATGACTTCTCGAACAATCCAACTTACATCAGCTGTGAAACCAGTAGCATCACAATTGACCTTCGCATAAGTATCATCTGTAACCCAATGTTCAGAACTATCGGTTACACTAACTGATATTGGAGGAACACATATCCTCGAAATATGAATAACTTTTTGTTGTGAAAGGTGAGTTCTTGCGATCTCCACCACGGTCCTAGATTCGATGCAAGTCTTACAAATCTCTCAAAATATCATATAAATCATTCTTAGAAAAACTATTGAAACCCATAACAAGACACGTAAAAACATCAAAACATAAAACATTAACATCCCAAAAAGATGGGCACGACTAACAACCTTGATAACAAAGTACCAACAAGATCTCTTCCAACAAGATCTCTTCCAAAAATGATTAGGTCTCAATTTTATTAAAAAACCGGTAAATAGAAGAGATGATGGAAGAGCGAAGGGGCTTAATCGTTGAAGGTATGAAAGTGAAGAATTGACGGCTGGAAAACTAGATACGGGAGTCGATTCTCAAAACCCTTGCACTATAATGTTTAGATGAGATTAATTTGTTTGTTCTGTTTAAATATTTCAAAAGTGAAGAAAATATATTTGGGACAATTATGTAAGAAATTTTTTTCCAATCAATTGAAATTTTCCTTTCGTGGGAAATTATAAAGATAGATATGTCAGATCGAAACCTTTTTCTGAAAATGTCAGAGGGGAACAAGTTAAAAAAATTCGTTTTTTTAGGAAAAAAATTCTGAAACTTGGTTCTAGAGAAACATAAAGTTATTAGCAAGATCAACATAAATACATGCTCCATTTGTGCTAATTTAGTAGTTACTTTTTCCAAAAACAAATTGTCTCGTGATATTATTATCCTTTGAGTAAATGACACTTTACCTCCTTATGTTATAGAGTTGTATCAAATTAGTCCACTTTTATGTTTTGTATCACTTTACAACCTCTAACTTTTAATTTGATTTTGCTTTACAATCCCACATTTATCTCCTGTTTATTAGGACTTTTAAAATTAAAAATCAAGTTTAATAAAGACATTTACATATTTCCCGCACATATTATAAGTTTAATAAATATGGTGATATATA
Source organism: Oenanthe sinensis (assembly GCA_028671895.1). Lineage (NCBI taxonomy): Eukaryota > Viridiplantae > Streptophyta > Magnoliopsida > Apiales > Apiaceae > Oenanthe > Oenanthe sinensis. The sequence continues at coordinate 15,460,672 of CM053802.1, forward strand.
TTATAGTACTAAAATTGCTTAACAATTGACATTCTGTATTTTTATTAGAAATATAATTCCAAATATTTAAAAAAGGATTAATAATTGTATCAAAATCATTAAAATTGCTCAATAATTGAGCATTCGTATTTTTATTAAAAATATAATTTAATACTTTTAAAAAAAGATTAATAATCTTGAAACTGATAACGAAAGTTATCAATCTAGCAATGGCTGATATGTATGAAAACAAATGGGTAGGATATATATATATATATATATATATATATATATATATATATATATATATATATATATATATATATATTGTTGGGGTTTAGAGCATGAACACGCAGCGGAATTGACGAAAAACAATAAAAATTCGAAACCCCATCGCAGGATCCATGTATAAGATTGGACAGATTATGGTGAAACAGAATTATACATATTAAGAGCTTGACTTTCACGAACTCAACAGAGATCCTAGCTTTCACGACTTGTGTCTTCCTCTCGAAAAACACCTCTATGGTATCCACACGAGCACCTTCAAGAACGTCTCACGATCTTGACTGCGGAATGGACGTACTAGCCTCCATCTTGATAATTCGAGTTGTTTGTTTCCACCTCCTTTTGCTGCCCCCTCTAGGGTTTTATTTATCAAAAACGTAATGGCCTCTTAACCCTTCATTATCTATTTATAATGGCTGATTAATAGGCTCATAACAGCAAAACCTAACCCATGTAGGTATAGGATTAAATAATAAAATAAATTTCTATTATTTAATTAATAACTAAGTCATACTTAATTATTATGGGCATAAATACTCCTCTAATTTGAATTTATATTATCTCAATTAATTAAGTATCACTTAATTCATATAATAAAATTCAAATAATCATCAATTAATTTAAATCTATAATTTAAATTAACTATTCCTCTAAGTGCTCCATGCGTGTGACCCTATAGGCTATAATTTAATTGGCAATAATTTTATTCTCCAATAAAATTATAAACAATGAGCGGTATCTAGTAATACATCATTGCTACCCAATTAAACAATAATTAAATCGTGATTCGATAAAACCTTTTGTGATTAATGTTTCTGTGTAATATAATCCCTTTAACCATATATATTATAGATTAAACTCGAGACATGTATTTATTCATCCTCTTCAACATTTAATCCGGGTTTACTTGATTCATGAGTAGACTATGAAAAACAAATCATTATTTGAGCACGGCCATGCATTTTATAGTCTTACTCAATCAAGAGGCCAATAATATATCTCCTAATTATAGGAGGGTTAAATCATTTATCTATCATTCATATTTCTCATACGACTCATGATATACCCGATGTCCACTTTTATCATCACCCGGTCAAAGGTAACTTTTAATGTAGTCAAAGTATATTAATCCTCGTATAGAAATATAATGATCTCAAGTCAAAGGATCATTACACCATTATCGCTGTGAGTCTTTCTTATGACTTTATTAAACATGAAGAATCTCACTGTGGGTCTGTCCAGTACCATGTACTCCTACATGTACCTATGTATTGACTTTAGTATCCCCATACTTATAACCAATGAGATGTGGTTATCTGTCAAACAACATACTAGTCTATTTATGTATTATTATTGTCCAATAATATTAATACTCGACTAGGGACCTTTAAGAATATGATATATTATATAATCTCAAGTTCAAGTCATGTACTTAAACTATACAATGTGTATCATGATTCTAAGGACATTTATTATGCTAACAAATATATCGCAGTAATTAAAGTCATAATAAATACGTTTATTGAATAATCAAATGACATAAAGGTCTATTAAAAGAAACAATGTATTGCCTCTAGGGCACCTACACCAGCATATATATATATATATATATATCTGATATGCAGATGCAGGATACTTGTCAGATCCTCATTTTGGCAAGTCACAAACCGGATATGTATTCACATATTACGGTACAATCATTTCTTGGAAATCCACAAAGAAAATTACAGTGACAACCTCATCAAATCACTCAGAACTAATTGTGATTCATGAATTTAGCAGAGAATGTGTATAGTTGTGGTCCATCATGAAGAATATTTAAGAATTATGTGAATTAGCGGACATCGCGAAAAATCATACTTTTATATTTGAAGACAACACTACATGTATATATCAATCAACTCAAGGAAGGTTATATATGATGGTCTTAAATGTGGGCCAGGGATTTGTTTATGTTTATGATCACAGAGATCAATAAGCAAGCGTAGTATTAATACTTGTGATTAATAAACTGAATACAATCAAACTATTTAAAGATAAAAACTAGTTATAATACCGCTACTAACTATCTATTATTTTTCCACTACTTATAGCACGACTAAATAACCCACATGACTTGCTCTTTGCAGTAGACACGAACAATTGAACACACGACTAAGTCTGTGAACTAAAACCAGATTGACAGCTTCTCTAATAAAACATACTAAAATAAATAAAACAAGATTAGATTAATTTCCAACAATCACCCCCTAATCTAAACTTGTCTGATGCGTCCGTCCAGCCCATATGGCTTTTAAACTGAGCCCGTATGGCTATTGAACTGAGCCCGTATGACTATTGAACTGAGCCCATATGGCTATTGAACAGAGCCCATATGGCTATTGTTTGCCCGTCTAGCACTATACTCATGACTATAACAATGATGGTCTTCATCCTCGATTGCTGCAATGTTTACTTCTTGTCTCTTCACTCGTTCCCGTCGTGGTTTACTACATTATGAAGCATAGTGTCCTTATCATACTCTTGTCACGGAAATAACCACCCCTAGCTATTTAATTCTGAGATGCCAAGATAAGTTGTCCACCTGCACTCTCGGACCTGCCTTTCATCCTTTCCTCGGGAGCTTTGAGACGACCCACTAATTCTTCGACAGTCATAGCTTTCATGTCTCCGAACTGTTCGATATTTGAAGCTATCTGGAGAAATTTGTCAGGGACTGTACGTAGGATCTTCCTCACAACGCTAGACTCCTCCATCACTTCTCCAAGAACCTATATATTGGTTGCTATCCCGCTCAGCTTCATACAAAAATTATCGATTTTATCTGTCTCCTTCATGGTAAGAGACTCAAACTCTCCCTTTAACGTTTACACCTTTGCCTCCTTCACTCGCTCTGCTCCCACACACATCGTTTTAATGACTTCCCAAGCTTCCTTCGCGGTTTCTTTCTCAGGAATGGTCAGCAATACTTTTTCTGGCACGCCTTGATATATTGTTGCAAGGGCTATCTGTACTGTCCTCTCATTAACAACAATCTTTGGATCTCCTTCGATCGCACCCCAAACTCCTTGCGCCTTCATGAACACTTTCATTTTCAGGGACCATGTTGTATAGTTACTTTTTGTTAGCATTGGATAGCTTAAACCCACAGAGCCTTCTTTTTTCTTGGTTATCTCCATAGCTTTGTTTATGTGTTTGGGTTGATATTTTGGCGTACATGAAGGGTTTCGGGCATGAAAACGCAGTGGATATAATATAAAACAAAAAAACGAAACCCTATCGCAGGATCCATGTATAACTTTGGATGATTATGGTGAAGAAGTATGTACCTTAACAAAGCTTTCCGTATGTTGTTTAATGGAGGTCCAGAAAAGATAAATCACAGCAGCCCTTTGTTGCAAAGATCTGCTCTCCAAAGAAGTCCACACGAACGCCCGATCGTCATACGATCACCGGAGTCGGTACTAGCCGAATTGATTGCCTCTCTCTCTCTCTCTAGCCTCTCTTAATGTTGAGCAGCTAAGGTTTTTCTCTAAAACGAAATCTGATGATTAAACCCTAATACCATACATCATTATGTATATATAGGGGAGAGATAGATTTTGGGCCTAACCCTAATCCATGTGGTTTCCAAAACTCATTCTGATTTTGGGTTATTATTATTATTAAATCTGAATTCTAATATAATTAATCAAGTCCCACTTAATTAATTCAATAATTAAATTTGAATAATAATAATACTTATTAAATCCGAATTCTAATATAATTAATCAAGTCCTACTTAATTAATTCAATAATTAAATTCGAATAAACAATAATATATTTAAATTCGTAATTTAAATAAACCTCCGTTTTGACATTCTTTATGTATGACCCTTTAGGTTATTATTACATTGGCAATAATTTTATTATCTAATAATAAAATTATAAACAATGAGTGACATCTAGTAATACATCATTTTTACCCAAGTATCAATAATAATTGGTGATTCAATTAAACCTTTCGTGAATAATGTTCTATGTAATATAATCTCTTTAGCCTTATATTATAGATCAAACTCGAAGTATGTATAGTGTCATCCTCTTCAACGTTTAATCTCGGTTTCCTTGATCAATGAGTAGACTATTTAAACAAATCAATATTTGAGCATGACAATGCATTTCATAATCTCACTCAATCAAGAGGCCAAAAATATCACTTCTAGAATTGGAGCATACGATTCATAGCATACCCAATGTCCACCTTTATCATTACCCGGTTAAAGGTAACTTTGAGTGTAATCAAAGTATATTAATTCTCGTATAGAAATATAATGATTTCAAGTCAGAGGATCATTACATCATTATCACAGTGAGATTTCTTATGACACTTATTAACATATAGAATCTCACGGCGAGTCTTTCCAGTGTCATGTATTGATACATACACTTATGTTCTTGACTTTAGTATCACCATACATGTGACTAATAAGATGTGGTCATCTGTCAAAAGACATACTAGTCTTATTGCATTATTACTGTCCTTAAATAATAATACTTGACTAAGGAATTTTAGGAATAAAATATTATTCATATAATCTCATTTTTAAGTCACATACTTAAATATATATATTACGTATTAATATTCCAAGGACATTTATTATTCTTTCAATTTATGACGCAGTAAATAAAGACATAATAAATATTAATTAAATAATCACATAAAACATAATCCTTAATTGTTTTCAATAAAACATTAAAAGTATTGTCTCTAGGACACCAATACTAACAGTACACCACCTGGATGCTCTGATACCGAATAATGATTTTAAATGTGGATCAGGGCTTTGTTTTTGTATATGAACACAGAGATCAACAAGCAAGCATAGTATTAATACTTGTGATTAATAAACTGAATACAATCAAACTATTTAAAGATAAAAACTAGCTATAATACCGCTACTAACTATCTATTATTTCTCCACTACTCCCACACTTCTAGCACGACTAAACAACCAACATGACTCGCTCTTTGCAGTAGACACGAATAACTGAACACACAACTAAGTCTGTGACCTAAAACCAGGTTGACAGCTTCTCTAATAAAACATACTAAAATAAATAAAATAAGGTTAGATTAATTTCCAACAATATCAAAGGAGACATAACGAAACACATTTCACTAAAATTCTTTTACACTCGTGAACTCCAAGAGAATGGTGAAATTGATGTTTAACAAATTAGGTCATGTGATAACCTTGCTGACTTGTTCACAAAATCACTACCGAATTCAACATTTGGAAAATTATGACACAATGTTGGAATGCGTCGACTCAGAGATATGTTGCAACAAAACTTCAGTGAATGATTTATTTTTCTAAGGGAAGATTGTACTCTTTTTCTTTCGTCAAAATTTTTATCCTACTGAGTTTTTTATATAAGGTTTTAACGATGCAATCTATGATCCATACCATGATGACAATTAAATGGGAGTGTTATAAATGTGATTTTCATATTTTTCAATGGCCAAATAGGAAGACTAAGACATAGTAGTATAATTATTTGCCATGTATTTAATATCCATATCTCTCGCATTGCCATTACATTGCCTATAAATAGCATGATTCGAAAGGAGTAAAAAATACACCGAAATAATCTTTTCTTGAACTTTATTTTCTAATCTTTTTGCTCCATTTCAGTTAGTATTTTTAGTTTTAGTAGTGTTTCTTCCTCTATTATAACATACTATCTATGTACCACCCAATTATTAACGTTTCGGAGATAGGGTCCGACACGCATTTTAAGATGCATATAAAGTATAGTTCTATAACTTATTTTTAAAAAAAATTCTGAATAAAAATTTAATATTTAAAATACGTGTCAGACCTTCTCTCCGAAACGTTAACAATTGGACGAGACTGAGGATAGTTTACATGTGTAGTCCATTTAAGATTGACGTCACCTCTTGCATCAGTACTGTCAACTTACAATGGTAGGACTCTGGCAAGTTTAATATGCTGTCTTCCTCGGGTCGATACCCGCTGTTTGAATACATCCAAGCCTAGGGAAAAGAAAATCCATGATCTACATCAACAGAGAATCATTTAAAGAGAAAATACCTGAGTAGCAAAACTCCATTGAAGATTGTCGGGACCCATTCGGTCACTGTCTTTTAACTGTGTGAGTTGTGACTATTGTTTTAACCAGCTAGCTGAGTTATGTTAATCTCCTCGCTCTAAGGCCTCGTTTGTCTGGACTTATAAGCAGTTTATAAGCTGAAAAAGTTGGTATATATGTACTTTTTCTGAAAATAAGTAACTTATTTTCAAATTTGAAAATAAGATTTGGTCTTAAATTTCTAAAATAAATATTAATTTTAAAAAAAGTATATGAAAATATTTTTTTAAAAAAAATAACTTATTACTTATAAGCTAAGCCAAACATCCCCTAAATCTTTCATTTTATTACTTCTGATATTTTTGCTCAAAACACATTAAATAATTATTAAATTACGAGTTCTCCTGAAATCTTGTTTTAAAAATATCCCATGACGAAATCTCATCAATCTAGTACCCACCTTTCCACACCATCACAAGCAGGTGGACCCCACACAACAACGAAGTAAAACCTACCTATAGCCGTATAGCCTATTATATACCTATACATAATACGTAATGGAAATAAATGGGTTAACGTGCTCCTATGATTAGTGCAGTTATGTAAAATTAAAATATATCAAATTAAAATTTTATATCAAATAATCTATGTAGCTATAAAATCATTATAAATTTTATAATTTAAATTATAATTCATTTAATTTCATATATTCAGTATAAAAGAAAATAATAAAAAATATTAATATTATAATATTTTTATAAATATGTATATATTCTAAAGTAAATTATAAAAAAACAATTTTATACAAATATTGTTTTTGTATAATATATAATAAAAAATATATATAACTAAAAATATTTTATTATATTAATATTATAATATTTTAATAGATATGCAATATATATAAAAATAACCATACAAGTAACTAATAAATGTAGTTAAGAATAAAATAATATTTTTATATTTAATGTTATAAAATATAAATATATTAAAAGAATTATAATATATAAAATAAAATATATTAATTATAATAAATATATTTAAAATATTTAAAAAGTGTTCCGTGCATTACATGAGATTTAAGCTAGTAACTCTATAATTAGTAATAAACAATATTAATATTGGCAGAAACAATACTTGTGAACCAAGAGACCGTTGATTTAAAAATATTAATATTAGCTCCCGCGTTTTAATAATCAAAATTCTGGGACATGATACATTTTTTATATATGGCCAATAGGTCATTTAATCTTACCAAGTTGCTAATTTTGAACGTCGTCATTTTTCGGGCTCAAATTTTGATTATTTTAATCCTGATGTTGTTGTTACAATATTTTAAGTTATAAGATCTTTTAACATTGTTTTAGGTTCAGAAACATGAATTTTGCAGAAAAAATATTATAGCTTAAAGAATTAGAATTGATGTTAAATTTTTCTGAAAATCCAAAACGCTAGAACCCACAAACCGCACACTTCGGCATGAATTCGAAAAGTATTTCTTCGAAAATTAAATCATGTCAGCTAGAATAACATCATTACTTGGCTTATGGATTCGGAATTTCGGATCATGTAAAATCTCAGGCAGGAATATTTATTTTTAAATAAACAGTGTAATGAATTTTAATTTGTAAGTAACTAATTAACATTTAGATATTTTTATATCATAAAAAAGTATGTTAGCTATACTAGAAATCAAGCAATTTATATGCGCAATATGATTTTGTATGGAATTTACTTTACATTATGTTTGAGAATTTGAATTCATTTAAAATTTTGAATTTTATTAAATAACATATTTAAATGATAAAAACTTTTAAATAAAATTTAAAATATTCAAATATTAATATTAATTTAAGAATTAAAATTAATAATAATCTAGTTCATGTCATTTAAAATTTAGTATTTAAAATAAATTACATATTTTTAAATACAATCAAAATCTAAAATGAAACGAATTTAGATTCAATTGATCACCTTTTCTCTTTCAAACACTTTGTAATTTATACTATATTTTCACAACAATTGATTAGTTGTTAACTTTTAGTTATTATAATTTGCACACGCATATGTATATGAGTGCTAAATCACATCAACAAGAATCAATATCAACATCCCCACAAATATTAATAATTCGATTCGATGTTTTGCGACAACAAAATCAAACTTTTGGTATTTGTACTTATTTGTTCCTTGCTACTTCCAGTAGTAACCTCTTCTCTTCACGTGCAAGACCTCGTTCTTCTGTCCATCGCTCAATTAAACCACCTCTCAGGATTGCCCTACTTCGAGTCCATGCGATGAGTAGATGACAATACATATTAACATTATTATACATAGGTCAAGACGCCAAGTTGAATAGAAAAAATTCTTTAAAAGAGAATCGAGATAATTATTTTAAAATTTAAATTTTTTAAACATATTACACCTCCATTAAATAAATTGGAAAGATTTACATATGTTATTCTAAATAAATATATAAGGGCCGTGATCTTTCACTCTTTCATTTAGCATGTGCTGGGTGATTCATTTCGTCAACCCCCATTTCGAATACCTTATATTTTGTAATACTATATTCCGTTAGATAACACTTGTTATATTAATTTGATTTTTCATTTTATTTATTACTTCATCCAAGGTTATAATGATTTTTTGCTAGTATAAATTGATATATGCCTATATCTATATAAAATATTTCTCAGCTATATATCCGATCTCTCGAGATATATATAACTACATGACTCGTATATAAATTTTTATTAATGCCATACTTTGCCAGAAATAAAATTCTGTTGATTGTATGACTTGTAAGCTTATAAATAATTTATAAATTAAAAACAAAATATTTTTTTAATTTGTTAGCCACTTATAAATAACCCCAAACACCACATAATAGGATGGAGTGGAAGCTATTTTATATGCCTGTGTTTTTTTCAAACTAATCAGAAATGCCATCAAATTCATGATCATTTATTTTCTAAATTATAATATTTAATGTTCTAAGATGAGTTCTCCCTCTTTTATTTTATGTTATGAATTCACTCCTGGCGTAAATTCATAACATGTTTACACCCAGCACACACTTTTATACATTGGAATTGCACTAGTTGGAACATGCAGAGCAATGAGCCAATGAGCATGACAAGCCAAATAGCATGATCGCATTGTGTTATGATTTGTTTCTTTATTCCGAATAATTAGTGCTAATATTTAATATGAGATCTTATTCTCTTAACTAAAATCCAAAATGTTGAACACTTCGGTGCATTTAATTTAATCACGAAATTTTTTATTTGTTTTGATAACCTTGATCCTTGTCGTTTGTATCAACTATTTGCTTAATTAAAAGAACTCAATGATGCCGAAGATACATGCTATAATTTATACAAAAGATGGCACATTAGTGCTAAAACAAAGCACTTCTTATCATCATAAAGGGGTAACTAAAAGACACATGAATTTTGTGTATTTAATTAAAGATATGTATGAGATTAGTTCAAAAATCGTGTAATAACATGAACCACATAAGTTGTAAAGTAGTTTTATTGTTTGTTTCTTTATCACAATAAATGATTATAATTCATAATTGAGTAGTCTAAATTGGCACGTTTAGTAGCCGTCGTTACAAACAAAAATAATTATGTACGTATACATAACAATTAAGCAAGTACTCCGCAAATAAATTCTAGTGAGTCGACTTAATTTTTGGTTCTTGTTAAACATACTACTGTAGTACTATATGATAAAGTTAATTCTTGATACTTCATTAGTTCAATAAATTTTATTTATAAAATTATTTGCACTGTATCTTAAAATATGAATAAAATTCAAACTAATAATTTAAAATGGAAAGAGTATATTTAAAAAGTTTTTAAGATATCAAAGTCCGAGTTCAAAACCTTGGTATACTATGAATGTCGTGTGATGCATAGAGACATTCGGGTTATACTTTTTAAGTTAAAAATATAAGTATTGAAAAAAAATGTAAAAAGAACTCGATAAAAGAATAGCCATTAGAGTAAGGTGTTGGAAAGTATACTTTTTCACATTAATCTCGAGGTTAAACTGTTAAAGCATAATTAGTGGCTTAACAATTTTAAATATTTTGGATTTTCCTAAAATTTAAATACATTTTTTATTTTATTTTTGACAGTATTTTTATAACGTTAAAACTAAACTAACTGTAAAAATAATTTAAAAATGTTAGGATGGAGATAGATAAGATGATTTTTTATTTTAAAAATTTAAAATGTAAATTTATAGATAATAGATAAATAAAAAATCTAAGCGTGTTATCCAGTTTTGTTGTCGTTAAAACACTCAATTATCCCTTTCAAGGAAAATTGAAGGAATCAGATATGTCAAATACAATAAAGATAAATGTATGTTTTGTATAATTACAAAGAAAAGAAGAAAAGGAGATGTCAAATCATTAGCAAGATCCTTAGAATGACGAGCTTGATCGCTTTCCACACTAAGATGCTCCATTTCAAATGGATCCAATTATTTCTCAAGTGGATTTTTATTTATATATAATAATTCAGTATATGATTAAGAAGGTCGTTGACAACTCCTTGTGGTGATTATTGTTTTTAAAACAATTAATAAAGTAATGTGCATCCATTCCATTACTACCTGACAACACTTTTTTTACGACACAATAATTTCAAGCGGATATTTAATAACTAAGAAATTATTAATAAAAATTTATAAAATGTGTGATGTATTTATATAATTGAAAAATATTTATTACTTATATTATTATAAAATATATTTAATTTATTTTAAAATGTAATTCTAATTTTTTTTAAAAAATATTTTTTAATTTTTAATTAAAATTTGTTCATTGTGATTGTAAAATAAATAAAATAAAACAATCAATTTTAGACGAAAGATTATATTTATATATTTTATTTGATAATATAATCTAAATTTAAAATAGTTTAATTTTATTAAATTAATGAATTGTGTCAACCCAACTTTATTAGCTATAAAATGGATCAGACACGTAACCCGAAGTCCCGAACCAAAATAGGCCAGTCTTGAGTTATGAACTAGCCCATTTCGCGCTTCAATACCGGGCTTTTTGGCATTAACGATCACAGGCAGTATTTCAATACTAAAAACATCACAACTCTAGAATACTTTTTCTGTTTTTTTTTTGCTAATTAGAATACTTTTTCTTATATTAGTTAAGATATAGTTTTATTCGGTGGGTACTTCACTACTTCTATATAGTAGAATATATTAGTTGGATAATACTTTTTCTGTTATTAGTTAAGATGGAGTTTCATTCTGTGGGTACTTTTATATTGAATATTAATTGGGTATTATGTGTTATTGTTGAATGCGAATGTTAACGTAAAATGATATCAGAAATCCCCTTGTCTAGTAAAAATCCATTTTTACTTGGGTTCGATTCTCTATCATTCCTAGTATTCTCACAATTAACTCAAAAATCCATTTTTGGTCGAATGATAATTCATCCTTTTTGAGTCTTGTATTTGTCAAATTTTAATTATTAGGTGCTAGCACGCTTCACTAATAAGATAGAATGGGTTTTTCTCGCTTATTTAGTAAAGTCAGTTTTTAGCCTTATCTTGCAGGTGACAACGACTTCGAGTTGACGGCAGAGAAAGACTCGGCATTCAGGCCAGCCGACCGGTGGTGTGGTACGTAGTGGGTTTAGTACACCCCGCCAGAACGTCTCCAAAACAAACAAAAAAGTGTGTGCCGCACTCACGGACTGCCAGTGATATGGTCAGCATAATATAACATCAATATTTCAATAAATGATAATATTAAAAATAAGTTAATTTTTATAAGTTAATTGTAGTATGATATTTTTAAAGATTTATTATTTAACTTATCAATACTATTATATTATTATAGTTGAAAAATTAAAATTTTTGATCCAAGGTAAATCATAAAAAAATCTTGACCGTCCAATTTTAGATGAACTATAAAAACGATCTTAATCATTCAATTTTAATAAAATCTAATTTTAAAAAGAATATATATCATACGTCCAATTCTAACCACCGGTAGTCCTCCTTTTATACAACACCTCACAGATAATATTATATTATATTTGACCGTCCAATTTTAGATGAACCATAAAAATGATCTTAACCATTCAATTTTAACAAAATCTAATTTAAAAAATATATATATATCTTACATACAACTCTAACCCCCGGTAGTCCTCTTTTATGAAAATACTCACGGATAATATTATATTTAAATTATATTATATATTTGCTCTTTTAAGAATCATACTTATCCTAGAATTTTTATTTAATATATTATTAAAGTTTATGAATATTAATATATAAATATCATTATATATTATATACAATTCTAATCCCTGATAGTCATCCTTTTATGCAACTCCTCACATATAATATTATATTATATTAACATAAATTCTCAGCATTATAAAATTTTATAGTAAATATCAATAAAATATAATATAGAAAAAAATTAACTAAATATTAGTCATTCATCCCGTGCTTCGCACGGGTTATAAGCATAACTGAAATATTAAAAGTTTTGGTCCAAGGTGAACCATAGAAAAGATCTTAGCCGTCCAATTTTAGATGAACCATAGAAACGGTCTTAACCATTCAATTTTAATAAAATCTAATTTGGAAAAGAATATATATCATACATACAACTTTAACCCCCCATAGTCCTCCTTTTATACAACTTCTTACAGATAGTATTATATTATATTTTATATTTTATATTTTAAGAATCCTACTTATCCTATAATTTTTATTTAATATGTCATTAAAGTTTATGAATATTAATATATAAATATATTATTGTATAATAACATACATCTCTAACCCCGATAGTCATCCTTTTATACTACTCACGGATAATATTATATTATATTAACATAAATTCTCAACGATATAAAATTTTATATTAAATATCAATAAAATATAATATAAAAAATAAATTTACCTAAATATTAGTCATTCATCCGTGTTTCGCACGAGTTATAAGCTTGTAACTTTTATAAGTAAATGATAAGTTAAATTTCTTTAAAAAATAATTCAACATTTTATTACTTAACCTAAAACACACATATATTTTAATTTTATAGCATATAAAATAAATTTTTAATATAATTTTTAATTTTAAAAATCAAATAAAATTAAAAATAATATCTAACCATTTTATTAACAAATACTGTACATGTACACATACATATTTGTTGCAAAACATACATGAGATTGAGGATCTTGATGTCGAACTCACATAATTTTCCTGAAATTATACTCAAATCTCATATTAAAACACAAGTTGTTATTGTAATTTCAGAATATTATATATAATTACAAATTTATTATTAAAAATTTATATTAAAACACCATATTTTCTTAAGAAATTCCCTGAATTCAGGTTTCTTTTTCTCTTTATAAGCGTGGCTCATAGTAATTAATTACTATGAAACTGTCGAGCGTAGCTTATTCTTTTTTAAATCACGACCATTCAAAACATCATCCAACGGTCCAAGAACAATATGCTGCAAAACAAATTCACATCATACGCGGGATGTAGCGTATGTGAATCAGCCCCTTAATATGCTATAAAATTAAAAATTAGAGTACTCCAATTCATAGACAAAGCTGAATGGACAATGCCTAATCAGAGTAACTGGTTTTAAATATAGAACTAAAAATGGTAATATTTATCATTGTCACATTATCAATCAAACTAGAAATTTAGTGAAAGTTAAACCACTTTAATTGAAAATTGTAAATATTAGATAAATTTTATTAAATTTAAAATTAGTTTCTTGCAAATTGCAACTACCATCGGCCTTCGTCCTTCACAAATTGCGGAGTTTGAACTCTAATTTTGATAGTTAGAAATATAGTAAAAAAATGAAAATTTTAAAATTTATCCATATTATCATTCAAACTTAATCCATTCCCTCTAATTTCATTCATACCAGCAAAAACACAAACACATAACAACCAACTCATTGAGAGGCCTATAATGGCATCCAAATCATCTCATGGAGGACATGAACTATGTTCTACCATGCATCTCCATTGATAAGCCTTCAAACCATCTTCTACATGGGGTTTGAATAAATTTTTATTTCCGCTTCTTTTAAACGATGTTATCTCACAGCATGCCTCTGCTGGTCTGCTGGCTACCCAGAAATGGTTAACCTCCGCCGATCTCCTCGCTACTCAGAGACGGTTAAATTATCTTCACATTTGTTATTTGTGTCTACAATTATCAAGAGACCTGCTTACGCTAGTCTACGATAATTGACAGTAACATATTGCCAGTGTAAATCCTTGACAATAGTTTTATTACACAAAAATCACTGTCCCTCAATTAGCCTAACCCAAGATGAGCAGTAATCATGTAACAGAGGAGAAGTGCGGCAACATATCAAGGGTAAATTAGAGGGATCCAGGGCTGATGCGAGCGCGGGATTGGGGAGGTTAAGCCCACTCCCGACTTGTCAAGTAGTACAGTACTAATTTTCTTACGCATGATAGACTAGAATCTAGATTACTAGATATATAAAGCATTCACATAAATCAATTCATACTTTATAATTGACTTTTCTTGCAGTTTTGTACCCTAAATTGAGTTGTAGATTTTTTAGGTGGTATGATTATAAGACTAATCCAAAAATAAGTAGCTGGTTAAAAAAAATTCTACAAGAAAAATTAGCCCCTTTCAGGTTTATTTCCGTTTCCGCCACAGGAGGGATCCCATGTGTTTGTGGCAATAATGTAACCCTCCATAGGCATGGATGACAATGTCAGCATGAGGGGTCATGAATGCATATTTTTCTCGAAGCAAATATTTCCTTGCATCTCATTTACGCCTGATAGTAATTTATCTTCGTGCTCAAAGAATTTGCTTGCAAGATCTTGTATTTACACAAGAACAAGATACAGAAATGTGAACTTGAACAAGTTACTTTATAGTCGTAGAAGATCACTGCAATTGGCCATCCCTTTAGCAAAGTTCAGCATTACATGGGCAAAGTCTATTTTCACAAAAACTGTAAGTTAGATTAACCTGAATCACATAAAAAGGGAAACATATGAGAGAGAAACCAAAAAGAATATCATCAAATACTCTTAAAAATAACAATATATAAAAGAGGCTTGCGACATCTCTTGCCATAGTAGGACATGAAACTTTGCCTATCATAGTACTAGGTACTAGTAGACTCATGTTTTCTTAGTCTTATCTCTGATATCATAAAACTGAATTTTAGTCGCTATTTCATTTGTTCTTATGAATCAATTTGTCTTTGTATAAACTTAGCTTGATAATCATGCCTAGACTTCAAGAAGGAGTTAAATATCAAGTAGGTGACTGATTGCATTCAAATGTATCTAAGTAGGTGATTGATTGCAAATTTGACTCAATTTAATCACCATTTTATTCAAAATGATCCGTCCGTCGGAGTCAACTGAGAAATGAGTCAATTTTAACGGTAAGTGTTAACCCTTCCGTTAGGTTATGAGAAACCCAAATTTCACTTGAAGTGATTCGATCATTTAAAGTGATTAATGATTAATGGCTAGATTGTGGAAGCATATGTAGTATAGAGTAACTAGTAATCGTCTAAATATTGTATAAGGTATGTTTGGTATTCGAGATAGAGTTGCCATCTGTGGTGAATCTGCGGTGAAACGGAGCAATGGGGCAGGGAAATTTGCAGGTGGGTTTATGTGTACATACACCCACCGGTACAGGTGGGTGTATGTGTATGTGTGTTTGAGATGAGACAAAGAGAGTTGTGTGAGGAGAAGAAGAGATAGAGAGAGAGAGAGAGAAAGAATTGAAAATGTTGTGAATGAAAGGCGGAAGTTGTTGGCGACGGTCGAAAAAGAAGGTGATTGTGTGTAGTATAGGTGTGAGTATTGTGGATGTGTACATGTACAATTTACATTATTATGTTTTGTTTTGTAAGTAAACTCATGTAAATAATACAAAACTGATATGTTAGTGATAATCAATTACCATATTAATGGGTTTGCAACATCACTTTGTTTGACAATTAAAAACTCAATTGACTTTAACGATTGATATAAAAAATTTAATCAATGACTACATTGAGAGTCACCTACTTATATATTTGGACCCCTTCAAGATGATTCGGATGCATTGCACCATAACTGCAATGAAACAGATAAATATTTTCCCTAGTTAATAAATTAATGTCTAAACAAGAGAAGTTTGCACCTAAATACCAAATAGGTGAACTATACTTCATGTACAATATCAGTTAAACTTCAATTTCAATAAAAGTAAATTTAGCATCCATCCCCGGTAAATATTCAATATCAATCTATGAGTTTGGTTCAAATGAGAAGTCTATTATAAATAACTGAAGAGTAGTTTTATCTACTATAAGTAATTATTTTCAACTGCTCTCTTCCATCTCCAAACCAGCCAATGATAGTTTAAGTTCTTAGGTTCTTTCTCTACACAAGTTCCCCACTGAATTCTACTCTTCAATCTATTCTTGCTTTAAAAGTAGCATATTCTATCTAGCACCAAAAAAAAAGTAGCATATTCAACCTATTTCTGACGGCTTTTGAAGAATTTATCCCTGACGTCATGAATCAAAATACTACTAGCTTGTGCAAATCGACGTAAATATATATACAAAGGAAAAGAAACATACCTGCAGATCATATCCTCTACACCTCACCAGGAAGTAACTGATAAGTCCCAGATTTTGTTAAACTCGAACCAAAATATAGTAACTGAGTTTTTTCATTTAAACAAGGTATTACAAGAGGATTAGATTCAATAAAAGTTAAAATCCATTGACTATGTAAATCCTGTTTTGTACATTGAAAAGAAATTTAGGCAATAATTTAAATTAGTATACAACTGCACAATACATTGCAAATACATTAGACTTTTAACGGGCCTTCTTACGGGACCTTGATGTGAAGCCGGATGGAGGTGAAGGGGAAAGTTCAACAGGCAATGGTGGAGTATCCAAATCTCCAGAAAGCATTCCCACAACCTCTTTCATAGAAGGCCGGTATGCAGGTAACTTTTGGAGGCAGAGAAGCGCCACTGTCAAGCAACGTAAAGCTTCCTCTGTGTTAAAAGATTGAATTGATTGATCAACGAGATCAAGAAGCTTCCCTGACCGTGCAAGGCGTCTTGCCCAAGACAAAAGATTAGCACGTTGGAATTCCGACAGTGGCGACCCTGTAACTTGAAGTGGTCTCCGTCCTGAAATGATTACCAACAACACTACCCCATAGCTATAAACATCACTCTTTTCAGAGAGATCAACACAAGTGCTGCACTCAGGAGCAACGTAACACACAGTTCCCCTCATACTTGGAGTGCTACTAATGCCACCGCTTTTGGGGATCTCTCCGCTTACAGAGTCGTGACTATTGCGACGAGCTCGCCAAAGCTCACCACTCAATCCATCTAGCCACCAATCAATACTACCCCTGCTACCCCTGCTTCTTCTCCTTTTCTTCTTTCTATCAGAATACATGTCATCATCATCCCTCTGCCACCATTCCTCCTCACTTGCGTCAACATTCAGATTCCCTTGTTTCTTTTTCTTTTTTTTCTTTTTAGCTAGTTCCTCGCAATATTCCTCCCTCCACCACTCCCTCGCAGGCCTTCTCTTCTCTTTCTTCATGCTCTTTTCCTCATCCAAAGACACCCACCAATCTAAAGTTTTCCGACTCTTTTTCTTCTCAGGTTTCCTAATCACTCTAGAGCTCGAGTCACCTCCAACCAATTCAATCTTTGGTTGTTCCTTCTTAATCTCATTTCCAATCCATTCCGTTACATAATCCTTCACACGGCTCGACTCAACCCCACCATTATCTTGCTTCCACCACCAATCTTTCCCCACACCGCTCTTCTTACTCTTCACATTCGCCAATTCATTCCCACTCATCACACTATCCCCATCAAAATCTAAACACTCCGATATAGACGCTGCCACCGACACATCCATCACTCCCTCCGGAGAAACCTCCCCAACCTTAACCCTAACAAAACTCTCCGGTGACTGATCCATAACCAAACTAAACTCATCAAAAACACGATTCCCAACCACGCTCTCCGCCTCCTCTTCCATCACCGACTCATTATCCTCACCAACAAACTCCTTCTTCACCTCAATTCCCTCTGCCTTTACCGTTGCAAGACCAAAATCACCAATCTTAGCATTAAAATCACAATCCAACAAAATATTACTCGGCTTAATATCTCCGTGAATCACGGGAGGATCACAAAAATGATGCAAATATTCCAACCCTTTGGCAACATCAACCGCAATCGAAAACCTAGTTTTCCACTCCTTCAGTTCAACACACTTTTTATGAAACAAACAATCCTGTAAACTACCATTCTCCATAAGTTCATAAACAAGTACCATACGACGTCGTTTCCGATCAGATGAAAACCCAATAAGAGACGATATAAAAGTAGAATCAAACCTAGAAGCTAAAAACAGCTCGTTTTGAAACTCACGCTCACCTTGTAAAGACCCAGAGTCCATGACCTTGACGGCAACTTTAACGCCGTTATTTAGGGTTCCATTGTAAACGGAGCCAAACCCGCCTTGGCCGAGCCGTCGAGAGGCGGAGAACGATGCGGTTGCGCGGCAGAGAGATGCGTAAGAGAAGCGGCGAGGCGATGTGGAGATTAGGGAAGGGGAGGTGCGTTTGTGTGTGAATTTGCGGAAGCAGAGAGTTAGAGCTATGAGGAAGGAGAAAGCGACGGTGATCGGAGGGAGGAGGACGGTGTGGTGTATAGTGGTGGTGGTGGTGGCGAGTGGTGGCGACGGCGACGGTGCCGGGAATTGACGTGGCATGGTGAGTCAAAAGAGACAGTCGAGAGAGGGAAAGAAAAATAGGAAACAAGATTTTCAATTTTTATTACAAGTCTTTGGACTCGAGTACAATCTTAGCACAACCTTGGTACTTTACATGTAAATAAATTAAACCTAAATTATCAGTTAAAAAACTGATATTTTAATTCAAGATATAAATATAATTTAAGAATAATAACAAGTTATATTGTGAAAAATAAAATGTTAAAATACTTATTGTTTTTTATTTCTCAATTTAATTTATAGAAATGAAATCCCGTCCATTTTAAATGTAACTTTTATTAACCCTTTCATTTGAAAATTTTAGATATTATAAACAAATTATAAAGAAAAATTGTTTACGAAGACACCAAATGAAAAATCCACTTTATTTATTAAACATGATTATTATGACAGTAAATTAAATCGAGTAGTTGGACATTTATCGAAGTGACTAATCAAGCTGTCAACTAGAAAAATATGTTGTGTTTGGTTGATAAGAATGGAGTGTAATGGAATGAATGAAAATAAAAGAAATTTTTGGAGGTAAGATTGAAGATTTGAAAAAAATTAAGTGAATATAATTTTTTTTGATAAGAATTGTAAAGAAAATTGTTAGGAATTATGGTGTAATCAACTAATTACTTAGTCTTTAACATGCAAATAAGCTAAGTAAAACATACTGTATATTGACAGTATACTCAGTAGTCACTTGTATACACTACATTTAAGTATATGTGATAAGTGACAGTCTGAATGATAGTTATTGTCTTGTATAAAAGAATAAAATTGAGTAATGTAGTAGAAGTTCACTAAGTGTTCATGAATAGCATGGTTCAAAACTCAGACAGCAACATTCAAGTACTCAAACCTATGACAGTTCAATTCAAGTGACAACACTTTGGAACAGACGACAACAACTATTCCTTCGACGGTAAACTTGGCGGAGAATGAAGATATGAAGACAACAAGTTTTACTGACAACATCATTGACGGGGATAGTTGACAATAGCATTGAAGACAATATGTTTTGGATGGACTTCAAAGTTTGAAAGAAAAGTATGCGGAAAAATAGATAATGTCATTAGTGTGAAGCTAAAAGTTGACAGTACACTTTCATTGAAGCTGATAGTCTGTTCCACATAGCAGACTAAGATAGTGAAAATAAAAGGAATGATTTGGACATGTCTATCTAGTCTGTCAAGTCTACTACTGCAGCTTGGGAGAAGACAAACAAAAGATAAAGTGTGCTCAAGGAGTCAAAGACTTCTGCATATCTCAGAGCTACTTTATCTACAAATGTAATGAAGACAGGGTTGAATGAGAAAAACACAGTTTCTATTTCAAGATTTTTTCTAGGACCAAGAAAAAGTGCACATGTAAGTGGGTATGTGTTTCAGTATAAATACACATATCTCACAAGCACTTTTTCTTATACAACTGAGCTAGATTTTCTCTCAAGTATAGAAACATTAGCAAATTCATTGTTATTGTTTTTATTGAAACTGGAATTCATTTTCAATCAGTTGTAGCAAACCAAAAATAATAAAATTATTTTTGAAGTTTAAAAACACTGTCTTCTTTATCTGCTTTTATTGTTTGCATCTTAAACTTGTTAATTGTAATTCTTATTTGTTGTTAGCAAGAAATAGTTATAATTAATCAAGTTGCATTCAACCCCCCTTCTGCAACACTTATCTTACTTAACAATTTGTATCAGAGCGATAGGTTTAACATATCTAACCTGAAAAGATCCAAGATGAGTGCACAGAAATTAAGCAGTATAAAAATGCCCATCTTTGACAAAGAACATTACAATCTTTGGAAAAGAAAAATGATGTTGTTCATAAAAACAGTCAACCCACTTTATCCTGGTATTCTGGAAAATGGTCATTTTATTCCTCAATCATATGTACCTGAAACCACTGTAGATAGTGAGACAATACCTGCCTACTGGGTTCCTAAAAAGGTTTCAGAGTACAATGATACTGAAAAAGAAAAAGTAGCCCTGGATGATTGTTTGCAGTTCTTAATCATTGAAGCACTTGACAATGTTATGTACAATAATATTGTGAACTGCACAAGTGCCAAACAAATATGAGAAACCATTGCGATACTCTGTGAAGGTTCAGAAGAGGTGAAAGACAACTAAAGACAAATCCTGGTATCTCAGTATGAGACCTTTATGACCAAATCAAATGAAGGGTTGACTGAGATGTTTGAGAGATTCAACAGGTTCATAAATGGCTTGCAGCCGCATGGAAAGTTTTATAACAAGAAGGAAGTAAACATGAAATTCATGAACACTTCCTGAACATCTTGAGCACAAGGTTACTGCTATAAGAGAAGAAATAGATATGTCAAAAGTATCTCTTGAAACTTTGTATGGCATTCTCAAAATCTATGAGCTAGAGCTGTTACAAAAGAGAGTTATCCAGTCTGGCCAAAGAGGAAAAATGGTCAATACCTCAAATGCTTTAGTGGCTCAAGATCCAAAAATGTTACAGTTACAAGAGTCTCAACATTAACAACAAATTAAGATTGAAGAGGTTACTGATGAAGATGAAAGTGTTACTCTTGAACTCAATGATGGTGATGAAGATGAGTTCTACACTCTGGATGAACTTGACAACATGGAGAACAAAACCATGGCCTACATGGCAAGAAAGTTCTCAAACATGAGATTCAAGAAGAAAAGGTCCTTCAAAACTAAAGTTCAAAACTTCAAGTTCAACAAAGGAAACACACCAAAACCTGGAGGAAGTGGCAAAGGTGTATACAAGACAGGAATGGTGGACAAATCTAAGATAAGATGCTACAACTGTAATGACATGGGGCATTTTGCAACTGAATGCAAAAAGCCAAAGCAAGTGAGAAGAAATGACAATGACTATGATGAACTCAAGGCAAAATATGATGCATTGCTCAAAAAGCAACAAAAAAGGGCATTTGTAGCTGAAGGCAATACTGGGAGGAATTTAATGATGAAGAGGAAGAGGAGTATGGAAATTTAGCTCTCATGGAAAACTCTGGAGAAGTGTCACCATCTTCATCAAGTCAGGTACCTTTTCTTACTAATGTTGATATGACTGCATCTCAGTATAAGAAAACTGTTGAAAGTCTAAGTTCTGAAATTTTTAATATTCATACAAACATGCTAGCTGCTAATGAAGAAATTGGTAAACTGACTAATGCTAATTAATCATTAAAATGCAAGAATGAAGAACTAGAGCTTAGACAGAATGCTTTCGAGTCCTTACAACAAGAAAATGAGATTCTTAAGAACAAGGTAGTATGTGCTTCTCAGATTGAGGAATTTTTAGGAAACAGATTATTGAAAATGAGCTTAAAATCAAAGCCTATAAAAATTCTTCTTCATTGTTAAAATCATACCATGTTGATAATACTGAATATCAAAAGGTAGATATAAGGTTTAATTATGAGAATAAAAAAGGTAAGAAGCATGCAGTAGAGGAAGACACTAAAATTGACAAACCTACTGTCAGACCCTCTATACTAAGAAAAATAAAAAATCCTATGTCTAAAAAGGCTGAGTTTGAATTTAATGAGACATCTCTAATTATTAAACAAGTACTAGATGATGAGGACAATGATACTGTCACTAAAATCATTAGGTCAAAAGATATTGTTAAAATCTCCAAGACAGTTAATTTTGCCCTTGACAATACTCAGGGTCTAGAAGATGTTGTCAATACTAGCAAGACAGTGAGTTCAGAAGCTGTTGTCAAGATAGTAAGATCAAATCATACTGTCAAGACAGTTCCATCTCAACTTATTGTCAACACTAGTAAGATAGTAACTTCTAAACCTGTTGTCATGAAGACCAAGAAGAACAGAAATGGAAAGTTAGGAATAAACAAAAAGAACAATTATGGTTACATTCCTAATGCTCCTAGAAAATTTTGTAACAACTGTGAGTCTTCTAGTAATTTCACTCATGTTTTTACTAAGAGAAACTCATGCTCATAATGTTTTTCCTGTGAATGTGCAGTCACTGGCAAAGAAAAAATATGTCCTAGTGATGGTTGATGACTTTTCAAGATACACTTGGGTGAGATTCCTGGAAACCAAGGATGAAGATGCATAAGAAATTATTGATCTAGTACGAGTTTAACAAGTATCCTAAGTTTAAATTTCAAACCCTGAGAAGTGATAATGGTATTGAATTCAAAAACAGTATCATGAATGATTTCTGCAAAGACAATGACATTACTCAATAATTATCTGCACCAAGGACATCTCAATAAAATGGTGTTGTGGAAAGGAAAAATAGAACTCTCATTGAGGCTGCAAGAACCATGTTGAGTGAAGCAAAACTTCCTACTTATTTCTGGGGTGAAGCTATTAATACAACTTGTTATACTTAAAACAGGACTATGGTCAACAAGGCTTTTGGAAAAACACCATATGAGTTACTAACAGGAAGGAAACCTATTGTCAAGTACTTTCATGTGTTTGGAAGTAAATGCTATATCATGAAAGACTCAACAGAGGTCAAATGGAAGTTTGATACTAAATCATATGAATGAATATTCATGGGCTATGGAATTGAAAGAATAACATATAGAGTCTATATCATTGATCATAAGATTGTGGATAAAAGTGTAAATATCACCTTTGATGAAACCAAGTTTCCTGGTGTTGAAGGAAGTCAAGAATCATAGTCCTTAGCTTTTGAGTCACTTAGAGTTGAACACATAATTTTTGGTCCAACTATGGTTCCTAATCAATCTGTAGAGAATGAAGGAACTACTCAAAAAATAGATTTCTCTGGGAATGTTTCCATGAATAGTGGACTTAAAGAAATTGATGTTGTCAACAGTGCAAGAGCAAAAGATGATGTCAATCAACAAAGTGCAGAAGATTATGGTGATTCACTTAGAGAAAAAAAGTGGAATAGGGATCACATAAATTATTTAATTATTGGTGATCCAGGAACAGGAGTCAAGACTAGAAGAAATGTGGTAAATGAATGCATGTACTCCTACTTCCTATCTCAAGTTAAACCCAAAACTCTGGATAAAGCATTACTTGATCCAGATTGGATAAATGCTATGCAAGAAGAACTCAACTAGCTTGAGAGAAGCTGTGTATGGGAATTGGTACCTAGACCAAAGAATAAGTCTGTAATTGGTACCAAGTGGGTCTATAGAAATAAGATGGATGATAGTGAAATTGTCACCAAAAATAAAGCAAGGCTAGTAGCAAAAGGTTACTGTCAATAGGAAGGAATTGATTATGATGAAATATTTGCACCTATTGCCAGACTTGAAGCCATAAGAATTTTCTTGACTTTTGTTGCATTCAACAACTTTAAAGTATTTCAAATGAATGTTAAAAGTACTTTCCTAAATGGAAACTAGAAGAAGAAGTTTATGTTGAACAGTCCCTATGCTTTGAAGATCTAAAAATGTAAAGCTTTGTTTACAGACTTCTCAAAGCACTGTATGGTTTAAAGCAAGCTCTAAGGGCCTGGTATGACACCCTTTCCAATTTTTTCCTTGAGAATAACTTCACAAGAGGGATTGTGGATAAGACTCTTTTCTATAAAAAGCATGGAAATGATATCATTCTAGTCCAAATCTATGTAGATGACATCATCTTTGGCTCAACAAACGAAGAACTGTGCAAGAAATTCTATGAGTTAATGCATAACAAATATGAGATTAGCATGATAGGTGAATTAGTATTCTTTCTTGGACTTCAAGTCTATCAAAAAGGAAGATGAAATATTCATTTGCCAAACCAAATATGTCAAAGATCTTTTAAAAAGATTTGATATGAAAGACTCATCACCTACAAAGACTTCAATCTCAACAACAACTCAACTTGACAAGGATTCAAAATGAAAGAAGGTGGACAACAAGATGTATATAGGAATGATTGGTTCTATCCTCTATCTAACTGCTAGCAGGCCTGACATCATGTTTTCTACAGGTCTGTGTGCAAGGTTTCAGTCTGATCCAAAAGAGTCACATTTGATGGCAGTTAAAATGATCTTTAGATACTTGAAAGGCACTCAATATTTAGGCCTTTGGTATCCTAAAGAATATGGTTTTGACTTGGTTGGCTACTCATATTCAGGCTATGATGGGTGTAGGATTGATAGGAAGAGCACAACAGGAAGCTGTCAGTTTCTGGGAGAAAGATTGGTTTCATGGTTTAGCAAGAAGCAGCATTATGTGTCAAATTCAACTGTAGAGACTGAATATATTGTAACTGGTAGTTGTTGTGCTCAGTTACTTTGGATGAAGAATCAACTATTGGACTATGGCTTGGTATTGTAAGGAATTCCCATCTTTTGTGACAACACAAGTGCAATAACCATTTCTAAAAATTCTGTTCAACACTCCAAGACTAAGTATATTGACATCAGACATCATTTCATTAGAGAACATATGGAGCAAGGCATAATCAAGCTAGTATATGTTCCCACAGATAAGCAACTTGCAGACATTTTCACCCAGCCATTGGATGAAAATAAATTCAACATGCTAGGGAGTGGATTGGGTGTGTTAAATTTATCATGTTAATGTATTTCTGTTGTAAGTTGATTTAGTGATAAAAAAAATATTAGTTAACCGAATTCACTATGAATTAATGGCCTGTTAAGGTGTTTTGATTTTTTTTTTATCACAGTGAATATATGATGATAATTCTCTAAGAGGTTAACTAATTTATTTTAAGTAACTTAGCTTCTATGGTATTAATAAACTGTACTGTCAAAATGGCTTGACAATGTCTTTTATTCATACTGTTATATAACTAGATAAAGATATTGTCGATCACTTGAAGAAGTCTTGACATTATAGTATGCGGGACTAGAAGTTACTATCAAGAATACACTATCAGTATTCATTGACATCATATTTCTTCAAATCCCCGCATAACATACTGTCAATAGTTAAATTAGGGTTTATTTATTCACTAACTGTTAATGGTACTGTCAAGAATGTTTGTGATTTCTAGCGCATGAGTTACTGTCAAAAAGGGAATGGATTAAGTATACAACTATCATTTCAATCAATTGCAATTCTTTCTTGACATTTTCTTTTTCACTTCATATAAATACAAACAATAAATTCACTCTTTACTTCTTATAAAACTCTTTTACTCTCAAACTCTCTAAAACATCTAATTCTCTCTCTGCAACTTCTTCTTCTTCATTCTCTTTCCTCTCTAAATTTCTTTATCTTTATTTTCTATGCAACCATGTCTGGACCACAAATCATTTATTCTCTTGCCTAAACCAACTTCACCATCATGGCAATAGTGGGTAAAGCTGGAGATGCCTTCAAACCTTTTGTTAGCTTCATGAGAAACTCCTACTTGTCCTATGCCCTCACTCAAAGTCCTCACCTTGAAGTCTCAAGGTTGTCATAGTTGTGGATGTCTGTAACTTGTGAAGGGGAACATGAATCAAGCTCCATTAAGTTTCAAATCAATGACACCTCTTACACCATTGAATCTTCGCACATTAACACTGTTCTCCACACAGAAGCTGAGAAGGGTGTTCCTTTTCAGGTTCCTCCAAGTGATACTCAACTTGCCCAGTTTTTTAAAATGATTGGATTCACCGATCACAAGCTAAGCCCAGACTCTGAAGAGTGGTATACAACTGGTGGAATTGACAGAAAATTCATGGTCAAAGAATGGAATATGATCTTTGATGTTGTCAACAAGGAGATATCTAGCAAGACCAGTGGTTGGAATGAAGTACCAGCATACATCAGGAAGATTGTGCATTCTATGGTGCACAACTACAGAATAGACATTGGCAAACTTTTAATGCATCTGCTAAAGCTGGTCTTGGGCAAGAAGGATGCTAGAAAGCCGGTAATTTTCTAACCTAGGTTCTTTATGCTTATTATTAACTCTGTAGTAGGCATAACTAATCTAGATGCTGTACACTGCATGTAATCACCAACTGTCAAGAAAAATACTCATTCAATTTTGACAAGCAAACCCCTCAATCCTGAATTAAGTCTATTCATTATTGATCATATGTATTCTACCATTGATTTGCTAAAGTTAAATATTGTTGGTGATTTTATTGTATTCTCTTTGAATGATGAGAATGGAGTTGACTTCTCCATTCCTAACCCACACTCTAAACCTTACAAGCCTTTGAGGCCTTCCAGAGTCTCCAAGTCTGTTAACCAAGAGCCTGGTTCCTATCAAAAAGACCAGGTTGCTGAAAGGAAGATGACCACTAACCCTAGAATAGAAACTGTTTCACAGGTAGGTGGTGAAACTATACTAGATGTAGCAAATAAGGGTGGTAGTCAGACCACAGAACCCATAGAAGACACTAGTGAGCCTAGAAGAAAGAAGGAAATGGCACCAATCTCTGTTAGCCAATCTGTGTCCTCTCAAAAGGGAAAATGACTTAAAAGGGACAATAACACATCTCTTGGTGTCCCCTCTCAACAGGAGGCATCTATTGAAATTGGTCAATCTCCCATGGCACCCTGTAAAGAGTCTACACAACATCTTGAATCCACTCAACATGAGCCTTCTCTTGAAGATATACACAATGTTAGGTTAGAAAATGTGGAACAAAGCTCTTTCAACTATGGAGCTTCTCATTTTATAACAATGGAGCAACCAACTATCAATTCATTATTTTAAGCCATGGATGATTAACTCTCTAGTGATCCACAAGAACCTTCTACTCAAAGTGTAGAAGACATCACTCATCCAATAGAAGCTGCTTCACTAGTAAAAGTTTCTGTCAAAGCCTCTCCAACTGTCAAAAAAAGTTGTTGTCAATCCTCCTGACAATAACTTTCAAGCTCAGGATGCTGTCAACACTCTAAATCCAGACAACACATATAATATTCCTGTAGTTCAACAAATGGATGAGGTACAAGGAAGTGATTCTATTCCTCTCTCAACAATTTATAAGGTAAAATCTAAATCTAATGTGCAAGGTATACCTGCCCAGTCCCTTGCACCTAGGTTAAGTGAGGGAGAGAAAAATAAGAGAAAAAGAAAATAGAGAAGTGAGCATAAAAAAATTGAGAGACATGGAAAGACCTTGGCAAAAGGAGAGGGTCTTGAGCATGGTCAAAAGAAAAAGAAAATTGAGGGAGCCAAATCATCTAAGACACTAGGCCTTGAGAGTGAGCAGGTGAGGGATGATGAGATCATCCAAGAAAAATAAGAGAGTGTGAGAACCCACAAAGCCCCAAATTCTTCTAAACAAACTAATGAAATGTTGAAATCTCTTTCTCATAAAGTGTCTAAGCTCTCCAAGAATCTGGATATTGTTGAGAGAAACCTGGTTAAGCTGATAAATAAAATGTCAAGTCTGGAGTAAATCATGAATGATGGATTCAAGGCCGTGTTTGACAAACTTCAGGAGTTCAATTCTAAATTTTGCATCCTTGCAGTTGCTACCTCAACTAAGGGGGAGAAGAGTCTAAAAGTGTTTGTTGATAATAAGGTTGAGGAAATGGGTGTTGATGATGGTAAGAAGGCTGATTGATATGGGTTAAAAGTAAGCCCTAAAGACACTGAAAGGCAGAGTGTTTAAACTTGTAACACTATAATTTATGTAACTCAACTAAAGAAAAGATACTTAACCCGAAGACAATCAAGAACGAGAAGTCACAAAGAAATCAATACAAATGAAGACAAAGTAATTGATACAATTCAACATGTTAAATATGATCAAACAAAGAAGAAATCATTGGAAGAAGTTCAAGTCAAAGTTGTTCATGCCCCAGTGATTTGTAACTCAAAGAATCAAGATCATAACTATCAGTATCAATAAGACTAATTGATTTCAAGTGAAAAAGAAGGAAAGCAATTGTTGGAAAGCCACATTTCTAATTGAACATGGTAATCTATTCAGAAGCAAGAAACCTATCAAGACTAGTCACTTATGAACCAGACCAGTGCATCAAGTGTCAGGACATTGGTAGCAAGTTCATGTCAGTAGTAGAGATCCAAGTTCAAGAGCTTGTTGAAGAAAATAGAAGACATGAAGAAATCACAAGTTCAAGATGTTGCATTGAAGTTTCAAGTTGAAGCCCAGAATTTCTCTAAGTACTTACAAGGGAACCTATGTAGAAATTCCTATCTAGAAATTCTGGATAAGTTTCTACTTAGAGCCAAGTAGAAATTCTGGAGTTGGAAAATATTTTCTAAGTACTTAACTCAGGAAGCTATCTCGAATTTCCTATGTAGAAATTCCTAAGTCGAATTTCCTATGTAGAAATTCTGGAGGTGAAAATATTTTCTAAGTACTCAGGAAGAAGGCTATCTCGAATTTTCTATGTAGAAATTCCTAAGTAGAAATTCCTATGTAGAAATTCTACTTAGAATTCGAGATAGAGCCAAGTAGAATTTCCTATGTAGAAATTCTACATAGAGGACAGTTTCAACATGACACATGGCATCATCCTGGTGGCAGATCTCCAAGCTTTCAAGACAAGATAAGATTCACGTGGACAACATTGGACCACTCATATCTTATCTTTTGAAGACTACAAGTCATAGATTACAAAGTAGTATAAATAGAAGTACTTGTGTAACTTATAGAGAGAGAGCAATATTCGAGAGAAACACTTGTAATAAAGAGAGAGTATATTCACAGAGCTTAGTATCATTTACTACCCTCTTTACTTCTGTTGTACTATTGTAATGAATGTTGTAGCAACCCTTTCAAGTTATATATAAGACATATATTCCTTGAATCATTGTGTTCATTAATTACATAGTATTTATTGCTTCATTGATTCAAAAAGTTGTATTCACCCCCCCCCTCTACAACACATTTGGACCTAACAATTGGTATCAGAGCTTAATGTTTGACAAACAAAACATAGATCCTTGTGTTTGGTAGAAGATTAATGAGTTTTCTCTTCCAGATCTAATTTTCGAGTTTGTCTTGAAAAGTGTGCCTTAATTTTTTTTCGGTGAAAACTCATCCCAAAAATTATTTAAATACTCCAGGTGTGATTATTTAGCTTGGGTGGATTTTAGATAATTTTTGTGATTTAATCTGGGTACTTTGGTTTGTGGTGTTCTTCACATGTTCATCACTGTTCTTGGTAAAGAAGACAAAACCAGCAACTTTAGATCTCCTTTTCAAAAAGACAAAAAGTGAAAAAGGTGTTATTGGCTTTTGATTGGACAAAATACTCACAGCATAAAAAGAATTGTCAGAAGACTCTGTACCTTTCACGTGGGTGTTAGGTGAAGTTAGGTGAGTTAAGTCATAAAAGTCAAAAAGTGTGAAAGTGACCTGCAGCAATTTTTTTTCTCCAAGGCAAAAGTTCTACTTAGAAATTTCGACTTGACAATTTCTACTTAGAAATTTCGACTTGACAGAATTTCGACTTGGTGAAATTTCGACTTGGCAAAAGTTCCACATAGAAATTTCGACTTAGCCTAGTCTTGTGTACTTAAGTTTTTTTTGTGACCAGTTTTTGAACTTTGATTTATTTTGAGATAATTCAATTTTCTTTTAATTACTACTCAAGTAATAAGAAAAGTTTATTATCTCTACTTTAAATCTATATTAAGATGGCACCTAAAAATCAATTCAAAATTCCAATGTTCGACCGAGATCACTATGAAGAATGGGTGTTGAGAATGAAATTATACCTTGAGTCCATTAACCCTGAATACTTGGAAGTCCTTGACAAAGGTAAATTTGTTCCAATGGTGGTTGTTCCTGAGCATATGGAAGGAGATGTGGTTGTACCACAGCGGTCTGAGCCTAAAAAGGCAGCGGACTTTTCAGATGCCGATAAGGAGCAGATAGCCTTTGATACATCCGTTCGACAAACATTGGTGGAATCCCTCGATCACGAAATGTTTAATGTAGTTAAAGGACTAACTACAGCCAAGAAGATCTGGGATAAGATAGAGGTCGTCATGGAAGGTACAGCTGAGGTTAGAAGTAACAAGACACTCATACTCAAGATGGAGTATGACACTTTCAGGATAAGAAAAGGAGAAAGCATAACTGATGTCTATCTAAGATTCAGTCAGTTGGTGTTGGATTTGAATCTGAGAGGTATAACTCTCCCCATGATTGAAGTCAACACGAGATATCTAAGGAACCAGCCAAAAAGCATTGAACATAGAGTCTACGCTGTAAGAGAAACCAGAGATTTGCATATAACTTCTCTGGAAGAGTATTATGGAATTCTAAAGACCTATGAGCTGGAGACCCTTCAAGATCAAGCATGGGACAATGATTCAAGAGGAAAAGAAGTGGCATCAGGATTGGTTGTTGATGAGGGAGAGTCTAAGAAGGCAATGGTTGCAGAAAAACCTAGATCATCACCTGCATCTCATCAAGTTGATAATGATGATGAATGCACCTCAAATAGTGATGATGACTACTTCACCCAAGAAGAGCTGGACAACATGGATGATAGTGTCGTGGCATACATGGCGAGGAAGTTCAGCAATATCAGATTCAAAAAGAGTAACCGACCACAGAGAAAATCTTCATCTTTCTATCGGGTTACAAGGGGTGGTGGCAGTTCTTCAGGTTACAAAGGAAAAGGCAAGAGTTCTAGCTACAAATCTCCTTTGGATTTCAAAATGAAGTTCAAATGCTATAACTGTGGTGAAGCTGGACATTTTGCTACGGACTGCAAGAAGCCGAAACAGACTTATCCAAAAGAAAGTTATGAAGCCCTCAAAAGCAAGTATGAAGCCCTGGTGAAGGAAAGACATGGAAAAAGAGCTTTAGTTGTAACAGAAGGTAGAGCTTGGGATGATTCAGACGAGGAAGAAGTTATTCATGCAAACTTTGCCCTCATGGCTGAGACATCAGAGGAACCAGAGGTACCAGTTCTAACCCTTAAGGAAGAAATGTCTATTGATGATTATAAGGTGCAGAACGGGGCTCTTAGCGAAGAGATCTATATGTTGTGCAAAAGCCTAAACACTTCTCAAAAGGAACAAAAAACACTTGTTGCCAAATGCAGAATGCTTGAGGCAAAAGTGGAAGAGTTAGAGGCTGTTTGCACTGTAGATACTTCCCTAAGAGACTCTATTAAATCTTTGGAACACAAGCTTAGCCTTAAAGATGAAATAGAAGCATGTCTTAGGAATAAACTAGCTGAGTTAGAAACAAAATGCGAAGCTTATAAACTAGCTGCTAGTAAGGTGAATGTTGACAGTGACACATTTAAGAAGATAACTGGAGTTGGTGTAGGTCTTGATTATTCTAACTTATCTAAGAAAGAAGGGAAAAGACCTGTAGACATTAGTTCCAGTAAGACCAAGACTGAAATACCTACTTTTCTTAAATCAGCTGTCAAACCCATCTTTAAACACTTCGTTCCTCAAGTAGAAGAAGAGACTGAATTATTAGTTAGATATGAGATAGAGATGGAAGATCGAAAGAAAGAACAACCTGTAACTCCTATTAAATCAGTTAAAATCAAATCCACTAGAGAAGAATCTAGACAAGGATTAGGAGCTAAGGCTGTTAAACAACAGAAAAAGGAAAAAGGCATAAAAGAGGTTAAGGCAGAACGTGTTAAGAAAGAGTGCTATCATTGTAAATCTACTGAACATCTTTCTTACGCATGCAAATCTAACATGAATATTCCTATTACTCATGCCATGCCTGTACCACACACAATGAGTAACATGCATATGAACCATGCACAATGTGGTCAACCTAATTGTATGCCATGCACTTTTAACGTCATGCAAACATTTGTAAACTTGATGAATGCAACTAGCCAATCATGTCAAAATTCTACTGCTAGTTCTAATGTCAAAAAGAAGCATGTTAGAGCTAAGACTGCCAGTCCTCCTAAAGTTAGGAGTGACAAACCTTCTCCTAAGACTAACAAAATTGTCAAGTCTGAAAGAGGAAAAGACGAAGTCGAAAGCTCGGGTAATGTTAAAGTAGGTGCATCTACTGTTGTTAAAACTGATAATTCTCGATCTTATAGAAAAGCCGGGCCCAATCAAACATGGGTTCCGAAGAACGCCTAATCAATCTGTCATTGCAGGGCATTAAGCGAAAAAGGAATAAAGTTATATGGGTGCTAGACAGTGGAGCATCGAGGCATATGACAGGAAACAAGTCCCTGCTTACAGAGTTGGTTATGAAGGCTGGCCCTTATGTTACCTTTGGAGATGACAGCATTGGTGTGACAAAGGGATATGGCAAATTGAAATCTGGTAATGTCATCATTGAAGATGTTTCCTATGTTGAGGGATTAAAACATAATCTGTTGAGTATCAGTCAATTTTGTGACAAAGGATACGAAGTTATATTCAACAAGAGAGGTGTATCAATCACTCACATGAAGGAAGGTTCGTTGGCTTTAGGAGGAGTTCGAAAGGCAGATCTGTTCGTTGCTGATATGGATTCAGCAAACCAGGATGAAGTGACCTGTTTCTACAGCAAAGCGTCAGATGATGAAAGCTGGCTATGGCATAAGAAGCTGTCTCACTTGAACTTCAAAACGATGAATGCTCTCGCAAAGCGAGAACTGGTGAAAGATCTACCTCAAATGGAGTTTGCTCCTAAAGGACTCTGTGAAGCCTGTGAGATGGGAAAGTCAAAGCGAGCATCGCACAAGAGTAAAGAAATTTCTAGTGTCACTGAGCCTCTGCAACTCCTTCATATGGATTTATTTGGCCCAGTGAATGTCCTATCATTGTCTAGGAAAAGATATGCTTTGGTAATCGTGGATGAATTCTCCAAATATACATGGGTATTGTTTGTAATGACAAAAGACGAAGTACCTTTCCAAATCATTGATCACATCACTGAGATTGAGAATGTATCAACACTCACTGTGAAGACGATAAGATCAGACAACGGCACAGAATTTAAAAATGCAATACTGAATGACTTCTGTGTTTCTAAAGGAATACGTCATCAGTACTCAGCCCCGAGAACTCCACAACAGAATGGAGTAGTTGAAAGGAAGAATAGAACATTGGTCGAAGCAGCGAGAACTTTGTTGTATGAATCGAAACTTCCTCTATACTTTTGGGCCGAGGCAGTGAGTACAGTGTGTTACACTCAGAATAGAACCTTGATCATAAAAGATAAAGAAAAGACACCATGTGAACTAATGAATAACAGAAGACCAACAATCAAATACTTTCATGTCTTTGGAGCTAAATGTTATGTACTTATAGATGATGAAAATCTAGGCAAATTTGAAGCAAAAGCGCGTGAAGGGATATTTGTTGGTTATTCTACAAATACGGTGGCAGCTTATCGGGTATTCTTGGTGAATGAACGGAAAGTGATTGAAAGCTACAATGTCAGATTCGACGATACCAAACTCCCATCAATTTCTAAAGATAATAGTGAACCTGAGTCCCTAAAATTTCATAATCTGGACTTGGATGAAATTGAGGATGAACCTGAGTTGATTGTTACTTCAAATATACCAAGTGATCGTGAAGCTATACCTGAGTCTAGTGGACAATCGAATTCTACGAGATCAGAAGAAACTTCTTCCGCACGTTCTGACAACAACTCAGGGGGAGTAAATAGCAGCTCAAGAACAGGTGATCAAGACTCGAGGAGAAATGACACTAGTTCTGTAGGAGCTGGTACTAACTCAGGGGGAGTTAGTAGAAACAACACAAGTAGTCAGCATAACAATTCAGAAAGTCAAGCTGAATCCTCAAGACAATTACCAAGAGAACGGGTATGGAGTAGAGACCATCCGTTTGAATTAATTATTGGTGATCCAGATGCTGGTGTGACTACTAGAAGATCTACAAGAGCTGACATGGCAAATATCTGCTTGTACTCTGGGTTCTTGTCCAAACTAGAACCTAAAGAAATAGAAGAAGCTCTTGGTGATGCTGATTGGGTGATTGCAATGCAAGAGGAGCTCAATCAGTTTGAAAGGCAGAAAGTTTGGAAGCTGGTACCCCGACCAAAGAACAGATCAGTAATTGGAACTAAGTGGGTATACAGAAATAAACTGGACGAAAACGGACTTGTAACACGAAACAAGGCTCGTTTGGTAGCAAAAGGTTACTCTCAACGAGAGGGAATTGATTATGATGAAACCTACGCTCCAGTTGCAAGACTTGAGGCAGTCAGGATGTTCTTAGCCTTTTCAGCACACAAGAATTTCAAGGTTTTTCAGATGGATGTGAAAAGTGCCTTCCTGAATGGAGAGCTAGAAGAAGAAGTGTATCTGGAACAGCCACCTGGCTTCATTGATCCAGAACTTGAAGATTTTGTGTTTCTTCTCTTCAAAGCTGTCTATGGCCTCAAGCAATCCCCAAGACGATGGTATGAAACCCTATCCTTGTTCTTAATTGAAAATGGTTTTATTAGGGGAGTAATTGATAAAACATTGTTCTACAAAAATGTAAAGGATGATTTGATACTTGTTCAAGTGTATGTGGACGATATTATTTTTGGGTCATCTAATGAGCGCTTGTGCGAGAAATTTGCCAAGTTAATGCAGGATAAATATGAGATGAGCATGATGGGGGAGCTGTCTTTCTTCCTTGGATTACAGATCAGTCAAAGAAAAGAAGGAATCTTTATCTGTCAATCCAAGTACATCAAAGATTTACTCAAGAAGTACAATCTTGAAGATGCATCAGCAGCTAAAACTCCCATGCCAACAGCCACGAAGCTTGATGAAGACAAATCAGGTAAACCAGTTGACATCACAAGCTATCGAGGTATGATTGGCTCACTTCTCTATTTAACTGCAAGTAGACCCGATATCATGTTCGCAACGTGTTTGTGTGCAAGGTTCCAAGTGGATCCTAGAGAGTCACATCTCATAGCCGTCAAACGAATCTTTAAGTATCTCAAGGGAACACCAAATCTAGGGATTTGGTACCCAAGAGATACAGGTTTTAATCTAATAGGCTATTCGGATTCAGACTATGCAGGTTGCAGGATCGATAGGAAAAGCACATCTGGTGCTTGTCAATTCCTAGGCAGAAGATTGGTGTCCTGGCAAAGTAAAAAGCAACATACAGTATCTACTTCTACTGCTGAAGCTGAGTACATTGCTGCTGGAAGCTGTGTAGCTCAAATACTGTGGATGAGGAACCAATTGAAAGATTATGGCATGGAACATACAAAGATTCCAATCATGTGTGACAACACTAGTGCCATTGCCATGACCAACAATCCTGTAGATCACTCCAGAACCAAGCACATAGACATCAGGTATCATTTCATCAGAGAACATGTCGAGGAGGGGACTGTGGAGTTACATTTTGTACCCACAATGCAACAAATTGCAGATATATTCACCAAGCCTCTTGATGAAGTAACATTCAATAGGTTGGTTGGTGAATTGGGGATGCTTAACACAAGTTAGTAAATCCTCCTATCTGTAACATCTAAGTTTTGATCATTTACATATGTTTGTTTTTCTTATTAAATGCCTAGTGGAAAACATATGTAAATAATCTTTAAAATTGCACAAAATATCACTTCTGCATGCCATTTAATCATTTTGAACTTAGACTTTAAGATGTTTAATTAATGATTATTATATGGTGTATGTTGTGTTATTTTTCATAAATTCACTGTGCATTAATTGAAATTATTGATCAAAACTTTGAATTTATGCTCATAAATTGCATGAACAGAGGGGGAGTTAAATTCATGGATCTCTAAATTTATCATGATTTGAAATGAATTTTTCTATGATTTTCATGTAATTTTTATATAATTTAAAGCCTTAGAATTGTCAAGGAATGTCTCTTTTAATGGTTTTTATTACAAATCCTTGAATTGGTATTTATTTTAATTTGGCAAAATTTAATTATTGATTTTCCAGAAAAATTGCCAAATTTTACTAAGTACCTTCAAAATTTCGAGATAGAGTCTATCTCGAAACTCATCTCGAAATTCGGCTTGAATTTCGACTTTGAGCTTCCAGTAATGAAGTTTTGAAAATTCTAAGTCTGGTAAATTTTTCGACTTAATGTCTATCTCGAACCTTATCTCGAAATTCGACTTATAGTTCGAGATAGAGTTCCAGGTGTAAGAGATTTGAATTTTCCAAGTCTGGGAAAATATTCGACTTAGGGTCTATCTCGAAATTCATCTCGAAATTCGACTTGAAGTTCGACTTAGGGTCTATCTCGAAATTCATCTCGAAATTCGACTTGAAGTTCGACTTAGGGTCTATCTCGAAATTCGACTTGAATTTCGACTTCGGGTCTATCTCGAAATTCATCTCGAAATTCGACTTGAAGTTCGACTTAGAGTCTATCTCGAAATTCAACTCGAAATTCGACTTGAAGTTCGACTTAGAGTCTATCTCGAAACTTATCTCGAATTTCGACTTGAAGTTCGAGATGGGTCTTTCCTGAGAGGTTTAATGCTGTTTAAATTTGTTCAAGTGAATTTAATTCGAGTTAACCTCTATGTCGAAACTTATCTCGAATTTCGACTTGATGTTCGAGATAGAGTTCGACATAGAAGTTCGACTTAGAAGTTCGACATAGAGTTCGACTTAGATTACCCTGTGAGTACTTAAGTTTTTTTTCATTTTCACAGGGATATTTTTGTCATTTCACTCTATTGCCTATATATACAAAATTCACCTGATTTTACTTTCACTTTTACCCTATTGTTTTAAAACCTAATTTTTACAGCAGCCCTACCTCCCAACCACGACTGTTCATAGTTGTGGTTGAATCTCTTACATATAACGAACTACTGTCCATTTTGTTTCTTGATTTTACTATCTGCATCGCGTTTAACCGATTAGATTGTGCGTAGTTTTGTGTTTCACATCGTAACTGTTCATCTTCACAGATACATACATACACACGATTTACACACACTTCTCACATAAATATTATTACTGCGGATTTTGTTTTTACAGTGGTTTGTTACTGATTCTTGTTTAATTCCGTAGTTTAATTTTCACTCCAACATCACAGTTGTGTTCTCACTTAAAAGGGATTAAAACGTTTTTTAAACACAAACAAATGACTCACCAATTTTCTCTTGCAAAACATAATTATTATAATATTCCGACTGAAATTGGTGATCAACTCCCGCGTTTCAAGTTTTGGGTACAATATCTTAATTTGTACTCCAAAGCTAGCACTGCTTTTACTGCAAAACCTACACTGGTCCATGATGCTTTGCAGCAGTTATGGACTAGTGCAGTACCTTTTGGGAGTAAATCGACCCCCTACGGTTTTACTTTTACCTTGGAGGGTCAAAATTTTGAGGTTACAGAGGCTATTTTTAATACAGTTCTTGGTTTTCCAGTCAAGGATTCTTATGACCCTGAACCTACAGCGGCTGAGCGCCAGAATTTTTTTGAAGCAATTGGATGTTATCCTCCCCCTGGACGTCTATCCACTTCAAATATTCAAAAACAATTTTTTTTATGTGGAATGGAATTACTTTTTCGAGGCCATTACTAGATGCTTTCGGGCACGAGAAAGAGATTTTCATCAAATTTCCATTCCCATGCAAATTTTTGGTGTTTCCCTAGCCCAGGAACTAAATATTAATTATGGCAGGCTTGTTCTTTCAGAATTAGTGGCTACAATGGGATCACCTGAAACCAGAGACATTTCACACAATGATATTGTCTGCTGGTATCCTCGTTTCTTGCAAATGCTAATCAATCATCTCGTGCCTTCAAATGCTTTATCACTTAGGCAGGCATTTGTTCGAAGTCCCACCTCTGCACCTTTAGGCATGGGCACTAAGTCACTAACAACTATTGCTAACCAGGATAAACATCAGGGTAAACCTATGTCTATTCCTGAGAACATTCAAGTGTGGCTCTCTTATGATGCAGGTGTAACTACTCTCGCGGGAACTTCACAAATCTCATCACATGCTCAGAATCCATCTGCCCACAATGAAGCATTTCAAGGGATTCCTGATGAGCATATTGATGATGAACAAGATGAGGGCCAATCTCTCAGTCACTTCACAGCCAGGCAAAGGGAACAGCAACCGTCTCCTAAGACAACACATGCTGCTTCTGATTCCTCTGTTGGCCAAGGTAATGAAGGAGGTACATTCTTAGAACCTAACACTCCTTCCTCCTCTGATTCTGATTCCGTGGCCCAAGATTCTGCTAACCCGCAGGATCTATCCCAGGGTGATAGCCATATTTCTGCGTCTGCTTCTTTAACTTCTTCTCTATCACCCCTGTTAACGGGAGTTAAAAGGCCGGCACCTTTAGAATTAGGTGAGAGTACTGATGAGAGTGACCCTGAAGTGCAGCCAGTTTTCAGGAAGCGAGCCAAATTTTCACAAGCTGCTACTTCAAAAGCCCAGTCCATCCCTAGCGTGTCTATCACCACCACTCCACCTCACGAGAGTGGTTCTCCCCTTGCACAGTCAACACCTAGGATGGTTGCTGAGGATTCAGTGTCTTCTGAAGAGCCTGTTCCTTCAGTTAGGCCGGAAGTTTTACGAGCTTCGAAAGTACCTTCACCGGTACGTCCTGATGCTGCAGAGAGGATCGGTTCTACTGTTGTACTTGAACACTCTGCAGCCTCTCAGCCTGAGATTCCACCTCAGGACAAAACAGGCAACATTGATCCCATAACTGTTCCTCATTTTTCTTATCCAGTTTCTGCAGGTACTGCTTTTAATCTGAGTGCTATTATTGAAGACATACACGAGCGTGAGACAGGGAGTGAGTGTGAGCGTTTAGGGAGTGAGGGACCTTCATTTTTAAGGCCCGAAACTGAGCGTCAAACACAAACAGAACGATTCTTAGAGCGAGAAAACCTAAGCCAAACACCGTCCCTGGTTCTTCAAAATCTTGAAACACGTATGTCAACGGTGGAAAATCATATACAGCAGTTTGGGCAGTCTATGGGGCAGTTAGGGCTTAATGTTGGAGATCACAAGAGGGCTCTTGATGACTACGCAGCACGAATGGCAGGTCAAGCTGAAGCTTTAAAAGATATGACGGACAAAGTCAATGACCTGGGCCATGCTGGTGGTGTCTTGGGCAGCACTCTGTATGACAGAATGGGGAGTGTTGAAAGCGTTCTGCATACACTGGCAACGGAGGTCAGTCGAATGATGTATGCAGTTCGGCATTTGGTTCCCCCGGAGTGCTTCGATGACCATTTCAATCAACCTCCCCCGGATGCTGATGGTGCAGGTGGTGCTGCTGGACCGACTTCTGGACCTTCTGGTTTTGGTTCAAGTGCTGGTGGATCGGGTGCACAAGGTGATGCTCCGGATAACTCACCTAAGGGGGAGAAAGGAGGTAATGAGACGACACAACAGTCACCCCGTGCTGAAGAAGAGATTGATCCAATGGTGACTGATGAGGAGGCTCAGAGGAAGCGAAAGGGTAAAGCAGTGATGGTTGATCAAGAAGAGCCATTCACTGACTTTGGTGATCGACAGGAACACGTGCAAGTTGATTCAGATTCTGATATGGAAGACGTACCTCTAGCACATGCAATTAAGAGATCTTTGGAGGAACAAGGTGGAGGTGCTGGGGCGTCTGCTGAAGAGATTCCTGTTGATGAGGAGACCCTGAAAGCTCAGCAGTTAGCTCTGGAACAAGCTCAATTTTTCAAAATGAAGATGATGCAAGATAAAGCTGTTTTTCTTGAGAAGCAAGTGGAGCTCAAGGAAAAGCAGTATGATCATGAGCTTGCCAGACTAGCTGACCCTCAAGTTGATCTGGACAAAAGGAGGATTGGACAGAAATGGGACGATGCACGAAAGATACTGATGGGGTCGTGTGCACATGGAGTTCATAATAAGGAGGCAGATGACTTGTTCTTCAACTTAAACATGAAGAATCCGATGACGATGGACTATATAAATGCTTTGAAGAGAATGATTTCTAAAGTCCGGGTTGGATACAAATCGGTGGATAATGAATGGCAAGTTATTTTGTCTTTAATTGATGGAGCCCCGATGTCTTTTATGTATGTTGATGATCAGTTTATGTCGAGAAGATCTGCGTCGGAGTTGTTCTTGCTAGCAACTAAAATTCAATATTCTCAAGCTGAGGAGCTAAGCATTCTGTATAGAGATCAGTTAATGCAGTTAGCAGAGGACAAGGGACCAGAATTCTCAGCCAATCCAGACGTTGTCAGAATGGTTGTTGATGGAAAGATGAAGAGGGTTAGCATGGAAGAAAATGACTTGATGGCTCTATCGGTGGAATCCCTTAAAGCTGTTTGCAGACAAATGATGGGTAAGGGATTCACCTCGGATATTAAAGAAAAATCAGTGGAGTTCATTGAGAAGATAATCTTCCAGAAGAGCAGTGAAATATGGAAGTGCGATGTCATTGCTCCAAATCCTCTGGATAATGTGAAGATTGAGCCAGAGCTAATGCAAAGAAAATGGGATATTCTACAAGCTGTGAAAAGCGTAGATGAAGCTCTGACTCTTCCTTCAGGACCCCTGGAACAAGGAGAGATAAGGGAGGCAGTTGGTGTTCCAGGAAGAGAAAGTGTATACTGGATTCATTCTTACACAGATGATACAGCTGATGCCTTGGTGTTCATTGATGCAGACCAGAATCAAACCTTCTTGCATATGAGTAGGAAATGGCTGCTACAGACTCAAGATGCTGCATTTCTAGATAAAGTCAGAGATGAATTCAAATTTGGAGATGTAGAGGATAGGTTTGCAGATGAAAAGCAGAGACTGTTAAAGTACTTGTCTGAGGTAGTAAAGGAGAAAAGGAGAATGGAGTCAGATGCGGCTAGTAGGTTCAATACCAACCGTGTCAAGGGCTACCCTAAAATGATATACTGTCAGTTCAAAGCTGATAAAGCTCATTGGAAGCC
Organism: Oenanthe sinensis; assembly: GCA_028671895.1. NCBI lineage: Eukaryota > Viridiplantae > Streptophyta > Magnoliopsida > Apiales > Apiaceae > Oenanthe > Oenanthe sinensis. The sequence goes on from CM053802.1 coordinate 15,502,670, forward strand.
TCAGCTCATCATGAAAAACTTTGAGGACATTCCGAAGATCAGAACTACCCAGGAAGTTGATAAACTAAGAAGGCTTTTCAGACATCCATATCCAGAACCCAAGAATCCTCTGGAAATGGAAGCAGTAAGTTTGCTGAATGCGAGATGGGCACAACTACACGATCCAGTATACAAAAGAGAACAGCAAAGGAAAGAAAGGCGCAGAAAACAAGAAGAAGATAAGCGCAGTGCTGTTAAGGAAGTTAGGAAGGGGAAACGGAATTAGAGTTAAAGTTCAAAGGGATGTGAACTTGAAGTTGGAAAAACTTCATATCTTTTGGTTGCTCTAACTCACTTGAGGAAAATTCACCTGACCACGGTATGCGAGATAGGCTAATTCACCATACTGTAACCGTGAATCAGAGTGGATCCAATAAGGTGATATGAGTTGGACTGAAAGGTATGAAATAATCCAGGTGATAGAGATCATCTCAATGGTCTTTAATTCGAGGTTCGAATTTTCTTTCTAGCTTATATTTATTTTCTAAAGTTCTTTGTATTGTTTTCAAGTTTTTATTCAAGTGTAAAATGTGCAAGACATTAATGTTACTTATCTTTTCTCGTCTCATTATTTAGTTGAGTTATCCTTCTTTAATTTGAATGTCATTGTTAGACAATCAAATAGGGGGAGATTGAAAGGCAGAGTGTTTAAACTTGTAACACTATAATTTATGTAACTCAACTAAAGAAAAGATACTTAACCCGAAGACAATCAAGAACGAGAAGTCACAAAGAAATCAATACAAATGAAGACAAAGTAATTGATACAATTCAACATGTTAAATATGATCAAACAAAGAAGAAATCATTGGAAGAAGTTCAAGTCAAAGTTGTTCATGCCCCAGTGATTTGTAACTCAAAGAATCAAGATCATAACTATCAGTATCAATAAGACTAATTGATTTCAAGTGAAAAAGAAGGAAAGCAATTGTTGGAAAGCCACATTTCTAATTGAACATGGTAATCTATTCAGAAGCAAGAAACCTATCAAGACTAGTCACTTATGAACCAGACCAGTGCATCAAGTGTCAGGACATTGGTAGCAAGTTCATGTCAGTAGTAGAGATCCAAGTTCAAGAGCTTGTTGAAGAAAATAGAAGACATGAAGAAATCACAAGTTCAAGATGTTGCATTGAAGTTTCAAGTTGAAGCCCAGAATTTCTCTAAGTACTTACAAGGGAACCTATGTAGAAATTCCTATCTAGAAATTCTGGATAAGTTTCTACTTAGAGCCAAGTAGAAATTCTGGAGTTGGAAAATATTTTCTAAGTACTTAACTCAGGAAGCTATCTCGAATTTCCTATGTAGAAATTCCTAAGTCGAATTTCCTATGTAGAAATTCTGGAGGTGAAAATATTTTCTAAGTACTCAGGAAGAAGGCTATCTCGAATTTTCTATGTAGAAATTCCTAAGTAGAAATTCCTATGTAGAAATTCTACTTAGAATTCGAGATAGAGCCAAGTAGAATTTCCTATGTAGAAATTCTACATAGAGGACAGTTTCAACATGACACATGGCATCATCCTGGTGGCAGATCTCCAAGCTTTCAAGACAAGATAAGATTCACGTGGACAACATTGGACCACTCATATCTTATCTTTTGAAGACTACAAGTCATAGATTACAAAGTAGTATAAATAGAAGTACTTGTGTAACTTATAGAGAGAGAGCAATATTCGAGAGAAACACTTGTAATAAAGAGAGAGTATATTCACAGAGCTTAGTATCATTTACTACCCTCTTTACTTCTGTTGTACTATTGTAATGAATGTTGTAGCAACCCTTTCAAGTTATATATAAGACATATATTCCTTGAATCATTGTGTTCATTAATTACATAGTATTTATTGCTTCATTGATTCAAAAAGTTGTATTCACCCCCCCTCTACAACACATTTGGACCTAACAGACACAATTAATATATCATTAAATATACCTAGTTTGAAACCTTAATTAGTAAATAAATTCGTAATTAATTAATTAGTTAAATATACAACTAATTAATTATGTCCAACTACAAGGAAACTACTCCAAGGAGTAGCCCCCAAGATACCCCAATCAACAAGGAAACATATTCCTACTTGAAAACTACTTCTATCACAAGAAGGATCCAGAATCCTTCTAGGAGGTGGCTTGCCCACCAAGGTTCCTATCCCTACCGAATCATGAAATTTTTGAAATATACCCTACAGCTCTGGCTTCTCAAAAATGACGAAAAATAAATTTTAAACCTAAGGCAACTATGAGCCTGAAACCTGATTCTCCAATCTCTGAAACCTTTCTGTTTCTTTGTGATCTAAATTTTGAAATTGACAAAATCCTGAAAGGTACGGGAATAGAAATAGAGATGGAAGCACAATCAGCTATTTTAGTAGCCAGCACTGTTTTGATTAATCCAATTCAGAACCTGTATTCACAGACAGAAGGGGGCATCACTGACTCTTACGAGCCACTCATTACATTGTCAAATGTGGTGACCCCCCTTGGACTTAAAATCTCTAGATCCTAGTAAGGATATTTTCCCTCACCAAGTGGGTGAAGTGGAAAGGCAACTCTCCTTTAGAAGGGAAGAGGTCTACATTCATGGAGTAACTGCATCAGCAGCATCACCACTACAAGTAGAAGTGCCTTCACAGGCGTTGCGGGGCACTACAGGCTCTAATTTGTCAATCATTACATTGCATGAGGTGGTGACCCCTTGGAGATTACAAATCCAACTCCTACAAAGGAGGTCTTCCCTACCTTTTCAGGTCAGACGGAAGGACAACATACTCATAGAAGGGATGTGGACTCTATACATAGATTATCTGCTGCTTCGGTAGTAGAACCTGTTCAGGGTGTCTCTGAGCAAGTAAGGCTTTCAATAGCTTAAGATGGTAACACGGATTCTACAACTCTGCCGATCATTACAGAATCCATAGTGGTGACCACACTGGGTCTCAACCCCCCAGTTCCTGAAAAATGAGTTCTCCCCACCCACAGTGGTCCGGCGGAGAGGCAACCTACCCATAGAAGGGATAGGAATTTTCTTGCAGGTACAGAAGATCAGGATGCTATAATTTAAATGAGTGAAACACTTAACCTGAGTGATATTTAATTCCCTGACCCTGATCAGTCGAGTGTGAGTGTTGAGGGACATGATCAAATAGTAACAGTGAGCGGTGAGACACCCATTGACCAAACAAACACCCCACACAATGCACACACAGCACACAGCCAAAGGATTCTAAATATGGAGGCCCAAGTCACATAAATTAATTATTCTATAAGGAAAATCTTGGAAGTGCAAGAGCAGTAGTGAAATGAAATGAAAGAAATTAAAGAGTTAGTCCAATAACTGCTGGCTCAGAAAGTTCTTGCTACTACTCAATCAACTTCAACAGCTCAGATTACTCCGGTCGGAAGGGAGGATAACCCAACTGAGGCGGAGAGAAGAGAACAAGAAAAAGTTGGAGTTGAAATGATAATGGAATATACAGCTTGGGGGGAGTCAGATATCTTTTACAGGCCTGGAGCGAGGCAACTGGAGGAAGGAGAAATCTTTGAACCCTATGTGCCAATGGATATTCCAACTGAGATTGAAATAGAGGAAACATCAAAGGCTACAGGTATAGATGTCGAGGAGGAATTTGCTGAAGAATATGCTTTTGATAATGACCGTCTTCTAGTTGGTGTAGATGAAGTTGTTACTCAAGACATAGTTTAAGCTCAAGAGTTGATGAAAAGAAAGTGGAAAAGAGTTCAACAGGCAATGGAAAGAAGAAATAGAATTAAGGACATCGAAGCTAAAGTTGATTCTGAATGGGATGAAGCAATGAGTCTATTGAAGAAGAAAGAATTAACTCTAAGTCAGAAGAAAGACAGAGAAGTCCTTGACCTTTTCAGAACCATAAGGGAGAAATTTGAAGATGTTCATAAGTTATATGATGTGCTATCAGATGAAATAATAAGCATGTCAGTCAGTGCCTTCAAATCTGGTCGGAAGATATATATCAATTCAACAACAATGGGATCAAGAACATTGTTGACAAAGAGTTTTGAGAAAATGAATATAGTGGAGTTGTATGTGCTGAAGAGGAAAGTCATCTTTAGGGGACACAAGATAAATGAGATACTGAGAGATCTAATAGAAAAGAAGATTATTGAGATAGGTGTCGAAGCATTTTGAGAAGCCTCTGGTGGTCAAGTACTATAAAGCAACAACTCTTCACAATCTAACTTTGTCAGATGAAGGTCTGGAGTCAAGCCATGTAATGTTCATGCAGTATGTAAAAGGAAGACTCAGAAGCAAGAAGAACAGAGCTGAATAAGATCTAAAGGCTGCTGAGTTAATCTATGCATTCAAACTAAACAGAGCTATAAAAACATCATGAAGATATCTTATGGAGACAACCAGATACTACCAGGATCCAGTGTGTGTGAGAAAAGATGATGACACTAAGGAACTTGAAACCATTAAAGATTTTGAACCTTGCATTCAAACGGAGACAAATGGAACAAAGTATTTCTTGTTCAAGAAAATGGAGTGGAGAAGAAAAATGAACTGTCAAAACTGAAAAGGAACAATTCTGACATAATCAGAAAAGTCTTTTCTAGAGTTAAAAGATCTACTGTCAAATCAGACACGAAGGCTTTGAGGATGATTCAAGATGTTCTGATGAAAAAATTGGCAGAAGAGTCAATGCATGACACTAATAGAGTGAAAGGCTTTCCAAAATGAATAACGGTGTTCGTGTTTTCAAAGAGACAGTCACTAGCCTTCGAGTCAATCTCAAAGACAAATTCAACTGCATTTCTCACAGAAGTTTTGAAGAAACTATAAGATCCACCTCCCGTCAACACTCTTGATGTTGAAGCTAGGGATCTGGTTAAAGCAAGGTTAGAAGAAAAGGAAGATGATCTAAGAAAGCACTACTCCGAGACAAGATCCAAAAAGAAGCAAGACACGGTATAAACAAGCAGAAGATCATAGAAATATTTATTCAGGCTAGAGGAACAAACTTATCTTGTATTTGTAAAGAAATCTAGAAATGTAAAATCCAATCCAGAATGTAATTAATATTATTTCCTGTCTTTCTGCACTATATTTTTTCTTGTAAGTATCAGTTGAGTTATCCTCTCACAGGATTTTCTTGTCGAACTCTAACAACCAAATAGGGGAGATTGTAAAGCATAATGTAACGTAATATGTAATAGTGATAACGATAACTCAACTAAGAAACAAAGACAGTCAATTAATACTAATATGCAGCACATGAATCCAGAAGGACATGTAAACAGAAATCATACATAATCATTGCAGAGCATTCAAGATGAAAGGGTTACTGAACGTCAACGAGAGAAGTTTATTAATATGTTCAAGCCTCAGCAACAAATAAGAGTTCAGAAGATTTCATACTAAAGACAGTGTAATGATTTAAGTATAAATGTCAAAGGGTTTCAGTGATCAGAAGCAATGCAACAGTCCAAGGTTAATCAGCTGAAACATAACAAAAATCAAGGAAACTCAATTCAGTATTAGTCGTTTGTGAATCTGACCAGTGCACTAAGCGTCTGCACAACAAGAAAAGAATTGTCTTGAGTAATCAGAAGAAAATTGGTTGATCAAGCTAGAAGAGTGAAAACCAAGTGGTAAATACTTCAAGAATTCAAGATATTGTTTAAGGCATGTATTACTACATTTGGTGGTTTCTACACTCTTGAAGCCATGTATGAAGCGCAACAAAATCATCCAAGGTGCAAGAAAATAACACACCAAGTTTATTATGAGGTTTGTGGCGCTTACACTAAGCATCAAGAGTGCAGGCGCAACAAAATGAGTGTGTGTTATTCTATGGCGCAACAAACATTAAAGAGGAGGATTTTGTGGTGCCTACACAAGGCAATGGGTGTGCAGGAGCAACAAAAGGTCAACCAGGCGCAAAGAAACAAGCAGAAAAGACCAAGGGAAGGTTTTGGTGGCGCCTCTACAAGGCAAGTGGTGTAGTGATGCAACAAACAAGTCCTAGGCGCAACAAAGGTTCCAAGACGCAACAAACATATTTAGTGGCGCCTACACACTGCAATCACTCTTGAAGCGTAACAAATGACTTACGTTATTGTTAGATAATCAATTCATTTGATTTCCAAAAGTCTACAAATATATATGGGTTTAATTCGAAGGCATCAGTGGGCATCTTCTTCAGTAAACACAATAAACTTACTGGAGCTCCATTAAAGCCAAGCATTAAACACACACCTGTATTGATTGTTTTAATATTGATTGAACCCACAGAAGCTAATCTATTGATTAGAAGTGTAGCACATCAGGGATTTAATAACATATCTTTATTTTCCCGAATCGTTGTGTAGCACATCAGGGATTTATACACTCTTTCTTTCTAGTATTTTGATTTAAATCTCAATTCTTTATATAAAACATATATTCTCTTATCAAATCTGAAACTTTTAACCTTTCTAAATTTTCAGATCTGTTTCCGTATCTTTCAGATTTGATCCATATCATCTGTATCTGTTTTCACATCTTTCAGATTTGAATTTTTGAATAATTTTAGTTTCATTTGTGATGACTTTTTATACCTATACGGGGCAAGACCATTTTTATGACGTTTTGATAATATTTGTGGTGGTTATATGTCATTTATGATGATTTTGTGTCATATTAGATGACTTTATTTATGAATTGAAAGTTTTATACTATATATTTTTGTTACACATTCATCGACTTGTTTGTATTTGGTGGTTTGTTTTTTATTTTTCTGATTTAATTGGATGGGTTATTGTGTGTAGATGGAAGATGAATGCTTGTAGATGGAAGATGAATGAAAGCAAGATTTTGATACTCACTTGGATTGGAAGAAGGCTAAAAAGAAGGTGGATAAAGACAAGAATTTGGATTTAATGGCGGAAGCAGCAAGACGTGGCTAGTTTTTTTAGCATCAAGGACTCACAAAACTTCAAGAATTTCCAGTTTTTGTGTTATGAGTCACTATGTATTGATATTTTTATGATCATTTTATGGTACTTTTTTCCCATTTGAGATTTTTTTTTTCCATAGGGTTTTACTCTTATTGGGTTTAATGAGACCCATTTTTATCGGATATAAAGGTTTTTTTATTATCTATACTTCTGGGAATCTCTTTCTTATGGGTCGTTCGACTCATGAATTGGTTAAACATACCATTCGGTTAGATGATAAGCTTTTATTATCTTTTTAATGAATTATTGGATATTATATATCAATAAAACAATTCTTCGTTTTTTCAAAAAAAATAAATTTATAGTCTCCTTAATTTTCAACTTAAAAGAACCTTTAACCATGCCCTGACCACTTGATTTCATTTTGAAGAAAACATCAACATTCGTCATACGAGGTCTTTGTTTCCCATCATGCAAATCAATCTCACATCGTTAGACTTCATCAACTACATTGAATTTAATAACATTTTTAATATAAAATCTATGTACACATTTTTAAAACTACATATTTGTTTATTTTTCCTTTACAAGTGCATGTATTTATACCAATCTACTTTTCTGGCCAAGAAAAAAGAGTATATCAGTATAAAGAAGAAAGAATGAGAGGGACAGGGAGAGATTGAATTTATTCCAAATCCAAATTTAAACCAGAGATTCGAATAAGAGCAACATGCCAACATTTATAATTTATATTCATAAATCCTCAATGGTGGTTGAAACTTGAATACTTCTGTCAAAAGCCAAACCCGACATATGCGTGCTGTCGGGAGGGGGATTACTGCACTTTAAATACAATAAACAATGTTCTTCTAAATCATTTTTTTAAGAGGAAATGGATTTAATTTAATAACAAAAAGTCATGCTGCATCTACAAAAATGATCGAGTTAAACAAAAATAAAATAGATCAAATCGTCAATCCTAGTCTTCATACGAACACAATCAAACGATATGTTGTAAATGATATATTTACATGTACCCGTTTCGACACAACCCGTTTGAGCTATCGACCATAAATACAATCCAATACAAATTTTCATCACTAAATTAGAATCAACACTTACAATAAAGTAAATGAGAAAACAAACACCCTCTCACCAAACCAAATCAAGGAGAGCAAACAAACTGAAATTCCAAATAAAAAAACCCTGATCTGAAAAACGAAACCACAATAAGAGATAATCGGTCCATCATCGAATCCAATAAGCTCCGCTTGAATCGAAGACGAAAGAAAATTCAAAATTTCGATGATTTAGATCTAAAAACCAAACCAAAACAAATCAAATGGGTAGAAATCATTCCCAAAAAGGAAGATTGTTGAAGGAAACAAAAACAAACAAAACAAATTAAAGGATTTGAGGTTTTCCACATGAAAAACCGGTAAAAGTCCCGCCAAATATGTTGATAAACGAGGAGGGAGGCTCCTGTTTTTTTAGAGAGAGATGTAAACCCTAAGATTGTTAGGTATTGTCCGATGTTAGAGAATTTTTGATTTGTTCTTCTAAACATATTCGAATTATTAAAGTTGTCCCTATTATTTTTTAATTACTCCGAATCTTATTTCAATTCAGTACTAAAAGAACTAACTAACGCTACGGTTTCTACTTCTGTAGCAGCAGTGCCAAAAAGAAAAAATGCAAAGACATTGAGAACTAGATGCCATGAACTTTTCAAAGTTGTGAGTCAGCTTTTTATAACTTGTCAGCATACGGTACGACATAAACTATATAATTCAGCTTCTACTACAAGGTCGGTGCAAACTCCTACTGAGACGACTACTTTTTATTATTGCGGTCTGCGAGACTAATTCGTAACTGGAACGGAACCGGAATTTCATATGATCCCGAATCGAGCTAATACTAGAAGAACCGGTAACTTAACAAACTGAGCGAGAGAATCTTAATTTATGAAAGATATATGCATAGGCAATTTCCCTGGCGTCTCTCTGCATTTAAATTACAGATTAAAGAAGCTAACTCATTTCAAAATCTGGGTTCGGGTAATGGTTTTGGTGTGACTGTGAAGCCAGAAGTAAAAGTTATCAAAAGATGGGTAAATATGAGGAAAGCAAAAGTTTTAAAGAAGTTTGTGGACTCGGACCATCTGTTACAATCTTGCAGAATCTGCTCAATCTTGATACAACGTGCACTGAACAATTAAGGGAGTGGTTTAGTAATAAATAAAATGACAAGACAAAGGAAATAGTAGAACAACATCTTGGATTATTATTAAGCATGATACTCCAAAACAAAACAGTACAACAAAAATGTGTAATAACAACAATCAAGAAGAAACTGATAAATAAGACAACAGCATGTGGTTTCTACTTTCTAAAGCCTGACCCAAGGTAAATATATATGACTCCTATCTTTGTATCTTTCCTCGACTCCTTGTTCTTCCTACAATTTTTGTGTGGATCAATCTAAGTTGGTTTTCTTTTCTCATTCTTTTTTCCTTTCAGAACTGCAAATTAAAAATCCTGCGTCTCTTTCTGCTCCTTGAAATTTAGATGGTAGATATAGAGCCCATTTGGTTAAAATACAATATAAGATCCTGGCAAGTAAGTCTCCTAAAATTGGAGAACCGGTAATTTAACATGATATCAGAGTTCAGGTTGTCAGGGGTCACAAGTTCGACTCTCTTCCTCCCCAAAATCTTATATTATATTCTAACATGTAACACTTAAAATTGTCGTGACCCCCTTTCATTCATCAAAAATTAGCTATAAAATAACCTATTTTTCTTTTAAAATCAAGAATATATTTATAGTTTTATGGACAAGAAAATAGACTAAAAGCTAAAACCAAACAGAATCTTCCAACTCTTTATCAAAACATTCTGACCCATTGTCGGGCTGGTCAGCGTTCGGCAACAACTTGTTTCACTTTAGTCACAACCCACAAGTTCACGATCGTTTAGTCAAGAAAGCTCGTCGGCCTAAGTGAACCGGAAATAATCAATAATCTTTCTAATTTCAATTATATTTTATCCTTAAAAATGATACATATTTTTACATTTTGGCGGTAAAAAAATTTATTATTTTAAATTTTATTATCTTATCTTTTCAGTTTTCGGTTGCATCACGGGTAATCAAAATACATATCCTCTAATCATACAGAAAACCTAAGGGTGAAGCCTGATAAAATTAGATAGGTCATGATGTTATATACTTTATTTTTAAAATTTCAAAATAATATTATAGTTACTATCATTATTTATAAATAGACACTCTTAAATTATTTCACATCAGTATTCATTTCGTGTCATACGTGATATTATAATATTATTTATAGATTTTTAAATTATAATATTATTCATAAAGTTTTAATATAGTTATTGAAAAATCACAAGAAACACCATGCACAAAAATTATCAGGTAAACATAATACATGGGCTTAGTTCCATATCAACTCAAGTCTGTTCATTGGATACAAATACCATGGACAAATAATTGCTACATTTCGTGTATTTTTCCATCAGCTGTCTGAGTTGAGTTGGGTTGGGTTGCCCCCAATTGAGGATTTTCAAGCCCAAATTGTTGCAGGCCCACCAATCCCTGGTTTCAACTTTCATTAATTTAGGGCCATTTGGTTTATGAATCGGTTTACGGAGTGATATCGGGTTGGAATTATGGATCGGGATAAGGTGGTATGGAATGAAGTATCATTCATAATATCATGTGTTTGATTGAATGATGGATTGAATTTTTTAATTCAATATATTTTTAATAAATAAAAAATTAATGAAATTAACATGAAAAATAAATCACTATTATTTATTAAATATTAAATAATATTATTATAAATTTTTGTTTTAAAAATTAACATGTAATAATAAATTTTTGATTTTATTACTCATAGCAACAGCTCATATCCACCTCCCCGGAGTATCAGAAACTCATAAGGGGTTTTATGTGTTTGAAGTATGAGTTTTAAAATTAATTTTTTTAAACCAAACATCAGTTATGAGTTTGGGATGGACAAAACTCATGCATTTAAGGACGACCCCTTATAGCCATTATCCATTTCAGGCAGTACGATTTTAAGCATCATGTTTTCAGGTTTCACATACCGAAATGCTACTGGGATATTATTAGTTAATTGTTTCAAATTTGAGTTGTTGAAGTTTCATTTGTATGCCTAATAGAGCATTAACTATAAAAGTATTTTTATGTTCTTAGCTATCAAATTTCGTACAAATACTGCGAAGGTTGACTTTGCAGGCTCCAGCTGATCTGAATTTATCAACTCATATGAATATCTTCATTCCTTTCTGCTTTGTATGCTGTGCATGCAAGTTATGTATCTAAGATGGATTTCTCATGTCTTTAAAGGCACGGATAGTGTGTAATACAGGTCTTGCAGATTCTCAATTATTGCAGCTCCAGATCGACGTGTTGCTGTTGTCCCTCGTAATGGAAGTTCAAGTCTTGTATGCGGAAGTCTTCCTATTTTTGATGAGGTAAAATATCTAACCACATAGTATATAAGTAGTAATCAGTCTCATGCTACGAGTATCATTTATGGTGTAGTGTTATTGTTAATGAGATTGTGGAGCAGCAATGGACTGCTGCGGTGCAAAAGCAACTGAGCAAGCAAAACTAGCAAGGAGAATATATGATTACTAGATTAGAAATTTCTCCACAAGGTGTTTGGTAGTTTTGATCAACAACGATTGTTTTATGTATAGGCTTTCAACGCAACTTGAGCAGAATAATTAATGCTTCCTAGTTACTACTAATCTAGACCATTGGAACTCATGGTTCAATTTTTTTAAACGAGGCCATCTCAAGCCTGGCAGTGTCAGGTTCTCTGCTCGATTACACACTAGTTGGTCCTTAGGATCTAGTTTCGATCATATCACATAGTTCTTTAAATTATTTAAATTTTTTTTATATAAATACAAATTTGATACTTAAAAGAAAATTAAAAAATAATTTATGGAACTATCCGGTCGATACACTTTAACATATATATAAAAAGTCAAGGAGCCATTTAATTTGGGATGAAGCTAGTATTTTGTTGTTCTTTTTTGTTTATGGAAACGAGTCGATTCAAGCTTATCGAGTTCGAGTTTCTTATCGTCCAGCTCGGTTCGTTAACAATCTTATTCTCAAGAATTAAAACTTAATACCTATCTGACTATGCATTGATGCATATAATAACTTCAGTAACCCCAATAAAATATATGGTCATAAAGTTACATCAACGACTAGACAAAGAATTAGGAGACAGTGAAGATGTGCTCAGAAGTTAAAACTTCTTCAGGTAAAATTTCCATTACCTGAAATTGAATCTCACAGTTAAATTCTTTTTTACTCCATATTGGTCATTGCTGAATTGCTGTAACGTCTTGTGCGATATGTTAGCAGATTTTCTTGATAATTTTGCAAAAACAATATCTTGATCGTTTTGATTGTAGTTGCTTTCCTGCGACAAATTTTATATCAATCTTGGAACTTCGCTAATTGTTGTGTAATCCAAACAATAAAGTTCTTGCATTGCTAGACCAAACTGAATACAACGTATACAACTGCCTTTTGCTAAACAATATTTTTATCTTTGAATATCATACTCAAAAATAGTTTTTTTCTCACTAGTAATAGCCAAACAACCTCAAGTTGGTAGTTGCAATCCTCACACTTGGAGCTGCGATACTTATCTACCGAAAGGAAAGATCATTACAAGAAATATTGGAATAAGAGCATACAAATTTAAAGAAGAAAACTGAACTGGGCAGTTTGTAACAAAACATCTATTTATTGTGGTGTCTCTAAATTCATTCGTCTTTATATAGGTGCTGCAACCCTTGTCACTATAATTGGTGTCCTCACCTTGTGTACTCCGTTCTTCCACATCAAATGTCCAAACTCAGGTCCTGCTTGTTGATTCTTACCTAAGAAGGTGACCTTGTAAGATAGTTTCTGGTGTTTCTTCGTGAAGTGCAAGGTTGTTGGCTCGACCTTAATGACCACACTTTTGAATGGTGACACTACAGCGTGGTAATTTGAAACAGCTTTTCCAACATTGGTTACTGTCCTGTGGAGAGTCAAAATGGTATGATTTCCTTTTTCCAGGAATAATACTGAGAGTGCTGGGTAGTTCAAATCTCCTGGAGTAGCAAGTGTGTTTCTGCATGACCTGTTGGAGAACTTAGCAAAGACTACCATGTCACTGGGGCTTAGTTGAGCACACAAGAATTCAAAGTAATCTTGTGGTTTGAGATCATAAACCAAGCCAGGGTTTAGAGCTTTCAGTGGGTTTATATGTCCAGCACCGTGGTCATATGGAGTTGAAGGTGCGCCTGTGGAAGCATCTCTTAGGGGATTATAATTGTTATCATGAATGTAGGCTGTAGTCATAATAGCTGATTTTATAGCTGCAGGACTCCAGTCTGGGTGCCTTGCCTTTATCAATGCAGCAATGCCACTTACATGTGGGCAGGACATGGAAGTTCCAGACAGGATATTGAAATTTACAATTCGTTTATCTGTTGCCAAGCTTGATGGACCAAGTGTATTAGTCCAAGCAGCAAGTATGTTCACTCCTGGTGCAACAATATCTGGTTTCAGAACCTCTAAACTCAGATAATTAGGCCCTCTAGACGAAAATGCAGCTACTACCGGGGAAGGCTTTATTCCTAATCTGGTCCCCTGAAATGAAAGGGTTGCCGTAGGATGTGAATTTGTCATAGCATATTCCTTAATTGCTCTACCTGCTTTTTCACCAACAGCGACGGTGGGAAGCAAGTGACAATCTGCTACCAGTTCTTCCCCATTGTCTTCGGTGTTTGCTAAGATCATTCCAATTCCACCTGCATCTTTCACCACTTGGCCTTTCTGAACTCGAGGAGTAATACCTCGGTTGCATATCACTATCTTTCCCCGAACAAGTTTTGGATTTAGGGTGTCCTGCAAACACAAAGAACTTGGATCCAGGATGCTGGAATTACCACCTGTGTACACCAAAGGATACTGCTTTTCCGGGGACAGCATCCTCCGGCCTTTGTAAAGAGAAGATCCTGTTATTTTTTGACCAGTACCGAGCTTTACAATAGATGGGAAATCTCTATCCATTGTGCTGGCTCCAACTGTAGTAATCCACGGTGATATATTCGTCAAACTAACTGGAGTTGGCCCACCGTTTCCTGCTGAGCATGAAACAAACACTCCCTTCTCCATAGCCCCAAAAGTGGCTATAGACAAACTATCGTGTTGATAGGATGAGGATCCACCGCCTAAAGAGATAGACAGAACATTTACTCCATCTGCTACTGCTTGGTCAACTGCAGCAAGAATATCAGAGCTGAAGCATCCAGAGGCCCAGCAAACTTTGTATGCTGCTATTCTTGCACCAGGGGCCATTCCTCGGGCTGTTCCCCGAGCATAGCCTAATAGATTTGCACCTTGCACTGGAGCTCCAGCGACTGTTGCTGCAGTGTGTGTGCCATGTCCGTCCTGATCTCGTGGTGATTTATACTCCTCTTGCTCATTAATCTTGCCTGCACCAGCCTCGTACCCGTGGAAAAACATTCGAGCACCTACAATCTTTTTATTGCAATGCGTCTTATCAAATCCACGGCCAGTTTGACATACACCCTTCCAGTGAGCTGGAATTGTTGTCAAGCCAGTGTCGTTGAAGCTCTTGCTCTCGGGCCATATCCCAGTATCAAGGACTCCAACTACAACAACATGATCAGATAATTTTTCAGACCAAACACTTGTGCTATCTTGTGATTCAAGCCCAAGAAACCAGGGACTTCTTGTGGTGTGCAATTTGTACACAACCTCCGGATGCACAGCCATAACAGCAGGATGTTGTTGTAGTCTCTCCACTTCCTCTAAACTTAGCCTAGCAGCCACACCGTGAAAAGCAGTTTGGTAGCTATACATTATTCTATCATTGTCAACACCATCATCATCTTGATCATGTAGCTCAACAGACACAGATTTTATCACTGAGGCATACCATTCTACATGGCTATCAAACGTTTCTGGCTTCGCCAATCTATCAATTTGGACAATGTATGTCTTTGTCGTCGGGATCGTTGTCAAAGACACAACATTGCTGATGGCAAGATAGCTTGATAACAGGAGTAGTACCCATTTTACAACCATTTTTGACTGAGAAAAGAGTGAAAAAACAAAAAAAGTAACAATGTTACTCACTCAGTGAAGAAGAAGATGGACAGGAAAGATGGATGCATCTAAAACTTGAAACTTTAATCACTTAATAAAGAAGAGGGGCCTATCTCTGTATTGCTGTACAGAAAATTAAAAGTAGGTGGTTGCATAAATGAATGTCAGTTGTGTTGGGCTTATGAGAAGTTAATCTAAAGCTTTTCACACCAATTTTACTCAACTATTTCATCAGCTGAATTTAAGCATGGGACATTTATCTTCGTCAAAATGGGTCCCAGAAACTTGAAATCAACGGTTATGAGAGGTGGTTTCCATTCTTGGAATTTATTGCTGAAACTAAATTCATGAGTATGGGTATAGAAGTACTAATGATATTGTATTAAATGCTAATGAAATGCTTGTTCAGTGAGTCAATTTATTTTAATCTTCATAACTTTTGACAAGAATCATGCTTCTCATGACTAATAAGTTAACCACCATTGGTTGTTCACTTGTTCCTTTGTGATAAATGAGGTTGCAGTGTTTTGCATGATTTATTATTTTTTCAACATTATGTCGTTGCAGTACTGCTTCTTTCTTGTGTTTTAACCTACCCTAGTTGGGCTGGAGTATGAAATTAAGTTGAAAGGAACCCTATTGGAGTTACTTACACAAGTACTAACTAATAGGGTGCTCAGAATCTATATATGGTTTTGTCATTTGGGAAATTTAGCCTTTCAAGACAGCGTCTTTATTCTTGCTATACCCTATAAAGAAGATGACCACTTTTAACTTATGCCGAGCAGACTTTTTGGATGCGGGTGACAATACCATTTTATTACCAATTTTTTAGCTGATAAAATTAATCCTACATTTTTAGGGTATTTATCTAGCCACTATAAAAACATTGCGGAATAAAAGATTATCAACAATCGCTCCTACTCATTTGATATTGCCTGTAATCAAAGCGAAAAATAAACAAGATAAATGCAGGGTCTGAGATAAATATGAGTACAAGACTGAGCTCTAGTAGTATTCACATTGTCCGATCAATGTCCATTATGGCTTAAAATCTATAGGTAAATCAACCATTCACGTCTATAACATTTCATGAGTAAGTGTTGCTATACATACATATCTTGTACTGTGTTGTACTTTGGGATTAACTCATTAACCATTTAACCCAGTTATAGGGAGGACACAATTTTTGACCTTTGATCCTGGTACCTTGAAGGAAGCATATCCAAATTTCTTATTTGATATCTGTATTTTAAATTTCGAATTTTGAATATCTGGTAGGATTTTTTTGGGTTCCAATTATATGGCGTGCGAAACTGAGAACTGAGTTGAATTCTAAACAAATTGAGTTGCGTTAACTTCAACTTTTCAATCAAATAAAAGTTTATGTTCGGCTCAATGATAAACAAACCCAATACAAATTTGTTTACAAAGAACTTATTTTGTTAGAAGTGAGCCCAGTTCTTCCATAACAATTTGTACTTTTTTTAGGATATTTATTAAAATTACTACTTTTTTAATTTTTTGGCGATTTTACTACTTTTTGAATTTTTTTTACAAAAATACGATTTTACAACCAATGCAATTAAAATCAATCTCAAATGTAACTGAATGTAACTTTTTTAAAAAAAAAATTGAAATTACTCGTAATTGCATTTGAGTTTGATTTTTTTTTTGACAGGAGATGCATACTCATGGATGAGTTGTATGTGAATACAATACCGAAAGAAGGAGATTCTTTCATTCTATAAGTTTATCATCTAACCGAAAGTTATGCAGAGATGTCTCCGAAAATTTAGATAATAAAATATTAAAAACTGAGAAGATAACACTTCACAAATATATAAAGAGTATGAAAGAAAAACGTATCTGCATTACACTTGATCCAATCCAAAAATTAGCTTGCCTGAATCAAAGATCTGTACATCAAAATCTTTTTTCCATTTTTCTTCCATCCGCAATTATTTTTCATCCCAATGAATATGAAGAATAATAAAATAAATTGAAAAATACAAATAAGTAGATGGAAGTAACCGAAATATAAGAGTAAATATAGTACATAATTATATTATAAAATTCCCAATTTATGATAAAAATCCGTCTAATATGGTACAAAATCGTCATAAACGACATATAATCACCACCACATGCGATCAAAACGCCATAAAAATGGCACTGCCCGAGGGATATATGACACTAAACTCGTTCAAAACCTTATATCTGAATAATATAATAATAGATATAGAGAAAAAGATACAGATCTGATGAATATAAAAATAGATATAGGCATTTAAAAGATTTAAAGAAGAGAAGAAGAAAAAAAGAATGAGAAAAGAGGGAGAGAGGACGGGAGCAATGGAGAGCATTAGCGTTTAGACTTGGTTCAGGTTACATTGATTGCAAAATCATATTTTTGCAAAAAAACTTTAAAAATTGTATTTTTACAAAATAAAAAATAAAAAGAACATATTTTTTGCAAAAAGTAATAAAAAGTTTGATATTTAAAAAAAAACCTTTTTTAATATCACAATTCAACTCAATTCATAATATACCCCCTCCATTTAAAAGTAATTATCTATTTTGATTTTTACTAATTAAATTAATTAAATTTTGACTGAAAATTATACATATTATATAGTTAAAAACAATTTAAAGTTGTATTATTAAAATGCATATTTGATCATGTATTTCCAATTTTTTAAAATTATAAAAAATAATTTTTAATTTTTAATCAATTTAACTGGATAGTAGTCAAAATAAAACAATTATTTTGGAATGAAGAGAGTATCCCATAATATATCATAAAGTGGATATATATATATATATATATATATAGGATAATAAGAATAATTTTGTAATGCAAAAGATTTAACGAAAAGACCAATGAGAAAAAAATATATGGTTTGATGATAATAATTTATTGTTTTGAGATGGCATGCAATTAAATAAGTATTTTTAGTTATTATAACAAACAACTTAATTATTATTAATAATAGGTTAGTGGTTAGCAAATAATAATTATATATCATTTAAGAGCACTTGTATTATACGTAGCTCTAAATATTTAGCATATTTATAAAATATATAAACTTTTTGAATTACTATGCAGTATTTTTTATTTTATTTCTTTTTAATTTAATAAATCAATCATTTCCTTTTCAAGTCTATCTCTTCTACATAACAATTAATTTTATTTCCATTGATCCATTCAGAGGGCCACATATCCTTTTTTCTTATTTCAAAATATTTTTGCACATTCTTAATTTATGATAATTAATTTTTAAATATATTAAAATTTTATAAACATAATATTATATGAGTATAAATATAGAAAATAATATATATATACATATATATAATAAATTATTAAAAATATATTTTTTATTCATGTGCAAATGAATGAGACAGTGAGCGGTGTAATAGTTATCACTGTGGACAACAAAATTTTATATAAAATTTTATTATACACAAATTTGTATTATATATGTATGGATATCAATCCCCAACCCATGTTAAATAGAAGTAAGTATGTGGAAACTCACATTTTCCGCAACATTTTATCCAACATTATTCTGAAAGGTGGTTTCCATATATATATATATATATATATATATATATATATAGGAGAGGTTCAAGGTAAAACCCGGAGAGAACCAGAGACCCTATATATCTACCGTTGATCTACTCACAATCTAACAGAATCTTCATTTAAAAATTAAGAGAATCTTACTTTAAAAAATCTACGGTCACGATTGAAGTCTCTGGTTCTGAGGATCTCTCTAGAACCTTACCCTATATATATATATATATATATGGAAATCGATAATCAATCACAGTTGAATAATTTTATTATACAATCAAGTCCTTTTTTAATCGTTCAATTTTTAATTCAACGACTGAGATTAACTTTAAATTTTTGTATCTTATGTTATATGATATAGCGTGTACGCTATATTATATAATGTATGATCATATTTTTAAAAATACAAAAATACCATTATAAATCCTACATTATATTATATTTTATAGATTACAACACCTCTTATTACAATTAGCTTATATGTTTTACAACTTTAGGAGAGTTATTAATTTCAAGTTCACACAAATAATTTTGTCATCAATTTTATTTTAAAAATATAACAAAATTTGTTTTTATTGATATTTATTTAAATTATTAATAATAATATTTTTAATTTTTTATGATTTAACTCACAAATTATTTATTCTTTTCATTTAATAACACAAAATTTAAAATTGTGTTTACTAAAATTTATATATGTCTGTTTTTCGAAAAATTTAACTAATTTTTTTTTTTTTTGTAATTTGAAGTAAAAATCTTGCTTTATAGTTTTTATAGTAACCGTTTGTTTTATATTTTTCATTAGTTGATGTGTAAAAGTAATAAAACTTCTAAAAAATCGTATCTATAAAAATTAATATATTTATATATATAGTATTTCATATATTTAAAATTCATATATATATATATATAAATTAATTTATTATATGAATTATAAATATAGTATAATTATAAGTTTAACCTAATTTATAATTATAATATAATATAAAATGAATTTCATTTATTTTTTTTAGTTAATTGTCATTTACCTTTGGTTTAGAAAAATTAAAATTAAAATAATGATCCTTTATCTTATTAACTAACCTAATATCATACCTATGAAATTAAAAGACTCATAGTTACACTGCACAATCTGCACTTACGTTATATAATATAACGTAAGTGTTTAAGTCACGCATAATAGAACTTGAATGCAGTAATAATTGGAGAGAGAGTATTTTAATTGGAGATAAATTTACTTTTTCCGATGATTTTTGACAACTTTTTTATCGAGCGATGCTCTTTTCATTTTCTTTATAAACAAATTTTGAATTTAAATTTTGTCAAATGAAGTAAATATGTATTATATTCAAATAAGTAAATTTTCTTCCTCAACTGTGTTGGTTTCTGATATTGTAAAAAGGGGATTGAATACAATATCTAAATTTACTTGCGGAATTTCAGATTTAAAAATATTATTTTAATTAATCACAAAATATTAATTTTAATGAAATATTGTTCAAGTACAAGATATAATTTTTAACTTCAAAACTATTACAAAATTAATATGAAGAAAGTGTATATAATTGATAAAATATTCTAAAACGATTTTAACATAACTTGTTCTAATTTAACAATTATAATTCAAAGCAGCACATAAAGTCTATGAATATTACAATCAAACAAATTATAATATTTTCAACAACAGAAATATGAAGTTAAGGCCTCATATTTATAGAGGTTGTAAAACTTGTATGACATTTGCAATATGTGCCTTCAGACTTTTCGAAATATCATGGGTATGACGTTTCAGCTCGGTATGACCATTTAAACTCAATTTGATATGACCTTTCTTGAATTTGGTTCAGCATGATCTTTTGATTGAATTCGGTATGACCTTTTGATGAAGTCATTTTCGATATGACTTTTCTCACCATGACTTCTTGTACTCAATATTTCGGTATGACTTTTTAATAAAATCTAAAAGACTTATTAAAAGTCATACTAAGTCATTTATTTTATAATAAATTAATTCTACTTAATTTTAATTAAATAATTTAGGAATTAAATCAATTCAACTTGAATTAATTTAACAAATAAATTAAATAATTAATTTAACTTTTGATAGTAAAATTAAAATATTTTCTTGACTGCTCAACCATTGTTGTTATACCTGAAATCCCTCCGTCTTCGCAATGTCTTTTGTCTTAAAACCACTTCAGTTAGATGATGAATATTTATATATATAGTTGACACACAATGTACTGTCTGGTTCATTTGTGTCATACTAATATAAATATTGTTCACCTTTTAAATATTAAGTTGTGGTCTTCAGTCCTTCTTATGCTTCATTAATTTTCCTTATTTCTTTTTCTTTTTCTGGAATCTTCGTGTAGTAGCTACTTAAAATCTTTTGTATATTATAAATTCTTCTGAAATACTATTTCTTTATTTTACGACGCTTGAACATATTAATGAATTTCTTCCAGTGTAGAGTAGTTACTTCATCAAAATAATTTTGATAATATGATTTTTTGTGTCTAATTGATTTCTTATCACAGGCCTTTCAAACTGAATGCTCACACTTCACCGCCACTTAAAAACAAGCTTCATCTCCATTGTTACAGCAAGTGTAGCACTTCACTTTGTAAAATACGGACGGCCCCCTTATTCTCACTTCTGCCATTATTTTTGGTGCCCCCACTCACCCCCTCGCTTTTATTGTGCAACCTATCCCACTTTATTAATTTTCATTTCTCCTAATTAATTAAACATTAATAAAAATAAATAAATAAAATTTATATTAAATCATTTACAATACACACCTGTATATATTATTTTATTTTTTGGAAAATTTAGAGACCAAATCTAAATCATTTATTTTCATCAAATCTAATAGTCTCTATTATTTGACTTTTAATTAAATTAGGTTTATTTACTATTATCGGACAACGTAACTTGTTTATTTTCAATAAATCAGAATATTATATTATGCAAAATAAAATGTATTGTTTTGTAAATTCGTAACACTATTATATGCTAAAAACTCTTATATGCTAAACATAATTGAAAAATATATTCATATATTGCAGTCACATATTCACTCTTTAAGTCTTTATATGTATTCTGCGCTTATTCTTTCCTCATATCTTTACTTATGTTTATATATGTTCGGAATTTACTTTCTTCACTCTAATTAAAATATAAAGTCTAAAAAATTGAAATTCTACTTTCATAAACGAATTAAAAAATGATACCGATTAGAGATTAATACGGAATAATTGAAATTAATTTTATTAGGACTTTCTATTGTATTATAAATTATTATACATTTATTAGTTATATGTACTACATAATACTATATTTTAACCCGTGCAATGTACGGATATTTTTCATATATTTTAATTAATTATTTAAAATATTAATATTTTTGTAATTTTAAAAACATTTAATATATTATAATTATAATATTTTTTTAACTTATTTAAGTTATATATTCATACATCAGTGGGATTAAATATAAATAAAAAATTATAAAATATTTAACACAAAGAAATATGAAATTATTATCTATTGTAATATGATTCAAATTTTTAATCTTTATTAGTGTTTTTATAATTAATAATATATATTATATTTTAATAAGTTATTAATTAGATTTTAACTTTAAACTTATGTTGATATTTTTTTATTATAAATATTATATTTAAATAAATTGTTAGTAAATATTGAATCTTGAATAATCCATTTAATATTTAATTTTGATTCTATGCAAAGTCTTTAAAAATATTTAAGTTATTAGATTTTACTAAATTGTTATATCATGTCAAACAGAAGGTCATGTAATAGTTCCAATTATTTACGGGAGTTTTGTAGATATTTATACAAAATTCTATTATTTATGGGGTCTTTTAGATATTCAAAATTGAAAATAAATGTTAAATTCGAACTATTCAAAAAATTAAACTTGAAATAATCTTAATTTAAAATAATCATTTTTTATACGTTGTTATTGTGATTTAAACCTTATATATGTTAATATTTTTAGAATTATATATATTATATTTTAATAATTTGTTAGTGAGTATCAAATTTTAGACTTTTGACAATATTTAAATAAAATCTTTTTTACGCTCATTATATATAAATGTAATTACACCTGAATTATAATTATTTTTATTCAATTAATTCTTTTAATTAATTATAATAACTTATTTATTTAATAATTTTGTATATGATAAGAAAATATATTATATGTATTAAATAAATTTTCAAACTTACAAAAATATAATATATAAAATTTCATATTAAATATCAGTAAAATATAATATAAAAAAATATAATTACATAAATATTAACTAATCTACATGTAAATGAATTGGATTCAAATCGAATTATTTTCTAAAAAATTAATATTGATTTATTTATTTACGGATCGGTTTGAATGTCATTGACCAACCACACATCGCGTAAAGTTTGTTTTTAATAATTTTCATACCAAAGTTTTTGATGTTGTCAACGTGTAAATTTTATAATGGCGACACGTTGAACTTAAATATTATTTATCAATTTAATTTAAAAATTAATTTTTAAGATTATTTAATGTGTGTTTTGAAAATGCACACTAGAGTTTGAAAATATTAGTTAAGAAAGATTGGAGTTTGAGAAATTGTGTGTATATGTTTTGCAAATCAGTGTATGTTTTTACCAGATATTTATATGAACACTTGAACATTCGAATTAGTAAAGCCACATTAACATTAGAATCATAACGTTCATGATGGATAAGATAATTCAATTATCTCATGTTCAAAATCTACTAATATTGAGGTTTGAAACTGATTAAAATGTTTGAAAAAAAATCCTCAATATAAATTTAAATACCTAGATAAGAGTTGGTTAAATAAAAGATAAAGTTTGATAAAGTTCAACTCCTATTAATTAGGGAAACAAGTTTGAATAATAAAATACGTTTGGATAAATATAATATGAGTTCTAATATAATATATAATCACATATATAATAGATAAATCTCGTACAAATAAAATCCTAAATAATTTTCATAAATTTCGGACTTCCTTATATATACAAACAGCTTTTGCGCTCTCATAGTTAAACGTCCTGTTTTCAGTTTGCTATACTAATTCACATTATATTAATATTTCATATCAGTAAACTAATACCTGCAAAATCATGTTAGTAACTTATATCATGTACAAGTTTTCGGCTTACTATCAGTGTGATCATCAAAATCTAAATGATTTTCATGTTTTAGAGTCGTAATTGATTCTTACGCATCTCGATCTGTATTAACATTGTGAATCGTTTGATTTCATCAAGTAAAAGCGTGCTCTATTATTTAAAATACATTTTTTCAAGTTTTATGTTTTATTAGTTTGTTTTGTTTTCTTAAGTTAAAGTTATCATTATTTATTAATTTCATGGCAAGATTAATCGTTTTAGCCGATGCGTGAATAGGTAATTATAATAAGTTTATTCAAGAGATGGAATTAGTTTTAATATAATTTTCTTTATAAAATCACTTTTACTCATATTATATATAAGATATAATTACTCTTCTTAATTAAGTATTAAAGTTATTATAAAAATGTCATTATTTTTTTCGATCTCAATCACAATATGAAAATTAATACAATAATAATAAAATAATTATTTATGGTCTTCATTTAATTTGAAGCTTCATAGAGCCCAATTCTAAATATTTATATATAAAAAATATAATTTCTTGCATTATCATTCGAAAAGAAATTGTATCAACCTCCGTAGTAGGCATAGCCCGCATAGGGCCAGTAGGTGCAGCGGGCGATTGCTGAAAATTTAGGATTTATATTATGAATTTTTTATAAACAATTATTAAATAAAATAATAATATTTTTTAATAAACCACCAAATAGTTGCTAAATTGTTTAAATTAATCGCTTTTTAAATCACCTTTTAATTAGTTTATAAGGGCATCAAATACTTTTTTTTGTGGACAATATAGGCTTCAAATACTTGAATTAATGTAATCACAGCTCTAATTCAAAGGTTTAAAAAAGTATTATTGCAATCTTGTTGAGAGTACGGTAAGAGCATCTCTGATGATAATAAATAAAATAGTTAGTTAAAATGGTTGATAAGAATGATTATGTAAAATTTTAATTAAGAAAAACGATATATATTTCAATGAGATTATCAAAAATATGAATAAGGGATCCCGGTCCAATTTTGATAGCTCTATTACTTATTGCTCGATGAAGGAACTATAGGATAGCGAGAAATGCAATCAACCCATGGGCCACTGTGAGCCTCTCCGGTAATAGGCCCCACACATTCCCAGAGTAAGCTAATACACTTGTATCCACTCCCAAGCCCAAGTTGCCACACTTTGTCACCCTTGTTGACATTCTCCTTGGCTTCCATATATGCCAAAACATACCACAATGAAGATGAAGATTGATTACCAAATCTGTGTAATGTCATTAAACTAGCTTCTATGTCACCTTCTCCGAGTTTCAACTCTTTCCCTACCTTTCTTAGCATTGGTTTCCCTGTAGTTGGAAAACAAAAATGTTGTACAACTGATTTAAAATCAGGCACATATATCTCTGTGCTCTTGCCTATCATACTCTTCCTAAGTACGCATAAAGCATACTGCAATTTTTCGACTAATGGCAAGATTGATGAACCTAGAATAACTAGATGAGAGCGTACGGTTTCTGCAAATGCTTGCAGTGATTCTTTCTTGACAGTCACTCCAGTGAATCCATTGGAATCTTCTTCGCGCATGGCGGAATAGTAAGCCTTGTCATCCGATGCTGTTTGAGTTCTTAAGCTATAAAGCAGCTTGTATTTTGACTTGTTCCTTGCGCCTTTTTTGTTTGATAGCAAGACTGCTGCACTGCCCATGCGGAACATGCAGTTGATGATTAGTTTCTCCTTTTCTTTGCCTTGATACCATCCGGTTGACAATATTTCTGTGCTAAGAACGACAGCATTCGAGTTTTTACGAGTGTTTAGGATGTTTTTAGCCATGTCAATAGCTATTGCACTTGCACTGCATCCCATGCCAGTAAGTGTATAGCTCTTTATATCTGCTTTCATGTTGTATTTGTTGATTATGATTGATGAAAGTGATGGTGAAGGGCAGAATCCACTGCAATTAACGATGAGGATATCGATAACGTTAGGTTTAAGATTTGTTTTTGATAATAGATCCTCAAAAACAGGGAAGAGGACCATGTGCACTTCTTCGATTGCTTCACGGTCAGATGGAACTGGTGGAATATAAAACAAAGCTGGCGGATAATAGGTTTCATCCCCTTGTCCAGATGAAGTGATAATTTTCGACATGAAATCGACACTGTCTTGGTCTAGAAAATCAAATGATCTGATGTGTTCAAGATAGACTGCAATGGGTACTCTGCAGTAGTCTGGAGGCTTGAAACAAGAGAAATTCACAAGGTATACTGGTCGAGATTTTGAGATGTAAAGTTTGATGATAGATAAGAGTAAAAGAGTCAATAGGGTGAGTAATGCACAAAGCATAATATGATTATCATGATAGTATTTAAGAATTATAGAGAAAGCTTCCATGATTGGATTAAAAGATGAAAGGGCTGAAGAGAATATAAACACAGAGAGGCAGATATGGAATCGACTAAATTAACAAGATAGTCTGTTGAAAGAATTGATAAAAGGGACACACTTTATATATAGGCATATAGCATATATTGTTGTACTTGGAAGGATAAAAGGGTCACGTAAGTGTATCTTAAAGCCTATTAGTTGTTCATTCTGGTATACGTCCACATAAAACAGCTATAGTCTTGGGGCTTGCATATTGGATTTTTAGTAGTCAAAAGCACACATCAAAGGAAATTATTATTACAAGTTGTAAACTTTTAGCCCTTAAATTATTACAAGCATAGAAGGCTTTCGGATAGCATTAATTGTGTTCGTATATATATATATATATGTCAGTAATGCAATTAAGATTTTAGTTGGATGAAGCAAAAGTTTAAGACTCTTGGACATGACTCGCGAAATTTTAGTTAAATGAAGATGGGTTGTGGCAGAATTAATGACCTGTGCATGTTGGTTTGGTGTTTCTGAATCTTGTTTGGCAGAAACAAGTCAACTTCAATACGTGGCTC
The DNA here is from genome assembly GCA_028671895.1 of Oenanthe sinensis. Lineage (NCBI taxonomy): Eukaryota > Viridiplantae > Streptophyta > Magnoliopsida > Apiales > Apiaceae > Oenanthe > Oenanthe sinensis. Next base: position 15,529,537 of record CM053802.1, read on the forward strand.
AGGTTTCTTTCTCAAGATACTTCCCAAATCAAACAGATCGATTGATTGCTCTTATCAAAAAAAAAAAAAAACAGATCGATTGCTAAAAAATACTAGAAGTCCACTAAGCCAATACGTGTGCTTTGCCATTATCTTCTTCCCATCACTCTGTCCTTCACAACATGGCCAGCATTTATTGATTCACCAAATTATTTGCATTTACATTTATAAATGTAAATGCGCGCGTAGTAAAAAAATCGATATATTCTACATCCGTTTGAAATATTTGTAATCATATTTGAAATAAATATGATATTATCTGTATCTGAATCCGACAATTTTGAATACGAATACGATTATAGATCTATCTGTATCCGATAATATCTAAATCCGAATTTAAATATATAAAATATAAATATATATTTTATTAGGCTCAATTTATAAATATATGTATTTATTTATAAAATTATATATTTTTCGAAGATATATATAATTATTATAAATATATATCACATTAATTCATAATTTTAAAAATAAAAAAATTATATTTAAAAATGATTATTTATTTATTTTTTAAAAAAATGTAAAACAAGATTCAGATTCGGATATTATCCGGATCCGGATATTATTCACCGGATTCGGATTCAAATATATTATTTTCGGATATATCGGATTCGGATACAGATTCAGATTTTCGGATTCGAATATTGACAGATCCGTATTCAAAATATCCATTTGACAGCTCTAGTGTACGCTTATTTTATTCATTTACATTTTTTTAAGACTCGTTCACAATACAGACGCATGATATAACACACATACATACTAATTCAAAATATTTAATCCCTTGTTGATAGTGAGAAACAATAAAATTATTAAAAAAATAATACAAAATATTTATATATTTATATATAAACATATAAGAGTAGAGCATGTTTCGGTTTCAGTTTGATTTTGGGATAAAGCAGAAACTAGAATTACAGTAATAATTAATAAAATAATAACTTCGTAAAAATAGTAATTTTTTCTCAGTCCCAATATAATGAAGACGGTGTATTTTTACTTTCGATAAATTAATAAACTCGATAAAATAATTTTTTTCTTAATCTCAAGACATACTATTACTTAAAGAGATTTAACTATATGTAATATAAGTTTTTAAAATAAAAAATATAACTGCAACCGAATCGATGGTTGGATTTCAGTTAAGTTATTATTAATTGAAACCGAATGAAAAAATTTGACAATACGATGATCACTGATGGCTGTAGGATTTTCCAGGTGAAATCCGTAGTGATCATGGTGATTCTTATGGAGAGGATTTGTGTTTGTGTTTGTGTGTGGTCGTGTCCGCTTGTTCTTCTCTCCCCTTTCTTTTCTCCTCTTATCCTTTCTTCTTGGTGAGTCATCCTCATCTCCTCTTTAGAAGGTAACACCTATTAGTCTAGTAATAGGTTCTAGGTTTGCCGTAGAGATGCTACTTAAACTAGCTTGATCTCGAGTAAGGGTGGCATTGAAACATGTTCATACCGTAGCCGTAGTGATGTCTCTTGCAATGATTCGATAATGAAATAAAATTTCTTCTCTTAAGGACTGTTCAAGTATGTTGTCATTCGAAAGAATAATTTAATCCAACAAACTTTAAGGAGATAAGAATCTTAATGGTGAAACACACACTTTTACCGAAACTTGCCCATGTCGTAGCCGTAGTGATGCTGCTTATATATGGGCAAGTGCTTCATTGAAACCCCTTTATGACGTAGCCGTAGTGATGCTACTTATATTAGCTTTTAAATGAACGAGCTGTCTGATCTTAGAAGTACCCAAGCATATAAAACTTGTTCATGCCATAGCCATAGTGATGTTACTTAGACTGACTTTTTAATGAACAAACTGTCTGATCTTGGAATTGCCCCAAGCATCTGAAACATATTCATGCTGTAGCCATAGTGATGCTACTTAGACTGGCTTTTTAATGAACAAACGCTTTACTGAAACCCGTTCATGCCATAGTCATAGTGATGCCACTTATATTGGTTTTTTAATGAACAAATTGTTTGATCTTGGAAGTGTCCAAGCATGTGAAACCTATTCATGCTATAGTCATAGTGATGTTACTTAAACTGGCTTTTAATGAACAAGCGATTTACTGAAACCCGTTCATGTCGTAGTCGTAATGATGCTACTTATATTGGCTTTTTAATGAACAAGCTGTCTGATCTTGGAAGTACCCAAGCATATTTGAGGACAATTTAATCAAACAAATGAAATGAAAAGGGAGCAGGGTGTATTGAAGAAGCATGGACTGAAGCACAACCCTTTATTTCTAATCTTGGATTTCACACAGGTTAAACTTCAATATTTACACAAACTGAGACAAGCGTACCTATGGATAGAACCGTTTAAGGTGAGTGGCATGCCACGAGTTAGCTATGGGTTGACCATCCAGATGGCTGAGAAGATATGACCCCGGGGGAGAGACTATGGTTACTAAATAAGGACATTCCCAATTAGCATCCAATTTCCTCGTATGAGTGGGATCAGATGCGGCCATAGACCTTAGGACTTGATCTTCAATCTGAAATTCTCGAGGATTGATTTTCCCGAAGTACTTAGTTGTTTTCTGTTTATAATTTTCCATATGGATTACAGCATTTTCTTTAACTTCAGGAAGGAGATCCAAGTTGGTTCAAATGCCTTCATCATTCACTACGGGGTCGTAGTGTTGAACCCAATTAAGGTTCTCCAATTTCAACCAGTATCAAGGCCTCTGTCCTATAAGTTAGGCGAAAGGCATTCTCTCCTGTAGGTTTGCGGGTATTAGTTCGGTAGACCCAAAAAATGTTGGGAAGCTCTTCATCCCAAAGTGACTTGGAGTCTTCTAGATTTCTACGAAGGGTTTGCAAGAGGCTTTTAATGGTGACTTCCACCTGGACATTCGACTGTGGATAGGCAACAGAGGTTCGATGATGCTAGATGGTGTATGTAGTAAGGTATTCCTCAAATTCTTCATCGATAAATTGTCTTTCATTATCTGTAATCAGAACTTGGGGTATGCCGAAGCGGGTAACTATGAACTCATGAAAGAACTTTCGGCACACTTCAGTTGTAGTCTTTGTTACCAAAAAAAACTTGATATTGCTTTTAGCTGTCGAAAATGGGCCCATGATGTCCATTCCCCATGTGTCAAAGGGAACCGGGGACAAGATAGAAAAAGGTAGGACTGGGGGCATCCTTGAAACTGAAGCAAAAAGTTGACATTTGATATAAGTGCGTGCATACTCGAGGCAATCTTGTCTGGGTGTAGGCCAGTAATAGCCTTGTCGTAAAACTTTGTGAGCCAACATTTCTCCGGCTAGATGGCTTCCACAAATTCCCTCATGGATTTTCAACATACAATAATAGGATTCTACTTCATCCACACACTTCAACAAAGCATCCAAAAAGGACCTTTGATACAGGATTTGATTCACAAGAGTATAGTGAGAAGTTTTGGTCTGCAAGAGGCAAGCAGCTTTAGAGTACGTAGGTAAAATTCCTTCCTCAAGATACAAGATGAAAGGCGCCATCCAATTGGGACCTAAAGACATGGTGAACACATCTAATAAATTTGGAGGAATCGCTGAAACAGAGGGAGAATTTAATTTTGTCAGATAAACACATGTCTCCATAGCCATAGGGGAGGCGTCGCCCGTAGCAAGGTGAGCTAAAATATCAGCTCGACCATTGTTCTCCCTAAGGATTCCTTCTAAGGTGGCTTCCACAAAAACAGCCATTCTGGCTTTTACTTCTTCTACATATTTGATGAGTAATGGAGATTTTGTACAAAATGTTCCTAGAACTTGGTTTACAACCAACTGTGAATCACTAAAGGCTTTGAGATGTGGTACCTGCAAAGATTTAGCCAACCATAGACCTCTCAATAGGGTCTCATACTCTGAGCAATTGTTAGTGATGGGAAAACCAAATTGAATGGACTGCTTAACTTCAAATCCTTCCGGACTCACGAGGAGAATTTCAGCCACACTGCAATCCGTAGTGGAAGACCCATCTACGAAAAGATTCCATAACATTGAAATTTTTTGAGCTTGATAGCTTTCGGCTTTAGTGGGAATTGTATGTATGGACTCAGTTTCTGTGATTTTGACTCTATAATCTTCCACCATAAAATCTTCTAAAGCTTGTCTCTTTATGGAAACTCTAGGGAGATAGGTAATGTTAAACTAGCTGATCTCTACAGCCCAGTTAACCAAACGTCCTGATAGATCTGGCTTATGAAGTATTTTCTGTAGGGAAAAATTGGTATAGACATGGATATCATGGCCTTGAAAGTAAGGCCTCGGTTTTCGGCTGGCTATGAGAAGTGAATAAGCCATGTTTTCAATCAAAGTAATCCCGTAGGACATGGCTGATGTAATAGATGGGCATCTGTTTACCATCTTATTCTCGTAGGAGGTAGGAGCTTACAGCCGCTTCGGCTATGGCCAGATAAACATACGAAGGCTCTCTGGGAAGTGGCCTGGACAAAACTGGAGGTGAAACCAAGTATTATTTGAGGGACTGACTTTTTGACATCTCTCATACCATTGAATTCCCTTTTATTTGTTCACCCCTTTTAAAATTTCAAAGAACGGAAGACTTCTTTTAGCCAATTTGGATATAAACCGCTAAAAGAAGGTAAGACATCCATTTAGGGACTAGACTTGTTTAGGAGTAGTAGGGGGTTACATCTCCATTATGGCACGAGTCTTTTTCAGATTTACTTCAAGGCCTTGCCCACTGATCATTTGTTCTAGGAACTTTCCTGAAGCCATACCAAAGGAACATTTTAACAGATTGAGTTTAAGCTGATAACTCCGTAGAGTACTGAACGTTTCCCATAGGTCATTCAAACGATCTTTCTCTACTAGTGACTTCATAATCATATCATCCACATAAATCTCAAGATTCCTGCCAATTTATTCTTTAAAAATTTTATTCATTGCCCTTTGGTAAGTAGCCCCAGCATTCATTAACCCCATAGGAAGAACCTTGTAAACATAAACAGCTCGATGGGTGATAAAGGAAGTCTTTGGTTGATCTTCCTTGGCAATGACTATCTGATTATATCCGGAAAAATCATGTAGGAAACTGAACATAACATGTTCGGCAGTGGCATCTAACAGCTGGTCTATAGATGGCAACGGGTAATAGTCTTTGGGAGTGGCCTTGTTGAGGTCGATATAATCAATACATACCCTCCATTTCCAATTGGACTTTTTTACCATGACCTCATTAGCTATCCACTCCGGGAACTGGATTTCATATATGAAATTAGCTTTTAACAGCTTGGCAATTTCTTCATATACAGCTTGCTTCCTTTCAGGAGCAAAATTCCTCCTTTTTTGCTTGATAGATTCTTTGTTGGGATTTAAGTGCAATTCATGGACCGCTACAGACTCTGATAGCCCTGGAATATCCTCGGGTTTCCAAGTGAAGATAACTGCAAACTCCTTTAAAATGTGTATGATTGGTTCCCTTAGAGGAGATTCTAGGCCAGAGCCTATAAAAATAACTTTCGAGGGATCTCCTTCCTCAAGCTTAATGGAATCCATCCATTCCCCTGGTACAGATCGAGGGGTTTTCGAAGCCAAGTATTGTTTGAGAGACTGAAAAGATTCTTAACATCTCTTGTCCCATTGAATTCCCTTTGATTTGTTCAACCCTTTTAAAATTTCAAAGAACGGCAAACTTCTTTCGGCCAATTTGGATATAAACCGCCGAAGGGAGGTAAGACATCCATTTAGGGAATGAAATTGTTTAGGAGTAGTAAGGGGTTGCATCTCCATTATGGCACGAGTCTTTTTCGGATTTACTTCAAGGCCTCGCCCACTGATCATGCGTCCTAGGAACTTTCTCAAAGCCACACCGAAAGAACATTTTAACGGATTGAGTTTAAGCTGATAACTCTGTAGAATACTGAACGTTTCCCGTAGGTCATTTAAATTATCTTCTTTTACTGGTGACTTCACAATCATATCATCCACATAAAAACCTCAAGATTCCTGCCAATTTGTTCTTTAAAAATTTTGTTCATTGCCCTTTGGTAAGTAGCCCCAGCATTCGTTAACCCCATGGGAAGAACCCTGTAAGCATAAACAGCTCAATGGGTCTGATTATATCCAGAAAAAGCATCTAGGAAACTGAACATAACATGTCCGGTAGTGGAATCTAACAGTTGGTCTATAGACGGCAACGGGTAATAGTCTTTGGGAGCGGCCTTGTTGAGGTCGGTATAATCAATATATACCCTCCATTTTCTATTGTACTTTTTCACCAGTACCACATTAGCTATCCACTTCGGGAACTGGATTTCATATATGAAATTAGCTTTTAACAGCTTGACAATTTCTTCATCTATAGCTTGCTGCCTTTCAGGAGCAAAATTCCTCCTTTTTTACTTGACAGGTTCTTTATTGGGATCTAAGTGTAATTCATGGACCGCTACAGACTCTGATATCCCTGACATATACTCGGGTTTCCAGGCAAAGACATCTGCAAACTCCTTTAAAAGGAGTATGATTTGTTCCCTTAGAGGAGATTTTAGGCCAGAGCCTATGAAAACAACTTTCGAGGGATCTCATTCCTCAAGTTGAATGGAATCCATCCGTTCCCCTAGCACAGCTCGAGGGGTTTTCGAAGGCTGGGACAGATTTTCCATTGGTCCCATGGCTTCGAAGGGATCAATGACTAAGATCTCCATTTCTTCTACCATAGACACTTTTCCTGGCAAAACAAGCTCTTCCCTGAAACACCTCCTTTTCTTGGGATTGGTCTGGGCTAGGCTCAAAGAAGCAGAATAGTAAAATTGAGACGTCAGAGCATCTGATATCAGTTCTCCCACTCTCATACCCGTAGGGAACTTCACTTTCATATGATGGGTTGATATGATAGCCCTCAAATGGAACAAAGTTGGTTTACCAATAATTGCATTATATGGATATGTCACATCAATAATGTAATATTGAACAAGAGCAGTTAACTCTTGAGGGGATGTTCCAAAAGTGGTAGGCAAATCAATGGTCCCTTGGATGGGTACAGGGTTATTGCCAAACCCATAAAGAGGCCCTTCTTTTAACTCTTCACCCTAGTTTTCTTTATGATCCTGCAGAATCATTCTCCGTAGAGCATAACTAGATACAATATCCACAGAAGACCCATTATCTACAAGTATCTTCTTGACATCTTGATCCACAATATCCAATTGTACCGTTAGGGGACCATTTTGCACTGATTTTCCTCTAGGATAGTCATCATCAGTGAATAGGGTTTTTCAACTGCAAACCTCCATATAGGGTTGAGCTCCTTCTACTATCATATCGACTACATGCCGAGGGTTTTGAGCTTTAGCCTGAGGTTTATTTTTACGAGAACCTCTCCTATCGGGATTATCTATATATTCATTCAGTAGTCCATGTTTTTTCAATCTCTCAAAGAAATACTTCAAGGAAGTGCATTCGTCTATTTTGTGACTAGTACTGGCATTATAATCGCAATACTGACTCATGTCTCTCTTATCAGCATTAGTTCTCATGGGTAAGGGAGCTTCAAAAAAGGTTGTTGATTGGATTTTCTTCAAAATTGCCGAAGGGCTTTTATTGAGAAATGTGAATTTGGGTTCATCAAAACAAGCCCAAGATGGAGCTCTTCGGGAATCTGTAAGGAAGTCTCTGAAACTTCTAGAGCGAAAATCTCTCATTCTCTCTATTTGCTACACTCTATCATCCTGGACATTCAACTGAGACCCTGGATAATAAGCTCGGATCCTTTCGTCCATAGCAATGTGCGTTGAGGCAATACTGTAAGCTTCATACAGATCCATAGGTTCTTTGTTGCATAATTCCTTGCAACAATCTTTGTATTCCTTATGGTTCATGTTTCGGATGAATGAGGCTATGACATTTGCTGGCCTTAACTCCTAAACTTTAGAGGATGTGGCCTTGAACTTCTCAATGTAATCCTGAAGGGACTCTCCAGGATCATGTTTAACATTTTCTAATGAGATGGTATGAACAATGCGAGAAATACAGCCTTGAAATCTTCCCATGAGTCGATGCTTCTAGAAGGAAGTCCAGAGAACCATGTTCTAGCATACACCTTGAATGTTAATATAAAAAGCCTGCACTTAGTTATATCATTGTATTGATGACATATCATTAGATTCTCGTAGTAACTAAGGTAATCATTGGGGTCCTTCATATCGTTGAAGGATTCCAATCCTGTGATCTTGACACCTGGATCCACAGGGGCCGCTTCCAAGGCCTCAATAAAGGGAGTTCTTCCTTCAATCCCTCTATGTCCTTCCCTAAGGTAATACCCTCTAGTCTTGCTAATCGGGTCATCATCTCTTACTCCCTATTTTGATTAGGGGGAACCTGAGCATTTTATTGAATGATTATGAGGGAATCTCTCTTTCTTCGTATAGGAGATCCAGACCTTCAGTATCTGTAGGGATTGGATCCCTGAACCCTGTGACACATGTCCGACAACTGACTAAAGACAAACCTTCGAGAATGACTAGGAGAATGGTTCATTTGATAAGAGTCAGTTTTTTCTGACTCGGAGCTAGTACGGTGACTATCTCCATAAGAAGACGGGGAAGTACTGAGTTGGTGATGACTGGAACTAGGCCGAAAAGATCTTGTTCTTGATCCTAAGGCAGATTAGATGGATCAAGAGGAGGATTAGGACATCCATAATAATTATTTTCCATCTGGGTCATAATATGGTCCATCTGTTCTTGGATATACCTCTGTCTTGCCCTTAGATTTGAAAACTATTGATGATTTGGTGATAGTGGGAGTGATATAGACATACTTCTAGGTGAGGAAGGGTTATTACTGGATTCATAACTCATCTTATTCTGCTTTTGGTTATTTCTGGGTGATTTTAAAGGTTAGTATTTTTTATTCTAACTAATGAATTCCATGGTGGTTTGATTTGGGTTGGTCATTGTGGTATAGTGGTAAGCATTACCGTCCCCGGCGGTGGCGCCAAATGATGGTCGTAGGCCCTGCCAAATGATGGTCGTAGGATTTTATAGGTAAAATCCGTAGCGATCATGGTGATTGTTATGTAGATGATTTATGTGTGTGTTTAGGTGTGGTTGTGTCCGATTGTCCTTCTCTCCACTTTCTTTTCTTCTCTTATCTTTTTTTCTTGGTGAGTCATCATCTTCTCCTCCTTAGAAGGTGACACATGTTAGTCTAGTAATAGGTTCTTGGTCTGCCAGTTAGGAGGAGCTATAGCAGCTCATTGGCGTATTTCTAATGAGTGTGAGGTGACTGTGCTTAGATCATCAAGACAGGTGTCGGCCCTTCGGTTGCTACGGTAAGCTATAAAGCTCTGTACGATGGCCTCGGCCGTATGAAAGGATTTTATGGGCCATCAATCACATTAATATATAACTTTTTCTTGACTATATTGGCTTATAACCTTACAAATGAATATCCGTTCTAACAAATCTTGTGGTGAGTTAGAGTCAAACCCAAGACCTGGGACGATAGAGGATAAACACTTTACCACTTGTGATATCCAATCGTGCTCACATTAATATATAACTTAGAGCTCGTTTGACTAAACTTAAAATTGTGACTTATGACTTAAAGTGTCTTAAGGTGTTAAGCCGGGAGCTTAAAATGTATGTTTGGATAATTTTGACTTATGAGTTTTTAAAAATATAATAATAATAATAAAAGTGACTTATAAGTAATTTGTTACATATGGATAAGTTTTATCAAAATAGAAAGGAAAAAAAAATTAGTTACTGAAAAAAGTACTTAATACTTACTTTTGACTTTAAGTCAGTTTCTGACTTATTACACAAACAGAAATTTTTAGCTTAAAGTCAGAAATAACTTTAAACTGGGTTTAAAACTGTTTGCCAAATAAACTCTTGGATTGCAAAGAAAGGTAAACATGTAAACTGCGCAGAGGAGGAAACAACAGAAAGACTTGGTACTATGCACACTTTATTAAAACCCAAAATAATTGTGAGATTGTACAAAAAGCCACAGAGAAAGACTGGGTTATGCGATTTGAGGCGGTACGTAAATATCACCAAAAGAATCAAACAAATTACTAGATATACACGTAATTAAAAAATTGAATTTGCCAAGATGTACACAACTCTACTTCCAACTTGAAGAAGTTGAGACGTTGTTTAGTAGATGCCCCTGGGCAGATGATAGATTAAATTGTAGAAGTAAAAGGCACATTTGTAGCAGGCAACCATGACTTCCCAGCTATGAAACTAGCAACACTAAACTTCGATGCTTCTGTTTGACTAGTTATAACACGGTAACCAGGCCATTTCACTCTCCCACTAGTAGAAGAACCCGGACCGAAATTCTGATACTCTCCGTAATACAAGGTATCTAGAGCAAAGTTCCCATCCCACTCCAACCAACCTGCAGAATCTACCAATGTGTCGAAATAATTCTTAATATAAACAGTACGAGAATACTTCTTCCATGGGCGTCCCAAGAATGTCTTGAATGAACTTAGCACGGGCTTCAAATCTGAGGAAGCCATTATTCGGGAGTTGTGGATTGAAATTCCTGTGTTTTGGTTAGGGTCATCTCGGCCTTGAGCTGTCACGACATTTTTTTGCTTATCCATTGGTTTTCTTGCGTAGATCATACAGTTTTGGAAGACTACGGCAGCATTTCCGAAGATGAAATCGACAGTACCGTAAATGTAACATTCTCGGTAAAATTGACGTTGGGAGTGAACGTAGAGGGTGTCTTGATATCCTTCGAAGCCACAGCGGTAGAATACGGAGAGATCAGAGCCTGATCGGAGTGCCACTGCTTGGTGGTTCTGTGGACCAGCTGTGTTACGGAATGTAATTCCCCTTGCAATAAATCCTTCCCCAGTCACCGCTGCAATTCAATATATCAAATTAAGGATTATATTTGATTTAAATTTGTCTAGGAAGAGTTGAAAATTAATCGGTTTTTCCCATTAGATAGAGTTGGACAAAGTTTGAATTTATCACATTTGTTTTAGGAAGATGTGTGATTTTTATTAACATTAAAAAAATGTGCAAATGATTGTTACTAAACATATACTCCGAAATAATTGAGGTTTGCCTTTTTTAACACAAATTTTTAGGAGTAATTACAAGTTTTTATTTTGACAAATATGGATATTAAGGCGGGACGTTAAAACCCAATTAAACTTCATGTCATTGTATATTTGTTGGAAAGATACCCAAATTAAGAAATTATGAGATGTTGTCTTTATCTGAAATATTTAACCATCAAATTGGCTAATTAAATGAAATATAATTAGTAAGGATATATATGATTTGGTCAATTGCAAAACAGATTAAAGGTTGAATAATTATTTATCTGTAAACTACTTGGATACGATTAATTATCTGGTTTCTCCAAATAAAAGTTGACTAACTAGTGATCAATTTGCATAGCTAGTAAAAAGTTGACAAATAGATAACTTAAAAAGAGATTGCAGCTGGGATATATACTTACCAACCGTTGCAGAGTTGAAGGTGGTGGAACCTCCTCCTACGCTTCGGCTACCTGTAATAATTGTAGTTCTCATGCTATCACCGAGTAGCATAATATTTTTCATTTTGTTCCCAATCTCCAAATTTTCCTTATAAACACCGCTTTTTATTCGTATAACAAACCTCGAACTGCCACTTGTCTTTGTAGCGGCATCCAGAGCATCTTTGATGGTCTTATAATTTCCAGAACCATCTTGAGCGACCACAAGGTTTGCAGCGGGAGTAGAAGACTGCAACAACTTTCTGTCACTTGGAGTAACCCATGTTGGGAATTTATCTTTGTAGGTTTTCTTCTCGATGGAATCATTACTTTTAAGAGCTAGAGTGTTTCGAATAAGCTCCGAAACATTGTTGGATGTCACAAGAGGCAAAACAGAGATTTTTGAAACACCGAGCTCAATGAAACCGGCTCGACAAGTCTCAAAGTTCGTTAGGGCAGTGCTGAGCCATGTTTGCTTATCAAATTCAGTACCATACTCGTTGGAAATTGTTTGGTTTAGTTGTAAAATGGTACCTTCATATAGCTTTAAGCAATCAGCCCATGCAGCCTTTTCTTGCTTGCTGCGGCACTTGTAGCCAATACTCTTGGTTCGAGTCTCTGCATCAACAGCTCTATCAAGGGCTGATTCCACAGCCATTTTCCGAAACTCGGATCGGCTTTTTGGTTCGAAGTTGTGGTGGCGATTATGGCTCATGAAGTAGTTGCATTGTTGAGGATTTGGGGTTTGGTTGCACCACCATTTTAGGTTACTCGATGCGGCTAGTGAGAGGATTGAAAAAAGAGAGATGCAAAAAATGAAGAGCTTCATATATGATTACTTTCGATTTTTATTAGCTGACTTGTGTAACAGTAGCTAGCTAGGTTTAATTGGGATGGAATTGATAGTGATAAAATTGGCTTATATATAGCTGAATGAATCCGAGAAGAGTTGGTGACAGATAGGCTGCAATGCATAAATTAGTTGAATAGAATAGACATATATGAAGGAATGTCAAAGTTGATATGGTATAAACCTAGGGCCACTTAATCATGGGCAGAACTAGTATTAAGATTCTCGATCATACTGTTTAATTATGCTAAGTTGCTAATTACTAATATCATGCAATCTTCTTAATGCATTATGTTAATGTTCAAACTATGGGATTATTCATTTGTTTTTGCTGATTAATTTGTAGACTCGGATTATATATTCATGCATATATTTGTAAACAAAAGGATATGTGCTACATTTCATGTTGAGATGGAAGTCTAAAGTTGACCAAAAAAAATAATCGTTTCAGGTGGCTAGGGTTTCAAATTCATCCTATATGTAACAGCCTTTAGCTTTATGGTATCCGTTCAAGGTGCTAGAATTTGTTTTTCAATTGGATCAAGTAAATTATATTCAAAGCAGACCTGCAGACGGCAACGCGTGCGACTATTAGAAATGTCGCTGTAACGCCGGTGCAACTTTCGTCAAAAAAAAAATCAGGGGTTGCTGTCCGTAAATATTTGATGCATGTGCTTTCCAAAGTCCAAAGAACAGCGGTTTTCAAAAAAAAAAAAAATTACAAAGTCGAACAGTAGATAATTAATATTTCTACTCTCTCAATTATATATTTTTGGCTACTTAATTTCTAATTTCTATAGCCGAGCGTACGGAAGCCCCCATAGAGCTGTTGACCTTGAAAAAAAAAGTTATTTATAACCCAAAGTTGTTTAAATGAACAAGTTAAAATACAGGTTAGAGTCTATTTGCATAACTTTATTGTTAATATGTAACTCATAACTCACTGAAAATAGAAAAATTAAATTGTTATACGTACTTCTATCATTGTTGTTCTATTATTGTGTTGTTAATTGTTAATTGGTGACAGTGATGAAATTGCTGATTGATCAAGTTGAATTATAATTTTCAAAAATAATTTATAAATTTGGAAATAGCTAGAATCCTATTAACTTTTGATATTTAATTACTCTTCATTCATAGTACTGAAATAAGACTATATTGTTGGCTGGCTAAGGATATGGATGACAAGAGAGAGTGGGGGTGTGCGTCTTATTGTCAATTATCTGCACTATTAAAACAAACAAAGTTATCTTTGTTACATTCATTATATTCGATTCGCAAGTTTGAAGTTTTATATTCATTATTTATTTATTTTGACTAATTTGGCTTATAGTCTTACAAATGATCGAACCCAGGACCTGGGACGACAGATGATAAGCCTTCAACCACTTGAGTTATCCAACCGTACTCAGTTTTATATTCATTATAAATATATATAAATATTTTTAATTGGTTTAATAAATATGTATTAGAATTTTGATTTCAAACTTTTATTCTTTTTATATTAAAATTTAGTGAATAAAATATTAAAATTTTAATTTAATTATTATAATATGTATATATAATATGTACAAATAGAATACCCTTAAATATACAAAATTTATACTTCCTCCATTCTACTCGATTGTTAACATTTGGGATGGGTACGTAGATTAAAAGAAGCAAAGCAAAAAAGAAGAAAATAAGTGTAAAATGATGAGATTTATAAAATTTTATAAAAATAGATATATTATTTAAAAGATATTAATAAATAAATAAAACATTTCCAAAAATAAAATTTCAAGAAACGGAAGGGAATGTCGTACAGCATAGGGGTTGAATTCTCTTGTTTGCGGCTGCCGGCTGGTGTCCTGCAAGCTGTGACGCGTTTCTGCCATAAATATATGGAGTAGAGTACTTTTTATTTTTTTATACTGTAATTTATAATAATAAAAATAATAATAATAATAATAATAATAATAATAATAATAATAATAATAATAATTATTATTATTATTATTATTATTATTATTATTATTATACTTCAAAAATCAAAAGAGAGGAGTGCACGCTTTCTTAGTTTTATGTCATTGATAGTTGACCTTATTAACATATTCTAATCCATTAGTATTATGTAATTGTAATTAATTTGTTTTTATAGTTTTATTTCGGTAATATAATTCATTTTTTATTTCGACAATTTCTAATATTGTATAAATCAAAATATTTATCATTTGACTAGTGTAGGCCACTACTTGAAAATAAAAAATATGAAAACGCATATAACAATGCGTTAATAATTCATGGCTACACGGACTTGATTAACAAACATGTAGGGCCTATTAAAACACAGGTACATTATGTGCACAGGCCCAATAACATATATGTTGTAACCGTTTTTTTATAATCGAACCCAGGACCTGGGACGACAGAGGATAAGCCCTCAACCACTTAGGCTATCCAACCGTGCTCTTTATAAACGTAACTTTAATTTACATTAATATGTGACATGAAAGATCAATTTATTATATTAAATAAATTGTGATAATTTGGTCATTTTAGCATTAAATTGTGATTTAAAGGGTCATTTTTCACTTTTAAGATGAAGCTAACTCAAATTCATGTACTAATATTGACTAAGAGGAGTGTATTCAATATTGATTATGTCGTACTCTTTTGTATTTTAAAAATTCATGGGTATTCAATTCTGATTTTAAATTATTTAATAAAATCTGAAGGTGATCAATTTAGATTTAAAATAAATGGTCAAAATCTGATGGTATTTAACATTGATTTAAAAATATGCTTTTAAATTTGGTAGTATTTAAATATTGATTGATTTTATTAGATTTTTTGATTTGATTGATTTTATAAGATTTTAACAATGTGTAAAAAAAGGTTCTAAAATTCTTTTCTTTAACTCAGAGATTCTCAAAATTGTATAATAATATATACATAACATATTATTTCTTATATATTCTCTTGTGTTTGTAAAAGTTCTTTCTATATCATAGTTAGTCTGTTTACTTGTTATTTATATATATACTATTACATGAGACAAAAAAATTTACTAGTAAGTTCGATAGTGTAGTATTTATGTGTTTTATAACTTGTACATATATAATATAATAGATTATGGGTGATACACAATAAGATGGGGGGGAAAAGTTTCTTATGAGCAGTGGACCAAACAAGAGACCGATGTACTGTTAAAGTTGATGGTTAATGCTACAAGTTGAGGGTGTCGTGATAATAGTGGTGATTTTAATAAGAAATGTGATTAAGAGGCTATTTGGCATCTTTAAATCAAGGTTCACTATTTTTAAAGTTGCACCTCCATTTTCTTTTTAAAAAAATAGAGTTGGTATTAACTTGTGCTGGATTATACAATAACTTTCTACGAAAAAAAATATCACTATGATGAATTTCCAATAGAAATAACGGATGATCACAATCTCGATACAAAACAAGAAAATTTTGAATTAAATAATTTAAGCCAACAACAACAAAGAATGGAGGCTAATACTTGTAGAGCAAGCATTACTAATTCTATGTAGAATGATAGGCCACACGAAATTCAAAATGAAAATAAAGATGATATTTTCGAGAATTAAGATATTGATAATGGAACGTGGTGACTATGTTTTAATAAATAGACTTTATTATTCTGCATAGTTTATCTTATTTGTATTGTGAGATTTTTATCTTTTGTTAGCAGTCTTTTTATTAATTTAAAATTATTTACATGTGTCTTTTAGTAGAATATTTATTTTATTTAAATCAATTAAAATCTATGAATTATTTCTGTTAAGGATTGTGGTGTAATCAACTAATGTAATTAGTTTTAAGTTTAATTAAACTAAGTAAAACTTACTGTCATACATATATTGACAGTATAATTAGTAGTCACTTGTGGACAATACATTATAAAAGTATTAGTTAGGTGACAGTACATTTGAAAATTATTGTCTTATATAAAAGAATAAAAATGAGTCATGTAGTAGAAGTTTACTAAGTGTTTATGCATATTATGATTCAAAACTCAGACAGCAACATTTCAAGTACTCAAACCTATGACAGTACATTACAAGTGACAACTCAATTGGAACAAATGACAACAACTATTCCATTGACAGTAAACTTGGCGGAGAATGAAGATTTGAAGACAACAAGTATTACTGACAACAACTATTCCATTGACAATAAACTTGGCGGAAAATGAAAATTTAAAGACAGCAAGCTTTACTGTAATATCCGTGATTTATTTATTTAGATATTAGTAATAATAATTAGAATTAGATTAGAATTTGTAAAGATTATTTTCTTTAACCATAATATTTATTATATTGAATTTGGTTAGAAATAGAATTTGTAATAAAATAGATTAGTAATAATAAAAAAGGATTAAAATTATATAGAGATTAGGAATAAAAATTGGATTAGAATAACGGGTTTTCGAATATTGGTATTTGAATCGTAGTAGGTTTTGTGGTAGGGTTTTAAAACGCTATATATAGATTAAGATCTCCTCATTCTTTCATATTCTTTTCTAGCCACCAAGACTAAACAGATGTAAATCTCTCTCGATACACAAATTCTTATTCTTTTTCTTCATCTTTTTTTGTAAAATTCGTAGGATTATTTATACACAAATCAGTTGTCTTGTAAAATTCATAATAAATTCATCGTAAGTCGGAATTTATTGATTCTGGACTTTTTAGAAAGATCTTTTCGTTCTCTACGATTGTTGTGTTTTAAGTTTTTCCAGAAAATATCGTTTAGAGGGTCAAAAATATAAAATACAGATCTGGGCAGAATTGGAGTTATGAAGAAGTTCGACGTTTGAGACGTTTGAGATGTGATATTTTCGATTGAGTGTTAAAGATTATTTTATTCAGTATATATACAAGACCCATGTATACACAACCGTGAATTTTATTAAACCTTAAAGTGGAGTCCGCGTAAGAAAGAAATACAGAGGCGCTATTTGGTACCTTGGACGCATTGAATTGTCTTGATCAAAAAGAACAGACCGTGAACCAGAAATTTTGTGGGTCTATGCAGTTTTCGTTAGTGTCTGAAATTGCTAGTTCGAGTTTTTGTTAGTGTTTGAGATTGCTATTTCGAGGTACGGATTTCGTCCTCTTTCTCTTCGGTGCTACTCTTTTTAGGATTAGTTATATTTAATTCATTTCGTTCGTAAATCTGTTCCTTCCGTTATTATTCGTTTTAATCCTGCAGAAATTATTTTGAAGTCTGTTTTCGAAATATTTAAATATTTGTTTCTGCGATTTACGAAAATTATGAATGATACATATATGCGTAGAATATTTGAAATATCTGTTCAGGTGATTTTAAAATTGTGAAAATTATTTTATTTGAATCCTTAGAGTGATATAGGGTATACCGATTTAACCAGCTGTAGGGGTACTACAGCCATGTCATTGCGGCACCAGTGACATGACACTTCCGTGACAGTGTGATTAGTCACGGCGTATCCTTCTGATAGCTCATGTGGTGAGCTTTGCGCATTTTGATATTTGTTTGAGGATACGTGGGTGCACCCAGATTTGATTTGATTTATGATTTGATATTTGACGGTGACGTTGTATATGCCGTACACGTTGTCCGGTTTGTTGCACGCATTAGGTACCCTATGATGTGTGTATTTGTTATCTGTTTTGATATCGGTATGAAATATCCTAACCCCTCTTTGCTTCACCTTTGTCTTTAAAAATTAAAGTTTATTTAATATTATCAAATTATATATCTTGCTTCTTGTTTTATAAACTGTATTCCAATCCGTACTGGGCATTTGACTCATGCCGTATTCTTTCTTCTGGCAGGTACTTAGGGGGATCTCGGGCTGTGTGATGGAGAGCTACCCTTATTACAGTTGATTTAGGAAGTTTGGACTTCTAGCTATTATTTAGATGATATTTATGATTTAAGATTTTTTTATTTCGCACTTATAGGTTTGGATTATTTCAGAGGATTAATATTGTTTTGGAGATTTATTGGACCTATTTAATCAATATAAGGTGGATTTTAGTACTTTGTATACAGGTTTGTGGTTTGAAAAGTAACCCCTCGTCTCGTTTTGGGAAGGGGGTGTTACATTTACTGACAGCAATTTTGACGGAGATAGTTGACAACAACATTGACGGGGATAGTTGACAGCAGCTTTGGAGACAGTATGTTTCATAGACTATCTAGATTGACAACAAAGTATGCGGAGCCGAAGATACTGTCACCACAAAGAAGCTAAAAATTGACAGTAAACTTTTAGTAAAACTGACAGTCTGTTTTAAGTAGCAGACTAGATAGTGAAAATAAAATGAATGATTTGGACACCTCTATCTAGTCTGTCAAGTCAACTATTACAACTTGGGAGAATTCAAGCAAAAAGTAAGGTATGCTCAAAGAGTCAAAGATTTCTGCATATCTCAGAACTGATTTATCTACAAATGGAATGAAGACAAATTTGAATGAAAAAAGCAAAGTTTTCATTTCAAGTTTTGTTCTAGGAACAGCGGAAAGTACACTTGTAAATGAAATATGTGTTTTAGTATAAATACACATATCTCACAAGTACTTTCCCCTATGCAATTGAGCTAGAATTTCTCAAGAATAGAAACATTAGCAAACTCATTGTTATTGTATCTATTGAAGCTGGAATTATTTTTCAGAAATTTTTACCAAAACAAAAATTAATAAAATTAATTTTTGAAGTTTAAAAACTGTGTCATTTTATCTGCTTAGTTTGTTTACATCTTTTACTTGTTAACTATCATTTTTGTTTGTTGTTAGCGAGAATCATTCATAATTAATCAAGTTGCATTCAACCCCTCATTCTACAACGCTCATCTTAACTAACAATTTCTAATACATTAAAATCAATTATACTCGAGCACGGTTGGATAGCCCAAATGGTTAAGGGCTTATCCTCTGTCGTTCCAGGTCCTGGGTTCGATCCTGGCTCACCCCGAGAATTTCTTTAGAACAGATACTCATTTGTAAGGCTATAAGCCAAATTAATCAAAAAAAAAAATCAATTATACTCAATATTCACTACACCCCCCTAAAATTCAGTATACAAAGGAGAGGATTGTCCGGTAGTCACAACCTTCTACTCCAATTTACACAATTTCCGTTTTTAAATGACATCCAAAGTTTGGGTTTGCTTTCGTTAAAGGGATCGCATTTTGTGAATTAAATAAAACTGCATCAATGGTTGAATTTGAATTAAATTCGAAAACTATAAAACTCGCAATTCGTATGGAGTTTAAATTCATATGGTGTGGCCTTGCTTTGTAAGCAAATTTCAATATAAAGTTGACATAATATATACTTTGGCAAATAGACATTCTCAAGTAAATTTCTAATTCTGAAGAAATCAATAGCTAATTGTATGATTAATTCTCCTCCTGTACATGAATCACCGAATTGATTATGAACTCATGCTAGTACTATAATATCAACTCAAAACACTACACATTTAATCAGCATCAAACCAGAAAAGGCATCTTCCTCATCATCACTGTTTCCAGTCAATCTTTTCTGTCTAGTGGAGTGATCCGCATAACAAGGAAATCTTATAGTGTAAACATTAAGTATAGAAGTCTCAACTCTGGTTGAATAATTATAAACTCACTTATATCTTCATGCATTATGTATTATGGAGTACTAGACCTTATTGACTTCAATTTCAAATCTGATAAGAGCTCAATTTCTTACTTTTCAATAAGCTAACTGTCAATTAAACTTATCAGTCTATGCATCCCTATATTTTTGTTTATAAAAGAGAAACCTGGCAGATGTTGATCAGATACTTGATGACCCAAGAAACATTTTTTCAAATTTTCATCAGATCCCACAAAGAAACCAAAAGGGATACAGAAACATTTCATCTTCCTTCATGGCTACTAGGATCATAACATTATCTTTTATATGCATTTTTTTTTGCATCAATATTTCCCGTGCGCTACTTGTATCAGACGAATCAATAGGTAATATCAACTCCTGGTGTGAAACTACACCTCATCCTGAGCCATGCAAGTATTTCTTGAGCCATGATCAGCAGTTAGAACCAAAAGACAGTGGCGATTTCAGAAGAATGATGGTTGAAGTAGCTCTCGAAAAAGCTCTACAAGAGCAAAATGGCACCGATAGACTCCAAAATAGATGTGATAACAAAAGAAGAAGGGCGGCATGGACTGATTGCAA
Organism: Oenanthe sinensis; assembly: GCA_028671895.1. NCBI lineage: Eukaryota > Viridiplantae > Streptophyta > Magnoliopsida > Apiales > Apiaceae > Oenanthe > Oenanthe sinensis. The sequence goes on from CM053802.1 coordinate 15,550,120, forward strand.
CACATTATTCCAAAACACAGTTTATCAACTCAACCAAACCCTTGAAGCCTTAAAAAGAAACACGAGCATTTCTTTTGATTTTGATGCGCAGACTTGGCTAAGTGCTGCCTTAACAAATATTGAGGTATGTCGATCCGGTTCTGTAGAGCTAAATGTTACCAAATTCATAGCTCCCATTGTTTCAAATAATGTCTCGGAGCTAATTAGTAATAGTTTGGCAATTAATGGAGCTCCTGCAGCGGATGTGAAACAAGAAGGCTGTGATAAAGATGAGGATTTTCCGAGATGGATTACTAAGAAAGAGCGGAAGCTCTTGCAAAGCAGATCATGGCCGTCGAGGGCGAAAGTTGTTGTGGCCAAAGACAGGTCAGGGAATTTTAATTCTGTTCAAGCAGCTATAAACTATGCAGCACGAGTGAAGAAGAGAGATGCGAGGTTCATTATTTATGTAAAGAGAGGTGTTTATCGGGAAAATATTGTAATTGCTAATACCTTGAGTAAGATTATGTTGGTTGGTGACGGGATGAGAAACACAATAATCACTGGGAGCAGAAGTGTAGGTGCAGGATTTACCACCTACAGTTCTGCAACTGCAGGTAAACTAGCTCTCTTTCTCAACTTCATATATTCTTAGCTAGCTAGTTAAAGGCTTACAAATTAGCATACGTTATTAATTACCATATATAAGCTTAAAAATTATTTAACAAACAGCTATTTGCTGATTTTAGACCTAGGACCCAACAACATATACAGATTTTTACACTAATACGCCAAATTCCTCAACCTTTCGTCAACAAAATAAGAGGCCTATCCAAAAATAATAAGGATAAATCTGAACCTTAAGCATCAAACAATGTGATACTACCTTTAAAACCTTCCGGTTTCGGTTTTACACTAACAATTTTATGGAGCCATATGTATAATTTAAAAGTCTCTCTATATATAAATATGTCATGTGTTGAGTCATTGCGTACGCGTCTATATTCATGTCATAGACATTCTGAAAACCGCAATGTTGAGATTTTAAGTTTCAGGTCATTCGTCTGATGTTCAGGTTGTATGGCCAGCAGGTTGAAATCGATGTTATTTGAAACTTTTAGCCGTTAAAATATAGACTTCATATAACAATAATGCCTAAACTAAAATTCCACTCAAGTTGAGAAGTGAAGCTAAAGCAAGTTTAGAACTTTTAAATTAGATATTATGGTGATCTGTGAGCTCCGCAGAGCAACACTACTGCAATTAATTAATTCAAGCCTTGCAAACCCAGCTAAACCCGGGTAAGGGTAAAAAACATAAAACAGTGAATAGTGTCTCAAGAATTGGCGATACAAATTGGTCACTACTCACTAGTCAATTGGCTGTCCTCTCATTTTTGATATTTTCTTGTTTAAATTTCTAGTAATTAATTTGTTGAGATCGTGTGATGTAAGAGGAATATTTAAATTTCTATTCAGCAATTTAAATATTCCTCTTGAGTAGCTATTTTTGGATCTCAAACAAACGACTTGTCTAAATTAAATTATGTCAGAGTATTGTATCATGTATCATCCTATGCAGACACCACTGAAATCGGGTGAGTTCTTGCAACTTACTGTTGACCTGACACTAATAATATATTTAGATTCCGTTTTCAATGTTAAAATAAGCATGTAAGATCTACAAGAAATTGACTTCTAGTTTCTTGTCTAATGTACCTGTGTGTAATCATCAGGGATCGATGGGTTTGGCTTTATTGCACGAAGCATTACATTCCGTAACACAGCTGAACCACAAAAGGGACAAGCAGTGGCACTTCGATCTGCATCCGATCTCTCCGTGTATTATTCTTGTTCTTTCGAGGGATACCAAGACACACTTTTTGTACTGGCACAACGCCAGTTTTACAAGTCATGTTACATATACGGCACCATAGACTTCATTTTTGGTAATGCAGCGGCTGTATTTCAAAATTGCATTATCAATGTCAGGAGACCGTTACATGGCCAGATAAATGTCATAACAGCTCAAGGGCGGGCAGATCCTTACCAGAACACTGGTATTTCAATTCATAATTCACGTATTACAGCTGCACCAGACCTTAAACCAGTGGTGAGACAATTCAATACATACCTAGGACGTCCATGGCAGCAATATTCGCGAAGTGATGAATTCCTACATTGACAGCTTAGTGAATCCGCAAGGATGGTTAGCATGGCAAGAATCTAATTTTGCTTGGAATACTTTATATTACGGGGAGTATAAGAATTCCGGACCAGGTGCTGCAACCAGCAAAAGGGTTAGGTGGCGTGGGTACCATGTTATTACTAGTGCAAACGAGGCATCCAAGTTTACAGCCGCAAGGCTTATAGCTGGTCAGGCCTGGTTAGCTTCAACTGGGGTGCCATTCTATTTATGGCTATGATCATATCTCAATCATATGCCATATATCCTCAGAATTGCTTTGATTAATTTGTTCCAAAGTTCTGTATATTATTTTTCTATATATAGTTGTGATGTTTTTTTTTGACGTAATATATAGTTATGATGTTAGAAAATGAAAAATCATATCGATTTTTCTTTACTGCCAACTTTTACGGGTTGCTCTCTATGTTTACGGCTTGATGTGAAGCTGAAACTATTACTGTATAAGTCGATCCTATATTACTGTTGAAACTTTAGAAAAACGAGTCGAATCAACCTTGAATTCTACCGAAAAGAACTATAAATAGGCATGAGTATAGCGCGGTTTGGTGCGGTTTTGATGTCAAACCGCACCGAAACCAGTGCGATTTTAAAAATTAAAAACCAAAACTGAACCAAAAATAATTGGTTCGGTTTTAAAAAATGTGTTTTGGTCTTAAGTGATTCAGTTTCGGTTGTAAAACCATTATTATTTTATTATACTCATATATTCTACATAAATTGAGATTTAAAATAATAAATTTATTTTCAAATTCAATCTCAGGTTCACAAACAAAGAAGTAGAGGTAAGTTAGGGGTCACTCAAGTTATTCACCTATTATGTTTTAGTTGCAAGTACACATCATTAGACCTAAATATGCAAGAAGAATAAGAAAATGAAAAGAAAGTACCTTAAGTTTAGTGCAAAAACGTAACAGATACTTGATTAGTAATAAGAGGATTCAATTATGTTTGTTTATTTAATTGCATGTAGACTCTTTGTACTGTAGAAGGGCTTACCATATCCTAAACAATTAGAAGTACCATGGATTTTGTACTTGACGGGATAAAAATGTGCATTTAATAAAATTGTTTCACTATAAAACAGATCAACTTTATATTCTGGTGAATTTGACCCCAAAAAATGCTTCGAAAATGAGCCTTTTCTATCGGATAACTCAGCAAGATGTATTTACTGCTAACTTTGCTCTGGACAAATTCACCAAGCATATATCAAGTCGTGAGATAAATACTTCATAATTCTTGACATAGCGAGGTTCCTATTAATAGTTCGATAATCAACACCCACAAGTCCATAATGTCACAAACTCCATAATGATGATACCTATTGTTATAGGGAGAAACTGGTATAACAGTAATTTGGAGGTTTGCTGGAATCACGGAGCAAAATATGATGATTTTACTGATGAACTTGATGAAGATCGCGAAGAACACGGGAGGAAAGTGATGGATTTTGGTAGCTGATCTTGCTGTTGATCCGTTAGAAGGCCAAAGAAAATATTTGTTCTCTTGCTGCCAACTGTCGATTCAATTGAAACAAGAGACCTACGTACCCTTTATATAGGGGTTCAAGCCACACGTAGTTCTTGGAGGACAAGTTACCCATATGGGCTAGGTATTGGTCCGGTCCATCAGGCCCAAATCCTTAGACGTGCTGGGCTTTGGCCTAAGTCTGTGCGGATGTGGAGGGCAAACTTCCCAGATGTCTGTAACTGCCATGGCCCAAGCCCGTTAGGCTCCGGGGGCTGTCATGGAGTTGTAGAGCAAGGGGTCCCCGTAGGGAATTATGCGCGATATGTCCTCGCGGGAGCAGTTGTGCGTGATGTGGCCTCACGGGAGCAGTATGTAGAGGTAATCCTGAGCGGATCCATTGATGAGATGAGAGCCCGTAGGGCTCGCTGTCTTCAAATATGTTGAGATATTACCCCGGGGGGCCTTCTACAGTCTTCAGATTAGTAAATAATATCAAGTGAGGTGAGCCCATGAGGCTAGGAGCTTTTCAGCTAGTTATGAGAAATCCGTGTTAAGTGCTCCGGGCTAGCGAAGCGATTTGGAGGCAATGAGCCTGGCCAAGCGAGCCGGGCTGAGGGCCTCTCTTCCAAGTCTATGCGACCTGGGAAGTGATGATGAGAAGCGAACCGGGCTGGGGGCCGGTTCTCTTCTCTCTTCCTTCTTGAAGCTGAATGAGTCTAAGGCTGGCGGACTAGCGATGCGACCTCACGCTAGGCCAATGGCCTTAGAATATCTTTTCATCCTTAAAGCGATGCGATCCTAATAGAGCGGTCCGGACGAACGACCCGGGCTGAGGTCCCTTTTCTATCAGATCAATGCGACCTGGAAGAGAGATGATGAGAAGCGAACCGAGCTGGGGGCCGGTTCTCTTCTCTCTTCCTTATTGAAGCTGAATGAGTCTAAGGCTGGTGAGCTAGCGATGCGACCTCACGCTAGGCCAAGGGCCTTAGAATATTTTATCTTCTTTAACACAATGCGAGCTGGATGTGGACTTTGAAGCCATGTGAGCCTAGATGCGAGGTGGGCTGGCCAATTTATGTCATTGGGCCTATTTAGGACCCATGCCCAAATATTGGGCATAACACCTATAATAAAAAGTTATTGCCTAGAATCTGTGCACCATAATAACAAACAACAGAATCTTGAGTCACATAACAAAAGCAGCAGAAAATAAAACAATTAGAGTAGTTCGAATCATCTCAACATTACACTTTTGTTGCTCCATCTTTTCATCAGCACCATTAAAAAACTATCCAAAAGCTATCATTGATCCTGCAAATTGTAATGTTCACAATGCTTGTTAAAAGAACTGCTATATATTAAACACCTAAGTGGAGGAAGCAGGGTTGACTATGCACCCAATGTAGGCAGTAAATTAGAATAGCAAGTCAACCAGAGTTACCAGATGTAAAGTTTAGGACTGGAATGCAAACCCCTAAAAGATCAACTAGAATTATTTACTAGCATCATCAGTCCACTAACAAACGAACTTCAAAAGAGAACAACTTCTTATTAGCGACTAACATTATCAACTTCGTCATAGAACTTTCTACCATCCAAACTTGCTATCTTTTCATTTGGTCTGTCAGCAATCATTTTAAATACCGTTTATGATTTCAGAACCAACAAGATTTCAAGACTAGTAATTCATGTTTATGATCATTCATGGTCCTCCAAGGACTCTGTAACTCTTTCCGCAAAAGACAAATCATATGAAGATTTGTAATGTTCATAAATATATCATACAGTTTATAATGATTTAATCTTGTAGACGTAAAATGCAAGGGTGTTTATGACGTCTTTATACACTCACCTAATTTCTCTTTACTTTAGCTTATCAAAAGGCATTATCAACATAAACTTCTGGCAGAATTAAGGGAGCTCCAACAATTATTTAACACATCTTCGGGTACAAGGCGCACCACAGAGCCAAAATAACATTTATATTTACATTCAACTTAATTTGTTAACAATTTTAAAACAACTTAATTTGTTCACTACAGTAAAAGGTCTAACATGTAATAAACATATTATCATATCAGCAAAAGTATACCACCATGAGAAACCACATGTTCTGATGTGTGAATTATACTCCAAAAGTCCAAATTAGAAATATCTTTCTTCTTATAGTCAAGTAAAATTCTTATAATTAAGAATTTGTGTAATTTATGTATATTTTTATAGTTATACTTGTTGGTGTTCAGATTTTACAAGAATTTGTAGGATGCTATCATACTAGTTTCCTATCAGCATTACTTTAGATTTTGGCCTTTAATCAAGATTTACAGTCTAGTTCTAGAACAGTATTAGTATTAGCTTTCATAAGTTATTATACAAGACATTACAGTGTACATTATCCAGTGAAATAATGTATCTTATTAATGGAAAAGATGCAACACAAGATAAAGATTTTAAGAAACTTACACCATCTTTCTGCACTTGTCCTGTATATCTTATCCAGTTGACTAAAGCATCAGTTTGAATGCCTTGGACAAAAAATCATCCAGTTGACAACTAAAAACATCGTTGTTATCAATCAAGTGAAATTAAAGTGTGTTAGTTATAGTCAATGCACATAGAAAACGTATACCATATTTACAGGCAAATAGTACTAGCAAAAGACAATCTAATTTGAATGTTGTAGATTGCACAACAACTCTAATTTGCCAAGCATCTGATATCATGCACCCAACAATCCATTCCAAGGAAAATGCAGTTGAGACAAAGAAGTAATACAGGGAATACAAAAATAAAAAATGTACCTCTTTTTTGTTTTCCTTTTCCTTTGAAACTGTGACAAATCAGTACTATCCCCACAATTGAGCTTAACAAGACTTTCCAGAGATGCATATGCGTTCCAAAAATTAGGAATGACAAATCTTTTGCTGATAACTTTAAGTTCAAGGTCATACCAAAGAAGCTGTCCATCATCTTGCTGTAGAAGGACTTTCTTACCACTGTTTGAATACGTTATAGCTTTCAGTTGCATAAGCCCGATATCAACATTCTGTACAACAGACAATATCTTGCTCCACGACTTCTTCACACCATAGTTCTCCATCACCCATAAGTCGATATACCTCATATCATAGTTGCAATTCAGACAAAGTTTCCCTCCTAGTACTCCAAGAGTCGGCATGAAATCTAACATGTCAGAGTACCGAGGCTGAGGAAGTGAACCATATTTTTCAGTTCCAAGATCAAACGAAGCAATGACCTCAGACCCAGATCGCTTAGTGACTAACCAATGCAAGGCACCATCAAGAAACACCCCATGTGAGGTAGAAACAAGATGATAAGGAAAATCTTGAACCCTCCTCCAAGCATTTTTCTGTAGACAAAAAACCTGTTAGACTATATGAATAAAATTAATTGTATTCTATTATTTTATTTTTGTAACTTGTAAATTAATTTTGTAACTCCCTCCATAATGACTAAATATTGATGTGTTCTTTATAGGCTTAAATGTAATTTAAACCCTGTGTTATTAACAATATACAATCTAAACCCTCTTTTAATATATTTAGTAAATTTAACCCTATGTTTTTGAACTATGTACAATTGAAACCTTTTTTAAAATAAATAGTAAATTTAACCCTAAGTTTTAAAACATTTAGTAAATTTAACCTTGACTTTTTAATTTCGAAATAAAATAAATCTTACGACAAAATTTTGAATAAATATTCGTCAAATGCACTATTGTCAATTTTTTTGTATAGATATTATCTAAGCATAATAGATATTTGTAATTATTAGAGTTTTTTTACTATAAAATGGATTTTTAGATGCTCTTTTCTATATTAATATATCTATATGTATAATATATTATATATGTTCAATAAAATTTTAATATGTGTTTATATTATTCCATCTTGCCATCACACTTCCCGCTTAATATATTCATGAATGTTCATCACCGAATTTAATTTATTTTCAAAAATACTCTTCGGTGAATATATTCTCGAAAATACTTTTTCGATATAAACTTTATTTTATTCTGAAATTAAAAGGTCAAGGTTAAATTTACTAAATATTTTAAAACGTAGGGTTAAATTTACTATTTATTTTATAAGGTTTCAATTGTACATAGTTCAAAAACATAAGGTTAAATTTACTAAATATATTAAAAGAGGGTTTAGATTGTATATTGTTAATAACGCAGGGTTTAAATTGTAAATAAGCCGTTCTTTATATTAGTTCATTATGGTAGAGGTTACAATTTTGATTTATTGTATAAGTTACATATCTTCTACTCCTATATAAGGATAGTCTTGCTCCATTGTTTGGGGAGAGGAAAAATGGTTACAAGTTTTTCTTCATTTTCTAGCCATTCTCATCTTAGAGCTTTAGGTTCTGTTCTGTGAGATAGCAGCGGTATTTGTTCAGTTCGTAGAACGCGGATTTGCAAGTGCTTCAAATCACCTTTGTTCGTTGTATCCTGGGAGACAGAGGTCATCACACCTTCAAGCAACATACGGAAGAGACTTATCTGTTTCAAGGATAGCGTGGTTTTCACGTGCCTCGAACTATTCTTGGTATTTTTGTTCTTGATTTCTTAATTTCAGGTATGACACTAAATTATACTTCCTACAAAACCTTAACCTCGTTTTTAACCAAATAAGGGAAGTGAGCAATGAGCACCACTTTATAATCATCACGAACAGAATCATGCCCGAAACCATAAATGACAAGCTCAGACTTAGTTTTCGAATAATAAGGAGGATACTCAATGGGGGGAACCGGTAACAACTTGTGGTTTCGAGTAGTGGGGTTTACCAAAACAAGGTCTAGGTTAGGTGGGTCAGGCTGGAAAAGGGTTTCGAAAACACAAGTATCAAGATTTTTAGAAGTTAAAAGCAAAATCAAGCCATTACAAGAAGCAAGAAAATGAGCCCCACAGTGTATGAAGGGATGATTGATAAAAGTTGCAGATGTATTATTTAAATCAAAATCTGTATAATAGATATCAGAACCATCAACAGAAGCGGTAATAATAGTCCTATTAGTGTTTTATTGAGGAATAAAATATAAGGGTAGTTTAGTCTTTGTAGTTGTTAGGATATTGGGCTATATATAAAGTCCCACTTGGTTTTTATTTGACGAAGATCAATCACAATGTAGTCCATCAAGGTACTAGCTGGTAACATGTATTCTCTGCAATACATGCTCATCTTCTTCGTTATTCAATCTTAGTTTAATTATGTGATGCAATCCTTTAAGTTTATTTCCATTCTCTCTTACCGTGTTCAATTCTTCTTCTTTTTCTGTGTTTTATCTACAAACATAATATATAGAAAAATTATATTTGTCATCATGGTATCAGAGCCTCCGTTTCTCGAGGCCTTAAAATAAAATTGTGATTTCTTTTGTTGGATCAGATCTGTTATAACTCGGGGTGACCCAGTTGACTCAGTTTACACAAAGAACTTGAATGAACACATCAGCCTTCATTTTCTTCTTCTAAAACCTATATTTTCTTTATTCAATCTCTCAAACTCAGATTGCTTACATTTTCATCTTCAAAATCGGACCAACCTGATTGCAACTCAGTAGGATTTGACCGAGTCAGATCTGGAACTCGGTTGACTCACCGCAATTTCATAATTCCATTTACACCCTAGCCCAGCTTCTTGTTCTTTTACATATGTTAATAACCCAACAAAGCCAAGTATATAATATCAATTCTTAAACCCTTTTACATGAAACCCTAAATCAAAACACACACCTTTCAACCGCTTGATAAAATGTGTGGCCCAACTGTAGTTGCAAGGATCCAACACCTCCAGAATGAGGCTTCTTCAACCAAAAAAGACAAAACCCAGGTATCAGTTTCCCCGAAAATGATTGAAAACATGAATTTGGATGTTGCATACCAAGTGTTCGACAAAATGCCTGACAAGAATATTTGGATTCTGATGAGCTGCTTTTGCAAAACGGTAACGGTAAATTTGTGTGTAGATTATTTTTTCACAAATATGGATCTCTTGCTTGTGGACTTGATTTACTCGATTATGCAAAGTCTTCTTCTCAAGGGGACTGAATTGGTTCCCGCTTCAGTGTTAGATGAACTAATTAACTATTTATGAGGTGGTTTGCGGAAACAAAGGCCAGACCAAGACAACTACTGATAGATCATCTCTGGAGTTTAGGTAGGTGAACAACGATGCAGATATGCCAAAACTCGACAAAAAGAAAGTGAGCAGTCAAGAAGACTCCAAGTAAGCAAAACATCAATGTCAAACAATATGCACAACAATCTCTAGTTTTCAGTTGCTGTCTTTGTATTTGTCCGCTCGTGGTTTGGAATATCAGTACCATTAGTGTTTTTACTGTATTAGTGTTTGAGTTTATATGCAAGGGAGTAGTGGCGTATAACTTTTGATATTTAGATATGCAAGTTATCATGCAAGGATCCACCACCATCACCATTGTTTGAGCCTGGTGAACTCAGTTCATGGTCCCTTTTACAGGGCTGGGATTGCTGAGTTTATTGTTAGCTTTTGGATTGGTAAAATGAAAAAAATAAACAAAGTAGTTTTAGAGGAGTAATGAAGAAGCATAAACAGAAAGCAAATGAATAATTATGATCGAGTAAGTGATCTTGCAGAGAATCAGCCAGTGATTCGGCAACACATGGATCAGCATCCTGAGTCAAATGTGGAACTGATATAAAAACTCAGTTTTCTGACTGCAAGTATTAAGAACACAGAAAGAGCAAGATAGAAAAGCGTCGTCTAGTTGAAAATTCTTCATCTAGAACAGAAAGAAGAATATTGTGGCAGCTGATATAAGAAAGGAAACATTTCCTTTGAAATTCAAAACCGGGAGTTCACATCTGAAATGTGCAGAGTGAACGAGTACTCGAGCTAGTTCTATAGCTTAACTTGCATCGTCAAGTTGCTGAAATTAAATAGCATTGCTTGCATAACCGAGTTGCTATAATTGTGCCTCGATTCTCCGTTTAAATTCCGGCGCCAAATTCTGTTGAGGCGGCCATGACTCTTGAAGTAGGTCATTAGCCTTGAAGTAGCCTTTTGAAAACAGATGTTATTGGATGACAAGGAAGAAGAGATCGATGGAGATTTTAAAAGATGGAAGTCATTGCCATCATTTACATGGAAGTAATTGCCATGATATTGAGCTCTGTGAGCATTTACGGTTTATCTTGCATTGTCAAGTTAGCTGATAATTCAATCCAGAAAATGCATGGTGCGAGATTGGGTGAAACCTTGTTTACTCGTGGAGATTAGGCATGAAGCCTTGATTACTCCGGTCATGCTTGGAAAAAGTTGTGCTTCGACACTTTGCTCTACCAGATTCTGTTGAGGCAAAATGCCTTGAATTAACATATCAAGTTGTGGTTAAAGGAGTGAAGGGAAGTCGATGGAGTTTTTTTTATTTATAAAAATTGAGCTCTGTGAGCAGTAGTCCTTAAAATGGCAGTAGCACACTCCAACTGTCAGGACAATGATTGATTAGTAGCAGTTTCTATTATCTTCAAGTCCAAGAGTTTCACTTTGTTCCCACTCATTGGCTTGAGGGGGAGTATTGAGGAATAAAATATAAGGGTAGTTTAGTCTTTGTAGTTGTTAGGATATTGAGCTATATATAAAGTACCACTTAGTTTTTATTTGACGAAGATCAATCACAATGTAGTCCATCAAGGTACTAGCTGGTAACATGTATTCTCTGCAATACATGCTCATCTTCTTCGTTATTCAATCTTAGTTTAATTATGTGATGCAATCCTTTAAATTTATTTCCATTCTCTCTTACCGTGTTCAATTCTTCTTCTTTTTATGTGTTTTATCTACAAACATAATATATAGAAAAATTATATTTGTCATCAGTTTGAAATGAGTGATTTTTGCAAGTGGGAGTTAATAAAATGAGGAGAATCGATTAAAGCTCGAACAGGCTTGGATACACACCTGAATCTTAGCAGAGATTTAACAGGCAGGCGTGAGAAGATGTTGCATATCAAATGAGGTCGTAATAAATCAGACATTGTTGCTCTTGCCTCCAAACAAACGGCCCTCACCTTTTTATTTTTCAACCAGGTTTACAGGGTTTTATGCTTTTGCGTGACATTTTTTATTCTGTCATATAATATAAAAAATTATTCCCTCCGTCCTCCTCCCTGTAGTTCTCCACTTTACTTTTTATACAGTGAAATTGACTCATCTTTGATCGTAATTTAATAATAATATATAAATGAAAATTTTTAAAATTTTACATTGTTAAAAATATTTTTTTAAAATTTATAAACGAATAATTTTTAAATTCCGGTTAAAAATTAATCAATTTGACTCAAAAAAATCAAAATGGACATGTAAATAAATGGAGTAGTTCTAGTAATTTAGGATATGGATAATTTCATCTCCAACACTGTTCACCGTTCCCTATTTAATATTTTATTATTAAAAGTATCATTCATCATTAAAATATAATATATATTAATAGAGAGAGAGAAAGAGTGTTTGTAATAATTTATAATATATGACAAAAAAAGAGGTTATTTAAAATAAGGAAGAAAGAAAGTGACCAGTGATTTAAGGATTCACGGGGACATTGTTGAAACACATTTTTTTGTTAACTTCCTTATATTTTAATTTAGGACACTATTTAGGAAAAAAAATAAACTTTTATAAATAACTTATAAGCACCTGGAAAATGTATTTATTTTCCGGCTTATAAATTGTAAGGAGATTGTGGATTACATTTATACATAAGTTGCAAATTTTTGTTTATATGCCTTTTTAAAGTACCAACTCTATAATAGATTAAACGCCTCTGTTATATAGAAGAAAATAGAATAATGACATAAATGTATTTATGTGAATACAGGGGTGGATTAATATTTACAAAATTATCATATTAATTATGTACATCTTAGTTATGTACTAGAATTGAACCTAACATGAGACAACTACCTAAGGTCATTCTTTCTCTATACATCAACAATAGAATAATCATTTATTTGATGCAGTGAACCAATATGGGATTGATGATAGTGCTTCGTCGCTTATTGATAATGCAAATGTGTTTTGATGTGAGAATGCAAGCTCGTTCTAATGTTTTCACAATACTTAACCAGGGAAACATTGTTGACTCCTTGGTTTATCAAACGAGTTCTAACTTCTAAGTCCATCAGCCTTGTCAAGTAGTGGCTGGTAGGGAATGTGTACCTCCTCCATTGTGGATCACATAAAAACTTCTTTCATACAATTTAATTCTTATCATATTTTTTCCAATCAGCACTACTTCAGGTCTTGATCTTCATATAGTTTCGTGATCTTTCTGTGTACATTGATCTACAGATGTCTTAGCGATATATATTCAATTAAGACATCCAATTTGGATGTCATCATGTCAAGTTGGTGATGCTTTTTTCTGTCTGGAGTTTTTGACGTGGAATTGTAAATTAACAAGTTATGAGGTGTATACTAAATTAACAAGTTATAAGTTAGAACAAAGAACTGCTATATATCAAATACTAAAGTTTAGGCAGCAGGGGATGACTATGCACTCAATGTAGACAGCAAAGTTTCATAGGAAGTCGTCCACGTGGAATATTGTCAAAACTTTATACCAGCATCATATTTCACCAAGAAAAAAAAAATCAAAAAGTGAACAGCTTTTGACTAGAGACTAAGTCCCCGTTTGTCTGGACTTATAAGCAGCTTATAGGTTGAAAAAGTTGGTATATATGTACTTTTTCTGAAAATAAGTAACTTATTTTTAAATTTGAAAATAAGATTTGGTCTTAAATTTCTAAAATAAATATTAATTTTCAAAAAAAATATGAAAATATGAAAAAATAACTTATTACTTATAAGCTATAAGTGTCAACTTCTTCGTCGAACTTTCTACCATCTCCAAACGCTTGCTATCATTTCATTTTTAGCCTGTCAGTGATCACGATACTTCATTGCAATACATTTTATGACATTTCAAACAGCATAATTCATAGATGAATAAAATACAATTATAACGAATGGTCCTGCAAGGATTCTATAACTCAGTCTGTAAAAGACAAAACATACACCTATAAAGGTTTATATTTTCGTAAGTATATCGCTAGTCGTTAGTTTCACATGATTCTATCGTGTACACCTAAAATGACAATAGGTGTTCATATCAATATGAACGTTTGGCTGGATTCTGGGCACTCCAATAATAATATAATACTTCTCCGGGTATTAGTATCATATGACTTTAGTGGCCTTTAAAAGTTCCATGATTTACAATTATATTTTACAAACAGTACTACTGTCTTCCACAAGTTGTCATACAAAGTCAGTACGGTATTTATAGATAGATATACAAGATAAAGATTTTACGAAACTTACAGATCATCTTCCTGCACTAGTCCTGTATTAACATATCCAGTTGACTAAAGCACCAGTTGGAATCCCTTGGACAGAAAATCATCCAGTTTGCTAAAGACAATGTTTGCAATCAAGTGAAATTAGAGTGTGTTAGTCAATGCACTCAGTACACATAAGGCAATGCGCATGGAACAACATAATTAAATTGAACATTGATAATTTTCTAAGTGCAACAATGACAATCCATTGCCAACGAACCTAAGTAAGATACAGTTAATATAAAGACAATAAAGTGAATAAAAAGCAAAGTTGTACCTCTTTTTTGTTTTCTTTCGAACTGTGCAATACCGGTACTAGGACCACCAATGAGCTTAACAAGGCTTTCCAGAGATACATAAGCTCTCCAAAAGTCGGGAATGACAGGATTGCTTACCATGCTAAAGACTTTCAATTCAAGGTCGTACCAGATAAGCTCTCCAGCATCTTTCAGTAAAAGGATTTTCTTCCCATTTTTCGAATATGCCAGAGGCTTCAGTTGCATAAACTGAAGATCAACATTCTGTACAACAGAAAGTACCTTGGTCCACGATTCCGCCACACCATAATTCTCCATCACCCATATATCGAGGTGCCTCATATCATAGTTGCACATCATACCAAGTTTCCCTCCTAGTACTGTGACAATCCCCATAAAATCCGACAAATCATTGTAAAGTAAACGGTATTCTTCCGTTGCAATATCAAACACAGCAATCTTAACAACCTCAAACCCAAACCGGGTAGGAACTAAAACCGAAAAATGCAAGGCATCATTAACAAACACCCCCTGTGTGGTACAACCAAGACGATACGGAAAATCCTCCCCCCTTCCACTCATTAAACTTAAGACTATAAATCTTACCCTCATTCATATTCACACCAGGGAACTGAGCAATTCGGACCACATTATAATCATCATTAACCGAATCAAACCCAAACCCATAAACAATAAACTCACACTTATGTCTTCGAATAACAAGCCGGATACTCAATGGGGGAAACAGGCAACAACTTGTAGTTTCAGGTAGCGGGGTTGACCAAAGCAAGGTTCAAATTAGGTGGGTCAGGTAAGACAACAGATTCAATAACACAATTATCAGGAGTTGTAGCAGTTAATAGCAAGAACAAGACATTACAAGAAACAAGATAATGAGCTCCAGAGTGCTTAAAAGGGTGGTTAACAAAAGTAGGAGATGGGTTACATAAATCAAAGTCTAGAAAATAGATGCTAGAACAATCAATAGAAGCAATAATAATAGTTCTGTTTGTGTTAGAAACGAGTGATTTTTGCAAGTGGGAGTTGATGAAGTGAGGGGAATCGATAAGAGAACAAAGAGGCTTGGATACACACCTGAAACGCAGGAGAGAATTAACGGGTAGGCGTGAGAAGATGTTGGTGAGCAAATGGGTTGGGATTATATCCGACATTGTTGTTGTTGCTGCTGCTCAAACGGCACCGAATTTTATAAGTATTTTTCAATAGGGTTTCTGCTAAAATAAATGGATAGGGTTTTTAAGTTTGTAGTATTTGAGTATATTAGTGTCTAGGTAGGGGTAAGTGTTTGCCCTTCCTAATAGTGCTCCCAAATTTGAAAGTTACAGTAGAGTCCCCCAGTATATTGCCAGCTAAAAATTCGATTTAGTCAAGTGATGCAACATGGAGATTCTTCTGATCACCACCAGTATACATTTCACAGCCTTCTAGATTATGACAAGTTTATAGCTTTACACTACATTATCTTAATTTCACACAAACATGTGAGACTTAAAATATTCATTGGCTAATCAGTAGTTCAATAACCAATATCCATAACAGCACAAACACCATAATGATCAATCCCCTATATAAAACGGTTATTGACTAGAATTTATGCACAATAATTATAAAAAAAAACCCTAAGGAATCCTGAGTCATAACAAAAGCAGCTAAACAGAAATACTTAAAAAGTTGAAATCATCTCGAATGTTCCACTTTTGTTGCTCTAGCTTCTGCTTGGCACAACCGAAAAGTTTCCAGAACAGTTGTCAGTATCCTGCAAATAGTAATATTAACAATACTCCTTAGTTAAAACAGAGAATTGCTATATATCTTATACTCAAGTGTAGGAAGAGAAATGCAATATAGCAAATAATCAAGTTTTAGGCCGCAGGCAGTAGATATACACTTAAAGTTGACAGGAAATCACAATAGGAAGTCAGCCAGAGGTAAGAAATGTTGGTGCGAGATTATAAATTTCTATAGGATCTATTTGAACTATCTACTAGCATTATCACTTAATTACAGTTTGTTAGCCATTTATTTATCAGTTACAGTAGGTCTAGTTTAGAAAAACAAACAAACACTTCAAGAAGAGAACGGCGTTTGATTAGAGAGTAATATTATCACCCTTTCTGTAGAATTTTCTATCATCTGACACCTGCTATCATTTTTAGGATGCCATGCTTTTTTTTTTGGTGTGTGCGTGTGCCAGGATTCCATAACTCTGTCCACAAAAAGACAAATCTTACGAAGAGTTATGTTTTATCAAACATATCCGCTAGCTCTTAAGATTTGTATCTTGTAAATATCTGCATGACAACTATGATGCTCAGACTCTTTTAGAAGGATCCGACAAGAACACAAATCAGCATGTCAGATTCTTTAAACTCCAAAATCGAAGACTCGGGGACACGTTTTATAAGGATCTGACACTTGGATTTGGACACGGCAATTATTATTTTTAATATAATATGATACTTTCTATAAATAAATATCTATCATTTTATATAAAATAAAATATAAACTTCTGAAAAAGAGGGTAAAATAAAGATTTTATGTCTTCTATTTCTCCTTTTACATCAATTGCACTTCTTTTCTTTTTATATTTTCTTCCTCTCTTCCTTTTAAAAATGAGTTATCAAAATTAAAGATGAGATGAAGTGTGCATTTTCTAGATGGCATTCGGATCTGGATCCAAGTGTCTGTGTCCGTGTCATGTCGACACGGGTACGGTCGGGTTCTCCGGAGAGTCCGAGCATCACAACGTGACAAGGGTGTTTAATTGTTTATAACGTGTTTATAGTTTATACACTAAAACCTAATTCTTTTAACTTACACTGATTATAGACAGTATGAACATAAACCTTCTGCAGATTTCAGGGAATCATTATACAACATTTCTTACCAGAGATTTAACATTCATGTGCTTATTCCAGTTCCTCAAGACCCAACATAATAATAACTGTTGGTAAATTTGAGAATATTACAAGAATTGGTATGTAATTATAATATTAGTTCCGTAAAATCTACAATTGTAAATTTGTACCTGCACTACTTCGGTCTTGACCTTCATAAAGTTTCATGATTTACAATGTTTTAAGAAAAGTAATATTTATCATTCACAAGTTGTTATACAGAGACAGCACAATATATATTATCCAGTTGAGCCAGTTGACCAAGAAATCTTATTTATGCAAGAGATGCAATAGAAGATAAAGATTTTGAGAAACGTACGTGTCATCTTCCTGCACTTGTGTCCTATATATCATGTCCAGTTGACTAAAGCATAGGGTTGAATGCCTTGGATAGAAAATCATCCAGTTTGCTAGAGACAATGTTGTTAGAATCAAGTGGAATTAGATCTAGTATTAGTTATAGTGAATGCAATCAGTATTGAGAATGAATTGCACACTGAACAGTAATACAACATGTACCATAGTTATAGCATATAGTGAATTAGTGATATACAACTCCATAAGAAAATAGCACCTACACCATTCCCGAATAGATGCAAGTCAACCGACCATCTAAGTTGGCAGAACAAATCTAATTTGCCAATCATCTGAATCCATGTACACAACAATCCATGGCCAGGTAAAATAAATATGTAATAAATACAGGGGAAAAGAGATGTACCTCTTTTCCGTTTTTCTTTGTACCCATGGCAAAGCATTACTAACATCACAACTGAGCTTGACAATGCTTTCCAGAACTCAGGAATGACAGCATTGCTTACTTTGTTGATGACTTTCAGTTGAAAGTCGTACCAAATAAGTGTTCCAGCATCTTTTAGTAGAAGGACTTTCTTACCATTTTTCGAATATGCCAGAGGCTTCAATTGCATAAATTGAATATGAACATTCTGTACAACAGAAAGTATTTTGCTCCAAGATTTCTTCACCCCATACCTCTCCATCACCCACAAGTCGATGTACAGCATGTCAAAGTTGCAATTCAAACAAAGTTTCCCTCCAAATACTCCGAGAGTATACATACAAGACGACATATGAGAGTCGTGAGGCTGAGGAAGCGAACCAAAAGCGTAGCAATGATCACAAACCTAAACCCAGATCGCTTGGTCACTAACCAATGCAACAAACCATCAAGAAACACCCCATGTGAGTTCCCAGAAAGACGATAAGGAAAATCTTTAACCCTCTCCAACTATTCATCTTGAGACTAAAAATCTTAACTTCATTCTTAACCATACCCGGGAATTGAGCAATACGCACCACTTTATAATCATCGTGAACAGAATCATACCCAAACCCATAAATAACAAACTCACACTTAGTTTTCGAATAATAAGGAGGATACTCAATCGGGGAAACCAGTAATAACTTGTAGTTTCGGGTAGCAGGGTTCACCAAAACAAGATCTAGGTTAGGTGGATCAGGATGGACAACAGTTTCAGAAACACATTTATCAAGACTAGTAGCAGTTAATAGCAGGAACAAACCATTACAAGAAGCAAGAAAATGAGCACCACAATGTAAGAAAGGGTGATTAATAAAAGTAGGAGATGAATTACATAAATCACAGTCTATAGAGTACATGTGAGTACAATCAGCAGAAGCAGTAATAATAGTTGTATTTGAGTTTGAAATGAGTGATATTTGCAAGTGGGAGTTAATAAAATGACGGGAATCGATTAAAGCTCGAACAGGCTTGGATACACACCTGAATCTTAGTAGAGATTTAACAGGCAGGCGTGAGAAGATGTTGGTAATAACATGAGGTGGAACAAACTCCGACATTGTCGACGATCAAGAAAATGGTCTTAGCTAGACTCCAAGTCCAAACTGGGTAGGCTTTCTAGATAAGGGGTACTAACATATTTATACTGGAATTGTTCTTTTTATCAATATTTTTTTAATTAAAAAATAGGTCTAGATTATTAATTATTATGTATTTGCTAAAATCATGACGTGACAATACATTTTACCTAACATCAATAATTTTTTTAACTCCAACCATTGCTCCTGTGATAGGTCACTTGTTTGTGTAGTTTAATAGCAGGTCTTTTTAGATATCAACAGTAGTTATTACTAGTTATTGGTTATTAGTATCAGCAGTTACTACTAGCATTAGTGGCAGTTATTACCACTACTAGTGGTTAGTATTTAGAGTCCTATTTATCAGTGTCACGTTTGTAAGCTAGTCTCGTTTGTATTTAAACTCACTTATGATCTATATGAAAGGGAGTCTTAATTCTGGAAGAAGGTAAAACAATGACATGGCAAATTTTTGAGGAAGAATTATGGGCACGATTTGGACCTACTGAATATGAAGATTTTGATGAGGCATTATCACGAGTTACTCAAGTGGGCTCTCTATGAAATTACCAAAAAGAGTTTGAAAGATTGGGTAATCGTGTACATGGCACAGAAGGCACCGGTGGGAACCTTCATGGGGGGTCTTAAACTTGAAATTGCAGAGGGCATAAGGATGTTTAAACCCAAATCTTTAAAAGAAGCAATTAGTTTTGCACGCATGAGAAACACTCAACTTCTGCGACAACAAGAGATTACCGGCCTACAACAACCAGAGTCTCTTATTTCATTCAGTTCCAAAGCAACACCTTCAATGAAGCGACTATCACGGGAAGAAATGCAGAAAAGAAGAGCTCAAGGGTTGTGTTTCAACTGCAATGATAACTTCACCGCAGGCCATAAATGTCGAGGATCATAACTATTGCTTCTTGAAGCCTGTCGAGATGAAAACATTAATGCTGGTGACACAACAAAGGTTCCAGAATCTAGACCTTGAGGACAAGGATCCAATCAGAGAGGAGGGTATTGATAGGTCGCTGGTTTGTGTAGTTTAATAGCAGGTCTTTTTAGATATCAACAGTAGTTATTAGTATCAGCGGTTACTACTAGCATTAGTGGCAGTTATTTCCACTACTAACGGTTAGTATTTAGAGTCCTATTTATCAGTGTCACGTTTGTAAGCAGTTGCTAGTCTCATTTGTATTTAAACTCACTTATTATCTATATGAAAGGGAGTCTTAATTCTGAAAATATATGAGGTTCATTCTCACCAAAAGAGAATATTTATCTTCACTTTAAATAGCTTTGATTGGGAACTGTCATCCTGTTAGCCAAAATTTTACCTAACAACTTCTTCATTCTCTGGATTTAGCACACATCTATAAATTATACATGATATCTAAACTCTATGGTATCCACTCATATCATGACACATGTTCAATCTCATATGCTCTTATATATACTTATTAATTAAAATAATTATAAAATATTATCTTTAAATATATAACTATTTAATATAATTAATTAATTAAAAAATAAAATTTTACTTAATTTTATTAGAATTAGAATTGTATAAATATATTCATGTACAATAAATTACTAAAATTTTAATTTAATATTCTAAATATATGATTACATATTTACGATCAATCAATGTTAATATTAATAAAATTTAATTTTTATTGAAAACTTATTATTCAAAATATAATTATTTTTAAATTATAACTAACCATATACTCATTATATTATATTATATTAGCCAATTAATTATTTAAAATAATAATAAAATATTATTTTTAAATACAGCTATCTATTATAGCTTATGTCATTAGAGTAAAACCTCTTACAGGTTTGATAAATTTTTAACTAATCATATTTTAACTAACAATTTTAACTAATGTCATTGGACATATTCTAAATAACTTATAAGTTAATATTTATTATTGCAGATAAATAATAATATTTATTCCCGATAAGTAACTTATAAATATTTATTATCGTAAATAAATTAATAAGTGTACAGTGTACTTATATGCTGATTTTGGTTTATTACCAAACAAATAGCTAAAATTTATCATTCCATACAAGGCTGTAAAACGGATAACCTATATCTGAGTTTGAATTTGAAAATTCAAATCTGTATTTGAATCCGAAAATAATATATCTGAATCTGAATCCGGTGAATAATATCCGGATTTGGATAATATCCGAATCTAAATCCTATTTTTCATTTTTTTTAAAATAAATAAATAATCATTTTTAAATATAATTTTTTTATTTTTAAAATTATGAATTAATGTGATATATATGTATAATAAATAAATATATATCTTAGAAAAATATATAATTTTAAAAATAAATAAATACATATATTTATAAATTAAACCTAATAAAATATATATTTGTATTATATATTTAAATTCGGATTCAGATATTATCGAATATGAATATATCCATGTTCATATCTCTGTATCTGAAATTGTTGGATTCGAATTCGGATACGGATGATATCTAATTTATTTTGAATACGGATAATATCCGATTTATTTTAAATATAAATACAGATATTTCAAACAAAAATTGAATATTTCAAAAAAAATTGACAACCCTAATTCCCTAAACAACCTCGTAAGTAAATTTGTTATTGCACAACTATTATCGATCGTCTCTGGTTAAAAAGAAAAAACGACACGAGTGTACAACATAGAAAGTAGAGAGAAAGTAAACTAAACTAAACTAAACTGAAAAATCAAACGATGTCTCTAATTGTCCACTCATCATCTTCTACCTTTCATTTCAATAACCCCTCTAATCTTCTTCCTCACAAATCTCTCCTTTTATCATTATATAGACCCTCAAGATTCTCCATTAAATCCCAAGATTCTTCATCTGATGCCCCCATTTCTGACCAATCAACTGATGACACATCATCCACTGTGGTCCCACCAAAACCCAGTTCCAATGGTCTAGGATTTGGCTCTTCATCTGCTTCTCCAACTCCAACAAAGAAGAAACAGGGTAAAAGAGAAAGAGCAGCTGTGATTCGTCGAGCCCCGGTTGAGAAACCCAAGTTTGTTGCAGTTAAAGATGAGACTGAGTCCAAGGAGCAGGGTAAAAATGAGCAAGCTTTTTTACTTGCTTGGTTAGGTCTTGGTTCTGTTATTTTTGTACAGGGGATTCTTCTTGCTGTTTCAGGTATATATTTGAGGACCCTTTTCGAGAAATTGTTGTTTCATTTTGTCGTTTTTTATTAATTTATAGTTCTTAGTAGGATGTTAGATGATACTACATAGAATGTAATGGCAAGGGATAGGATGTAAAACTGTAAACAAAATTAAAGATGGAAAAATGATTTTTACTGAAGAGTGAAAAAATGTGAGCGCGGTTTTTTTTTATGTTGGAATAGAGCTCTAGTTGATGTTTTGAATGAACAATGAATGGTGTGAACAATATAAAGGTGGAAATGTTGATGCAATTTAGTAGGGGGGTGATTGAATTTAAGTTTTAATTTGTGTAAATGGAATAAATGACTGAATGAAAATTATGAATATCCACCTAGATACAAAGCAGTACAAATTTAAATCCGTTCCCCTCCCAACTAAATGTAGTGTTATATAGTTTAAATAATGGTGTAGCACACTGGAGAGGATTTGTTTGTTTTACCTGTGTTTTTATGTGCTGGACTTTTACAGGTTTTCTACCAGAAGAATTGGATAATTTGTGTGTGAAGTACGTATACCCAGCATTTACCCCCACGGTTGTTTTCTTTTTTGCGGGAACGATCGTGTATGGTGTATCAAAATACCTGCAGAACGAGAAAGAGAATAACCAAAGCTTATAATTCCTTGGATGTAAACGTAATTTTGGTTTGCTTAGCTGCACCTTCTGTTTTGCTTCTTCTCATTGTGATGGTCAAAGATGTATGATAGTCATTGATTTTTTTTCATATAAGTAACTGCAGAGGATAATGTAATTCTATATTTCTATATAATATAAACCTACGTCTACATGCTAACTTTTCTACCCAATACTGTGAGCTTCCTTACATCTGAAATAGTTTCATTGCAAGTCAAGTAATTTACTGCTAATGGTTAAAGACAGAAGTGGAGCTGCTATAGACACATAACCACGGAAGTATGTTATTTTCGGGAAAAACCATGGAAGTATGTTATTTTCGGAAAATTTGTCTGACTTGTACGTATGCATATGCGATGATTTTTGAAAGATATATCATATTTAACGCTTTCCTTCCATTAATTTCTTGAACTGCATCATGATAATTGTTTATAAAGTAGTTACCTTTGGTGCATGAAAATATTAAACACTGCGATGCAGAGAGAGAGAAATGATATGCACACACCACTGGAAAGTTTGCAACGTTTTGTAAGCTCTACTTTCTTGTTCTGTTCATTCACATATCATTTTACTGTCATGTCTAATGGCAAGTATTACTGGGGATCAACTTTCTTGTTTTGTTTGTACATAGATCAGGTCGCAGTTATTGGTGAGGGAAATGAATGTTTGGGAACTCCTTTGGGACTTTTGGGCTGACGACTAAGAAAACATCGAGTTGCATGTTGTGTTCAGCTGGAGGTGTAAATAAACAGAAATTAGACTAATTTTGTAAAATATTTATAATTGGTTCACTCGTTCCATTTATTGAAGCCAAAGGAACTTCCTCCCATTTTACAAGAGAGAGACTATTCCTTTCGCCAACTCATTCTGTTATATAATTTTAGCTTCTTGCTTTTTGGAGCTCTATTTTTTTATTTAGGAACTTGGTTAGAGAGTCTGCCGGAGATACTCTTATTTTCATTGATAAATGTTTTTATAGCTTGCTTGGAAAGTTGAATTTCATTTGAAACTTTGGATTTGATCAAATTATATATTTGAATAATTAAAAGGATTTGGATTTGGATTTTATTTCAAATCCAAAACATTAAAATACTAAAATAAATTTGAGAAATTAAAATAATAACTCAATTCAAGAAATAAATTCCATGCTTCCAGTCACCATCTCATGTATCTGCTCTGTTTTTTTGGTTATTTTGATATGATAAAAAAATTCCACGCAGCGGTACTGAAACATCTTTGTGAACGGATTTGTATTTCGCACCATTTAACAAGGCTGATATATTCACCGTCAATTTAAGTCTCATGCATTGCTTTCAGCTTTTATATTATGCTATTTCAGAATTTCATTCTATGACAATGAAGCTTGATAGCAAACCAAGATAAAGATTAAATTGACCACTCTTTCCTACCTGGCTTTTCTACTTTTATTGTCATCCTTCAATTAACTAAGCAATCAAAGCAAGTACTGCATATTCTTTACTTAAAAGTTCTTCATGTAACAAAGTGCATGCATACTTGAGAAAATTGACAATACAATTACTTTTCTAAAATAAATCTGTTCCAACTCCACAATTGCACCAGTAGGCTACAACTTCTTAGACAATTGAAATGAAACTGAGTGTTCGCAAAAAGGCTCCAAAGACAAAAAGCCCATAACACATAATTAAATAAAGAAGGGCCTTCACTAGTTATCAGCAATGGTGACCTCGACCTCAACACCTGGCTCAATGGTAATGGAAGTAATCTGCTTAACCACATCAGGGGAGCTGAATAGGTCAATGACACGTTTGTGTACACGAAGCTCAAATCTGTCCCATGTATTGGTTCCTATTAAATGGAAGGGTAAACGTTAGAATAAAACTTGGCAAGTATAAAATTTTCCGTACCAGAAGAATTAAAACTTAATAATCGGATAATGACGGATATATTGGGTGTCAATAAACACACAAAAACACATGTTCAGTTTTCATATCGCACGACCATGCTAGCAGGAATTTAGTGCCCAATACAATTGAGATAAGACTTGTTAATTATATATAAACTTGTTCTGCGATAATAATCTACCGATGAGTTATACAAATTCCAATCAACACAATAAACTAAAGCAGAGAACCGTCTAAAAGGCATATTGTAAATAATGGAGTACTAAAATCTTATTTCAAGGAAATATGAATTAGGTAGGTTAGCAGTTTGCATTTCTGAAGGATCAGGAATCCATGATAAAAGAGTCCTATTATACAAGAGCACTGGTTTTCAGAAATTAGTAGGCAACTCTCAACTCAGAACGGCACATGATTCACTTCAAAATGAGATTGCAACAGTTGCTTAGCTTTGTTCTTTGCGAACCCCCGAAAGTAATAAAAGTGTATTTTACAAAAAATGCAAAATATGTCTACAACAGAGGAAAAACAATACCTTCACCGCATGGAGATTTCCTGGTAGTGATTTTAAGAACCTTTGTTGGCATCCTGACAGGTCCCTTGACCCTCAAAGTCTTATCCTTGGCCCCACGAACCAAATCCGCACACACTAATACAAACAATTTAGATAATTCCACAATCAACAATTAAACAGAATATATTAATACTGAAAAATTAAATTTTAAACCTGTAATTAATAAAAGTAATACAAAAAGATAATATCATTAAGAGACTTCATTATAGCAAAGAAACATTCAAACACCCAACAATACAATTCATTCAACATTAAGATTACTAATGCTTTCAGCTAATTCTACAATTTTAATAATTTATCGAGCCTACAAAGCAAACCTCTCATCCAAGGCAAAGTAAAAATGTTTGTAATATACAATGGTTATCTTAGATCTAAATGAAATACAGCTGTTAAATTGTTAATGACAACATTCTACGTGCAATATTGCACATTCATTTTTTCCATCAAAACCAACAAATGAAAAAACTACGTAAACTGTTTACAAAAACAGAAACACATACAGATCTCTACGAACAAAGAATACATACATAGATAGATATACAAGTACGTGTATGATTAAAATGAATGCGATACCTTTCTCGAGATTCTTAACATTCTTAGAAGAGAGAGTGATTCTAATCTTATGAATTGACTCTTGAGCTTCTTCATAACCTGGCTTTGTCGCCGGCTTCACTGCTGCATAGGCCGCCATTCCTTTCTATTTATTTATTATCGCTGCAATTACGACGAAATTGATTGATTCATTAACCAACAATATACATATACATATACATACAGTAGATGGATTGTTAGGGTTTCACTGATTGATTACCTCGATTGGTGTTAGGCCTCGGCGAGTAAGAGCGGCTTCAATGATTCAGTGGCTTTTCTTTTAGGGTTTTTTTGCTGCTTTTATATTCATGCTTTCTGTATTGGGCTTGGGCTTTTTATGCTACATTTGCAAACTGGAGTACTGGACTGGGCTCCACCCAGCTTTATATAAATGTCCACTTTTCTGTACTAGTTAATGACTCTTTAGTTTATAATTTTCGCTAAACAGCATTTAAAACTTTTTGTGTCGAAAATAGAATCATGTTATTAGTATAACACATTTTTCTGATTAATTTATATATATATATATATAGGGTCCTGCTCAAATAGAAAATAGCTTAAATGAGAAATAGAAAACCTTATCATTATACCTGCCGCACCCACACACAAATTATATACACCCTCACACACACAATCCCATCTATTCTCCTCCGTTTTTAATTTGATTTTTCCCGTCAATTGGCAAAGTTTTTTTTCAAATCTAATTTCACCACATTTTTTTTCATCTCTCAACGATCAGTTTTCATACCATATGTGCTATATTTCGGCAAATATAATTTATAATTGAAATAAATTCGTCACTTATCAGATTCAAACTTCAATCACTAAAATATATTACAGAAATCACTAATTTGTATTATAAAAATCACTAATTTGTATTACAGAAATCACTAAATTATATATCCTGGGTTCACAAAAAATAATGGAAATCGTCGAAAAAATAAAAATCACCGGAATATATCACATATGGTATGCAAACTGATTGTTGGGAGATGGAGAAAAATGTGGTGAAGTTAGATTTGAAAAAAACTTCACTAATTAACGGGAAAAATCAAATTAAAAACGGAGGGATTATGTGAGATTGAGTGTATGAGGGTGTATTTGATTTGTGTGTGGATGCACCCCCTTGCCATTAGATTAAATTGAATATGTGGTGTAGATCTTATTTTCTATTTTCTATTCTAAGTTATTTTCTATTTGAGCAGGACCCTATATATATATATAGAAATTCGATTTAGGAATGTGTCACGCAATATTAAAAATATTTTTTTAGCTATTTATTTTAATATAAACAAAATTTTCTTTGTTAAAAAAATTCGAAAACTCACCGTGAATTGTTGTTATAAAACATGGAATCACAACTAAATATATATCCAAGCGTTTGTGACACTATAAATAGTATAACTCCCCCATACATAGTATTGTCCAAGCGAATCCATTTAAAATCTTTATTGAACCATGATCAGATCAGATATATGACAAATAAACGTATTCATGAGCTTAATACGCGGCCAGGGGGGGCAAAGAAACGACAATCCATTTTTTTGAAATCTCATGAGAGTAATATAATAGTATACTCTAACCAATCATACTGTTTAAATAAATTTAATTGAAAATTTATTTTAATTTTATTGTATATTATTTCTTTAGAAAACTGTAATTAAACGGTTATAAAATAAGAAATAAAATTAAGAAATTCGGATAAATGTATAAAAAAATTTTTGTGAGAATTGTAATTTAACTATCAAGAACGGATAGTATGATAGCGTGAGAAATAACGACAACTAACAAGTACGAGAATTACAAGCGGAGCCATTAGAATTGTAAAAGTTTGAAGTTATTATTTAACGAGAACTTTAAAATGATCAAAAATAAAAAATATATTAATTATTTTAATTCTAGCCGGGTTTAGCCTCCGTTAACCTCCCCGATTCCGCCCCGACACAGAGGTATCCACTTCAGAGGTCATGGAAGTTGGTAAAAATTAAAAATGACAATTTATGGATGAAAAATTTTAAATAACCCATCCATGAATTATTACAATATCATAGGCAGTTTCACCATGCCTTCACAACGAAATAATTATATCTAAGGTTTCATGCCAAAACATGACGACCGCGAAACATGCTTTCATTCTAAATTAACATTAAAATTCTAAATGATCAAACACAGGATTGATTCCAATAAAACTGGATGCACATGTTCAGTGTTAGAGAGAAAAGTCAGAAGGAAACTAAATGCTATTAATTAAAAGCACAAATATTTAGGAAAACTACTACAATAAAAATAAAAAAAAGATATGTGTCCATCCTTGAAAAAGAA
Organism: Oenanthe sinensis; assembly: GCA_028671895.1. Lineage (NCBI taxonomy): Eukaryota > Viridiplantae > Streptophyta > Magnoliopsida > Apiales > Apiaceae > Oenanthe > Oenanthe sinensis. Next base: position 15,578,439 of record CM053802.1, read on the forward strand.
TAATAACACACTTTTAAAGTCACCTGCATACGAAAAATGTGTCTGATTATTTTGTTTTGGACTAAATTATCCTCTCTTCTTGACCATTTTTCTAGGGTAGTAATATAGGTACATTCTAAATGTATTTAGAGTAATGTTAGGGAATCAAACAAATTTTTCAAAAAAAAAATTTCAAAATGATTTGACATGAATTATATGATAAGATGTGTAGTTTTAATTTATATTATTGATTTGAATGTGCATGAGTCCATATCATTAATTATTTGCACAATCAATCAAAATGAGACATGTGGAATGAGAAACTTTTTTAAAAAAATTGTTTGGTTCTCCGGCATTACTCATGTATTTATACACCCCTTTTGTTTGTCATTAGACCAAATTGTCCTGCAATCGTGCTGATAATTACTTTTTTTAGGTAAGCTACTCTTCTTAACAACTTTTTTATGAAAATAAAATCATATAAAAATATTTTTCAACTTGAAAAAGAAAAACAAAAACCCAAAACTAAATTAGTTATAATTGTATGATAGTATTCCTTTCATTTAGATTCTCCACTCCAATTCCAGGATTAATGAAATATTAAATCTTCTAAATAGTACGTGAGAAAGAAATAATAATTAATTTAATTTTATAATGGTTGGATTAAAACTGAATATTATAAATAATAATTAATACACATTTTAAAAAACTAAATAGTAAAACACACAACATATAACACATAAAATTAATTAATAAATAATTATTAATAAAAAAAATTTATTCTACAAAGTATTTTTTATTTATTTATAAATTCATATATAAATAGATTGTAATATTAGGTGAAAGAATTTTAAAAAAATAGTGAACAAAAAAGTATTAATTTTAAAAGTTATTTTTTTAACCTTTAACTCATGAAATTTAGAAAGTTATTATGTTTTATGTTATAAAATCGTTTAAAAATTATTAATAAGGAATATTGATCAATTGAAATGAACAAAAATTTGTGGTGTTTTTGACATAAAATTATAAAGAAAAATAAATATTAAAATATTAAAATTATGATTTAATGTTTAAAAATTGTAAAATGAATGTATGAGTTGCATTACAATTTTAAGTCTAAACAAACCGATTTAGGCATATATTTATTTTTTTCTCGCCCTACTTGAAATAGATAAATTATAGAATATTAATTTATTCTATTTTAAAGTATTTGTTGATTTAATTTTCAAGCATTTTAATAGTTATTTTATAAAGTGTGCTATCCTTTTTTTGTGAGTATGATCATGAACAATGTGTTTTTATGTTTATGATATTTACGTTGCATGATAAATGTTTTATTTTCAGGTCCTCTTTTTTTTGTTGAAAAATGTTTTTAAGTAATTTCATTTTAATAAAAATTGCTCACAAAAGTAATTTGCATAAGGAAGTAATTGTCATGTAAAAATATCCTTTGAAAATAAGATTAGTATAATTTAGTCAATAACAAAATAAGGTGTGCATGTGCATATATCATCATCCATACGAAAATAGGAAACAAATGAATAAATGTTTAAGTAGTGGCAAACGAAGATGATTATTAATTTCAGTAGAGACTCATGAGTGATAATGTTGATTATGTTAGGGATTGTGGTGTAATCAATTAATGTACTTAGTTTTAAGTTTAATCAAGGTAAATAAAACATACTGTCATATGTATATTGACAGTATGGTCAGTAGTCACTTGTAAATAGTACATTTAAAAAGTAACAGTTAGGTGACAGTACATTTGAAAGTTATTGTCTTGTATAAAAGAATAAAAATGAATCATGAATTAGAAGTTCACTAAGTGTTCATGCACAACATGATTCAAAACTCAGACAACAACATTTCAAGTACTCAATCTCATGACAGTACATTACAAGTGACAGCATAATTGGAACAGACAATAATAACTATTTCCTTGACAATATACTTGGTGGAGAATGAAGAATCAAAGACAACAAGTATTACTGACAACAACTTTGACGGAGATAGTTGACAGTAGTTTTGGAGACATTAAGTTTTAATAGACTATCAAAACTTGACAGCAAAGTATGCGGAGCTGAAGATACTGTCACCATAGAGGAGCTAAAAATTGACAGTAAACTTTTAGTGAAACTGATAGTCTATTTCAAGTAGCAGATTAAGACGGTGAAATTACAAGGAATGATTTGGACACGTCTATCTAATCTGTCAAGTCTACTACTGTAACTTGGGAGAAGACATTTAAAAGTTAAAGAGTAGTGTTCAAGAAGTCAAAGATTTATGCATATCTCAGAGCTGCTTTATCTATAAATGGAATGAAGACAAAGTTGAACGAGAAAAGCGCAGTTTCTATTTTAAGTTTTGTTCTAGGATCAAGGGAAAGTACACTTGTAAGTATGATATGTGTTTCAGTACAAATACACACATTTCACAAGTACTTTTTCTTATGTAACTGAGCTAGATTTTTTCTCAAGTATAGAAATATTAGCAAATTCAATGTTATTGTATCTATCGAATCTGGAACTCATTTCCAATCATTTGTAGCAAAACAAAAATAATAAAATTATTTTTAAAATTTAAAAACATTATCTTGCTTATCTATTTTTATTATTTGCATCATAAAACTTATTAATTGTTATTCTTGTTTGTTGTTAGCAAGAATTAGATATAATTAATCAAGTTGCATTCAACCTCACTTCTGCAACACTTATCTTACCTTACCTATCAGATTATAAGAAAAACTGACCGAACGAAAGCACACGTTTATGTCCAGAATGAGCATGTCGACTACATAAATAATTTATGAACACCCTACATCTTATTCAAACAAACAAAAACAAAATCTTTGAATTGATCACAACTGAAGTTACCGTAAAAACTAGCAAGTGTACCTTTATTTTATTACCATAGCTTCTTTATGATATAAAGAAGCATCCAATACAATAATTGTTGCGGAAACTTTGTAAATTATCCCGTTAAAATCAGGTACAACATAATAACTTCTTAAGGATGCACATCACTTCCATATAGGCCGCAAAACATAGTTAAAATCTGATAGTAATACTTGACACCGAGTATCAATAAGGAGCAATTTAGGGGGGTTCATGCTATGGTTTTGTGGCTAACAACACAAATAAACTTACAATAAATCAGGTTATTTAATAAGTTGAAGTTATTGCTCGACACATTCTTAATCTACTTCATTCTAAATGAGTTTTCTTTTAGGATACAAGAATTAAAGTACGCGATGATCTATAAGAAACGTTCTTGTCAAATAGTTGGTTGTCGACTTGTCATCCTTTTTCCCTGTGTACGGGATATTGACTCTGCACTCCAGAGTCATAATTTCGCAGATCTTTTAGATTCTCTTCAACAAATCACTAATCACTTCGTATATCTTACATTTGCATAGTTGCTATGAGCCGGCACTATGAAAATTCTCTTTATATCTTAGTGCTTTTAATAATGTGAGGTTCAGGTTAAGTGTTGAAGCTCTTTTTTTTTTACGATAAATGAAGAAAGTACATTAGAATTATATAGACAGTTGTACGGAATGTACATTATACCCTTCATTTGATTAAGTTACAGTGTATTGCCTTGACTTAGCCCTTGGATGATAACTTGTGCATTCTTCATGTGATTAAGTTACAATGTATTGTGTTGAAGCAATTAGTTAATTTATTAATCGGACGTAGAAAAAAGAATTGTTGATAGCAACAATATCATTGGCAGGAAAAAAGAAGAAGAGAACAGTGCATAGATACTTACAAAAATCATTTGGCAAGCATCTTGTTAATGAAATCATCATACTTAATCATCATTTGGCAAGCTATGTGACTTTCATGATGAAACTTAGGAAGCCCTCACAGAGCAAGGGACCACTGGTAATGGTTTGATGGAAACTGAAGTGGAGGATTTTCCATTTACCAAGTTTAATCAAGCTACTACAGGAATTTTAGAGATATTTAATATGTGGTGCTCGCAAATAATTGGAATTACCTGCTCAATCAATCCACATGCCCAGAATATACTTCGATAATAGAGAGTGAAAGGTTACTGACTTAGTCAAGGCTCTTTGCAGTGTAAACTTATGGTTTATCCTTATTTAGGGTGCCTTGGTTCGGTTCAGGGAGACCTATCAATAACTTCCACATGCTACACTTGCAGTATAAGGGAATGGTGACTAAATCTAGCTGGTAACAATAAAATAAAATCTTTTCTCGAAATTGACCAAGTCGAAGGCATTTGCTACAAGTTTCAAGAAACAACGAATAGCCCGTTTTGGCTATATTCCCTTCATGTGCAGGGAAAATCTGCTTCGGAATCAACTGACCAGATACTAGAGGATAATGTAGCATAACAATTTACGTCCTCAGAGGAGTGTTGAGCATTACAAAAATTCAAAGGCAGGGTTGGCCTCAAGTATGTCATGGATATTCGATTTTAACAGATAAATGACATATAGAAGAAGTTTGCAGTGAAAAGGATGAAACGTAGAATTATAAGACCTGAAAGTTCTTGTTTTCATTCCTAAGTCATTATGAATAAAAAGTGGGTACTTAAACTTCTGGTGTGAATTAAAAGAAGTCACGTTGAAATATAAAAGTTTGTTGTACACCTGTACCTTTGAACGAAGAAATATTTAATTTGTTTCAAGAGGCATAGTAAGATCCTAAGCTAGACATGGGATTGGGTATATCATTAAGAAAACATTCGGGAAATAGAATTTGAGAAAACAGTTGACATAACTTAATTGAATATTCTGTGTTAATTCTAATGCCAGAGCCCCTTGAACTTTTCAAATTCGATAAACCAACTCTTATGCTTGTATTTAAGGACTTGGCTATGACTTCCATGTTATCATAGGTAGGAATACTCACACCTAGGGCATTTCCAGAAGATATTTAAAGTTACGGGGCAACACAATGTTATTTGTCAATAAATCACATCTGAATTTGTTGAGAATTAGTTGTCTTGTTTGCAACATATTGACAGCCCGAAAGGAGCAGCACGAAACATTTCCAAATTAGAATACACGTTCAGGAGGCGTTCACTCTTGCAATCATTGGGTGAAATTGGATTACGTGAGACATTTTGTCCAGTGGTGCACAATAATTTATTGCTAATACTCGTAGTACTCCATCCGGTCTCTGATAATAGTTTTTTGATTTTTTGGCAAACATGTTTAGGAGTAAAAAATACATACATATTTAACAAAAATTTAAAAAAATTATATCAAATAAAAATTTAGAATTTAAATTTTTATATGATATAAAAATTAAAAGTAATATTAATTATAGCTATGTTTTTTTACTCCCGTGTACCAAAAAGTCGTATACCAAAAAATCAAAAGACTATTATTTAGAACAGGAGAGAATATTAAAATATGTGGCAATTGTGAGTTTGTAGTATTAACAGTATAGCATTAGCATCTGTGGCAGCAGCACAAAAAAAATCAGATGTAATGTGACAGATACCTTAAGTCTCCAAAGTAATATTGCAGGGGCATTATCGCCACACTAGTCAATGGAATGGTAAGTTGGTAACCCTTAATATCATCAGATTCTACTGATCGCAAGATATATTCTTGGCTTATTTACAATTTAAACCCTATGTTATTAACAATATACAATTCAAACCCTCTTTTAATATATTTAGTAAATTTAACCCTACGTTTTTTAACTATTTACAATTGAAACCCTTTTTAAAATAATTACTAAAATTTTAAAATAATTAATAAATTTAACCCTATGTTTTTTAACTATGTACAATTGAAACCTTTTTTTAAAATAAATAGTAAATTTAACCCTACGTTTTAAAACATTTAGTAAATTTAACCTTGACTTTTAAATTTCGGAATAAAATAAATTTTATATCGAAAAAGTATTTTCGAGAATATATTCACCGAAGAGTATTTTTGAAAATAAATTAAATTCGGTGATGAACATTCATGAATATATTGAGCGGGAAGTGTGATGACAAGATGGAATAATATAAACACATATTAAAATTTTATTGAACATATATAATATATTATACATATAGATATATTAATATAGAAAATAACATCTAAATATCCATTTTATAATAAAAAATCATAATAATTGCAAATATCTATTATTCTTAGATAATATCTATACAAAAAAATTGACAATAGTGCATTTGACGAATATTTATTCAAAATTTTGTCGTAAAATTTATTTTATTCCGAAATTAAAAAGTCAAGGTTAAATTTACTAAATATTTTAAAACGTAGGGTTAAATTTACTATTTATTTTAAAAAAGGTTTCAATTGTACACAGTTCAAAAACATAGGGTTAAATAGACTAAATATTTTAAAAAATGTTTCAATTGTAAATAGTTAAAAAATGTAGGGTTAAATTTACTAAATATATGTTAGGAATGCAAACACTGATGATTGTCAGAGAATACTAAACAGAGTTTATGCTGACGTCATCAGAGTTTAAGGAAGCTGTCAGTCAGAGTTTACTCTAACAGAGAATACTCAAATCAGAGAATGACAGATCGACAGAGTTTAGCTTCAGAGTCTACAAGAAAAGGAAACAGACAAATCAGAGTCTGATTTGGATAGTAAGAAGGAATTCAAGTGCAAGTCTAATTACCTTATTAAAGCTATTCTTATCATAATCTGTTTTGTAATTGTATTTGTAGCTGTGTCTATATAAACACAGAGATAGGTTATAATTCAATGTTGAATTCATTAAGCAATAGTTATATAACCTAGCAGCTCTTAAGAACATTATTTTTCTTGAGAGGGTTTTGTATTCGAGATCATTAATAATACAAAACAGTATTCCATTCTATATACTTGTGTTCATAATCGATTATTCTGGGAAACAATTGGTATCAGAGCAGGCAGTTAATTACGACTTAAAAAGATCAAATAATCATGTCTGGTAACAAGTATGAAAGCATCAGGATCCCTATATTGAAGAAGGCTGAATATCCTACATGGAGGGTGAAGATGATGATGTTCTTGGAAGCAACTGATCCTGATTATTTGGACAGAATTCATACAGGACAGTATCTACCAACCAAACTAGTGCCATCTACGATTGTGGAAGGAAGACAAATCCCTGAGTATTACACCTTAAAGGACAAGAAAGAATGGACCAATGAAGAAAAACAGGAAGTCTTGAAAGATGCAAAGGTAAGAAATATTTTGCATAATAGTCTTGACTTTGTAATGTCCAACAGGGTAATAGCATGCAAAACTGCCAAAGAAATCTGGGATGCACTGGAGGTTCAATGTCAAGGAACCAAGGAGATAAAGAAAAATAGAAGATATGTTCTAATCCAAGAGTATGAATACTTTGAGGCTAAGCAGAATGAGTCCCTCACAGATATTTATGACAGATTTCTAACTCTGTTGAATAACTTGGCTTTGGTGGATAAAGTATATGACAATGAAGATTCAACCACCAAATTTCTAAGGGCTCTTCCAGAAGAATGGGATCTGCAGACATCCTTGATTAGAGACAGGGCTGATTTGGATGAGATGTCATTAGATGAAGTTTATGGCAAATTGAAAACTCATGATCTAGAGTTACAGCAAAGAAGAAACAGAAAAAGTAGCAAGGCAAAATCTATTGCTTTGAATGTTGAGGCCCAGATTGAAGAACCTACAGAAAAAGTCCTTAAAGCCTCAACAAGAAAAGGAAAAGCTGTAATCAAAGAAAGCAGTGAATCAGAGTTTGAGACAAACTCTGATGAAAACTCTGATAATTCTTCAGACTCTGACATGATGGAGATGTTTGCTATGTTTGTCAAAAGCTTCAAGAAATATAAAAAAATTAAGAAGCAAGGAAACTATCAGAAGAAGCATAGTGAGTCAGACAAGAAAGACAGATTCAGAAAAAGAGAAGATAAAGATGGAAAATCAAAAACTCTTGATAAATCAAAAGTCAAGTGTTACAAGTGCAACAAGATGGGACATTTTGCTACTGAGTGTAGAAGCAAGGAATCTGGGAAAGCTCTCATCATATCAAAGAAAGATTGGATGGATTCCTCAGACTCAGAAGAAGAAACTAACTATGCTCTCATGGCAAACTCTGAGTCTCCCATCTTAAACTCTGAAAAGGTACCAAACTCTGTTTTCACTTTTGATACTGAAGATATTCATGAATTATCTTAGAAATCTACATGTTAGCTTTAAGTCACAATCTCTTGAGAATGAAAGATTAAAATCTGAGATACAGACTCTGAATGCTAGGAATGACTTTCTTGAAACTGAACTTGTACACATGCTTAGCTTTAAGAAAGACTGTGAGAATGCTATACACATGCAGACTCAGTTGGAAATACAAGTCACATATTTGAAAACTGAGATAGCTAAGGAAAAAGAGACCTCCAGAGTTTGGACAAACTCTGGTAAGAAGGTCCAACAAATGCTTTCTGAAAAGAATTGGACATCTGCCCTAGGTTATGAATCTGATAAAGAATTTCACACTAATTCACACACAAAAGGAACATTGACTAAACCTGTGAAGTTTGTTAGAGCTAATGATTATAAGAAAACTCTCCCTGAATGCTCTAAAAACAGTGGTGTGCCAGATTCTAAAAAGATAAATATAGGATTACTTTCACAGAAGCAACTTAAAGAAAAGTTGAAGGCAGTCACTAATAAAACTAAAAAGGTGAAAAGAAATAGGAATGGAAAAATATGAATTACTAAGGAGAATAACTACATGAATATCCCTGATGCTCCTAGGAAAACCTGTTTTACTTGTGGTAATTCTAATCATCTTGCTATTGACTGCAAACAAAAGAAAAAGAAAGAACCTGAAAAACCTGGGTTTGAGGCTAGAAAACAAACAAGATCAAATCCCTGTTTTCACTGTGGTAGTTTATGGCATTCTATTTATAAATGCAAAGATTATCATAATTTGTATTACAATTCTTACAAACCACAACCTCAAATGAGTAATTCTCCAAAACATACTGTCAAGCAAAAATATGTGATAAAGACTGATAAAAGGAGTGTAAACTCTGACAGTACAAACTCTGTAAATGCTAACTCTGATCATGTAAACTCTGTTAATACAAACTCTGACAAAAGAACTTCTGCTGCAAAAGTTAACAAGTTTTCAAAGAAAGGACCCAAACTAGTTTGGGTCCCCATAACTACTAATTAAATTGCATTTACTGATTGCAGGGAAACAGGAAGAACATTCTAGTGATTGATAGTGGATGTTCTGCACATATGACTGGAAATAAATCCCTGCTTTCAGAGTTTGAGGAGAAGGCTGGCCCAGCAGTATCTTATGGAGATGGCAACATAGGAAGAACACTGGGATATGGCAACATAGTGATTGGAAATGTCATCATTGAGAAAGTAGCTCTGGTTGAAGGACTCAAACATAATCTGCTAAGTGTGAGTCAAATGACAGACAAAGATTATTCTGTGGAATTTCATGGAACTCATTGTGAAGTGAAAAACAAGAAAAATGGAAAAATAGTTCTTATTGGCCACAGACATAACAATTTATTTGAAGCTAGCTTAGATATTAATTCTAATGGTTCCTTAACCTGTCTACTTGGAAAGGCATCACCAATGGAAAGCTGGAATTGGGACAAAAAGTTGTGTCACCTGAACTTTGGAAACATTAATGAATTGATAAAGAAGGACCTAGTTAGAGGTCTTCCAAAAGTTCAATTTCATCCTGATGGACTCTGTGATTCATGTCAAAAGGCCAAACAAAAGAAGACATCTTTCAAGAGCAAAACTGAAAATTCAATTGATCAACCCTTTCATCTATTGCATCTTGACTTATTTGGTCCAGTCAATATCATGTCCATTGGAAAGAAGAAATACACTCTGGTAATAGTTGATGATTTCACTAGATTTACTTGGGTGTACTTTTTGCACAAGAAGGATGAAACTACAGAAACAATCATTGATCATATTGCAATGATTGAGAATGGATCAACTCACAAAGTAAAGAATTTAAGGAGTGACAATGGAACAGAGTTTAAGAACTCAACAATGGAGGAATTCTGCTCAACAAAAGGTATTACTCAACAATTCTCAGCACCTGGCACACCTCAACAAAATGGTGTAGTTGAAAGAAAGAACAGAACTTTAATAGAAGCTGCTAGAACAATGCTAGAAGGAGCAAAGCTACCTACTTATTTTTGGGCAGAAGCTGTGAACACTGCATGCATTACTCAGAATTGTTCTTTAATAAACAAACATGGAATGACTCCATATGAATCTTTGAAAGGAAGAAAGCCAAATGTCAAGTACTTTCACATCTTTGGATGCAAGTGTTTTATTCTCAAAACACATCCTGAACAATTGAAGAAGTTTGAACTTAAAGCAGATGAAGGAATTTTTATTGGATATGCAACAACTTCTAAAACCTCTTCAAGGGCATTCAAAATATTCAATTTAAGGACAAGGACAGTCATGGAATCAATTAATGTCTCTTTTGATGAAGGGAAGATAGCTGGGTTACATGATAAAGATGCACAAGAAACTCTAAGATTTGAGAATGAACTCCAGAAAATAAACTCTGTTCAACTAAACTCTGGTAAGGTAATCTCTGATTCTTTAAACTCTGATTCAGAATTGATTGAAATAGAAATTGAAGATTCTGCACATGTTGAGGGGGAGCAACATCAATCAAGTACTAACATTGGAGATCAAAACACAGTAATTGAAATATCAGAGTCTGACCAAACTCTGAACAACACAAACTCTGATACCCTAAACTCTGATCTTTCAAACTCTGAGACCACAAAGTCTGAGACCTCAATCTCTGATAACTCAAACTCTGAGTACCTAAACTCTGAGTCATCAAACACTGATGGAAGCACATCTTCAGGAGAAGGATCAGCATTTACAGAAGGATCATTCTATGAAGGCACAGATCACGGGGGAGCATCTAGTTCAAGAAACTTTCCACATCCAAGGAAATGGACCAAAGATCACACACCTGATTTAATTATAGGTGATCTGGAAAGTGGAATAAAAATAAGAAAAGCTACTCAGAATGAATGTCTATTTCATAGTTTTCTTTCGCAAATAGAACCAAAGAAGGTTGAAGATGCTTTAAAAGATGCAGATTGGATTACTGCAATGCAGGAAGAATTGAATGAGTTTGAAAGGAATGAAGTTTGGACCCTAGTTCCAAGGCCAAAGAATAGATCTATTGTTGGTACAAAATGGGTATTCAGAAACAAGACAGACTCTGATGGAATAATTACAAGAAACAAAGCAAGACTGGTGGCCAAAGGTTATTCTCAACAGGAGGGGATTGATTATGATGAAACCTATGTACCTGTAGCTAGACTTGAGGCAATCAGAATTTTTCTTGCTTATGCTGCTCATAAGAAATTCAAGGTCTACCAGATGGATGTTAAAAGTGCATTTTTAAATGGTGAACTTGAAGAAGAAGTCTATGTTGAACAACCACCTGGCTTTGTCAATACAAAATATCCAAATCATGTCTACAGACTGGATAAAGCTCTATATGGACTAAAGCAAGCACCAAGGGTCTGGTATGAAACTCTGGCTCTATTCTTACTTGAAAATGGTTTCACTAGAGGAACAATTGATAAAACCTTGTTTTATAGAACTCAAGGTAAGGATTTATTATTGGTTCAAATATATGTTGATGATATTATATTTGGTTCCACTAATGAGAAACTCTGTGAAAGATTTTCAAAGCTAATGCAGTCCAGGTATCAAATGAGTATGATGGGAGAATTGAGTTATTTTCTAGGTTTACAAGTGAAACAGACTGAAGAAGGTATTTTCATTAATCAGTCTAAATACACAAAGAATCTACTCACTAAATTTCAAATGCAAGATTCTGCATCTGCTACAACTCCCATGGCTACTGCAACAAAACTTGATCAAGACACTGGAGAACCTGTTGATATTACAGCATACAGAGGAATGATTGGTTCTCTACTTTATTTGACTGCAAGTAGACCAGACATCATGTTTGCCACATGTCTGTGTGCTAGATTTCAAGCAAATCCAAGAGCACCTCATTTAATTGCTGTGAAAAGGATTTTCAGATATCTCAAGGGCACTGCTTATCTTGGCTTATGGTATCCTAGGGAGTCTGATTTCAAATTGATAGGCTATTCAGATGCTGACTATGCAGGATGCAAGATTGACAGGAAAAGCACAAGTGGCAGTTGTCAATTTCTAGGTGGAAGACTTGTGTCATGGCAAAGCAAAAAGCAGAAATCCATTTCAACATCAACTGCAGAGGCTGAATATATAGCTGCTAGAAGCTGCTGTGCACAGATCTTATGGATGAGAAATCAATTGTTAGACTATGGTTTAAAATTTTCAAAAATTCCTATTTATTGTGATAACCAAAGTGCTATTGCAATGACAGGAAATCCAGTCCAGCATTCTCTGACAAAACACATCAGTATCAGATATCACTTCATAAGGGAACATGTGGAGGAAGGAACAATTGAATTACATTTTGTTCCTACAGATCAACAATTAGCAGATATATTCACTAAGCCCTTGCATGAAGCAACATTTAACAGACTGGTTTCTGAATTAGGGATGGTGACAAGTGGCTCAACTTAGCAAGTTTCAGACACTCAAAGTATAGGTCAGAGTATGGGGTAAACTCTGATGAAAATGGAACAAACTCTGATCATTGAAGCATCTAATCTCTGATCACAAGTTATCAGTGTTTATGGTAAACTCTGTCAGAGTATGTGGTAAACTCTGACAGTACATACTAAACTCTGACTCATATAAACTCTGATATGTAGACTCTGATTAAGTGGTAAATTCTGAGATCATATTTATGACATCGTATTTCATTTTGTAACATCATAATTATTAATCTCTGACTAGACTTGTAATAAGGCGCGTGTATCTCACGAATGACGGTTCCTATTATTACACAGCACACGCACACTTGCTGTATTTTGATACTTGGTCTACTCATTACTGCACAAATTATTTCTTGCCACGTGTCCCACTAAAGGGTATATGCAATTGAGAGGGAATAGTTTAATTCATTTTATTTCACTGTGAATTATTCATCTACATCGTTTATTCTATCTTTCTCTCTCGTCTTATCAAACCCTAATTGTTATTCACACTTCAAATCTCAAAACTTCAATGGCGTCTAAGGGTATTACTTTTCAGACCTATTCTTTTGCTGCAACAAACTACATCTCTCTTCTATCTAAGGATGAAGCACCTCAGGATTTTCATGTGATCCAGGATTTTCTGCAGAACAGTTATATTGGGTACGCACTTCAGGAACCCACGAACTTCTCTGCTCAATCTCTGCTCAAAATCTGGTCAACTATAAAGTTTAATAATGCTAATGATAATGAGGAGCCGATCATAACATTTCAATGCAATGGCAAGTATTCCATTACTCCTGCTGTGGTGAGACAAGCTCTTCATCTTCCAGAAGTGGCTGAGTATGATGATTCTGTTGGAGATGATCAAATCAAGGAATTTTTCAACACAATAGGCTATGGAGGTAGCCTATCTAAACTGGGAAGTTTAACAAGACCACATTTAAGAAGAGAATGGAGTTTCTTCTTCGACTGCATTACAAGGGCTTTCACTGCCAAATGCACAAATTTTGATGCCATTCCGCAGCTGTCTCAATAGATTGGGTATTCTCTGACCCATAATCTCAATTTCAACTTTCCCTGTTTGATTATTCGACAATTAGCTAATAAGATTAATGATGATTCACACACTATCTACTTTGCTAGATTTTTACAATTAATTTTTAATGTTTTATTACCTGATATTAAGTTTGAGGATGATCAGACTTTAATTAGCTTTAGCATGAATAAAAGAATATTTGCTGATCTATCAAGAAAAGATGCAAAGAAGGCTGAAGGTAAACTTTCTAATTATCCTACATGGGTCAGGCTTCTCTTACATCAGAGAATGCCTACTGTGTATGGGAGGGAGTTTTTGTCAGTGACTACGAATCAGAGTTTAGCAATCTCTGATTCTAACCCAAGTCAAAATCTAAACACTGATTCCCAAACACATTTGCCAACCTCTACAGTCTCCCAAAAGACTGTAGTTGAAAAACACACCTCTCAACAGCATGGCCAAAGAAAAAAAAGGAAAATCCGTGAAAGCATTTTCTTCTAAAAAGAGAAAATTGATTGATGAAAGTACTGATTCTGATGATGGATTCGTTTTTGCCAAAAGAACGACAGTTGAACAGGTTTCTCAGACTTCTCCTCAGAAAGAAACAGTTCTTCCAATTCCTGAGAAGAAGCAGAAGAAAAGAAGATTAGTCAAGATTGCAAACTCTGAGGCTGCAAAGATTGAAGGGATAAACTCTGATGCAGCTATAAACTCTGACGCTCCAATCTCTGATCGGCCAAACTCTGAAAGACCTTTCAACACTAAAGTGATAAACTCTGAGCAATTGATAAACTCTGATGAGTTAATAAAATCTAGTGAAGTTGCTCCAGTTCCAGTATCTGATTCTCCCACAAAGTCACCAAAGCAGATTATAAAGGAGATATCCTATGAAAGAGCAAGGGAGTTGGCTGAACAAGTAAGAAATGAAATGGCAGCACGAAAATCAAAATCATCTTCAGCAGCTCCAAGTTCGAATCATTTTTCTAGACTGAAGAAGAAGTTTGTCACTTTTGGCCAAGACACACAAGAACCTACTTCTCAAAGTGAGGTAGCAGTCATTCAAGGGCCAGGCACACAAGAACCTGTTGATCAAAGTTCAACAGAAGCCACAATTCCAGCAAGTGAAGCCAGCATTGATCAGGGGTACAATCCACAAGAACCTTCAGCTCAAAGGGTTGAAGAAGTTGTCAAGGCCCCAGCCACACAAGAACCATCCAATCAAAGTTTGGATGCAGGCACCCACACAAATTTAGAAGATCTTGCTGTTGCTGATGCTGAAGGCCAATCTCTGGCAGAGTCAAGCCCACAAGAACCTTCACCTCAAAGTGGTGAAGCAGCTGTAGATATGACTCAGGTCTCACAAGAACCAATCATTCATTTTATGATTGCAGACCAAGATTCTCCCATTCAACAGACAAATTCTGATGCAAATCCAAAGGCAAACTCTAATGATCTTTGTGAGAAATCAATTTCAAATGCTCAAGGTATAAACTCTGACTCTACTTCAGAATTTACATTCTCTGATTGTATTAGTTCAGAATTTATATTTCCAACCTTTACTGCTGGGATGATCATGGATAGTCCTGAAAAGGATACCCCTATTCATGTGACTACAAATCTCTCTTCTCAGCCACCTCTTATTTCTGTAGGACATTGTGTGTTGAACCTTTCCAGTGAGTCTGAGGTAAAATGTGTGAAAAATAGAATAAATGAGAGGCAGACACAAGATCTGGCAAAAGGAGAGGTAGAACTGAGAAAGAAGTTAGTTACTTCTAGTGAGCAACATCTAACTCTTAAAAGTTATGATATGTGTGTTGTGAGAAGTAATGAGATTACTTTAAAAAAATAAGAGTGATTTAGGTTGTTCTGTTACTTTTGCAGGTACTCAGAGTTTACCTGTATCCAACTCTGATGTTGTGCCAAACTCTTATGATATAGACTCTGATGATGTGATTTTTACTGATGAAGAAGTCACAGATCTATCCATTCCCTACATTCAAAGATATAACACCAAGAGATGGCCTATTAATGCACATGATGCTCATGAAAGATTAGGGATGGAGTATCCTGATTACATGGTGGTGGAAGATCTTAAAGGCCGTATTGAAGCTGATCTTGATGCAGAGGGTATCCGACGGGATTTCAGTTTCAAAGCACAGTCATCTGCTGAAGATTTTCTTTCTTCTCACAGGCAATCCATTTGGGATTCTTCTTGGAAGATTCCTGAGAGAGAGATTTCTTGGCCTCATGTTCTTGCCTTAATCAATAAAGCTGACAAAGAAATTTCTTCTGGAGAATTGAAGACAATCTTGAAAGCCTCTACTATTATGACCAAAGGCCTTCAACATGAAGTTTCTGATCTAAAGGCATCTGTCACCAAGCATTCTGTTCTTCTCGGAACTGCTGTTTCCACTTCTCAACATTCTCTGGAAGCCAAACTTCTTTCTGTCTCCAGTAAACAGGATGCATTGGAAGTTAAAGTGACTCATCTTTCTAATTCTGTTAGTTCTATGCAGGGCATGTTACATACAATTGTCGAGCTTCTTACTGTTAAAACAGGGCATGATGTCAGAAAGGGGGAGAAGGGTTCAGCAGACAAATGCAAGGAGGATGCAATTTTAAACTCTGACAAACCTAATGATGCAGATCAAGAGAGTCATAAAGATGGGAAGCAAACTCTGATTGAACAAACTCTGATGACATCAAAGACTGAGATAAACTCTGATAAGCAAACTCTGATAGATGCTGATTTAGAATTAGCAAAGAAACTTGAAGATGAAGATAAGCCAGAGAAGATTGAAGAACAAAACTTGAAGGATGCTGAACTGGCAAAGAAAATGTTTGAAGAAGAACATCCAGGAATGGATCCAGTTGCAATAGAAGCTGAATTGAAGAAATCTGGAGTTGTTAGTGCTCAAGTTCAGAAAAAGAAAAGAAGTATAAAGAAAGGTCCAATTCAGAAAAAGACTGCTGCTCAACAGAAGAAACCAGAATCCAAGCCTATTCAAATCAAATCTATTGACACTCTCAAACCAGTTGCTCAATCAAGACCAGTTTCAGAAATTCAAACAAGATCATCTTCTAGAATTCAACCAAAAGCTTCAGCTAAGCCAAAGAAATCTTTCACTATGTCTGGAACAATTTTTCTTCCAGGTGGTTCAAGTTTTGATGATGAGGAAGAAGAACAACAACAATCTCTGATAAGAAAGAAAAGGTCTGATCCTTTGTGGACAAAAACTCAAACTCTGACTCTCAATGCCAGACTTGGAAAAAATAAAGGTGGTATTGGTGATACACATGCTAAGGTCTACAGAGGTGAAGCAAACATCTTCAGAGATCCTTATTCACTGAAAGATAAACCTGAAGAAGAGCTGTCTCAAGAACATTTGGATAAATTAATCTCTGTGAATGTGGTGAAGGATATCTTTGATGGTGCTCAAGCTAAGGAAAAGCTCATTTATTTTTTAGAAGATGGGAGAGTTTTGAAGATTGCTGAAGAAAGTCTGATTGATAAAGCATCTAAAGAACTTGAACATGTTCTATATCTGCTCAATGGTGAAAATGAAGCAATTTCTAGGTGGAGGAAGATTGTTGAAAGAATAATAGCTGAGAAAAAGAAGAGTGAAAGGTTGTTGATGATAAACACTGAAGAATATGAGCCTGGATATATACTTGAAGATGGAACAGAAAGAGCAATGAAAAAAGGGGATGCAAAGGTCAAAATGGTGTTAGGAATTCCTACACTAATCTTAAATCCTGATGGTATGAAGACCTGTTGCATTGCCTTAGATGAAAGTATGGAGAGGTCATCAATTTATGCTCTAAGGGCTGCAATAATTCAAATAGATGATTCTTCTGAGAACATGAGGGAATTGAAGGAGAAGCTTGTTGATTTATTGAAAGATGCTGAAGAAAAGCTCCTAAGTCAATTTCTGAAAGAAGACTTCTCTTACAGAAGAATCTGAGTCTAAAAAAAAAAAGGGTAAACAAACTCTAATGCATTTGTCTTGTATTTCTGACATCATAAGTAAAATTTATGTTTTAATTCTTAAAGCATAAATTAGGGGAGATTGTTAGGAATGCAAACACTGATGATTGTCAGAGAATACTAAACATAGTTTATGCTGACGTCATCAGAGTTTAAGGAAGCTGTCGGTCAGAGTTTACTCTAACAGAGAATACTCAAATCAGAGAATGACAGATCGACAGAGTTTAGCTTCAGAGTCTACAAGAAAAGGAAACAGACAAATCAGAGTCTGATTTGGATAGTAAGAAGGAATTCAAGTGCAAGTCTAATTACCTTATTAAAGCTATTCTTATCATAATCTGTTTTGTAATTGTATTTGTAGCTGTGTCTATATAAACACAGAGATATGTTATAATTCAATGTTGAATTCATTAAGCAATAGTTATATAACCTAGCAGCTCTTAAGAACATTATTTTTCTTGAGAGAGTTTTGTTTTCGAGATCATTAATAATACAAAACAGTATTCCATTCTATATACTTGTGTTCATAATCGATTATTCTGGGAAACAATATATTAAAAGAGGATTTGAATTGTATATTGTTAATAACACAGGGTTTAAATTACATTTAAGCCTATATTCTTCTGCACTACTTCCAGCAGCATCGCCAATACCTGACAATATATTAATTAGAACTATTAAAAAATTTATGTTAACTACCAAGGTACTACATGTGCACTTTGAGGTGTTGAAATTCTATACCAAGGCCTTCATGCATACCGTAAAATACCCTTAGTTTAATTTTTTTTAAATTTATTATATATAAAAATTAAGATAGAACACAATCCTATTAATTATATATTAAGTCGAGTGAGTTCCGATTGGATTAACTGGTTGAACGAACTTTTAAAAATGTTTTTTTGCAAGAAATTGTAATATTTTAATCTAAAATTGTAATTTTAACACATATGTGTTGAAGAGATAGTTGAAGAAATTTTAATAATTGAACTAAACTTTTAAATATATAAATTAATTTTGGTTGTTATAAAATGATTATTGGGACCATGCATTATTTTTATTATCATAATTATGAATAAATAAAATTAAAATTAGAGATTATTATATTTAATATTTATAAAAGGAGTACGGTGATAGAGTTGTATGTATGATATATTTTTCTCTGAAATTATATTTTATTAAAATTGGATGATTATGATTTTTTTATGTTCACCTAAGTTTATTTTATGATTTAACGGAAAACCGACATGAAAAAAGTTATCATTTCTTATAATAATATAGTATAGATATAGATGCATACTAGTGTATAGGATCCATTATTTAATCTTTAGAAAAACTATTTACTATGTCCTGGATTCCTTTTATGTATTTATTTGTTTAATATTTATAAAATTATCTATATATTAAATTTGTTTTTCTTTTTTATATTTTGTTTTAATCAATTTTTTTATTTTTATTAGTATTTTGTAATTTTGTTAGTGTTCTCTGGATTAAAAAAACAATTAATATTTATTAATTTTGTAGAATGAAATAATTTAATTTTATTAATATTTTTAAAATTATACATGAATATTAAATTTAAATATATTGTTAGTATAATTTCAAGCACCAAACTATTATATTGGTAAGTATATATATATATATATATATATATATATATATATATTAAAATTTTAATATGTTGTTAATTAAATATAAACTTTAAATATAAATATAATAATTTAATATGTTGTTAGGTAGATTCAAACTTTAAATATATATTAATACTTTTATTTTTATGAAAAATATTAAATTTAAATATTTTTAAATGAGTATCTTGAATTTCGATAATAATTTGGATAACATATATAGTATGATATTCTATTTAATTTATTTAAATTTTTCACAACAAAATTTTATAGAAATTAAATATTTTAATCAATTATTTTATAATTTAGAAAAGTATTTTATAAATTGTCTATGTTGTAATCTTTTATCATAAAGAAACTGACATGTAAGTGATCTTTATTTATAACTTTTGTTAAAAAAGACTTGTTTATGTGATAACAATTAATTTATTTAACTACAATATAAAATAATATAGCATTAAATTTTGTGGGAATAATGATTTTTAAGACATGCTCACTCTTAGTGAGATATGAATGTTTAATTAGTGACAAAGAGTAATATTGTTTAGTGTAAATTAAAAAGAGTTTATTGTATTTTGTGTATTCAAATATCAGTATGTTATAAAAAGAATTGTCGTTTTGTTATTAAATAACTTTTTATTTAAAAAATATTATATATATATATATAATTATAACTATTGATAAATTTGTTATAAATAATATGAGTTGCTTAGTAAAATGTTAATGAGAATATTGTATATCCAATTATGAAATATTCATTCATAAAAAGTAATATTATATATCAAGGCATAATTAGTAAAATGATAATAAATAATAATATTATATATTGAGATATAAAATATTGGATCATAAAAGGTAATATTATATATCAAGGCATAATTAGTAAAATGATAATAAATAATAATTTTATATATCGAGGTATGAAATATTCGATCATAAAAAGTAATGTCATATATCAAACGTATAAAATATTTTTATGTTATGTTGTTTAACGTATAAAATTAATTTATATTTTAAAATTTCCTAATCTAATTTGAAAAATTATCTATATAAACTACACATATTCTAATATTTTTCATTCATCTTTACAAATTGTTGTGTGAATAGTTAAACAAAATTTGAGAAAAAATGTATTTTATAGACAACAATGAAGATGGCGAAAAAGAATTAGCTTTCAAAGAGAAAAAGATAGCATGCGAGGAGCCAGAATGACCAAAGGGATCTTATGGAGAGAAAGAAATAGCTGGCCAAGAAAAAGAGATAGCCTCCGAGGAGGATGAACAACCAAAGAATTCTTTTGAGGAGAAAGAAACAGGTTCCCACGATAAAGAAATAGCCTCCCTAGAAGATGAACAACCAAAGAATTATAAGTGTAGTATTTGTGGGAAAACATTCTCCACTCCAATGGCCCTGGGAGGACACAAGAATGGGCACAAGTTTCGTAAGCACCAAGCAGCTAAAAAATCTTTTTGTGGATTGACACTTAAAGATTCCTTCCTTGGACTAGGTTTGGGTTTCACTCAAACTCTCAATCATTGGTGGTTTGTTGAGAAACCACCCAGAGTTTGTGCATATGAGGCATGTGGAACACATTCTTCTCCAACTTCAACTTTATCTTGCATGAATAATTCTTTTAATCCTGAATCCAAAAGTACATTGGATTTTTCTGCTACACCTGAGATCAATACTACAAAATTTTCTGGAGTGCGAGATTTCTTTTTTGAAACCAAAACATGCTCTGATGCACAAATTGGTTGCGGTGAAAATGTTCATGGTGGTCCGGAGGACAGTGAAGCACAGGAAATTGACCTTAATCTCAAACTTTAGATTTCTTTTTGTCGTCTCCATGTAATTTTAACTTTGATAGCATGCTGTATGTGGATAAAGTTCACATTATATTGAAAAAGGTTATGAAAATTGTTTTATTGTTCAAAACAATCCAATTTTGTTTGATACATATATATTTATATGGCTGTCATTGATGATTAGCTAGGAATTAAAGTGTTTCTGTTTAATTGGAATAAAACAAAAAATATATATTCATATATCTAGTGTATGTATTTGTGAATTTAGAAGATTTTATCTATATTCTTATTCTATTGTATGTATTATTTATATTATATTTACCATATTTTGTGAATCTTGTATACCCTAAGAATTCTTTATAGTATATATTATGAATAAGAACTAGTCGTAAAACTCGGGGAACCACTTAAAAAAATCTAATTTTCACAATTTGTCCCGATTCAATTAATTATTCTGGGTAAATTATGTATATTAGATGTTTAATTGAATGCTAATGCATTTTAATAATTTTTTATAAAAATATTAAAACTTTGTTCCGTAAAATTATAGTAGTACGGAATACAAGAAATAAAATATATGTTTAAAAATATAAATTATAAAACATATGTTAATAATATAGTATAGAACATAGTGTACATATTTGCATTAAAAAAATAGTGTTGTAATATATGCACACCCTAAATGTATTTTTATACAGGAACTGGACCAAAATAACCTTAACATTTATATTGTCTTTACTCACTATAATGTTCCTTATTTATTTTTTTACCACCAAGACTTCAACTGTAATTTTTTTTAATTTTCGTAATACATTTTTAAACAAAAAAATTTATGTTAATTTGAAAAATTAATTTTAATTCCAATATTCATATATTTAATTAAATTCTATTATGTATGTTTTTAATCTAGTATTAAATTTAATTTAAAAAATAATTATTACATTTTGTAAAGAATAATACGTCAACTTATTTAAGAAACAGAATGTTAATAATACATAATTTATATTGGCATAATATATATTAATCTGATTGTTTAATAAGTAAAATTTATTCTAATTTTTTAAAATTGAAAACTTGTGCTTAGTATGAACAAAACTATTTTCAATAACTCATTTTTTTAAAAAAATGGTATTCTACTGAATATTTTTTTCCAATTAATAATTTTAATGTTGAAATATATTATAAATTTGTGTAACTAAATTGTTATTATTGGGAATTGAAAATTTGTGTAACATTTTTATTTATTTGTTGGACTTGGTCATATATAATTATGTTATAAAAATAATAATAAATAATAATTATAAGTTATGTTTTAATAATATAAAGCTAATTACAAATAGATTATATCATAAAAAAAGAAGTTGTTATATAATTAATATAAAATATAATAATGAAAAAAGTGAGCATGAATAAGTTTTAGATGTGCATATATCACCACCCAAAAAATGTTGATTATTCGGTGGTTCTGAGAGCTCCCTATGTAATAGCGGTTTTCCGTTGAACCTTACTCAAGCTAAAGTTCAAATAGGAACTTGGAGAATCACTAAAAAAAACCTAATTTTCACAATTTGACCCGATCCAATTAATAATTAATTATTAAGGTTGAATTATATATATTAAATGTTTAATTGAATGCTAATGCATGTTAATAATTTTAAAAAAATATTAGAAATATGTTCTCTAAAATTATAGTAGTACGAAATGCAAGAGGAATTATATTATAAAATATATGTTTAAGGACATAATAAAATATAAATTATAAAATATATGTTAATAATATAGTATAAAACATAGTGCATAACATATTTGCAATAAAACAAATATTAATTATTTGATGGTTCGCTCTCCGTCCTCCTGGAATAGCGGTGTTCAACCTTACCCTATTGCATATTGCACAGGGAAAATACGAAATGTTATTGCAATAGTCTACAAGTAAGTTGGGAGGACGGGTCCTAGGAATCTAGAGGGTCATGGGGATTATTAAATTTGTGGCGTCTTAAAATATATTTTAAAAAAATTACTAGTTTTTAGTGGTGCAATTTTTTTTATAAAACTCTTATTTAAATAAAAAATTTGTTTAATAATTTTATGTATTATTTAATAAATTACACTGTGTCAAACTAAAAAAATAAACTTATATATTATATAAAATATATTTTTTATTTTTAAAAATAATATATACATTGAAAAATTTATTGAGTTATTAACATATAAATATAATTAAAATTTTAAAAGTATCAATTTCTAGTAATAATTTTATTTAAAACTTTTTATTGAAGATATAATTTAATTTTAATTACTTTTCAATAATTTAACATAATTAATATACTGTAGTAATATTAAAAATCTATATTATATTATAATAACCAAATTAGAGAATTTTTTTTAAAACACCGAGGTGAATCATAGAAAAGATCTTAACTGTCCAATTTTAAGTGAATCATAGAAACGATCCTAACCATTTAATTTTAATAAAATCTAATTTTAGAAAGTATATATATCATACATCTATCACCAATAGTCATTATTTTATACAACTACTCAAGGATAATATTATATTATATTGAAATTATATTATATATTTTTTATTTTAAAAATCATACTTATCCTATAATTTTTATTTAATATATCATTAAATTTTATGAATATTAACATATCTATACTATATTATTATAGTAAAACAAGAGAACTTTTTTTTTCATCTTATCTAGATGAACTATAAAAAAAAATCGTTAAATTTTAAGTGAACTATAGAAACGATCATAACCATCCAATTTTAATAAAATCTAATTTTAGAAAAAAAAATATCAATATATCATACATACAGCTCTATTATATATTATATTTAAGTTATATTCTATATTTTTTAATTTAAAAATTCTATTTATCCTATAATTTTTTAATATAGTTTACTCATATTCAATTCGATTTTATCATCATTCAAATTCTTTTATTTATTTAAAATTATGACTTATCATTAAATTTTATGAATATTAATATATAAATATCATTTTATAAAAAAATGTAAAAAGAAATTAATATTAAAATAAATTATCATATTAAATGAAATATTTAAATTATATAAAATAATTAATATATAATTTATTAATAACATCCGTGCTTGAATTATAAGAAAGTAATAATAAATTATAAATATAAGATTAACATATTTTATGAGGATCTTAAAAAATTGAAAGTTCCCGGTGGCCACCTTCCTCGCCTCGGGGTTACACCGACCCCGTAAGTTGGTTTCTTACGATAAGGTAGGAGTATTAGATTTAACGACATATATATATATATACACACACACGGGTGACCAAGATAGTTGACCAAAATAGTGAAATACTCCACTCACGTCCGTGTACACTCTTCTACGTCATCGACCACTCCACTATTATAATAGTATTATAATTCCAGCAACCCTGGTCGAAGTTTATTTTCACAAATTCCTCTCTTAACAACAGCTATTATAGACACTATTTTTTTTTGGTCAGGGGCTATTATAGACACTATTAATTGCATTAAATATTTCTGGTTCGAAGTATAGAAAATGTAGCTGCAAGTATGGTTCTCCGTTGAAAAGCAAGTTGCACATAAAATCGAGACATGCCAATATGCCATTACCACACATATCTACATGACTTGGATCTTTGAAATTTCAAAGTCTTCCCCTTGTAGACTCTATCTAGTTTCTACACAGTTTACCAGAGCTGTAAACGAACCGGACATGTTCGGTAAGCTCGGTATGTTCGTCCGTGTTCGAGTTCGTTAAGCTCGTCCGATAAGCTTAACGAACTCGAGTTCGAACAATAAAATATGTTCGGTAAGGTTACCGAACATTGTTCGGTTCGTTAAGATTTTCGTCCGAGTTCGTCCGAGTTCATTCGAGTTCGGTAAGCTCGAGTTCGTTCGATAAAAAATAATAATATTTACAATTTTTTTATTTTTTTTATTTTTCAAATTATTATATATATATTTTTTACAATATTATATATATAATTACCGAACTGTTCGTGTTCGGTTCGTGTTCGGTTCGATTCGGTATGTTCGCGAACTGTTCGTGTTCGTTCGGTTCGTTACCGAACTCGAGTTCGGATAAGAAAAATTGTCCGATAAGCTTACCGAACGTTGTTCGGTTCGTTAAGAATTTATTCGTGTTCGTTAAAAGTTCGTCCGAGTTCGGTTCGTTTACAGCTCTACAGTTTACCTTAGTTTTAATTTTTTATTTGTTTTTATAATTATAATTATTAATATATCCTAATAAAATTATGAAAAATACCAGCAAATCAAGAAAACAATCATTTTTTATTATATAAAAAAAACATCCTTTTTACAATATGCTTTAAAAAAAGGGCCAAATTTGGAGTAGGTTATGCGTTAATGCAGTAGTACAAATTCCGAAAATTCAAATGGTGTTGTTTTCCAATGAAGTACAACCAATTCTGTCTTTGTCAGAATAATGTGCAGTACAACAATTGTCATGACAATGCCTATATACATTTGAAACCCCACGCACGATGCTCATCCTTACATTTCCATGTATCCATCTTACATAATATACACAACCCTTCTCCTCTGTCTCTTCGTCTGTGCCTCCGGTCATGGCGGAGGCAATGATGAAGAGGATCATGCGTCAGAAGCAGTTGATTTGCGAAACAAATCATTGATTCTTGTGAAGATATGGTGTTTGATCCTTGTGTTTGTGGGCACGTTTTTGGGTGGAATATCACCTTATTTTATGAAATGGAATGAGGCTTTTTTGGTTCTTGGGACTCAGTTTGCTGGTGGGGTGTTTTTAAGCACGGCTCTTATGCATTTCTTGAGTGATGCTAATGAAACTTTTGAGGATCTGACTGATAAGGCTTATCCGTTTGCGTATATGTTGGCCTCTGCTGGCTACTTGTTCACTATGCTTGCTGATTCTGTTATTTCTTATGTTTATGGCAAACAAAAACACACTACTAGTGTTGTTACTGCTGATGATGTTGAGCTTCAAGGTCTTTTCTTCTCGTCCTACTCTTTCTTAATTTCTTTTGTAGACTCATAATCGGTTATAAAAATGAGAATTGATTTGGATGCATCAATAGTGATTTGTGCGACGGTGAGAGTCAGTAGTGATTTGCATCCAAATTATCTGTTAACATGGGGTGTGAATATTTTTAGCTCCTATTATTCTTGAAAATCCAGCAAAAGTTTCTATTGTTTAGTTAAATTTTTATTATTATATATTTCACTTCACCTATACATATCACTAGTTTTCAGTTCTTGTTTGAGCACAATCATATACAAGTATTCGTTCAAATATAAACTAATTTAACCCTCTAATTTGTAAATTTGTATTATTAATACTTGAGATTTGTATTGATTTGAACTTCGATTTGTAATTGGTTTTTAGAGT
This sequence comes from Oenanthe sinensis, assembly GCA_028671895.1. Classification (NCBI taxonomy): domain Eukaryota; kingdom Viridiplantae; phylum Streptophyta; class Magnoliopsida; order Apiales; family Apiaceae; genus Oenanthe; species Oenanthe sinensis. Next base: position 15,604,870 of record CM053802.1, read on the forward strand.
GTGCAGTGCTTTGACTTTGATCTGTACTTGATTTGTAGAGTGTGCAGACTGCAGGGCAAACTGGTTTGCAAGCTTAGGCAACATGACCTTATATATATACATGATGCATGAATTGGATAAAAACAAATCAGTTTAATCTACAAACTACAAACATGTGAATTCTGAATTGTTAATGACACGGGTGATTTGTTGACTGGAGTTGGATTCTTGATTTGTAAATGGTTGGTAGATTTCAAAGCTTAAAACACATTGATCAATATAATTAGGTTGAATTATGCTATACTTTATGATTACTTAAAGATTGCACCTTTGTCATTTTGCTAGTAAAAAGAATCTTGTCAAAAAAATTTAGACTCCTCATACTATCTGATTGGTAATAGCTTTTTTATTAAGTTATATGTTGATAATTGTGCAGGTGATCAGAGTGAAAAACGCGATGACACAGATATAGCTGCGTCCCCTTCACAAATTCAGGTAAGAATAAGAAAGGCTATTGCCTGAGAAATTATCTATTCACTTTTTTGATCTGCAATGATTTATTGCTTGTTGTCAAAGTTTTATAAATACAGTATTTTTCTCAATTTGTTTGCACAATTAAAGAAATTGTTTCTCTGATTTTCCAGGGTCATAATGGTTCAACCAATCACCACTTTGTGAATGCCCCAGCAGCAAGTGCTTCTTCCGTTGGAGATAGCATCTTATTGATTTTCGCATTATGCTTCCACTCTGTTTTTGAGGGAATTGCGATTGGAGTTGCAGAGACTAAAGCTGATGCCTGGAAAGCCCTCTGGACAGTATCTTTGCACAAGATATTTGCAGCCATTGCGATGGGAATAGCACTTCTTAGAATGATCCCTGACCGTCCCCTCTTATCATGTGTGGCATATGCTTTTGCTTTTGCCATTTCAAGTCCGATTGGTGTTGCCATTGGAATCATCATAGATGCCACAACTCAAGGTGCTGTGGCAGATTGGATCTTTGCCATATCAATGGGTTTAGCTTGTGGGGTGTTCATCTATGTATCTATAAATCATTTGCTAACCAAAGGTTACGCCCCCCTCAAGTCTGTGAAGGTTGACACTCCACAATACAAATTCGTGGCTGTAACATTGGGTGTTGGGGTGATTGCTGTAGTGATGATATGGGACACCTAAATTTGCGGTTGTAAATTGTTGGATATATATGTAGTTTTTCCTAAAACAGTTCAATTGCAGCTTAGCTGAAGTCTAAAGATATCAATGTACAATTGTGTATGAAAAATATGATTATGGTAAATTGACTCCCTAGTCCCTATGTTATATTGGTGAACCAAATGGTGCTGTTCCCCTTCAAATTTAAGGAAACAGTAATAATTAACTCAAAGACCCTAAAGATTATTTGCCTAACATCCTTGTCCGTATATAGGAAGACGCATCGACTGTTGCAGCAGAGAATATGCTCTTAACAATGTTTTCAAGCATAGTGACACCACGACCAGGCCTGCAATATCACTAATTGTAGTACATGAAATCCTGCAAAAATAGAGGAGAACACTGCCAAGGAAACCAGTTACATGTGATTTCCTAGTCCCAAGAATCTTGTAAGTCTTCATGCATCAAGTTGCAGAATATGTTTGTACAATTGTACTAATCCATTGGCTAGCACGCGACTGAAAACAATCTCACCTGCTCTAAAATTTGTGGGTGAAATAATACTCCAAAAAATGTTGAATCTCTCAACTTGCAAGAAACAAATAATTTTCTTCTTCACGTATTTTAGAATAAAAAATTGGACAGACATGGGTACGGCAATATTTAAATTTTTATAATCAATAATATTGATTAAAAAAAGTTGTAATTAAAATAAGGATTTAAATAAAGGGGGTGATTTATGCACACCTCAAATTTATTTATACACACCCTAACTTTGTTTTGGACTGAAGTACCCAATTTTCTCTTATCCATTTAATTTTTCACGAAATTGCTTTTTAAGTCATTTTTCATTTTATTAAAGAGCTTTTTTCATAAATGCATAGGTTAAAAAATATTTTTGTAAAAATATCATCAAAAAATAAACTTGTAAAAATGCCTTTTAATTTGCAAAAAGACATTTTTTTCAAAAATAATTTGCAAAATACGTTTTTTATATTACATGCAACTATATGCAAGACGATTATATGCAATTACATTCAATCTCGAATTCAACCAAAATCAACCTCGAATTTTAGTTGTATATGATTAATTCTGGTTGAATGATATTTTCATAAATATTTTCATAAATATTTTCAGAAAAAGGTAAAATCGCAAAAAAATAAAAAATTTATATTTTTGGTAAATAACATCTATTATATTGTTTATATTTTAGTGATTTGAACAAAAAAATCAAAAAAATCTGAATTCTGAAAACTGAAATCAAAAAATTAATAACCACAATTGTGGCTTAAACCGAACCAAAAAATTGAAAATCTGATTAATGAAATAAATAAATATATATTTATATAACTTATATAATTTTTTAAAAATAAAATGTACAAACATGATGGGCCTAAAATATAGTTATTCGTTGTTTTGGTTTGCTTTTTTTGGTTTACGGAGGGATGTGAGATTATACCTTGGATCTTGGATGTGAGATTATAACTTGTTTTTATTCCATATTAATATTACTGTCATTATTTAGATGGTATTACGGCTGCTAGTCGCCTATGGCCAAGTTTACTGTGCATGAGTATAATTTGAAGTTGAATTTAAAATCTTTCTTTGTTTTATAAATTGTATGTAATACAGTAAAATTTTAATAAATTAATAATCTCGATCAATTAATAAAAAAATTTGATCCCAACATAATAGAGTTAATGTAAATATTATCTCGATAATTTAATAATCTCGATAAATTAATAAAATTTATCGTTCCCGATGCTATAATTTATCGAGATTTTATTGTACGTTTTTTAAATCAAAATGACGGTAACTGATGAAATTTTTCAAATCGAAATTGGACCTATGGTTTTAGTTTTTAAATTTAAAAAAATGAGAATATGTAGCTTTGATTTTAGTTTTATCCAAAAAATCGCCTCGAACCAATTCACGCTCCACTTAGATACATGAGATTTATTTGTTAACTTGTTATAATTTATTTTTTAAATTTAAATGATACAATCGAATTTAGATAGTTTAATATCTTATTTATATTTTGAATTTTATTTTCTCACGTTCTTAATTTGATTCCTATAAAAGATTTTAGCCCCATATTATGATGGTCATATTAAAATATAAATAAGATATTAAATATTAAAATATAAAAAGACTAAAAAAATAAATCAATGAAACATTAAATATAGACCAAATGTAAGACGATGGGTAATTTAGTTTAAAAGAGAATTAGGGTGTGTATAAATAACTTTGGACATGAAAGAGTAGCTCATGCGTTAATGCAGTACAAATGTACAATGTCCGAAAATATACATCTGTATTACATTGCAAGTACAACAAATTATGTCTCTGTCAATCACACACACCCTGTGTGCAGTACAATCTGTTATTACATCATAATTAGTAGTAATAACAATAACACATACGAGTATATAAATTTCACGGTGTTTATGCTTTCTCGTTTTTCCTCTGTGTTTATGCTTTTTACGGTGTTTGATTAGATATGAACTAATTTAGCCGATAAATTGATCTAGTCAATGATTTGTATTACGATTTGTAGTGATGTGACCGGTGATCTCTAGAGTTTGTAGGTCGAAATGGTTTGCAGTGCTACATGATCATTTGTGTGTGTGTTTATTTGAATAATAAACTGATTTAGCCTATAATTTACGAGCTGGTGCTGGTGTTGATTTGTGTCAATGAGACTGGTGATTTATAGTACAGTTGTTGGTAATTTGTTGATGGTTTGTGGGCTAGAATGATCTAATTGTGGAATCTAATTTTAACTGTTAGTTACAATTTTCATTTTGAAATATAACCTGATGAGGAGCATTTGATTTGAAAGCTTTAAAATGTTTCAACAATATAATTAGGTTTAGTAGTAGACTTATACTTTATGTTGCTTAAAGAACGGACCTTTGTCATGGTGCTAGTGAAATAGAAACTTGTTGAGTTTTTCTTTTAAAATGTTCAAACTATTTGTTTGGCAATTGTGCAGGTGATCAGATTAAAAAACTCGATGGCACTGGAATTGTGTCACCATCCCAAGTTCAGGTAAGAGTTGGAAAGGCTGTTGTACCTGAAATTTATAGCTGACTTTTTTATCTGCAATGATTTCTTGCTTGTAGTCGAAAATTAAGTACATTATTTTTCCCTGCTTTCCCAGGGTCGTTCAACCAACTTCTTTGTAAATGCCCCAGCAGCAACTGCTTCTTCTGTTGGAGATAGCATCTTTATTGATTTTTGCGTTATGCTTCCACTCTGTTTTTGAGGGAATTGCAATTGGAGTAGCAGAGACTAAAGCGGATGCCTGGAAAGCCCTTTGGACAATATCTTTGCACAAGATATTTGCAGCCATTGCGATGGGAATAGCTCTTCTTAGAATGATTCCCGATCGCCCCCTCTTATCATGTGTGGCATATGCTTTTGCCTTTGCCATTTCGAGTCCAGTTGGTGTTGCCATTGGAATCGTAATAGATGCCACGACTCAGGGTGCTGTGGCAGATTGGATCTTTGCCATATCTATGGGCTTTGCCTGTGGTGTGTTCATCTATGTATCCATAAATCATCTGCTATCTAAAGGTTATGCCGCCCTCAAGTCAGTGAAGGTCGATACTCCACATCACAAATTCTTGGCAGTTTCATTCGGCAGTGGAGTAATTGCTGTAGTGATGATATGGGACACCTAGATTCGTCGTCATTAATTTGTTGGATGTTTTCGTGTCAAGAACTTTGATAGCAGGCTCTATAAAAATATCAATATACAAATGTTTATTTCCTGGTTTTGCTGGGTATGCGATATACTATAAAGGATTTCATAATACTGTAGAAATTTGACTCATGAATGTTAAAAGGCTTAAATGTAATTTAAACCCTGTGTTATTAATAATATACAATTCAAACTCTCTTTTAATATATTTAGTAAATTTAACCCTACGTTTTTAACTATTTACAATTGAAACTTTTTTAAAAATAATTAGTAAATTTAACCCTATGTTTTTTAATTATGTACAATTGAAACCTTTTTTAAAATAAATAGTAAATTTAACCCTACGTTTTAAAACATTTAGTAAATTTAACCTTGATTTTTTAATTTCGGAATAAAATAAATTTTACGACAAAATTTTGAATAAATATTCGTCAAATACACTATTGTCAATTTTTTTTGTATAGATATTATATAAGCATAATAGATATTTGCAATTATTAGGGTTTTTCCTTATAAAATGGATATTTAGATGTTTTTTTCTATATTAATATATCTATATGTATAATATATTATATATGTTCAATAAAATTTTAATATGTGTTTATATTATTCCATCTCGCCATCACACTTCCCGCTCAATATATTCATGAATGTTCATCACCGAATTTAATTTATTTTCAAAAATACTATTCGATGAATATATTCTCGAAAATAATTTTGCGATATAAAATTTATTTTATTCCAAAATTAAAAAGTCAAGGTTAAATTTACTAAATGTTTTAAAACGTAGGGTTAAATTTACTATTTATTTTTTAAAAAATTCAATTGTACATAGTTAAAAAACATAGGGTTAAATTTACTAATTATTTTAAAATTTTAGTAATTGTTTTAAAAAAAGTTTCAATTGTAAATAGTTAAAAAACGTAGGGTTAAATTTACTAAATATATTAAAAGAAGGTTTGAATTATATATTGTTAATAACATATGGTTTAAATTGTCTTCCAGCCAATCAAAGTAAACCATTTTAGTAAAAATCTAAAGTTTGAGGTTAAAAAGAAAATATTATTTTCATTTCTATAAATAAATAAAATGACGTAAATATTAACAAAAAAAAAGAGAAATTAAAATCCAAGGATGAAACACGTAAGAAGCTTATGCATCATACAACAGAAGACTAACTTGATGACCGACGTAACTAGTTGGTTGTACAACAACACCTCCTCATTAATCATTACCACTTGGTTACTTGCAGAACATACAATATAAAACACATATCTTAACTTAATACTTACAAAACATATAGACACACAGAGAATAATGGGAAATGTATTCTGTTTGTTCTGTGGATGTATAGGGCAATCTCACGTGGGTGTGGTAGAGAAATGGGGACGCTTCGAGAAACTAGCTCAACCTGGTCTTAATTTCTTCAATCCCTTCGCCGGAGAGTTCATCGCCGGCATTCTTTCCACCAGAATCAACTCCCTCGACGTCAAAATCGAGACCAAAACCAAGGTCTCTTTTCCTTTTATTTTTCATCCATTTCATTATTTTTATGTGCTTATATGAATCTATAGAGTTACACTGGTATAATTATTAACCACAATTATTTTATTGATCTGTGTAAATAGAGAGGATGTATTGGATCATTGTTCCTCAGATCAGTGTAGCACAAATTGGTTATTCAGATATTGACCATCTCCATGGCTTTTGAGTTTACTTTTTTTTTTTTTTGCGTATCCCCGATTCTTGATTCTGCATCAAAGTGATAGTATTGATATGGGATATCCTTGTAGTGCCAAGTCCTTTATACATGTTCCGGCCTGCCATATGCAGAGCCAATACAATATTGCCTGAACTGAAGGTCAGACCTAATTACTTTGCAGTTAGCACACCATTGTATCAGCAACATCCTGCCAAATAGATTCATTTTTGAAAAAACAAAGAAGGAGATCACTTGTGCAAAAACCTTAACCCGTTCCCGGTCATAGCACCGGGGACACTGGCCTCATAAGTTTTTGCCCTACACATAAACAATTTAGACATCATTCTCAGACCTCAGCCTATGTCGCCATTGCTAGTATGCCACATATAGCATATTCAAATACAGATACTAATAGAGACATAGAGTAAACATAAAGAAAAAGAGGATGAGGCTGGAACTCTGTAAGTAGACCAAAGATGTCACTTTTTTTACCCACCCATCATCACAATGGTCTTGTAACCGGTGCACTTCTCTTGGATTTCGTTCTTGCTTTCCCTTGTCTCAACTCATGTTTTATTCTTTTAATTTCTGTACTGACAGCTCTTTCAAGTCCGAGTATATTGTTGGTGTGAGATGCTAAATGGTTCTTTCTCATTTGTGGCACAATAAAGTAACAACTCAGTGTAGGATTCCTCAGCGCACATCTAAGCCGTAATTCAAGAAAATATCTTTTATCCCTCTAACCATTTCTCTTGTACAATTGTGGTTTGTGGTATTATAATATATAGCTAATCTTGAAGTCCTTGTTACACAAGTCAGTATCCCATCTTCAAGTTCATTCCCTTTCCATGAATAGAGATAACATGATATTGCACAAATAGAGTCGACATGTTATTGCCTAAGCAGAGAAAATACACAGCCCATCAATGGATCACAACTTCCAGTCAAACTAATTACATAAAACTAATTACGGAAAATGATAAAAGTTTTATTTTACAGGACAATGTATTTGTGCAAATGGTTTGCTCGATTCAGTATCGAGTTATAAAGGAAAATGCCGACGATGCTTTCTATGAATTGCAAAATCCCAAGGAGCAGATCCAAGCTTATGTATTTGATGGTAAGTTCCTTGGGGGCATATTTATGTTATCATTTGAGATATATATTTATATATAAATCTGAATTGTACAATCGCCGAAGATTTTTATTTGTTGACACGGGTATACAAATTATTCTCAGTCTAATAATATTCTGAATAGCTGTTTTTTTTGTAAGAATAGATAGGCAAAAGTTAAAGACTTCAAGTTATCTAACCTGATGACCTTGTATTATTATAACTGGAAATGGACAACTTCTATACATTTATTATAAGCATTTCTTTCTATATATCATTCATTTTGTCTTCATAGTGGTTCGAGCTCAGGTTCCTAGAATGACATTGGATGAACTTTTTGAGCAGAAAGGGGATGTTGCTAAAGCTGTCTTGGAGGAACTTGAGAAGGTACTTTTACATTACTTTTTTTTTTAATAATCATATGTTGTTTAATGTTAGAAAATCCAATTTTTTTATTTTATTTCTTTTTATATGACATAAAAGACGTGTATATTGTCTGTAAACTGTAGAGTGGAGCTTATACCAGTCTTCTTATTTTCTTGTCTATTTATATTTGTTTCATTATTAGCTGGATGAACATGACAGATTTTTTATAATGAATTGTTTTAAAATACTTTTTGTAAGAAAACCTGTTACATGCATATTCAGACAAGGTGAGTTACTCTTTATAAGATCATTAGGCACATGCACCATTTTGATGGATTAGTGCCACATAAGTTTACTTGATAACAAGCTTTTTCTTTAGATATTAATCTTGAGTCACCCCTCCCCACGCGGCATTTCTTTGGTATCTGTTTGTTACTGCCTTCAAGATTGTCATCAACTCATCTTGGCTTGGTTTTCCTGTCAGAACTCTGAACTAAAACAAAACAGTTCTATCTTATCAGAAGCTGAATTAGTACGTTGAATGTGTGTTGAATCTATATGATCAGGTCATGGGAGAGTACGGGTACAACATAGAGCACATACTAATGGTTGATATCATTCCTGATCCCTCCGTTCGTACAGCAATGAATGAGATTAATGCAGGTAACTATCTACATTGAATGCATATTATCTGCTATTTTGCTCATTTACTTCAAACATTCTGAGCACAAAAGATTCAACATGTGTTTGCCGAATGGATTTCTTAATCACGTCTTTCAGGTAAATTGAGAGGTGTATAAAATTAATTCAATTTACAACACTGACCCGTATAACATAATTTTATTAAGTTAATTCTTTGAATTGTTGTAGCGGACACCAATTAAGTAAACATGTTAAGGGCAAACCAATGTATTTTCATCTTCTGTAATTACACCATCATAGTACTTAATAGTCCACATACATGTTATTAGTTTGTCTATTTCTTACTTAACACATCTACTGTTACGAAGGCGGTGAATAACCTTTCATTGAAATGTACACCACTAAATTGCAGCTCAAAGGATGCAGCTTGCTAGTGTTTACAAGGGGGAAGCAGAAAAAGTGCTCTTAGTCAAAAGGGCAGAGGCAGAGGCAGAGTCCAAGTACCTTGGTGGTGTTGGTGTTGCAAGGCAGAGGCAGGCAATAACAGATGGATTGAGAGAGAACATATTAAATTTCTCTCACAAGGTTGAGGGAACCTCTGCTAAAGAGGTCATGGATCTTATCATGATCACTCAGTACTTTGACACAATCAAAGACCTTGGAAATTCGTCAAAGAATACAACAGTATTCCTACCCCATGGTCCTGGTCATGTCAGGGACATCAGCGATCAGATTCGCAATGGTTTGATGGAAGCAGAGAGTGGTCGTGTCAATGATGTTTAATTTTGAATTTGTGAACCTAATAAAAAACATATTTTCCCGGTACAGTTTACTTGCTTCGTGTCTAGTGCCTGGTTAGAAATAAGTTCGTGAAAAAGAACTGCCAGTCATAGTGTATGAGCATATATGTTCATTACATTTCTATAATGCTTACACGTATGAATGAGAGTTAAGATTGTATATAAATTCTTATATTTACCTAGTCGGTTGATAAGGATTTATTATTAAAACATGAAATACTTTTTTTTTATTTGCTTGTAATTTGAATGTTGTACCAGCAACTGCTACGACTTTATTATACAACTGATTAACAGAGTGTTTTTTTGCATTGAGCTCATTTGATATGTTATTATTATTTGAGATTAGACTTTCGACCCGTGATACAAACTTTCTTAGCCTACAAACTCCGTGATAAAGTTGCCACTCTACTAAATACATGATCAATATAATTTCGGGAGGGAACAAATTTGAGTTGCAAGGTGACTCAAACATCTAGTGGATGGCCGTTGGCCTTGTTTGGCGCACAATAAAATACACGTCAGGAACTTACTCTCAAACCAAGTTCATCCCAAAGATTTACCAACCAAATATGAAGATATATTTAAAGCTGTCATTTCAGCTAAAGAAGAGCTCATTTCAGCCCCGTAATAAAGTTGCTACTCTTCTAAATTCATCTTCTGCTGCTTGTGAGAATCATTATGACGACGATATCAGTGGCCTTGAAGTGGCGGAGAAGCTTGCTGAGCTACATAAATAATTACAGCCGATGGGATCAGATGCTGCTGAGGCCAAAGGTGTCTTCTTACTTTGATGGCTTGGATCTAACTCGCTCTGGTGATTGACGAAGAGGATGATGATTATGCTTCCGAACAAGAAAGTGATGTCCATAAGCAGTCAGTTCGGCACCAGAAGACCGAAGAAAAGCCCCTTCAAATATCTGTAACTGACAGAGTTAAGAAAAGGTTAAAGGAGATGCTTACAGCTCAATCTGTTGAGCAGGCCAGAAAAGTTGCCCTCAGGGATGATCGCGATGCTTTCACTTTTGTTATAGGTAGTCGTAAACTGTTTGAGTCAGGATGATGCCGATGCCGATGTTAAAGATATACGACTCAAAGAAAGATTAATGCATAATTGCAGATCACAGATTTCGATTCCAGAAGCTTGACCTCTTAACATTAAAACTATTCTTAAATTTCTTTTGTTGTCCTAAGAAATATTTGAATTCGGCAGGCAAATGGTCAATGGCACGATCATGAAACTTTGATCCTGTTGGACATATGGCATCAATAGCTTCAGGTTTATTGAATTCTAGCTTGTCACTGGAATGTACCTCGGTTGGACTGGATCTACTTAAAAAGGTGGAATAGTTCGAATTTTTAAAAGTAGAACTTGCTGATGTAGGAGGATTCGCATTGGAAATTTTATTTGAGAATGCAACTGGTTCATAAATCGAAAAATGATCCCAATCTTGAGAACCATTACACATATCATCTTTGTCATTTGCAAGTGAAACAGCATGCTCACGGTCATTGGCAAGGTTCTCACAAACCGAATCTCGTCCACCTTTGTTGATCATCTGCGTGACTTTATTGCACTCAACTTCAAGTAGATGGTTAGCTGACTGTCCATCTGCTTCTTCTTCTATATACAGCTGGTTATAAGTAACCAAAAAATGAAGAGGAGCTGCTGGACCTACAAGTGCATTGCCATGCTGAATCTTGTGAGACCACTTATTACTACAGTGTGAAGGGTTCCAAAAGGTAAAAGGAGGCAACTGAGGTTTGGGCGGAACATCTAAGAACTGCAAGGAAAATTTCTTCTGATCGACAGTGATATTACTTAAGTCTGTGTAGGTGGCAAAAGCCATGCATAAGAGAATTGGTGGCAGGCTCGACCACATGCTCACTGCGGCAATCTCCAACATACTCATGGGGAATACAATGTCTCTAATTGCATAGATTATCAGCCGATGATCTAAATCTATTGATTCCCCATGCCTTCAACTTCTGGCTTATATCTTGGTGAAATTCTGAATTAGAAGAAACTTCTGGAGTGTTATCAGATGTCTCTTTCTTTTTATTCATCAAAACTTTACCCAGCTTATTATTCAGATGACCGTAGAGGTAATCAAGCTTCAGGAACTGAAACTTTTTGGAAGAAAAATTATATTTTTCATCACCAGTTCCATATATAAGAGATTCTTCTAAAAGAATTGACGACTCTTTGTGAGCTTTATCAGAAAATTTCACAGCTTCCTGTGAGGCCAAGTACCTTTGCAACTCAAGATTTCCGGAAGACATTAGCCTAATTACAGTGAAGCCACCAAAATTCTCTGGCTCAAACAGTTGGACAGAAAGATCTTCATCAAGGATGCAAAAGCCCAAAACTATGTCTTTCTTCTGTTGCCAATCAATCCAATCAGAAAGAGCATCTTTTGAGAACTCTTCTCTCACAAGGCAACTTCCACAATAACAATCACAACCTGCCAGCGAGAGCTCAGAAGGGAGTTTCCAAGCATAAATCGACTTGCAGAATTTTGAAATCTCAGAAGCAGCATATGTTCTAGTATCCGGCCCATAGCAAAAGAGACTAAACTACAGTTCCAAAAGGATCCCATCAGAATACAATATCCATTCTCCGAGGCCCACATGTATTCATCATTTTTCGAATTTGACCTTAGCTTGGACAACGTAACGACGGTGATATATGCAGGATTAGCAATATTATGGTTCCGTTGCAGCACAGGCTTCAATAGCTTCCTCACATCACAAAGGAAAAGAAAACTATTGGAAGCCACGGTATAGTAAAATCCATCAGGACCTGCACAACTACGAAACCACACATTCCTCTGGCAAATGAGGACTCCAACAAGCATGAACAACAGCACAACTACGAAAACACTTAGTACCTAAAACCTCCAACTTGGGAGAATCGGAATCCAAACCTAACCTAACAGAATACCAATAAACAGAATACAATGTACAAATCAATAAAAACCCAAAATCACCTGATGTCGAATCATCATCAACTTTTTGCACCAACAGCCTCAAAATCCTATGATTCAAACCATTGCTAGCACCACTAAACTTAACACCAATCTGACCACCTTCAACTGACAACAAAAAGAACCCCACTTGATCCAAGTTCTGACCTGCGGGAAAAAACAACAAAACCCGACCCGACCCGACCCGGAACACTTGATGAGCTGGAGAGAATTATAGGCTAATGGGTTGCGAAAATCTTGGGGGGCCAAGGTAGAAGAAGCAATGAAGTTGCTAGTGGAAGGGAGAATAAAAGAATTGGTGGTAGTTTCAAGAAATCTAGAGAGAGAGATAAGGGAAAGGAGAGAAAGAAAGAGATGGGGAGTAGAGAGGGTGAACTGGTGATTTGGGAGAGTGTTTCATGTGATGGGTTGAAGAATAAAGGGCCTATTTGTTTTCGTGAAAGATTGTGTGAGTGGTCATCGGAGAGTAGAAGAGGAGGTGAGAAAACAGATGAGATGGGCCACAAAGATTTTGATTCTTCTGCAAAATCAATTTATTTTGAGGAGAAGAGTGGTGCTGTCAAGCATGCAATGGCGCATCTATTTGAAGAATGTCCTGTTAACTTATAAACACAATAATATATAAATATTAACACTAATATATTCTTAAATTTATTTAATATATTTTATATGACATGTGACTAATAATTAATGAATTGATATATAATTATTTTATTTTCACAAGTCTTAATCTTATACTAATTTAATTTTTTTTGAAGATAGGGGTTCTAATACATGTTTTTTATTATCTGGTTATTTGAATAATGATATGATTAAATTCTCGAATATTATTATACGTATATATAAAATATGGGTCGGTTAGATCTTATCACTATTTTTTTTAAGTTTTATTTATAATTTTTTATGAAACCAAAATTGTAAGGAGAAATTTTATTTTAAACTTTATATGTTTAATGTATATTAGAATTGTGTAATAAAATAATTTGATCTCAAATTTAGATTTAGAGGATTGAATTTATAAATATTATTTAAATATTACATTTATAATATAATTATATTACATTTATTTTTAAATTTTAATTATTTTAAATTACAAGGATAAAAATGTCCTTCTAAAATTATTAAGATGAAAAAAATTGTGTATGAGACATGTTTATAAATACAACTAAAAATAGGACATATTTGTAAACAACTTTTAAATTACAAATTACAAATCACAAAATAAGGAGAACGCTAAAATTTCCTCAAATATTACAAATTACGTTTGAAAAATAAGAACTAGTATATATAGAGTTAAATTACAAAAGGGCTCAAATCAATTACATATCAAGTGTAGCAAACTATACAGAACTTCTTTCTTTCTTTTTTCGAATATATAGGTTTATAGCCACACACATGAGTATTTGTTCAAAAATCTCAGTAAAAGTCGAACCAGGACCTAGAACGATGAAAAATCTCTGCCAGAATCGAACCAGGACCTAGAACGACGAAAAATCTCAGCCAGAGTCGAACCAGGACCTAGAACGACGACATAGGATAAACTCTTAACACTTGGGTTATCCAATCAGGCTTACTACAACACTTCTAACTAAGAAATATATCACCAACATTCTACAACTAGATATAGGTAAGTCTATAAAATGGCAAACCAAAAGTCCAACATCTACCAAATTCTAGATCAGCACATCAGACAAGCATTATACTACATATGATCACGACAGCTACACAGTAAGCCTATTACCTGGAAGTCCCAACCTAGTACTCTAAGTACAAATCTCTAGTCAAAGAAACTCTGAGAGAAATCAAGAACCTAGATAGCTGGAGTCAAACTACAGTCGATAAACACACTGCATATGATCAGTAGGAAACCATAAACTTCGTTTGGCTGATATTCAGGTTCGCCCGGCAAAGATACATTATTGTAGACACCCAAACTGTTGACCCTTGCACAAAGTTTCCGAAACTAATGTTGTTTCCATGATATGGAGCTGGACTGAGGCTTTTGTTGAGGTGTACTATAGACCACTTGAGTTCCCTGGTGAAAAGTGTGATTGGCAGGAATAGGGGCTAAAGCTGATGCACCCTCAACTTCCTGCTGATGGTCATGCAGAAAGCTTCCAATAATAACCTGATGCATTCGGATTTCAGTGCGACTGTGAATCATATGTTTATTACAATACATATTACACTGAAAACTACTACTGCTCCAACCTATTTAAATTGAGTTAATCTGGTACATTGCTAGAGGAACAAGTCATATCAGTACATCTATACTGGTAGACCGTGGCACAGTGCCCAGATTTTACCATAATTTTTTTCGCATTTGTTTTAAGTCAATTCTGCAATCAGAATTGGGCCTCCCATACTCTGACGAACTGAAGGTACAGAAAGTTGAAGATGTGGGATGTTGTCCACCCATATTCAGCAGTATAATTCACGAAAGCTACAGGGAATATTCTCTTCTTTTTACTGTTAAATATAGACTTTAATATGACGTCTCTTCTTTTTACTGTCGATTAGATACTTAGATATGGTGTTTAACTATTTCAGTATGCTAGCAGCTAGTTTATAGCAAATTTTTTGCCTCTCTCCGGCCCGCTGACAGAAGCTATTATAGATAATGTTTTCACATATTAATTAATCAAAGTTCAAACAGCAAAAATCTATCCCTAGCTTTGTCATTTCATAATTAATCACGGATCAATATCTAACCTGAACTGGACCAGCTGCTACTAGCAGGCCACCAAGTCCGCCACCTAGAACACACCCGTCTGGGCCTGCCAGTGAGACACTCATCCCACCACTTCTACTTTTTGTTCCTCCACTGTCAGTGGGAATGAATGATCCAGATAGAGATAGAATCTCAAAACGTCCCTGCAAGATGAAAACTTTTATTATTCTCTCTTACATATGAAGTCTGATTTTGTAGAAACCATTTATAAACATAAAACTAATTTACTTTATTCTACTCCCTATATTCTGAAGAATTGAACATTACGTCATACATATGTATGTACAATGCAAAGTGGGGTATTTCCATGGAACAAATATTAATGTTCAGTACGACAATTTATTTGTGCAATAGAGAGTAAACAAAACTAGCTTGATAGTAAATTAAAATATAACTGAGAGAGAATTTCAATTAGTATAAGCATATTAAACAAGTTCAGTTAATACTAATACTTTCAAATAATAATATTACATACCTAAACAATTAAAAAAACCATTGTAGACTGTGTTTCTCTTCCTGAAACTTATAAATTGTTCCAGGGAACCAGTAAGGGGATAGCTAGACACCCATAAATTACAGGGTACTTTAATTTGGTCCTTCAAAAGTGCAATTTATAACTTTATATAATAATCCCCAATTGCTGCTCTAACTTCCTCAGGCATGTATGATTTGGAACAAAAGTTTGGCAAAGAGAGGAATAAAGGGCATACGGCAGCAGTTATTAATGAAGTTGTCTTTGAGCTATACCGTTAAACAGTTCTAAGACACAGTGAACAGAGAGCTTAGGTATCCACTCGACCACTCTCATGTAGCAAAAGAATAGGCTAATGATGGATAAGTATGAGCAAATATATAACCCTATGGAGCTCCCCTAGACTAAATATAAGTAGAGATAAAAAAGCGGGGTAAACACAAGTATATACAGATAGATATGCGAAACTCCTCTATCTTCAAATTATAATTCTAAGAATAGTCAAATCAATAACATGGAAACAACATATAAGGGGGGAAACTCTTCATACCTCATAGGTCATAGTACCCCCAGAAGAATTAGGTTGATGAAGAGTAACATTTGAAATTGAACCATTTGCAGCAAGAATACATATTACTCTAGACCTTTGCTGAGAAAATGATATAATCTTCATAGAAACATCCTGAACAACCAAAAAATAAACAACACAAAATCAAGGAAAGCAATAGTAAAGGCTACCGCCTACTAAAAATGAAACCATTTTTTAAAATTGAAAATATTAGATCTGCAAACATATCCTCTGGTATACTACTGCCCCAAGTCCAAGATGGCACTTCCACTATGTATAAGGGCAATTGTTAATAACCCATTATATCATGCATCTACAATTTTCATTCAAAATTTATATGCATAATAACCATATAATATCCACATGCTGCTCTGGCTCCAGGGATGTAGGACACTAAAACAATTAATACGGATTATAATCCGTACCTAACACTAGCCTTAACCTGGATAATTAGATGCATGTCTCTGTGACAAATTAGCCTACTTCATCGGAAGATTTGGCTCACAACAAATATTACATCTTTCTTACACGCAAATAAATTAAAAGATTTCATCAAATTTTCCCTTTCCAAAATTTCATAATATTACACTTGCAAGTTACAGGTGTTACTACAAAACCCAAAATACAGATTATGTATAAGAGGGGTATAAAGTAAAATTAAATACAATTGATGAAGGTATCCTGCCGTGGTAAGAACTATAATGGCATGGACAAATGAAGTTAGGGAAGAGGATACCACAAGTACGTTGCAGAAACATAATTTACATGACGGATCTACTTCTAAAGGTAAAATAACAAGCTATAAGCTATATGTCATGTTGTTGACACATCATTTTAGTAATAGATGAATAATATTTTATGAAAACGCACATGAAGTTGAGAAATTACAACTTGGTACACACGCGTAACTAATGGCGTACATGACCAAACATGATTATTAGTGACCAAACAAATAACAGAATCATAGTGAGTGCCCTTTCTTTCTGGAATTATATGTGATTCCAATTTTGGTTATATTATATAACCAATTTGATTTAAACTAGAAGCGAAGACGAAGTACTTTATCTTTATGCTTATGATAGTCTCACATCTAACAAATAGGAGTCAAAAGGATGCTCTAATTTTTAGCACATTCGTACTCTCATTGATGATTAATTTGATATGGCCAACGATCATACTCACAATATTATAAACAAAATGAACAAGGACCAAATGATTAATGACAGAGTTTACCTCGCCAGCATTAACAGTGATCATGTGGGGAGTAAAATTTGCACCAACGGAGCAGGCCACCTGAGAATCTAGAATATTTCGTTCAAAAGATTATTAGTAATCCTGACAAGAATTTAACTTTGAGGTGCAAATGTAAATCTATTTACACACAACCGAAAGACCAGTTGTAGTAGATGCATGAATTATTTCAATATAAAAAAAAGAGAAAAGTAAGGGAAACAACAGGCATATGCAGCATGGTATAAGTTTAAACTATCAGCGAATCAATGGTACAAATATAACAATTTCCAAGGCGTATGTTGCGAGATCTACATGCCATCATAAGCCTTTAGAGTACAAATAACAAAATTCTAATGTCCATACAATTACTAAATATAGATGAAAGTAATGTCACTGAGATATCAAGAATTCATCTGTCCGAATTTGCAGTCAGTTCCTCAATAGCATCTAGAAAAGGTTCCTAATACAACAGAAAGGTTTCCTTTATCTGCAAATGAGTTTATAGCCTCTACCATATATTAGCTATCCGGATTCTGGAGGATTCCACCTTACAGAGGTCTGGTAAAGCTGAATGACACACTAAATCCATATATAATTTCGGTAACAAAATGCCATTCCATATTCTTATATTAGTAACACTGCATATTCTCATACATAAAACTAAACTGAATAGTCAAATCTTTAATTACAAGAAATATAAAAAAGAAATACAACTATAACAGAATAAACCTATTACCTGGACTCTCAAACTCCAAACCACGCTTCTTCTTGAACAAAGCAACTGGCCTAACTTTACTAGGCTTCCATGACAAAAGTTGTCCAGCCAGCGGAATTGAAGCTGAAATTGGCATATCAGACAATGCAGTAGGCTTTCCATCCGGTCCATGTTTTCTCGGTCTCTCTCTCTTTTTCTTCATTTCTGTACCAGAAACCACTCCATTGACCATCTGCATTGCTCCAACTGCTGGCTCTACTGCCACCGGTTGCACGGACACGACGGGTCCCACCACCTGAACTACAGGGGCAACCACAGAATCACAAAATTGACTAAAAGGGTTTTCTCCAGTCCTTGATACTACATGGTAACTAACTGGAACCTCATCCCCTTTCATAATCCCACAACTCTCCATATCTATTTTCTCCTCCATTTTGAAACCCCAAATCTTTATATCAACATACAATTATACAAAACAACAAAAAATGTATATGTATATGTATTATGTTTTCAGAAACATAAAAAACACTAAGCCTAATTACTAAAGGTCAAATCTTTAGCAGCTCAAACACTCAAAACAATCAAACTAATCACAACATTTAAAGAAAATTAAAAAAGATTGAATCTTTATAAACAATGCTGTATATAAGACTTAAACAAACATCAAATACAGTAACACTAAAGAAACTGAACCTGAAATCTGCATAATCAGAATCTGATTACAAAAAAATTAAAAATTAAAAATTATAACACAAAATTAAAGCCAAAACAAATTATACACTTAATTTCTAACATGATTTATACCTTGCGGTACCCAGGAATAAAGTTGGGTGGGCTTATATAAATATTTAATAATATTTTAAAATGTAAAATTTATATAAATAGAAAATATTTTTTATATTTTATAGTTATTTTCCATGTAATACAGATTTTTTAATATATATTTAAATTTATATTTGTATAATTTTTGTGTAGTTATTTATATTAAATTTTTTAATTTTCTTAATATTTTTATCCATTAAATTTTTAAAATTAATGGTTCTTTGTATTATATTTTAATATAAATTTTATTAAAAATTATTTATAATATTATATTTGTAGAAAGCTGAGTGAATGCCTGAACACCCAGAGCCCACCCATAGCCTACGCTTTGGGTCCCTGATAGTGATACACAGAAAGCCTGATGGGCCGGGCTTTATCCGGGTTATAAAAAGTCCAGGCTTTTTTTTAGAAAAATCAGGCCGGGTTTTTTTGACAATTGGGTCGGACCGGGACGGGCCTGCCCTGAAAATATGAGGCATGTTTGCGGCTCGCGGGTTAAGCCGAATCGGGCCGGGTTTTATCCAAGCCTGAATTTGAAAAAAAAAAAGCGTGGATCAGGGGCTTCACCTAGTATATTTGTTGTTGGTGTGTGCAGAGGCAGTAGGCTACAGAGACACTCAACATGTACACGCATTGTTAAGCCAAATCTGGACCTTTGTAAGCCCTTAGAGTGATTCATTACAAATAATCTCTTATTATTTTGCTATGGGACTAAAATCCAGATTGTCACTTCTTACTTCTTAATTATGTTAAGGCAAATGGTATATTGACAAATGGTTTAGGGGATCAATCATTGATCACCAAAGAAGAGAAACTAGAAGCTTTTTATTTACTTCACCAAACAACTCCCTACATTAATTTTGGATTTATGGCTGCAAATGATGCAATATGCCAAGCAGCAGAGGAAAAGAATTTTTTGCATATTGTAGATTTTGGAATGGAACATACTCTTCAATGACCTTACTTGGTGAGAACTCAAATAAAGTAGAGGCTCTTTCAAGATAATCCTCCAAACAATGTCAAAGAAAGTAGAGGCTCCTTCAAGATAATCCTCCAAGCAATTAAGAAACTAGAACCAACACTTCTTACAGTTGTGGAACAAGATGCAAACCTTAATGAAACTTGCTAAGTTGCTAACACCTTTTGTTTTTTGCTAATTAAGAGTTAAAAATCATTTTATAAAAGAAAATATCAAGTCATGCAACTCGAGCTATATAAAAATTGGGTTTTATCCGTGCCTAATTCGGACTTTATCCGGGCTTTACATAATCCGGGTTTTTATCCGGATTTTAAAAAATCTGGGCTTAAAACTGAATTTTTCGGGTTTCGGATTGCACCGATTTTTTTTTAAAAAAAGAGGCCTGTTTAGGGTCCGTAGGCCGAACCGTATCAAACCGGGATTTTTTTCGGGCTGAATTTTTCAAACTTTTTTTCGAATCGGACCGGTTCGGATTTCGGATTTTTTTAACATCCCTGGTCGCCGGTCCCTGACTACTAATGACTACTAAGGATTTAAATGACTAATGTATGTAGCGATGTAATTTTTGCTAGATTAAGAAATATAATTTTAGAGTTTTGCAGGAGAACAGAAAATAAAGTTTTTTTTTTTGACAGAAAAAAAAGAGTTGGCAAACCAACTCAGAAGACAGCAGACGCGAAATCACAAAAAATAAAGTTGACAATATAGAGTTAAAAATATTATAAATATGATTATAAAACAGGGAAATTAATTAATTATTAAACTGAAATTGACCAAACCAGAATTATTGATTTTGGTTAGTAAAATGCTTTCAAGTCCGCCTTTGAAATCTAAAATGAATGGAAAAATATATATATAAAAATTTGAATGGATTAGTAGAAGTTGATAGTGTACAAATAAAATATATTCTTCATATTTTGTATGTATGATCAAAATAAAATATTAATTAATTAAAGCTGTAAAGTAACGCTACGGACATGCTTATTTTTCTTTAATACTTTTCTAATTTTCTTTGACCTGTTCTTTGTCCTTTCTGTAAAATAAAGCTTCTACCATATTAACAAAAAATATTTTATGATGAAAATCATAAAACAAATTATTAATTTTTATTGAATTAGAACAGAAAATATAAATAAATAACAAAAAAACTTGATTTTATTTATAGAATTATAATAAATATTAATTTATTTACAGAATCTTAATTAATACAAGCAAATGTAGTTGAATATAAAAATATAGTACAAAATAGAGCGCCAAAATATTAGTCCGAGTGGCATACATGGAAATTAAATTTGGGTTGAATATAAAAATCAAACGCGTCACACATTTTCAAGTGATTTCAACTCTGAGCTTTCCGGGTCTCCTTTTGTCGAGACAGGACGGTCTACTAGGTAGAGTAGTAGGGTAATATTAATTTCTGTATTCTGTTATAGCTACTGTAATTACAAGCTAAAGTTTCTGACCATCGAAATCACTGAAGCATGTTTGTTAATTAAGGTATTCTTGTGACTTTGTAGGTGACTCTATGCAAGTAAATTGTGCCAATTATGTCCAAATTTGTACGAATTCCAGCTCACTGGTGCAGCACTGCACGTGCAGCCAGTACCCACTTTAAATATATAAGGGGGCAAATGTGTAGAACAACATCGAATGTGGAAGCTCTAGCTTATACTGGATCACATGTCGGTCAAAATATTCAACAGGAGGGTTCAAGGCCAGTTGGTACAAATGTTCAACGAGAAAGCTCAATGTCACCTCATGCGGGAATTTCAGTTCAATTTGCTCCAAGTGTTCAACGGGAGGGCTTGAACCCATACCATAGTTTTATATCCTTTAAACATTATCATTATTCATTAGGTTGCCTAAATTCTGGAAAAGTAAATTTAACTTCTATATTGGTGGTGTATGTGTCTTGCTTTTACTTGATTTCCTTGCACTAACTTTTACATGGATGCATGTTTATGATTTGTAGGGCATTATATAACAATTAAATGGTAGGTATTTTCATGGTATAAACTTAGATCAAATAGATGTTTTAGATTGCTTCTGTGATTTGTGTAATTGCAGTTTGAGAATGCATGGAGTGTTCCACAGAAGAAGCTCACAGTCACCTGCCCAGTTTGTCTGGGTCCAATAGTCCAAGAGATGTCTACAAAATGTGGTCACGTATTCTGTAAGGACTGTATCATGCAATCAATAGCTACTCAGGGTAAATGCCCTGTATGCAGGACAAAGATCAGTATGAAAGATATCATCAAAATTTATCTCCCTATGGCCAGTTAAATTCAAGGTTTGTACTCTCCTTTTAGGTTAAGTCTATTGCATTGGATCTATATTAATCTTTAAGATGATAAATAAAAAAATCTTAAGCTGCAAGGAAGGTTAGATTAATATTTGTTCTCCTTGCATGGAACTTGGAATTTTATTTTATGGACTATGGTGCAAAGTTTATGTGGGACATCAGTAGAAATACTAAAAGTTTGAAATACTGAATATAAAACCGGAAATGGATACGAAGGACAAGCAAACAGTGAAATGATTTTAATGTTGCAACTTGCATGCATCATTCTTAACCCTTCATTCTATTTTTTTAAATAAATTTGTACATGTTGTTCAATGTAATTGAGATTATTATACGGCGAGGAAGATTGGACCCTCAGCCTCCCACGGGAGGAAAGGGTGGATACCATTGGGGACAAGACCCTGGTGGTAAGTCTTCAACCTTCATTTATTTCGTATATTAATTTTGATATTGTTTTCAATTCTAAGCCACACAGATGATTGTGAAGCTTGTTACAGTATAAACTATAGGCTGAAGTGACAATGACATACAAAATATTTTCATGGTAAACATGTGACTAGTATGCTTTAACTGTCTGCATATCACTCTTGACGATCGTCATATCAGTTATGAAGCTCAAACATCTATATAATGTTGCCTGCAGGATTACTCTATTCTGAACAGGTACTTGGTTGAAGTTTCATCTTGGAGTATGATGGTTAGTACAAAAATTTTGTCATCGCTGAAGTGTAGTCATGTAAGGTCCGGGAAGTGGCTAAATGTTGTAGATACACCTAAAAATTAGATATAAGATGCTAGAATCGCTTAGTTGCGTTGGTTGGTTACTTTTTCTGGGTTCTAACCGGAGCTGGTTGTGTCGCCCAAACAATAGGATTGCTTTGCTTTGCTTTGCTTCTTGTTGCTGGGATGATATAGTCATTGGAGTGGTCTATTATTGCTGTGAAGGTATAGCCATTGGAGTACTACGGGTTGTCTTGCCCAAACAGGATTGCTTTATCATCAATTTATTGACAACAACAATAGTGACTCTAAATTAAAACTGTTAAACCAAATACTGATTATTATATTGACAATAATAATATCAATTTTAAACTAACATTGTTAAAATTAATGCCGATTTTTATTGCAGATTTCTAAGAGTTAATTTCTTTAAGTAAAACAATTGAAACTTAAAAACAAGAACTAAAATGTAAACATATTTAGCATATTATTCTATTGTTCTATTATTTTACAATACAGATAACAGATAAATATATTTTAGGGGACGTTTTGAATTTGGGTTATATTAATTTCATCAAAACTTTATTTTTCTTTTCTTTTATATTTATGTTAAATTTGATAAAAATTAATGTACGAGTTTGTTTTAACAACTTAACAATAATTGATGCATACACTACAATAAAAACAAAACATTATTCCGCGTTTTTTACTATGAAGAGAAAAAATCCTAGAATCAAGCTATCAGCATTTCAAACACGGATAAGCGACATACTCCCCTCAAGTTACATGATGTTAATCATATCTGCAGTAAAAAAGCGTGAAGTGATGGATAAGACAATTAGAAAACCAAACCATTATTAAAAATATATAAAACTTAGTTAAAAAAAAATAGAGATTGTAGTTTGTAAAACAATAAAAAAAAATCCTTATTTGCACCCAATTTCAGTCATTTAATGGGATTTTAATTTGAAGATCCTCCTGTCTTTTGGTCTAAAAGCCAATTTAGAACTGACTTTAACCACTCGGATACCAAAAGAAGACGAATAAAATCATGGACAATAACTAAGAACATTTAAAGCTGTAGCAGAGCGATGTGCTCAGGTAGTATAAACCCTGCTCTTCGTTCCTCAAACGAGTATTCAATTTCTTCGGGAGCTTCTCTTATCGGAGTAGTAGCAACAGATTGTGGAGCTGGAGTCGTGCTTGTATACATTGGAATAGGTGGTGTTAAAGGTGTAGAGGGTACAGGAAACTTCATCATCTTAGGAGTAACATTCACTTCTTCCCCTGCAGCAGAAACTGTTTTGGAGGGAGTAAGAAATGAAGTGTTACTTTCAATTATCTTTTGTACTGTCTCGTTGTGTGTCCCATTCAGGTCTTCCAATATGTTTGCTGCATTGGCCTCCGATGATTCTTTGGACGATATAGGAGAGAAAGGCTTGCGGAATAAAGGCGATGATTGGGCTTCATGAGCAATAAAAGAGTGCCTTTTCACAGGAAGATCAGCAATATCCAAGCCTCTCCTACCTAAATTAATGAGAAGTATAGAAAATTAGAAAATTGTTAGACAGAATACACAAAGAAGGCAGCAAAATGTGGAATGACATGAATGAAAGAATCAGAACCGGAACTTTAGGATGTGTTTGGAAGGGCAAAACAAATTTCAGTTAAACTAAGGCAAAGTTTCTTCATGCATTCCTAGTTTCCAATATATGACCGTATTTAGTTATTTGTTTATGTTATATTTACTTTACTAAGTAGATTATTTATTCTAGACTTCACAAACAAACGGAACATGACCCTCTATCCTCAAAAGAATGCAGACACATGCAGAAAATAATCATTCATATAAATATTCCCACCTGAAAAGACTGTAACTCCACTGCCTCTTTGTGGATTTAACTGGCCATTTAGCTGCACTCGCTCATTCGTTTTGGTTTGACGTGAATTGGGAGTCCCTTTAATGGAGTAAACTTGGTTAATCTTTGGAGTTTGTAGCACTGCTCCTCCATGTGAGAGTCTTCGATTGCTTGAACCACCACATGACACTTTAGAACCTTTTTTTAAAGTCTGGAGTTTCTTAGGGCTTGGTTTTGATCCAAATAGTGCTTCCTGTTCTACTATAAATTGTCCTTCAAGTTTCTTCTGGTCCTGGTATAGACAAATGTGTGCATGGGTCATAAATATATACGTTCATGCAAAATCACACTATCTAGTTAGCTTTAAAAAAAACACAATCCATGTGAAACTACAGGTCTATACCCTCTGCCTCTTGCGTTCTTGCTCCTTTTCCTGTTGTAAAATATTATACTCTTGAATCATGGAAAGAAGTCGTATCTGAAAGACAGCAAATAAAAGTCAGTGACTCGTGTGATGATAAGGATTCGCTATGTGGAGTATAGATATAGAAAGGGAGGTGAGACACACTCCATCATAAGTGAACTCAATTCCCCTCTCTTTTTCCCATGCATCAGTTTTTGAAGCTAAAGTCTGTATTATTCCTGTCGAAAAGAGTGTAAATGTTTAAAACACTATCAAGGAAAAAAAACTACCAAGTCAATGTTATAGTCATCTTTGGGAACCAGAACTATATATAATCACATATTACACTAATCAACAAGCTCCTATGATGTGTGAAAGGACCAAATTGACGTGTAGGTATATAAGGATATCCTATATTCATTCCAATGTGACACCAAAAAACCTAAATTTGAGCACCTAGGACTTTTGAGGTTGGCTCATGGTGGGTTGATGTATACTTTGCCACTTTGGTAACATTGGGTCAGTGGACTTCGGGCTTGTGGATTTACAGCTGATTTGCGGACGGAACAAAATTTACCTGGAATTTTATTAACTAAAGCTCGAGCTTTCTCAGCACGTTTCAGAGTAAGATGTGCACCTCTCCCAGCATTGTATCGATTTTCATCCTAAAGATATATGTGATAAGTGACAATCAAGACAGATGATTTATGAAGTAAAAATATGATTAACCAAGACAGACAGGAAATTCACTGCACCCTATTATACTCCTCAAGCCAACACTCTTCTTCACATGCTGCCATCCATTTCTCAACCTTTTCAAGTATTTCTTTTCTGCTAAGAGCTTCTTCTTTCACATTACCAATTTGAAGCTCAAGTTGTTCGAGCATACGACCGGGGTCCACAGCTCCTTTGATACACAATACAAGACAGACAATGAAACATAAATTTTATTTACAGAACACAGAGAAAATGATAAATATCTTAGTTACAAACTCGGCTCACCAGTTTCAATAGCTTGTATGGAAAATTCTAGTCCACTGTCTGGTTCCAGAATCATGTGTGTCTTCCTGCATATATCCTCTAGCTCGGACCTCTTTTTGAGGACAAGCTCTTTCATTTTGCTTGCTTTCAGTGCTTCCAAACGATACACTTCAGCCGCAACCTGCATGATATTTCATAATTCATATTATATTGACTTGATAGAATAAGGTTACCCCTCAACAAAGAATTAAAACTTTCAACAAATAAACAAAAACTAACTCACATAATTAATGAAATCCTCAGAAAGCATGTTAGGCTCTTTCAATTCATGTTCTGAAGCAGCTATGTTGCAGGTAACATTCTGAAACATCTGCTGCTCTTCAACTGGAGTATCCATCAAATTCCATAATTCTAGCATTGATGTCGCAAGGTCTTGCAGCTGGCACAATTTAACAGGCAATATACTGAGTCGATTTATGAAGGTAATTTTATACTAGAAAATTGTCTTGTGAAAGATAAAATATCCATCAAGTGGTTCTTCCCTACACATCAAAGTTTTGGGAGAGTTGAACACCTATTATGAATTTAGAGCTCAAGTAATACCAGAGGTCTTGAGTTTGAACCCCTGTAACCACTCTAAAAACCCAAAATGGGCGTTTGAGTGAGGGAAGGTATTAAAGATATAAGATCCATTCAGTGGCTTTCCCAACACCTTAAGGTTTTAGGGAAGTTGGTTATCTAACACGACTTCGATGTAACCATTATTACCTGATGCATCCTCTGTATCTTTAGCTCCCGCAATCTTTGAATTGCAACTGCCAAACTCTCTATAGTAGCATTACTTATGCTTTTTGTTCCATAGGAATCACCTAAACTAGAATGAACCTCATTAACTGTTTGCTGAAAATCCACACCCAACACCAGGCATAGAGAGTTTAAGGTATTCTGGTGATCCAGGACCTGCTTCACACGATCATTCTGCATCCAGATAAACAACAACAATAATATACATAAACAATACAGAGTAGTTTCTGCTGACAGAAAACCTGCAGGTACTTTGGAGGATACCTTCTCTTTTTGAAGGTCCTGAAGCTCTTTCTGCAGTTCTTCAAGCTTTCTCAAAGTTAAATCAGTTTCATCAACAGCTGGGCTATAAGAATTACTTTTATCAGACCTATAAATTTCATCTCTTGCCTTTTGTATTTGCTCGACAATATTGAAGAATTGATTTCTTCGTTCCAATTTCCTCTTCTGCAGCTCCTCTAATTGTGGATGGATAGTTCTGAGTTCTTCCTTCAAGCTTCCAGAAGTTTGATCAGACTGAATAAATGAAGACCATTTGAAATTGTCAATTGTGTGTGCAGCAGAACAAAACAGAAAAATATATTATATATTATATTTATAATAGGCCAGTAGTGCACGATATTTATGTGGAAAAATCCCACTTAACGAGTAAAATATTATAAGAGCATACAATTCAGCATCTCAAAGAAAACATTTCATCATACATTACACTATTACAGTTGGAAAGTAAAGAGAACAGTAAAACAGCTCTAACCAGTAACCTCCCTCATAAGAAGAAACCCGAGTTTGTTATTCTGATTTTTATCAGCAATTATTTTCCTTTGAATTGACTTTGATATTGGAAAACTCAAAAACGTAACATTGTGTAATTTCAAGATAACTCAGAAATGTAAATTTTATGAAGAAGCTAAATATTTTATATTTTTGTCTGTTATATCATTGTTGTTTTTAGCTGAACTTAAACATCTATTATAAGTTTGAAATATTTCAAAATTATGATAATTAGGGCAAAATAGATATATTGGCTATTTTCCCTCATAAACAAGCGGATATTCTTCATTAAGCTAGGAGATATGTTCCATATGATGGCATAAAACAAATTTGGCAAAATTAACCACCGCTGGAATCAAAAGGTCCACCAATTGTAACATATGACTGATAAAATATGGATATTGCTTGGTTGATCCGGTAGACAGTTTCAAAACTTCCCACTTTACCTGCCTAATATATACAGGTAGCTCCCCCAGTGCAGAGCAGATAGATGCAAGTTCTGCTTCAGCATCAGCAATTGTCTGTCTTAGCTGAGCTCTAATCTTATTCGCAGAATCAACTTTTCTTCTATAAACCTCTAAGCATTCACGTTCAAGCTCAAGAAGCATTTTATCTCTTTCAATATCAGACACCCCAACGTCATCCCATATTACCTGATGTAGTCAATAAATTTATATTACATGTTAAATTGCTATCAAGATATGGCCAACAAAAAAAAACTTTTTATAGTGTTACTATCATGAAAAATAGAAATGGAAAGAACAAATGAATCAGAAATGCATGTAAGATGTAGAACCTTGAGTTCATATAGAAGAGAGCCACACGTTGTTTCTACTTGCAGAAGTGAATCGATTCGAGGGACAGACATTGAAGAGAAAAACAACCTGTTGACAACAGTAATATAAATGAGAAATCCAAGCTATATGGAATTTTGAATAATTGTATAGAAATACAACATGTTGATAACAGTAATATAAATGAGATATTCAGGCTACACGGACAATAAATTAAAAAAAACAAATATTAGAGAATGGAAGTAAATATATAAATAACCTTAAAAATCAATTTTTCAAATAATATTATTATATATGATAAACGATTCTTTTAAAAAAAGACATGTGCAACCCAGTTGAATTTAAAATAATTATCCAAACTATATGACATTCTTCGAAACAACCCCCCATCACTATCAAACTGCCCCTCCATATAGTCGCTAATCAATGCATTAAATGACTAATCATCTCTCGAATACATTTGATCAAACACCTTCCGGGCAATACTTAATTGACCACATTTTACATACCCATTAATCGAAATCAATCCAAAATAAACACCACACTGCAACTAAGTTTTAAGACATTATCCATTAACACATTACCCCTAC
Source organism: Oenanthe sinensis (assembly GCA_028671895.1). Lineage (NCBI taxonomy): Eukaryota > Viridiplantae > Streptophyta > Magnoliopsida > Apiales > Apiaceae > Oenanthe > Oenanthe sinensis. Next base: position 15,634,058 of record CM053802.1, read on the forward strand.
TCAACTCTAAACTCCACACATGACTTGAGCACAAATGGGAGAGTAAAATTATCAGCATGAAAATCCAAGATGCGCATCTGGTAGTATCTTCTACCGTTTTCTCACATCTCTGACATACATAAAATTAAACAACTTCCGATCATCATTTATCTACCACATTTTACATACATATTAATCAAAGAAGACCCAAGTTCTCAGACTCTATACATCAACAGATTGCCCCCAACCCAACTCTAAATACCCCGCACATGACTTGAGCACAAAAGTGAAAGTAACATGCCGGCATGAAAACACAAACAATGCATAGATAGTAAACTTCTAGCGTTTTCTCACTACTTTCAATTTAAGTAAATGTACTAATAATAGGGTTATACAAAAGAGAGTATGGTTTAGTAATACTATCAAACAGTCTGGAAACACACCTCTGAGTTCCATATTGGCATGAAATTGTTGACCTAGTCTGAGAAAGTCAGACAACCAGTTAAGAACTGGAATATATCTGTGTATATAATCACATAGGGATAACATTGTTTGGAGTGAAGTTATGAGTCATTCCATAATTACTGTACTTATAAAATAGTCTTCGGATAGTTTTGATGCGGGGTACCCTAAAAGATACAAGGTGCTAAAAGTATCTACTAATATTAATTAATTTCCTGTTCTAGTGGTGAAAAAATGTATACTAGAAGTATTAACTTAAGCCTATTATATTCCTATACAAGTAAGGAATAATATTATATTATTTAGTATTTTGTTAATCTTTATACTGCTTAGCATATTTAAATGATAATATTTCAACTAGATTAACACTTAATTAAGAATCAAGGGGTGGCAAGTGGTGGAAAAGGTGCTCCTGTTTGATTCTCCTCTCCCCAATAATACCATTAACACAATAGTAGATACATTTTCAAAACACTAAACCTTAGTTCAATGAGAACAAACCACTTAGTTACTGTACCCTAAAACATTATGTGGTTGTTATTTTTGGCGCCCAACTCGACTATATTTGTAGTCCTAATGTCCAAAATCAAGGGGTTTTATGTTGTGAACAGGTGGATGTGGACTGCTCAGCAATTATCCTCTCACTCTATATCATAAAGAGTTTTCAAAAATCTGCACATATCACATGGCAATATATGTATATACTAAGAAGCTAAGCCTTCTAATCTTAAAGTATATGAAAACATTCAGTGAATTATTTGGCAAAGTACATATCTCACCATAGCTAGTGTTCTTTAACCATCAATATATTCTTTTACATTAACATATTCAGTCATAGATGCCAAGATTCTATAGGAAAAATTGGTAATTACATATATATAAATGTTGACTAAATTTTGGATACTTCCATATTTAAATAGAGATTTCAGATTCCATATAAATATACTTTTACGGATATTTTGAATTGAATACTTTCTTAAAATTTAACCAGAAGCCTATAATTTTCATATTCAAAAACAGAAAAATTATTGCAATGAATGAGAACTAATATTCCCATATAAACTTCACACTCTAAACAATCCTATTAGTAAAATAAATACAATATTCCACTAATAAACTTCACATTAAAATAAAAATTATTTATTTTAGCATAGCTTGATTCCACATGTATGAACAAAACCTAATGCATTATGACAGAAAGCATGAATCAGATAATCCAGTTCATAGCTTAAGCCCTAATTTTGATTTGATGATAATCTTTAATATAACAAAATTTGACCTGGCTCAATTCAATTAAAATCAGAACCTAGTATAATCTAGAACAGTAGATACTTGCACTAAAGCACTAAAACTATGAAAATAGAACTATGGGAAAATTAAATAAAATACATGTATATACTATTATCAATCTGTATGCATACCTGAGAGTTTGTAACGAGTCAGGTGCTTGAGAACTTTCAGAGTTGGAACAGGCAATCCAAATTGATTGGAAAAAAAGTCGTTCCAGGGAAAACAAGTGTGGTATATATAGCGCTTAATTATAGACAGAAGAATAGAATTTAAAATTTGAAAATTTGAGTAACGGACGATTAAAACTTTAAATGGTGCCCACGCTCATTTGCATTTACATATTTCTTATTGTCAGTAGGGAGTAAATAGTTTAAATGCAGGCAGGCAAAAGGGGCAATTTCTGTGAAGCTCTACGATATATAGAAATCATGGAACACGATAAGATTCCGGATAAATAACCGTGAAATGATGGAAATAACACAAAAAGAAATAAAAGTCTAAAATAATAAAATATACTTTTTGTGTTGTACATGTGTTATCTAAGCGATGTATCTGCAAGATGCGTTACTCTAGTAACGCATATGCATTTTAAGTAGATAAAACATTAATCATATGTGTTATGCTTGTGCTAATATGTACCAATTTTTTATAGTGCTATTCTAATTGTGCATAGAATGTTAATATATACAATCACAGAACATAAACTTTATTGTTAAACAAAAACACATAAAACCTTATTTTAATCAGAAAAAGGCCCTTACATACCGTAAAACGTAATTTGGTTGACTTTTCTGGCACCTGAGTCGCCTATCTTTCTAGCCTCAACTGTCAAAATGTCCGCTTTTGTGCTGTGAGCTAAATGGGGATAGACAATGCTGCACATTCATCCACTCGCTCTAGTATCCGCTGATGTATGTTATCAAACTGTGAAGATTTATAGAGCACACAAAAAATAAAATCATTGAAAATTATGTAATTTTTAGATGTACATCGTATCCGAAGATATTGTTTACGATCCCACTTGAATACTAAGAATCTCTTTTTAAATATTTTCCAAAATCCAAATTAAATGTCAGCGTATCCTAACTGAAAACGCGTAAACTTTTAATATCCAAAAATAAAATCGTATAAACTCAATACCGGATACAATTCTAGTTTCGGAACAAACAAAAAGCAAAACCACAGATTTCCGTACACAAACTATATAGTAATAGCAGTAAATTAGTAACAATAGATGAGACTAATATTCCCATATAATCATCACATAATCACATTCTTAACCAACCTAATAGTAAAACAAATACAATAAAAATTAAAACTAAAACAGAAATTAATTAATTTCTACTCCACTTAGCATGACTGTACATATATAAACAAGCCCTAATCCAGTAATAATATATAAAATGCTAGAAATTATATAATAATTTGAGAGTAGCGCTCAATTTTTTTTCCAAATGATGTGTCATGACACATGACAAGTTTTGATTCGTGGGCGTATATATGCAAGCGAGGTCCATATTAGTATTAATAAAGTTATCATTTACATATGTTGGAAAATTTTGGGTACCTAACATTTCTCATAATTTGAATTTTCCAAAAATAAAGTGAGAGAATCGAAATACGAGCTAGCTGATTAAGTTAAATAATTAACCTAGAACAGTAGATACTTATGCTAAGAAGCAGAAAATAATAATAAGAACAAATATATAAATATAAATATAAAAGGCACGCATACCTGAGTGGTGAAGAAAGGAGGTCTGATTTAAGTAGAAAATTAAATTCAGGCGTGGATATGCGACGGAGTAGTGCAATTGGTAGATGGGGTTTAATTGCTGAGACACAGGAAAGGGAAATTTTTCAAATTCGAATACTGTTCTTCTTATGTAACGGACGTTTATATGGGTCCCACTCTCATTCTGCATTTTTGGTTTTTTTTATTTTTTGGGAAAGAAGGCTTATTTACAATTTAAACCCTATGTTATTAATAATATATAATTCAAACCCTCTCTTAATATATTTAGTAAATTTAACCCTACGTTTTTTAACTATTTACAATTGAAACATTTTTTAAAATAATTAGTAAATTTAACCCTATGTTTTTTAACTATGTACAATTGAAACATTTTTTAAGATAAATAATAAATTTAACCCTACGTTTTAAAACATTTAGTAAATTTAACCTTAAGACTTTTTAATTTCAGAATAAAATAAATTTTACATCGAAAAAGTATTTTCGAGAATATATTCATCGAAGAGTATTTTTGAAAATAAAATAAATTCGGTGATGAACATTCATGAATATATTGAGCGGGAAGTGTGATGGCAAGATGGAATAATATAAACACATATTAAAATTTTATTGAATATATATAATATATTATACATATAGATATATTAATATAGAAAAGAACATCTAAATATCCATTTTATAATAAAAAAAACCCCTAATAATTGCAAATATCTATTATGCTTAGATAATATTTATACAAAAAAAATTGACAATAGTGCATTTGACGAATATTTATTCAAATTTTTGTCGTAAAATTTATTTTATTCCGAAATTAAAAAGTCAAGGTCAAATTTACTAAATGTTTTAAAACGTAGGGTTAAATTTATTATTTATTTTAAAAAAGGTTTCAATTGTACATAGTTCAAAAACATAGGGTTAAATTTATTAATTATTTTAAAAAAATGTTTCAATTGTAAATAGTTAAAAAACGTAGGGTTAAATTTACTAAATATATTAAAAGAGGGTTTGAATTGTATATTGTTAATAGTACAGGGTTTAAATTACATTTAAGCTGGGAAAGAATGACGAAAATAATATTTTCTTTTTCTTAAAGGTTATACAAAATACAAGATACGGAGTAATAATTTTTGGAATGATCGTCAATTTTAAAATTTTGGATACTCATTTATGAAATGGCGTTACATTTTGTATAAAGTACTTTATTTATAAATACATGTTTCAAGATAATGATATTTAAAATATCCGTTTAGTAGATGCTTATTTTATATTAAAAAAATTGAAAATTTTGGGATAAAACGCATGGTGTATATTAAGACTTAAGATATTGATATATATTCAACATCATAGAAAACATGATTTTGTTTTTTAAAATATTTAGGATTTCCCCCTCTTTTCAGGATTATAATTTATAATATCTTATAAATTATAAAAAACTATAAAACAAATATTTTAATAAATGATTCAAATATGTCCTAATAAAATTATTAATTTACACTAATATATACTATATTATTATAATCAAATAAGAGATTTTTTTCCCATCTCGATTAGTTCATATGAATCATAGAAAAGATTATAACAATCAAATTTTAATAAAATTTAATTTTAAAAAAGATATATCATATATACAATGTTATGACGACAATCCTTTTTTTATACAACTGCTCACGGATAATATTATATTATAGTTAAATTATATTTTTTATTTTAAAAATCTAACTTACCCTATAATTTTTATTTAATATAATTGTACACACATTCAACTCAATTTTATCATCTTTCAAACTCTTTTATTTATTTAAAATTATAATTTATAATTAAATTTTATGAATATTAATACATAAACAACATTGTATAGAAAAATGTAGAAAGAAATTAATAATAAAATAAATTATTAAATTAAATTAAATATTTAAATTATATAAAATTATTAATATATAATTTATTAATATCATATGTGTTTTTCTCTAATTATAAGCGGTAAGTAATTAGTTTAAATTGCAACTTTCTAACAAGCCAATAAGCCATAACGACACTAAGTAATAAGGCCCCACAATAAGCTTTGGGCCTGCGCCGAATATCTATGGGTCAAATTTCTATAAGATAGTATTATTTATTATTATTTTATCTCTTTACATTATTATTATTATTATTATTGCTATTATTATTATTATAGATAACAATTTCCCAATATTGTGATCGTGTTTCAAAATTGCATGTATTTTATTTTTTCATTTCTCTCAAATATTTGTATTTTAAATATTAATAACTATTTTTTTATCTTCTAATTTATTTCTAGTACAAAAGTTAGATGACAGTTAAATTTTTTACTTATAATAGATATCTATACTATGCTGTTTAAGGATATCTATACTAAACAAGGTAGCTAACCTCGCATTCTGTAGCTGAAAGCGCTATTCAATATTTGCCTATGAAGTTAAAACACCTTGTTTGACTATAGTATTATAAGCATATTTGGTACGTCCTTCCGAAAAAATTATATGTGCTTTTAAAAAAAATTAGGTATATATAATTTATTTCATTAATAATATAATAATATAATACAATAATTTAGATCGAATGCAATTCTAATAAATATAATTAACTTACTTATCTTAATTTCAACACCGCTCAAACTCTTTAAATTTTATTAAATTATAAATTATTATTTATTATAAAATCCCATTAAAATTCTAAAAAATCAAATACATATAGTTTAGTTCATTTATAATATAATAATATAGTAGTATAAATCTAACACAATTATAATATATCATATTTTCATCTTTATTCCAATTCTTTAAATTTTATTAAAATTATAAAATATTAAAATTCCGTTTATCCTTACATGGCACAAGTTATAAACTAGTACTAATAATAAGATGACAATTTAAAATGATCTTTACAAAAATATAAATAAAATTTTATAATACAAAAATAATTAATGATTAAGAAAATTTAGTTATAAGTTGTATATTTGTATGCTAGATTTATGTGCAATTTCAGGAAACAACGAAAAAGTGATTAATTAGAAGGGGAAAAAATGTGTTGAACGAGGGACGGGGAAGGGGAGCATATTAATTGATAAATTTTAATATTTATATTATGATTTTTATTTATATATTTAAATATTTAAATTTTGAGTAAAATAAATAATGATTATAAATATAATAAACTTATGTTTTTACTTTGGATAAATATTCATATATTTATATTTCATCAAAATTATTAACTTATTAATTTTTATATAATGTTGTTAGAACCGTTACCATTTTAAAATTCGGTATAAAATATGACCATCAATTTATGAATTTTTAGAGTTGTTCTATGAAAATTAATAAAAATTGCAACCCTTAAATTATAAATTCTAAATTACAACCATTATTTTAGAGCTACTCGATAAGCACGACTTGGCTCGACTCGATAAGCACGACTTGGCTCGATAAGTAATCGAGTTCAAAAATAAAATGTGATCGATAAATTTATTAAGCCGATCTGGGTTTTAGCAGTGTTCGACTCAAAATTGACTTGTACTTGATTCGACTTGTTAAGTTCAAATGAATCGATCACGGAGTATATACATACATTTTTAATTTTTTTAATCTTAATGAGTTGGAACAGAGAAAATTGTTCGATAAACTTACCGAGTTTAGCTCATCTCTGTAAGAAAAGACTCAAATTCGAATTTGATAAAAAAAAAACTTGACTCGAGTCGGTTCATTTGGTCTAGCCTATCAAAGTACAATTAAATTAATAATCTTCTAACCCAATACATAAAAATTTAAAAGGATACCAGGAAGATCCAATTAATTAATCAAGCCGCGAAATTAGAAAAAAAAATCTAAAATTCAATTCTCATCTCCCTCCGTAACAACTATCGAACTTGAAAACAAAGAAGAAAAAGATGGCATCACTTGCACACCATGTTGGTCAATCGGTCACTTGCATTTGAGTAAAATCAGAATCCACAACCCCTTTTCTCCTTTCCTGCCACCTTCATACCATACCATACCAAGTTTGTGTACATATGATTACGAAACTTGTCATTTCTTCTCTGAAAAATATCACTACCACTATTCTAATGCTACTTGTAAGAAAGGTTTCATGCATTCGAAAAAGTAACTTTGTATTTGGAAACATACTTGTATCCAATGCACCATCCTTGCCGATATATTTACCGACATCATGTTTTTAAATCGGTGCCAAAGGTAAATTATAAAATGAATTGCCGCCCCTTTCTACACACCGTGCGTGCTTCATCCCGTTAACTTTGACTACACCTTTTTCAAATATAATGAACGAGGATGAACAAATAATATTTAACAAATGCATATTTTACATAATTGTACGTGATATTTTTCTTTTATCAATTATGCATTTTTCATTTTTAAATTGTATATTTAAGAACATGATGATTGATGGGATAGCTTATACACTGTCATTTCAGGTTTCAGATCGTGAATTTGATTGTCGTTTACTTTCAAAATATTTATTAGAATCAATATTATTGTATAAATTATAAGATTATTCAAAAAAATTGTATATTTTATATGAAGTATTATGAAAATTTCTTCAAAAAGAGAAATTCTGTTTTCGATCGAAAATATAATTTTTAAGATATCTTTTGTTATTGTCTTCACATGACAAACCAACCGACTGTCATCTACTAAAAAAGTTTCTCTGTCTAGACAAAGTGAGCTTTATCTCTTGTTTATGATCCCAGTTGTCGTGGATCTAAGGTTCCACACTTCCACCAAGTGGATGGCCTTTTGCCTTTGTTATGCTAGCCCTTTTTCTTAAATTCACACCCTCATATGCATGTCCTCTTTTAACTCCATGCTTTTCACCAATTCATAATGCATTTCACTTCCAGCTACTTCTTTGGTCCTTGCTCGGTGGCCATATGCATGCTACACAAATCTAGCAATATATATAGTTCATTATAAAATGAAAAGGATGTTAGTGATTATCAACACATATCGAAGATAGATATGAGATTTATTGGTGGTTTGTAGCTTGTAATCAAGGTTGGTACGTGTTGGCATCCATCTACTTAGACCGAGGGTGCGGGTGTAGAGGTACAATAGCAAATTTAAAACTATAACCGAAACAATAACAAGTGCGAGTTTTGTAAATGCAGTTTCAAACATTTGAAATTTTAATCGAAACATTATAAAAGTACGATATTTGTAAATTTTTCGTTCGATTTTTATTCGTTACAATACGACAACATAAAAGCAGGTAGGAGAAAGTTAGGATGATGAAAAACAAGAAATGAGAAAGGCAAAATGAAAATGTTTTTTTTACTGTGTGTATGAAAGAAATAGAGTAGTACCAAGTAAAAAGGTGCGTTTGTGTTATCATATCCTAACAAATCCGTTTGTCTGAACTTATAAACAGCTTATAAGCTGAAAAGTTGGTATATATGTACTTTTTCTGAAAATAAGTAACTTATTTTTAAATTTGCAAAATAAGATTTGGTCTTAAATTTCTAAAATAAATATTAATTTTCAAAAAAATATATGAAAATACTTTTAAAAAAAAGTAACTTATTATTTATAAACTAAGTTAAACACCCCAATATTAAAAAAAAGTAGTGAAATTTATCTGGAGGACGATCATGTTACTATTCCCCTGGCTTTCACCTCTTGCAAAGTTGGCACCAAAACAGTTTTTGAACTCCCAACAGTAATGATGAAGCTGACCCATTTCGCATTCTTGATTCTTGGGCACATTTCCAATTTTGAAATATAACTATTCAAGTTATTACATTATTACAAACCCAAGGATTGACCAGACTAGCCTTATCCGATGAAAACTTTAATGAAACGAACTCTCATGCTCATCAATACGACAATACCTTGTTAATAATAGTACTATCTCTCTCGCACACGCAGGAATAAGATTCTCTCTCCCCCATTCAACCTATTCTATTTAGAATAAACGAGAATCGGGATATTAAGGTGTGTTAGAGATATAAAATTATTTTTTTAATTTAGATTTCGATGAGATTTATGTGAATGTAAGAGTTCTTTATTAATTAAATTAAAGTCAATCAAAATATAACACATGACATTTAAAAAATATTTTCGGAACAAATCAATCATATACGAAATGGAAACGGAATTTTTTTACAAATATTTCAATGATTGGGACATGTATGAGAATTAGTTAGTATCTTCCCATGCCATGAATATACTTACTTTATTACTTATTTTGATATTTACAATTTGACTTCATACAAATGAATACTATCCCTTATAAAAATCACTTCCAATATTTTATTGATTTCTCTACATTATAAGTCATATATATATTTCAATAATTTCATTCAAATTAATAATAATTTGAAGATAAATTAGTTTTTACTTATAAATAATGAAAGTATTTGCAACTAAAAAGTAATAAATTTATTTTTTTAAGATGAGCATGCCATGTAATATTTCTGATGCCTTAGATTTTGCTGCATCATGTAATTACATAACTACAGTCTATACATGGCACAAACATCCCACGAGCATATCATCTGCTACTACCTTCATAACTCCAACTTCATCTATATTCTACAATTCACATTTCAATTATTCTCATCCATTTGTTTCCCCCTTGACTTGCTAATCAGTACTAGAACCCATCCCTTTTCCAACCCCACTCCAATTCCATTAAATTCTTGCTACTTATTTGTATATAATTATACAACTTTAGTTCTTTATACATTGTGGAATCCAACTTAATCAAGCTCATGGCGCTTGATACATGGCTAGTTAAAGTGAAGAAGACTATATCAAACAGTTTCGATTCAGTTCATCGAGCAACCCCGCCTCATGAAAAGCCTGTCAACAAGAAATCTAGTCTAGGAGTAATGGCATTTGAGATTGCAGGACTCATGTCCAAGCTCCTCCACTTGTGGCAGTCTCTATCTGACAAGAACATAATGCGTCTGCGTAACGAATCCATTTGCCTTGAAGGGGTTCAAAAAATCGTCTCAAATGATGAAGATTTCATGCTCAGCCTCGCCTGCGCAGAGATAGTGGAAAATTTGAGAGTAATATCAAGAGCCTTGTCTAGAATTAGTAACAAATGTGAAGACTCAACTTTACGGAGTTTTGATCAGATTTTCGACCAGTTTTCCAATACTGGCCTTGATCCTCATAATTGGAGTATGAGCTGGAAGGATTGTGAAGCAAAAACCAAGAAAATGGAAGGTTATGTGACTATAACTGCAACTTTATATCGCGAAATAGAGGAGCTCACATTACTGGAAAACAGTTTAAAGAAATCATTACAGAGTAAAGATCACCATGCAACAACAATGATTAAGCAACAGAAGATCATTGATCAACAACAAAAATTACTCTGGCAACGACAAGAAATCAAGTACTTAAAGGAAAGATCATTGTGGTGTAGAAGTTTCGACACTGTCACTATATTACTTGCAAGATCAATTTTCACAGTTCTTGCAAGGATTAAGCTTGTTTTTGGTATGGATCAAGGATATCCACATTCTTTACATCGTAGTTTATCCGCGACAGTTTACCCTTCCGAACAAAACCATCCCACTTCCCTTGACATGGTATCAAGCCCTTGTGCCAAAAGCACCAAACACCAAGAATCAAAGGGTAGTTTGTCTCATGGATTCTTTGAATTAAACTCAAAGATCCTGAAACCGCCTGCAAGCACACTTGGAGCAGCTGCTTTATCTCTACACTATTCAAATTTGATTATTGTTCTTGAAAAAATGACTAGGTCACCTCAATTGATTGGATTTGATGCAAGGGATGATCTTTACGCAATGTTACCACAAAGTATTCGATGGTCGTTAAGGGCTAGACTAAAAGGGGTGGGATTTTCAGCTAGTGATCCGGTGCTTGCCGGAGAATGGAGAGATGCATTGGGGAAGATTTTGGGGTGGTTGTCACCACTAGCACATAATATGATTAAATGGCAAAGTGAAAGGAGCTTTGAGCAGCAAAACATTATGCCAAAGATAAATGTTTTGTTGTTACAAACTTTGTATTTTGCAAACCAAGAAAAGACTGAAGCTTCCATAACTGAACTGTTAGTGGGGTTGAATTACATTTGGAGATTCGAAAGAGAGATGAATGCCAAGGCCTTGTTTGAATGTGCAGATTTCAATGGTGGGTTCATCAATCTGCAAAATTCCAGTTAAGTACATTAAAGGTTGCCGTTTTCATTCCCTTGTTTCTCTAGATTTTGTAAGTTTGTATAATCTAATTCATGTTATAGCTTCCTCTCCCTTTTTCATTTATAGATTGAACTGAGTTTCAGTATTTCATATCTGTGAAGTACGTGTTGTTTTGCTTCCAATTGTGACCTATCTATTGTAATATAAGTCATGTCTGTGAATGATAATGATTTAATTTCATGACAATATTTACTCTACAAGCATGAAGCATGTAAACATATTCTTGTAGTTGGTACACTGTTGTTACTAAATATTTACATGATGTGATAGCCTTCATATTCGATTGTTCTAGAAACATGGTTAACTGTCTGCAATGCATCCCCCGGTGGTCCAGTGCTGCCGATGTTTGACATGACCAGGACATAACTCTGACTCGATTCAATTAACGACAATATTATATTTACAATATTCGAAAATGAAAGAATACGAGTCGATCGATCAATCATATTATATAATTTCACTCCATAAAACTTATATTTGTTAAATTTTCGAACATTGCAAAATCGACACGTTTACGGCACAATTCTAAACTCAAAATTATGACCCGGACCCTCCCATCTGTTCGAATATACATTATGCATACATATCTCTATGTGTTGCTAGCTGGGGATTATTTTTCTAGGGAAGATTCATTGCATGGTGTAGGCCAAACCAGTCTGTGGTTAAGTAGGCTGCCTGATCATAAACATATATATGGACATGCAATCATTATTAGTACTAGAACATTATGCACATTAATATTAAAAAACAGGTTTTGAGATTTTAAAGATATGGGAACTGTACGAATGTACAATTGGCCTTATATTTCTAGACATCTAAATCTATATACAAATTAATTTCAATAAGAAATTACATACTCCCTCCGTCCCATATTTTTTGTCTCATTTTGACTTTTCAAAATCAAATTAATCAATTTTGACCAACAAATTAAACATGCTATATAATAATATATATTTTTTAGAAAAATATTATAATAAAATTTAACTATTCTATTTTATGAATCAATTTATAAAATCGTAAAATTATAAATAAATATTTTTAAATTGTTGGTCAAAGTTAAAAAAACTTAACTTTGAAAAGTCAAAATAAGACAAGAATTATGGGACCGAGGGAGTATATAAATTCCCCTAATTAGATAGTAATACTTTTATGAGTTGGTGAATTATTAGAGGAAGAAGATAAAGAGATGGAGAGGGTCACTTGTCAAGAACAAAGCATGTACAAGATTGGACCAAAGTGCTATTGATCATACCCTCTCCTTTAATTAGATTCCAATACTTTTCTTAATCACTCATTTCTTTTGAATTTAATCAAAATTCCTCTGGGGTCAAGGTGGCCACAACATTGATTCTTTTTTTTTTTCATTATCAAAAAGAAAATGCTGAATAAAAGAACATCGTGATAGTATACATTTGAATTATAACTGCAGCGTTAACTACTTAATTGTCCTCGAAAAAGTAATCATTCTCGATTAAGTCGATTGATTAAGGTAAAATTCAAGTTTGAGCTTGTTGCAGTACATGGGGATAATAAATTTGCCAATTGTTATAATGTTCCATTTAGTTCGAATCAGTTCTAATAATCTGATAATTGTAATGCTTTTCGTAGTTTAGTTTATAAAAATCTACATCTGAGTTTGTTTTCCAACCTAAGGATCTTAACGTGACAGCAAACTAGCTACAAATATTAGGTAGCTGGTCCAAGATTTGGGCAACAGGCAGCTGTGACTGTGACTGTGGCTATCGTACGTGCATGTGGACGTACACAACACACAAGGCTTGATAATTTGTGAGTAGAAAATAACGAACTAGGTAATCATGGATCATCCTTAACTAACTACAGTATAATCTCAGTATACAATAAACAATAGTATATATTCCAATTTAAAAAAATTAAAAGAACAACTGATCAAATTAAATTATACCCTCTCTCCCAACTTATCCTGAATAACCAAAGGATTTTCCCTCGCCAAAGCAACGCGTCCTGCGGCTTTATAATCATAAGTGCATGAATGTTCTTCCGCATATCGATGCATGCTGCAATACTCGCCTCCACAGCGACATGAAAACCCTAATAATCCAATTTTTTTCTTGCAACACGAGCAACGCCTAGATTTGTTTTTCCCCATGGAAATATCATCAACAACATGATCATTCTCATTCTCGTTCTCGTTCTCATCATTGTGTAGAGAGATTTGATTCGCAGAGGAACTAATGTAATCAATACCATTAGATTCGGACGATAATTGCTGTTGTTTGAAAAAGTCTAGGTAGCATCTTGAGCAGAGATTATGATTTTCCGGAGATCCATAGAAGCCACAATTCTTGACACACAGCTTCGGAGTGCTATCGGACGAAGACATGTTTAATTGTACTGATGAATGATGATATATATAAATTTAATCGTGAGAAAAGACTAAAGAAGTACTATAAATCTTGGTCTTAATTGCATGAATGCAGATAAAACTATCGAGGGTGTTTGTATTTATATAGTAGTTCGTCTATTGCCATTGTCAAATCCAAATAGGATTCGAAATTTGAAGTTTATTATTTTAAAATCATTTAGAAGAACGACTAGTATTCGGACGGGATGCCTGTATATATTTCTCAGATGTTCTAGGAAGGTCATGTCTGCGCATAATAAATAAGCCACAAAAAAATAATTTAGAGACTATAATCATTATTGGCTTATTATAAGATTTTCCTTTATAAATTTAATATTGATATTGTTTGTTACATTATTTATATGTACAAATATAGTTATTAATTATTACATAGTTTACTATATATAATTTTATTAATTTTCATATAAAAAAATTATTTATTTATATTTATTGAGAATTATATCCTATATAACTAGAATTATTTTGGTACGTAGTAGTTGTGATCATTACGTGGTTAAAAATTAGGAAACTTCTGAAACATATATGCATATATATATATAATAAAATAAATTTAACTAATTTTTATATGATTCAATATAAGCAGAAAAAATAATTAATAAAAAGATATTTAATGATAATATGATAATATTTTTATATGTGTGCATATTTTAAAATAAAAAAATAAATTTAATTATCTTCGAATAGAAGTGTAGAATTGTTTAAAATATTTGATAATATTTTCGAATATATTAAATGACAGATCGCATCCAAATATATTTTTTACATGGTTCAGGAATACTGTAATGTGTCAACTCAAGTGCCCAGAAGGTAAAAGGAAGTTATCATACATATAAACAATCACAGATAACTCCTCTTTTCGTATGAGGTCTTTGAGAAATTCTCAAAAATAAATTCGTACCATTTAAAGTAAACAAAAACATACAAAGTACAGGGTTTTTTCTCCATTCTCTCTCATCTCGCTTGTGCTACCATTGTTGTCCCTAACTCCGACGGTCCACCGCTCGAAAGTCCACTTCCTAGTTTTGTTATTACTTCTTTTTCAATAAAATCGAGTTTTAGTTCCATAAATTTCAAAAAATCCAGTTGAGTTCTTCATTTTGGCTTTCAGGTCTACTACAGTTAAGAGCTCGGATTTTCAAATAAAATCAGTTTTGGATTCAAAATCTCCGGCCTAATATCATATCAAAATTTGGTATTATTCCGAGATCTTTGAATTTTTAGGATTTTTCGTATCGCTTTGTGCGAGTTTATTGTTTATGTTATTAGTTGTATCGCTTTATGCGAGTACTCTTGTGTTTATTTCATTGAAAATGAATTATATGGTGTATTGGGAGATCTGAATATCCAGCATCGACAACACTTTCGGCATGTCTATAGCTGATTTTCGGCATGTAGATAATTGGGGTGCGCTTGAGACAGTGGTGAAAATTGCATGTGCTCACCTCTCATAAAAAAAGTTTGTTCATAACATGAGACATTTGGCAACTCTAAACTCAATTTTTATAACCGAGTCCTCTAAATATCACACTATCCACGAAATTACTGTGAGGGTCAATTGTGAAGCTACTGTTTTAAGGGAAGATGCAGGTTGGATTGCTCGGGCGACCATTGAAGTCATTTTTAATTTTTAAAATATTTGTATTCAGTTTGTTAAGCGATCCGAAAATAAAGCGGCTAATTTTTTAGCTCATTTATTTGTTTTTCAACCTAGTTACATGGTCAGTTGGGGGTTTGTCCCCGATTGAGTCTCTTTCAAATTATTAATGAAATCTGCTTTAAATTTGGTAAAAAAAATATACAAGTAAAAAGTTAAGATGATTAAGAGCTAACAAATGACATCAGAATGAGATTGCTACCGAAAGACGAGCTCTCAAAACAAGCCTTTGATGGTTATCGCAAGATGGGCTTAAAAAGGAGGAGACGCGTGGGTTCTTGTATGAATTTAGGAGAGTAATAAGATTCATATAATATGATGTGCTTTTAATATGAATTAAGGGGATCAAATCATACAATATGAAGATATAATTTGATAGGCACCGTTTTTTTTTTGAAAAACATCGTACTTGCATATATTAAATTTTCTTAGAAGCAAGATTATAAGAGATAAAATCTGGAGCAGTATAAAACCACTCCTGCAGACCTGACGTAGAATAAGTGGCCCTTACTAACAAATGAGCTACAATATTCGCAGACCTATGCACAAACACGACTAACACTTCTTCAAAATGTTTAATCAATTCACCACAATCGGCATCTACTATATCAAAATAGGATCGTCCTGTATTTCTGTTAACTGTGTCCACCAATAACTTAGCATCAGACTCGAAAATGCACATATTGCACCTCCATGTTTTTGTCCATAACAACGCTTCCTTTAAGCTTAAAACTTCAGCTTCCCTTGGTTGCATATTACCTCTTACCACATTACTTCAAGCTCGAAGAAAACATCCTGTGTCATCCTGAATGACACATCCAACTCCTATAAACTCTGATCCCTGTTTGAAAGCAGCATCAACGTTAATTTTTATCCAACCTGCAGGTGGTTTACACCACACTCGATCACTCTGTGGATGTATTTTGCCAATCTCATCTCTTGCTCTTTTCCAGTCGGTCAATAAGTTGAAGGCCATGGATTTCACACCAAAAACTGACTGATTCACCCATTCCCATACCCACTTATTCCGTCTGTACCATAACCCTAAGCAAACTAATCCCACCATGACACAGTGGATCATACTATTTGTACGAAAGAACCTCTGCAACACTTCCATTACTGTATCATTTGGCAGCACCGTGAGTACATTTTTAAACTCAATTACTCTTCACACCACTTGTGCAAATTGACACCGGAAGAGAACGTGCAAAGCATCCTCTTTAGGTATTTGACACCAAGAACAAGCCATCTCAACGTTGACATGTTTAATGGTTAAAGCATCAGCTGTAGGGAGAAAATTGCGACAAGCACTCCACAAGAAATTAGTGACTTTTCCTGGCAATTTTAAAGACCACAAATTTTGCCAAAAAATTCTCTCTGAATACTCATGTACTCCATGTAATTTTCTGTAGCAACTTCTTACCGTGAATTCACATCTATCATCCAGGAGCCAGAATCACGAGTCCTCCTTACTTCTGATCGGTGTAGGAATTTGACATATCAAACTACTATCTCTCTCATTACACACATCACGAATCACATCCTTATCCCAATTCTTTTGACTCTCGTCCAAGAAATTGTGCACTGTCACATGTTTCAATTCATTTGACATCTCAGTAGTAAGGTATCTATTAGCCGAGCATGGAAACCATGGAACTTCCCAGACTTTCGTACTCTTTCCATCACTAATTCTACGTCTACACCCCTACTTAATCACCCCCTATACTTCAATGATACTCATCCACATATAGCTTGGGTTATCTCCTAATTGAGCATTTAGGAACTCAATATTAGGGAAATATTTAGCCCACATCAAACTCGTTAGCCCACATCAAACTCGTTACCTACAGATTTGTATTGTTTATTAGTCTACATCCCTGTTTCGCCAACATTTCAACATTAAATTCCCTCAATTTCTTAAATCCCATCCCCCTCCTTCCTTAGCAGCAAAAAGCTTATCCCATGCCATCCATTTTATACCTCTGCTTGTACTCCCATTACACCACCAAAAAGCATTCATTCTTTTTTTTAATTCCTTCATAGATATCCATAAGAATTAACAGTAAACTCATCCAAAAATTTGGAATCACATGTGCTGCTGTTTCAAGAAGCATAATTTTACCTGCTTTTGAGATGGTCTGATTCTTCCACCCTTGAAGCTTCTGCTCAATATGCTCCAATAAAAACGTAAACGTTGCAATCTTTCTTCGGCCTATAGACATAGGCATGCCTAAGTCTTTTCCAGGTGTCTGAACTTCATTCACGCCTAACTGTGTACACACATCTCTTCTATCTCTTCTATTAACTTTAGTCGTATTTGGAGAAAACATAATGGTGGAATTCTTAAAATTCACCATTTGGCCTGAAATTTCCTCATACCTATTCGGAATCCTTTTCATGACATTTGCTTCCGGTCCCACTGCTCTAAAGAAAAAATGGCAGTCGTCGGCAAATAACAAATGTGATATGGTAGGAGCCCTAGCCCTAGCAACAGTGCAACCGTGTAACAACCATGCTTCTTCATTACGACGGATAATTGCACTCAATCCCTCTGCACACATAATAAATATATAAGGTGAAATAGGATCACCTTGTCTCACCCTCTTTTAGGAATAACGTTACTAAATTCACTACCATTGTGGAGAAAACTATATGAAACTGATCGAATGAAACTCATCACCCTGTCAATCCATATTGTATTAAAACCAAACTTCTTCATCATACTCTGGATAAATCCCCATTCCAATCGAACATATGCTTTTGATATGTCAATTTTTAGGCCTGCTACTCCGTTTTTACCTTGAGTTCTTTGTTTCATATAGTGATTCACTTCAAAAGCAATCAATGTATTGTCAGTCAATAATCTCCCTTCAATGAATGCACTTTACTTGTCAGAGATTAATTTTCCCAAACATGGTTTCAACCTATTTGACAAAACTTTGGACAAGATTCTAACCAACACATTCATAACGATATAGGCCGTAAATCTGTCATCGATGTTGGCTACTCCATTTTTGGAATCAGGCACACCAATGTTTGATTAATTCCAACTGGAAGCTCTCATGTACTTATAAATTTCTGATTGAAATTGAACACATCCCTTCCTACCACACTCCAAAATACTTGAAAAATGCAGGATTAAGGCCATCTGGGCCAGGCGACTTATGTGGATGCATTGAAAACATAGCTGCCTTAACCTCCTCATTTGTTATTTTTGAGATTAAAGACTCATTCTCTTCATCTGTAATTCTCTCCATCATTTCTCTATGTGATATACTTCCCTCCAAAGATGAAGCTTGAAATAAGTGTGAGAAGTATCCCGTAATAATTTCTTGAATTTCAATTGTTGTCTCTCTCCATTCCCCCTTGTCATCTTTAATACGCTGAATGCAATTACTTTTTTTCCGATTTGAGGCATACTTATGAAAGAATCAAGTATTTTAATCACCTTCTCGTAACCAAAATTGTTTTGCTCATTGCTTCTAGTATATTTTTTGTTTTTCTAACATATTCAAAAACTCCCATCTCACCGCGTTGTACATCTCGATACCATATTTCGATAGTGAAGGAAGAAATTGTTAGAGAGTTATTTTATATCATCCGGGGAGGGGGCAAATTACTAGTTTTCTTATAAAATAAAAGTAAAATATCATTAAAAAGAACTCGAATCCAAGTTTATAAAGGCAAATAACTCTTCACGGACATGGTTGATCTAGCATTACCTATCAATAATCAATAATAGGTATAATTCTTACTAGATTATGATAGATTATGAGTAACCTTGTTCCCTTCTCTCTTAACATGAGACCAGATGACAAACTCAAAATTAGTGTTGCTAAATACCATATCATGAAATGCTGAATCTATCTCGGAGGAAATTAACTTCTTGTTATACATTTTGCACACCAGAACTTGACAATTAAAATTAGTCAACTCATCAAAAAATAATCATTAGAATGTATCCATGGAAACACATCTATACTCTTCCACCATTTTACTAAACCTTATTTATGAGCAAAGGCTACGGTAATTGACATTGTTCGAAAACTAATAAGTTTCATTGATGCCACAGGGACCATTATCATTGTTGATGCTCTGTATTTAGAGCCTGTTTGTGTAACATGGCTTTAAGTAAAAAATGACTTCTAGGAGCTTTTGACGTGTTTGTGTACTCCGGCTTTAAGCTAGCTTTTAGGAGAAAAGTTCCATTAAGTAAAAAGTACCTAAAATGTACTTTTGCTTATGACTTTTTGACTTTTCGATTTTTTTTTTTTTTTTTTGCTTCTATGACTCTTGTAAAGTATAAATAATATGAATTTAAAATTTTTTAAAGTCAAATTTCACTTAAAGTCAAAATTATTAAACCCCCCATTTAACTTTAAGTTCCATTACCCAAACACATTCATTCAACTTAAAGTAAAAAACTTTACTTTCTCCATTAAGTTAAAAACACCTCCATTAAGTCAAAAGTAACTTATTTTAAGTAATCCCAAACGGCCTCTTAGCCATTAGGTGCACTTTTCACATCTTAACATCTGCTGCAATCTTGTATTGGGACTGAACCTAGATTGATTTGACACGCGGGTAAGAAAAAGAACATGGAGGATTGTCTCGGAACAGCAGTACTATTACCTCTATTAATATAATTTATATATATATATATGTGTAAAAATAAATTTATACAAATTTGATTTAAAACAAATAACATCATAATATTATGAAATTAAAGTACGCTAGTATCTAAGTTTTAGATTGAAACAAATTAAACATGAAAATCACTATAAAACTCGCAAAACCCTAAACCCCAATCTCTCTCTCAGCTCAACCACTTTCACTGCTACATTCTTCGCTTGCAGCTGCAGCAACAGCAGGAGAAAACCCCTAAATCATACATATACACACAAACCCCTGTGTCTATCACCATGCCATCTTTACCTCTCTCTCCCGAGAAAAAAGACAAGAAGATGAAGAAATTAAAGCAATCAATCAATCTTGACTCTTCCATCGAGAAGAAGGTCAAAAAGAAGAGAAATTTATCCGACTCTGATGACTTTTCGATCGTTGATTCGGAGAAGAAGAAGGAGAAGAAGGAGAAGAAGCGAAAGTTATCGGAAGACGAGGGGAGCGAAACGAGCTCGGAGACGGTGAATTTGAAGGAGAAGAAGAGTAAGAAGATTAAGTTGATTGATGAAGAGGAGGAAAAGGAGGAGAATCCTAATGAGCTTTCGAATTTCAGGATTTCGGAGCCTTTGAGGAATAAGTTGAAGGCTAAGGGGATTGAGGCTTTGTTTCCGATACAGGCGATCAGGTAATTTTAATTTGATGAATTAGTGATTAATGTGTATTTTTTTTGTTAATGTATCGAGTTATAGCTTTGTTCCAATGTAATTTGAATATTTAATGGTTAGTACCCAGGCATGGATGCATTACATTGAACAATGAAATGGTAAATGTTAAGGAGCCATTGAATAATAATACAATAATAAGAGCTTCAAATTACGCAACTGCACATCATCTGGATTTGATGAAAGTGTTTAATAGAACAAGGAAGTATCTCCTATTTGATAGATTGCCAAAACGTTTTATTTTTGCTGAAGAATCTGTCTGTTTGTGGTTTTTGGATGTTGCAGGGTAAAACTTTGGCATTTGTGTTGCCCATATTGGAATCCTTGACAAATGGATTTTTTAAAGGATCACGAAAGACTGGTTATGGGAGATCACCAAGTGTTCTTGTGCTATTACCTACCAGGGAGCTGGCAACACAAGTAATATGCGAGAATCTCATTCTAGACAACTTTTGCTGGTGACAAAATTTTGACTATATTATTTGAGTTTTATGATTGACCCTTATTTTTAAATGGAAGGTGACTGCGGATTTTGAAACTTATGGAGGGTCTTTGGGGCTAAATTCATGCTGTTTGTATGGAGGAGCTCCCTACCAGTCTCAGAATATGCAACTGAAAAGAGGGGTTGATATAGTTGTGGGAACACCGGGTCGTATCAAGGTACCTTTAAACTAAACTATAAGGTTGCGTTCACTTGATGGAATGAAATTGGGAGAGAATGGAATTTGTATTCTTTTATGGGTAAATGCTGATATTTTTTTTCTTTTTCCATTCCTTTCCTAGTCATTAAACAAGAACCCTAACCCACCAACTTGGAAAGGAATGCACCATTCTCCTTCTCCCTCATTTTCCCTACAAATATTATCATAAAAAATTTCTCCTCCCCCGTGTTTGTTCACTATACTCTCGCACATCCTTTATTTCTCCATAAATTTTCATTTCATTACTTCCTCATTCCATTATGTCAAAGTGAACACAACGTAAGAGCACTTTGGAAAGTTTGCATGTAAAGTAGGTTTTAATTTATAAGACCGTGTGCTTTTGAAACTAATTTCCATTTGTCGAACTTTGTTTTAGGATCACATTGAAAGAGGAAATCTTGATTTTAGCTCATTGAAGTTTCGTGTCCTTGATGAAGCTGATGAAATGCTGAAGATGGGTTTTGTTGATGATGTAGAACTTATTCTAGGTAATATGATATACTTGTGCATGTATTTTGGTCGATTTTTGCTATTTCTTATCCTATATTAGTATAATTGTGAGCAAATTACAATATTGATGTATTATTATTGGTTCATGATATTTGTGACGAAGGCTACTCTAATTTAGTGCTCTAGGAAGTAATCTACAATGGGATAGATGGGATATCTTCTTCGTCTTCAGCTATAACATAATAGTATATGAATATGATGTTTCTAAATCTTCTTCATTATTCTATGAAGGTAAAGTAGAAGATGCAAGCAAAGTTCAAACACTATTATTCAGTGCAACCTTGCCGATATGGGTGAAGCAGGTTTATTTCTTGACTGATTACTTGTTTAAAAATTTCTAGCCATGTATAGAATTCCATATTCAATTATCTAACTATTATGTATGTCCTTAAGGACCTTTTTATACTTGTATCTGACGTCATTTGTTACTGTTAGATTGCTTCTAGGTTTCTGAAGCCAGATAAGAAAACTGCAGATCTTGTTGGTAATGAGAAAATGAAGGCCAGTACAAATGTCAGACATATTGTCATTCCCTGCTCTAGTTCAGCAAGAGCACAGCTTATTCCAGATATTATTCGCTGTTGCAGCAGGTTAATATTTTAGATCATGGAATTCATGCACGAATCATGATACATCTTTAATTTGCTTATCTCCTGGTATCTTCTATTTCAGTGGGGGACGTTCAATAATTTTTACCGAAACTAAAGATTCTGCATCTCAGTTAGCTGGCATATTGCCTGGCGCACGTGCTTTGCATGGGGACATACAACAGGCCACACGCGAGGTACAAGATATGACTATTATGAAAAGTTGTTATGGTTAATTTTCTATTTCTATTATGATTGTCATGTTACTGTTATTTTCGACGGCAAAGAGATCATGTGTTTAGAAAACAGTTGCAGTTCTTCGCTACAACTGAAAGCTCTCTATCTCCTATGCTAAGCTCCTTGTCTAATTTATTCTCTTTAAGAAAAAGAATTCTATACTTCTCAATTTTTATTTTTTTCACAAATAGATTTGCAATTGCCTCATTTGGCCAGTTTTTTAAAATCTATATCCATAATACGTTAGGAGTGCAAGTAGAATTTTAAAACTATAAAAGTACACAAGGACATGCACAAATATAATTTTGAAGATGCTTCAGATGAGACAGATCTTCAGATGTGGCATGTTGCCAAAAGTGTGTTAAACGTAGGGATAGAGGGAGTACTTTATGCAAGGCGTAATAATCTTGAGACTGTTTTTTATCAGTTTATTTATGAAGCTGGCAATTACGTCAAGGCTAAGCAGTGATCAAGACTGTTCACTTTCATGTATTATAATTATATAAAGATATATACTGCATCTTTACTAGGCTGAATGATTGATTTGTAATGTTGAACTCAGTTATTATATTATCATCTATATTCAGTTGAGAGGTAATGTTTCACAGTTCAAGTTTAACATTCATCTAATTTTTGTTAATATGCATGAGTCTGATGAGATCGAATTCATTTACTAAATATTTATATCAGAACCAACATTGTTTACTATCAAAACCCTTGTATAATTAATGAAAGTAGTATGTTAACCTTCTCTTTTAATTATGCATGATTTTGTCAGGTTACACTTGCTGGATTTAGATCAGGAAAATTATGACGCTGGTGGCAACAAATGTGGCAGCACGGGGACTAGATATCAATGATGTGCAGTTGATCATTCAGGTTTATCATCTCTCTCACTCTCTCTCTCTCTTTCTCTGCCACTATATGTGTATGTGATTTATGGTGCACTCTCTATGCTCTAGTGTGAACCACCACGTGATGTAGAAGCATATATTCATCAATCTGGACGGACGGGGAGAGCAGGTACATCTTTAATTCGTGATATTGGAATGTGTTTCTTCCATTATCCTATTCTTTTAGTGTGTTTCATTGCTGGTTTTTATTTCTACAGGAAAAACGGGTGTTGCTGTTATGCTTTATGATCCAAGAAGGTCAAACTTTTCCAGGATAGAGAGAGAATCCGGCGTGAAGTTTGAACATATGGCTGCTCCTCAGCCGGCCGATATTGCTAAAGCTGCTGGCTTAGAAGCTGTAGAAGCAATCACAGAAATTTCTGATAGGTATATTATATATATGTTTTTCCAAAAGTCATCAGTTCTATTTGCTTTCACAACAAAATAAATTACACAGCAATTTTCTGCAGTGTAATTTCGATCTTCAAGTCTGCTGCGGAGGAGCTATTGAGTACATCTGGACTGTCACCAGTAGAACTGCTGGCAAAAGCACTTGCCAAAACCACCGTGAGTTTTGTTATTTGATTGTGCAAGTTAGATTTTCTGAAGACACGACTTCAATAGCTGTGTTGACTGCTTTGGTACAGGGTTATACTGAGATTAAGAGCAGGTCACTCCTCACTTCTATGGAGAACTACAGCACATTACTTCTTGAGGCTGGAAGACCAATTTACACGCCATCGTGAATGTCTTTCTACACTTACATTGCCCTTCCCCAATTCATGTTATAATATATAATACCTTTAATGAGAATGTGTGCAATTCTATGTAACAACATTAATTATGGGCTCACTTGTTTTGATGAGCTCTTTTTAGTGTTTCTGGGGTATTATTTTGACTTGCATATGGAATATGGTTTGCACCAAGTAGCTTGTGATTGGTCTCTATAGGTAATAATTATGTATTCGCGTAGTTTACTAACTTAAAATTGTTTCTAATGAATAAATTCCAAAGAAGTTTCTTGATACGTGCACAGGTTGAACTTTTGATTAAGTAGTTAGTTCCCTGGTTTGATCTTGATTCACTTGGGTTGTTTATAAGGCATGTACTTAGCATGATATTGCTTTGATGATTAGCTAGGCCTCCCTGTGATAATATTGTGTTGTATGCGAGGTTATTAGGGATTGTCTGAAAGAAGATAAAAAAGCTTTGCTTTGAGCCTTGGACAATGAGGTTTATTATAGTAGTATCCATTTTATATTTATGCATTTCGCATTGTATCTTGAAATCATACCCTGTAGCACGTACTGTAAAAAATATCTTATTTCTCGTTCGCCTCTGAGTTTGATCTGTCACAAGTTTTGTTAGAATGTGTCCTGTTATGGGGTTGATAGACTTGCAGGATGGGAAGTAAAATTCACCATGAGATTCAATATGATCATATACTATCTTTGTTCTTTTAATCATGTTCTTGAGATGGCATCTATAGTGTACCTCTATAAAGAATGTTCATTGTTATTGCTTGCCTGTTTTATTTACGGTTAATTTGGTATGAAATCCATCTAGAACCTGCACTACACAATCTGATCTTATGGCTAGTGAAATAAGCATTTAGTGATTACAGTAATGAAGACTTGTACTTTCTAACTGAATGTCCCTTGTTTGATGCTCCAGTGTTGCTTTTAGTATATTGAGGAGGTTTTTACCAGAAGAGAAAGTTGACACTGTTAAGGGTCTTGCTCTTACAGCTGATGGGAAGGGAGCTGTATTTGATGTGTCTGCAGCAGATTTGAACACATTTCTTGCTGGTACGTCATTGATATTGCCCAGTGTAGCCAGGGAATATCAAGATATTGTTAATTATGTGTTTTCATTGTAAAGTAGGTACCCTTGTCATACCTTTTAGCTTGCGTACACCCAAATAATTATGGAACTATAGAACTGTTGCATCATCTACTTGTCTAAGGAACTATAGAACTGTTGCATCATCTACTGTCTAAATTTTTACTCATTTTGTAATTCATCCCATAATTTTTTAGCTGTTTCAGGTCAGGAAAATGCAGCAGGTGTGAGTTTGACGGTGGTGAGAGAATTGCCAGAGTTGCAAGAGGAGCAGCAGCGGTCTAGAGGTGGAAGATTTGGAGGTGGTCGTGGTGGTGGTTATGGTGGTAGGTTCTCAGGAGGAAGAGGTGGTGGGTTTAATGATCGAAGAAATGACAGATTTTCAGGAGGGAGAGGTGGTGGGAGAAACAGATGGTGAAAATATCTGTGCCTGTTGGACAATACCAGGGGGTTATGGTAGAATTTGTTCATTTCGAAGGGGGCATATCAATTTTATGATAATGAAGAAAATATATCATTCATTAATTCGTGTACGAGCAATTTTGGAGCTTGAATGCTTTTACCGAAGACACCTTTATTTGTTTTCTATTAATATGTTTTATTAGTCGATTTCACTAGAATTGCTTTGGTTTATTATTGTCCGTTCTATTTCTCCAAAGCTTATATGAGACTGAAAACCAGATGTCATTGACAGGAGAATTGCCTGACTCAATATACGGATAGATCTATTTAATCAATTCATGGAAGCACTATTTCGTGAAAATTGAAAGCACTAATACAAGCTGAAGATTTACAAGCAAGATCCCCAAGCAAGATCCAAATCATGGACTTCACTTCGGACTTTTCCATTTTCATGCGGTCACATATCATACTCAGATGCTTACAATTCTCTGATCCTAACCTTTGACTCTCAAATTCTTTTAATGGGACACAGCAATGCAAGATTTAAATTAAAAAAATTCTACTTAATATTTTTTAATGATTCCGAGTCTTTTTTGAAACCGGGTTAAGTCTCGAATTCGTATTATAAATAAGCGTATAATATATTGGTCTAAATGTAACAATTTGAGTAATTCACAAATTTATCATAAGCTTCAAAATATTATAATTTATTAATGTACTTAATATAGTAATTTTATATACTAAATTAAAATTTTCACATGTTTCGAATTGGGACTATAGTCGCGAGAAGTGCATTAGGAAAAGAAAATGGTAAGTGGTAATAGCGTGCATGGAAAGACAAGTGTCTCGTAAAAAAATTACGGAACAACAAAGAATGTGGTGAGAAAGGCTTTACAAAATTGAATAGAGTTGTATGATTTTTATTCTATTTGAAATTTTGAAGGGGTATGTTAGTTTGAAGTATTTTGCTTTAAATGTTATTTATTTGTGATATGGCTGTAATTGTAATTAATAAATTGTATTGGTATTTAAAATTATTTAAAAATATATCATTAGTATTTTTTTCAAAGGAAATATATATAATTATTATTGTTTTTATTTCAACAACTAATGATTTTAGGTTTAGTTAAAAAAAATTGTAAACACCAGATTACACAAGTATGTAATATAACTGAAATTTTTACTAGTCAAGTCGATTGGTACTCAACGCAAGAGCACTTAACATATAGTAACTTTGCAAAGACTCTCACTCTACCAAATGAGATACTTGCAAGACTAAACAATGTCAAAAACAAATTAGTCATAGTTTTATACCACCTCCCCAATGAACCAAGTCTAAAACCAAATAAGCTCTATTTTATCTCCTAATTTAAGTTATTCGAAATGTTGATTTGAACCCCAGGCATGCTGATTGGATGCATAGGGTCTAAACCACCAGGACAACAAGCTACATTGTTACAGCCAAACATGTGCAAATGCCTAGCCATTCTGATGAAGATCATAGCCACAGGAATATAACAGCAGATAATGTCATGAGAAGCAGCAGACAAGACAATTTTGGCATTTCGCTGATGATTAATGCTGCTGACGAGGACTTCTGAGGCCTGAAATTTAACAAAACAAAGATAACAATTTTACTTATAAATTGATACCAATTAGATAAGGTAGAGAGATAGAGGAAGAGAAAGTTAGACAGAAGTAATATCATACTTTTGCAGGTGTGAAAGAGCACCACAAAAGAGAGCATTATCAGGCATAGGGAATTCTGTTTTGTTGCTAGGATCAGCTTCGGGATTGATAACTCTCATATATGTTTCTTGGCCCAAGTACCATCTGTCGAGGTTCTCAGCTCTAAGGTTCCAGACTCCAACATTGTCTAGGGATACTAAAATTGCTGTCCATCCTCCAGGAAGTACCTTTGTTCCAAAAACACATTAGAGACGTACATTATTCTACATTTATTTCAATTTTAATACAAGAGAAGAGAAACTTAGGAAAAATATAATACTTTCATGTTAATTTAATATTTATCAGAAGAGAAGATAATTGTGAGAACATTTGAGCAACAAGTCTGACATGACTAAATCAAGAATTACAAGTTATTTATATGAAACCTGTGTAGTGGAGCGAGCTATAGCATCCCACTTATTATACGAGCCCTGGTTATTTTTAGTCCATTCTCCATAAGCCATCCTATATTCAGACGTATTCTCACGATTACCACTTTATATTGAAGTTTCAAAATATATGGTTCCACAAATCAAGATAACATACCCAACTACAAAAAATGAATATCCATCCATGTGAAAGCTCTGAACCACTGAGTCATTGTTCTGCAATACAATTTCTATAAAACCTTTGTATGTAGAATTGATGACAGATCTGTCCAATCGAGGTGGTCTGTCGAATGGACTACTGGGGAAGTCAAGTTTATAATCTCCCTTGACATTGTACTTGTCTGCAAGCCTAATAGGTGTATCAGGATTGACGAAAGAAATACCATTTAGGGTAGCTCTGCGTTTCCCATCAATCATCACCGGTGGAACACTCTTCAAGACAATTGTATCAGTCACTTTGATTTGACCATAGTGAAAAGACCCCTGTGGGTTAGGGCGAGCACCACTTGCTGAGACATTCTGCCTGAGCAACAGGACAATTCAACACATCAAGCAACAATCTTAAGATCAGACCTCTAGCTAGCAGTCATAAATGAAAATGGTACAATAGCTTGAGGTTTTCGAATCCTTAAAATGATGGAAGACATTCACTTTATCACTCAAGTGTCAACATCAATTCTTAGCTTGAACATGAATATATAATATACAAATATATAAGTAATAACGAAGATGGCCAACCCAATAGTAGATAAGCAAATGAAGAACGGAAAATACCAAAAAGTTTGAATTCACGCTAATAACATTGATTCTATTGGCATTTTGGTTGGGTTAGATTCTATTTTTCAACTAAACTCGCATCATGATTTTGACTTCAAAAAGTAACTAGGTGTGGATATACCAAAGATGTGATGAGTTGACATCGAGGTGCCAAACGACTCCCGAGACTTATTTTATTCTTTTTCCATAATATATTATAAATCGTATGGATAGGTAAAATATAGGATTTCCAATCCTAGCAGGAAGAGGAGGGGAACGGAAAATCATTCTTATTTAATGGTAAGTCAATGAATCTATAAAATCTATAAAATAAATGAATCTACAGAATATTCCGAATTTTAGGTTTAAAGTTAACCTAAGTTTCAACCTCTACCAGCATAAGTAATCCTCTTCTACTAAACTTCTTCTCATTTAATATTATTTATATACATCCAACAAGTTCTTAAATTGTTTAAATGATCTTGATAAACACATGTAATATACATTATTGACATAAACATTATACATACAAATATCTACATATATATGTGCATATTCAAAATTAACAAGTTACCAACAGGAATGTAACTATCTGAAATTTGTCACTAACAAACAAGAGAGTACATATAAGATAAATGCGAAGAGTGTAGTTTGAGAAACAACGAGATTGCAAACAAACCTGATTGACATTGCTTGGTTCACTACGTATGACTTATCGTAAAAATCATTTGGAGGATCAGGAAGAGAACCAGTTGCCTTTCCTTTAGAATTTGAATAATGCAAGATAGCAACACCAGTAACTCTCTGCCAAACTGTTTGATTTACAAACCTGGGACTCGCTACAATGTAGTAATCACTACTAGCATTCTGATCCATGGTAACCAGAAAAGAATAAGACTGCCCAACATGGATATCTAAGCTTGTATAATTATTTTGTTGTGTATAGTATCCCTCAGTCTCTGCCAAGACCAGATTGTGGCTCTGAATACGGAAGTTCAGACACGTTGAGATACCAACATTATGCACACGAATTCGGTAGGTTTTACCTACAACACAAGGCGGCAAAGTCATTTCAAATCACGAAACCTTAAAATGAAATCAATAGACAGATATTATCAGATACTCATAGTTTTGGTGGCTCTACAGACTACAACATAGTTTGCTATTCCAAGTTAGTTTCACTCATCAATCCAAAATCCTGCTCTTAATGGATATACTTGGACGGATAAGGACCTTAGATTTGAAGCATAATGCTTGTCATGTTACATAGTTTATTTTTCATTACCTGGATCAACATTAATTGTTTCATAATTAATGCCATCAGGTACACTTGCATTATACTGATAAGGTCCCTTGCCATTAATCAGCACTCCGTCTGGCATTCCCAGGTCCTCTCCCAAATCAAGGGCAGTCCTCAACGCCTATTTTGAAGAACTAAATTTAGACTCAATATGAGAACGATAGACAATAAAAGCACATAAATCAACAGCAATATCTAACCGTGTGGCTTCTAGTATACCAATCACCAATAGAAATGACTATATCTCCATCAGGTATTTTGAATGGCAATGGGATAACTTTCCGTTTTGTAACAATAAAGGAACCAAAACCACCTGATGCTCTTTGAAAGTTGAATGATGGGAAGTAAAAGAAGCTACCAATCTGATCCTTGACCTGGAAATGATAGGTCCAGTTCCACCCTGCCTTAATGGGACAGTTGGTTCCCAGAACCCCATCTTGCCAAGAAGTACGACGCATTTGAACTCCAGGCCTAACACCAAAACAGTATATTCCCTCAAATTATATTCCTGAGACAACGTCCAAATTATATAAAGAAAACAACACAACTTACCATGTTAAAAGGGTGCTCTCATTCAATTCGTTTCTCACATTCACAATGACATGCTCATTAGTGGTTACATTAATAGTAGGACCCGGAAAGTTCCCATTAATCGCTATTACCTGCAACCAATATGTTAACAACTTTAAGCAATACTGAGAAATTAACTGATAACAATTGATAAATCAACATAATCAAGATTGCAAAAATCTTTCACAGCCGTACACACACACACACATTTTTAGACCACAGAGATCTATAACCCATGTTTGCAGTTAAGCTACATTCAATTAACTTGAAAACAAATATATTAATAGTATAAGATATGTATATAAACTCGAGCGTGAACAATTAAAAATTCTAAAGCAGTAATAATTGTTATGCACCTTTAAGAATTTGCTTGGCAAAAAAAAAGAAGAAATTGCATAACAATGTAACAATTAATTTTCAGTATATACACTCAAGCATTAATATAAACAACCATTCTCCCGCGGGAATAATTTTAAAATTTTGTTGCAATCCTCCACGGGAATAATTGTTATGCACTTTCACAACAATATATACAATTATTATTTTATTTTTGTGTGTTCTCACGTTAAATATATCACTTGAGGGGAAAAAATGAACCTGTTGGGGGACACCAAGAGGAGAAGCAGTGATATAAGAGAGTTCCAGATCAAAATATCTGGAAGCATCATCAGTGAAACCGAGTCCAAACATGTAAAAAATGAGTATAATTTTAAAAAACAACCCTTTTGATCCTATGATAGCCATGGATGATAATTGATAATTTTCACCGAGTAGATTTTGTGGGGTTTTGCCTGTGAGGGGTTGGGGTGGTAACCTACAATATTACTACCTGTCAAAGCTTATAATGCAAGTATTGTCTTCTTCTATCTTTTTTGGTTAATTACCATGAATATCAATATACCGATTTTTAAAAATAAATGTTACTCCTGTATTACTACCATTCTCTTAGCTGTCACCAATTATTTTATTACCTAAACTAAATGTTTTCCATATATACTTGATATACTTCTGTCATGTGTGCAGTTGTATATTGTATAATGTATATAAATATATACAATTATTTCAGGAATAAAGATTGTACAGTATCTTTTTGAGAAAAAGGAAATATATATTATAATTTTAAATTTTATACTACTTTTTTAAATATAAATAAAGGGATAGAAACATTCAAATGATTTATATATGTAGTCTTGGCCTGGGTTCAAATATAAATTACAAAGTAAAGTGAACGGTTCTTTTATATTTTTAATAATTTAGAATTTTATTTGTATTTTTAGAAAATTTTAAATATTTGTGAGATTGAAGATTAAGAGATTAGGATGGATACTCACCGTTTACAACGTGTCTTGAAATGGTAAAGTAACCGTTAGTTTTGTCATATTATTTGACAGATAATGTACAATTTATTTAATTTAATTATATGATATATATTTAAATTACAAATAATAAGAGCATGTATAAGTGTATTTCTATGATAAAACTCATTACTTAAATTATCTATGTGCCATACAGGTGACATTTAAGTATCACTTTTAAGAAAATATTTAAAAATTTAGGCACTCTAATCTTATTTTCCTTGACTAAAAATATAATAATCATATTTGGTTAGGTATATTTGTTGACCATATTAACCCTTATATATAATTTTACATAATTATAGGTGTAGATAATTTCATTAGAATATATATCCTCCACTTAGCTAAAATTTTATATTATTATAGCTAATTATTTTAGCTATAATGCTCTAAAATGGAAAGAGTATAAATCATTAAATATTAATTAATTTTTTAAAACTGAATACATACAACTCCGCAACTGAAAAATAATGATTAAAAGTATTTATTTTTAAAAAAAATCATCATCAAAATATTCATTTTAAAAATAATAAATGATATATAATAATAGAATATCCATTTGAAAATTGAGTATTTTATTTTATATAAAATACAGATTTATGAATTAGATATTTCAGTTTATTACTTTTTTTATTTTCTTGAAGATACACATTTATCAGTGTATAAATAACCTGTTATCAACGGAGGCTCCTGCTCTACAAAATTTTAGAGGGAAGAGAAATCTATCCCGGTCAACTTGCCATGAAAGGACCCCACCTTCAACTAAAGCACTTTCTTATTTAAATATTTTTCTACAAAACTAATTTTTCTATACAACTTAAAAAAATATATAAAAAATCAGAATCACAAATAATTTAAAACAGTTATATTATTAAATTTTTGGATTTCGTAACGGAGACAGATGTATGTTCATCTTGTATACGCTTATTGATAAATTTGAACAACTAATTATTGTCTCCAGACTGTAAATCATCAATTGAAATTAAAATCTACAATATTACTATAATTATCGGTACTTTTTATATCTTAAACTATTTGTCTCTTTAAATTTTTACATATATATTTTATTTTTAAAATATATAAAAAAGTTAGTTTCATAAATTCTTTTTAAAAAATTCTTTTTTAATATATAATTAAATTAAAAAAATTATTTAAAAAATATAAATAATTTATAAGACTATTATATATATATATATATATTAAAATATGTATGAAAATTTAAAATAATAAATAATTTGAAACTGAGTAAGTACCGTATAATCCAGTCATACCTGGCAACTTCAAATCATATTTAGCGATTTTGAGTGTCAAGTGATATTATGTCTCTTTTCATTTTAAATTTACAAACTTCAACAGCTGATACAATTTGCTTTAGTTTTATATTACTCCAATATTTGTCTTGTTGATAAAGACTCTGCAAATTACTTGCGCAAGACACTTGTTTAATTTTATGAAATTCATCGCAAAATATTAATATTTCAAACTTTTGTATTTTGATTTCAGAAATCACCAGGCGCCGAGTAATATCAAAAAATCCAAGGAAGTAAAAGAAGAAATTATTATAAAAGATAGGATTGTTACAATAGACCACCTGCAGCTTCATTCAATTAGCAACAGCAAAGGCCATTCATACTACAAAATTCATGTCCCAGAGGATTACATTGTATAATTATTCTAACTAAACAACTATACAATTACCAACAAAGAAATGAAATAATGTCCTACCCACCCCCAATATTTAATACTAAAAACTCAAAATAACTGGCTGCCTTCAGGGAAGCCTAATAACCAAAAACACTAGGAAACACAAATTAGAACACTGCTATGTAATTACAATATGGTATTGGGCATCCTTGGTAGCAATAGAGAGACCGCAAAATTATTGATCCACAGCTTCATAAATGCACCTCTGCTCCAACATCAGCAATATCTTTTATGCAAGGACTCGGAAAAAACGCTTGCAATTATATATCTTCACTAATGTAGACCACTTGTTTTCTTCCATATCACTAGCGACTTGAGGAATTCCAAGACCTGCACATATATGCAGAAGAAGGTATAAAAAATACAGCCTGATGCCAGATATAAGATTAAAAGGGAAGGCTAGTGTAATAGGGATAGCAGAACTCAGTCTGTGAAGCATCACACAGTGTGTGCAGACATAAACATAAACATATTGTCTGCTTGTTGATATCTTATAATTCTCACAGCTTACTAGGTCTGCACACAAGGCACTAGTTCTTTTAGTCCCTAGTTACCCTTCCGAAGGTGAATGCAAGGTCCTTTCTTCCACTAAGTAGCAAGTACATCATGGTGTTTGAAAATTAAAGACAGTATTTATATGGCACTGTTAACAATTTAGGTCTTCTAAAACCGGCCTTATGTTTTATATACCACTACTCCTAAACTAAAAAATAAAATTACCTCTGCTGGGTCTCTGAGAGAGTAAAATGCATTGCTTTCTTTGGGCGCAGAAGACACCAATATACCATAACCTCGATTACCCTCTCTCAGAACCTGAAAAAAATCAATTAAAGCTCGTTTAACATCTTCCAAGAAGTTTTTTATGCTGAGATAGATTATAACTTAATATATCACTTGCTAGGATTACCTTGAATGCATCTTCATCGGTACGATCATCTCCAACATATATGGGGAGTACATTGTCACAATTACTTAGCCCTAGATCATTATTGCAAAAACCAGTTAGCTTTTTTACAATATATATATATATATATATATATATATATATAAGAAGAAAAAAACCTTTAATTATTTTTCTACTTTTTATCAGATATAATTCATGAATCTTGAAGAAGAGACATCACACACCTAACGATTCTAGTAAAAACTCCACAGCCTTCCCTTTATCCCAATTAAGCACGGGTCGGACCTCTAAAACCTACAAAAAAGGATGGAAACATTATTAGACTAAATTTTACATATATAATTATATACTGTAAGTGCACATAGCCATGTACAAAATGGTTTAGAGGTAAACCTTCCGCCCATGGGTTAATCTAAGTCTGGGGTAGTTTTTCATGATGTCATGAACATATTCTGCGATCGTTGTCCAACTCTGCAATGACAGCAAAGAACAACCGTAAATATCATTCTTTATCAAAAAAGAGCAACTATAACTTCTTATTTGACTCTTAACAACTCCCACCTTCTCATCTACATTACGGTAGTGAACAGAGACGCAAAATTTATTGTTCTCAACTGTAGCTCCTTCTATTTGTTTAGTTATATCAACGAGGGATCTAAAAACCTGCTCAAACATTATAATCAAATGATACTTCAATCATACAGAATAAAATAAATGACAACTTAAACATTACCAATATAATATTTGAGAACTATACCTCATCAATCATGGGTAAAAATTCACTAGCAGGTTGGAACAAGTTAACTTCTTTACCCTGTCATCATAACAAAGACAATCACTTACTCAGCAAGAAAAAGGTGGGCTTCCATACATTTCTTCAGGGAATATATTTATTATTATCACCTGTTTGTCAGTGGACCTAACACAATTTGTATGACCATTAGTATTGGACCGAACAGGGCCCATTATGTCCATCCCGTGGCTACCGGCATAGTAGAGTTCTGTTAGTCCTACAAACTCGAGTACCTGGTAATAGAGTGTATTAAGTATTAGAAAAGAATTATAACTTGAATGCAAAAATTGCTATTGGTTATTGACCTGGCAAGTACCTTGTCACGACTTCTTCCACTAATGATTGCTGTCGGGAAGTATTTTGCCACATTTTTAACAGCCAAGCGCATCTGTAAATGTCATTAAGAAAGCAAGGGTGAAATTTTATTTTATTAATTATTTGATTTTCAAAAATCAAATAAGAACTACTAAAAGGATCCCAATAAAATAGACACTACTTGCACAACGTAGTAAATTCTCACATGATTAGACATAATGGCCTGATCCGGGTTGTCTACTATTGGTGATAAAGTCCCATCATAGTCCAGAAACAAAACTACTTTTTTACCCTTTGCATAACTTGTTATTTTCTCAAAGGATGCCAGTGCAGATGGATACTTGAGCTGCGCAGAACCGGAAGAGAAATACAAGTTAGTTGCTAATATAGGAAAAAGATAGATCGCACAGCCAACCAAAATGTTAAAAATTATAAAATACAATTTAGTTACCATCCAATTGCGATAGGCAATATCACTATCAGTTGGTTCAGTGCTGGAATCTTTGTTTAACTTCTTATGAGTGGGAGATGAAGATTTCATGGCATCCAACCAACAGGTGGACAGTACATCATCGAGTAGGCCTGTCTTTTTCCTTGGGATCGTCAAGAAGAGACTTGAAGAGAAAACTGCACCTGGGGGAGTATATGGCAGCAAAGCAGAATGAAGACCTAACCTTGAGTTGTTCATGGAGGTGGATTTAGTGAGAACTGCAGCATTATGATTCGTTTCCAATTCCATCAGATACAGAATCTTTGATCAGTTATAAGGTTTGAATCAGCTAAGAGTAATATCAAACAACGGTGCAAGCAGATGCTTATAGTTTTTTATACCCAACAGATTCTTCCAACCAATCCTCTTATCAACCAAAAGCCGCCTCTCTTAAGCGGTCAAACCCCACAATTTTGTACGGATCAAGTAGAGAATAAACTACTGCAACAAAAAAGTGCAGAAAATTATTATAGTCCCATTAAAAAAAGGTTGGTCAACCATACAAAATTCTGTATTTATTGTAAATAATATTTGGTTATATAATTC
This sequence comes from Oenanthe sinensis, assembly GCA_028671895.1. NCBI lineage: Eukaryota > Viridiplantae > Streptophyta > Magnoliopsida > Apiales > Apiaceae > Oenanthe > Oenanthe sinensis. Next base: position 15,671,170 of record CM053802.1, read on the forward strand.
TCTAAAAACATTTAGTTGTCGAATGCATTAATACTGCACCATGATGTTAGGTACCAAACAATAACACAAAGTAGTTCACGATACATGCCAAACAATTATTATCGTATAATTTATAATGCAAAAGGAGCAAATAAGGTAGAGTAGTTAATCTCCACCTTCTTCGCTCAACGTAATATTAACAAATTATATATCTAAGGCGCAACAAGTGCCATCATCCATGCAGATCTCACCATCTGCACATATAACTGTATAGGATCTACTGTCAACTAGACCTTTTTTTTTTGTTGCTAATATACTAAGTTACTAACAACTAGACTTACGTCTTACTAATCTCAATTCATGACACAAGGCCCCATAATACTATTTACTTCAAACTAATTTGAACTAGTGTATGTCAAGTAATTGATTTAATGGTGTACTTATACTTAAATACAAATCAAACGAAAATATAAGAACATAAATGTTCATTAGTCGTTATTGATCATAAATAAATCTTTAAGAATAGTAAACCATTTCACTCAAAACATATGAATGAAAACACTAGATACAATTGCAATATAGACCAACTGTCAGAATTATTAGTATATATTAATTAGAAGCAAATAAATTGTGTTAAGCTATAGTGAGATACAATTACATTGTTATCACGAGATTCTTTCATGCCTTGTATCATTACGCAGTGCTGTGACTTAACTATAAACGATTAAATTTACATCCCAACAACCTCATCAGACCATAAAGTAATTTAAACAGCTGTCAAGAACAGAAACAAAAAACTAAACAGTAGTAATGGTGGAAAATCTATTTGACCACCAAAAAGAACGTAAACAGAACAGACATTGCCATAAACTCCAATTACTAGCATTGTTCCAGTAATAAACAGCTAACGAAAAGCAATTGGCCCACACAACCAGATTCTTGGAAGAGAAAATATTGCAGCCAATAATTGAATGTATAAATTAAAATAATAAAACCACAAAAGGGACAGGAAGAAAAAACATCCGGAACCACATATTATGAACTGGACCTACACCGACCAAAACATGGAGGGAGATTATAAATATTTATGTACCCACCCGCAAGCGTTTGTATGACTAAAAACAGATCTAATGGGAGCAGATAACCGAAAGAAGGTTAACAATCGCTAAACCAGAACTTTAGCAATTAATTACCTACTACTACACTTCTTTTTTAGTAAAATTAACAACATTACGATATTAATGCAATATGCATAATAGCTTCGCCTAATCAGGAACCTGATTCTTGAGAGTGGCATAAGTTTATAGAATAAACTAATAAGTTATTCTTTTAAATGATTTAATTATTTATAACGATTATTAATGACGGGTGAAAGTGAAATTGTTAGGATTGTTTACGGAGGAAGCAACCGACAAAGTCAAAGAAGAATAAGAAGGAGGTTATTACACGTGATATCACATTAGAAGACAATGTCAACAAACAGAAATAACTGAATAAACGGGAATATATAAACAAATAACTAGAAAAAACATGAAAACAATATAGAATAAATTTAAAATAACGGTGGATAGAAAAATTGAATAATCAGATCTGAAATATGATGAATTGGTTTAAGAAAAGGGAAAATTGAGAGAAATGGTGAAATTTACCTCGGGAGCAGCGGAGCACTAGATATTGGAAACGAGGAGGAGGGTGTGTGTGTGTGTGTGTGTGTGTGTGTGTGTTTTGTAACAGAGAAATTATGAGTGCAAGAAAGAGGAGGAGAAGAAGAGGGAAATGAATAGCGAGGGGGGAGTTTATATAGACAAAAATATATACGCCATGTATGTATGTATGTATTTATTTCTGGTTCGATTAAGACGTGCCCAAGGAAATTTCCTATGATTATTTTAAACATTGTATTACACATACGGAAACTTGAGTCGAGCGTAGCGATTCAAGGCGCGTGGGCAGCCTTTAATACTTCCCGAACATTTTACTTTCCGTTTGAATTACCCAACTATTTAAAATTGCATTGCGGGAATAAGTATTTGATATTAAGATTTTTGATGATCACCCGTTTTAGCAAATTATTTCTTTGTTTTATTTTATTTTATTTATTATTATTATAGTTTGCTACTTTCTATTATATTAATTTATATTTTAATTTTTTTTAATAATAATGTAATAATATAAGAGGTTCTTTGACCCTTTTAAGTTTATGATTTATTCAAGAATTTTCAACCCTCACTACTTAATTCTCTCAAGATATTTCTTCTTTTTTCTTCTTTCGTTTTCTATCTAATACACTTACCCACTTCTAATCTTCTTATAATTAAATCTTATATCAATCTTAAAAATAATAATTTTCTTTCCTAATTAAAACTAAACAAGAAAAATAATTGAAGGTTATTCTTTTTTATTCTTTTTAATTCCCTTTCTAAATTACATTCTCTTTCCTTAATGCAAATCAAGTGACCCCTAAAAATAAGCTATTATGAATAGGTCCCGTTTGTCTTAACTTATAAGCAACTTATAAGCTGAAAAAGTTGGTATATATGTACTTTTTCTAAAAATAGTTAACTTATTTTCAAATTTGAAAATAAGATTTGGTCTTAAATTTCTAAAATAAATATTAATTTTCAAAAAAAAATATGAAAATACTTTTTAAAAAAATAACTTATTACTTATAAGTTAAGCCAAACACCCTCATAGTATGGTAAAATACAATTTTACTAGAAGTAGAATTTACTCGAGTTAACTTTTCATTCGTTTCTAATAATACTATACAACTCTCGTTTTATCTTAAAAAGCTTTTATGCACATTATTTAAAGAAATGAATTATATTTTTTTTTCATAATATTTAGATAAATTAGTTTGAGTTATAAAATTTAATTTTTATTAATTTTTATTATATTTGATTAATTGGTGAAAGTGATGAAGATTCTAGAATTAAAACAATGAGAGTTAAGTATTTCCTGAGTCAATCGATTTTTTTAAATAAAATTTTATTCAATTTGAACCCGACTTCGAAACTTAAAGCTCCCAACATAATTTCATAATTTTTTTAAATCAAACTCGTGTCAGGTTTTAAATCGGTCAAATTTTAACCCGTATATATACGTTATGCGTAATGCATCTAGAAGGAACCTTTCTAGACTAGAAGGTAGAAGTTAATGTACATCACATCGCTTCCCACGGATTCAAGTGACCGTTGTTAGTTGGTAGTTGAATCCATTTGCGCGTGGGATACGCTAAAAGCTACAGTACATTGTATTACTACTTTTCTGTTTAAGATGTAAAATCGTGTTGGTATATTATTTAGTAAATTGCAGTCTGGTGGCTCAGTTAAAATGTTTTTATAATTTGATGATTGATGTATTGAATTCAATACTATAATAGTTAAATAAAATATTCTCATATAAGATGGGACTTCTGCTCGAATTAACCCCAACAAAATTAATGACGATAGTTCTTTTCTTTAAAAAAAAATCAAAAAATGTTTCTTCTCTTTTCTAATTTGTTCTTAAAAGACGTTTTTGTTCTTATTTTTATAAAATAATTACCAATACTGTTAACCCCATTAGTGTGAATTCGAGCGGAATCTTCATTTTATTTTAAAATATTTTGTTTAACAATTAAAGTGTTGACTAAAATACATCGGTCATCAAAATGTAAAAATATTTTAGTTCAGACCACCAAACTGCAATTTATTATATATTATTTATACAAGTTAGGGTAGGGCAGAGAACGGATTCGTTTGATGCAGTTTTTGAATAAAATTGTAATAGGAAGGGATGTTTTCAGTTTTAAAAATTGAAAATCGGAATCAGAATTGAAATATCAATTTTGGTTTTGATTTTAAAATTTTAAAATTGGCTTTTATTAATTCGATTTCAGCTATAAAATTAAATAAGATAAAAATAAATTACAATTTAAATAGTAAAGATTTTTTTCCTTTTGAGAAATAAAAATCATTCGTTATCATCAAAGACCATTAAACATTAACAATAAAACATAGAAATAGTATAAAAATAAATAATGCAGTGGTAGAAATATAATTAAATAGATGCTTGAGGGTAGGCGGGATGGCTCTGGCAGGATTCGGGACGGGTTTTCTAGTATACAGCATCCGTGTGTATCCATTATATTAGCGGGTGTAAATTATATATATATATTTATTTATTTTAATAATTGATTCGGTTTGATTTTTTCAGTACATTTAAAACCTATCAACAAAACTAAATCTTTATAATAATTTGGTTTTTTATGACTCAATTTTAATAATTTTGGTTGGATTTCAGTTTTATTTCATTTTTTTGCTCCATCTTAATACAAGTAATGTTGGCTTACTCGCATGATTTTTGAATTTTGGTTCAAAAGAGATTATATACATTTCGATGTGGACATTTACCTGAATTGTTGTTATTATGTCCGATAATATTTAAAATTTTAATTTTATCAAAAATTTAATTACCAATATTATAAAATAAAATGAAAATATAAGGCGGTTGTTCAATGTATACAAGTATACCACTAACACTAAGGCACTTATGTATATTATACTTTTCAATTAAATGCTTTAACGTGCATAAAAATGAAAATAAATATATAGATTATATATTAATAATGTAAAAATTATTATACTTAGAAATCATATCCAAAATTAAGAGTGAACTTAAAATTCGCTTGATAATTTAAAACTCAGTTTAAATTAATTAATTAAGACCTTATTTGTTTTGATATTATCCAACAATTTAAGCATGAGTTATTTCGAAGCTAAACAATTATGTAAATAAAAATTACATAATAATGAATAAAATATAAATATAATATTAGCTTAATAATCCTAAAATTATTTTTAGGCAACTATGTTAAGACATATTACAATATAATGTCAAAATTATTTTTATATATATAAGGGGACACATTTTATTATTATAAAAATATCATATCATTTTTATACTCAAAATACTTATAATTTTTAATAAGTGATCTAAAATTGACTTTTTAGGAATATTTTTCCTATATAATATTTATCTAAAAATTATGAATTATAGCTTAATTTTATAAAACTATAAATTACGTAAGTAATTATAAAATTTGTGAAAAAATTAGTTCTAAATTAGTTATGAGAAAACTTCTCATAAAAATGACCTTAAATAGCTGTCTCATGTTAAGTTTAATTTTAGCAGAAAATAAAATTACAATTTTATAAATATTAACTCGCTCCCGGTATTCACGTAAATACCCTTTTGTTGTTATTCTATTTTATTTTAACCTCAAATAATCTTGTGAGATGAACACGAGGAGCAGCATAATTAGTTATATACTACATATTTTAAGCCAAACTCAAATAACGCGTACAAAATGTGAATGATGTATGTAAGACACCCGCCAATTACAAGACAGCTGATCAAAGAAACAAGGTGCCTCCCACAAAAGGCGGGTTCCACACGCATGGCCTGACCGGGTCTACACGTGGAATAGTGACCCTTTATTGGCAACTTTGGGCAATGACACTAGTTGTCGCGTCAGAGCTGACGTGGCCACGTTACCAGTTGGCCCACAATTATAATAAACTTATCTGTCGCTTTTCATTACAGCTGGGTGGTGACTCATCAGGGACGGTTTGGAAATCGTGGGGAGCTTTCCTCTAGTTTGGTCAGTTTCCATCTAATTTACACTCCCATTGTTTTTTTGCTAATCAATTTCACTCCCGTTATTTTTTTAATAATTCAATTTATAATCTTATAAACGAGTATCTGTAAGAACGAATGAATATCCGTTCTAAAAAATTCTAAACATGCAACAGATAAAAAATAAACTCTTTTTTACTATTTGAACTATATAATCGTGCTCACCCCATTATTTGTTATACACTATTTACTAATTTTGATTAGGGTCCTTTTCAATTTGTAGGTGAAACATAAAATTTAAACTATTGTTAGTTTTAATAAATTTATTCATAATATATAAAAATTAATAAAATGATAATATAATATTGTAAGTGATCTTTAGAACAAGTAATATTTATTTTTATATAGTGAATTACAATATTTAAGATAAATAACCGAAGCATGTATATATTTTTTAAATTATTCATAAGTTTACTTTAACTATTATACAAATGATAAAATAATAAAACAAACCTGGTCTATATTTGTAAATTACAACCATTTAAATATTTTTTTAATATATTAAATTGATTATAATGTATGTGTATTAAGAAATATATGGTCCACTGAGAGAAAACTCGTATTACCCTAAGTATTAGTATCATAATTGTTTGGAATATGAATATTAAAGTTATAAATATATAAAATTAAATTAAATTACTAACTCAAAGTGATAGAAATATTTTGTTTTCACTGACGGCTACAGTGTTGACTAATAACCTAAGTATCAAATTATATATAATAAAAATTAATAATAAAAACATACTTGAACAATTGAGTAATAAAGTTCATCAATCTTACTACCTCAGCCGACATAGAAGTATATTTTTATATTGGCAATATAAACGTGTTCTAGTAGCTTTAAACAAAGTCTTAACTATAATTAACTAACATTTCTTTTGCGTTTCAATGCAGTTGCCTGATTGCTTCTTAGATATAAACAATACCCTTTATACTTAAACTAAAATCGAAGGTATTGACTTGAAAGTCAGAGCACTAATCAACCAGCATAATTGTTCGCAAGCAATTAGGTCATGCTAGTGTAAACAATTAATAACACACATATATGCACCAATATTCAAATAGAAATCAAGTCAAATTTAAAAATTAATCGAAATCACATATTAGGGAATTCTTATTGGTACCCCTGTATTTTTGCCTTTTTCAAATAGTACCCAAAAAATGATTAGTTTTCAAATGGTACCGTTAAAGTATTGATACAATACGTGTTATACCCCTCCCGTTAACAACTGTTAATCAAACGTTTTAGTCAATTAATTTCATCTTAAATACAGTAGAAAAACACATTAACTAATAACGAGATGATATTTATTAGCAATACCATCACAAAAGGACACATGATAACAAAATCATTCAAAATAACATCCATCAATAATAAGTAACATATTTCTAAAAAATTATTTTTGTAATGTATTTAACAAATCAATACCATACCAAGATAAGTTCAGGTATTACCAAAAACAAATTAAGTCAGAAAATCTAATATGAACAAAATAAGATAAATTTTTAAGGCTGAGATGGACCAAGCTGGGAAATATTAATCTTAGTAGCTTGTGATACATTGTTCTACTTTCTACCCTTTCATTTCTTCTTAGTTTTCTGCTTTTAAACTCCACTTGTAGCTATGCATTCTTTTATGCTGCATCCTTTACTCGCACACAAGAAAATAACACATATATATACACACACCACACAAGAAAATACAGAATACACATACACACACATCATACAACAAATACATAATACACATATACACATACACACACACACACATCATATAAGAAACACATAACACACATATGTGAGTACATACATATATATATATATATATATATATATATATATATATATATATCTACATACCTCAATTATGAGTTTACGGGAGATGAATCGATGATAGGAATCTTATTTACTTCGGCAATGATTATCAATCGAAACTCGCATGATGATTTTCCTCAATTCTCTTCAAAACCCTCTTTTATTAATTTCGCTCAAATAAAACCCTAACCCAATAGATTGATATAATACATTCAGTTCGTCTAAATTTATGATATATATAGTTTTATTATTTTCTTAGTAATAAAAATATATTTTAAATAATAATTATTTTTATTTTAAAATCAAATCAATTGACTTAACGTTTGATTAACAGTGGTTAACGGGAGGGGTATAACAAGTACTGTACCAATACTTCAAGGGTACCATTTGGAAGCCAATTAGTTTTTGGGCACCATTTGGAAAAGGTAAAAGTACAAAGGTATCAATAAGAATTTTCCTCACATATTTAATCTAATCTAATGCCTCCTGGAGAGCACCTTACACAATTAAAATATATCCTCCCATACACATCTAATCCCCTCCGTTTTTAATTTATTTTTTTCCGCCAATTGATGAACGTTTTTTTAAATCTAACTTCACCACATTTTTTCCATCTCCCAATTATTAGTTTTCATACTATGTGTGCTATATTCCGGTAATTTTCATTTTTCCGACAATCTTCATATGTATTTATTTAACAAAACTGGTGATTTTGATGATTCTTATAATACAAATTAGTGATTTTTATACTACAAATTTGTGATTTTTTCATATATTTAAATAACATGGAAATGATTTTTTTTGGACGACAGAGGATAAACACTTTACTACTTATGCTAGATAATGTGATTTTAATTCGGTTAATAGGAACGAGAATATTAAAATTTAATTTGCATTAATCGGGTTGAAATTTCATTATTTAGAAGACACCTTAATGATATGATTATTCCAATTTTTGTCGAAATCTGTAACATTTAGTACTGTTTTAAGTACATAATCCAGGGGTGCCAATGTGCCATGGAAGACAAATGCCTGCTTGCGGATGGCCTTGGAAGATTTTGTTGTGTTGCATTGCATGTTATCGAAATCGAGTCCCACGGGATCTTGCCGTGGCAGCTCTAGTAGATGAATCATATAACTGTCAGTCTGTCATTGAGATTCGTCAACTCAAGACACGATGATTTTAGAAGTTAATATCAGTTATTATTGTCCGTGCAAGAATGAGGCAACAAAAATTTGAAACGACAAGAGTCTAGAACAGGTAGGCTAAAATTCGAACACAAATAGCAGTTTTAAACCGCGCATACACAAGACTCTTGCATCGCAAGGACATGTAGATACAATAGTTTATATGACAATGTACACAAGATTACAAGAAGGTTCCACCATGCGTAGTTTTAAAGGACTTCTCTTGTAAGTCGCCTCATATCCTAACTATTCTGAGCATGTATCTGGTTTTTCATCATACATGTTGGCTGTTGATATACCAAAGGAGCCATAACAATGTGTTAAAACAGAATTATGACTTTTAATTTTAGTTATGGGTATCGATAAGAATTTCTCTCACATGTTTAATCTAAATTTAATGCCCCCATAGAGCACCAAATACAATTAAAATATACCCTCCCATACACAATCTCATCTAATCCCCTCCGTTTTTAATTTGATTTTTTCTGTCAATTGATGAACGTTTTTCAAAACTAACTTCACCACATTTTTTTTCATCTCCCAATGATCAGTTTTCATACTATGTGTGCTATATTCCAGCGATTTTCATTTTTCCGACAATCTTCATATGTATTTATTTAACAAAGCTGATGATTTTGATGATTCTTATAATACGAAGTACAAATTAGTGAACTTTATATTACAAATTTGTGATTTTTTTTCATATATTACATTTGTTACTAGATCAAATTGCAATCACTAATTTATATTAGATAAATCACAAATTTGTACTATAAAAATTACTAATTTGTATTATAACAATCACCAAAATCACTAATTTTGTTAAATAAATACATATGGAGGTCGCCAGAAAAATGGAAGTCGTCGGAATATAACACTTATGGTATGTAAACTGATCGTTGGTAGATGGAGAAAAATGTGGTGAAATTAGATTTGAAAAATGGTTCACTAATTGGCGGGAAAAATCAAATTAAAAACGGAGGGGATTACATGAGATTGTGTATGAGAGAATATATTTTAATTGTGTGTGGTGCTTCTAGAAGACCATTAAATTAGATTGAATATATACACATGTAGCTCCAACTTGAATGTTACTATAGGGGGTGTTTGGGGTTCCTTAAACTTAAAATAAGTAGCTTATTTTTTTATTTTTTTACATATTTTCATATTTTTTTTAAAGATAAATATTTGTTTTAGAATTTTAAAACCAAATATGAACTTAATTATTTCTGGAAATAAGAGCTTATTTCTGGAAAGTACATACATCCCTACTTTTTTCCGGAAATAAGCCCTTATTTCCATAAGTTGCTGGTAGCCAAACAGACCCTATATTGATTGACTCCAACAACTAAATTTTTATTTTAGACATTGATATAAAATATATAAATGCATATCATGCGGTATTAAATATTCATATAATATATGAATATCAATTTAATCCCGTCCAATTTAGGTAAATCATAGAAACGATTTTAAACATTCAATTTTAATAAAATTTAAATTTTAAAAAGATGTATATCATACATATAACTCTATCCTTATAGTCCTCATTTTATATAAATACTCACGGATAATATTATATTATATTTTCTATTTTCTATTTTAAAAATCTATATTACCTACTATTTTATTTTTTAAACCCAATTATATATTTATTATAACACATGTGCAAATTATAATATATTTATATTAAATATAATAGTTTTATATAAAATAAGAGAATATATAATATTAACATAAAATTTTAATATTATAAAATTTTATATTAAATATCAATAAAAATATAAATAAGAACCAATTTATTTAAATATTAATTATCACCTGCTTCACACTGATCGTAAACTTGTATAACAATAAAATGTGGAGTACGTAAATATACGTGCACTTTCACATGAGTTTATCATTTTTTTTATTAAATTTATGGATAGGTCAAGTTCACTCGTTAATGGGTTGTGCCTTGTATTGTTTTTTCGGGTCTTTTAAGAGCTGATCAGTTGATTACAACATAAATCTGACTCTTCGAAAATTTTAAGAAACCATATTTAGGTGTGTAGTGTGAAGTGGCTGCTCAATCAGTTTATATATGGTTCCGCAGGATCAGCTACCGGAGAACCGGGAACGGAGAGCTCCCCTTTTCCGACGACTCTTTGATCTTAAAAATGTAAATTTTAAGAATGAGTGATTGTTTTTCTCCTACCCTTACCTTACTACCCAACCTAAGAGCGAACAACATACGAGTTATTTGGAAAGGGCAGATAAACTGGGTCAAACCAAATAGGCGTCTTATATGAACCGCAATTTAAAATTCAATTAGAGGGTACATATAGAGCTTGTCTTTTTATTTCAAGTTGTGCGAGTATTTTGTATTTTTCTTATTATTAGTTTTTTAATAACCGAAACACTATTATATAACCATGTAATTTCATAGAAACCCATAGTCCATTCAAATAATTGAGAGTACCCCTCCAAACCGTGTTGTAACATATTTTGATTACAGTATTCTTAGTTTGAGGTGTATGAAAGGATTATACTCCCTCAGTCCCAAATTGGTAGAAAAATTGTTCAATAATACATGTTCATTATCTTATTTTCAATGTAATTTTATAGGTAAATTTCTAAAATACCCTTTAACTAGAGTATTGGTACTTGTACTAATAATTAATGAAATAAAATTATTATTCAAATATGTATTGGAACTATCTCAACTAATACAATTAATATGGACACAAACGGAAAATAACTTTTATGTTAGAAATTCTTAATATGCGTAATTTTTTAAAAGTAGCATTTATAATGGGACGGATGGAGTAATATAAATTAAAAATCTGATGTTATAGATTTCAATTGGAAATTATTAATAATAACAAGAATTGATAAATTGTATGCGAATATATCTATGCAGAAAAAGAATGTCAATTGTCAAATTTATTCAGTTCTCGGCTTGAAAAAAATAAACTCAAGTTCGACTCAGGAGGGGACCACAAAAATCGAGTTCTTTCGACCAGAGTAGCCGGTCAGCTACTACTGGATCACTCTCAAAATTATACAATACACACTCCCTTCAGTCTCAAAAGTCGATATCGTATATACGTATGTCTTGGGGGTGGGGAGGAAATTTTATGATCACCACAGTCGGACTAACTCGTTAGCATTCATATTTACAAACTTGCGGACATTTAAGGGGAAGATATGTGGTTCACAGTGCTAGCAAATTTTTGTAAGGGCAACTTAAAGTACATTATTTTCCAAAACATGCAAGGGCAAGATTTTTTTTTAAGTTTACACAAACTTATAGTACTAGGTATAACATAGTTTCAATTACAAACAGAAACGAGAGACTGAAGACTATTAATCTATTACAAAACAATAAAAAGCTGACAGCTGAAAATGTTTCCTGACATTTTAACAAATTAACTTTGCTCCAGACTCTAATATGCCATTCAATTTCCGAAATCCTGCTCCTTAAAATGTGCTTGCCTAAATTACCTTCCTCGACTTTCATAATCTCAATAACAGTGACAAGTAATAATTAGAACTTCAAAGTTCCAAGCAGGTCATGGGTTCCTCATATAATACCCTATCAGAATGCCAAGTAAAACAATAAGCAAGACATAGTAGATAGAAAGTCCACCCCCACTGTTTCTTCTAGGCTCTCTCTTCAAAAGTTCCTGAGTTAAAAGAGCACAATCTGTCAGTCAACTAGGTATAAATGTATAATACTTCAATACAAAAATGCAAAATAAATGGAATAGAACTTGGTGAATGTTAACAAGATAATTTAAGTAAAAAAGTTTTTAACATATAGTAGCCTTGAATTGGTCAAGAGGATTTCAAAAAGATTTAAGATCCATCTTAAAATAAGTATTCTGCCTGCTACATATTAACCAGGAGATGATAATTATCATAACGAGAATGCCAACACAACTGCCACCACAACCCTCACTGATAAATTGAGCAAATGCTATTCTTTTACCTGAATTAAGCTATCAGGAAAGTTAAAGGATAAATAAACGAATATAAATCGGGACGCATAGTACACAAAATTATTGTGTAAATATTGCATAATGCCGAAGAAGATACTATGATATGTCGATGACAACTATATTCCATTGATTAACTGTGCAAGGTGAAACAATCCATCTTAAATCTAAGGGGGTTGGTTTGAATAAGTGATAATTATGTTTGTGTCTATATTTCTACTTTGATTCAATTATTAAAATATTAAACTAGATCATTTTTCAATACAGAACAGAAACATTTGATATACTCATATACAAATTATCTTTGTCCCTTATAAAGGATTAGATATGAGATGAGACTTATTGACCGTCGATATTAATTCTTATGGCTAAAGCTTAAGGCTTGATTCAATGCATGCCTATGGAGATGATTCTACGAGGAGTTCCCAATTGAGCTATTAGTTTATAAAATTTAATTACCAATTATACGTTTTAATAATCAAGAGAGCCATATGTGCGAGCATGGGCCCTAAGCCCTAACTGCTCCACAGAAATGCACGCTAGATTCAACAGCTTTTCTTCCTCTTTCTCCAATCTCCTATCTTTATAAAGGATGGCCACCTCAAATCAGCTGCCACATGTACTACCCTCATGGCCTCATCTGTGTAAAACTGAATAATCTATATCCTCAACTACCTCTGAATGTTTGCTTTTCTTCATAAAACATAGAACCACCATCAATAAACGTCTTTAGCTCCTCAAGTTCAAGTCCTAATAAACTATCAAGGAGCATTTGGTTTAAGGTTAATGAATCCATATAACAGAATCGAGATCTCATTCCCATGTATAGGTGTTTTCTTGGAGAACTTATTTGATTAAAATGGGGTAATGCATACTTCACTATATCTATGCAATTCAACTTCATTCTTAGTCCCATCCCACCAACATTCCAAGAAGTCAATAACTACTGAAACAGTTACCTTTTCTCTTTCTTCTTGTATTAGTAATCATCTTAATAACACTTTCTTCTTTGAATTCTCTTCTAGTTTTAGAGCAAGTGCCTGGAGCTTTTTCTTCAGTCACTGCATCAGAACCAGGTTGGTGGAGAAAAGATCATCTGAACCATGATTGTTTAAGCTTGGTGAGCTGGGAGCCTCTATGGCTGAAGCTCTCTTCTAGGCAGATATTTTAGGCTCTTGTACTTGCTCACTCTCAATGTTAAATATTGTAGTATAATTTTTCCCTCATCTAACTATCTAAGTCCTTAATAAGGTGCAAAACACTTCTAGCTATCGTGGGATTTCTCTTTCCACTTCTTACCATGATTTTTTCTTTCGTCACGGGGTCATTGGTAAAATTTGTGCAGTACTGACATCAGGTCAATGTCTAAAAGAACAAGTCTTCTTCAATTCAAAAACCCATTCAGTTCATAAGGTTCTTTCAAGACTGTCATAGACTATTTGCGAAGGGACAGAAATAAAAGAAGATGAGGATACTGACACATATAATTTAGCAAGGAGAGGAGAAGAGACATTAACTTACAATAACCATACAATGTATTGTGGGCTTTTCCCCTCATTATACAGCTTAAAAATTATCTACATCTAAGATTTGAAGACTTTTTAAATGGAATCAGCATCTTTTAGCAAGCAATGAAGACAGAATCAGAGTAACAAAAGAAAATAATAGATTTTTCTCTCACCAATTCTACTTGAAGCCTTTTATTCTCTTGAATAATGGACTGCTTCTCCCTCATAAGTGTTGATATAAGATCCTTAGCCTGAAACAATTCAAATAACTCACCACTTCAAACACCAGAAAAATTGGGTAGGTAAGGGCATTGTAGGTTCACAAGAATACAGGTTGTCATAGAAGAAAAACTACAAATTTACCAACAATTGATACATGCCAAGGTGAAACATCTTGTACTTGGATATTATTTACTCAATAGGCCAATGCATATAAGATATATAAGTAAAATGAAAGAGACTAATATATGGGAGTTTAAATAGTTAAACATAACATATAAGTGCACAAGGCATGCGGCGCCTGTAATATGTAACAAATAGAAGTTATAGTCTCATGTTGGGTATGAAAAATATGCAGTGCAGCCACAGAGGAATATGTCTTCTACACTGGGGCCTTAACATTTTCTTACAAAATAACTGAAACTTCAATAAGAAAAAGAATATTGCTATATACTCCACAAGTAAGAAAATGAATTATTTTACAGATGATCATTTATAGATTTTAAATACCTATTTGTTCCTGTTCTTGAAATTATGCCCAAAACTAATTTTATTTATACCAACAACGAAAGTTACCACATCTAGTTATAACTCTGATATGTTATGCACCTATTCTTTTGTGCTAAACATGTGTTATGCAGTTAAGCTTTCAAAGATGCATTTTTCTTAAACAACCTCCAGTGTCAATCTCTCAAAGCTATAATTTCTACCCAAATAATCTTAACATATCACTTAAAATTGACATCAAAGATCTTGGATCTACTCAGAAATCTGATTTTGAACCTATAACACGACTCTACATACAATAAAGACAATCTGTCATCAATTTAGAATGCTAATACGTGTTTGACAGATATATATAGAAATATACCTTGGAAGAGGTTGTTTGCTGCTCGGAAGATCCTCTAGAAACCTGTAAGCGGCAGTATTAATTAAAAAAAAGAGAGAGTAAATGCTGACTCACGAATGCTAAAAATAGAATAAATATTTCCATCCTAAATGAAGTCAAACTTAAGGAACTCACAACATTAGTATTTTCAGATGTCTCCTCCTCGGACTCTTCTCGCACAGGCGAAGGTGGTCTACGGGGATGGACATAAGCAACTCTTAATTTGCTTTCCTCAACACGATTTCCCGCCTCTTTATTAAACTTATGCATAGAGATTATAAAAGGCAACCACAAAGTTATAAACTGCACTTTCTAACTCTTGAAAGTATCAAAGAAAGAACAAATGATCCAGAGAAAGAATCTTTGAGCTCTAATGATTCTCACCATATCTGGGGTAATATCTTTAACAGTGGCACCGGGGGGTGCTGCAACGCACTGGACAAGAAACTTGTCATTGCATTGCATGTTTGGGGGTGCTTCTCTCTGAGCTTGCATAGTGACTGGACCAGTTTGTAGGTTAGTTACAACTAATGTAAAAAAAAGAAAACCATACATAGTGTCTGTGAGGAACAATGAAAATACAAATACCTGTTACATTGCTTTGTGAGCGAGGTAACACGATACCATTGTTAGGCCGTACAGAGTACTTCTTCGGATTAGTTGTCTTCACCTGCAGATAGAGAAACAAAACCATACTACCTCACTTTCAAACTTCAAATATGCAGACAACAAGGCAACAGGCAAAACTAGACACTAAAATACATCTTAAAAAAGAAATTAACTATGCAGGGTTTTTCATGAAAAGAGGTTAACTTTACTCTTTCTATATAAATAAATGGAAAATATATCAAAGGCTTGTGAATGGGAAGCTCCCTTACTAATATGGCTAAACAAAGCTTAAATGTTATGTCACTCATAAATATAATAGTTTCTTCTATTGCTTTTTCAGATATCTTCAGTTCATAATCATAGTCAATGATGATGTATGAATGTATAATACTTAAACGAGCGTAATTTTTTCCAACACTTCTAAAAAAAATTGTGCACAGAAATCAACTTTACCACATTAGCAGAGAGTAATAATTCCCCGGGAACAATCGATAAATAAATCATAAGCCACGGAATTACGCAAACAGCATTCATATACATACCTTAAAAGCAACATGATTATCAGTCTTATTCGACAACTGAAATGAGCAAATGATCTGCTTCTTCAACTCAACTATTCATTCAAAAACACCAACACACACATAAACAAACCCAATCAGTAACTAATTATAACTTAATTAAACACAAAAAAATCCCTAATCTTTGAATTAAAAGTCTCAAAATAGAAGTAATAGAAGCAAAGAAAAGATAATTAATTACATGGGAATTTAAGCTCGAGAGGATCGATGGTGATGAGCTCCTCGGGAAGCGTGGATTGCAATTTAGTGGTGGATGAAGGGTTGTTGTTAATTGATTCCATGGAGGAGATTCAAGAGGGAATTGGGGGATGATGATAGACACAGGGTTTGTGTATGTATATGTGTATGTTAAGCAAGGAAGAAAATAACAGCAACAATAAATAAGTAAAAGGGAATATTCAAGTTGGTGTTTTATACGGGTTTGAAAATGACTCACTCTCCACTTTCTAGTTTCGGCTGTCAATTCGTGTGCTGCCTTGTAATTTCGTATGGCCATGCAATACAATAAGTGTTTGTTTTAATTTTCTCGAGTTCATAATATTTTTTCGGTTTCCTTTATATGTTTATTTTGAAAATAAAATTAAAAGTAATCTTTCAAAATTATGTTTATATTTAAAATTAAATTTTCTTTAAATTTAATTGAATGTTCATTTCTCAAGGTAATAATTAGGTGAACGTAGAGTAAAATTCTTGTTTAACTAATATTTCTTAATATACATAATTATTTTAAAATGTACATGTTAAAAAGAACAGAGACAATATTAATTAATATCAAAAAATTAACTATATTGGTCGAAGATCTCTAAAACTTGATTAAGTAAAAAGACTTAATTATAAAGATTCATAAAGATCAGTTTTATTTTCGAATCCTATTTCTATAATGATATATATATATATATATATATATATATATATATATATATTAGATAAAGCTAAGTTATGTTTTTTATTATCCTATTATTTTTATTTGTCGAATAAAATAATACATTTATATTATTTAAGAAATCACTTATATGAATAATGTTTTTCTCTAATGAGATACAAAATTATTAATAGAGGTAGATAATTAGGTCCATTTATACCAATAAGAGGAATCAGACAAAAAGATTTGTTATTATTTTATTTTTTTATTATCCGCAGTAATAGATAACTTATATTAATATAATTATATTCGATTAAAAAAAAGAAAACTAGGTAGAACTGTTTTCTAAAGTACACTAAAATAAATCTTGTTTTCTAGTTTTTTTTTTCAGTTTGAAAAATATCAAAATTTTATTATTTATTAATTCTAGCAAAAAGCAAAAGAAAAAAATTGTACAACATTTAATTCTAGCAAATCCTCAAAATTTGCCTAGGCAAAAAATTAGTGGTACTGTATTAGGGAGTTTTTGGCAGTGAAAAACAGACAGTAAAATTGAAGAGTAACGTAGAAGATACTCCAGCAATTTACGGTACTTTTTACCCGATGATCTTATGTGTCACTATTACACCAAGAAATTTCTAAAATGGAATAATCGGGTAGAATAACCCAAAATGTCATCCCAAAATGTTACATTAAATTGAGTTTTCACAAAACTTATGTGTCGCGTCTTGAGCAATTTTTTTGTTAAATTTTTAAAATTCAAAATGCAAGATGAATTAGAGATTTAGGACAAAACGCAGGATGAAATAGAGTTTTAGGGCAAAACGCTATTTTAAATTGAGTTTTTCATAATTTTTTAAATATTTATGGAAACCGTGACACTAAGGTACGTTTTGTATTCAAAATCAAAAAAACAAAAACGCTACACTATATTGAGTTTTAAAATGACATTTATAGCCATTTTTATAAGTTGGGTCATTTTTGACATTTTGTCCCCGAATTGTGACATAATTTGACATTTCTCCTTTTACCCGGGGTAAATTCCATTTCCCTACACGAAAACACTGGCACTGTATAAAGGCAATTCCCCCAAATTTAATATACTCGTGTTGCTGCTGCTGATACTTACCGATCGCAACATTCAATTCCAATCTTTTAATGGTATAACCCTCATCTCCATTACACTTTTTTACCTTTATACGTTTGTTGTATTGATTGACAATTGTTTTTGTGTGTGTGCGCGCGTGCGCGTCGTGTATTGATTGATTAGTGTTTGTTTGTTGTGTGTGTTGATTGAGTGGTGAGATCAGATGGCGGAAGGAGGAAACCCGTCGCGATATGTGAAATTAACGAAAGAGCAAGCTCCTCTTACCCAAGACATTCGTCCCGGGGAGCTTAATCAGCCTATTGATGTTCATCAGGTCCTTCCTCTCTCTTATATTTTTAATATGCATTCTACTTTTTTTTGTTTATGCTCATTGCAAACCTGCGTAAACCAGTCTGCTGCGTAAATACTTCAAACTTTTATTTTAAATTTTACGATCTTATTGTGTTTGAGAGTGCTTTTTTTGTTACAATTTGTTAACATTGTGTTAAAATTGATGGACTTCTTATTTGTATGATCCGTGTTGAGAATCTTTTGAATTATGGGAGGAGAGGTGTATACCTCTATCGTTAACATTGCTTTTTAGTTTTCGCTACTTACTAGCAGTATTTTGTGTTTTTAGGGTATCAGTTTTATCTATTGTGTTACCATGAATCTAGAGGACTGGTGTCCCCCTCTGTTGACTGCTTACATGCTTTCTCTGTTTTAAAGGGCACGTGCATGCTAATCTGGGCATGTCTGACTTGATTGGTGTCATATCACAAATAGCTGCACAAATGATTACATTTCAGCACAAGATAGTTTATGGAAACCAAGGACTAGGTGTCAACAAAATTTTACAACATGTCCGCTGCGAAAGGACCAGCCGATCAGGTCACTAGGTGATCTGGCCTAGTTCGGTAGTTCATAATTTGGTCTTATTGTGATTTACTTGTAAGTTGTAACGGTAAGAAATTCATGTAGTATGTACAAAACTCCAAAAATATCAGTATGTCATTCACTCATAATTTGTGCTACAGTGGCTGTGGACCCGTGGTTGCCTGAGAATTTGCAAAATTTTGACCAATTGTAGCATATAATTGCCAACATTCACTTGTATAACAAATTTAGAAGTATTCTTACTAGAATAGTAGAATTTTTATTTGATTATTTATGCATCGAACTTTTAGTGGGAGTTTCTTGATTCTTTCCTATCGTGTAGTTGTTACTAATTCAAGGTGCATTCAGTTAAATATCTATAGGCTGGTCCTTTCTATAAAAATGATAATTGCTCAATCCTCAATTTGATTGTTTCTGTTGTTGCATTTAACATCTTTGCACGAAACTGCAAATGGTCGCGCCACTTAATTGTGTCTAGTTAAACATACTGCTGGTTCCCAATATTACTATATTACTTTTACGACCAATGTACTCGGATCTTTTCCGTTTTGCATAACCTTCTTGAGTAGATATATTTGCTGTTTCGCTTATGCCTTTTCAATCTAATAATCAGTCCAAATCATTTTCTGAATCCACCATCAAAATCTCATCCCCTTTTCCCTTTTTCTGTCAGCTGAATGTTCGAAAGTGCAATGAGTGCGGTCAGCCTTTACCTGAAAGCTTTCAGTTCCCTGCAGATGAGCCCTGGTCAACTGGTATTTTTGGTTGTACTCAAGATACAGACAGCTGTAAGTTTTCATGTCTACATCTTAATTAGCAAGCTGTAAGTTTTGCTATTATACCATTATCCTTGTTTGATGGTGATTTGCATCTGTATTTTGGTGCGTAACTATACTATGAGGACGCAGAGTTCCGTATGAGAAGGAAGGGGCACTACCAAGTGCATACTATAAGTTGTCACACTGCATTGCCGTTTTATTGATCTTTTTGTGCTAGGATTTACTAGAATGTTCCTTTATGCATTTATAGCCATATAAACAATACATGCTAAGCTTACCTTCTGAAACTGCAGTATCTCCTTTTTTGTGTTCATTCAGAAAGGTTATTAAATTATTGGGATTTTAAGTACGGTAATGACATATCTCTTTTGTGATCAAAGCCCCCACCAAGTATCTGTTGAAGCAATTTTTTGTTACGAGTATAATTACATAAATTCTTAAAAATTTGCATTTATCCAATAGTCTCTACATCTCCCATTGACAGGCTGGACAGGACTCTTTTGCCCGTGTATCTTGTTTGGACGTAATTTTGAAGCCTTGAAGGAGGATGTACCTTGGACTGGTCCATGCATTTGTCATGCTATTTTCATTGAGGGTGGCATTGCACTTGCTGCAGCAACGGCAGTGTTCCATGGTATTGATCCAAGGACATCGTTTCTTATTTGCGAGGGTTTGCTGTTCAGTTGGTGGATGTGTGGCATATATACTGGCCTTGTGCGGCAACAACTTCAGAAAAAATATCATCTCAAGGTGATTATCTTTACAGCAATAAGTAGCTTTTACAAAGAACTGCTTGTAAGGTAACAAATGCTTGTGTTGCTGAGAGTCGAGTGCTAAAATATAATCAATTTCATGAAGTGAAGTTGAACATGTTTGTATAGAAGTTGTCACCTTTTACTTGGATACTAAATTGTGCGTGCACAATGTATACTCTGCAAGCCACTTTCCTGTGGTTTACTTGGTTTTCTTTCCTTTGCAGAACTCCCCATGTGATCCATGCTTGGTGCATTGCTGCATGCACTGGTGTGCATTGTGCCAAGAGCACAGGGAGATGAAGGGACGTCTGTCAGACAATGCTGTAATGCCAATGACCATTGTTAACCCTCCTCCTGTCCAAGAGATGAATATGAATGCTGAGAACAGAGATTCGACACCACACTCTGAAAATGGCGTTGAGCAGCAAACCAACTTGGAGATGGTAGCATTATAGAATCTTAATATATGCATGGTTGTGACTACCTCTGAAATTATATAAAACTAGAGTATCATTTACCAAAAGTTACATACAGTTAAAATTGTCTTCTGCATTGGAAAAAGATTTTTTGAAAAATATGTTCAAAATATTTTATTGCAGTGGTATGTGGTGACATAAGATCAGCAATTGCATCAGAAGGCTAAAACTAAATCTGTTTTCATATTGTATTTGTGTTTCACCAGATTTGAGTTCTGCATTATTCTTGATTTTATATTAAAAACAACGTAGTAGGCCTTTACTCCCAGTTCAAAATGCTATTGTTGCCAGGGAGAGAATGTTAATCACGTAGTACCACAACTTACAATTACATCGGTGTCCATTATGCCACAAATCTATAAATCAAGTCTTCTACAACGTAATAATATCAAGCAAATGAACTAAATAACAAACACTTAGGCACCAATACCATCACCAATACTCCCCAGCGAATCACTCCTCTGAGGAAAAACTACATTGTCATACAGCAGTGCTGCCATGGCTGCACCAACCAAGGGACCAACCCAGTAAACTGCTTGATTCTTGAAACTCCCACCAATAACTGCAGCCCCAAATGAGTAAGCCGGATTCATAGATCCACCAGTAAAGGGACCAGATGCCAATACATTTGCTCCTGCTATAAATCCAATTGCTAAAGGTCCAGTGGCTGCCATGGAACCACGCCTTGGATCTGCGGCTGCATAAACTGTGTAAACCAATGCAAATGTCATCACGCCTTCCAAGATAGATGCTCCGAATCCAGTCATTTCATCAGGTATTATTCCGTGCATCGGAACATGCTGCAACACACAAACAAAATGGCCTAGTCAACACTACTTTTGAAAAGAAAAGGTTAATATTATCCATGCTTTTTCATACCTGTCCTACTGTTGTGACTTTCAGAAGCAAGCAAGCCATGACAGAGCCAAGTATTTGCGAAATCCAGTAAAAGAATGCCACTGAAATGCTAACATGGCCTCCGATAGCCATTCCAAAAGTCACAGCCGGATTAACATGGCCACCAGAAACACTGGCTGAAACATAAACTGCAACCGCCAAGGAGAAAGCAGTTGCAATCGCAATACCAACCAAACCACAAGGATCTGATGCAGCATTTCCCATCAACTTCCCTACAGCGAACACAATGTACATAAACAACCAATCATTTCGACATTGACCACAAAATCATTACTAAATTCATAGTACAATAATAAACTAGCACATAAGAAAAAAAATAAGAAGCAAGGGACTCACTAGAAGACATTGAAGATCCAACAGCAGCGAAAACAAAGAAGAAAGTCGACAAGAACTCTGCAAGATATGATCTAAGAGCATTGCGAGTAACAGAATGCTCCAAACGGGTTCTTAGAGATGCCATTATATAAAAAAATCAAGAATGTTTAAGTTCGAAATTGTCAGGAAAAGTTAATAAAACTATTTACTTGCAGAAAGAACCAAGTAGAAGTTGATAACACAAACTTGCAAAGAGTGGAAGTTACTTGTGTAGTTTTAGGTGTATGTTTACAGATATATAGAGGAAGTTGTGATGATTCAGCATTTGATAAATTGGTTTGATTTTCAAAAGATAACTGCTTTGTTTAAGGCTCCATTCTCCTGACAGTTTTTCCTTAGAGATGTTAGTCATTGTAGTATGACAGGCTCAGTTTGTCAAGTGTGTAAATTTCCAATTACGTGAATCATTGTATGTTCATCGCTTTAGTTTCTTAATTTTATTTATTTATATTTATGCTTGTTTCTATGTTGTTTTTATAATTTATACTCAACATAAAAAAAATAATTAATGATTACGATTTACGACATGTTATGACAATTTTGGCATTCTATGATTACTTTTGTTGGGATCATGAAATTTCAATTTGATTAACAGACATAGGAATATGATTATATTGAAATCTTATTTCTATTTTAACCGGATAGAAACTTAGAATTTTAATCTAAACGACTCTACTTTCTTCATTCGAAACTCTTTCCAAGATAAAAACAAAATTAATTTGGATATTTATCAAAAATATTTTTTTTTCTAAATGCAACTTTTTAATATATTATTTGTATCAAATGCAATCTTTTTTTAAAAAAAATGAAGTTGCTTGTTGTTGAATTTGAGTTTGATTTCAAGTGTATTGGTTACAAAATTGTTTTTTTGCAAAAAAAAATTTTTAAGACCATATTTTTGCAAAATATAAAATAAAAAACGTATTTTTATAAAAAATAAAAAAATTAATATTTTTCAAAAAAGCCCAATTAATTTTATGTGGTGTAATGTGCGATTAGATCTTTAAAAAAAATTCAAAAATTGATGCATACAATACAACATCAATACTTGCGTGTCACGATGAAAAACCTACTAAAAGGCTAACATTAATATCATTAGATTTTTTAAGATAACTTTTTGTCTTAATTTATACTAGACCCAATAATTAATCAATTATCCGGCCCAAATATCGACCGACTACCAAACTTTCAATGTTATCATAAATTTTAATGATATATTAAATTAAAATTGTAGGATAGACTTTAATAATATATTAAATAAAAATTATTGGATAAGTGGAATTCGTAAAATAAAAAATAAAAAATATAATTTAAATATAATATAATATTATCATATCAACGGAATTATATTCTTATATAAAAATAATGTTTATATTCTTTAGAATTATAATATTTATGAATTGTTTGCATAAAAGAAGGATTACTGGTGTTAGAATTGTATGTATGACTATACTTTTTTAAAATTATATTTTATTAAAATTGGACGGTCAAGATTGTTTATATGGTTTAATAAAATTGGACGGTCAAGATCTTTTCTATGGTTCACCCAGTACCAAACCAACCGACGACCAAAACTTTTAATCTTTCGGCTTTAATAATATAGTATAGATATGATAAACATTGATTTTTATCCATCTACTTTATCTCCTTTTTATTTCAAGAGTTGGTGAGATATTTTCAAAAAAAAAAAAGAGTTGGTGATATCAAATTAACTTTTCAATAAAATAATAATAATAATAATAATATTTATTTTTGTGATTATTTATTTGTGAACCTGTAGGTGGAGTTGGTTTGTATTTTGGTCGGGTCCCTTTGGCTTATGTTATAAATTATTTATAAATTAAAAAATATATGTATTATTGGACTTATAAACAGCTTAAAAGCTTAAACAATGATGCGGATTTCTCAAAATAATTGTTTTGACCCATTATCCACCTGAACAAATGTAGGGTACTGCCTCATTTTCCTTTAGGAAGTGCTTACCTTCAGGTTGGATAATTTTTCCTGTATTTTGTTTAGCAACTCTGATTTCTGAGCGAATTGTCCTGGACCGTGTGATAAATTTTGGCCTACATTTTCAATTCACTTCACTGTTGGGGTTACATGCTTCTCCATCGCAGCCTCTGTCATGTAAGTCCTATGCTGTGTGGTCTGTTCATCTTTTGTTTAGTAGTTTTATTGTAATGTAAGGAAAGTTGACTAAAGATTTCAATTCTCATGTTCATCATTAGCTATCGTGGTGAGAGGCGTTTCATCAACAATGTTGTACGCTTCCGTAAACACACTGATTAGAAGAGGAAGTGATGAACATTTCCCAGGTACTGCTTCAAATGTTTTTGAAGGTGGGGAAATTTGATATACTATAAACATTTCTTAACTACAGAGAACCTGAATACTTGTTGAAGAATGATGATTGGTGCAAAGCTAGGAGTGTCTGGCCTATTGAGCAAACCAAACTCTGTTCTTATGCTGATTATGGCAATTAAGATTATGCTGATGATGGTTCTGCTTCAAATTTATTTTCAGTTTGGTCTGTGGATGGAAGAAATTAAATATTTGCAATTTTCCGTTCCATTCAAACAAAATTTAAACTCCTGTTATCGTTTTTTTCCACTTAATTGTAAAAATTTCAGATTCCGATGTTCATTCATAATAATTTTATTCACAATTCTAGATTATATCTTTTATTCATTTCTTCCCAACCAAAAATTGAATCGATTCACCTGTTATGTTACCGTGACAAAGAATAAATGGTTTGTAATGTATTTGGAGTGTAACATATTTTTCGGTATGTATGCACCAAGTCTTTAGAAAGAAGAAAAGACAATAGCTAGTGTACTCCTGTGCAAAAGAAAACCTAGAATACGAACATTACAGAGTTTAGAGTGGCACAAAATTGCATACACATAAGAAAAACAGAGAAAACTACAGAGGTGATATATAGGTAAGCAACCACAGCAGGTCATCAGCAGAACAAATCTTTCAAAAACCAAACTAAAGATAATGCACACGTACACTACTCACTTGAGGACTCATTAAAGAAATCCTTTTAATTTACTGCTACTCCAAAACAACAAATCTTTCAACATCATACATCTCAATTCTTTTTGACAAACAGATACAAATACTATATTAACTACAAAGAATTAGGGCCGGGCATCAGACAAATATATAAAGAAGCTTGTACGTACGTTCTCGAGTCTTAACTATTAATTACAGAGCACCCTATCCATTTCTCCGCTTTCTATATTCTACCATTCTCGCTTTATTTAATCACCCTATTTCAGATCTTATGCATTGTATTTATGTAATTAATCAAACTAATTTGTCCAGAAATTTATATCTGTTACTGACTCGTAATTTTGATTGTCTTCATTTCAATTTTATGCTTTTTCCAGTGCCTTAATTGTTACCTAATTATTAAATTGGATTGGATAGGATTTAAGTGAAGTTGCTTGCCGTGATAAAAATGTGTAGTGCTGATGAAGGAGGATTTATAAAAGGAATTGAGAGAAATTAGAGTGGTTTGTTACGGATGGAACTAGAAACTGTTTTACCTAAGGATTAATACCATATGTTTATGTTTTAGCCTTTTAGGTTTGGTTTCTATGGTAGGGGATAGGGGTTCGCGATCGATGGAGCTGCCTTGTTTACACACAGCATAAATGATCTTCTATAGAAATACTATAGGAAAACTTACACGAGGTTAGATTAGCATAACCTTTTGTGAAGTGACCTTCGATTGATAAACCTTAAATAAATCTCAAGTTTTTTGTTACGAGAACACTTTGACCATTATTTCGCATCCCAGGATACAATCTTTAGTTCTCTTGTTTGAGTAGGTTAATTCGTCAAGTTGTAGTTTCCTTGTTTATGGCTTTTATATTGCAATCAATTTATACTTTTGCTACGAAAGCGTTTAGCTCAATCACTTGTGGCTTCTGATTTCTGATGCAGAGGAACACTCTTCCTTTCCTTTTTTGTGGTCAATGATAATTGTGCGATAATATATAGTTTATGTTTGAATTTTCATATGTTCGCAGATTTAGATCTCTGATGATGTGGAAAACCCCATTGGTGATGCACAAAAAGGTTCAGCTGCTACATCCCCTTCCCCTATCATTGAAATCCAAGCAACATGGTATAGCAGCTTTCTTCAACATGCATCAGTTTATGGTATAGCTGCTGGATATTGTCTGTCAGCATCACTGCTCTCCATCATCAATAAATGGGCTGTTATGAAATTTCCTTACCCTGGAGCATTGACTGCATTGCAGTACTTCACAAGTGCTGGTGGCGTCCTCATTTTAGGTTCACTCAAGATTTTAGAGCATGATAAACTTGATCTAATGACAATGTGGCGATTCCTACCAGCAGCATTTATATTTTATCTGTCTCTCTTCACAAACAGTGAGCTTCTTCTTCATGCCAATGTCGATGCCTTTATTGTCTTCCATTCAGCGGTTCCAATCTTTGTTGCAATAGGAGAGTCCCTCTACTTGCACCAGCCATGGCCATCAATGAAGACATGGTTTTCACTGGCCACAATCTTTGATGGTAGTGTTCTATATGCCATGACAGATTACCAATTTACTGTCATGGCTTGTAGTTGGGCACTGGCTTACCTGATAAGCATGTCCATAGATTTTGTCTATATTAAGCATGTTGTTATGACCATCGTTTTGAACACATGGGGTCTTGTGCTGTACAACAACCTTGAAGCTTTTCTATATGAATAGTAACTATATGAATAATCTTAGAAGGTTAGATTAAATTTGTATTAAAAGAAAAGATGGAGTAATATATTAAAAAAATCGATTTGTTTGGTGTGAGGTTTTCTCCTTTTATAAGAAAGATAGAGAAAAATCGAATAGATTCTTTGACCGGCAGTAATTAATCTCTAGTACAAATATGTTTTTTAAAACTAATCTCCCTTTCAAATAAAATATATATAGTATTTAAGTTCTCACTGAAATCAAATTAAAAACATCTATAGGCCAGGGGGAATAATTATATTCCTATTCGAAATAGTACAAAGTATCCTAATCCTAATATGAATAGGACATCACCGCCCTGTAAAAGCTATATATACCCCCAACATATTAATTCTACCATAATACATATCATAAGATCACTTCTTGATCTTACGTTACTATCTCTCTCTCTCCCTACTTTCTTAAGCCTTCTGTAATTTTTGTTTGATCAAACATGACACGTTTTTCACATCCCAACATTCTAAAACTGGGAAAATCACAATTAGTTGTTAAGATAAGAAGGACTTTTGATTTTGATTATCACCCTCCTTGCCCTTCAAATTGTTATTCTTCTCCTCTCCACATTACCTTCTGCACTCACTCCGAACACCGGTTCTTGGACCCTAGTCGCGTTTCGTTATCATCATCATCATCATCCGATTCGTATGCGATTCTCGCAGACCATCAAGAATTTGTTGACGAAAAGACTATTTGTCAAGATAGAAGCCTCTTCTTTAAATATCAAGAAGAGGCAAACTCTAGGGCTGCTGTTAAGAAAGCTCTTCGTTCCTTGAAGGTCAAGAAATCTCTATATGGCAGAATTTTCAAGAAAGTAATGGCGTATTGGCGACGATACAACAAAGTTAGCATGAAAGCAATGACGTTTGGTCGACGATACAACAAAGTTAGCAATGAGAAGAAGGTGTTGAAGGGTATGGTTGTAAGCATAGTCATTGTGAAGAGTTATATTGGTGATAGAGATTCGGTTCATGAGGTGATGGACAAATCATGGGAGGAAGATAAATCTGAAGCTCGTGCTCGTGGAGATGGAGATATATTTCTTTCTTCTTGTTAATTGAAATCTTGATGTGCTCTGTAATTAATAGTTAAGACTCGAGAACGTACGCACAGCTTCTTTATATATTTGTCTGATGCCCTAATTCTTTGTAGTTATTATAATACTAAAAGAATTGAGATGTAAGTTGCTAATTTGCTATTGTCTTCTCTTCTTTCTTCTTTAATTTGTATAACAACTAACACACTTCAAATTAATTTCTTCCATCCACAGAAACTGGAAGTAAATTTTTATTTTCCTTTTTGTGGACACATTTCAATTCAAAATTCAAATATTCATATCAATTCGCGAGTTCCATTCCCTAACCTAAAATATCTTCACTGCATCCATTTCCAGTCCGGCACTCCAGCCAATATTTTTAGTCTTTAGATATGGCACAGTTTGCTACTAGTATAAAATTAGTAAAATACACTAGCATCTAAAAAGGTAACACAACTAGTAGTGCATAAAATACACTAGTATCCAGAAATTAGACTGAAGCAGAACCATCATCAGCATAATCATAATCCTAGCTTTTTACCAATCATCATTCTATATTAGTTGAGAAATGTTTATACATTATAGTATATCAAATTTCCCCACCTTCAAAAACATTTGAAGCAGTACTTGGGAAATGTTCATCACTTCCACTTCTAATCAGTGTGTGTACGGAAGCGTACAACATTGTTGATGAAACGCCTCTCACCACGATAGCTAATGATTAACACGAAAATTGCAATCTTTAGTCAACTTTACCCTACATTACAATAAAACTACTAAACAAAAGATGAACAGACCACGCAGCATAGGACTTACATGACAGAGGCTGCGATAGAGAAGCATGTAACCCCAACAGTGAAGTGAATTGAAAATGTAGGCCAAAATTTATCACGGTCCAGGAAAATTCGCTCAGAAATCAGAGTTGCTAAACAAAATACCGGCAAAATTATCCAACCTGAAGGTAAGCACTTCCTAAAGGAAAATGAGGAAGTACCCTGCATTTGTTCAGGTCCATAATGGGTCAAAACAATTAATTTAAGAAACCAGCATCATTGCAGGGTATTTCATTCAAGATTAAGGCCTAACAATATCATTTAAAGAAAATAAACATAGTACATGAAAAAATAAATAAAATGCAGTAGCTGAAAGTTAACCTGAAAATACTTCCTGATAAACACGGCTGAATAGATGATCCTCAATAACATATCTTAATTATAGTCAAGAAATTCGAAATATCATATCCAAGCTCTTCTAAGAAATTAAAGTATTATTCAATATATAATAGGAAGATACATAAGACTTTCTCATGAGTTCACATTAATAAATGGAATGTTAGTGCATACTAATACAAGATTGTCGCAAGTTATTGCGGTAGATGAGCGAGTACACCAATAGTAGGCAAGTACGAAAGCTATTTAAAGATGCTACAGCCCTGGAATTTAGAAATAACTCTCCAAAATTATTGTTGTTTGCAATATATAATTATTATTCTAACAATCTTTCCACATACTGCGATACAAGGCATAAAAACTAGATCTTATTAAGGCTCTTTAGTTCTATGATGACATTAAAGTCAATACTCAGTAGTACTAATAAACTTGAAGATGTAGTACCCCTCCACTAAATTTTGAAATATGTATATATAGTCAGCATCAATAGTAAGGCTCACCCCATGGTCATATTTTGGAGTTCAATGTAAAAGGTCTTCAGTTCAATTCTTTTAACTACTGCTACTTTTTGAGTATATTCTCTACGTAGATAAATATGTCCATGTAATAAACTATGTATGTTTCACCCATGAACATAACAGAATAGCCCATTCCCCAATGATTATAAGTGTTGAAGAGCTAATGAAATAATCTTCCGACGAGTTTTTTGTTGTAGTGAATATTTTTGCCCCCACGCGTAATGATTGTTAAATCTGGTCCCTGGCGACCAAAAAAAGACTTGGTCGAAAGATCCTGAAGAAAATGGACGAACTACACACCTAGAGACAAAAATAAAATGGAGGATGATGATTAGATATAACCAACCTAAAGTGATATATACGAGGCTCTGTTGCTTCTGACGATTTCTTACAAAAACCTTATATCACATATCACATCCGATGAATTAATGTACATTCCTGATTCACAGAGAAGTAATTCACATAGAGTTTAAGACGAAGCTATGGTTACTCTTGGATATTTCATTGTAACCAAGTTAGTTCTGTCAAATTAATATCATGTATATTTGTTATTCTCACTAAAGATCTACCTAACATGAGCTATCAACGGACAGGAGAACAAACAAATACAGAATAGCAAACATAGTTATACTGTAGTTACGCAAAAAGGCAAAAGGATACTCAGGGAATTCGCAAGAATTAAGCCAATTGCCCCAGCTGATCGAATTAGTAATACATTTAGCACAATATAGACCAACGAGAATATTAGCAATGAATCATTCGAGCGTTTGAGTTGGTTCTCTGTTGCTACTGCATGCAAGAATGCTTCAGATGTTCCTGATGCAACATGACAGTGATAGATAAGATTTAAATAGAATATAAAAACATGAATTGAGAAATGTAAATGGCATCCTACTATTATTGAAACTACATGTGTCCTAATTTTCCACCAGGACGTCAATTCACTTGCTTCTCTTTAGAAATGAACAAGTTTATACTGGATGAAATAAATGCAAAAGTAGGGAGGTAGGCATGTATAGACATAAAATGTGTAGAAGAAGAGGAAACGATAGAAAATCCAGAAACTGGGGTGCAATTTTCAGCTGCAGGAAACTTTTTGGAATTAAAAGTATTTTAAGTAAGCATGCCCCAATAGCTAAACATATAATCATTTTTAATATGGTACAGAGAGTAAATATATCTTTTTAAGTTTCAAACATAGTACAAATTATTTAAGAACTATAATTCCAACAAAATTATACTTTTATAAACATAAAAAAAACTCGCTGTATTCTTATCTTGAACAAAAAGGCTGTATAGGCAGACATTATTTCACCTATTTTGCTTCTTCACTTGGCCAAATAAAAACATGGCACTACTCTTTTCAAAGTTTGCTAATCTATTTTGGGGCAAAAGTGAGAACTCATATGGTCAACTTGAACTTGAATCATACAGAACAGTAGAATTTTGAGTTAACTGAAAATCTATTTATACTCTAAGAAGTTCTGATGCACGAATATAGAGAGTGTAATATGTATTCTCACCTTTAATCTAGATATTTATACAACCATACGATTATGGAGGCTTGAAGGGTCTAATGTACTGACATCCTACAGATAATTTAATACAACTGAAATGGATTACAAGTGAGAGCAGTAGGCAGAAAAGTTTATCAAATTAAGCGTGAATTAGCTGGGATGTACTTAGATGGATTACATTACATGCATACATCATGGAGAACAATAAAAATGTATCATAACATATGAGGCTTTAATAAAGTGGGCACTAATTCCAGGGAGAACATTACAAACATTAGGTTTCAGATTCCCCTTGTCGTCATTATTGATATTTATTGTTGTTCATGTTATTTTCCTAACCTCTTAAGTAATTTATAATTTAAATTATATAGATGTCTGCCAGGGTAAAATGTAAATTATAAGTTACTTACAAATGACAGGTCAAGATCATTTTTGAAAACTGTGATGGCAATTGAAGAGGGGGATCGACCAACCATGGACAGAGGCAGAGGTCTCCAAAGGGTATAAGTTGAATTCTGAGAAGTAGAATATAGGTACTAATTTCAACCTTGTAATTTGACTTGACAAAAATCAATTTACCCTTTTTAACAGAAATTCTGGTATAATCAATAAAATTATTATATTAACTTGCAAGGAAGAAAATTACTTTTACTTCAAAGATTTAAGATTTATTGTAGCAAGTAACTTTTTTTAAGATAAGCCAAACAGGTAAGTCGCCTATGAAGGTGTGCTACAACCATAACAACAATTGAATTTGGTATAGTAAATTTGGGCCCTATTTATAACACTTGTAACAATTAGAGTGACAGATAAAAAACAAAACAAAAACTTCGGCAGAAGCAAAAATGTAGGATACATGATCTTACCATTCATAGCCAGAAGAACAATGTACAGACAATAAAGCTGAAGAGCTTTAGATGCTTCACCATCACTCCATTTCTGACCATATAACAATCTGATGAGACAGTAAGAAAAGCTTGGTCCAAATGCCATAACTACCAGACCTATAAAGCATGTCATGTTGTCATAACAACTTAAAGTAGAAGACAGTGCAAACAGTACTATAATGACCTCACACAAATATCATTTTGCAATGATCATAAAATTCAAGAAAGGACTATATAATTTTAATACAAAGAAAGGCACCTCCACTTGGTAGTAAATCATATTGATGCTTGGATAATAGTAAGCCAAACAAACTTAGACAACTTCAATGGATTCTCATGCAATGCCATTGTTTGAACATATATGTCATTGCTTTGGTAGACTTTTCCTTCAGAATATGAAATTCTAATGTGACCAGAGTAATCAGTCCATTTTTTCTTTATACGAATTTCTATCGATTATAAAGCTGTACTACAGATTAATTCATTAACTGAAACATGCAGACAAAGAAGTCTTCGGTCGTACAAATATATAGGTCTAGACATTACTTCACATGATTGACAATTAGCCTGGCTTGCCACTCCATATCCCCATTAGTATAAACCCCTTAAAGCATCTTTAAATTTATTGTATATGTAGCTGTCCAAATCCAAGTGAAACTACACGTTAATCGCTGTGAGAGAGCAGACATTAATTTGAAACAGAAAAAGTATGACGAGGACAACACCCATATGAAATATGCGTAGAAATGCTTACCTATCAATAAAACGAGCTTCAGAGCATCAATAAGACATTTTCCTAATTTTGTTCTCTTCTGTGCATGTTCTCCTAGAAAGGAAAAGAAGAAGTTAGCCCTTTCAAAGTTCGAGACAGTACCATATATTTAGTATCGTGTAGATTTAAAAAATGCATCAAAGAAAAGCAACTATTTAGGCATTAACCCTTTAGTAGGAACTGTTGGGTTGTGGGATGTGCAATTTGAAACGCTTTAATTGGTCACTGATCCTAAATATTCAAATCTCTAACATAAAACTGATTGCTGATAAGAGAATGGATGATCACTTGATTAGTGATAAGCGAATAAATGACACTGCCATATAAATAGAAGTTATTCATGTTACTAGCAACTTGAATACTTGATTATGGTTAAAATTAACACTGAAGAGACATTACTACCATATGGCCATTTCTTTGTAATCAGAAATAAGAATGGGAGTGATCAGAAGAAATTACAATACAAATTGAAGTGCTACCACATTTGAATAAAAAATAGTGAGAACTACACACTGGTCAATAATATAGTAGAATTACTTTATCACCATGCAACTTTGCATATCGAGTCGACGAGTTCTAATAAATACTGTTTATGTTCAAATTTGTACTAGTGCTATACTGCTCTAAAGTATTATCTTCACGCAACGATTTTCAACATCATCAAATTAACGAAACATCAATTCTGCACATGTTTTTCAACTAAACATTAGTCTTGGTCATATATCTTTCACAATCCCGACACTCCAGAGTCCAGACCTTTTATTTTCAGGGTTAAAGAGTGGACCACCATAAGCCTATTTTTGGAGCAATGATCAAGCATTGTGTCCAAATTGCTGGTTACCAGGGTCCAAACTCGACAGCTCTCATCCATTTTAGATGACCAGCTCTCTAAAAACCTTAGGGTGTTACTTGGGAGGAAAGCATGACTGGATCATATATCCTCAACAATTAAATTAGCAATTCCAAAGCTTGAGATTATCACATACATTTAGAATAACACCAATTGCCTTACATAGAAAAGTGTATATCTGTCAAAAGAATGCTTACTTGTAGGCACAAGATTTACAAGTTGAAAACTCGCGATTTTTTGTGAGTTTCAAATTTACAATAAAGAGTGAGTCAAAACCAGTAACTCGCAAGAGCTTGCAAGTCAATGGTTAAAGATAATTTGAACTCTAATAAAACTATGCAAACCTTGGAACCTTTTCAGTTCTCTTAGACGAAAATGATGAAGAGAAAGGGAGAAATTTCCAAGATCGAGCTAAATAAGTGATTATGAAGCTTAGTTGTTGAAATTTGGTGTAGAAGCTTAGTTGTTCAAATTTGGTGTATTAATTTTTAGTGACATATTTCTATCATGCTTTGGACTATTTCATGAGCTATTATATTGTCAATTATTTAAAGAAGCAACAAATTAGTTCTATAGTGTATACATACTAGCATTATTTTCACAAGTTCTACTTCTGGAAACAAAGCGCGTTTTTAATAGCATTTAATCGCATTAAGTGAGTTGCACATTAACATTAACATTAACCCTTATGTTTTGGTGGAGTTGCGCCTTTCACAACACTGCTGAGATATCAACAGCAGAGCACACTTATTTTACTCTACTACTGCAATCATCGTTTGATAGGAACAGAGATAAGCCACTGTAAAAAATTGATGCAAGCAAAAACAAAACTATGACACTTGGACACGAAATTAAATGAATTAGTTACATTACAATTGAATATCTCTCAGGCAAGGGAAACGTATGAACCGGTAGTAATTTACCCATGGTTTTGCATTCATCATCATCCAGTAACAACAAATGTGTAAATGATAACAAAAGATGAGATAAAAAGAGATAAAAAAACAACATAACCTCATAGATGACTGATCAAACAAAAATACAAGGATGAAAAGAAAGAAATAAACCTGCAGCAGACCTTGCAAATGTGGTATATGAGCTCTCTTCAAAAGGAAGAAACACCAACCTCACCACTAAGCTTCCTGAAACAGGAACTCTGGTCTACTTGAATTAAACTCATACAAAAAATGGTTGCAAAATTTCTAAAGAAGACTAGTCATCTTGTCAATTAAGGAGCATATTTCAATTACTTATCCAGACCAAGTACAAGACTTACTATATAAGCTTCAACTCGTAAAAGGGTAGACAAAGGATATGCCAATCAATACATACCTAATTTGTCCACAAGTCCATACACAGCCTGGTTATATGGTGTATCAAACCATACAAGAACCATCTTTTCCCCTTCCTGAAGTATCAACTTTCGGAAAGATTGAAGGGTAAACAACATACACATACTTGAGAGTTGCTTATCGTAATTCAACATATTTCCGAATCTGTAAATGCATCATATCCTCATTTAATAACAATTTGCTAGTAGAAAAATTTTAGAAAATGGACATTGCTATGGTAATACTACTGATGGGGAGACTACAAAAAAAACTTCAAATGTCTAAAATTTCGTCACTTTGGTTCATGAACTTAATGAAACCAAGCAGATATGGTGTAGAATAATAGCAGATAACATAATCAATGTCAAGCATGAAGAAAAACGTATTAATCGATTGACTAGGGGACACATGTTGTTTATATTAGCATAATAGTTGATAACAATATGGCCCGTAGCTAGAGGCTGGTTAATAACTGAGTATAGTTTCACTTCAAAGAATCCTAAATAGCATCATGAAGTATACATTCTAGCACATCATAGTTATAGACATTTATAAACTACTATATACAACTCAATCCCGGTGTATTACGACAATCACATCCTTGCAAGTAATGAGCATCATCAACTTTTCATGTCATCTGTCCAAAACAGCTCTAGCATTGTTACCAGCTACTACAGGAAGCAGGATGAGTTTATCGTATTACTGGCAAAAAAATGTAAACCACAATCTTCTCTATATAAACAAGAGATATAAACTAAAAGGAAATTACTTCCATGTAAGTGTTTCTTACAGCATATTATCAGTAGTGATTTTAGCTGCTGAAGAAAATAATGCATGTTAAGTGGTGACTGATGAGACTGAAATCGTTGGTCATAATTGTTGTCACTGCGTTTGACCAAGGGAGGCCAGTCTTTAAGCAAAAAAAGCCAGACTATCTGGCATGTAATACATACTTCTCTGTACAACAATTAAAATCTTAATGGTAGTTTCCATGCTGCTTATAACCTGCAAGAGATAACTTTTGCTAATGGAGGAATGAATATTTTAGGAACCATACCTGAAAGGTAAAAGATCTGAAATTATGTACGAGTGTACCAAAAGGAAGTATCCCCAATAACCCAAGAACATACAACCTCCATATGCAGTTTGAGCTAATGCAAAAACAATTGCTTTTTCCTGTATGCCAACAAAACAATGATACTCTATTAAATGGCTGAATCCGTTCAATATTTCTTAACTTTTAAATCATATGCTTTATGAGTTGGAAGTATGATTAATAATGTTATACCAACTGATACTAGACAATCAACTGATTTAATGTAAGGCTTCTAAACAGACTTCTAAGACTAATGCTTGTACCATATTTGACTTCTTGACTATGAGCACATAAGTTGTCACGCATCGCAAAAGAGTTGCTGCAGCTTCAACAATCAACCTTAGCTTGAGCAGAAGCAAATTCTGAGAAAGAATATACAGTGGTTCTGCCAACAGTTCGAGCACACAAGCAAAGGCTGCAACATGGAAAGATCTAATCTAATTTATTCACCTAAATATAAGTATAATATTTAGTGGCCGTTTGGGGTTCCTTAAACTTAAAATAAGTTACTTATTTCATTTTTTTTATACATATTTTCATATTTTTTTAAAGATAAATATTTATTTTAGAATTTTAAAACCAAATATTATTTTCAAAATAAAAAATAAGTTACTTATTTTCAGAAAAAGTACATACATACCTACTTTTTTCCGGAAATAAGGGCTTATTTCCGGAAAATAATGATGGCCAAACAGGGCCTTAGTAATGCGTTAGTTTAGACAAAATAATCCTAGATTTCCATACATAAATTTAAGGAAACAAATCTTGTTTATAACAGGTTTCAAGCTACATGCTATTACAGTAGACCACTTTACCTAGCAAAAACGAACAGAAATCTACAAGTGAATAGAAGGTACCACATACCATGAATCAAGATAGCTTGTGCATAAGGATTTGAATAGGTTAAATCTTGCCACCAGAAGATTAATAAACATGCAGCAACTGAAATGACTACTCCTAGTGGAATAGTCATCCAGGCTAGTTTCAGTAGTTTAGATGCATTTTCTCCACCTGATGTATCATCACTGTGAAAAAGATATAATAATTTATGTAAAACATAAGATATTGTGTCAGTTGTCAATAAGGAACCCAATTGGCAACTGCTCACTCCTTCACATGGAAGATCTATTGCAACAGGTACACTCTCAGAGAAGGCTACTAGAACGTTATAATTATGTAGCCTATACATAAATTAGTAGCATGACAAATCAAATTTTTCTTGATAATTCATGTTCCAACACATAAATGGTAGAACTAGTAAAGCAATGGGCATGTAAAGATAGTATTACAATGCGGGAATAGTGATGGGCAATGGTGTCAATATAAGTAAAAGACAATACCATCGGAAGTCCGCCCTCATGCATGCTCTTCGAAAACCCTCCCGACTAAGGAACAAGACGCAAGTGACAAATAGGTGAAATTGCACAGCATACAACTGCATTGTATAAAGGATAAGATAATAAACAATGATAAAAAGCTGAAAGAAACATGAATCAATATAAGAATGCACAGTTAATATGTAGTCTAGACTTTCGTCCTGTGTCATATGGCTCACATTCACGCTAAAATATAGTTCATTCGGCTAACATTTACACTAAAAATATATTTAATAAATGGAAAATCTTAGCAAAATGTAAAACCATGATCGAGTTTATGTTTGCATTAACTTGAGGACAGCATTACTCGTCATAAAAATACTTGAAACATCTGATGGTTACTAAATACATCATACTGGATATTATCAGTGCGACAATGTTTTGAACAACAATAAAATTAACATCGCATATATCATAAAAATTAGCAAGGAGATAATTATTTTTATGGCATAAGAAGGTGAGTATTAAGTTGACCACCCATAAGTAATTCCATATTAGAAAACTGAGATTAGCTTATGATACGCTAAATGTAACCTAAAACTCAGTAACCCAAACAATGGTAATTAATAAAAACCAAAATTATATAAGCTTGTTGAAATCGAAGTATAGAAGAAACTACACATAAATAAATAACACGGAAAGTGCAAATTGAAGGGGCATTGATTCATACAGCATAGTCTTGTTGAGTGAGGTGCCTGACAATCCATGTATTGAATATGAAAGGAATCCCCCTAGCCAGAAACTGTGTAGCTACAACACAACAGATGAATCAATAATAATAATTCGAGGGATAAAGAAAATGAAGTTTCGAAAATGTTACAAAGGAGAAAGTAAAAGGAATTATTACATACATACATACATACATACCCATTAAATACTTGAAAGTGCGGGGCAGATCATCAGCCGTAAGGTCTTCATCTGATGCACTCTCCTTTTCGGACATTTTTATTCAACTCTTACAACAACCTGCCTATTCAACTTTAATTTCAATTCAACAAAATTATATATCGGATTCAAAGTTTTTGTTGAATGTAACTAAGGGTACTTCGGGGTTTAGATCGGTTTTTTTTCAGTTCGTATCTCACATTTATAAATTACAAATTGTGAGTTTTTAATATTTTGGGGACAAGTATTATTATAGGTGTTGATATGAGAAATGAATTTTTATTTATTTTTGTTTTGGAATTTATTTTAAAATATTTTATGTTTAGATTTAACTTTTATATTAATATATATCAATAATTATATTCTATTAATTTGCTTAGGATATTTATAAATAACTAGATTTCAACCCGTGATATTTTGTTTTATTAAATAAATTATTTATTTTAAAATTACTAATATTTTTTATAATTTTAAAAAGTATTAATATATTATAATTATATTAGTTTTTTAATTTATTTAAATTATATATTTTTACATCAATCGAATTAAATATAAATAAAAATATATTAAAATATTAAAAATAAATATGCACATCGCACAAAATATAAATTTATATTATTAATATATAAATTTGTAAAATGTAAAATTTTACGGTTTAAAATATCATGAACGTGATTTTTTTAATATATCTTTAACATATTTAAGATTATACATATTATATTTAAATATATTTTTGATAACATCTCTATTATGTTTATTTTACATAAAATTTAATAGATATTATAATATATGAGATATAATATATATGTATCTGTTAATAATATAATAATCTAATTATTCATTTTAAATTTTTTTATGTTAATAAATTTTTAGTAATATAGTATTAATTGTAATTTATAAATAATTATATAATATATATAATTTAAACCTTGTATCAGTAAATAATAGATGTTACTATATTGCTAATAAGATTTAAATTTTAAATTAATATTAAAAAATAAAGCAATACATAACTATTACCGACATAATAATTTTTACATCCCATTTTATCATATTAATATATTACACGTTAATATATTACTCCATATTAATACTTAATGTGTGTTATGTCAACTTAACATGTGTAATAACATTCTTTTAGAAATATAAATGACTTTTAATTATAAAAATAGTTAACAGCAGTCCTCGGTTATTAAAAATTAATTTAATATAATTTTATCATATATAAATTCTTTAAATTTAAAAAATGTATTAATATTTATTAATTAATATTATTTTAATTTTAATTTGATTTGTTTTATTTATCTAATAGTATGATTCAAAATATGTGATAACGTGTTTTGATATAATATTGTATATAATATAGTAATAAAATAGAATGTGTATTTAATATCTTAGGTAATGTTGACTCTTAGCCGGGAAACTCAAATAATTTTTTTTTAAAATTTAATTTCTTCGATCCAAACCAATGAATTAATAAGGTTTCTCAGTTCCCAATATAATAATTTCTCTTACATATTAAATATTTTTATAGAAAGAATTTTGATAAGAAAAATTTTAATCCATCCTGAAAATTCACCGTCTCCCCCTATCTCTCTATATGCAAAACTCTAATAATATTTCTACTATAATATAATAAATAATACATAATAATTATTTTATCTGTACTTTAATAATATAATAATTCTATTAATAATATTTAATATTTATTTATTCTAATAAATAATATTTTTAATTTTTATATTATATTAAAATATAATAGTAGTAGATGATATAGATGTCGGGATATATTCTAATCAATATTTAAAGAAATTATTAATAATTCATTAATTTTATTTGATTTAAAATTTTACAAAAAGTTTATGCACAGTTGATAGAATTTACCATTCACATAAAATTGATCCTAAATCTTATAATTTTTTTGTATTTAGTTGAAATTTTTAAAAATCAAAAACTTATAATGAAATCCAATAGAATTTATAAATGTTTAAAATTTGTTAATATCGAATTTTTTTTAATATTACATGATTTAATAAATAATTATTAATAATTTATATTAATGTTGTAAAAAACGAAAATCAGACTTAATCGGTGAAAGCACGAAACATGTATTAATCGGATAATATTATTTTAAATCTAATATAAAAAATATTTTAATGTTATAAGTCAATTATAAAAAGGTTTCTTAAATGAAATATATTTATTCGATAAAAATTCGTAACTGCCTTTTCTGTCTAATTACGGGCTGCTCCATTTGAATTTTGGATGTTGGACCACTTCAAGATAATGTTGTAAGTTTCGCGTGGGCTATAAAATTGTTCAATTCTGTTTTCTGAAACTCAAAATATGACACAAACAATACGTGTTGTATGTAGCAAAATAATTATAATTTTTTTAATTTAACTTTAAAATAACTCTTTAAGTTCAAATTTATATATTACTAAGGGGTAAGAAAAATTATAATTGTTAGGAATCTTAATAATAATGTTAACTTATAAATAATTGGTATATAATGTTATGTAATCATTAAGAATCGATTCTTTGACTTTTGGTAGTATTTGGATAAGATTCCTCTTACTCTTACTTTTATTATATATAATATATAATTATGGAATAATGCTGTTTGAATTTAAAGGATTTATTTTTATTTATAATGTTGCTTGAATAATTTATAATCACTAATACATGTATTATGTTTTATAAATTTGTTATGAATGTATTCTACAACACTTCTAAGTTCGTGTCATAAAATATATATCAATATAAAATAAGTTATATTTTGTTATTATTTAAGTATAATAAAAGCTTCGAAGAAATAAATATAATTAAACAATTATAAACATTATTAATAACGTAAATCTTATACTTATATAAAGATTTTTTTTAAAAAAAATAACTAGTTATTAATTACAAAATATATCAAACAAATATTTTCATTTCAATATCCAACCAAACATATGTGTGATCAAATTCAACGTATCATATCATACCATAATGTAAACGAACAAAATGAATTTTGCTTATTCACCGAAAGTGCTCAGACGCGCTTGATATTTGTGTTATAGCAGCAACAATTTTTTTGTTAAAAAATAGTTAAAAAGCGTTTAGTTAAATTTAAAAGTTATTGTCCGGTAAAGTCTTTTAGTCTAACAAGTGGGGTTAAAAAAGTATACTCTCCACTTTTGAAAATATTTTAATTTTTGCAAAAATTAACTATAAATTTCATTATTAAACATCTCCAAAATATTTATTTTCTATATTATATCTAAAACATGTATATCACAGAAAAATTACTAAACAATCATCTAATTTTATAATAACACTTTTTCTCAGCGCATAACAATTTTAAATAATAAACCAAACGGATCCTTGATTTATCATTAGAATAAAAATAAACAATATGGGTCCCTTTGACTTATCTTACGAATCTGTTTGGTTAAACTTAAAATTGTGACTTATGAAGGTGATAAACCGGGATGTTAAAATATATGTTTAAGTAATTTTGGCATTATGAGTGACTTAAAAATATAATAATAAAAATAAAAGTGAT
This sequence comes from Oenanthe sinensis, assembly GCA_028671895.1. Classification (NCBI taxonomy): domain Eukaryota; kingdom Viridiplantae; phylum Streptophyta; class Magnoliopsida; order Apiales; family Apiaceae; genus Oenanthe; species Oenanthe sinensis. The sequence continues at coordinate 15,713,525 of CM053802.1, forward strand.
TTATGAGTAATTTATTACATACAGATAACTTTTATTAAAATAGAAAAATAAAAAAACAAGTCACTGAAAAAAGTACATAATACTTACTTCGATTTTAAGTCAGTTTCTGATTTATTTCTGATTTTAAGACGATTTTTGACTTATTAATAAAACAAATATTTTTCAGCTTAAAATCAAAAAAATCTTTAAATCGAATTTAAAACTGTTTGTTAAACACGTAACTTATAAGTACAAGACAAAAAGTACCTATATCAATTCATATCAATTTGAACTTTGTGACTTTTGTGAAATATTTCATCCTACAACCAATATATGTATATATTTATCTATGTATTTCTTCTGTATATGTAATATAGTTAAAATCAAGAAGCGTAATTACCTTTTACAAGAAATATGTTTCAGGATAATTTGAACATGGACTTTTTTTCCTTAAAAAATAAGACATTTTCTAATATTTTTTTTTCGAGTAAAGGCATTTTCATTTCGAAACAAACTCTGAGAAAATGAAGAAAATGTTTTTCGGCAAACAAATGGAGTCCTGGTGTAAGTTGAAGTCCTGCTAGTCCTATTTCTTGTTTACTAAAACACTGAAAATTTCAAATACATTTTGAAAATTATGATTTCAATTCGAAATAAAATACCTAATTACATTAATCTTTTACAAGTTAAATACACTTATGCATTATATTATATATTAGAAATCTATAAATATTATTAAAATTGAAAGATTAAATTTGATAGTCCATCGTCATTGGTCGGTATTTTGGATTTGATAATTATTATTTTACATAATTTTTAAATATTAATCTTTAACTAAAATATATCTCATATTAGTTTCATAAATAAAATATAATTTTAATTAAAACACACAAATATTGTCCTATTAAAATATAAATATAAATAAACCATACAAAAAATTATATAAAATATATACAAAAATAAAAAATATTCAAATTATATAAAGAAAATATTAAAATATTAAGCACAATTTAGCTTTAAAAAGGGACGAAAAACAAGTTGAAATGATAATAAAAGTTACAAAAATTTAGATAATATACGTTATAATATTTGATTGTGTATATGCAGTATTGAAGACCTGCTACTTGAGTTATCCAATCATATGCAGTATTAATATCAAAATAAAATAAAAAAATACTAGAAAAACTTAATAGCATGTCAAGTAGCAGATGCTTGAAAATAAATTATTTTAATAAAATAATCTAGCTTCAATTTAATATAATCTAAATTATATTATATATAATCTATTTTAAGAATCCTACTTACCCTATAATTTTTATTTAATATAATTGTACTTACATTCAACTCAATTTTATCACCATTCAAACTCTTTTATTTATTTAAAATTATGACTTATAATTAAATTTTATGAACATTAATATACAAACAACATTGTATAGAAAAATGTAGAGAGAAACTAATAATAAAATAAATTATCATATTAAATTAAATATTTAAATAATATAAAATAATTAATATATAATTTATTAATATCATCACTGCTTTACGCGAGTTATTATTAGTATTCAGTTACCCTTTTTAAGCATTTCAAACAGTTCTCCCTAGTAGAGATAGGGGCTATAGATGAAACCTGGGCAAGTGCAGTGACAAATTTCTAGTTGCTTGGTGCCTGAAGTTGTGAATTGATATCGTACTCATTAGGCATTAGTCATTCCTGACTTTTATTGCATTTGATTAATCATTTAAATGATGCAGTGCCAAATTTTTGCAATATGAAACGCCTATTTCAAGTTTCACTGAAAATGAATTGTGGCATTCTAACTAATTTCTGATTAGAGATATGAGTGTCAATTGCCTAACACTTACTATTTTTTAATTATTTAAACTCCATCAAAATCAGGTCACAATTGAAGATCACCCACACTTGCCAGGGAAACATGCAATTGTACATCCTTGCCAACATGGGGCTGTAATGAAGAAAATCATTAATGTTTTAATGTCACGAGGAGTCGAACCACAAGTAGACGAGTTGGTCATGGCGTCATGCTCTAAGAATGTTCAACACTGATTCATTTCTACTTCTTGACGATAACATCATATTATTATTTTCTCATCGGGCTAGTGAAGTGTAGATCGGGAGCAAACAATTATTTTCAACTTTCCGAACAATTGTACCACAAAAAGACATGATACGATAACAAGTAACATATTGTAGCCACTAGCCAGTTTTTCCATCTTAGAGCTGCATGTCTGCATACTATATAGACTTCAGTTCATACTATCAAATCTTATAGGTAACATGTAACCAATATAATGAAGAGAAGTTTGAGAATAGAGGTGGCAGCCGTAATCCATTCAGCCACGAGTGGAATTAGAAGCAGCAAGAGGCATACGATGTCCAGCAGTACTTGACAAACAAAGGTCGGAAGAGGTGCATTCCCTTTTCCCTTGTTGATTGATTTCCCCTGCATTAACTGTGTATTCCGCAACAGAAGTGCTCGTATTGCTGCATTGACTGCTCCCAATGCACTCCCAAGCAGATGCAGTCTCCCTCTTCACCATTGACGGCAGAAACTGCGTACATTTCACACATGTTGAAACCTTGTAACATACTATATTTATTTTCCCATGCGTATGATAAAATACTAATTCAATGCAAACAAGGCTTTAGGACTTGATATAGTAATCGATGTAGATAGTTCTACTCACATGTTTGGTAGCAGCAGTTGCAAAAGCTTCATCAAAGTCAGGAATGTCATTGAGGTTAATGAGAGTGGTGTTACTCTTGCTTCTAGGGGAGGCGATAATTGTGGTAGAGTAACCATGGTTGGCATTTTGTTGATCATTTGACCGAGCAGTTTTAACAGTGACTGTAATAGCACGCCTCTCTGGAACTGGCCGGATGGGAGAGGTTGGTGGATGGTGGTGGTGGTGGTTGGGGAGCTGAGGCGGAGCTGAAGCAGTGGAGGATGAAACTGAAGGTGGGGTATGAACCATAAAGAGATCCTCAACTTGAACCACAACTGGAGAGGACCCATTGTTGGCACCCATGTTTGGCCAAAGGAATGTACCCTGGGGTTTGCAGATTCTGAATCCACTTTTCAGCTTCTGTAATTTTGCTGCCTTTTCCTCTGCAGCTGTCTTTTCTCCTGTAGATACACTCTCTTTTACTACTGCCAATGCTTGGCATCTTTCTAAAGCCGCCAGGTTCCTCTCTTTTTCAGCACAACAGTCAGTTGTTTTTGAAGCACAGTCCACCATAGAACTCAATGTCCCTATCTGATCCTGGATCCATGCACATACACATAGCAAGACAATCTTATTTGAGTATCATCATTTCAAGAGTTAATAGTGCAATGGTTCTTTATGATAAAGTCTAAATTGGAAATTGGAAAGGATATTATGGAATTTGATTATGCCAACACGTACTTCAAAATCATTTGGAATGTCAATTAAATGAAAAGGAAAGAAATTTCCATGCACTTGCTTTAAGACTCTTCAACACAACAGACTATATTGAATACCTTCATTCCCATTATAGAATTTGAAATATCAGTCAATTGATTTTCCTGCTTGTTCTGCAAAAAAAAAGGGATATAAGACATGTCTAATAACTAGGAAACTAATTTACAGCTATTGAAGTATGAAGTCACAAATGATTAGACATTAATAAACTAGTTACATATATACCACTTGGACTAGTGCAGAGTCAAAGTCAGATTTCGAAGGAGCTGAACTTTGAACTTGAAAAGACAAGATTTCCTCGTGCATTTTCCTGGTGAATTGCTCATCCATTTCTCTGTTAATTCACAAAAAATAATTAATGTTAGGGCCCTAATAAATAGTAAATATGCAATCCTTCAGATTGCCAAACTAATGAGCACATATAATTTTTTATTCTGGTTCCTTTACCTTCTGACTTTTTGCAACTCTTCCTTGAAATTGGACGCCATGTCCTCCATATCTCTGTCATCAAACGTCAATTAGACAAAAAAAAGTCTTAAACACTAATATGCCAGTCAGTCTTACTTGTGTAGTAAAGTTTATTTATCTAATTCTTTTTCTTAGTCTTCTATTCCTAATTACCTTTTTATTTTAACATTCTCTTCCTTGAGCAACCTTAATTCCTTGGCACAAAGAGGATCTTGAGAAGGACAATCTCCAGGAGTCCAACCAGGTGGTGGAGTCCAATAGGGATCCTGCACCCCAGCTTCCTTCCTGACTTTAACAAGATCAGCACTCTCCAACCAATACTCCATTTGCCCATCTGCATTGTGTCGTCTTCGGAAGCGCTCGGCTCCACCTGGTGCAAGTTTACCAGCCACATGTTTGAGGAGATGATCTAACAGCCCTGTATCACCTATTCTCTTTCTTGCCTCCAATCGCAGATCAGGCCTCAGAATTGGGCTTTTAAAGAGTGCCCCTTTCGATTTCATCACTTCTAAAAGATTTTTCTCAGCTAACTTATACCTAATTAACAAATGTAGACCAGTTTGTATTCAATCATAAAGGCAGCAAGAAGTAAATGAGCAAATTAATATAACTGGTACTCCTATCACTAGCAAATCAATAATTTACCTTTCTGCAGACCATCGGTTGATGGAGCTTCCAACTATCATCTTTTTGCACTTGTTCCTCCTGGTTTTCTTATAGCTCTGTGTCTCGCGTTTTACTTTCTTTGCCTTTCTTGTATTCTCTCTCAAGCTATACTGTTTTCTTTTAACGGCTTTCTTATCATCCTCATCTGTGTGCTCTCTTTCTTCTTCATATTCATTGTCTTCATCATTATTTTCATCTTTATTGTCTTCATCATCATTTTCATCTTTATTGTCTTCATCAGATTCATGATCCAGTTTATCTTTTGATCCTTTAACAAAGCTTGTTGAAGACTGTGGGTGGCTAGTGCTGCTGTCTCCTTGCCTGTTAAGAAACTTGACTTGACGTCGAATACCCCACCTAACCATCCCATTACTCTTCAGTTGAGACATCAAAGGGGTGGTTGTTTCCTTATTGAAAATCCCACGTAGAGCAGCAGGTTCAGAAGAGTTTTTAATCAACCAGAATCCCTCAAAGTGATTGTTATCATCAAATTCTTGAGCTGATATCTGACGGCAAAGTACTTTTCCAGCTAGGTGTGTTCCCATCACAAATACCTCATCCAGAAAAGGGTAAATATCAGTACTGCTCATCTTGTTGTCGCTGAGATAGTTGCAAAGAGACCCAATGCTTGGATACCTCACTGAAACATTCAACTCTGTCTTTTCGGTCACCTGTAACCAAAGAATTATATAATAAACAAAAATAATGCAGAAAACAGTCAGTGACACGGAAATAAATAAAGAATCAAGAATTTGATCTATCTATATATAAATATAAACACAAGGGTTTGAAATGTAACATATATATTACCATCACAACACGGATGGATTTCAGTTGGACAGGGGTTCTGGTGGGAAGGTTCAGATGATCAACCTCATAAACACAACCAACTTCAAAATGCTTTTCTCCAATACCTTGATCGTCTGATTGGCAGAGGAAAAAGTAATTTATTACTCGTGATATTTACCCTTTTGTTAAAACCAGGAAATAATATAACGAGGTAAAATAGAAGACGAAAAATGACAAAATTATATAATTGATAGCAATTGGTTATCAAGGACTGTACCATTGGTTTGCATGAGTTGTCTCCCTAAAGGTGGCATTTGCGGGCTGTTGAAAAAAGTGCGGTTTTCCTGCCTTTTCATTATCTGTTGCAAAAAAACAACACAGAAGTCACTCTTCTATGGTTCGGCACTTATTTCACCAAACCACACCCAGTATATACATATATCTGTATATGTGTGTGCAAATATCTTTTTGTATGTATGTGACACTAAAAACTACTCCAAATAACTCTGTAAATGAAAGAAGTCGACACCATTAAAGAGAAAAATATGAAGAAATAGATTGGAAGAAGAAATCAGAGATGAAAAGTTGAGAACTATAGTAACTTGACTCAATGCAACAATATAAGGGAATGCTCCAAGAAATTTAAAATCAGCTGAAAGAACTAACACAATAGTAAATCTGCAGACACCTCCAAGCAACATAAGTTTTCCACCAGGAGAGTTCAATTTTTTTTTGTAGCTCCAGTTTTTTTCATTACAGTTAGAAGAGATGATCGGAAACAAGACTGGATTACCAAATATTGCCAAACCAAAGGTTCTGTAAATATTTAGATGACAACATGACAATCACTCCCAGAAGGTGATAAAAGCAGGGGATTCTAAGATTCGACTTTCTCGACAATTTGATTTCCTGGAAACGAATAGACAAGTTGCCACGAACTAGTCTACTTCACATTTCCATGGGTTGCACCCTGTTCATGAGAACTTACACTCCACACACTAAACAACACAGTAAAATTCATCCGTTCAATAAGGTCTGGACTCAAAACCTCTAAAGAATGATGACCACTTAAAACTCCAAAAACAATTTAAGTGCACCATATATTCAGCAGAAATATCTACACACAAGTTGGAACTATTGTTGAAGCTTAGAACACAAAGAATTTTGGGCATAGTGTTTATACTCTAATTTCTACCAGCCATACACTTAATTTGCTCACTTACAATTTGAAGTGGCTTATAGAATTTGATACTCCCGGATGAAAACCCCCATAATGTACACCCTTTCCTAATTCTCCTTGTCATGTCAAATATCGTGCAGATCAATGCCCATCAACGCATGTCTTCCCCATTATTCTGGACTTTGATATTTGTCAAGAAAGCTCTCTCGACAGTTTCATATTTCATCAATCATTTCTAGTTTTTATAGACATGAGCATCATAATTCGTGAGGCCTAATTCAATCCTGTAATGAGGGAGCTCATGAGAACATGCTCCATGAATTGCATAGATATCATATAGAATTTGAGGCCTAGTGTGTGGCTGCTTAAACCTCAAATCAACTTGTCTCTCATAACCTCACTCCTCAACCCAAACTAGTGAGTTATATTGCCCCCAATATCTATTTAAATCCAATTCAAGTACTTTCAAATTCATTACAGGTATCCCAAGTGTTTTTTATCTTTCCGAAGTGACACTTGCTTCTAACTTATCATGAATTAAGATTTAGCTCCATTAACAAACACATGTACCAAAACTCCTCTTAATCTTATACCTCTTTGAACATTCAAGCAATACATACATATCTTCATAAAAATTCTTAGTTGCAATGGAAGAATTCAGAACATTATTGATTAATCTCACATGTTTAGGCATTTTAGTAAACACCTTGCCTGCATTACCCAACAGTACAGATCCAACCAAAACAAGTGAATACCTTCATAGTAGCTAGAGTTTCTAGATGGTTTCTGATAAAATGAGATGACCCTGTGACTTTTCTATGTTTGAGAGTAGAGTGTTGGAAACTGAGTTTAATAAGAGGAAAATTTGATGCAAAGAAGATATTAAAGAATGAGAATCTGGGTATCATGAAACAAACAGCACACATATTTTGATTGGGATCAAATAATAAACAATTGAGTTCAATTTTGGGGAATTAGGGTTAATTGAGTTCGAATTTGGGAAATTAGGGTTTATTAATACTAAGGAATCAGGAATTAGAAAGATGCCATAAGTGGTAAGTCTATTTTACTTTTTTTTTTCTTTCTAATTTCCTTATCCCATAATATTTTTTTTATTAATCATTAAAAAAATATGCATGTATTTCACTGCAATGCGATCATAGTATCGGTATTGTCCCTCGCTCATGATGATAAAATATGGGTTCAATAAATACCAAGGCGTGTGAAACAACTTGATAGTGGCGCGTGAGATAGTGACCCCATATAAGACAAAAGCCTGAAACCACTAACAGAAAACACAAGGTTATTCATGTAACCTGTCACCCTACCATGCGCCCACATTTCAGAGAAGATTCAGAGAGTAATGGAAGATAAAATCAGAGAATATATGTACGTACACAATCATCAGAGAGAGAGAGAGAGAGAGAGACTTACACTGTTATTGCTTTCACTGGGAGCACTTCTGAGCCTTCTTCTGTGGTACGTTTCCATGCTAAAAGACCTGCAAACATAGAATAGAACCAACCCAAATCAAATCAAAAAAGTTAAAAAAAATTACCATCAAGTAAAATGTAATATGTGTATGTATATGTACGTAAAAGCAAGCACTGGAAAAAATGCAGAAAAAGCTAGTAGGAGCAAATTTAGGGTTTGTAAGTGAAGAAAAACAAATAGGAGCTGGAGTTGTAAAAAAAAACATAAATGCATCTGCAGATCAAGTAAAACAAGAGCTATAAATAAACAAACACAATATCTTTTATACATCACTAAAATCAAATCACTGGTAAAGACTGAATAAGATTGAAAAAAGTTGACCACTACTAATATGGAAACAAACAAGTAGAAATTAATTAAAAGGAGCTTAAAATTACAGTACTTAATACGAACCAAATAGATGCTCGTAAATTAGAAAACACACACAGACACACAGTGTTCATGGTAAACACTCACTCACTCACAACAAACCTCATTTCACACACACACAGAGTTCATCAAATCGAGATAAGAAAATATGAAATACAAGTGAAATAGACTACAAACACACACACTGATATTCTCAAATGGCAACAGATAATATGAAATTAAAAGTGAACTCGAGGCTTATCAGTTGATAAGCGTGTCAATTTCAATACTGCGAGTATTAAAATGACGATTGAAGCACGTTAATAACAAACACATTACACACACACACACAACACTCACAAACACATCTATGATATAACCACTAACCAAGCTGTTTTGTAGAAAGAGAAACTGCAGCTTTACTGCTTAATAAACACAAACACACACACACACACAAAAGGATCTTCAAATCTCAACTAAAACGGAGGCTCATTTGTGAAAGAATATTCACAAAAACACACATATATGTATATCAATTCAGGCGAGAGCACGGAAACAGCGATCGAAGTACGAATATAACTGTATAATAACACGCACACATATATAACAAAAACGACAAAAAGATTTTAGAGAGACAAAATTAACCTCCAGCGAATTGAATGAAGAAGATGAAAGTGTACGTGTATGGGTGCGTGTCAACCTATATAATTCTAGAGAGAAAGAGAGGGAGGGGGGGAGAGAGAGAGAGAGAGAGAGAGAGAGGAGTGTGTGTCTATGAGAGTGAGTGTGTGTGTGTAGGGTGATGGAAAAGAAAAGGTGAGGAGGAGAAATGTATTATGTACACAGTTGTGCTCCCAACGCCCATGTATGCCTATATGTATCCAGTGATGTCCACCACCAAGTTGTTAGTATTTGTTAGTTTCGGTTTATTTAATTTGCTTAGTGCTTTTTAATTAACTCTAACTCATTTATAGATGGACAATTGTTTATTTTGTCCTAGCTAGTTTTATATAGTTGTTGAGTTCAATTGTAAAAATTAAAAATATATATAACAAATGACAACGTACATTTGATGTGATCTGATTATGTTTTCACAAAATAACGTGTTTAATATATTATTTTTCTCATGATATTTGATAAATTGATAATAAATAGTTAAAAATAGTCTAACCGCTAATATTAAATATAGATTTCGGTTCCCCCTTCCTTATTTGTAATTTGTATGTCCTTATAACTTCTTAATATAAGAAAATAATATGGTATCGACTTGCATAATAAACCAGCCACACGTTCAAATTATAAATTTTTTATATTATATATATTTTTAAATAATATTGAATTATTATTTGCTGTGTTTTTTATAGTTTTATTTTGTGCACGTGTTCTTAATTCCTATGGTTTAATATAGCGTCATTGTATCCCTTCAAAAAATAATAGTGCGGATTAAACAATACAACTGAAAAGAGAAACACTGGATGTTGCGAGAATTTGAGCAAGTTTACAACTAATGAGACAGCCTAAGATTTGTCTATATAGAAAGGCACATTTGGCAAATGCATTACACACCAGTAACAATCTTTAATGCACAATTTTTGGATGGAGCCTGGATATTTTTACGCACAGCTTGGAATTTTTGAGCATGCTGTTAAACTCCATCTGGTATCAGCACAATAGAGCCCGATGTTTTTCTACTCTCAAGATCAGCATGTGCTTGTGCTGCCTCAGACAAGGGATATGTGTGATTTACCCGAACTCGTAGGACACCTGATGCAACATTGGCAAACACTTCCCCCGCAGCTTCCAGCAGTTCATCTCGTGTTATAGTGTAATTGAATAGAGAAGGCCTTGTCAAGAACAGAGATTTTGGAGCAAGAGCAGACAAAGGTAATGGATCAGGGGAACCAGAAGACTGACCAAAGCTCACCATGTAACCACGTGTTTTTAAGCATGCCAATGACCCCTGAGCACAATAATTTTAAAATAGAATTTACTATTAGAATGGTTGGTTCTTCTATTTTCATTAACTTCAAATGGAGAAACAAAGTTTCAAAGTTCTATAGACATCAAGGATACAACATGGCTTAATTGAAAATATGACTAGATATGCATGCCTAGGCTGGTATGGTCATCAACTTAATGCTTATACACATGCAAAGAACTACAATCACAATTTCAGCTCTGATACGATTTAAGGTTGAAAGTCAATTACCTCAAAGGTGTCTTTACCAACAGAATCATAGACAACTTCAACACCTTTTCCTGATGTTATCTCTTTCACGTGGGTGACAAAATCTTCTTCTTTATAGATTATGACATGGTGACATCCATCATCTTTAGCCTGTACTGCTTTCTCTGTTGTAGAGACGGTTCCAATAACAGTAGCACCTAGGGCATTTGCCCACTGGCACAGAAGAGATCCTACTCCACCTGCCGCAGCATGAACAAGAACTGTATGTCCAGGTTCAACCTATAATACCAGCCAATATGAGTCTCATGCCAGATGACGCCATAAAACTAACAAAAGGAGCACGTCACAATGTATGCAAGCATTTATCCACTTATTATGTTACACCAGTGTTATATAAGGTGAAAGGCACACCAAGGCACAAAACACTCTTGAGCCAAGGCAGAAAGCACTAACGCGAGGCAGAAGGGTTATAAGTTTTTAAATGCATTTAAATAAAACACTAAACTCAATAAGTATTAAATCAGACATATTAATCAGTTATCTATGAACCACATGCAATTTATACGAGGAAAAAAAGAAGATATAAATATAGTTTATGTAAATTAATATATTAATTACCGCTAATAATATTAATGATTCCATATACAAACAGAGATCATATACTAGATTGAAACATACAAGGTGAACTTACAACAATAAAATAATAACAATTTCATGATCAGATTATTCAAAATTAGTTTAAGAGTATATAAGATTAGGTAATCCTGCTGTATTGTTAATTTTCTACTTGATAAACATCTGGCAAAACTTTTGATAATTACTTCACATAAACAAATAAAACATATGCTTGCAATAATATGTAGCCATATATTAACTTACATATATTGTTTATATATATACGCATAATCAACATAATGCACATAGAAGAGAAGTAGATCCGGTAAGAACTAAGAAAGAAAACAAGTTGAACGACGCAAGAAGAAAAGAGAAGGGAGAATATTAAAAGTACTTTTAGCGGCTATTGCAACGGTGAGAAGCAACCTCAATAAAATGACTTGGCTTGTTTTAGTATATTCAGTTCAGTCGATTTTTCAAAAGACCATCGGGCCGACCCACAACTTTTTTTCCTCTCAAAAAGGTCAAACTAGGCTTCACCTTGGAAGGTGCGCACAAAGCGAGTCTTGGTTAGTGTGCCTCAATGCGCCTTGAGCCACATAAGTGCGTCGTGCCTTTAATGGTCAGACTACAACTTGGATTTTTTCAGGTAGTTATGTTTGTATTCCAATTTTTAAATGAATTATGTGTTCTACCTAGGTTCACTAAGGAACCTCCCTCTTTAGACAGTAGAAGTTCGTCTTATACACTTATTAATATGTTCAACAAGAATTGTGATTATAAACCCAGTGTAGTGATGCTTACTTAGTAGGAATACACATCAGCGATGCTTAGTTAAAATGTGCTGGGGCATGATCTCCCCCCCCCACCCCCCCCAAAAAAAAAAACAACATAAAATCATATGGTCCCTCTAATATTATGGTCCAAGCTCAGCCACTGGTGATCCCCCATAACTAATGACTAGACAACATATATACTATGTTGCTGATCCATACAAGGGTCAGGTTGTACATGCGAATGCGGAGGATCTTCAATTTCAGTCATTCTTTACATGGCATATGACAGTACGAGTCATGATCTTATAATTTATGGTCCAACTCTTCATTTTGCCTCGAGTACCTGTGTGGGTATGGACAATTAGACGGTAATTTTAGGCCAAAAATCTGTAAAATTTTCAAAATATTGCCGAGTCTGACACTTGGACCCTTCCAGACGAGTCTGGGTAACAAAGCAAAAAGGTCAAACTAGGCTTCAGCCTGAAAGGTGCGCCAAACAACGGGAGTCTTGGTTAGTGTGCCTCGATGCACCTTGAGCCGTATCAGCGCGTCGTGCCTTTAATGTCAGACTAAAATTTGAATATTTCCAGGTAGTTATGTTTGTACTCCAATTTTTAAATGAATTACATGTTCTACCTAGGTTCACTAAGGAACCTCTCTCTTTAAACAGTATAAGTTCGTCTTATACACTTATTAATATGTTCAAGAGTCATGCTTACAAGCCCAGTGTAGCGATGACTACTAAGTGGTAATACACATCAGCAGCGCTTAGTTAAGATGTACATGGGCATAATCTTCTCCCCACCCTTTCAAAACATAAAATCATATGATCTAGGCTCAGCCATTGGTAATACCCCATTAATAATGATTAGAACAACATATATACTAGGTTGCTGACCCATGCAAGGGTCAGGTTGCACATGCAAAATTGCAAATAATTGTGGAGGATCTTTACTCTGTCATTCTTTATATTGCATATGACAGTATGAGTCATGATCTTGTAATTTGAGGCATTGCCCCCCCCTTTCAAAACATAAAATCATATGGTCTAGGCTCAGCCATTGGTAATACCCCATTACTAATGATTAGAACATATATACTAGGTTGCTGGCCCATGCAAGGGTCAGGTTGCACATGCAAAATTGCAAATAATTGTGGAGGACCTTTACTCTCAGTCATTCTTTATATGGCATATGACAGTATGTGTCATGATCTTGTAATTTGAGGCCCCCCCCCCCCCAAAAAAAAAAAAAAAAACAAAAAAACAAAAAAACACACATTATTATTTCAATATTTCTTGCTCTCTTTCCTTTTCAACTACAGTATCTTACTACAAAGTTCTGATGATAAGTAGATCTAATATCGGACTTCACATGTGCAAACAGTTTTCTCCTAAACATAAATGTGACAGAGATCACTTATGAAAACCTTCTGCATTGCAGAAATCCACTTGGTATGTAAACTGTGAGCTACAGCTGCTTTAATAGATCACACCATTTACAAGGTAGGAACTACAGAGCCATGAATGAACTAGAATGGGCCAAAAAAAAAGGGTTATAAACACATAAACAATTAAAAAAAGAAGCAAACAAAATTAGAATCATCAACTTCATTTATATAAATCTAAAAACTAACCATTCCAGACAAAATTTTGAGGCCGACAGCTTAAGTTGTATACCTAAATCATTAATTTGGAGAGGCAAAACAATATACAACTACATTTTGTTTTGGAGGTGGGAAACTCCTATTCCTTTTCGATTTTGGATGTACATCTGGTACACTTTAAAAGGGACTGTTGTACAAGCCTTAGGAAGGCAAACAATGAGATAACTCAAGTAATATATTCAAATTGATGTACCTTAAAACAGCGACGCACAAGAAATTGAGCAGTCATTCCCTTCAGCATGACAGAGGCTGCAACGGCGGGATCCATAGAAGAAGGAACTGGAACAACTCTGTCCGCTGGAAGGATCTGTTCTTCAGCGTATGATCCCATTGGGTTTCCAGCATATGCAACAATGTCACCAACTTTCCTGCCAGTTAGTCCAGGACCCACAGCTTCCACAACACCAACTGCCTCCACACCTGCAAATTAAGCCAACACTAATTTAGTTTTGAGTTTTAACCAATTATTAGCATTCATGACTCGGTGTATTTAGAATCTTATAGGCTCAATAATAAATGAGAAAACATATCTTTAAACAATTATTTTCCTGATTGTTAGATATCTGAACATCCTAAAGCAGAAGTTGCGAATGACATAAAAGAATTTTGCTGGATAGTACCATGATTTTAAAGAGGATGTAGTTCACATAATCACATTCAAAGAATCTGTCTTACAAATCACAATAAATGAATATTGTTAACTATATTGAATAGATATTTAGTGAGTGATGGAGACAAAGAAGTAACATAGAAATTATACAGGCAAAAGATAAAAGTGCACAATGTATCTGTAAATATACAAGTGTTGCACATGACGCGTGTTACAATGAAGGAGGTTGAGCCTCTTTATATAGATAAACTCAGCTTACTCTCCAAGCCTGTAACAGTACTTTGATGTCAGCGCATGATGTCATGCTACACCATTAACAATCTTAACACTTCAATTATTTTCTTTTCCAATGCAGTTTTATAGGTACGTTAGTAGGTGTGGGAGCTGGAAAAAATATCTACCATAAAAGTTTGCAAGTATACAAATTAAGACTGGAATTTATCAATGACATGATCCCTGTATGTATGTGCAATGTGTGTGCCTAAATAATATATTGGTAACAAGTGACAACACTTCGAAATTTTGCACTGATGAAAAAGATAACTATCAAAAGAAATTGATAAAGTAGAATTAACACTTTATCAACAGGAACAACAGCAGTGATGTATATTACACAACAAAATAGACAAATTATTTATCTTAGACTCTAAGGCCTTATTTAGTATTTAAGAATACAACTTGTTGATGACCCATTTTCCCTGCATGTGATCAGCCCACGCGTGAGATATGGTCCTTAATCATTAAGAGTGATGCCCATATACATGGTTGTTACGTCGACGACTAGTCGGTGAGTCGTTATTTTTGAATTAGTCGAAGCTCGACCGGTGAGTTTGTCGTCCATGGGTTTTACCCGGATCCGACCCGGAACCCGGCCCAAAACCCGATCTAGAGACCGACCCAGATTAGGAAAAATAGGATTTTTTAGGTAAAACTTACTCATTTGTTGAATCAAACATAAAGAAAGGCTGAAGAAGCCAATAAAGCGGCGACATCTTCCATCTTCGATCATCTCCGACAACGGCGGCTCATCTCCGATAAGTCTTTCTTCCCTTTCTTCTCTTCTTCTCTTCTTCTTCTCATCTTCTTTTGTCTTGATTTCTTCGATCTTCTTTTGTTTTGATTTCTCTGATATTCTACCTTACTTTTGTTTTTCTTCCCCGTCACTCAAGTTGTACCGTGTATGTATATATATGATATATACAGATTTTTTTATATTTTATTTTAAAAAACTTATATTAATTTTGTTTCTTTTATTTATGTACTTACATATACAAAAAATGGTTTTTCAATCATTTTTTTCATTTTTAAATTATTCTTTTGCACATAAAACATTTTTTGCACATTTTTTCATTTATTTTTATTTTTAAATTGTTCTGTTGCACATAAAACGTTTTTTCACTGATTTTGCAAAATTTATACATTTCTTTTGTTTTACAAATTTGTAATCAACTTCACAATTTTTTCATTCATCTTTAAATTATTGATTTCATTATTCTGTAATCAAATTAAACAATTTTTACAAATTACAGAACTCATTTCACAATGAACCCAATTTTATAAATTATCACACTTTCAATACAAGTCTTCAGTTTCACTCTTTACTGCAAGTCTGCAATACTGCTACTTGCTCCACCTGCAACACTACTCCACCTGTCCAGTGTACACTACCACCCGAGGAGAATACTCAGGAAAGAAGGAGGAGATGATTTCGAGATGGATGACTTTTGATGCATGATTGTGTTTGTTTAGTTGATTCCACTCTCTAATTATGTTTTTATTTGCTTAGACCTTAGAGATGCTTAATTTAGAGTACTACTTATTATCTATTAATATTCATTTGAACTATGAAATTGACGTGTGTTAAGTGTTAACCTATATTATATATTATAATTACTAAAAATGTATGTATATCGACTACTTGTCGACTTTTACGACTAGTCGGGCAACTTGTCGACTTAACAACCATGCCCATATAGCCTCTGGTGTTAATAAGCCACCAAGTCCCTCGCTTCTACTTGATGTGGAGCATATGTTATCCCCAAAGTTTTGGCAGTTTCCCTAATCACAACTGACTTTTCATAGTCGATTATCATTATTCGTAAGACGAGTAAAGGATAAAAACACCTTTTTGTTAGTATTCTTTAGATAATATATCTTCTTTTGGAAGAACTAGTTCAAGCAACACCCATATAATGGATGCATCCTTGAACATAAAAGATTAAGAAAAAACATTCCACAAAGTTTGGATCTCTGCCCGTAATCAAGAATTAATCATTTATTTTGTTATACTATAAAAACTATTCTAGATAAGTTGACAATGTACTAAAATGAATCATAAATTAACAAATAAAGCATTCAGGACTCGGGAGCTGCAAATAAAGCATACTGACACCTGGCCCACACCGAACCCAAAAGAATCCACTTAAGGAGCAATTATACATGTTATAACCCGTACAATACACTCATAACAGCAAACCTGGTGTGAAGGGCATTGTAGCTGCCTTGTAAACCCCTTTCCGATAGTACACATCAATAAAATTTAACCCAATGGCCAAATTTTTTACCCTGACCTCTCCATCTTTGGGTTCTCCAATTTGTACATCCTCCCATTTCAGGACCTGTCAACGGTTCTACACAACTTAAGTCATTGATTCCACAAAAGTTAAGAGTCTAGATAAAAATGTATGGTAGCACAATTACAAATAAGAAGTAAGCCTAATCCTAATTTTGTCCTAGTTATAACACAACACATGATAAATGATAAATCAATGATACACAAAGGGTAATTCAATTACAAAGTAATGATGCCTCCTACAACATTTTTTTAGTAAAGGTCGATTAAAGAAATTTAAATACTTATGCTCACTACCCCACTCGGGTTCGAACACTTGACCTCTGGTGATCTACCAAGAGGAGCAGTGTATCCGCTATACTAGCCTCACAGAACTTAAAACACTTGATAATCCATGTATGAAACCTAATCATCACTCTACCATTACAATCATCAATATAAATACAGTACTAACAAATAAAATAATTCAAAATGAACTATAAACTTTAGCTGTGAATTGTGATCACAACATATGGATACAATACACACATATACAGAGAGGGAGAGAGGGAGACCTCGTGGCCACCAAGCTCATGAACCCTAATTGCTTTAACCATGTCTGTTTCAACTGCTGATGAAGAAATTGAAAGTGAAGGGATGTATTTGAACTTGCTGCTATTGCTCCGATTTATAATAATTAATTTGTTAATACAAGTCGATGATGACGATGATGCCTTTGACTTTTGAGTCAATGACACCAACTGAGGGACGTGTAGTTGTATTAATCTCATCATTTTCACCGCTTATTTTTTTTCCAAAAAATAAATGGGATCGTTTTTCTATTGTTTTAACTTTTAAGATAGAAAATTACGTATTATATAGTTCTTCCGTCCCCTTTTAATTTTCCTTATGAAAAATTTATATATTTCAGGAAAAATATTAATTACATAACTTGTTTACATAAATATCCCTCATAATTGCATTGTATTAAATGAATTATTTGCATATTTCAATTAGTCAAATATTGAAAATAGTAATATAGGGGTATTATTTGAAAAATTCTTTATAAAATTATTTTAAAAATAGAAAACGACAAGTAATTAGAGACTAGTTTTTTTCCCATAAGAGACAAGTAAAAGGGAACAGAGTGAGTATATTATATATTATTAAATTTAATTGAAATATAAAAACTTAAAATTAATTTTCATTAATTATGAATAAAATAATTGATATTTATATTATTAACTTTAAGGATTTAAATATTGTCATTAATAAATTAAATTTTTTTTTTGTCTACGCAATAATTTTTACAAATTCATTTACATATAATCTATATCTATTATATCTATATAAAGGAGAATGTGAGGGTGTCTCCTCAAAACTCTTCAAACTAGTATTCTCGGCTCTTATTGCTCCCTTTCCTTTCTTTAATCTTTTCCTTTTTTTAGAACCTATTAGTTTTAATTAATCATAGTTTTAATTAATCATAATTCGTATATGCACTTTTATTTGGGTATTTATGATCCTACCGTATAAAGGCGAATACCTGACATCCCTCAAAACTCTTCAAACCAGTATCCTTAGCTCTTATTGCTCCCTTTCCTTTCTTTAATCTTTTCCTTTTTCTATAACCTCTTAGTTTTAATTAATTATAATTAGTATATCCACTTTTATTTGGGTATTTATGATCCTGCCTTTTAATATACTTTCAGGTAAACTTGTACAAATAATTATGAGATTGCATACAACCTTAATATTTATGAGGTTGTTTTAGCATTCTTTGTATTGCTTAGATAACTATGGCCTCCCCTAACCTAATCTCTCAAACACTTTGTCCGCTATTAGAGCATCATCTGTCGAGAACATATCCCCTCGGAAAGAGATGTTTATCAACCGTATGAGTATCGCAGACCTGGTCATAGTTACCCGCGATGGGAAACTAGAGGTAAATATTTGGGCATTCATTATTTGGTGTGTGTTAGGTGTTGTGGGTGTAAAGGATTGAGGGTTATAATTATATGATAACACCAATGTTTTTGCAGGGCGATGTTGTTACCTTGAGGGCAACCATTTTTGGTATAGGAAAGGATTACTTTTATGCCTCCTGCAATGCGTGCCTAAAGAGGATAACGCGTAAGGACAGAGTTTATATCTGCAGCAGATGTGAGAGGACAGTCAACAACCCTTTTATGGTGTGAGTATGCCGCAGTGTTCTCCTCATGACGCCACTTCCACCTGTCCATATTATGCTTACCTTTTATAGTGCTGCTTTCTTAGTAGGTTTCAAGTACTCATCAAGGTGCAGGCGAAAGTAGCTCGACCACATTGGTGATGGTCAATAAAGCTGTCGAGCGCTTTCTCCACCATCTCGGCTAGAAGGGTCACCAACGGTATGGCTCTAGGGAATGATTCTGTGCCTGTGGAGCTGATGTCGCATCTAGGGAATGAGTTTGTGTTCAAGCTGTGATTGAACAAATATAATGTTCGTGACAGGTTTGAAAAATACATAGTTAACGCAATCTGCACGCCTCTGGAGACATTAACATTCTATGAAATTTTTTCATCTCTCAGAGTTAGGCTATTTACTAATGAAAATCTTTAAAATCTACATATACAGCTCCTCCTACATGATTTCCCCTAATCCCCCTACCTTTTATTGCAGGCTCCTAGAAGTGTCCCGCGCTCTTCAGCTCATGGCACCGTGAAAACTACCAGTCGTGGGCTGTCAAAATGACAGTGTATTTGCAGGCATGGGATCTTTGGGAAGTAGTGAAAGAAAATTTAGTTGTTCCACCAATAACGGATAATTCCACAATGCAGTAAATTAAGATTCACAATGAGAAGCAATCGAAGCTTTATAAGGCCAAAACCTGCTTGTTTTCCGCTGTATCTGAATCATTGTTTACCAGAATCATGAATCTGGAAACAACCTTCAAAATCTGGGAGTATCTCAAACAAGAGTTTCAAGGAAATGCAAGAACAAAGAGCATGAGAATCTTGAATCTCAAAAGAGAATTTGAGTTGCAGAAAATGGACTTAGAGACTGTCAAAGAGTATTTGCAGGCATGGGATCTCTGGGAAGTAGTGAAAGAAGATTTAGTTATTCCACCAATAATAGATAATTCAACAATGCAACAAATTAAGATTCACAATGAGAATCAATTGAAGCTTTATAAGGCCAAAATCTGCTTGTTTTCTGCTGTATCTGAATCATTGTTTACCAGAATCATGAATCTGGAAACAACCTTCAAAATATGGGAGTATCTCAAACAAGAGTTTCAAGGAAATGAAAGAACAAGGAGCATGAGAATCTTGAATCTCAAAAGAGAATTTGAGTTGCAGAAAATGAAGGACTCAGAGACTGTCAAAGATTATGCAGATAAATTGTTTGAGGTTGTTAACAAACTCAGGCTCATTGGTGAAGAGATGTCTAATAGTAGGATGGTTTAAAAGTTGTTGGTAACATTACCAGAAAGATTTGAGGCCAAGATCTCTACATTGGAGGAAAGTAAAGATCTCACAACGATAACTTTGGCAGAACTTCTTAGTGCATTAGAAGCTCATGAACAAAGGAAGTTGATAAGAGATGAAGCCACTATTGAAGGAGCAATGCAAGCAAAATTGCAGATTCAATCAAACTTAGGCAGAAAAAGGGATTGACGCACAAACAAGGGAAACTCTCTTGGAGTAACCAGAAACGATCTGGGCAACAAAAGAGTTCCTTATTCTCCATGTGAGCATTGTGGCAGAACAAATCACCCTTCATTTAAATGTTGGAGCAGACCTGATGTGAAGTGTGATAAATGCAATGAAATGGGTCATGTTGAAAATTATCTGCTGGAACAAAGAAAAACAAGTAAACGAAGCCCAAGTTGTGAATGAAGATGAAGAAGAACATTTGTTTGTGGCATTGTGTGATGCAAACATCAGCCAAGGTGAAACATGGCTAGTGGACAAGGCCCAAGTTGAGAATGAAAAGGAAGAAAAACAGTTGTTCGTGGCATCGTGTGATGCAAGCATCAGCCAAGGTGAAGCATGGCTAGTGGACAGTGGTTGTACAAACCACATGATCGACAAATAATGTGGGACTCTTCAAGGAACTTGATCAAAGTACAAGTTCAAAGGTAAGAGTTGGAAATGGACAATATATCTCTATGAAAGGTAAAGGTTCTATCGTTATTGAAACTCTCGCAGGAACCAAAGTTATTACTAAAGTCAGAGGCGGCTCCAGCATACTGGAGGCCTTAGGCAAACAAATATATTGAGACCCCTAAATAACTCTTCTTGCTTTTTGATGCGCAAAAGATTCAATCAGATTTTTGTAATCAAGTTCAGCTGCGATTTTCTTCTCTATAGATAACATAGCCAAACCATTCAACCTTTCTTGTGACATAGTTGATCGAAGGTAGTTTTTTATCAACTTTAACTTGGAGAAACTTCTCTCAGCAGTAGCTACAGTAACGGGAATCGTCAGTATTATCCTATAAGCAATCCAAGTATTAGAAAAAGCAAAATGCATATAGATTCGCTATATAACTCCAAAAAATGACTTAGCTGCAACAACACTCATTGCCATGTCACAAAGTGAAAGATTAAGAGAATGACAACCGCATGGAGTATAAAATGCCCTAGGATACTCATTTAGTACCCTGCTACTTACACCTTTGTATTGTCCCTTCATGTTAGAACCGTTATCATAACCTTGCCCACGCATATCATTCATATCGAGTTTCAAAATTCCAAGAATATTTTGAAGTTCAAGAAAAAGAGCATCTCCTGTAGTTTCAACAACTTTCAGAAATCCAAGAAAGAACTCATCGACTGTTATTGGGTTTGTAGACACATTAACACATCTCAGTATAAGAGACATTTGTTCCTCGTGACTCACATCTGGAGTACAATCAAGAATTACAGAAAAATATTTTGCCTCTTTAACAATATTGATAATTTTGTTCTTGATCTCACCAGCTAATAAGAGTATCAGCTCATTTTGAATATTATGACCAAGATAATGTACACGCCGAATTTCTTTCTTTCGAATACGTCTAAGGTGTTCTTCCATTATCGGGTCAAATTCAGCAATCATTCGGATCATACTCAAAAAATTTCCATTATTTGGATCATCAAGTTTCTCACTACTCCCACGAAACGCCAAATTGCTACCGGCTAGAGTTTTAACAACACACATTATTCTTTTCAAAACTTCCCCCCAAAATTTTCTCTCCTTTTCTATAGCTTTCTGATTAGAAGAATCAATTGCACTCTCTTTTTTCAACCTTTTCTCAGCCTCCATCCAATCAGTTAAACTATTGAGGTGATCAATACTATTTTCATGCTTACCAAGTCTTGAATAGATATTTTTCCAATCATTATACCCAATAGTTGCTGTAGTTAAAGGACTTCACACAACACTCTCTTTTTTGAATAGCACACAGCAAAAGCAAAATACTTTGTCAATTTTCCGATAATATATTAGCCAAGGTCGATCAAGCTTTTCTCCGTTTCTCAAAGATCGAGTGTAATGCTTATTATTAAAACTTCTATTCATTGTATTAACAGGATACACTTCATCTACAAGTCTTGTTGGTCACTTTTCCACCAAAAAATCAATTATTTTTTGAGGCATATGTTTCTCCCAATTCCCCGGATCCAATAAAATATCTAAATTTTCATTATTCACATCCTGATTCTCCGTCACAAATTCATCATTCACTACATTATCAACAACAGGCTCTAGACTTTCATCAGCATTTCCATGATCAGAACATGTATTTATATTCTCATCATTCACAACAATATTTTCAGCAGGCAAAGATTCATCAAGAATAGATGTAGGCTTCACATACCTATTCATGGAGCCTCTGAGAGATTGCGTGAGTCTTTCTTCTCTTTCTTTTCATTTTTTTTTCGAACTTCCGGATTCAAACTTTCTTTTACCCGTCATATTGAAACCCTAAAATTAAAACTAAACCAAGTGATTGAACAAGAAAATCACGAGATTAGATGACTCGTTACTAATCCTAATTGATTTTGTATAAGTTTTGAGTGGCTATTTGGACTTGAGGCCCAAAAGTAATAGTTTATTATTATTAGAATAAAATACTTGTGATGATAATTGGCCCACTACAATTTTTAATTTTTAAATTATAATTAAATAAACTAATATTAAAATATTATTATATATATAATTTGTGACCTCTAAAATAGTGAGGCCCCAGAAAAAATGAGGCCCTAGGCTCCAGCCTAGGCCACCTCCCCCTGGAGCCGGTACTGACTAAAGTGATGTATGTTCCTGAAATCGATCAAAATTTGTTAAGTGTTGGACAATTTCTTGAGAATGGTTTTAAAGTGCATTTTGAGGACAAGAAGTGTGTGATTAAAGATGCAGAAGGGCTTAAATTATTTTGTGTTAAGATGAAGGGAAAAAGCTTTCAACTTGATCTCATGTAAAAAGAGCAAGCTGCATACCAAGCTTCTATGAAGACTACTGATCTTTGGCATAAAAGTTTAGGAGGATCTGGATTTTTAAGTGGGTTCTTAGATGAAGAAATCAGTGTTGAACACGAAGGATTTCTTGTGCAAGGTCGAGGAAACAAAGGTGTACCAGTTAAAAAAGCTTTATATGGTCTTACACAGGCACCAAAGGCCTGGTACAATCATATAAATTTGAATCCATCATGAGGCATAAGTTGGAGTTTGCAACATCAACGGCAAGGAGGAGTGTTAACATATTCCTTAGCTGCTGCCAACTATTATGTGTGAAGTGTGTTTATTTAGTTCAAGTGTAATGTGACTTGTTGCTAGAAGTTAAGTGTTTTTAAATAAGATAGAATCGGTGGTAGTTATTCAGGGAGTTGCAACTGCAAACCTTATATTTAGGATTATTATGATTTGAATTAGTAGTTATTGTGGTGGTTATAATTTCCACTATTTAAGGTAGGTTATGTTTGGTATTGTATCATTATGTTTTGTTAAAGAAAAATATCAGTTTGTGTTGCTATATTATGCAGCAGTTAGTTTCAAATCCAACAATTTTCTTACTGTTGTTCACTGATGCTGATGAGTATCTCTCAGTTATCATCTCTTTAAGAATTTGCATGTGCTGTCTGGTAGACATGCATGCTCACCATTACGCTTTTTATCAGATAAATCAGCTTAACAAAAGAAGAATGGAGGAAGCAGTCAACTTGAAAGAGATAAAGGATAAGGGGGAGGAAGCGAGAGTATTAGCAAAACGAGAAAAAGAAAAATATAGAGCTGCTAAAACAGAAGCTGATTATGTAAATCAATGTGCCGAGAGAGAAGTTTTAGAAAGAAAAGAAGCAGAAGCTAGAACCTTGCGTGAGACGAGAGAGAAAGAAAACCTTGAAAATGCCCTAGCTGGATCCGTGCAGCAGTACAAAACATTCACATGGGAAGAAATTGTGTGTGCCACCTCATCATTTTCTGAAGATCTTAGAATTGGCATGGGATCGTATGGTACTGTCTACAAGGGCAATTTGCACCATACAACTGCTGCTGTTAAAGTTCTCCACTCTCAGGAGGTTCACAGGACCAAAGAATTTCTGCAGGAGGTATTGGAGTTCCACAAATTTGTATCCGGTTTTATTAGTAACACAAATTTTTGTCAACTATATTGTGGCGCTAGTCAATTTACTGCTGCAAAAAAGCAAATATTATAATTATATCTAGGACAATAACTTGCTTAGTTGCTTTTACTATTTGACTGGGTTTTCAGGTGGAGATTTTAAACAAAATTCATCATCCACACTTGCTAATTCTTCTTGGTGCATGGAGAATGGTAGCTTGGATGACAGATTGTTAAGGAAAAGCAACACTCCTTCAGTTCCATGGTTTGATAGGTATCGTATTGCTTGGGAAGTAGCTTCAGCACTTGTTTCTCTTCATAATGCAAAGCCAAAACAAGTTATCCATCGTGACTTGAAGCCAGCAAACATATTGCTTGATCACAATCTTGTAAGCAAGATAGGTGATGTTGGCCTCTCAACAATGCGTCAGCTAGACTCTAATTCTATATCAACCACGTATCGAGACACAGGTCCTGTAGGAACCCGTTCCTATATAGACCCCGAGTATCAAAGAACCGGACTAATATCTCCAAAATCTGATGTTTATGCTTTCGGGATACTTATACTGCGGTTGCTGGCAGCAAAACCGGCCATTGCATTAACTCATGTAGTGGAAACAGCCATTGATAATGGTAACTTTACAGAGGTGCTGGATCCAGAGGCTGGTAATGGCCGGCAAAAGAGACAAAAGAGTTAGCTTTACTGGGACTAAGTTGTGCCGAGCTTCGTCGTAGAGACAGGCCAGATCTGACAGATATAGTTCTTTCTGCACTGGAGAGATTAAAAGACATTGCTGACAAGGCTCGAGATTTGCTGTCTACTGGTCAGACATTTCCTCCTAGCCATTTCATATGCCCCATACTTAAGGTATGCCTGTTAATGTTCTGACTTTCTACATCTTTCTTTACCTAGACAATGCTGCAATGAATCTTCATCTATACTTAATCTTATATAAGTGCAACTGTTTATTTTTGTTTTCCCTCTTATAGGAAGTAATGGATGATCCTCATGTTGCTGCTGATGGGTACACTTATGACCGCAAGACAATAGTAAGGTGGTTTGAGGAGAATGATAAATAACCAATGACAAATTTACCCTTGCCAGATAAGAGCCTCATTCCTAATTATACAATTCTTTCTGCCATACTGGAGTGGAAGGATGTAAAACAATAGAATGTTCTTGTATATTTGTGTTTATGTAATTCGCATGCTATTATTCATATATGTTTCAGTTTTGAGAGTAGATCTTGAAACAGTTAAAATTATGTGAACCTGATAATATTTATTAAAAAGGAGGCAAACAATTTGTTACACAACCTCCATTTTTGAGTTTTGCATTGCTACAAGAATAAATATTTCACCATTTTTCTGATAGAACTGTTAGTTGCAATATTAACATTCACAGGCTAATGCACAGTTGAGTTCAGTCTAAAAACTGTAGAGGCAACCTTATATTTATCTGCGACGAATCTAAAATTTAAATAAATCGTTCTTTCACAACTGCTGTTGCTTGGTCTCAACGTGCAGAACCCCAACTTAGATCCCATCACACCATTTGGTCTCAACGTGCAGAACCCCAACTTAGATCCCATCACACCATTTGGTCTCAACGTGCAGAAGCCCAACTTAGCTCCCATCACACCATGCTACTTTGAAATAGGATTCAAATCTCGCCCTCATTTTATAAACGTAACTTCACAGGGTACATAAATAACTTGAGAAAGGATCCCACATTTAATACTCCTAGAAAAAAAAATTCTCATACTCGGCCTAAAACATACACAAAAAACCTACACATTCACATAAATATATGCAGTCGACGATCTACGAAAATGCCCATTCCATAGTCATAACAATAACCCACAAGTTGCCCAAAACTTGATTACCTATCCCAATTCCCAAATCTTCTAGATTATTGAGATTTTTCTTAATATCTCGAACAAAGGAGAGGGCCAGCAACTTGACATATCAAACTAAAAGAGCTTTAGAAATTGGAATATTTTATAATTGTTTTGATATAATACTCAGGCACATGCATCTACTGAGGTTCCAACTTCCCCAGAGAAAATGAGTATCCTTTGGTCGTTCAATAGTTAATTGGAAATACATCTTGAAATAAGAGACTTAAATCACCACTGAGAGCATCAAAAGCTAACATTTTCTCCGCAAAATCCTGCATCACATATAAGTCGTGATCATATTATCATACCTAGAAGAATCTTAATTTTACTCAGTAATAACATACTAAACACAATACCTTATATTGCCGATCTTGTGTGGATATGTTGTCACAGTATAGCCGCTCAATATGCCTACCATGTCCAGTTGCATCCAAAACATATGCGGCCCTCCTAATAACTTCCTCTGGTATACCTACAAAAGAAGATAGTATCCAAAGGGTAGTTCATTATCTCAAGGCACCTACGCAAAATTTTCAATAATGGCAAAATATGAGGAACCTTGATTATAAATTTAACTTCATGTGTCCCTCTAGTTGTATAATGAACTCATGGGAATGTTGTTCAGATATGAGACATGTATACATAGTTAACTTTGTTTTTAGTAAGTTTTGTAATTTTAATTTTTTACCAGATCAGTTATAGGAGAATTTCTAAGAGTTTTTGGTACATGTACCTGTCTACATTTTTCGCTGAACTATTATCCTAGTGCAATGAAAACATAGCTACATCCTGGAATTCTTGTTATTCTACATCTATTTGTCCACAGATGTCCATAGCGAGTATGGCTTGCTTGTTTAGTTTTTTAGAGATGCACTACGCTATTGGAGTGGATGATGTATCATGATTGTTTTGAACAATAGGTTTTAATCATTTTTGTTTGTCATGTACTATTAACTCTTTTTTTTGACAAGACCATGTACTATTAACTTTGAATGTTTGAAGAATGTGTAATTTAATATGACAAGGGTGTGTGCATCTGCCTCGAGCATATAAACTGCGAGTCCAACAGTTAATCCTGAAGGTAGGAGTCGAAGACTTCCCTTTGAACTTTTGTACCCGAATGGAAATGAAAAATGAAATTGTATACCTTGATTTCAGAATTTCCCTTTAACCAATTACTATAAACCCTGACTAACACTCTCACACGTGACACACCCTTTTTTCTAAAAGAGCAATCGGAAAATACCTACATTCATGTGAATTCACAATACTTTTAGCTTGTCATGCTAATGAAGCAGTTAATTGCAAACAAAGATATTAATCAATTGAAGTTTTCGTAAATCCAATTTCCAAGAATAGGCCTACTCCTATAACAGTCCTCTTTGAGGTTTTACATATCCACAAGTTTCACTTTCGAATGTAAACAAGATCAGCAAATTACTGGTCATTAATTAGGGGAGCAGTATCAATGCATGGCAAATATATCACTTCAAGTTCAAATCTATTGCATTTGTCATATTAATAAGAACGGGTACCGAGTAACTAAAACAAGTAAAATTCAAAGAAAGAATATGCAAGTATAAATATTAGCGGACAGCCATAATATACACATACCAGCAAGTAGTGCGCAATGTAGCCCTGAAATAAACATTCAAACTTAATAAAATCAGGGAGATCTACTGTATTCAAATAATAATAACAGTCTAGCTTGTATACTCACCATAGCTAAGAAGTGCACATCCAGGAATAAGCCTGATTGTTAAGCAAAAACATGTGAGTTGTGAGATTACTGAGCCTGATTCAACATTCTCAACGATACAGACTAATACAGATGCGTCCACATTCCTTCGCTTATGAGTTATAAGAAAACAGATTACAATGATCTTGATTGACAGATATTAAGTACATAACGTGATTTTTAACATGTAATAAAGATCAGACTTTCCATTCTACTAGAAGCAACACATTAAAAATTTACAAAATTATTTCCAAAAAGTGTCTCGTATATTCATCTCAAACAAGTGTCTCTTAAGTTGGTCGTAATGGCATAGTATAGCATTGTGTCTATTAATACTGTCATTAGTTAATGGGACTTCGTTGTAATAAACCTTTTCCTGCAAATGAGACCCTTTATTGTGCAACAAAGAGAGCATCTAAAGAAAAGAGACTAAAATGCTAGTATACCTGTACAAAAATACAATATCTTCAACGTCTGTGCAGTTCTTATCAGGTCTTAGCACACTCATGGTGTGGCATTTGATTTTATCTGACTGGAAACATTCAAAAAATGCAACAATGAATGTGCTGAAGTGGCAAATTTATACATGTTGATATGTAGTATATATCTTTATATGAAATTATCATTAATATATCCTAGTTTTGTAACTATGTGCTCTAATCTGTGCTGGAATATAAGGTTAGGTGATAATTGTTACTTATGAACTTGTTTCCGTGATTTGTAAATCAAGATTGAGAAGGAAAAAAAAGCAACTTGGAGCGTAAATTGAGAAGTTCGCCATCATCATGACCAATCACATTGCATCAGCGCGACACAGACCTCTAAATTTAGGCAAATCAATCAAACAGTTGAAATAATATGGTAAAAAAAAAAGAAGCCAATCCTGATGCCTCAAATAAGTCATGAAGGATAAGAAGTGCAAGGGCCAATTGAGAAATAACGCCAAATACAGAAATTATTGGAATGAGAAGGTAAAAAGTCAAGACCATATTAAGGCCGCGATACCAGGCATCAAGCCGTCGACGTGAACATAACCGCGATAAGAGAGCAGCATAACTGCCTGGATGCCGGAAATTCTGATTTTTCAGTATTTTTTAAGCCTTTAGTTTCTAACTTGAAACAGGGTTCGTTTTTTCTTCTCATTTTTTCGTGTATAATTTAGTCACAGAAATTTAAGACATCAATCATGTAGTAGATTTTTTTGGTAACAAAGACAAAAGAAAAGTGATAGAGTACATTAATAATATTTAACTGAATAAAACATTTGAGATAATTCTTTTTTATTGATGTTTACTTATTATGAGCAAGAGACATGAGAGATAAAGAAATTAAAAAAATTAATGAAGAAAGAGAGATAAAAGGCCCTTTTAGGAGATAAAATACCCCAAATATCACTATTCATAGAAATGGCCCCTACTGTCACAGAAACAAAACTGATTGATCTGCCCTTTTTTCTTGTTGAGTCATAAACTCACAGGCCCAAGAAACTTGCTGCTGTCTGTACACTAACGCATGCGTAATATGCGTTTTCAGTTTTTTAATTTTTTTTCAGGAAACGCAAATTAAAGTTGTGTTATTAAAAAAATGTTTTTTTAAAATATTTCTTTGATAAAAACGTAATATAAAGTTGTGTTTTTAAGAAACCCAAGATAAAGTTACGTTTTGAGTGATAAAAAGGGCCATTTTTTTAAATAGTGATATTTTGAGTCATTTCT